>CM032472.1:1865804-3315804 GCA_019059595.1 Marasmia exigua
TAAGGACACTGACATGGGTCAGAGTGGTGGGAAGATTCTCTAATACTTCTAATACTTAGGTCTTTTGTGTACAGGGTTGATGAGATGTCAATAAGAAAGCAGAAATGGGTTGTACTGTTTGTGTAAATATGTATGTCTGTAGTATCACGTCTCCCGCCCCGCCCCGCTACACGGTGCGTGTGTCATTCTGGCGTGAGCTACAAGCGAGATACAATATTCACATATTCAACCTCGGTGATAGTTAAGATGTAACCAATAACGAGACCAGACCAGACCAGAGTCATCGACATAGCCCACCGAATTAGCAAACTGAAGTGGCAGTGGGCTGGTTATATTAGCCGCAGAACTGACAGCCGTTGGAGCCGTAAAGTCCTGAAGTGGAGTCCGCGACTCGGTAAGCGTAGTGTAGGACACCCTGCGACAAGATGGGATGATGACATTCGAAGGCTGGCTGGTGTGGGCTGGATGAGAGTGGCCGAAAATCGGGAGCAGTGGCGTGCATTAGACCTATGTCCAGCAGTGGACGAGTGTGGGTTGCTGATGATGATGATGAACCAATAACCAACGCCATATTGGTCTAGTGGTTAAATACCGGGCCGTAATCTCAGGGTCCCGGGTTCGAATCCCGGGTCGAGCGAAAAGTATGTCTCGAATTTTTCGGACATAGCTCGGGTTTGTGATCACCAATCCGCATTTGGCAAGCGTGGTGATTAAGCCTAATCCCATGATAGTAACAATAACTTGATTTCTATGATTGAGGCCTTTGTCCTGCAGTGCGACAGTTTATAGGCTGATAAAAAAAAATAACCAAGAACAGTGATAAAAATACCCACACAAACAACCAGTTAGAAATAGGGACAATAGGTGGCTTTGGTCCACCGACTGAATGGCAACCAAGAATGGGGCATCGTTCTATGAGTGGAATTCATGACTGTTGGTCCGATGTAACCACTAGAGAGGGATGCAGGGGTGCTAGGCGACGCAGATAATAATTTGGAAGGTGACAAGACATTGATTGAAAAATGATGAGGGCTTTTTCTATAATGGGTAACTTTTTATGCCATATGTGGTAGATGAGCAGACACTACACCTGATGGTATTGATCGAGATTCTTACCATGAAGACTCGCGACACAGGTGGAGTCACAACTGCGTATGATATTACAGCAGTTCCCAAAGGATACCAAAGTATTCGAGTGATAGACTAATGGGCGATGGTACGTAATATCAAATGCAGAAGGTGAATTCAAAGGCCTGGCGCTCTCATATTCTTCCAGAGAATCCCTTTGATCATGACAATCACAAAAAAAGGTATAAATCGTTCAGCTTCTCTGTAAGTGTCCTCGTTGCCTCGGTAGCGTAGTGGTTAGTGAGTCGTACTTTAAAGCGACGGCTGCGCAAGAGGTCGCGGTTTCGATCCCCAGGTCGGTCCAAAAATATGTACCTAAGTTTTCGGTAAGAAATTCTTAGTGTCAGCCCGGAGTCTGGTAGTCGGCGGTTATGTACCCCCGCGCCTCAGGAAAGCACGTTAAGCCGTTGGTCCTGCGCCCAATCCCTCTCCGGTCGTGTCACACTGTTTTCCCATCGGAATGAGTGTAAGGGAATAGAGAGTGCACTTGTGTTTGCGCACACACTTGAGCACTATAATATGTCCTGCGTACGTGGCTGATCGGTGATATTGGCCACCGTAGCCGTGATCGGTTAGAGGATATAAAGAGTCCTCAAGAACGGCCTTCTTCTTCTTCTACTACTAGTAAAGGTTTTTCCGTAATCGGGCGAAACCAGTGTGTAAGTTCTTCATGGAAACCTATCAGCGCCTTGACGTTGCCGAACATTTCCAGGACACTACCCGGGTTTTGTAAGTAGGGTGCCCGGCAGTTGACTACTCCTTTAAACTCCAGTAGTACAGGCGGCTGCTCTTCAGATGTTTGTTAAAGCTGCCATGTCCGTTAGAGCGCTTGTCACTAACGGGAGGCCATTTTGCCCTACCTGTCGTCCACTTCCTGTTGCCTTATCAACTTGCTAATCCTCTCGGCTATTTGACTCCAGTTTTATAAAGATCTCTGGAGTAAAATATCACCTGGCTAGTAATTTTTTTAGCACTGGCACTAAAACATATTGAGCCATTGATCACAACGGTCGTACATCGAACGTCAAATATGACGTCATTCAAATTGATGTGGGTCGAAGAACGTGTCGATACGCCCCGGCTTCATTTGTCAAATTACACGGCATTGTTCAAAATTGGAATTCTTTTTTGACCCTAACTTTTTAATTTCATTCGGTATCGGTTGTCATTTGTTTCATATTTTAAATTCCGTTTTGTTTCGGTACATAGCTTAATCGCGTTATTGTTATTAATGGGAAATTGAATGATGATATTTAGCGTTCGGTTTTGTTCTTGCCTTTTTTAAAAAGTACATAAGGGATTTATCACAATTGTTATTTGTTAGGTACCTACTTCGTTGTTATTTTTAAACAAAATATTTAATGGCTTTAGATTTAAAAGGATCGGGCCTCCGAGTATTTACCTATACAGTTTATTTGAAAAACATCTGCCATAATCAATCAATTTTTTATTTAGATTTTAATACCGCCCGCGTACATTTGAGCTCTATGTTGTTGATGTATTCTTAATAACGCTGTATATGGAATTTAATATGGAATCCATGGCCGTGTGGTCCCGGCAGAGTAGAATAGGCCACCCTCACTCTTACCGAGGTGTCGTAAAAGGCGACTAAGGTAAAGCTGCTGGCAAGATAATCAGCACCCAGAGAAGGAAAACTCTGCATTTATATCAAAACCCTCGCCAACCCGTCTGCCAAGCGTGGTGAGTATGGCAATTACCCCTCATGTGATTGAGGGAGGCCCATGCCCCAGCAGTGGGGACTTAAATGGGCTGATGATGATGATGATGATGATGGAATCCATATTGGTGGAAGTTTACTTATCATAAAGAAATGTATCTTACACAGTTCATTAGGATTTTTAATGTGATAAGTTTTCGCGAAAATATTTAACTACAAAATATTCTACTTAATAATAAAAATCACGTATGGCCAGCCCATTGCCACTTCAGCGTGCAGAAACAATAGGTACAGTATGATGGTAAACCGGTCAATTTATTCTTTTTTTTTCCTTTTTTTTATATTAAATGGGTTTGCACTTGACCTCATTTCACCTGATTCTTTTGTCGGAAAACCTCATTTTGGGATTTTATCCTTCCAAGAAACTCCACGCATAGAACTAAAATCAATAAATTAATAAAAATGAAAACTATTATTTAAGCTGTGTACGACTATATCTAAAATAATTGTAAAGAGAAACATTTGCGCATTTTTATCGACACGCAGCTCAATCTGTTGGTACAATTTAGTAACTGGGTTTCGCACCAAAAATTAAATCCCGAAATGAAGCGAGGGTGGGTCACTAGTCAATTATAAAGTTAAACATTGCCAATTATTTTCCTACAATAAAACGGAGAATTAATTCGTTATCGCATCGCACGCGTCGCCGGCAGACATTTTTGACGTCTTTATTAAATTTTGACAGCTCAATCAAAGTCAGACGGACGGTGTAACAGGCGAGAGCCTCGAGCCTCGCACTGAAGGGGAATGTTTCGCGAGTAAGTTCTTTTCCGACAGGGGAGGATTTGGGGAATACAAATGGATTTTCTTCCACAACGAGAGAACACTCGGCATCATCGGATAGTAGGTAAAAAAATCTACGAAAAAAAAACCGCCTTATTTTATTCGTGGTTTTTGAAGGCGGTTTTTTATCGTAGAAAATTGTTTTTCATGCTTTTTAGTGTCTCATTTTTCGGCACCAAAAAGATACAAAAACATTAATTGTGCCTATAAAATTTGAGGGTTAATGACCCTCGATTTCTCTGGAATACCGTCATCAGATGCTGACTTGGTGGCAATAGGTCCAAGTTAGGAGTGTGTACTTTTAAATAAAAAAAGAGAGAATTCCGTGAAAATACATAAAAAACATAAAGCCGAACATGGAATCTCCTCCTTTTTCGAAGTCAGTTAAAAAGACATATAGTTAATGACTCATAGAAAATGATATTAAAAGAATATACCGCATAGACGTATGTAACTCTTCCGAAAACACTGTTCCGAATCTCTAATGTTCGCTCCGAATGTATCATTCAATTCATATGAATCTCGAGCCCGAGTGAGCCGAATGAGCTGAATGATCTCAGCGAGCCGATTGATCTGAAAAAGCATAATGCTCCGAAAGAGCTGAATGATCCGAGTGAGCAGAATGATCCGAATGAGCTGAATGAACCGAGTGTGCCGAATGATCCGAATGAACGGAAAAATCAATTAATCAGAGAGTTGATGTTCCAAATGATTCAAATGAAGCGTTTCACTCGTCTGCTTCTATGCACTGATCCAGATGCAAATGTTCCATTCTTTGAAAGATACGTTTTTTCAGGTCTAATACCGAATGTTTTTCATCATGCTGGCTTTCCGTTTGTTGTTCTCTAGGCGCTGACGTATGTTATTCAATAGCTTGCTTGCGCACGCGCGAATAGAATATTTTGGCGTTTCCGTTTACAAGGACAGGGTCGTGCTTATTATCTTTATACTACATCTTAAATTTCCGCGTTGCATTATACATATAAGAGATATATTCAGGACTAAACACTAAAAAGGTATCTACATCCCTACTTAGCATTTTGGCAGTATAATCAATCACAAGCGAACTATTTAGTAGTTTGTAAAAGTTAATTTAAATATTTGACTAATATCCCCGGATCATTAGGTGCCATTTACACATTTTCCGAAGTAAATGCGGTGAAATTACACAGTACCAACATAGTTATCACTTTTTCTCACCAAGACATCATAAATATTTCACACCTGGTGTGAGATATTTATGATGTGGGCTCACTTCTGGTACTCGTGACGACATTTTGAAAACATGGCGGATATCACTTGAAAACCATACAAAAAAACTATGTTTAATGATATATGTCGTATGAAAATAAATATCACGAGCACGAGAATTGGGATCCTGAAGTTATTTCTATTGGTGTAATAATTTTCACAACTTCGTAATCCACTTCAGCACTCAGCTCCCAAATGTACGAATGGAAGTGAGAAAGCTCAATTCGAAATTCTCGTACTACTGAGTGCTAACTTTGGCAATCAGTCATTTATTATTCATGCTTTAACCTTTGAAGATATACAACGTACTTACAGCTAAGGTCCCAAGTGCGGCCCTGGGTGGATTTTATAGTGACAAGCGACTTAGAGAATGTATTCAATTTGGAACTTTATTCTCGTTACAAGTTAGCATATTTTTCTTCATGGTGGCAAACTTTTAAGTGGCGTAAGATGTGATTTTGTAAACTTGGAACTCCAGAACCCAAGACTGGCGAAATATGAAATTCTCAAATCATCATTAATTATGCTTAGACATTTGGAAGAGTAAAAACATTTTGATCTAGTTCTTTTAATTACCCGGCTGCGCCATCATCATTTCAGCCAATAGACGTCCACTGCTGGACATAGGCCTCCCCCAATGTTCTCCACACAGATCGGTCCTGTGCCTGACCTTCGCAACTCTAACAGAGAAACCAGACCAACCGAATCATGGTAACACGTTTCATGAAGTAATCAGAAACGTATAGGTTTCCTCACGGAAAGGAGATGCATATTTCTACCATTTAACTCAGCGGTGAGGGAAAACATCATGAGGAAACCGGCATTGTGAATCACACGTTTAAATGAAGAAGTATATATTTTTATAGTATGGTAGATATTTTGTATAGCAATCTTTTGCAATTTATTCTTAAGTAAATAACACACTTAAAAATTTCATCTCGTGTTCAGGCGGGACTCAAACCCATACCTTCCACAATCCGGGTGGATGTTCTACCAATTGGTCCACTGAAATCGTTACTAAGACGACGAAATTTGTAAGTGCTTGATTCGACAGTCTCATCAATATTGTCTCATCTTAACTGGTGGTCAAATATTTGTAATAATATTTCCTGTGGATATTGTAAATATGACTACAATATTGATGAGACTATCGACAGCTCATGTCGAATCAAGCACTTACAAATTTCTTCGGCTTCAGTGGTCTAATTGGTAGAACATCTACCCGGATTGTGGAAGGTATGGGTTCGAGTCCCGCCTTAACACAAGATGAAATTTTTAAGTGTGTTATTTAATTAAGTATTTCCATACTACATATAATGTGATTTCATTGCTCTAATAAATTGCACAGGTACCAATATCCGTTGCTAGCTCTCCGTCTATAATATCATGCAGTCGCAAAGGTAATTATCACAGATATCACAGCTCCCAGCTATTTCGGTACAGTCAGCACACGAATCGATTAAATCGAATAGCTGACATAGTCGGGATTCCAGAGTGTGCATTGTGGGCGCACCGCAATCTACGAAAGGACGTGCTGACTAGAGGTCATTAAACTGTATTTTGTAAACCACTTGACAGTTTGTGATGCACCACGCTAATAGGAAAGTGGTGTGAAGTAGTCTTTACATGTGACGTAGTCTTCATAAAATGTGAAGTTTATTAACTTAGCGTGTTATCACTCGAAAGAAATAGTATAACGTACTTACTTTTTTCTTCTTCTCTCTCATTTGTTTCTTTTGTAAATGTATGTCATCATCATCATCATCAGCAACCCGCACTCGTCCACTGCTGGACATAGGTCTCCCCTAATGCACGCCACTGCTCCCGATTTTCGGCCACTCTCATCCAGCCCACACCAGCCAGCTTTCGAATGTCATCATCCCATCTTGTCGCAGGGCGTCCTACACTACGCTTACCGAGTCGCGGTAAAATGTATATATTTAACTGCAATTTGACAGTGGAGCTACACGGCACATTAAGCATGCTAAACGATGCAGTTGCGTATTTCTTCTCGCACCGTACTTTATTCTCATGCCTAGACGTGGATTACGTTGTTTGATGTGTTACTAATAAGCTTATCCTTAAGTTTCCCATGTAATAGGTACAGTGTACTATACAAATCTGTCAAATTTCTTCATTCGATTATAAACCTTATATCACATTGAGATCGAAATCGATTGAGAAAATTTGACAGTTTTGTATAGCTTGACCTGTCCGCCACTGTACATTTGTTTGTAATCCCTAAAATAAATAAATAAATCAAGAAATCTATTCTTCTCTTTTCCTCACTTGTAAATTATTATCACAAATAAGGCTTTACTTGATGATAAGATAACGTAGATTACAAAAGTTTTGATTACATAAGTTACTGTGGGAGAGCCACGCTTCGGCATGAATGGGCTGGTTCGACCGGAGTGATACCACGGCCTCACAGAAAACTGGCGTGAAGCAGCACTGTGCTGTGTTTCGCTGCGTGAGTGAGGGTAACGGAGGCCCAATACGGGGGAAAGAGGGGTTCAAAGGTTGCCTGCGCACTTGTGACTCCACTGATGTCGCGTGTTTCTTTTGCAGCGGCATTCGCTTATCATCAGGTGATCCATCTGCTCGTTTGCCGCCCATCACTTAAAAAAAAAGGCGAAAAGCGAAATCTCGGACCGAATGACAACGCAAAGAGGAGTCCAGCTTATTATTAGTTAAGAACTTACTTAAAAAACCGGCCAAGTGCGAGTCGGGCTCGCGCACAAAGGGTTCCGTAGCAGCAAAGTCCAAAATTACAGTTAAATCAACCTATCTCAAAAACTATAAGAGATACTTTGATCAAACCAAAAATCGTTGAAAGAGTTAATTAGCATGCATCACCTCTATTTTTTTTAGAATTTTATACCCCGTAGTTATAAAAATAGAGGGGGGGGACATACTTTTTACGACTTTGAGAGCTGATATCTCAAAAACCGTTCACTTTAAGAAAAATGTTTTTTAGAAAACTTTATATCATTTTAAAAGACCTTTCCATTGATACCCCACACGGGTATGTACATCGAAAAAAAAAAATTTCATCCCTCAGTTACATGTATGGGGGGGCCCCACCCCCAATTCTTTTTTTTACTATTTAGTGTCATATTTTTGTAGCGGTTCATACAACACATATTCCCATCAAATTTCATCACTGTAGTACTTATAGTTTCCGAGTAAATCGGCTGTGACAGACGGACAGACGGACAGACGGACAGACGGACATGACGAAACTATAAGGGTTCCGTTTTTGCCATTTTGGCTACGGAACCCTAAAAAGCTCCACTGGTGTTGCTGTCCATGGGCGGCGGCAATCGCTAACCATCAGTTGATCCGTCTGCTCGTCTGCCGCCTATCACATAAAAAAGAAAAGCTATCTCAATGGCTAAAGGCTATATTATATTATTCAACCAGCGTGTCCTGCCAAACTTGACCTATAAAGCACACTTGGGCACTTATATTATGTACTACTTCCATGGCTGATAGTTGAAATAGGGCGCATGTAGAGTCCACGCTGCCAAAGAAATCCCTTGATAGGCGCCACTTGTGTCCCTTCAACAATCAACATCAAATATAATCAAACTCAAGGAATCGAAAAGTTTAGTTCCTCGTTTTGCTGTAGGATTATTTTCGTGGCGCGGACTCTTGTATGAATTATAATTTATTTTTATATTAGAATAGCCAGACATTTGGCCACATACTCACCTGATGGTAAGTGATGATGTGGCCGAGGATAGATAATGCCTGTGGACAGGCAGCTACGGGGCGAAGAAATAATACGACGAAGATTTTCTTTACAGCGATGTACTTTCAAGTAAGGTACAAATGTGGTCGTCTGTACACTCGTTAGGCGTCGATCCTTTTGGCTGGTAAGATGGCAAGTGAAGCTAGTTTCGGGCGGCGAACCGTCGCGGGTCGACAGACGATTGAGGGGACTGGGGCGCGAGGGGGGCGAGCGGCGTAGCGAGCGCGGCGCGGTTGGTCACGGCGTTAACACCTGTCTACTTTTCATTTTCGATTTATAGTCTACTTACTCACACATTACTTCATCATAGTAAAAAATTACATCACTAAACTTCTTACAGGAGATTAAAATAACTTCATCGGAAAATAGTTCATTTCTCAATAGGTTTCAGGTTTTGTCACTTTGCGAAATCACAGTTTGTCCTTTTCTTAAGTCCAAATTTTACTAAGTCTCGTCTTACTCGGACCCTCACAGGGCACACTGCAAATTAAACAAGCACCTGCACAACATGGGCCTTTCAGATACCAAAATCTGCAGGTTCTGTCGCGAGGACGAGGAAACGATTATCCACGTCCTCGGCGAGTGCATAGCGCTGCACCGCTGCAGAAGCCGGCACCTGGGAGCACACATGATCTCAGCTGACGAGATCAAGAGCTCCCCCATCAGCTCCATTCTCGGGTTTATCCTGGAACTGGAGCTACATGAGGTGCTGTAATAGGTTACGGGGCTGCCACAATAGATCATCTACTGGTCGCAGTGGCTATGAGACGCAGAGCTCACCCCATTTCTATCAAATAATAATAATATAAGTGGCCAGTTCTAAAACCTTTCAGTATCGCCCTCCTATGTATTATTAGTTATGTACGTATGTTAGACTGTAAGGTATTTATTATATGGGCCAACGAAATATTTTTGAATGTATCTTGTTGCCTGAAATAAATAAATTATTATTATTATGTTTGAAATATATAAATATATTCTCCCATTTTGGGGTACGCTTGTTACGCAAGCCTAGTATAGGTAAAGCGCTGATGCCGCGCTGCCCCCGTTGCCGCGCATAACAACTACGTGCATGTGATGCTGACGCTGCGCAACGTGCCCGCCGCCGAGTCACCGATCACCTCATCGCGTTAATTTCGAACATTCTTGTACCTAGCCTCGGTCGAGTTTCAATACTTTGTTAGCTCGTAGTTTTAATCAATATTGTAATTCTTTTAATTAAATTTTATTTCAATAAAATCATTTTTTTTGCATCCTCCGCTGTGACCATATATTTTTCGCTAACAAAATTGCGGGCTTTTTGCCAAGCAAAGTTGTAAAGGAATTGTTTATTATTATGTATGTCATAACCACGGGCATCGGGAATTATGTCCCGAACTTTTGGAATGCGTGCGTGGGGCCGAAGCCAACACGTAGAGGCCCGTTCAATTAAACAGTTTTTTTTATTATTATTATTATTACGTTCCGACGAGAAAACCGCTCCGGAACCCGAGTTCCGGAGTGATACCACGGCCTCACAGAAGACCGGCGTGAAGCAGCACTGTGCTGTGTTTCGCTGCGCGAGTGAGGGTACCGGAGGCCCAATCCGGGAGATAGGGGGGGTTCAAAGGTTGGCAGCGCACTTGTGACTCCACTGGTATCGCGGGTGTCCATGGGCGGCGGCAATTGCTTACCATCAGGTGATCCGTCTGTTCGTCGGCCTACCGATTACATAAAAAAAAACCTTGAAAACTGGATATTTTTCATAATAATTTGAAACGGCCTCATAAAGGACTTAGGTTTTTGTTCGAAACGGAATTTCCCAAAAGGCAACATTTGCCCGAGCAGCCTTTACGCCCACAGATAAAACAAACATGTTGGCGAATAAATCTCGAGCCTTTTACCCTGCTCTGATATTTTAAGACGTAGGTGTACCGATTTACAAGTAGGTGATGAAACTTTTCTTGTTAACAAGGGGAACACTTGGCTTTTGTCTTTTATTACTAATGTAGATGTAAACACCCTTATGTGGTAGAAATACCGGCAATACGTACCAAACGGTTCAAATGTACATTCATGTTGCGTACGGCTAAGGAATGGAACTACCGTGCGAGAGCCACGCTTCGGTATGAATGGGCCGGCTCGACCGGAGTGATACCACGGCCTCACAGAAAACCGGCGTGAAGCAGCACTGTGCTGTGTTTCGCTCAGTGAGGGTACAGCCGGAGACTCGATTAGGGGGAAAGGGGGAGTTAAAAGGTTGGCAGCGCACTTGTGACTCCAATGGTGTCGCGGGTGTCCATTTGCAGCGGCATTCGCTTATCATCAGGTGATCCATCTGCTCGTTTGCCGCCCATCACTTAAAAAAAAAGGCGAAAAGCGAAATCTCGGACCGAATGACAACGCAAAGAGGAGTCCAGCTTATTATTAGTTAAGAACTTACTTAAAAAACCGGCCAAGTGCGAGTCGGGCTCGCGCACAAAGGGTTCCGTAGCAGCAAAGTCCAAAATTACAGTTAAATCAACCTATCTCAAAAACTATAAGAGATACTTTGATCAAACCAAAAATCGTTGAAAGAGTTAATTAGCATGCATCACCTTCTATTTTTTTTTAGAATTTTATACCCCGTAGTTATAAAAATAGAGGGGGGGGACATACTTTTACGACTTTGAGAGCTGATATCTCAAAAACCGTTCACTTTAAGAAAAATGTTTTTTAGAAAACTTTATATCATTTTAAAAGACCTTTCCATTGATACCCCACACGGGTATGTACATCGAAAAAAAAAATTTCATCCCTCAGTTACATGTATGGGGGGCCCCACCCCCAATTCTTTTTTTTACTATTTAGTGTCATATTTTTGTAGCGGTTCATACAACACATATTCCCATCAAATTTCATCACTGTAGTACTTAAAGTTTCCGAGTAAATCGGCTGTGACAGACGGACAGACGGACAGACGGACAGACGGACATGACGAAACTATAAGGGTTCCGTTTTTGCCATTTTGGCTACGGAACCCTAAAAAGCTCCACTGGTGTTGCTGTCCATGGGCGGCGGCAATCGCTAACCATCAGTTGATCCGTCTGCTCGTCTGCCGCCTATCACATAAAAAAGAAAAGCTATCTCAATGGCTAAAGGCTATATTATATTATTCAACCAGCGTGTCCTGCCAAACTTGACCTATAAAGCACACTTGGGCACTTATATTATGTACTACTTCCATGGCTGATAGTTGAAATAGGGCGCATGTAGAGTCCACGCTGCCAAAGAAATCCCTTGATAGGCGCCACTTGTGTCCCTTCAACAATCAACATCAAATATAATCAAACTCAAGGAATCGAAAAGTTTAGTTCCTCGTTTTGCTGTAGGATTATTTTCGTGGCGCGGACTCTTGTATGAATTATAATTTATTTTTATATTAGAATAGCCAGACATTTGGCCACATACTCACCTGATGGTAAGTGATGATGTGGCCGAGGATAGATAATGCCTGTGGACAGGCAGCTACGGGGCGAAGAAATAATACGACGAAGATTTTCTTTACAGCGATGTACTTTCAAGTAAGGTACAAATGTGGTCGTCTGTACACTCGTTAGGCGTCGATCCTTTTGGCTGGTAAGATGGCAAGTGAAGCTAGTTTCGGGCGGCGAACCGTCGCGGGTCGACAGACGATTGAGGGGACTGGGGCGCGAGGGGGGCGAGCGGCGTAGCGAGCGCGGCGCGGTGGTCACGGCGTTAACACCTGTCTACTTTTCATTTTCGATTTATAGTCTACTTACTCACACATTACTTCATCATAGTAAAAAATTACATCACTAAACTTCTTACAGGAGATTAAAATAACTTCATCGGAAAATAGTTCATTTCTCAATAGGTTTCAGGTTTTGTCACTTTGCGAAATCACAGTTTGTCCTTTTCTTAAGTCCAAATTTTACTAAGTCTCGTCTTACTCGGACCCTCACAGGGCACACTGCAAATTAAACAAGCACCTGCACAACATGGGCCTTTCAGATACCAAAATCTGCAGGTTCTGTCGCGAGGACGAGGAAACGATTATCGACGTCCTCGGCGAGTGCATAGCGCTGCACCGCTGCAGAAGCCGGCACCTGGGAGCACACATGATCTCAGCTGACGAGATCAAGAGCTCCCCCATCAGCTCCATTCTCGGGTTTATCCTGGAACTGGAGCTACATGAGGTGCTGTAATAGGTTACGGGGCTGCCACAATAGATCATCTACTGGTCGCAGTGGCTATGAGACGCAGAGCTCACCCCATTTCTATCAAATAATAATAATATAAGTGGCCAGTTCTAAAACCTTTCAGTATCGCCCTCCTATGTATTATTAGTTATGTACGTATGTTAGACTGTAAGGTATTTATTATATGGGCCAACGAAATATTTTTGAATGTATCTTGCTGCCTGAAATAAATAAATTATTATTATTATGTTTGAAATATATAAATATATTCTCCCATTTTGGGGTACGCTTGTTACGCAAGCCTAGTATAGGTAAAGCGCTGATGCCGCGCTGCCCCCGTTGCCGCGCATAACAACTACGTGCATGTGATGCTGACGCTGCGCAACGTGCCCGCCGCCGAGTCACCGATCACCTCATCGCGTTAATTTCGAAACATTCTTGTACCTAGCCTCGGTCGAGTTTCAATACTTTGTTAGCTCGTAGTTTTAATCAATATTGTAATTCTTTTAATTAAATTTTATTTCAATAAAATCATTTTTTTTGCATCCTCCGCTGTGACCATATATTTTTCGCTAACAAAATTGCGGGCTTTTTGCCAAGCAAAGTTGTAAAGGAATTGTTTATTATTATGTATGTCATAACCACGGGCATCGGGAATTATGTCCCGAACTTTTGGAATGCGTGCGTGGGGCCGAAGCCAACACGTAGAGGCCCGTTCAATTAAACAGTTTTTTTTATTATTATTATTATTACGTTCCGACGAGAAAACCGCTCCGGAACCCGAGTTCCGGAGTGATACCACGGCCTCACAGAAGACCGGCGTGAAGCAGCACTGTGCTGTGTTTCGCTGCGCGAGTGAGGGTACCGGAGGCCCAATCCGGGAGATAGGGGGGGTTCAAAGGTTGGCAGCGCACTTGTGACTCCACTGGTATCGCGGGTGTCCATGGGCGGCGGCAATTGCTTACCATCAGGTGATCCGTCTGTTCGTCGGCCTACCGATTACATAAAAAAAAACCTTGAAAACTGGATATTTTTCATAATAATTTGAAACGGCCTCATAAAGGACTTAGGTTTTTGTTCGAAACGGAATTTCCCAAAAGGCAACATTTGCCCGAGCAGCCTTTACGCCCACAGATAAAACAAACATGTTGGCGAATAAATCTCGAGCCTTTTACCCTGCTCTGATATTTTAAGACGTAGGTGTACCGATTTACAAGTAGGTGATGAAACTTTTCTTGTTAACAAGGGGAACACTTGGCTTTTGTCTTTTATTACTAATGTAGATGTAAACACCCTTATGTGGTAGAAATACCGGCAATACGTACCAAACGGTTCAAATGTACATTCATGTTGCGTACGGCTAAGGAATGGAACTACCGTGCGAGAGCCACGCTTCGGTATGAATGGGCCGGCTCGACCGGAGTGATACCACGGCCTCACAGAAAACCGGCGTGAAGCAGCACTGTGCTGTGTTTCGCTCAGTGAGGGTACCGACCGGAGACTCGATTAGGGGGAAGGGGGAGTTAAAAGGTTGGCAGCGCACTTGTGACTCCAATGGTGTCGCGGGTGTCCATGGGCGGCGGCAATTGCTTACCATCAGGTGATCCGTCAGCTCGTCTGCCACCTATCACATAAAAAAAAACTCTGCCGGAAGATGTGTTCCCTGAACGCTATGATCTGAACTTATTCAAGAAAAGAGTGAATAGGCTGTTACTAGACAGGCATGATCCATTCTCGGCCACATCATCACGTTATTACAGTAGAGTTATTTATGTCACGATTTTATTCCATAGGTCAATGTTCACAAATCATAATCACGTTCTCTAGTAGGTATTTGTATTATTCACATTCACGCTATTTCCAGATTTAGTGTAATGATTAGTTATTTTAAGGTTGGATGTTTTGTTTTATTGCTAAAATTTATTTGTTAATTTAAGTCCTCTTTCCTTTCGTTGCTGTCTAAGATACAGGAAATTCCTAGTTTAGGCAGTAAACTTAAATTTGTTCCCTTATTCTTACGATTTTTCAACATTTTTTTTATTGCATTTTTTACCATCAGGTGAGATTGTGGTCAAATGTCAGGCTATTTTATAAAAAAAAAACCTCGGCGTACTGAGGTCGGGAGGTGAGATCGGGGCAAAGGATTCGTATATCCGAGCGAGTAGTGTTCACTAGCCAGCAGGGCGGTCTACCTACAATATTGATTAGACTATCGACAGCTCATGTCGAATCAAGCACTTACAAATTTCGTCAGGTTAGTAACGCGTTCAGTGGTCTAATTGGTAGAACATTCACCCGGATTGTGAAAGGTGTGGGTTCGAGTCCCGCCTGAACACGAGATGATTTTTTTAAGTGTGTTATTTACTTAAGAATAAATTGCAAAAGATTGCTATAAAAATATCATATAAAGGGTTCCTAAGCTTAGGCTTAGGAACCCTTTAGTTGATATTTTATATATATAATAAGTGTCTGCCGGAAGATGTGTTTCCAGAACGCTATGATCTGAACTTATTCAAGAAAATAGTAGAATAGGCTGTTACTAGACAGGCATGATCCATCCTCGGCCACGTCATCACTTACCACCAGGTGAGATTGTGGCCAAATGTCTGGCTATTCTAATAAAAAAAAAGCCATGAAGCCTGTATAATCGCCAATTACCGACACAAACACTGCATCATCGGCTAGGCGCTCCCGAGGGGCGTCGTTAGCGATCACTCTGATTTAGTTTTGTGGAGTTCGCTACCCGGATCTACTAACCAGACCCAATAGCTTTTATTTTATGTTTAGATTTTTGCAATGCTGATCATGTGAAATATCGGATAGAACGATGGCAGCTCAGCGGATTAGAGTTCGAATCCTACTACTGTACCTACAGTAGTAGGGTTCGGACAGTAAACGTATCAGTTTACTGTACTGTAATGAAATTGTCCTCCAAACCAATATTTCGGTCATGGGAGCCAATCTAAGAGATCGGCCATCGAAGCAGGACATTGTGCACAAGTGTTTGCGCAGACACAAATGCGCTCTATATTCCCTTACCATAATATTTCGATGGGACACCAATGTGACACGACCGAAGAGGGATCAGGCGCAGGACCAACGGCTTTACGTGTTTTCCGAGGCACGGGGGTACAAGACCGCCAACTTCCAGACCGGGGTGACACTGAAAATGTCTTAACAGAAACACTCAGGTACATACAAACTTTGGCTGACTATTTATATAAACTATACTAATGACCTCAGTAGTCTCCCAACAAGTGGGTCTGAAAATCAACATGGACAAGACGAAAATCATGTCGAATTTCCATGTCATACCCACTCTTATAAAGGTTGGAAGCTCGACACTGGAAGTTGTAGACGAGTACATTTACCTCGGACTAAAAGTCCAGCTTGGTAAGTCCAACTTCCAGAAAGAGGTCGATCGACGAATCCAACTCGGCTGGGCAGCGTTCGGGAAGCTACGCAGCATATTTTCGGCACATCTACCGCAGTGTCTCAAGACGAAAGTCTTCAATGCGTGTGTGTTGCCAGTGATGACATACGGAACCGAAACGTGGCCGCTTACAATGTGCCGATTAAGGAGGCTCAAAGTCACCCAGAGAGCAATGGAGAGGGCTATGCTCGGGGTCTCCCTGCGTGATCGTATCAGAAATGATGAGATCCGCAGAAGAACTAAGGTTACAGACATAGCCCAAAGGATTGCATGCCTCAAGTGGCAATGGGCAGGGCACATAGCGAGGAGAACAGACGGCCGTTGGGGCGGGAAAGTTCCTCGAGTGGAGGCTACGTACAGGAAGTCGCAGCCGTGGCAGGCCCCCCACAAGGTGGACCGACGATCTGGTGAAGATCGCGGGAATCCATTGGATGCGGGCGGCACAGAACCGATCTGTGTGGAGAACATTGGGGGAGGCCTATGTCCAGCAGTGGATGTCTATTGGCTGAAATGATGATGATGATGATACTAATGTTATCATTTTGTGTCATTTGCCGGTAACCGTACTACATAGCTGTTGAGTATTAGTCGTTTTCCTCGAGATGGCGCTAGCATTGGCTAGCTGACCTCTATCTGAGCATTGTATAAGTTACTCTGTGCTGCTTATTGATCGAGCTTTAAATTTTTTGACCTCGATACGAAACTGACCTACGAAAGACCAGACTAGTTCCTCTAAAGATATCCTCAAAAGCCAAAACTTAGCCACGCATCAAAAGATGAGTTAATCTCTACCTTAATAGCTGTCGTTCGCAGTCACGACACGGCCGACCAAAGCCTTATTTAGGCTAACTTATTTGGGAATGAAAGCAAATGGTCATACAAATCAAGCGAACGAATTATTTCGCTCCGGTGTACATTACAGATCATCCCCAGAGGTAAACTAGGTAGTTTATAGTAGGATCAAATACACGGTCAGTACTTCATTAGCTGAAGAGCAGACCTTAATAAATAAAGGACAATACCCTAAGATGAACTTACTCGTAAATAGAGGTACTTTACCGACGATACGAGTAATGTGGAAGACAAAAGGAAACACACTTCATATTCACACTCACTTCAAGATGCCCACAGCAATATAAACAAGTGAGAGAATATCAGTCTATTGACTTGTAACAACGTTTTGAAAGTTTCTCTGTAGGATTGCTTCGTAAGCTCTAGTGTTTTGATTTTATTTCGATAGTCCAACAAAAAACTTTTATGCCTAAAAATACCTCACACAAAGTTTACCTACCCGTCCCATAAGCTGAAACTTAACCACGGAGTCAACAAGTCGCCGACCTAATAGCAGTGATTTACCCTCATGGCCGGATAGAAAGATAACTCTTGAAGGTGTGTGATTGAAGATAATCGTGATAAGCCGTACGTGATGGCGGTATAAATGTCCGCAGAATTAATTTACTAGTAATAATGATAATGAGCGATAGTAGCTCAGTGGTTCAGAACATACTTTCCATACGGGGGGTCGTGATTCGAATCCGAGCATGTACCTCTGGTTTTTCTAATCTATGTGCGTTTTTCTACCATAGATCGTCGGTGAGGGAAAACAACGTTTCGGATAGTAACTGAAATGTGTAATTATTCAGTTGGTCTGGTTCCCCTGTTAAAGGGTTGCGAAGGTCAGACGGTAGTCCCTGCATTGTAATTATCAGACTCCCCAAATCCTGAATCGTGGTCGAAGCGTACCCCGGGCTCCGAAGCGACAGCTTTGGACGCAACTGGGAATCACACGCTCGTATAAAACCATGTGAGAGACAATGTACTATACCTACCTCTAAATCTATTAAAACTACATAAGCATATTTATAGGTTTTCATTAACTTCATTTTGATTGGTGAACAATGATGGCATGTGCCATCATTGCTCAACCCGTGCCCGTGGTTGTTAGTTAAAAAAGCCCGTGGTTGTTAGTTAAAAAAGCGCATAAATAGTGACCTCTTTTTGATGTGTTAGGTGTCAGACGAGCAGACGGATCACCTGATGGTAAGTGATTGCCGCCGCCCATAGACACCCGTGAGACCAGTGGATATGCCTAAAAACACATGGATGAGGGTGTCTATACACCCTGACTGATAACCGATATCAACCTGATAACGTATTTTTAGGTACTCAACCTATTCCCTTTTCATTTCATATATTTTATTTTTATTATAAAACACCAGTTGATGACATTTTTCTATGCCGGATCTCAAGCTATAAATAGACATAAGACAACAGGTAATCAATTTAGACGGTAGTGGCTCTCAAAGATACATTTTTCAATAAAACTTGGTAAAAACTGCGCCAGTCTTCCTTGGCTACTAATAAAAGCGTAACTTGAAAAATGGGAGAGCAAAAGGTAGGGGTGCCAATCGTAAAGCGTTCAAACTAGCTTTCCGCCCGCGGTGTTGTCTGGGTCACAAAATACACAGGGCTTTATTGATAAACGTGAAATAAACCTTTGTTAGCTTAAACGGTTAGCTAAAAATCACATAAAATTTTCGAATAAAGATTAACCGTTTTAGTTAAAGAAGGCTTAACAAACATTTATGAAAAAGACCCACAGACTACAGAGCGTGTCGCGTGCTAAACAGAAGAGATAACACGAAACTTAAAGGAATCCGTAGCGTGCCCACGCAAAACTTTGTCACTTTTGAATTAAAAGTTAGAGAAAAGAGAGAGAAGAAGTTATGCTTACGAACGATAGAGGCAGCTCTTCAGTTTCATACATATTGATACGCATACGGGACTATTCTTCGAAGTTCGAGCTTTACTTTCTGGTAGCTTACAACGAACCCGACGTTGCAACCGAATCGGAGTATCACTATCTTTCACACGCATAACTTTTATTTAGATGCGACAGGTATATTTTAGTTCGTAACGGGGCGGGTTCGTTAAAAATGATTAGACGTAGGACTGATACCCGTGATGGCCGTGTGGTCCCCGGCAGAATAGAAAAGGCCACCCTCACTCTTACCGAGGTGTCGTAAAAGGCGACTAAGGTAAAGCTGCTGGCATGATCATCAGCACCTACAGAAGGAAAACTCTGCACATATATCAAAACCCTCGCCAACCCGTCTGCCAAGCGTGGTGAGTATAGCAATTACCCCTCATATGATTGAGGGAGGCCCGTGCCCCAGCAGTGGGGACTTAAATGGGCTGATGATGAGGACTGATACAGACTATATCGAATGTGGGCGGAAGAGATATGAACAATTCTTCCAGAAATGAAAATATATCATTAGAAAGAGTAGGTATCTAGGTTGTTTATTTTCTTCATGAATGCGTTTTTTTTAAACCAGCGTTTTTAAACCAGCGCATGCGGAGGCCCAATCCGGGAGGAAGAGAAGCTTAAAGGTGACACCGCAATAGTGACTCCACTAGTATAGCGGGCATACAAGAGCATGTACATGCTATCAAGTGTTGCGTTTGCTGTCTGCCACATAGCACATAAAAAAAGTTAATAAACGTTTCTTCTATTTCAATAACACTTATCTTGTAGTCGACAGCCCTAACCGCAAGCTTTTTGCTTTTTTGTCAAACGCAAAGTGAATTATGAGGTGGGTACGCCGAGATGAATGATTCGATTACGCCCCATGAATCTTTCATGCTTGTTTGAATTACAATGTCATTACCGACAAGTACAAACAAACGTAAAGAGCAATCATAATGAGCTCTTGTAATAAGCATTGTTTTTGATAATGGATGCTCTTCAGTTCGGTTCAGGAAGTTCCATCGAGGTTATTAGAGGTACTAAAGGGCCATCCATCACGGTGAAGCTCAAAATAACGGTTTGCAAGATCGAAGTTTAAGGTAATTACCACAACTATCGGCCTTGAATAAAATATCCAACATAATTGAGGATATCGTCTAGAAAATGTGCGAATTTATTATATAGTAGGATTTACTTTACTAGATAAAAAAGCCCAAAAAGAGCAGGTGAAAAGTGTAAACGAATTTATTAGCACTGAAATTGTTGATTTTATACATTAATAATGTTATAATATTATTAATATATAAAATATGTATATTTCTGCCATCCTCAATTTCATTTGTTTAACTACTTTGCACTGCTTTCCCTTATCACGAATACAATATTTCTTTCCTCTACCCAAAGGTTGTGTGGAAGAAATCGCTACAAGCGATAAGACCGCCTTATTGTACTGCCTGTGGCTGTTGTTGTATCATAGTTGTATTTTATTTTTTGCAATAAAGAATATCTATCTATTATTTTTATTTATTTACAGAAATAATTGTCTTCATTTTTTACAAAAAACCTGTATAATAATTCTGCTATAAAAAAAAATTGAAATTCTAAGAAAGTGTAATATTTAGACCTTCTCGCGGCATTTTGACAGTTACTCTGTCCTGCACTCTGTTACTGGTTAATTGTACCCTTATCACTTTGTTTTTTTTATATTCATTTTTTTATTTGTACTGTATATAAAACTGATGTTGTATTGGTACATAGTTTTGTGATGTCCAAAATAATAAAATTTTCTTTCTTTTTTTTCTCTCTTATTTCTTTCTTGCTCTCGCAAGGCAAGTTACACAGATACGGTTTTCTGTGGTGATGCCTGGCCTTAACTCTTGGCTTTGTAAAATATTTACATGCAATACATGAAAATTGATTGATAAGGCCAATCCGAGGAAATGGCACCGCACTTGTGACTCCACCGGTAGCAGCAATCGCTTACCATCAGGTTATCCATATGCTCGTTTCCCATCTATCACATAAAAAAAATAAAATGTCAAATAGTATATTTATTTATTTTATTTAAGGAAACATACAGCTTTTTATATATTTCATTATTAAACTAAGTTATAATAGATATTACATTAGCCTTAACAGTTTCCAAAGTTAAGTTGTACACAATACAATTCTTGGTAAGACAGACACCTAATTCGGTAAAACTAAAGATAAAACAATATAATACTGGGTAGGTATATACTTAAAAATTTTGAAACACCATGGTAAAGCTTACATTACTCGTGCATTGATCTAAAAAGACGGCAGTACTTCGCCAGCTTCTCGTAGAATATGTCTATGTGAATGAAACTCTTATTATATGCAGTATAATTCCGACACTTTCGTGGAAAGTGGGTGAATAACGCCGTCATAGCTAAACATGTGCCAACGGAAACGCGCATTATGCAAGGAGGACGAATGTAGGCCGCGAGGTGCAACGGTGATGAATCGACTGCGGTAATGCTCCAAAGAGCCCTACTTTATAAGCGGCCGGCTGTGTTTCTTTTCATGAGCGTTGCCGGCGGAAAAATCAGGCCTGGTATAGAAAATAAAACAATTATAGAACAACAATTCATTCATAAACGTTCAATAAACCTATGTTAGCTAAAACGGTGTTATAGAACAGTTATGACGTTTGAAACAAAATATTCTCACATACCATTTTCGAAAATATAATAATTTCATCATCATCATCATCAGCAACCCACACTCGTCCACTGCTGGACATAGGTCTCCCCTAATGCACGTTATACGCTTACCGAGTCGCGGTCTCCACTTAAGGACTTTACGGCTCCAACGGCTGTCAGTTCTGCGGCTAATATGACCAGCCCACTGCCACTTCAGTTTGCTAATTCGGTGGGCTATGTCGGTGACTCTGGTGGTATAATTATTTATGATTGCTTTATAACACCATTTTAGTTAACAAAGGTTTAACAAACATTTAAGAATAAGACTCTTAGTTTTTAAGGACCGCCGCTATTTTGGTTCTTATCTGTGTTTTATGGTAATAAGATTGCTTATCTTTCCCGGGAACCAAAACTGCAAAAATTAAAAAACACATATGGGTCGTTCTTCTTTTTTATCGACAATGAGGCAAACTTACAAATCAACATTTAACTTTTGTATAAAATACTACAAATGATAAATAGTATGTCTTAAATATTAGTTCATGTACTATTTTACAGATGAACTAAATTAAATGAGGTAAAATTTAATTAATAAAGAATACTTTTTGATTGAAATAAACACCTCCATCACGTCCCAAAATTAGTGCCATTTGCACATCCGTCGCGTTGTTAAATCATGCTAGTACCGAGTATTAAAGAAAAGTATCAGCCTATAAACTGTCCCACTGCCGGGCAAAGGCCTCCATTGTAGAATTAGAAATCAAGTTATCGCTACTATGATGGGATTTGGCTTAATCACCACGCTTGCCAAATGCGGATTAGTGATCACAAACCCGAGTTATGTTCGAAAAATTCGAAACATACTATTCGTTCAACCCGGGAATCGAACCCAGGACCCCGTGATCACTGCCCGGTACTTAACCCACTAGACCATCAGGGTGTCCGACCGAGTAGTAACGAGGTAATAAAACAATGTCATTAGTTCATGGTAAATTAGGAATATCTTGATGGTGTAACGTATATTTTTTATATAATTATAATTAATAACTTTATCAGTTACTGAGGACGGGCTCATTTTAGATAAAAAAGAAGAACGACCCATATACAAAATGATATACGTAAGTACAGATAATATTAAACAAACATTAGGTCCATCGCTCTCATACAAGTTAACTTATCCATGAAATTATGAAATCCATGAAATAAATTTGATTTTTGCATGAAATCCTTTTAGCTAGGATTCCGTTTCTGAACTCTTCTGAATTACTTTCCTAATGAGCAATGTTGAAGATGTCTCACTGGAAGTACTTCCTGGGACGTGGCAAGTTTTCAACGGCCTTTTTTCCGACCCGACCTCTCAAAGGGCATAGGGTAAATTTGCCCTAAGTGCTCCCTAATACCGAGAACCGAGAGTTTTGGCCTCTTCTTTTAAATTGCCGTCATTATTTTAAATATCTTTGCATCTTTTTTTTTTAATTGTGGAAAAATAAATGTTTTCTTAAATGTACCTTTGTGTTTTGGAAATTAGCGTGGTGTATAGCAGATACTCACAAAATATGAATACAGCTCTTTTTTATGCTAGTGGCGACCAACGAGCAAGCGAGTTAGCTAATGGAAAGTAATCACGCCGCCCATGAACATCCACGACATCAGAGAGATCGCTAATGTGTTGCCGGCCTTTTTAAAAAGGAGTGCGCTCTTCTCTTGAAGGTCCCTAAGTCGTCGCCGTCGGGAAGTACTCCCAGGCAAACCATTCCACAGAACTGAGTACGTGGTAGAATGTTCCGCTAGAAACGCACAGTATTAGACCGCCATCCATCGAGATGCTGGGGATGGAAAGACAATCGCTTGCACGTGGTTCGATGTAAGAAGTCAGCTGCAGGGAGTAGATCAAATAGTTCCTCTGAGCACTCCCCATGATAGATGCGGTATAGAATGCTGAGGGAAGCTATATCCCGCCGCAGTGATAGAAAGTTCCGCCAAAAACACTGTGCGTTTTATTTAGACCTCTTAACTAATAAGTGCAATAATATTATGTAAATTAAATTTTAAATTGCTATGCCCTTAGAGGGAACATGTGCTGTAAACCATAAAACTTAAAAAATCAGATATAATGCAGTAAAATATTTGAATTGAATTGAACATTCTTACAATCTTCCGCATTTATAAATTAGTAGCATGACTATTTTTTATGTCAAAGGTGACAGACGGACCCATGTTGTCACATAATGGCAGCCCGTAGATGGCCGTCGCCCAAGAGGCAGGCCGAAAAAGAGATGACGTGACGACCTGGACCAATACTCTAGTAACTGGCAAACGCTGGCAATGAATAGGGAGCAGTGGAGGCTGTTAGGGGAGACTTTTGCCAGACTATTTGAGCTTTTAAAAAAAAGGTGGCAGACGAGCAGACGGATCACCTGATGGTAAGCGATTGCCGCCACCCATGGACACCCGCGACACCAGTGGAGTCACAAGTGCGATGCGACCCTTTAAACCCCCCTTTCCCGAGGATTGGGCCTCCGTGCACTTACTCACGCAGCGAAATACTGTGCTGCTTCACGCCGGTTTTCTGTGAGAACGAGGTATCACTCCGGTCGAGCCGGCCCATTCATGCTGGGCAGTAAATCTGGGCTCCGAGCCGACAGCATTGGAGACAACCAGGAATTAAACGCTAAGATGGAGATTGGGCGATTATGCTGGTGAATGAGAAAATTTTAAAGTTAGCTATTAGGAAGTGTAGTGTGTCGTGTGGTCCCCGGCAGAGTAGAATAGGCCACCCTCACTCTTGCCGAGGTGTCGTAAAAGGCGACTAAGGTAAAGTTGCTGGCACGATCATCAGCACCCAGAGAAGGAAAACTCTGCGTTTATATCAAAACCCTCGCCAACCCGTCTGCCAAGCGTGGTGAGTATGGCAATTACCCCTCATGTGATTGAGGGAGGCCCGTGCCCCAGCAGTGGGGACCTAAATGGGCTGACGATGATTAGGAAGTATTTCCTGTGTGTGATGCGAAAAAAACCGCCTTCAAAAACCACGAACTAAAAAGTGTAAAATAATCTTTTATCACTTTATACACTTCAATTAAATTTTTGAAGTCGGTTAAAAACAAAACATGCTCGCTAGGTCCGCACGCAGGTCAAAATCCGCACTAAATCCCGTATCTAGTGTACGCTTCGAGTTATATTACAATGTACAAAATTACGAAGGTTCGGTGGATGTTTCAGGTGAAGCTTTAGGTAACTTATTAAACTGTTTTATGAGCTTTCGACAACCACAAACAGAGGTTTATTGGGTGGAGTAATGGGCAATTTAAATAATTAATTAACGAACATCATGCGTGAAAGTTTTAATAGTTAAAATTAGTGCTGTACCAGCCCTGCTAACACACTCCAAAATGTCTACTATTCGCACCTTTCTTTTATCTCGGAGGGAAAATGTCCTATCAGGTCGGGGGACTAGACAGGGACTCCATCTGGGAGGTAACACCACAGGTTTACCCACTCAAAACCCTTCGACGCCCGTCGCTGTTGATATAAATAATAATATCACCTGAAAGTGATAGGCAACCGCTTGACCACAATATCACCTGAAAGTGATAGGCAACCGCTTGACTACAATATCACCTGAAAGTGATAGGCTAACGCTTGACCACAATATCACCTGAAAGTGATAGGCAACCGCTTGACTACAATATCACCTGAAAGTGATAGGCTAACGCTTGACCACAATATCACCTGAAAGTGATAGGCAACCGCTTCACTACAATATCACCTGAAAGTGATAGGCTAACGCTTGACTACAATATCACCTGAAAGTGATAGGCAACCGCTTAACTACAATATCACCTGAAAGTGATAGGCTAACGCTTGACCACAATATCACCTGAAAGTGATAGGTAACCGCTTGACCACAGTACCACCTGAAAGTGATGATAGGCAACCGCTTGACTACAATATAACCTAAAAGTGATACGCCAACGCTTGACCACAATATCACCTGAAAGTGATAGGTAACCGCTTGACCACAATATCACCTGAAAGTGATAGGTAACCGCTTGACCACAATATCACCTGAACGTGATACGCCTACGCTTGACCACAATATCACCTGAAAGTCAAACGCCAACGTTTGACCACAATATCACCTGATAATGATACGCCAACGCTTGACCACAATATCACCTGAAAGTGATAGGCCAACGCTTGACCACAATATCACCTGAAAGTCAAACGCCAACGTTCGACCACAATATCACCTGAAAGTCAAACGCCAACGTTTGACCACAATATCACCTGAAAATGATTTGCCAACGCTTGACCACAATATCACCTGAAAGTGATAGGCCAACGCTTGACCACAATATCACCTAAAAGCGATACGCCAACGCTTGACCACAATATCACCTGAAAGTCAAACGCCAACGTTTGACCACAATATCACCTGAAAATGATACGCCAACGCTTGATCACAATATCACCTGAAAGTGATAGGCCAACGCTTGACCACAATATCACCTGAACGTGATACGCCAACGTTTGACCACAATATCACCTGAAAGTGATAGGCCTACGCTTGACAACAATATCACCTGCAAGTGATAGGCCTACGCTTGACCACAATATCACCTAAAAGTGACGATGAGGTCTAGGGTGTGACGCATTATCTTCCACTGTTAGAACTTATTTTAGATCACACTAATTACTATTGTGCATTGTTTAGATTTCATCTAAATGTTACCTCGTCTAACAGATGAAATTTAAACAATGCCTAATTTTAACCAAACACAAAAACTGCATACAAATATTGTAGTACCGTACCAAAAATAGAAGTCAAATGTCTGGCTGCACCAACACTCAGTCAGCTTACCTGAAATCAAACAAAACAAGACCTGTAATATCGAATTTTTGGAGATCCATAGAAAAATAGGAGAACTCAGCAAATTATGCAAATAGTTTTTCATATTAATTCAAAAATCCCAATTTTATTTAAAAATCTACCAATCGTCAATACCGTGGTTTTATCCTAAAATTCATCGGTCATCTTGCTGTTTTTCTATGAAGGTATCAAATACACCGATAAAAATTTAATTGAACAGCTTCAGTTCTTTTGGTTTACATTCCCATACAGTGCAACTACGTTCAGAAGGCACTTGAGTGACATGACTACGTGGGCATCCTACGACATATTTTTTTCTATGGGAAAATGTCAAAACCACTGACACTTGTAAAAAAACAGCATATATTCTATTCCTTGCTTGAAAATTCTTCTTTGCAATTTATTCATAAGTAAATAAAACACTTTAACAATATTAATAAAACTATTAATTGCTGGTTAAATGTTTGAAAAAATATTTTCATTGGATTTTTTTATACCTACAATATTAATGAGAGTCAGCTCATAGCGAATCAAATAATTACAAAAATTCGTCGGCTCACTACGTACAATGGTTTAATTGGCAGAACCCGGTACTAAAAGGTAGTAGGTTTAAATCCTATCTAAAGACGCGATATTTTTTTTTGTAACATTATTAAAATTTGTTTTCAAAGTTCGCCCGTGCTTAACACTTTCCCAGCGAAGCGATTACGCACGCGGACCCCGCCGTATAAGCGTTCCAATTTCGGCATATTTCAAATAAGGATGTAAACTATGTAAGTTCCGCTGGGAACGTGTTAATTTTCCATAACACTTTTCCCCGCTTACTACCCAACTTAGTAACCCATTTAAACCAAATGCATTTTTAACCCTAAACACGTGGCCGTAGGTCAAGTTCAGATTGGGTAATCGTGGGTCACTTCCGACCCGGGCCAGGCGACCCACATTCGGCGGGGGTTAACACGGCGAATGCAGGGCGGGCCGGTCGATCTGCGCGCGCCGCAACAGGTGTAGGCAGGGTTAACACTGACCGGGTCGGCGACACGGTTACGACACGATGTTTTGTTAGGCTGCGTCTTTTTTTTTAATGTGATAGGTAGCAGACGAGCAGACGGATCACCTGATGATAAGCGATTGCCGCCGCCCATTGACACCAGCGAAACCAGTGTAGTCACAAATGCGCTGCAAACCCTCGAACCCCCCTTTCCCCCGGATTGGGCCTCCTGTATCACTCACTCACGCAGCGAAACACAGCACAGTACAGTAAGCAGCATTGTGCTGTTCAATCCGGGGGAAATTGGGGTTTAAAGGTTGGCAGCGTATTTGTGACTCCATTGATGTCAAGGTTCGGCGGCTGTAGCTTACCATCAAGTGATCCATCTGCTCGTCTGCCACCTATCACTTAAAAAAAAAAGTACAAAATAAATAGGCACAGAAGCTTAGTTACCTAATTATGGATGAATCCTTGTTTTTTGTCTGTTGCAGTCGGGTAAAAATTACGAACTAACCACTTAAATAAGATTTAAAAAAATATTATTAAAAAAATGGTAAACCATCTAAATCATTCTGAAACTAAATGTCAGTCTCCCACAGTGTAAACATCGCTTTTCCCCGTTCTGTTCGTCCACAGATACATAATTCAATGGAAATGGCCCAAATTATTTATCAGCCCAATTGTAGCGGCCACCGGCATTGACAATATAACTGGCACGCGGCATTATAAGCAGATGCTTTGGGATTTATGACTCGATTGTGCCATGTTAGCCTTCCTCAATTTATTGTTTTAAGACCCAATTCTCTGTACATTAATTTTAGATGTTGTATAATAATTCATTTTGCCAATTTGAATGGCACGCGGAATTAAATTGCTGAAGCAATGAGGTTTCTCATTCGATTGCTTTGGCTTCTGAATCAGTAAATGTTTGGAATTCGAGCTTAATTTCTGTAAAATAATTTATTAAATCAGCTTATTGGTTATATTTGTCTGTTTTGACTGATTGGTATCGGAGCCCCAATCCGAAGGGGACGTTAAAAGGTCGCCAGCGTATTAGTGACTGCAATGGTGTTTCGGTTGTCTATGGACGGCCGCAATTACTTAGCATCAATTATTCGTATGCTGTCCACCTATCTCATTAAGAAAACTTACGGCATAAACTGTCAAAATTTTAAATTAAGCTCACTTACAATCAAAAAAACCATGAAAAGGGTGATATAGATGAAGAGAATAAATATCCCCAGAGAATCAGCCGGCAAAATGTGATGTAATAGATAAAGCGCATTATACGTTACATCCTCACCTACTCGTAACTATATAATATTGAAAACTAGCCCATTAAATAATATTAAATTTTTAAAATACTACTATTTACATTAGGAAGATCTTGAATTGTAAATGAAAACAACCGTTGTCATTTCTCAATTTTACAATGAACCCAATCTTTTTTTTATTTAATAATGGCTCTGCGTCTGGAACACAACTTGCCAATGTCAAGTGATTAAAGAGACACGTTTCTTTTCTTGTTGAAATTGGACGGTGATGCGAGTTGGTAAATCTCTTTAATTGAGTTTGTTATTATTATTTAAAAAAATAAATAAATTTAAAAACTGACAGAACACCACCTAAAACAAACAAAACAGTACAACACATAACAGTGTTGTCTACACAGAATAACTTGGGAGAGAACCCAATCTTGAAGACTTTCAACACGGTTTTCAAAAAACTTGGTTGTTGTCAATTTGTCAATGTCAATAAATGTATTTTTTAATATGGCTCTACCCGAAGATAATTTGCCAATGTCAAGTAACTTATTAAGAATAAGTAGGTAGTCAACAGTCGAAGTCAGTCAAAGTCTCAGTTATTCGATGAAACGTCGGTGTTTTTACGTTTTATCGACCTACGGATTCAGCGGTTATCACTCTAAAAGCAATCGCGGGTTTTAAGACTCTATTAGGTAGACTAGACAACTTACTCCACACGCAATAGCAGTGATTCAATGCAACGATTCTTATTATTAGGATCACTTTTCGGCACTTCACTGCACAAATAAACACCAAATTTGTACACTAAAAACCACTAGACACTAATTTAAAACCTTTGAATTGCATCAGCCCACGCGGCTTGTTTTAGTCCGCCGAATCCGTCAATAAATGTATTTTGCACAGGGCGGCATCCTAAGTCTATGATTTTGCATATTCTTTTTAAATAGCATAGAGTTAGCGAAATAAATAAAATACGGCCTATGAAGAAATAATTTTCAAAAATATATTATGAAAAATTGGCTAGACTGAGATATTATTTTTCAACTGATACGAGTTCAACCCTGGACGCCCTGTTGGTCTAGTGGTTTAAGTACCGGGCCGTGATCTCGGGGTCCTGGGTTCGATTCCCGGGTCGATCGAAAAGTATGTTTCGAAATTTTCGAACATAGCTCGGGTTTGTGATCACCAATCCGCATTTGGCAAAAGTGGTGATTAAGCCTAATCACATCATAGTAGCGATGACTTGATTTCTATGATGGAGGCCTTTGCCCTGCAGTGGGAAAGTTTATAGGCTGATAAATTCTTTTAATTTTCATTAATTTTAAAACATTTCGATTTTAGTGAAGAGGTTCTAAGAAAAGTTAACCGTCTCGTTTAAAAGTAACTTCAAATTCGTCAAACGTCATAAAGTTTTATCAAGCATCTAACCTATTTTAGTCTACAAAGGATTCATCAATTAATTGTTTTTTGTTAGTTAGAACTCTTCATAGTCTTGACTAATAATCACACGTTTTACGAGCTAACAAAAACGGAGACGGGGAAAGCCAGATTGAGTTATTGAAACAAATCATCAGATTTTAACAAATACCTACCCTAAAGCCTATTAGGCCCGATTTGACCAATTTTTTATCTTTAGACTGACAGCGCTGTACCACTAATTTAGTATCGGATTAATATTGGCCGAATCGAGCCATAGAGATGGAAATATAATCCCTAGAATATTATTATGAACATACCTATGTGGATGTTATATTAATATCATAGTCTCAATGTCGCACCAATTAGCTTAATTAGTGGCAAATTAGGATAGGCAAAGCCTAGCTTAATTAATTGCCTATAGGCAATGGCCTAGCCTCTTAACCAAGCAGCGCCGTTTAACTTTTCTCTTTCCTAAAAACCTCGTCTACAAAGAGTGCAAAGTATTAACAGTAAGACAACTAATATATTAAGCACAGTTCTTAAACAGCATGTTGCACTTCCATTACTAATAAAAGACGAAAAGATCTTGTTTGCCCTAAATATAAAACACATCACTTCGCCTCTAGATTCTTTGTATTTTTAGGCCCACTTTTATATAATAGACTAAATGGTACTTTAGATCTGTATCCCTTTACTTTTGCTAAATGCAAGCGTACCCTCCATGATGCTCTACTTAACATGTCATATGACGATACAGAGAAACTGCTTATTGTTTTGAAGTAGGTAATTTATACAAGTTGTTGTTTTTTTTACTAGAGTACTTACTATTATGTTTTAGCCTGAAAAACAGGTTCGCCTAGTTCAGGCATTTGTATTTATTTCTGACTTTATTGTAATAGTTTTATATGTATTCATCGTCAGCCCATTTAAGTTCTCACTGCTGGGGCACGGGCCTCCCTCAATCACATGAGAGGTAATTGTCATACTCACCACGCTTGGCAGACGGGTTGGCGAGGGTTTTGATATAAATGCAGAGTTTTCCTTCTCTTGGTGCTGATGATCATGCCAGCAGCTTTACCTTAGTCGCCTTTTACGACACCTCAGTAAGAGTGAGGGTGGCCTATTCTACTCTGCCGGGACCACACGGCCAAATGTATTATTTGTGTAAAATTATTATCTGAATAAATTGAATTGAACAAATGTAAGTGGCCTCAATAATATTCAGCCATAGCGTGTATTACAATATGTTCAAATTAAGAAACCCGAAAAACATAAACATATGTTATGAGATCATGAGAATCACTGAAGACCATGTTATGAATTCCTCGCGGGAAAAGCCAAGTAAGTAATAATAAAATAAATACGTCCAATAAAGGGAAGCCAATAAAAGAAAATAATATAACCACGTAATATTCCAAGTTAACGTTTCCTTATTTACTCTTGTTTTATGTCGCGTGAAAAGTGCAAATGGTACCATAAACGTGGCTTGTGAAATGATCAGAAATCCCATCATTGAAGTGCTATGAATATTTTGTTATCCAATTTTTGTTTTCAAATTGATGATGTGATTTCTAAAGGAATTATTTTGTTTACACATACAGATTTACAGTCGGGGTAATTGGACGTCTAACATAGTAGCATTACTCAGGAATAAATAGTTTTCGTTGTAAAATGTATGTATAAAAGTGCTTGAAACTCTATAATATATAAATATCGCTCTGCACATAATATAAAACTTCATGATGACGGAATTCATAATTCATTATAATACGATTAATTAATTTGTATAAGTTTACTAATTATTTCCTTCTAATCTGGCCCTTGCCTATAAATTTATTATAGACATTATTATGGACATTTTTTTTATACTATAATTAATCAAGATAGGAATTAACACGATATTTATTATGGGCAGCATTTGGAATACTACGTCGTGTCTTCGTATCGTCCATACCACAGTGCCTAAAGACGAAAGTCTTCAGGTTAGTGCGTCCTACCCGTCATGACATACGGAGCCGAAACGTGGACACTTACGGTACTGCTGGTCCACAAGTTAAAGGTCGCTCAGCGGGCTATGGAACGAGCAATGCTCGGCGTCTCTCTCCGAGATCGAATACGAAATGAGGTGATCCGGCAGAGAACCAAAGTCATCGACATTGCTCACCGAATTAGCAAGCTTAAGTGGCAGTGGGCTGGCCATATTAGCCGCAGAACCGACAACCGATGGGATAAACGAGTTCTGTAGGGCGCCCTCTGGCTAGGTGGGAGGACGATCTGCGCAGGATGGCTGGCAAGAGCTGGATGCGAGAAGCCATGGATAGATGACAGTAGCGAACAATTGGAGAGGCCTACGTCCAGCAGTGGACTGCGATAGGCTGATGATGATGATGATAATTATTATTATGTGATACAACATTGTGTACTCACATATTTGGCTCGACGTTTCGGCTACGTTACAGCAGCCGTGGTCACGTGTAAATGTGTTTTAAAATTAATTAATATTTAGGGGAAAGTGTTTTACCTATGGACATTTGCCGAATTTTGAACGAAAATAAGGTTTAATTACTTAATTTCCATTTATTAGCCGTAAATTATCACAAATGTTGTTACAGGAATAGTTAACGCTTAAGAATTAGCAGTCTTAAGTTTTTTACTAACTATAATTATTATAATAAATAACATTTTTTAAAAATACTAAATTTGTCCACAGGTACATGTTATTATTGTACCTGTGGACAGCTGTACTTGTACCTATGGACAGCAATGTACCTATGGACATATCACTTTTCCTTAGTAATAATTATTTAAAAATCAACAAAATAATCAGAGTTTCTTTTATAAAGCAAATTTAAACATCAAATAATCAATAATTTTTGTTTTTTTTGGCATCGCAATACTTTTCATACAGTTCTAATTCAGAATCATCAGTGGCATCTGAATCACCATCGTCTAATATAAAACACTTCTCACAAAGAAAGCCAGATTCATTATCTGATTCAAAATTATCTTTGTGTGCTTTTGATACACATTTTTGGTGATATTTTAAATCACATAGAGAACAATTGAGCATTTTGTTAACATTCGCAAATCTTTTACATCCCATACACATGGCATACTGCTCGTCTTTAAGAATTTTCATCTGGCTAGGGCCAGCCTTTGCCTACACTTCAGAGGAACTTTTTGGTTTTTTCGGTATGTTATTTTTCTTATTTTTGTTCTTTTCTTCAATTTTTCTTTTATTTTCCGCCTTTCTTATTGCTTCATTTTTTATTTCGTTTTTTTCAGGTGTATCAGTTAAAATTCTACTTCTTCCAGGTTTCCTTCCTCGTCGCGTTGCCTTTCGGGGGTCTGCTTTTGGAAATGGGCGTACTGACTCTGGTGTTACTTGTGAAATAAGCTGTTTTCTCGGAGTGACTGCTGCATTTACATTACTTTTTCCACATCCACCAACAGTATTATTAAGAGAGGACATTTCTAGTTGATTAACAGATTTCCTTGCAGTAGGTTCAGCTTCTATGTCTAAATTCTTTTGAAGAGTTCCGGTTAAAGATCCAGCCGTATGCACATCTTCATCTACACTGTTATTAGGATTCTGTGTCTCCTGGCAGTCAATAAGAATTTCATCTTGATTGCACTTTAAATTGATTGCTGACTCTTCAGTGACAGACTGATTTTGAGTTGAATTTTCAGAAATTGTGGTCAATGGCTCCGGTCGATCAGTAACAAATGAGCACAGAAAATCTTCTTCACTGAATATATCTCTATTAAATGGGCATATACCCGTTACTTTAAAACTTTTAATTATGTTTTTGGGTGTGAACGCTAGGGGATATGCTTCGCCGACGATTTCTGAAATATCATAAATAGTTATTGGCTTTCCAGGGTGATTTAGCATCCAGTTATCAGCAGCTTTATTGTACTGCGCCTTAAATGGTCCAAACACACAACGATCTAAGGGTTGTTAATTATCTGATGTATGCGGAGGTAATGTGAGCAGAATTATACCACTATTGGTGGCTTTTTCAATAATCTCAATTGAGATATGCGTTTCATGGTTGTCCATTATTAAGAGAACCGGATTTTCTTTAGTAGGTTTGACAATTTGTATGAAATGATCCAGGTATTTTCTAAAAATAATTTCTGTTGACCATCCAGATTGGTTAGCTGCACCAACCGTACCTGGAGGAGCACCTTTTAACATATTGTCTTTAAAAAAAACTCTAGGAAAGACTATCAACGGTGGAACTGCATTTCCAATTGCATTTATACAGGCAATCATGGTATTATTTACTCCCCTTTCTGCTGATGTAAATTTACCTAGCTGTTTTATATTTTTTGGGGCTAGAACTTTTGTGGGGTTATGGACAGTTGATATTCCGGTCTCATCTAGATTGTAAATATTTTCAGGAGTGAAGTGGTGTTTTTCGATAACTTTTTGGAGATTATCAAAGAATCTAGAAACATTAGCTCTGTTAAAACTACTTGCTCGCGCCAAACTGGTTGCTTCAGGCTTCCGTAGGGACAAATGAGGATGACGTTGACGATAATATCTAAGCCATCCCAACCCAGCCATATTGTTTTCGTGCCAGCCACTTGGGATGTTTTGTTTTTGCTTCATGACTGCAAATTGGTATGCCAGCTCTCTGACTTGCTTAGCATTTAAGCCCATATGTAGGTTAGCTGCTTTTTCTAAATATTTTTCAATTTGTTTCTCTTCTTCTTCATCAAATACTTTTTCACGTCATTTCTCAAAATAGCTACATTGGTCTCGCTCAGATTGTTGTCCTTGTTCATATGAAGGTATTTAAATATGGTAGACTTTGGTATATTATATTTTTCTCCAACTTTTCGCAAAGAACATCCACTTCTAGCCTCTTTGATTGCCTCAGATAATGTCTCTGGACACAACTTACGTCGCGTTTTTCCATCCTTACTACGAGGCACTGAAAAAAGCAATAAAAAATACTTCTAAATCGTAATATTCTATTCAAACAAGAAATTCGAACTAAATTTTGTACCTGTGGACAGTCCATAGGTACATGCATTTCGATGTCCACAGGTACAAATCTGGCAGTATAACCTTAAAATATGTTACCGTCATGATAGCTACGAGTTGACATTATTATACCGTTTAAAATGGATGTTTAACGATATACACTACAGTCTGACCGAAAATAGCTATCTATATTTTGCATCTATTGACAAAAATATAGGACGACAAAGTGATAAATACTTACTTTTTTGAGCGAAAACCTTTAACAGTCTGTCACCGGTTACTCAACAAAAAACACAAGATGGCAGCAAGTCAGTGTTGCCACGTATCAAAAATACTTTACGGATGCGTTCAATTCGTTTAATTTATGTGTTTATTTTTTAAGATATTAGTGGTGTCCACAGGTAAAACCGTGCATAGGTACAACACTTTCCCCTACACTTATTTTCATTTATTTATTTATGCTAGTCACATGGTTATTACAGTTGGTATAATAGGTAACAGAACATTGATCACGTGACATCCGAAGGGCGCTGCAATATCATTAAACTCACGTAGAAAATAACTCAAAGTCTGCGTTCGTTAGCCCTTAACTCGATAGACGCGAACACGTGCTAACTCGGTATCGCCTACAAACTCGATTTTCCCAACCAACATGCCTCTAAAAAATAGACCATAACACCGCCAGTTAAGATTCACTTTAGAACGTTACAGCAGCCGTGGTCACGAGCGCAGTCAGGTCACGTCACGGACGTCGTGCAAAATATGTGAGTACACAATGTTTTATCACATAATATATATCGTGTTAATTCCAGTCTTGATTAATTATAGTTATAAAGCAACGCGAAGATCTAAAATAAAACATTTTTTTAAATTCAGATCTATTTGAACCCAGGCTGATTATATGAAAGTATTTTACGATTCAGTATCGACAAGTAACTTGTTCCTGTCGATTTGCCCTATTTCGTCGATCGAAATAGGGCGAAATAGGATTCGATAAAACTATCGGTATCGTACAATGTGGGAACTTTTAAGAACTCACCAGTTCTGCGGTTGTACCACAACAGCTCTTTTTGGCTTTGCCGTAGTTAGGTAAAAAGTGGTAACTAAAAATTTAAATCTAGCTAGAGATGATTGTGACATTAATAGTGTGTGCCAAATAAGAAATAAGATTGAACAATAACAAATCGTTTTTATTTCAAACGGACTGTGGGATGAATGGGCCTACTCGACCGGAGTGATACCACGGCCTCACAGAAAACTGGCGGGAAGCAGCACTGTGCTGTGTTTCGCTGCGTGAGTGAGGGTACCGGAGGTCCAATCCGGAGGTAAAGGGAACCCCCCTTTCCGCCCGGAAAAAGGGTTGGCAGTGCACTTGTGACTCCACTGGTGTCGCGGTTGTCTATGCGCGCGCAATCACTTTCCCAGTCAGGCGATCCGTTCTGCTCGTCTGCCGCCTATCACATAAAAAAAATGTCTTGATTAATTTTTCATTTATTGTCCTCATTTCGTTTACAATCAATAAAAAAACTTATGGCGGCGCCACTGATCGTAAATGTGTTTTAAATTAATTTATATTTACACTAATTTTCATTTATTTATTTATGCTAGTCACATGGTTATTACAGTTGGTATAATCGGTAACAGAACATTGATCACGTGACAGCCCTGAAGGGCGCTGCAATATCATTAAACTCACGTAGAAAATAACTCAAAGTCTGCGTTCGTTAGACCTTAACTCGATAGACGCGAACACGTGCTAACTCGGTATCGCCTACAAACTCGATTTTCCCAACCAACAATGCCTCTAAAAAATAGACCATAACACCGCCAGTTAAGATTCACTTTAGAACGTTACAGCAGCCGTGGTCACGAGCGCAGTCAGGTCACGTCACGGACGTCGTGCAAAATATGTGAGTACACAATGTTTTATCACATAATATATATCGTGTTAATTCCAGTCTTGATTAATTATAGTTATAAAGCAACGCGAAGATCTAAAATAAAACATTTTTTTTAAATTCAGATCTATTTGAACCCAGGGCTGATTATATGAAAGTATTTTACGATTCAGTATCGACAAGTAACTTGTTCCTGTCGATTTGCCCTATTTCGTCGATCGAAATAGGGCGAAATAGGATTCGATAAAACTATCGTATCGTACAATGTGGAAACTTTTAAGAACTCACCAGTTCTGCGGTTGTACCACAACAGCTCTTTTTGGCTTTGCCGTAGTTAGGTAAAAAGTGGTAACTAAAAATTTAAATCTAGCTAGAGATGATTGTGACATTAATAGTGTGTGCCAAATAAGAAATAAGATTGAACAATAACAAATCGTTTTTTATTTCAAACGGACTGTGGGATGAATGGGCCTACTCGACCGGAGTGATACCACGGCCTCACAGAAAACTGGCGGGAAGCAGCACTGTGCTGTGTTTCGCTGCGTGAGTGAGGGTACCGGAGGTCCAATCCGAGGTAAAGGGAACCCCCCTTTCGCCCGGAAAAAGGTTGGCAGTGCACTTGTGACTCCACTGGTGTCGCGGTTGTCTATGCGCGGCGCAATCACTTTCCATCAGGCGATCCGTCTGCTCGTCTGCCGCCTATCACATAAAAAAAATGTCTTGATATATTTTTCATTTATTGTCCTCATTTCGTTACAATCAATAAAAAACTTATGGCGGCGCCACTGATCGGTAAATGTGTTTTAAAATTAATTTATATTTACACTAATTTTCATTTATTTATTTATACTAGTCACATGGTTATTACAGTTGGTATAATCGGTAACAGAACATTGATCACGTGACACCCTGAAGGGCGCTGCAATATCATTAAACTCACGTAGAAAATAACTCAAAGCCTGCGTTCGTTAGACGCTTAACTCGATAGACGCGAACACGTGCTAACTCGGTATCGCCTACAAACTCGATTTTCCCAACCAACAAGCCTCTAAAAAATAGACCATAACACCGCCAGTTAAGATTCACTTTAGAACGGGTGGGAAAATAAAAATGTGCGAAGTGGCTGAATACGCGACTTGTGAAGTAAAAGTTTAGGGTGACGGGTAGGGCACACTAGCGACGCCAATCGATTTTAATTTTTAGCTACTAAGTCGGATCTATTTTAAACAATTTCGGGGTTACAATCTCTCGGCAAAACCTTATACTATTTATTAGATAACCATGCACAAACATTGGGTCCGTTTTTGTATGTGAAAAATTTATTTACGCCCAAAGCGGCCACTTTTGGCGTTAATCCGAAATTCGAGTGCAAAAGCAGACCAAACAGTTAACTATAAGTATTAAATAAATAGTATAGATGTTTGCCGAGGGACTGTAATCCCAAAATTGTTTAAAATAGATCCGGTTTAGTAGCTAAATATTATGATCGATTGGCGTCGCTAGTTTGCCCTACCCGTCACCTTAAGGTGTTTTTTCACTAATACGATAGGTAAATGCTTTCGTCTTAAATGTAATGTTTTATCTTAGTAGTAAATTATATCATCTAAACTCGATGATATAATTTACTAGGTCACTAGATTAGAAAAGTGTATTGAAATTCACTGTTAGAAAAACTTCCGAACTTGGCTTCAAAACAAAATACTAACTAAAAACCGAATAAATAAAATTTAAGACACTCTACATAACAAACACTTTACAGCTTGTCTCACGAAAAATAGAGATATTCGATTCAGCGCCAGCTACATTATAATCATAATTAAAATTTTGTAATTTATTGTACTCCGTAGGTAGGTTCCAACTTTGCTTTGCATTAGTATTGGGATATAAATGTGTTAATCGTTCATTGTTAAAAATAATAATAACTAGGGGTTAACAACTCTGTTAAAAATACCAATTTTGTTAAAATTAACCAATACGTTGAAAATAACAATAATTTTATAAATAACAACTGTGTTACAAATAACTTTTAACGTTCTTTTTAACTTTTTTATAACTGTCTCAATTGTTAATTTATATTAACATGTTAATTACATAGAGGTTATAACTTTTAACGCCCACCACTACTTTGAATTAAGTGGCAGTGGGCTGGCCATATTAGCCGCAGAACCGACGACCGATGGGGTAAACGAGTTCTAGAGTGGAGACCGTGTCTTGGCAAACGTAATGTAGGGCGCCCTCTGGCTAGGTGGGGGGACGATCTGCGCAGGATGGCTGGCAAGAGCTGGATGCGCGAAGCCATGGATAGATCACAGTGGCGAACAATTGGAGTGGCCTACGTCCAGCAGTGGACTGCGATAGGCTGATGATGATGATGACTACTTTGAATTAAAAAAAATTGAGAAAATTCGGCGCTGATTTTGAAAACTCCTTCTTTTTATGTGACGTGACTGTTGTGTGAGATATTGTTTGCTTAAGTAGTTTGACACAAAAGTAGTCTAAATGTGCACTAGTGCTGAGGCACCTTAACAGTTCGTTAATAAATCAATCAACTGCCATACACCATGACGTTTACTAACACAGAGATCAAGTTATTCCCTTTATGCAATAATCAACTCTAACCTGTCAAGTTCAGGTGCATATTGGAGTGTATCGTGGGATGCAAGACCAACAATGCATTATGAATGGTCCGTGAATTTGGGTCGACGGGTGTCCATTCTGTAGGCTAGACAGACGATATTAAGATGATCAAGGATTATAGCTTACAGATGTATAGAATGACAAGGTTTCAAGTTTCTATTAACTGTCAATTGTTTTTTCTACCTATGTATTTTTTTATTAGATATGCAGGGCTTAGACATATTGTCTAAGCCCTGGGTGTATTGGCAACTTTTTTTAAAAGAAATAATGTATATTCAGGTCTATGAAGGTTATTCAAGGTCTATGAACAGTATTTAAAAAAAAAACGAACAATATTTTATTTATTTTAGGTTTTTAATACATATTTTTAGAGCTTCGTGGCAACAAGTAAGTAAGTAGTCGAGCTAAGTATACACACATTTACTTTTCATTGTAATTATCACACTTCTCGAAACCTGAATCATGTTCCAAGCGTACCCCGGGCTCTGATGCGATAGCTTTGGACGCAACTGGGAATTACACGAAAAGAAAAGTTTTATATTTATATATTTGTAATCCCACTGTTGATTCTGATATCCGTAACACAGGTGCTTGAGCTATCTCGGAGTCAGATGTGATGTTGTGAAATAAAAAGAAAAAAGATGAGGTTAACAAAGCCCTAAGATCAAGAGGGCCTAAATTCGCATTTGTATCGCTGTGGTAACCGATGAAATAAGCACACGTCACAGAAAACTTCATCTGAACCGATTTACAGATAATTAAATAAAAAACCACCCTCCCATCCCTGTTGAACAGGAATTAGGCGCCGACTTCTACTAATACTATCTAGATGAGGGTGGGGGAGGGATCTTGTACTATCATTATTTATTGACTACCATAAGGTACTTAAATAGATGTAACTTTTTACAAAAAATATGAGTTATTCAACTGTCTATGGATTGTAGCAAATTAATTGGAAATACTCTCCAACTAAAGCAATAAACACGAATTTCAATTATTCGTCGTTTGTTTCCACGAGTTCTTTGTAAATGAAAAACATAGTGAGAGTAATTAAATAGGCCAACCCACAGGCCTGGGCAAAATAGTTAAATTGTTTTTTTTTTATTAGACAACATTAGATGCTCCCCTTATTTGCAATACAGCTCACTTATTTTACGTGCAAAAGACTTTTAATAGTGCTCATTTTAAAGCTTATTACAAGCACTACTAAACCCTTTTGTATTAGAATGAATAAAATGCATCTGCTCGCCGCTAGATGGCATTGACCACATCGATTAAATTTCAGACAAAATAAAAAACGGCTTTGATCTTTAATATCTAGCTAAATATTGCACTTAGAATACTTTATAAAAAACCAAATCGTTCATTGTTTTACCTGCTACAATTTTGTTCTTTATAAAATTTTCGATAAAACGTATATTTTTGGAGATATTTGCAAAAAACCGATGAAAAACGTGAAATAATTGCGAATCTTCAATTGCCAATAACTTGAAAAGTATTGGATTTTTTGAAAAACTTTATAGATGTTTTTTGCTTAAAATTAGGCCTTCTATCGATATCCGAGGTTATTTTGCAAAAAAAAAATTCACCCCCGAGAAGGGGTGGCAACCACCCCCAGGGTGGTTGCGGAGTTCAAATCATTTTCACTTTTGAAGTTAAGGGTAAGATGAACCTAATTCCAAAATTGTATGCAATTCGGTTCACAGCAAAAAAATTCGGAGCAATAATGCTTCAATGACTGCACTAAATACCAATCAGAATAGCTTTTAGGCATATTAGACTAAAATAAAAACGTGGGGCCCATTAACTATTGCTGTAATACTTTCTTCTATACTAAGTGTGGATTGCATCGACTTACTATAATCGTAACTGGAGATTTTGACAATCAATAACCAGCCGTGGCGGCTTCACCAGCAAACGCCCAGCTCATGATCTACCAAAGTATAAAGATATGCTTTGCCATAGGTAGGATTTCAGAGGGGCCCCACGTTTTTATTTTAGTCTAATATGCCTAAAAGCTATTCTGATTGGTATTAGAATATTTCTGAACTAGAAGTTCAAAATACCTAATTGTTATTATTATTTTCTAGTTTTCAGTGCACATAAGATAAAACCGTTTAACTTAAAAGTTTTTTTACCGATTTTTTATTTTATACTTTTTAGTATTCAACGGAAATGCCTACCTTTAGTGCATCATTATTACATGGTTTTTTACCTGATAATTTATGACAATCTAATTCCTCAATACATAGCCCTTCCGGAGACTTGATCTGTCATTTTAACGTCCCACAATATTGGACATAACTGTTCTGGACACGACTACTCATGTCCTCACCTAATATGCCATTTTGTAGCCACGTCCATCTTGGATTTTAAATTTTGTCATAATCACAGTATTCTACTAGTAGTAGTAGTGTAGCCCTTTCATTTGATACCCATATTGAGGGGGTTGTGGAAAAATATGAAATCCGCCATTTTGTACCGGCGGCCATCTTAGATTTACAACGTTATTGCTATTACTATATTATATTGTCATCGGAACTAAAGGTGTGTACCAAATTTAAGATCAATCTGACAACAGGAAGGTACTCAAATTTCAATTTCTAATTTTGATCCAAATAAATAAATACCGTACGGGTCGAGCTAAATAAAACCATTTAAAAACTGAAGGCTTTCTTACTAGAAAAAAGTCCTTACTCTATTGAAGAATTTTTAAATGTGACATAAGTCAATTTGTAATCTCTATAGTATTAATTATTATTGTTCTCTAAATCTCTCTTAATCAGCCAGGGGTACGGATCAGACGAAGGATCGCGCACTTTGACAATCCACGAAGCCCAGGGACAGACGTTCGAGAACGTTGCGATAGTCAGAATTGTCAAACAGTCCCATCTCCTGCAAAGTGTCCCACAAGCGGTGGTAGCCATCTCCAGACACACAAGAACTTGTGTATATTATACAGATAACGCCACTAACGACGCCACAGCGCGCCTAATATCCATGGCATCGAAAGCTACCATCGAAAAAATAACCGAGTACAACCTCAAAATGGCGATCCGCCGGGGCGATGACGCGGTTAGGGACAAGCTTGCAAATAAAACATAAAGTATTAACATACCCCAAAACTCCCCCTCTGAGGTCCTTAACTTTTGTTGATATCCATAGTGGTGGGATTGATAAAAAAATGTTAATTGGAAATACTCTCCAATTAAAGCAATAAACACGAATTTCAATTATTCGTCGTTTGTTTCCACGAGTTCTTTGTAAATCAAAAACATAGTGAGAGTAATTAAATAGGCCAACCCACAGGCCTGGGCAAAATAGTTAAATTGTTTTTTTTTTATTAGACAACCTGTCCCCAAAGAACTTGTTATATGACCAATAATAATAATATTATCCAACCGATTACGGCTACGGCGGCCCAATCTCAACGATCAGCCACGTACGCAAGATATGTTATAGTGCTCAAGTGTGTGCGCAAACACAAGTGCACTCTATTCGCTTACCCTCATATTCCGATGGGACACAAGCGTCACACGACCGAAGAGGGATTGGGCGCAGGGCCAACGGCTTAACGTGCTTTTCAAGCCACGGGGTTACATGATTTATTGATATTGTTTATTGATCTGACTCTGAGGTAGGTAGCTCAAGCACCTGTGTTACGGATATCAGAATCAATAGTGCATTTAATACTTTTCTTTTGTAATTAAATATTTATAAGCCATAGAAAACACCCAAAGCAATACAAACAGACATGTTTATTCGCACAAATGTTTGAACTGTGTGGGGATCGCACAAGCAACTCTTGGACCATAGGTAGCGTCACTACTACTGTTATAATCGGGTCGTCGAACTTGCCATTGTCGTCGAACTTGCCATTGCCGTCGAACTTGCCATTGCCGTCGAACTCGTCATTGCCGTCGAACTTGCCATTGCCGTCGAACTTGCCATTGCCATCGAACTTGCCATTGCCGTCGAACTTGCCATTGTCGTCGAACTTGTGATTGTCGTCGAACTGGTCAATGGTCACCATTGCGCTCCAGGCAGTCCTATTAATGAATAAAGGATTCGGTGATCAAAGCAAGCTGTACGCCAAAATCCCCTATCCTGGGTGAATATGATACACTCAATTATTCACTGTTTCCTTTCTACGCTGCAAATGTTAAAACCGAAACGTAAAAGCGCTCCAAACGAGCTTATTACGTTCACTGTTTTCTTTACTTTTCATTCACTTTGAACTGAGCGGTGGAGAAATTCTCGTTTTTTTTAACTAAAAAAATACCTGCTTTAAAATACGTTTGTGGAAGAGGTATGACAGAAGTCTTTAGGCGTTGGTAAAATTGCCACATTAATATGAATTAAAAATAAAGTCATTTAATCAACGCCAAATACATTAAGTGCTAACGGATGCTGTGCTTTGGCGTCCGTTGTGATTGCAACGTGGGCTTTTCTTTTGCTTGTCTTCAGGATAAGGTGAGCCAATGTACCTAATGTGCCAAAGAAATAATAAAAACAAAAGAACATCAGAATGGAACTGAATCGTTCGGCGTGCATCAGTTGTCCATGTGCGAAGTGGTTTTTTTTTAATTAAAAAAATACCTGCTTTAAAATACGTTTGTGGGAGAGGTATGACAGAAGTCTTTAGGCGTTGGTAAAATTGCCACATTAATATGAATTAAAAATAAAGTCATTTAATCAACGCCAAATACATTAAGTGCTAACGGATGCTGTGCTTTGGCGTCCGTTGTGATTGCAACGTGGGCTTTTCTTTTGCTTATCTTCAGGCTAAGGTGAGCCAATGTACCTAATGTGCCAAAGAAATAATAAAAACAAAAGAACATCAGAATGGAACTGAATCGTTCGGCGTGCATCAGTTGTCCATGTGCGAAGTGGGTGGTGGGGAACGGCAAATCGATCGTAGCGCACAACGTGGCCGAAATGTGAATTAATTCTGGGCTGTCATGTGTCAAATTGCTTTATTTTCATAACTTCCTTTATAATTTTAAGTAAAAACGTAAAAATTTGCGATATGGGTCATAGTACATGCTGTGTCGTAAATTGTAAAAACAAAGGGAAAACAGTTCGTGCGAGTTTTATTCGTTTCCAACATCAACGTTCCCCGTTCGTTCTAAGCTCTTCCACTTATCTCACTTGCTGTGCTAATACCATTTTTTTCCCCTTTTTGCTCAGTTTGAGGTTGGAAATGTATTTTATGCTTAATCGATTCAAATCCCCTACGTATTATAATATCCATATTTTTCACGAGGAAGAAAATCGCTAGGTATAATATACATACTCACTTTTATTTTCAATTTCGTTGAAAAACTAGTCGAAAATCAATATTACAAAGATATCTTATCATCTAGTTGACATGATTTGACAGATGACAAGTCCTGAATAGTTGCGTCCACTAGGGGCGCTGTCAAGGCGCACACAACGAATAGATAGAACAACGCAATAATTAAACAACTATTTTATTAACACATTTGTTTACCATACATTCTGTCGCGATGGGCGGTTACCGGAGCGGCCTTTGTCAAACCACGTCTCTTCAGATTGCATCAGTTGATTTTTATTAATTAAAGATATTAATTGAAAAAATGTTCAAGACATTTTATAATTAACGTAGAAAAGTATTCGTGATTTTTGAAGATTATTTTGTACACGCCATTGATGTCACAGCCAATAGAAATTCAAGTTTTTAATTGGCCACTTTTAACTTATTTTATAAAAAAAAAATCTTTTTCAGTACAATCTAACTAAGTTGTCTAAGTAATTAGGTTGGCGCATCGACCCAAAATGAGCCTTGGCATCCGATAATAAGAGTCTCCATCTAAGTCGGTCCTGCGCCACCTCCTCAGAGTAGGTATCGTAAATGAAGTCCATTTAGCATGTTAGATCAACAAAATAAGCTAAAAGAAACAGCTGTGCCTTAGATTATCGCCGGGTGGAAATTCAATTTCGTATGGAACAGCAGATTTTTTTTGCTAATCAATCTTGCTAAATGGTCTTCATTCACGATACCTATTATGTGGTTTTCAGGATGTGAACGATAAAAAAATAGTGGTGTAAAACACTGATCATTAAGTACCTATGTACAGACAAAAAGTACACCAAGAAGATAGTTAAATGTAAGAATGGTAGGAGGAAATCTTGACAATAATTTAGAAGTCTGAGCACACGAAAAACGGGACAACTCAATCATGATGGATTAGTCCCAAGAATAACTTAATACTCGAAATTTTACGATCCTGTAACTCCACATAAGGGATACAAGCGTAATGTAAAAGTAACATCAGGGATGGTAAACCTTTAACCTTTATGCTTACACGTGGCGCTATAAACGTTTGATGGGACCACATGCGGGGACACAATCTACGTGAACATAAAAGGAGTTTGGGGAAGGTGGTAGTAAAATGTTTCAATTATATTTGGTTTATTATACATCCTAATAAGTAGACGAACGTACCGAGTTGGATTTTACTATATATAGGTAATTTAATTTAACATCACATACCTACCTCCCTACATCCTTTTTTTGTTGGTAATGCAGAGAGAATGCCGCCGGCTCAGAAGGAACCGACGTCGGCACCGTTGGTCGGCCCCGCCTTATGCACACCCGGCCGCTGGGAGACGGCCGGGTAGTGTTGGGCTCTCCCCTGGGGTGCTCCTAGGGGCATACCCACTAAACTATCTGCGACAGTTTCCAACCCTCGCCCGGGAGAAACTCCCAGAGCAGGACGCGGGCTTTAGGACGAACCTAAACCTCCCTACACCTTCATCAAGTGTCCTTTACCCAAAGGTTGCCTGATAAGTTAGTAAGGTTGAGAGATAAGGCTGCCTTCGTTGTACACATCCTGTAATACCTAGTTTTTAAAGGTACCCTCACATACGCAGCGAAACATAGCATAGACGCTGCTTCAGCTGGATTTCTGTGAGGCTGTGGCAGGCCCGTTCGTGCTGAAACGGGGGTCTCTCACAGAAAATAATTCATTTTCTACTAAATAATTTATTTCATTAGTCCATTATATTTCTAAGTGCTTTATCCATGCGAGTGTCAACCAGTTAGACCATAACTGTTTATTTGCTAGGTAGCAGCTTGCACTGTACTAGTATATCGCATTTCGCGGGATATGTTGTATGTATAAAGTTGGCTCTACTTTTGTTTAACATCAGACTAAAGGTAAACAGAGAGCAATGGAGAATCTTTGCGTGATCGTATCAGAAATGACATCCGCATGAGAACTAAGGTCACAAACATAGCCCACAGGATTGCATGTCTCAAGTGGCAATGGGCAGGGCACATAGCGAGGAGAACAGACGGCCGTTGGGGCGGAAAGATCCTCGAGTGGAGGCCACGTACAGGAAGTCGCAGCCGTGGCAGGCCCCCCACAAGGTGGACCGACGATCAGGTGATGGTTGCGGGAATCCATTGGATGCGGTCGGCACAGGACCGATCTGTGTGGAGAACATTGGGGGAGGCCTATGTCCAGCAGTAGACATCTGCTGAAATGATGATGACGACAGGTAAACCAATATATTGTGACTCTATACATGAGTGTATGTGTGAATATGTGTTATTAATTGAACTACTTAATGTACTCAACAGTGAACGAAGTTTATAAAAATCTTCTCGATGTAATTCTAAACATATTAATATGCTTATCTGATAAGAGATAATCCGTGCCTTTAGTTCCCGACCCCTGCCAACAGCTCCACTCATTGTCGCGATAACCCCAAGAGATCTCTAATGGCACTTTGACATGTTTCAGTGGGAATTCGTAATGAGACCTACAGCCAAAGGATTATTTTGAGTAAAGCTATTAGTGTTAAAGGGAGATACGGAATTGTGAAAGACCAGTGGGGATAGGTGTAAACGTAGGATCGAATCGACGAACCTTCGGATTTTAAAATAGTAATAATATTCCCCAACCGATTTCGGATAAGGCGGCTATAATCTCGATCAACCTCAGTGCTCAAGTGTGTGCGCAAACTCTCTATTCTATCCCTTGCCCTCATATTCCTGCCCTCATGGGATACCATTGTGACACGACCGAAGAGGGATTGGAGGCAGGACCAACGGCTTAACGTGCTTTCCGAGTCACGGGGGTACAAGACCGCCAACTTCCAGTCTCCGGGCTGACACTGAGAATTTCTTAACAGAAAAAACTACAAATTTTGGCCCGACCGGGGGATCGAACCCGGGAGCCTAAGCGTAGCCGTCGCTTTAAAGTGTGACGCACTACCCACTGCGCCAACGAGGTAGTAAAATTTTATCTATGAACATTATATATATATGTACAAGCTACGTACATTTACCCGAATCATCATTACCATTTCACGCCATTTGACCCAATTGTACAATATCGCACAATCACACATCATTCATTCAAGTCAGTTCGCAAACAGCCATCAAGAGCGCCGCGCGTACTCATATTATTTCATCCCTTTTGTATCAAGTTATCAGTTAAATATATTTCAAGTTCAAAATTAGAAAGTTGTATTATTTATCAAATCATATTGTTTCGGCTAACCCCGAACAATATATATTAATAATATTTATACATTATACTTGCGTACTAGCTTTTTCCCCACTGCTTCGCTCGAATAAGAATGAGTCAAAAAGTAGCTTATGTTACTCTCTATTCCTTCAACTATCTCTACTAAAAAAGTCACGTGTACCCGTCGCTCCGCTATGCCGTGAAACACGGACAAACAAACAGACACACTCAATTTCACATTTATAATATTAGTATATCTACCATTCATTCGACAGTGAGGAAAAACATCGTGAGGAAACTTTTTTTAATGTGATAGATGGCAGACGAGCAGACGGATCACCTGATGGTAAGCGATTGGCCGCCGCCCGTGAACACCAGCGACACCAGTGGTGCCACAAGTGAGCTGCCAACCTTTGAACCCCCTTTCCTTCGGATTGGGCCTCCGGTACCCTCACTCACGTAGCAAAACACAGCACAGTGCTGCTTCACGTTGGTTTTCTGTGAGGCCGTGGTATTATTACTCCGTTCGAGCCGGGCCCATTCAGGCCGAAGCGTGGCTGAACTGAACGTTTCGAAGTTTTTCAAACTTTGGATTCTAAAATAGTTGAGATAATGATTCAGATCGTGTAACCGTAATCCAGTAGGTCAGGTTCGACTGTTAAAGGGTGTGACGGTCAGACGGCATTTGCTTCATTGCAATTACCACACTTTCCGAATCCCGAATGAAAATCCTGAAGCGTACGATGGGCTTTGTACCCAACCGGGAATATTACGTTGGAATGAAAAATTTGTAACCATATTCATGTTTTTTTTTTAATTAGCCAAATCATTTATTATGGTTCCTCGTAACCAGGAACAGATTGTTCCAAAAAGCAAAGATGGCGCGTTTTACCAAGTGTCTGAAATACGACTCATTAGGGCGCGGATGGATTTAATAAGCCGGCTTTGAAGCTTCAATATATTATATCTTGCAATTACACATGCTTCTTCTTTTTATTCGTTCAACTCTTGAAATAGTGGTTGTTTTCATCAGGTAGATAGATAGATAGATATATAGATCAAATGTTTATTGGTTACAACAACATACAACATAAAACATAATTGCATATAAAAAGCGAACCAATAACAATTTTAGAGTAAGGAAAACCAAAAAGAAACTTATAATATTATGTAGGTATTTACAAACTAGTCTAGTGGTTTAAGTACCAGGCCGTGATCTCGGGGTCCTGGGTTCGATTCCCAGGTCGAGCAAAAACTATGTTTCGATTTTTTCGAACATAGCTCGGGTTTGTGATCACCAATTCGCATTTGGCAAGCGTGATGATTGAACTTAATCCCATCATAGTAGCGATTACTTGACTTCTATGATGGAGGCCTTTGCCCTGCAGTGGGACAGTTTATAGGCTGATACTTTACTTAACTTTAATTTACTTTGTGTCTGCGGAAATCAGTGATTTCGCTTCGTGCGGATGCCTCACACTGAGACTTGCGAAAATCAATGATTTTCAGCCGTCATCCAGTTAATCCCAGAAGACCTTTCGACTCATCAAAATCGACTCCTAATAAATAATAATATACCAGTCGCATCTAATCAAAAGAGGTGCCCAGCGCGTGGTAAAGGGACAGGGATAAAGATTCGAACGTGAATAGCTTTTAGTTGTGACCCGCTGGCATTAGAGTTTCTAACCACACACACAAAGGATCTTTAACTTGTATAACTACTACTATCAAACGAGATGAGACAAGCTTAAAGCTTTAAAGTGGCTAAAAATGTGCCATCATTCTAATAAGGAATGCGGATTTAAAGTGAATAAAAATGTGCCAACATTTTATGCTATATAAAGAAAATTAAGCCATAACTTTCCATTACGGAGGTAGCCAGCTAATCTCGTGAAATATTCCTAGCATAATATTGTGCATTCATAAAGCAAGGAGACTTCCTCTACAGCGGGACAGAGATGCATTTCTTGGTTGCGCCCGCATTTGTGTGGCCAGGCGTAAAATTAAAGCCGGACTTAGAAAGGCTTTTGAAACTACCCAGACAAATTATACAAGACCACTGTGTTAATATTGCGCATTCAAGCAAGCCCCACAGAGGTATTTTCCGTAGATATTGGAGTAGGTAAGAGCGATGATAGCTCAGTGGTTCAAAACACGCCTTCCATACGGGGGGACCGGGTTCGAATCCGAGCTTGCACCTATGGATTTTTCAAATCTATGTGCGTATTTTACCACTAGCTCGGAGGTCAGGGATAACATCGTGAGGATACCAGCATGTTTCGGATAGTTACTGAAACGTGTAACCATGATTCAGTTGGTCTAGGTCCCCTGTTAAAGGATTGCAAAGGTCATTTCATTCCATCCTCATCATTTCGATGGATGGCGGTCTAACACTGTGCGTTTTTCCCGGAACTTTCTACCACGCACCTCAGTTCTGTGGAACGGTTAGGCTGCAGGAGTATTTCCGGACGGCTACAACTTGGGGACCTTCAAGAGAAGAGCGTACTAGTTTTAAAAAAGGCCGGCAACACATTAGCGATCTCTTCGATTTCGCGGATGTTCATGGGCGGCGATGATTACTTTCCATCAGGTGACTCGCTTGCTCGTTTGTCCGCCTCTAGCATAAAAAAAAATGTTCGCTTCATCGTAATTACCAGACTCAACAAATCAAGAATCATGGTCCAAACGTCCCCGGGATCCAGAGCGACAGCTTTGGACGCAACTGAGAATTACAAGCTAATATGAGAGTTTGGAGTAGGTAAAAAACGCACCTACATAATTCTTTCAGGGGCCTTAGCGCGAAGACATCTCATAACGAACAAGAATATAGATATCGCAACCAAAAAAAAAGAAGAAACACAGCGCATGTGAAAGGAAGGGAAACTCCGTTTCGGTCGTAACTCGTTCGGCAACGCGTCACCAATCAAGTCGGTGTAGCGGATGTCAAGGGTCGTGGTGATCCATGCGGAAGAACACTGGAAACTATATCGATAGGGGCGCTGTGTTTTTGTTATTTGACAGTTGCCTTCCCCATGTCATCAGCTGACCTTGGTAATTTGCTTGCATCTCTTTTCCTTAAAATGAAAATTTGTTGTGATTAAACCTTTTTAAGCCGTGTAATTAATTCCCTGTTGGATCCAAAGTTGTAAACTTCATGTTTTGGGGAGTCCGGTAATGACCTGGCCTTTGCAACCTTTTAACAGGGGAACCAGACCAGCTGAATCATGGTTACACGTTTCAGAAACTATCCTAAATGTGCAGGCTTCCTCGCGACGTTTTATCTCGCCGCCCGAGTTGATAGTAGGAGTGTAATTTAAACGTGAACTTTAAAAGTCCTTCATTACCAAATCAATTTCCCTCACATTATTGTTTTGACCATTCTATTATGTAAACTAAAATAGAATTGCTAAGTATTTAAATAAAAAACTGCTTTGTTAATTTACTTTTTAAAAGTACCTACTGCAGTAACCACTGCAACGAACAAAATAAAAACTTAGGCAAAAGTCCTCACGAAACGGCCGGACTTATTAAACGAATGTTCGGATGATCCGGCTTTTTATTTAAAACTGGCAACCCCACCGCAATACGCGGCACGTGTCCGGCGGCGGATTTAAAAGGAAAATGATGTTTAAACACCACAGATAACGGTTATTGCGACTGGAAATGGCGCGATTTTGTTTTTAAGTGCATGTTCGTTTTTTGGTTCCAAATTCAAGTGTGCGGTTTTCACTGAAAAACCGCACATTTGAATTTGGAATTCACAGAAATTCAAATAGACCATACCCACATTGGTGGGTATGGTCTATTTGAATTTCTGTGATATTTTCCGACAGCCATTGTTTTCTCCTCTGCTGAAAATTAACTTTTGCTTTCTGGTAGAAAAAAATATTATATTCACAGGATAAATAGCCAGTTCAGCTAGTTTTTAGCTATCTTTTAACTGACTTTAAAATAGGAGGTTAAAACATTGAAAAGAATGGCGATGGCAGTTTTTAAAAATTTACTGGTTTCATGTCAAATAGGCAATGACAGAAGTTTTTTCGTCTGTAGAGTGTTTATTTAGGTGTTGAAGCGATACCTTTAATCATTACACCCTTTCCACCTCATTGCAAAACGCGATCCTAAGTTATTACTGTACTAAATCTCATGGCATCCGTTCCAACACACAATGTTAAAAGGGGCTAGAACGAGTTTGGTTCAGGAACTTTTCTTTAAGGCAAGAGTGAACAGGCATCTCCTAGGCAAACGCGTTACATCCTAGACCTCATCGTCACTTTCCAACAGGTGAGATTGTGGTCAAGCGTTAGCCTACAGTTCATAATAAAAAAAAAAAAAAAAAAGATCGCGTTTTGAAATAATGGGTTTAATTTTTGGTTTGGTTCTTCCACTTCATCTTCATATTAGCGTATAATTCAAACGTCGTTCAAAGCTGTCGTTTTGGAGCCCAGGGTACGCTTAGACCATGATTCAGGATTGGAGGAGGGAGGGGTCCGGTGATTACAATGAAGCGACTGCTGTCTGACCTTCGCAACCCTTTAACAGGGGAACGAGACCAATCATGGTTACACGTTTCAGAAACTTTTTCCGAAACGTGCAGGTTTCCTCACGATGTTTTCCCTCACCGCCGAGCAGATGGTATTAGTATAAATACGCACATAGATTTGAAAAAAACCAACGGTGCATGCTCGGATTCGAACCTAGACCACCTGCGTGGAGGGCGCGTTCTTACCACTGAGCTACCATCGCTCTTATTTACTCGCTATTGGTTTGGTTTTTCCACTATTACCTTCTAATGTTCGCGAGATATAACCACATTCAGTAGTCTTTATGTATCCAAGCGGCCCGCGGCGACTCCTTTGCTGCTGTTTTTATAAGCCCCGCCCTGAAGAGCTCGGGGCTGGATAAAGGCTGTCCATACAACCTCTTTGTTGAAACAAGCTATATAAATACAGAACATGAAAAGGTTTGGATAATAGTGAACGGAATGGGTTTCTGATTGATTCTTTTAGCTCTGCTTACTTTTGATAAAATAGTGAAGAAAAAGCGTACTTTTTGGTTACTTTTTTTATAAATGAAAGAAAGAAGGAAAACATTTATTATTATATACATCACAACACAGGACATACAGCAGTAGTAAACCGAACACAATTTGGCACAATCAGAAAACAAAACAGAAATCAATTAAAAATACACATAAATAAAAATATTCAATCATGTCCAGACAGTGCCAAATGAATAATAGTGTGTTATGACGTCTAATATAAATGTCCCTCACTCAGCTTAAGTCAGTTAAATGGCGATCCCACACACAGGTGAACATTTAAAAAAATCTGCTTACGTAATAGGTACTTGAACGGTCCATTGCAGCTGACTTTTTATGTGTTAGATGGCAGACGAGCAGACGGATCACTTGATGATAAGCAATCGCCGCCGATTACAATAGCACGTTTTAGGGTTATTTAGAGCTTTTCAATTTTGATTTATTTATTGGAGTTGGTAACCCTGCAATGGGGTTACAAAAACGCTGCCAACCTCAAGAAAACCTCAACCAAGTGTGTTACACAGTTTTACTGTGCTCAAGATAAGATAGGAAGCAATAAATCGTGCATTTCTCTTCCCAGTTTCAGCCGACGTGGTTCTATAACTCAATGGCTCATTCATCCTGACATTAAGACTTTATCTTACCAAAGACAATTGAATTGCATGTAGAATTTATATACTTAAGAGTTTCTTTTGATATCCCATAACTGGGTAATCATCATCATCATCATTTCAGCCAATAGACGTCCACTGCTGGACATAGGCCTCCCCCAATGTTCTCCACACAGATCGGTCCTGTGCCGCCCGCATCCAATGGATTCCCGCGGTCTTCACCAGATCTTCGGTCCACCTTGTGGGGGGCCTGCCACGGCTGCGACTTCCTGAACGTGGCCTCCACTCCCCAACCCACCTTTCCGCCCCAACGGCCGTCTGTTCTCCTCGCTATGTGCCCTGCCCATTGCCACTTGAGGCATGCAATCCTTTGGGCTATGTCTGTAACCTTAGTTCTCCTGCGGATCTCATCATTTCTGATACGATCACGCAGGGAGACTCCGAGCATAGCCCTCTCCATTGCTCTCTGGGTGACTTTGAGCCTCCTTAATCGGCACATTGTAAGCGGCCACGTTTCGGTTCCGTATGTCCTACTAATATAACTAGGTAAAGTATCAGCCAATATACTGTCCCACTGCAGGCCAAAGACCTCCATCATAGAAATCAAGTCAGACTAATAATTTGAAATAAAAAGTTACCCATTTAACGTTTTTTTGATAATCACCCATTTTAATGTAAGAATCTTGAAAATTGCTATACGTTCTCCTTACTTTAAACCAACAAAAAGTTGTTAAAAACATTTCTATAAATTGAACCCTTAAGGTGGTGAAAAGGGGATATGAAGTTTGTATGGAACTCTGTTGTCTCTCTCTGTCTTTGTCTCTCTGTGTCTTTGATGTTAGGAAAATGAAAAATTGTATATATACGTATAATTAAAATAAAAAGTAATTAAATTAAACGTTTTTGTACCGTATTAGAATAAAAAAGTGACTTTTGAAGACTTTGAAGACCGGCGTGAAGCAGCGCCTGTGCTGTGTTTCGCCGTGTGAGCGAGGTTACCGGAGACCCAATGCGGGGGAAGGAGAAAAGGTTGGCAGCGCACTTGTGACTCCATTGGTGTTGCGGGTGCCAATGGGCGGTGGAATTGCTTACCATCATGTGATCCGTCTGCTCGTCTGCCACCTCCCATATAAAAAAAAAGTGACTTGAATTTTCAACCCCTAAGTGGTAGTTGCGCGGGTTTGAATTTTGTATGAAGACTTTTGTAATAAAGACTAAAACTGCGTGAGTAACGCCGCGGGCGCAGTGTAGTAATACACATATTGCATGACAATCTTTACTATGTATTATTTTTCCAAAGCAAAGGCGTCACCCAAGGTCCAGCCTGAAGACCAGCTCTGCAGCGGCTGTTTGTGGCGCTTACAGCATATGCTGAGGCTGTGCCTTGTTGGCCGCGACTTTTTATCTCTGTACCTTGTTTTCTCTGTTTTTTGTTTTTGTCTTGTTTTCTGTTTATTTCTATGTAAAATGTGTTGTGGACAATAAATTGTTTCTTAACTTATCTTCTTATCTCAAATCTAGATAGAAGATAATTTCTTTTTTTTATTTAATTTTCGTAAAAAAAACAGTATGTACATTACACTTATATGAACGCTTTTAAAAACCACAATGGTTTATACTAAAGCTTATACGAGTTTACAATGTATATGTAAACTTAATGTGTACTATGCAACATGTAGTGAAATATTGGAAAGAATTCGCCTTCCCATATAAATTGCACCAATCAGCTGATCACTTTTGTATGAGAAGGCGATTTTCTTTTTTCATATTTCAATTTCATAGAAAAAAATAATCATATTTAAGTGTACAAATTAAAACTATAGGATAAGAGCACGTTGCATAATATCCTCCAACCGTTTTCGGCTTAGGCGGCCAATCTCAAATATCAGCCACTTACGCAGAATATATTATAGTGCTCAAGTGTGTGCACGAACACAAGTGCACTCTCTATTCCCTTACCCTCATATTCCGATGGGACACCAGCGTGACACGACCAGAGAGGGATTGGGCGCAGGACCAACGGCTTAACGTGCTTTCCGAGGCACGGGAGTACAAGGCCGAGAACTTCCAGACTCCGAGCTGCCACTAAGAATTGACTGCCTCGGTGGCGCAGTGGTCAGTCGGTCGCATTTTAAAGCGACGGCTGTGCAAGAGGTCCCCGGTTCGATCCCCGGGTCGGGCCAAAAATTTGTACCTAAGTTTTCGGTAAGAAATTCTTATTTATTTTATATGACTACCCTATTTCGATCTAATGAGTAGAAGGATATTGCCGAGTCGGCGATCTGCGTCGGCAACGTTAATAATTAACAAGGTCCCAAGGGCGACATCTCTCGGGTCTGAAGGTACCGTATTCTATCGTGTAGGGTTCCCCGAGCTGGTTCTAAGGAGCTAAAATATTTAGACAATGTTAAGGCCGCTAGTAGCAATAATAAATACCGGACAACAACACATACCCGACCCCAAAATTGTTAAGGGTATTAGACTTAATGAGGGAAACACAAATACAAATGTATGTACCTATAATATTCTCCAACCGATTACGGCTACGGCGGCCAATCTCAACGATCAGCCACGTACGCAGGATATATTAAAGTGCTCAAGTGTGTGCGCAAACACAAGTGCACTCTCTATTCCCTTGCCCTCATTATACGATGGGATACTAATGTGACATGACCGGGAAGAGATCGGGCGCAGGACCAACAGCTTAACGTGCTGTTTGCCTAGAGGCACAGGGGTACAAGACCGCAGGCTCCCCCGACCCCGACCTCGGGCTCGGAAGCGACAGCTTTGATAAGGTAGCTCAGTAGACGACTACGGAGCCAGAAAATCGTGGGAAAAACCGAGCACGAACCTATGTAAAATATATTTTGACCATTGGATAGCCATGCTTCGGTATGAATGGGCCGGCTCGACCGGAGTGATACCACGGCCTCACAGAAAACCGGCGTGAACCAGCAGGCCCAATCCGGGGGAAAGGGGGGTTTAAAGGTTCGCAGCGCACTTGTGACTTGGCAATCGCTTACCATCAGGCGATCCGTCTGCTCGTCTACCACCTGTCACATAAGTAAAAAAAACAAAAAATGTTTACCACTGGGTATAGGGAGGTTAGGGCAAACATCATAAGGAAACCTTCGGATAGCTTCTCAAACTATGTGTAGACTCTAACAACTGTAGAGATAATGATTCAGAACGAGTTATCATGATAATAATTGGTCCAGTCACCAGAGTTCCCAAATCTTGGACCATGCTTATTGTTATGAGAATACACAGCACTTGTATTTCTTAAAAACAACACTAGGCGTCCCATGGTTTTTAGTCTATGTCGTCAAGACTCATAAATGAAAATGTAGTGAGCCCACAAATAATAAACAAGTCGCTTTCATAAGAAGTCCTGATTATTTTATAACCACTCATACGCCGATCAATACAGTAATAGGGTACTTTTTTTTTGTAATTAAGGGTATCTGAATAAGCTTGCATAAAAATGTTACGAGTGTTGTAGGTAGACAATATATTTTTGACCGGCTCACGCCCAGTCCAATATACAAGCTCTGACGTACCGGTTGTTTCCCTTAGACTCCCACCAAGTAGCAGATATAACATTTTTATTACCGTCGTCGGACACCGGCCTATGGTAAGCATGGACCATCTTGCGTACTATGGGCCGATGCCCGACGGGTTTGCATGTATCCAGAAGCAACAATGGTACCAAAGACCCAACACAAATATGTGTTTCATCAACATGTATGTTAGTTTAGGAATCGAATTCGTGACCTTAGATCTCAACCGACGCTCAAACCGCTGCGACAAACTCAGTATGCTTATGTTGTAAGTATAGGTATGTTGTAGGTAGGTATAGTTCTGTGGAACGGTTTGGCTGCAGGAGTATTTCCGGACGGCTACAACTTAGGGACCTTCAAGAGACGAGCGTACTCTTTTTTAAAAACGGCCAGCAACACATTAGCGATCTTTCTGATTTCGCGGATGTTCATGGGCGGCGATGATTACTTTCCATCAGGTGACTCGCTTGCTCGTTTGTCCGCCTCTAGCAAAAAAAAAATAGGTATAACGACGATGAAGGGACCACTGTTATTTCGTCTTTACATCCGGATGTCGTTACAGGCAAAGGCAAAAATAATATCAATTTGTAACTGAACCATTTTAACTCGGAAACGTACACTCTTACCTATCTAATTACCTTTCTAATATCTATAAACAAACAGTAAATTTTGCTAACCATCTGTATGGATGTAAAGAAAAGATAAGAGAGCCCTTTTGTTTCTTTGGCGGCCGACTCCGGTCGCAACATCTGCATGGGATTTCCAAGAATTTATTACAAACTATTCAATAAAAACAGTCTCTCTGCCCGAACTCGATGTTACATCCAAAATCGCTATAGCCATGTCTGCACATACTATCGTATGCTTTAATTCAAGGGACTTAGATTTAATTTAAAATCGTAACAAATGAAATCTACTGTATTTCCAATAAACGGTCGGGTAAATATAGCAAATCCGTCCGCAATAAAAATTCTAGTACCATAACACTCGTGAGATCTTATCACAGCATGTTATTGGTACCGTAATCGTTAGCGCTAAATATGGTATGATATTACACGGGCGGAATTTTGATTTCTTTGCACGATAAAAGGTTCCCATGTACGAATAAGAACGTTTGAGCCTTATTCTCAGAGGCAGAAATGCCACATTCGACATTTGAACAAGCGTTTGAAATTAAATGGGAACAGGCGTTCTGGAGGAAGGAAAAAATCGTGGTTATGTTACATACAGGAGTGAACCGGTATAACGTGCGTTGAATAACTCTTCTATTTCGCAATAGAGAGAAGTTCTAGAAACTGGCAGCCAAACTTTTAGATTAAAGAGGCGTCTAAAGTAGAAAATAAACTTCTTACTCATAACAATCTGATATCTAGATATTGAACGAAAATAATCAAAAGACTTAATATATCTGCGAGATGTTCATAGCGGCCCTTATTATTGTAGGTACACAAATAATGTATGTGGGATTGGTGATCGGTATATGCATGCCAAGGAACGTGTATGAGTTCGATGTTTGAATTAGAATGACGTGCGAAGAAAGAGAGAGGGAGATGGGAGAGACGACGTATGACGGAAGACGTGGAAGACGACGCTTCTTCTTCTAATATAGAATACTTAATTAAAAATCCCTGGCTTTATTCCAAATCCTATCCCACAATTTTGAAAATTGTTCCATTTGTATATTTGTTCTGTATTAAATTATCTTCTTAAAGCGTCGTCTTCCACGTCTTTACATCGTCCGCCATACGTCGTCTCTCCCATCTCCCTCTCTCTCTCTCTCACGTCATTCTAATTCAAACATCGAACTCATACACGTTCCTTGGCATGCATCTACCGATCACCAATCCCACATGTATACTTACAAGTTATTATTAAATAAAATCAATTTCAGTCAATTATCAAGATCATTCGAGATACAAGTCAATGATTGAACCAGCAAAGCCAGAGTTCTAATATTAATGGTCTTAATCTATCGATCAATTCGTATCTGTACACAACAGTTCACAATGTAACACATGATTTTCACTGATTAACTAATTGTTCTGATCTAAGTATTTCAAAAATTATTTCACTGTTACAATTCTCCTACATATTGTTACAGGAAACATCAGTTATTATTTCAAGCGGAATGCTGCGTGTGGGAAGACGTCAAATATAAGAAAGCAAAATGATAAATAGGACCTAACAATTCTTCGCCGGTCTTCGAGTGGGATTCGAACGGGACGACACGGACTTATTGAGCTGACGATAGGCTCTCGGCGAAATTCGTCAACTTACTAAGATGATCGAAAGCTCAGTTGGTCACAGCAATTTTATAATAGGTCGACGATTCGAGTCCCAATTGAAAAAGGCCATGAATATTTAAATGCATAATTTACTTGAGAATAAATTGCTAAAAACTAATAAGATAAGCTGCGTGAATGAGGGTACCGCAGGCCCAATCTGGGGAAAAAAGGGTTTAAAGGTTGACTGCGCACTTGTGACTCCATGAGTGTCTATGGGTAGCGGCAATCGCTTACCATCAATGTGATCCGTCTGCTCGTCTGCCACCAACACATGAAAAAAAATCAGTAAGAAACGTAATCGTATTTATTCAATTTTTTTTATTTTTTTCTCTTTTTTTCTGACTTGCACTGCCTTACCCCTTTTCTTAATTCGCTATACTTTTCCTCTACCCTGAGGTTGTCTGGAAGAGATCGCTATTAGCGATAAGACCGCCTACATTGTTTTAGTATAATAACTTAGGCTAAGATCTGTAAATTTTGTGCAATAAAGTGTATCTATCTATCTAAACAAACGCGAATGTAATTACATACCTACTACTCCTATTTTTGGGCAGTCGTATTAAAATCACTGTGGTCAAACTGAGACCAATTTCCGAACTAGAAAAAAGCAATAACATAGGAAAGTCTTACCAAATAGGTCAAATTTTATTAATTTTTCAATTTCATGCAATACAATGGCAACAGGCGATCTCTATTGAATCTAATAGAATTATTTCATTCTGAATATCGGAATGTTAGACTTGGCGGCAGTCCAAACTGTTTCACTTTGATTTTACGGTGAAAATAATTTGGCTAATATACGTCTGGAGACTGGAGGGCAAGAGACGAACCATCGCAATAATAATATAAAATTAAAATCACCGAATGTCACAATAATAGTACTTCCATTTCTTTGTCAAATTGTATACTGTTAAATAGGAATCTATTAATGTTTACATTTCGGATTCGATCTCGGACAGAGACGCCGAGCATTGCTCGTTCCATAGCCCGCTGAGCGACCTTTAACTTGTGGACCAGCCGTACCGTAAGTGTCCACGTTTCGGCTCCGTATGTCATGACGGGTAGGACGCACTGATTGAAAACTTCCGTCTTTAGGCACTGTGGTATCGACGATACGAAGACACGATGTAGTTTTCCAAATGCTGTCCAACCTAACTGGATTCTCCTATTCACCTCATCCTCGAATGTAGGGCGCCCTCTGGTTAGGTGGAGGGACGATCTGCGCAGGATGGCTGGCAAGAGCTGGATGCGAGAAGCCATGGATAGATCACGATGGCGAACAATTGTAGAGGCCTACGTCCAGCAGTGTACTGCGATAGGCTGATGATGATGAAGGTTTACAACCCAGGCTGATGAGGTCTTAATTATGTTTTAAAATAATTTTAATAATATTAACTATCAATCTAATTTTATTTTTATTATTTGTTTCCAAATTTAATTAATCAATTGTAATAATAATAATGTTATCACTTGACATACTTTTTCACTATTTAATTTAATTTCATTGTATTGATATGGGTTATATTGTTACCTGCAATAAACGATTTTTATTTATTTTGATTTATTATTATTAATTATATTCAACATTCGTATTCCCTTTATACATATTTACTGGCAATTTAAAAGCCTCATGGCTAAACGGTAATAATTAAAAATCGGAATTCGGTAGTTATTTTGGTACTTACACTGATTTCCTACAGCGAAAGTAAACAGTGGATAATATGCCTTAAATCTAACTAGGAAAAAATCCGGATCTATTGTCAGTAGAGGACCAAAATGGAACCTAATAAAACAGAACAATAGTTGTTGGTTAAGGTGACGGGTAGGGCACACTAGCGACGCCAATCGATTTTAATTTTTAGCTACTAAACCGGATCTATTTTAAACAGTTTCGGGGTAACAACCTCTCTTGTACTAGTTATTAAATAACCATGCACAAATGTGGGGTCCGTTTTTGTACGCGAAAAATTGATTACCGCCAAAAGTGGCCGCTTTTGGCGTGAATCCATTTTTCGCGAATGCGTTAGGCCCAACATTTTTGCATGTTTATTTAATAAATAGTATAAGTGTTTGCCGAGAGGTTGTAATCGAAATTGTTTAAAATAGATCCGGTTTAGTAGCTAAAAATTAAAATCGATTGGCGTCGCTAGTGTGCCCTACCCGTCACCTTAAGAAATCTTGTTCTTGGTGAATATTCCTCTATTGCGTACAAAGCACTTTATCTCCTCATTCGCACTGCCAAGGAGTGGAACGCCCTGCCTGCGTCTGTTTTCCCCAGTGAATACAACCACAATATTTTCAAAGCTAGAGTGAATAGGCTATTTTTGAGTAAGCTCGCTCTATCATAGGTTTATCTATCAACTCTAGAGTTCAGTGTGAAGCCATGAGCAAACCCATCTTAAATAAAAAAAAATAAAAAATCTCAGGCTATGTTTTGTTTAACCAAAAAGTTAATTTTTATATGATAATATTCATCAACAATGCCTGAACCAAAGATCAGGCATAATTTGGGATTTTCTTAATGGAGGTCAACATTTTGTTAAAATTGAGTATTTGCAGTAATTTAAGAGATATGGCCCAAATTCGTCTTTGGGATGGTTATTACAAATCCCGGGGAGATCCAAATGTCGATGAAAGTATATAAATAATTCTACCTAATTCTGACCTCTAGTAAAAAATATCACTAAAATGCATCTGCTAAAATGTCAAAGGGTAGTATATTTAACGTGTGACTACGCCTTTCCAAACATGAAATTTTATCTCTACATAGTGAATATTGCATAAATTGACAACGAAGGCTTGTTTTATACTTTTTCAGCGACGTTTTTTGTCGTAGTTGGGTTTTAGTTTTTTTACTTTTATTTTATTTGTACTATTTTGGTGTCCAAGTGCTAGTAATATATATATATATATATATATATATATATATATTCAAAATGTACAAGTCAAGCGCTTTCAAATGATACCAAACACGGCATATTTATCATAACTTTATTTTTTTACTCTGTATGTTTTGTCCGCTAGAGGGCGCCACATTAGATTTTGTGAAACTTCATATAGCCTATAACCAGCGGACGATCAAGACGCTTATAATGATATGTCATTTGTCGAATTCTGATAAGTAGTTAAGAAGTTACGTGGAAACAGATGAACATACATACATACATACATACATACATACATACATACATAGCCTGTCAAAATCATAACCCTCCTTTTGCTTTGCCGTAGTCGGGTAAAAATAGACATGCAGTCAGCGCTAAAAATATTATGTTAGCCGACCAAGCGTTCAAAATATGTTGCCACTATAAAATTCATAACAGTATCAAGTTAGTAGACATATTTTAATAAATACAATAATTTCACAACATCACATACATTGATCTGACTCCGAGATGGGTAGCAAAGCACCTGGGACATCAGAATCAACAGTAGGATTACAAATACATACATATAATACTTTTTTTAATATATATTTATAATACATAGAAAACACCCAGAGCAATACAAACAGATATGGTCATGGACACAAATGTTTGTACTGTTAGGGGAATCGAACCCGCAACCCTTGGCCCAAAAGGCAGCGTTCACTACTACTGTTGGAAACGGGTCGTCGATTTGTCTAGCACTAATAAATATTGCATTCAAAATCATATGTAACTTTAATGTAATATGGTAAATTTTACTTTAAAAGTCAATATATTTTGACAACATTGGGCTATTATACATAATTGGCGCCGAGTGTACACAAGGAGCGTGTTCATTAGAATAAATTAACCAGATCAACCATAGCAACATATCAACCAGAGTTAATTAACTGAAACATCTGCGGAACTATTGAACATAAATATAATTCCTGGAAGTATCATTGCTTTCAGGAATATAATTTCAAACGACGACTCGTTTGGAGCAGTGGTAGTGAACGCTGCCTTTGGTCCAAGGGTTGCGGGTTCGATCTCCGCACAGTACAAACATTTGTGTGCATGAACATGTCTGTTTGTATTGGCCTGGGTGTTTTCTATGATTATAAGTATTTTTCTATTCTTCTTATGTCAAATTAAAACAGTTGCTTGGAAAACGTGTTTCGTTTACAGATGTTGTGAAAGATATATTTATTTATTGTTTAAAATAGATTCGGTTTAGTAGCTAAAAATTAAAATCGATTGGCGTCGCTAGTGTACTCTACCCGTCACCTTAAGCAATGTCATGTGCATCTATAAAGTAAAAAAATACCACCACAGACACTTTTATCTTAATAATACAGTTTGTTCTTATTTCTCATTTAGGCATCCCTAAAGAATTCAGCATCAAGCCTTCAATGTATTACCTACGTTTCATTTTAAGCATATATTAGTATTTCATTTCCCGATGGAGTGAGTTGTTCATGAATATGTATCGACTGAGTCCCGGGTTCATTAATCAAGCCTACGTGGAGAAAATGGACGAGGATTAATGGATCCAAAATTATGTTTTATTTTCGCCGTTGGCAAGTATCATGTGGTGACACAGGAATTAGATTACCTTTCATGTTTTGGCCAAAAAGATTTCTTTTTTTATGTTCAAAGAATTACTGTGATTTTACGAGAAACGTTCAGGGATAGTTCTAATTTTTCCATTCTATATGTATATTGTGATAGGTGGCAGACGAGCAGACGGATCCCCATAGTAAAGGTTTGCCACCCCCCAAACCCGCCCATGAAGTCTAAACTAATGAAGTCACAAGTAGGCCCCCCTGATTAGGTCTCCGGTACACTCACACTATCCGAAACACAGCGTAGGCGCTGCTTTACGCGCCGGTTCTCTGTGAGGCCGAGGTATCACTTCAGTCGTGTTAGCCCTTTCATGCCGAATCATGGCTCATGGTGCAATGAATCCAAGTCTGAAGTAAATTTGATAAAAAACCTCATTCGAGTCAGACTGACTGGATCTGGACCCGCGACTCTTGATTGCCATTCCTACACCGCGACTTCAGGTGGCTTACGTCATCACAAACAAGGAGCGGAGGAGCAGACGGATTACTAAGTGGTCAGTGATTTCCGTAACCCATGGACCCACGAAACATCAGAGTGCAGACTTACGAATGCACTGCGAGCCTTTTAAAAAGGGGTATCCTCTTTCCTTAAGGTTAAAAGGTCGTATAGTACCAGAAATTCCATTGGCGAAAGTTCATCCCACAGTTTCAGTATACAAAGTTTGTAGCAAAAACGTTGAAGTTTAAGAGAAACTCGCCTGATGGATGGAACTACCGGTTCATTAATTTATGTCAAGACCTCACTAACTAAGAGTACTTTTCAAGTAAAAAGTATGTGTAAACTTGGACCTAGGAAAGCCCAGTTTGAAGAAACTTTTCTGTTTGTAATCATGAGAGGAGTTTGAGTTTGAAAGACGCATATTTACGAAAGCATATCGGGTCATACGTAATATATCCCGATGTCTTTTCGTCTTTTAATCAAGCATTCGATTGGACCAAGGAAACCTTTTAATTCGCCCTGAAGATCAAAAAAGAAAAATGAATTTTATGCTAAATAGATAGATAGAACGACGTACATGAGACTGACTTTTTAAATTTTAATTTTGTTTCCACACGCTGTGCGCGGGACCGCGTAGTTAAGTGTCAATTTATTACATTTATTATTTTTACCTACTATGTCTTTATTATTATTATTTTATTTTTATTTATTATACCTACGCAATCCTATTTATGTTAATTACTGTGTTCCTGAGCATTTATGTTACTTGTAGACTAATATTTAAAGTTATTAATCATTTTTTTCTCTCATTCTTTTTTGTTTTTTGCATGTTGTTGAGAATCGTGATGGTTGTTTTTGATCACCTTGATATAACGAAGATTTGCATGAATTATATTTTGGTAGCTCCCATTTTCTTCAGCTTGGACCGAAAAATGATGTATAGAAAGGAAACTGTTAATGGTTTTTGATGATGGTTTATTCTCTGTTTGTTTACAAACACGCTAAAAAAGTGAAATGACAATTTCGCCATGTTTTTTCATAGAAGTCCTTTTGTCTATGACTGATGAAGTGATGTCGCTGAAAATCGTCTTTGACAGATGTAGTGTTGTCAACACATGTTATGTTTGTACGGACGTTGCCAAGGCTCCGCCTGAAAACCAGGGCTGCAGCGGCCTAAACCGTTGCAGCAAATGCTGAGGTTGAGCCTTGTTGGCTACAGAACAGAATTTATCCTGTTAGTGTTTTTATGTCACTCGTGTTTAAATTTGTGTTCTGTGGCCAATAAAGAAACCTTAATCTTTAGGTAAACGTCAAATGAGCATGATTGCAACTTGCTCTAAATATGTTTAGAGTATATATTACGCTATAATATATGTTTGAATATGTTTACGCTGTGGGCGTTTAGATGTAGCTGTGTGTACAGCTAGTTAGTTATTCTTTATACCAAATTATATAGCTACAATAAAGAAAGATAGATACTCTTTATTGTAAAGAAACAAAATACAGGTATGGTAGGTACGTAGAGGCACACATCGAAGTATACAAAACTGTCATATTTCTTCATTCGATTCTCACCTTAATATCAAAAACTTTGGTTCTATATCAATTGAGAATTTTTTGCAGATTGTAGTTACTTGAAGAGTGGCCATCTGTACATACATAAAAACAATCTGTACAATAAGGTATGTAATATAAATGGTTTGAGCCGTGTGGTCCACGGCAGAGTAGAATAGGCCACCCTCACTCTTACCGAGGTGTCGTAAAAGGCGACTAAGGTAAAGCTGTTGGCATGATCATCAGCACCCAGAGAAGGAAAACTCTGCATTTATATCAAACCCTCGCCAACCCGTCTGCAAAGCGTGGTGAGTATGGCAATTACCCCTCATGTGATTAAGGGAGGCCCGTGCCCCAGCAGTGGGGACTTAAATGGGCTGATGATGATGATAAATGGTTTTAACTAAAAAAAACCTTACACCGTGAGGTTTATGAAGTGTATAAGCCTCACGGTCTAAGATTTAGTTTCATGTGATAGGTGGCAGACGAGCAGACGGATCACCTTATAGTAAGCGATTTCCACGGCCTATAGACACCCGCGACACCAGTGGAGTCACAAGTGCTCTTCCAACCCCCGTTGTCCCTGGATTGGGCTTCCGGTACCCTCACTCACGCAGCGAAACACAGCACAGTACTGCCTCACGCTGGATTTCTGTGAGGCCGTGGTCTCACTTCGGTCTAAGATCTTAAGCCTGAGGGGTTACAACGAAACCGACCCGAAAAGATGCCCCGTGCGTGAAAAAAGGTCGGGGACAAAGATTCGGTCGTGAATAAGCCCATTTTACCACTAAACCAAGGGCACTTGTTATTTACTGGTTTAGATATTATTGCTTATTGCCTCCAAATAATTACGGCGCCAACAGACCCGAGGGACAAAACCAGTCTAATTTATGTGCTGGCAGTTAATTACAACCTGGGCTTATTTACTGCGATCATCGGCTTCAATCCCAATCTCTGGAGAAAGGAATATATCCGTAGCACAAGTGAAAGGTATTTTTATATACCAATCTTTACGTTTTTAGTTAAAGTTAGTAGTCGCCTTCTAAGTAGTGATGTACAAGACTCGAGGCGTCGAGTCCTATTTTTGAAGCCTCGAGGCAGAATGGCAAGGCTTAGTCAGCTCAGTAGGCTCGGTGCTCCGAGCTTAGCTGAGCTGCGAGGTCTCTGAGTCATGCCTCGAGGCTTTAAAAGAGCTCGAGCCTTCAAAAGAGCTCGAATCTTAAAATTATCGCAAGCCTTCAATAAAAGCTCAAGTTTATGTTTATGACTTTAATAACTCCGTAACTAAGTATATATACAGCTACATTATCTATACATATAAAATTTAAAGTCCTGACTAACTGACTGATCGACTAACTAACTGACTGACTGTTCAAAGGCTCTAGCTATCGGAAATGCTCAAGCTCTCAAAACAGCTTGAGCTCTGCGAAAGACTTCAAGCTTCAATCAAACGAGGCGAGCTTCGAAAAGGTTCGAACTCTAAAAAAGACTAACGAGTCGTCGTGCTTCATACAAACGAGGCGAACCCTGTAAACGACTCTAAACTCACAGCAAAAGAACTCGGAAGCCTCGAGCCTTGTACATCACTAGTTCTAAACTGAAGCCCGGGGTACTTACGCTTGAACCATGATTCAGGATTCGGAAGGTGGATGGTAATTATAATGAAGCGACTGCCGTCTGAACTTCGCACCGCTTAGACTTCGGAACCAGACCAACTTCATCACGGTCACATGTTCAGAATTAGTATCCCAAATATTGTAGGTGTCTACAATTTTGAGAAACTAACCTAGACGCGCGGGTTTCCTGTCGATGTTTATTCTCGCTGCCGAGCTAATGGTAGAAATACGCAAACACATTTGAAAAACTCAGAGGTACATGCTCGGATTCAAACTGTGACCCGTATGGAAAGCGCATTCTTATCCGATTCCATCGCTCCTTAACTACACTTTAGGTAATCATGACAAATTCCCTACTTTCGTTTAACTGGGTGGTGAAAGGGAAACAAAAGAAAAGAACACCCGAAACTTATTGCGAAGTTTCCCCCTTTTTTATAAGAACAATATTGATATAGTTCAATTTATCTCTAAGTGAGAACTTTCCAAAAATATCAAAGAGAATTGGCGAGAATTTATATAAGCATATGCTTATATAAATTCTCGCCAATTCTATATAGTTATAGTTTCTTTCTTGGTACACGTGTATTGTGCAGACCTTTTTTGTAGTAAATACGTCTATTAACACCCTGAGGGTCTAGTGGTTTAAGTAACGGGCCGTGAAATGAAATGAAATAAAATGAAATGAAAATTGTTTATTCAATTTAGGTCCATACAGAACACTTATGAATGTCAACATGTTTATCACTGGTTCGGAATGTAGTTTTCTGCCAAGAAGACACCAGCAAGAAACTCAGCAGTTACTCTTTAAAAAAATTTTTTTTTACAAAATGTCACCATTAACTTAAAAATATAGTACAATTTTTGTGTTACTTATATGTCCCTAAATTATTGTCATTCAAAAGATTGTCTATTTTATAATAGCCTTTCTTCATTAAACAGTTTTTTATATACAATTTAAACTTATGTGTGGGCAAGTCAATAATAATCTGAGGTAACTTATTAAACATTTTTATGCTCAATCTTATAAATGAACTGCCAACCTTATGGAGCCTGATATTTGGAACGGCCAGTCTGTGCTTATTTCTGGTGTTAAGGCTGTGACAGTCGGACTTCTTCGAGAACAGATGGAGATTCTTATGTACGTACATAAGGCAATCAAGGATGTATTGAGAAGCCACGGTAAGTATGTCGATTTCTTTAAACAAATCTCTAAGGGAGTCGCGCGATCTAAGGCCATAAATGGCGCGGATGGCTCTCTTCTGTAATACGAAAATAGTCTGTATATCAGCAGCTGATCCCCATAGTAATAGACCATATGACATGATGCTATGAATGTAGCTGAAATAAACCAGCTTCGCCGTTTCAACATCAGTTCGATTCGATTCAACGGGGTCCTGGGTTCGATTCCCGGATCAAGCAAAAAATATTGTTTCGAATTTTTCAAACATAGCTCAGGCTTGTGATTACCAATCCGTATTAGGCAAGCGTGGTGATTAAGCTCTCAGACAATTTAACACGGGACGTGGTAAAGCGCAGATTTAGAATTAAAAAATTCTGCCAAAATCCGCGGGGGAAGGAATGTTTAGTGATGTCTAGATATAAGCGATGGGGATTTAAAAGGAGCTGCTCAACTCCTCTTTTCGAACGACGTTGTCGCCCCGGACTGCCCTGACACTCTTTCTGCTCTGTACAGCAAACATCCGCCTCCACCTTCAACACTTTATCTCCCCGACCCACCCATTCCATCGGATCATTCACTTCTAGCATCACCAAAAACCGTCCTCGATGCTCTCTCATCATTCAAAAACGGTTCTGCCGGCGGCCTCGGTGGCCTAACACCTCAACATCTAAAAGATCTCGTTTCCAGTGAAACGGGCAACGTCGGCAGTTCCCTTCTTGGCCACATCACATCACTCATGAACCTCATGCTGTCTGGTAAAGTCATCGATTCTATCACAGACATCCTCTACGGTGCTAATCTGATCGCCCTAAAGAAAAAAGATGGCGGAATCAGGCCCATTGCTATTGGGTCTACATTCCGTCGCTTTGCGTCCGCTCCATTATCCCTGACATCCCATCCCAATTTGAACCAACTCAGTTGGGCTTCGGCACCCGTGGCTGGTGCGAAGCAGCAGTACACGCCGTCGGGTCATTCTTACACCATAACGGCGCAGAGGTTCTGTTGAAGATGGACGTAAAGAATGGTTTCAATTCGGTGGATAGGGGCGCCCTGCTGACCCAAGTGAAAGAAAAAACAGCTCCCATATTTAACTATATTTGGCAATGTTACAGCAAACCCTCAAAATTAATCTACAAAAAAGCCTTCTTTCCTCTTCCGATGGCTGTCAGCAGGGTGATCCACTCGGCCCCTCGGCTATTCTATTTAGCCTATCTAGCCATACATCCCATAATTTCAACTCTAAATTCAAAATTAAATTTGTGGTACCTAGATGTTGGTTCGATAGGTGGAGATTCAACCACAGTACTAAACGACTTAAAAGACGTTATTCTGAAGTTTTCGTCAATCGGCCTTGATCTAAATTTTTCAAAATGCGAGGTCTACGTTCCGGACACCTTACCTGATAAACAAAATATTAGCTCCTAATATTTTATTATTTATAAATTTCAAAATTCGTCCGACAGACTTCTCAAAATTAACCCACACATGGCCCTCACAATAATCCGCTTCTGCACTTTCGTACCTAAATTCACATATTTTTTACGTTGCTCCCCGCTCTGGAAATTCAAAAACATCCTCACCTCTGTGGATAACCTTTTGCAAAATCCTGAATTGCCCGCTCGATGACCGTTCCTGGGCTCAGGGTTCCCTACCCATCCGGTTCGGCGGTTTGGGCACCCGTAAAATTTGCTGTGTCGCTCTACCCGCATTCTTGTCGTCCGCTTATAGCATGTACAACCTGTACTATTCTATTATAAACCTGTCGCTTGGCGATGTTGAGGTCGCCAGGCACGTAGGCGGACGCTAAGAATGTCTGGTCGCATGCCTGCCCCAATGACCCACCAATCACCCCCCATGTACAGAAGCAATGGGACGAGCCACTCTGCCGGGCCACTTTTGAAGACCTATTGTCTCCCTCGGCCAATGACAAAGAGCGGGCTCGTCTCTTTGCCGTAGCAGAAAGAGAGTCTGGCTTCTGGCTGCACGCTCTGCCCTCGGTGAATGTTGGAACCGTTCTGGACAACGTCACTCTGTCCATAGCGGTTTCCCTTCGCCTTGGGCTTCCCATCACTCACCCTCATACATGTTCCTGTGGAGAGTTTGTGGGATCCCTGGGCCACCACGGTCTGTCGTGTGCCCGAAGCGCCGGCCGGTTCCTTCGCCATGCCTACCTGAATGACATCCTCCGCCAGGCCTTCATTTCAGTCCGCACTCCGGCAGTCCTAGAACCCCTAGGCATATGTCGGAGCGACGGCAAAAGGATGGCCCTCATCCCGTGGAGTCAGGGCAAGGCATTGGTTTGGGACGCGACCTGTGCGGACACGTTGGCCCCTTCCCATGTCCACGCCACTTCACGGGGCGCGGGTGCAGCAGCTGCTTCGGCGGAGTAACGAAAAAAAAACAAATACTCCGCCTTAGACACCTGTTACCGATTTGCTCCGTTCGGCGTGGAAGCCTTGGGATCGTGGGGGCCCGAGGCCCACAAGCTTTTCCGCGAGTTGTCTGCCCGGCTACTCGACATTTCAGGTGACAGTAATGCTGGCAGCTACCTCGGCCAACGCATTGGGTTGGCCATTCAAAGAGGTAACGCTGCCAGCATTCTGGGCACGATGAGTATCGGGGCAGATTTTTCATCTCATCCATCATCTCTTGTAAATAGTATTCCTCTTTTTGTTTATTTTTAGCATTCTGTAAATAGGTACTTTTTTATGTTCCGTATTATACCATGTAACTGTTAAATTGTAGCAGACAAAATACAATATATCCAAAAGAGAAATAATTATAACATACACCAAAAAAAAAAAAAGATATATGCCTATTCCTTTTTAAGTTGTCTATTTTGTGCAATAAAGTATACAGTGTTAGCAGTTTATTCTAGTAAAAATGTAATATGCATCTAAAGCTGTGCATAGAAAAATTGCTAAATATTTTTTTGTTCCAAAGAATGTACTCTGGCCTCTCACCATGTCAGGATCTGATGATGGAATCATAGGGAAACCGAAGTGACTCTTTAATAACCAATAGCAAACGAGCCGGGATAACTTTTATTGTTGTTTCTTGTATTTATTCTTCAATACTTCTCGCAACGATCAGTATCTTTTCAATGCATTTGTCATTATATCTCTAATCTTTCAATTTCTATTTTACCTCCTTCTAATACAGTCGAATAAAAAAAAATCCCATCTGCTCAAGTTTAAATTATTTATTCATTCTTTATGTAGACATTAATTATTTATTCTTTCTATCATTGTCACAACACTAATCGTAAAAGATGGTGTCAACGTACCGCAATATCGGCTACTGCCTTTTGGAGTTATTTCTGTCGCAAAATATGTAGATGAAAAACGTTATTATTCTGTGAAATAACGTTTATTTTATTAAAAAATACTTATGCGAGATAACAAAGATACATTAAATTTTTCTGATCGTTTGCAAGTAAAAACTGCACAACAACCATTTTGACGAGTTCCGCTCAGCGACAGATACGAATTCGAAATGGCGTAACAACGTGGAATTACGTTGGTCGTGTACTTTGGCAGAGGGGAAATCGTCCACATGCCACGTCCCGTGTTAAATTGTCTTAGATTAAGTCTAATACCATCATAGTAGCGATGACTTGATTTCTATGATGGAGGCCTTTGCCCTGCAGTGGGACAGTATATAGGCTGTACTACAACTTCTATTATACAATGAATCCATAAACAGTATGTGTCTACTAGAGCGATGGTAGGTCAGTGGATGAACAGGAGACGTCCTAAGCATAGGTTCAAACCCGAGCTCTCTCACATATATTTGAAAAATCACCAACGGATTTTTCAAATATATGTGAGTACTCAGCAGTTAAGGAAAACATCGTGTGGAAACTTATACGTTTCTGATATCAGCCTGAACGTGTAACCATGATCCAGTAGGTCTAATTCCCCTGTCTAAGTGTTTTGAAGGTCCGACGGGAGTCACTTCAATAATATTAATAAAAATAATTCTCACAACATCTCATACGTTGACCTGATTCCGTACTAAGTAGCTTAAGCACTTGTGTTACAGATATCAGACAACAGAGGAACATAAATATATACATAAATACATATATTACACCCAGACACTGAACAAACACAAGTGTTCATCGCACGAATGTTTGTCCAGGGTGGGGATCGAAGCCACTACTTTTGGCGTAAGAGGCACGATCACTACCAATTGCGCCATCCGGTCAGTCAAAGTATTTACGAGACTTCCAAAATGCTGGATCCAAGGAAATGCTTGGTCCAAGTGTGCTCTGGGCTCTGAAACGACTGATTTGGACCCAACTGCGAAAAACACGCTAGGATGACGATGATCAACAGTATTTTCATCCACTGCTCGACGAGGTCTCCTTCATGCTGCGTATCAGGACATTTAAATATTCGGCTTTCCTCATCCATCAACTGTCAAACAATATGCAGGTTATTACGCTTGCCAAACCTTCCCTGGTCTCCATTCTAAGGCATCACAGCTCGGTGACCAGCCTGTTAGCGCCAAAATTTAAATGTATTGAACGCGGTGACAGAATCGACTCTTAAAGAATGAACGTTTAGAACGCATCGTTTCCTGTTTCCGTATCCTTCCGCACCCCTCCCGCACCATACACTCTCGTTACCATTCGACCAATCAGCGCGTGCGCAACGTCGCTCCCGACTCGTGATATCCAAAGATTTTGTGCTGTGAAATACGTTGTGCACCGAGTCCTGGACATCCTCATCTAATCATTCCCTATGCGTTTACTAAGACGGCCTACTGCCACTTTTATGATACTGGTACTTTTATTATATAGAAAGTATTCGATCTCAACCAACTAAAACTCATGAATAACTGATCGATTAACGTAACTACGGTAATAAGGTAAATAATTCATAACTTTGATCCATCTTAAGACCTTTTAAACACTAATCGTTTTTTTTAGATTTTCGCGTTGCATTATAACTATAATTAATTATTCAGAAGCGATCCGCTTGTGACCACGGCTGCTGTAACGTAGACGTAACATAATAAATTTTGTGTTAAATCCCGTCTTAATTAATTATCTCATACATTGACCTGATGCAGTAGGTGCAAGTAGCTTAAGCACTTGTGTTACGATATAAATTAACATACGAGTACGTCATTTTGATTTTTTGATACATTAAGTGTCCAATTGTTCATCACACGAATGTTTATTCTGGGTAAAAAGAAAGAATGACCGTATAACCGAAAATACAAACTAAAACTCATGCCAATCCTTCAAACATGTTGGTAATGTTTATTTATTTTCAAGCAAAACCTTTGAGCTCACATCAAAATTAGATCCTAGCTGCACTCAGAGCCGCATCCAGTAGGTACAAACGCGACTTTATCAGGTTAGCTGGAACGAAATTCATGAGGATAAAACGAAACCGCGGGAGTTACGAAGTTTTCGGTAAAAAGACCCGCCAAGTTTAGTGCAGTAATGAGGCGCAGTTTCCAACGACTAGTTACTATAATTACAAGTAGTTTTCTGTGTCTCAATAGTATCAAATGACTAAACAAATTTTAAAACCATTTTATGATAAATTAATTCAACAAACAAGTAAAGGGGATCGATTAAGGATAGGATCAAGAATCATGCTGTCTTTTTTTTAACTGGCAAGCATTTTTGAGCGTCTAAGTGGAAGAACACATTACATAATCTGCTTACCTTAATCATCGCATCATCATTTACCTGCTTAATCATCGGTCGAACATGGCTATCGCCTGAGAAAACCCACTCAGAGGGCCTATGCTCGAGTACTCGACATTGAAGTCGAATGAGAGATTTCTCTCGTCCAAATAATTGTCAAATTGTATTCAATATCACGTCCCGAGAATTGCCGCTCTGGTTGGACTGAGGACTCTGTTGGAGTCCTCAGTCCATCGATTGTTTCGTTCATAAAATTGACATTTTGACATTCGTCGTTGAAATTCTAAACACCACGTAAGTCATTTTTGGCGGTTTTGATATTTTGATACCTAACTAATGGAAATAACACGTAAGTCTCGGATCAGAAAAGTTGCTTAAAATGAGTTAAGTGGTGTTAGAATTTCAACGACGATTTCACGTTATACACATTTTGTAGATTAAGCTCAGTCCTATGGTACGCAATCTAGTGGATTTTGTACACAGGATATTTTCCATTAGAAATTATGAAAATATATGTGTGTTCCACAAATAGTCATACCAGATCCAAATATAATTTTTATGACCCCAAAGCAACAAAGACGCAATGAATTTAAAATATCACGGCTGCCGTGAGCTATTTAAAAATTACTATCTTCAAAAGTAATTGTAGTAGTAATTCGTACTCAATATAGTTAAGATTGCGAGAGAACTTTTTTTTATATGAGAGGTGGCAGACGAGCAGACGAATCACCTGATGGTAAACAATTCCGCCGCCCATGGACACCCGCAACACCAGTGCATTCAAAAAAAGTACGTGTGAAAGGGACAGAGTTAAAGATTCGGCCGTGAATTCCGTTTCGTTGTAGTCTCTGATAACGTAGGTATGTCCAAACTTTAGATTTAGGGAAATTGAAGCCTTATGATGATTTTACGAGTATTTAACATAAGTAGGAAAGGATAATGGAGCATAATGGATTCTCCAAAGTGCACTAAAGCTTTATTAATGTAAACGCCAAGTCCTATGTAAACGAAAACGCCAGGGTTCCGAGATCGGTCATATTTTAAGGATTTACTCTGTCGTGATTTTGTTTGCGAAGCCGGATTCTCGGCGAAAACTTTTGTTTTTCCTTTACAATTTATGGCCTACAATAAAAATAATTTTTGACTAGAGGCCGCACATGCGATGGATGAGCTTGGGGTGACTGGTTCAATGCTGTGGTAGGACTCTGCCAAGCTACGCTTTTGCATTCGAATTTGTTTTACAAACGGTTTGTTAAGCAAAACGTCCATTCAGAAATTGAAAGGCTTAGTATGTATCGATTCAAGAACAGTTCTTTAACTGTTCTAGGATCATCGTGAGTCCATTTAAGTCCCCACAGCTGGGGCACGGGCCTCCCTCAATCACATGAGAGGTACTTGCCATACTCAACACGCTTGGCAGACGGGTTGGCGAGGGTTTTGATATAAATGCAGAGTTTTCCTTCTCTGGGTGCTGACGATCATACCAGCAGCTTTACCTTAGTCGCCTTTTACGACATCTCGGTAAGAGTGAGGGTGGCCTATTCTACTCTGCCGGGGACCACACGGCGTTCGGTTAACATTACGCATACGCTATGATTCTTCGAAAAGTTTGTGCTAGCCCTTCAGGTCGTCAACTCCTCAACCAGAGCATTTCAGAATGGACATTTATCTAGAATTGTTATTCTGGATAAATGTTGAAAGACTCCTCAAATAATACACTGAGAAACGTTTAAAATTACTAATTACCGAGCTCTCTGAACGCAGCTCACAGACTCGCGGCGGAGGCGAGGAGTGTGCGGTGTAATTGGACGAGGTACCGAGTGGTTAATTAAAATCTCTGTTTTGCGGGCAATTTGTTGAATATGGCGATACTATAACAAGTGATGCCAATGCAATGGTAAATGAAACATAAATAAACGATATAGAGCCGAGAGCGAGATGTGCTTGTAGCTTCTTCAAGGACAACATCTGAAATATGTCCAATAAGAAATAAAGTTAAAATTTAAGAAGTTCAAAAATAAATTGAAAGTGCTGTTGACTGTCCTACGTATGAACATTTTAGGTTAAATATTGTATATTTATTAATATATATGTAATGTTAAATGAAACATAAATAAACGAAATAGAGCGAGATGTGCTCGAAGCTTCTTTCAAGGACAACATCTGAAATATGTCTAATAAGAAATAAATTAAAAATTTAAAACGTCCAAAAATAAATTGAAAGTGCTGTTGACTGTCCTACATATGAGCATTTTAGGTTAAATATTGTATATTTATTAATATATGCAATGTTAAATGAAACATAAATAAACGAAATAGAGCGAGATGTGCTCGAAGCTTCTTTCAAGGACAACATCTGAAATATGTCCAATAAAAAATAAATTAAAAATTTAAAAAGTCCAAAGATAAATTGAAACTGCTGTTGACTGTCCTACGTATGAACATTTTAGGTTAAATATCGTTTATTTATTAATATATATGCAATGGTAAATGAAACATAAATAAACGAAATAGAGCGAGATGTGCTCGAAGCTTCTTTCAAGGACAACATCTGAAATATGTCCAATAAGAAATAAATTAAAAATTTAAAAAGTCCAAAATTAAATTGAAAGTGCTGTTGACTGTCCTACATATGAACATTTTAGGTTAAATATTGTATTGTAGCAGATAGAAAAATGCCGCGAACACGCCTCTATATAAACCGACGCGCAGAAGCGCACGGGTTCACTTTGCATTCTGCCATCGACGCGAGCGGAGCTTCTTGATTTTTGTCCGATTCGTATTTTGTAAAAACGTTATTTATTTAAATTCAAACTTAACGGTTAGGAATAATTTTTAGCTTTTTCTTTTTAAAAAACTAATCTCCTTCGGAATTCACTATAGTATATTTATTAATATATATGCAATGGTAAATAAAAACATAAATAAACGAAATAGAGCGAGATGTGCGCGAAGCTTCTTTCAAGGACAACATCCGAAATATGTCCAATAAGAAATAAATAAAAAAATTAAAAAGTCCAAAAATAATTGAATCTGCTGTTGACTGTCCTACGTATGAACATTTTAGGTTAAATATTGTATATTTATTAATATATATTCGTCGGGGGTTAAAAAAAAAGACAAAATTGGCAGACATAATTGGTAATGGGCTGTCCATATCTGTCGAAGAACTTCTCGTAACAACCGTTGGGGTGGAATAGTTCTTGAGTGAGACCGCCTTCTGGCTAAATTGAGTGACGGACGACCTGCGAAAGGCCGCTGGTATAAACTGGATGCGACAAGCCGAAAACAGGGTAAAATTAACATTGGGGGAGGCTTATGTCCAGCAGTAGGACTGAGACAGGCTAATGATGATGAGCTGATTTTATTTTTAAGTGAAATGAAATGAAGTTTATTGTATATATAAATTTAGGTACATAATTAGCAGATTAATTTGCTTTAGCGGAAAACCCAGCCTTTTCAGGTGTATATACATTTGAAATATTACAATACTATGTCAACAAAATTAAATTAAAATATCTAACTTACATTTACAACATTACAAATTGATAACAATATTTATGTCAACAAAATTTTATAACAACTAAACTAGAAAGACGTTTTGTTATTGATAAAACTTATCCCAGTAACAGTAACATCACCATAAAATTAGAAGTCAAATACCCTGCAGCAACATTCGGTCGCTTACCTGAAACCAAACCAAAGAAGAACTTTAATATCGACTGTTAATAAAATTTATGGACAACATGAGTAAAATAGGAACATAAGTCCACTAAATTTAGTACCACACTCAACCCGTACCACTCTTACTGACACAACCTCACCCGTAACGGGCTTAGGTACGATAATAACTAAAAATGGCATTTTGTAAACACACACACACACAAGGATGCACTCCCACGCACGCATGCACTCACGCGCACACACACACACTTACATATATAGGTATTATATTACTAAGTAGAACTCACATACTCAATATAATATATCACATACACTTAACCGAATGTGCATACTTTGTCGTTTAAATACCTTCTTTATTACCGTATTATCCACCGCTGCATTCTTCTTTTTATATCTCAAATTGTCATAAATTCTGTGTTTTTTTTATGTGACATGTGGCAGACGAGCAGACGGATCACCTGATGGTAAGCGATTGTCGCCGTCCATGGACACTCGCGACACCAGTGGAGTCACAAGTGCGCTGCCGTCCCTTAAATCCCACTTTTCCCCGGATTAGCCTCCGGTACGATTTTGGCGGAGTGCAGCTTATAGGTAAACGCATTGTTTTGGCTATTGTATTATTTATTATACTGATAAATTTTATTTATTGTGAAGTTAAGGGAAACCTGTTGTTGGCTTTACTCTTTGTTACTTTAAAACATTGTTTATGCAACCTGTAATGCTTGGTTTTCTTAATTGTCATCGTCATCATCAGCCCATTTAAGTCCCCACTGCTGGGGCACGGGCCTCGCTCAATCACATGAGGGGTAATTGCCATACTCATCACTCTTGGCAGACGGGTTGGCGAGGGTTTTGATATAAATGCAGAGATTTCCTTCTCTGGGTGCTGATGATCATACCAGCAGCTTTACCTTAGTCGCCTTTTACGACACCTCGGTATGAGTAAGGGTGGCCTATTCTACTCTGCCGGGACCACACGGCGGTTTTCTTAATAGATAGATAGATAGATATACTTTATTGCACAAAATACACAACTTAAGTACTAGGCATTACAGAAATTTTGTGTACAATTTCGGCTGTCTTATTGCTGAAAGCGATTTCTACCAGACAACCTTCGGGTAAAGGACATTTGATAGTAGAGGGTGCAATATTTAATAAGGAAAAAAAAAGAAACTGTAAATGTTAAAATATAACTTATAACCCTAATATTTATTATAATATTTTATAGATGTAATAATATTTTGTAATTTTGTTACTTTATTTGTGTCACTAAATAAATATTATTTCTTTCTTTCTTTCTTTCTAATACATAAATAAAATAATAAAACGAATAAATTAAACATTGTTGAAATAAACTGAATGCACCTGCTTCAAAGCATTAAACAATACCGTCCGGAGTAAAGCAGCCCAAGAAATGCACAGTCTTTTCGGAAACTTATTCAACAGTAACGGGGATCCAATACTCCAACTGTAGTCGCTTCAATCCTAGTTTCCATTCCTTTGTCTTAAATTCTACAGAAATTCTACGGAAGAGATAGTTAAGGACGGTTCGCTCTAGAAATAATTGAGCTTCCTGAAATAGGCAAGACGATTTTTAAGAATTAAGTTTACTTAATAATCATCATCATCATCATCAACCCATTTAAGTCCCCACAGCTGGGGCACGGGCCTCCTTCAATCACATGAGGGGTAATTGCCATTCTCACCACGCTTGGCAGACGGGTTGGCGAGGGTTTTGATATAAATGCAGAGTTTTCCTTCTCTGGGTGCTGATGATCATGCCAGCAGCTTTACCTTAGTCACCTTTTACGACACCTCGGTAAGAGTGAGGGTGACCTATTCTACTCTGCCGGGGACCACACGGCCCTACTAAATAATACAATTTGATAAAGTGGCGGGTCATTGCATTCCCTCTATTATGGTTTAGTGAAATGATTACTGACACATACGTCATACTTGTGAACAGGTGCCACCTTTGGGGAATGGTCTGCTTCGGTTTACCTCATATTTAGCTTCTAATTTGCTTCATTCTATTTTGTGTTGCATTAGACTGTATGACTTGGTATGAGGATAATAACCCATTGTATATAAAGTTGGCGATTAAAAAGAGTAACTGGCGTTTTTCTTGCCGGATCTTCTCAACCAGAAAAAAGTTTCCGAGCCGGTGGTAGAATCGCATTATGTTTATTTATATTTCTAGTATATTTTAATGTATTAACATGTAAATTACACATAAGTACTTATAATAGTTATAAATTACTTAAATAAAGAATCTTTTGACTTTGACTTTTACTTTATGAATTGAATTAAATATTTACGTAACGCCTGATTCCAGAATTAAATTACCAATTATTTGATATTAATTATTAATCAAAATGATCACACAAGAAGACTCCGAGCATAGCCCTCTCCATTGATCTCGGGGTGACTTTAAGCGGCCACGTTTCGGTTCCGTATGTCATCACAGGACCGATCTATATGGAGCATTGGAGCAGGCCTATGTCCAGCAGTGGACGTATATTGGTTGAAATGATGATGATGAATAGCATACACAACTTTGACGACCCGCTTGGAACAGTGGTAGTGAACGCTGCCTCTGATACAAGGGTTGCGGGTTCGATCCCCGCACAGTTCAAACATTTGTGTGCATGAACATGTTTGTATGTATTGGTCTGGGTGTTTTCTATGTATTATAAGTATTTATTTACAAAAGAAAGCATTATATGTATATATTTGTAATCCCACTGTTGATTCTGATATCCGTAACACAGGTGCTTGAGCTACCTATCTCGGTGTCAGATCAATGTATGTGATGTTGTGAATTATTTAATTTTTAATTTAATTTAAAAATAAACTCAGCTTTGTCTAGGGATGTAGCAAAAATTACTGTCTTTTTGATTATATTAAATATAAAATATATAACTCACAAACTACATAACCGATTGCTAAGAATTTAGTTACTTCGGGAAAACGTCTTATTCCTACGGGAAAATAGCAACCATTCCCGATGGGCCACTAAGGGGTAAGTTTAAGGCCCTAATAATAAAAAAGCGAATTATTCTTGTCTCGCTAGCGAAGTATAGTATAACTGATTTTACGAGGAAATGCAGCAAAAAAATACCAATTTCCATACGCGGAGCAAGCTGGAAGGAGCGATCGATGGAAGCTCAGTGGTTCGGAACGCGCCTTCCTTACCGAGTGTCGTGGTTTGGATCCGAGCATGCATCTCTGGATTTTTCAAATCTATGTGCATATTTCTACTATTAGCTCGGCGGTGAGGGAAAACATCGTGAGGAATCCTGCACGCTTCGGGTAGTTTCTGAAACGTGTAACCATTCATTCAGTTGGTATGGTTCCCCTGTTAAAGGGTCGCGAAGGTCAGACTGCGGTCGCTTGTAATTACTACACTCCCCAAATCCTCAATCATGGTCTTAGCGTACCCCGGGCTCCAGAGCGGCAGCTTTGGACGCAATCGGGAATTACACGCTAAGATGAGGATCAAATAGAAGCCACCGCCAAGAGCAAGGCTCATAAATTAAAGAGAGATCAAATAAACCAAGTGATCTTATAAAGGGTTACTACGTTTTTAGGGTTCCGTAGCCAAACGGAAAAAAACGGAACCCTTATAGATTTGTCATGTTCGTCTGTCTGTCCGTCCGTATGTCACAGCCACTTTTTTCCGAAACTATTAGAACTATACTATTGGAACTTGGTAAATACATAGGTGTGTATTTTGTTAAGCGCATTAAGATGTTTACACAAAAATAGGAAATAAAAAATTTGGGGCGTCCCCATACTTAAAACTGAAACGCTACATTTTTTTTTTATCAAACCCATACGTGTGGGGTATCTATAGATAGGTCTTCAAAAACGATGTTGAGGTTTCTAATAAAAAAAATCTAAACTTAATTCTTTGCGCAAGAGACGCTCCGAAAGTGTTAGAATGTGTCCCCCCTCCACCTCTAACGTCTATAATAAAATAATTATAAAACTAAAAAAATATATGATATAAATTACATTGAAAACTAACAACGAAAGTGTGTTTGAACTAGATAGTAAGTTGTTTTTTTTTAATACGATATAAACCGTAAACGTACCTTCCATTTAAGTAATATCTTATTTGCTGCTACGGAACCCTTCATCAGCGAGTCCGACTCGCGCTTGGTCGGTTTTTCATTTAAAGGTTCCTAAAAATGAGTCGTCATCTATATTTGTACGTCACTTCCGTCCCAGTTTCCAATTCTTTAATTTAAACTCCACGGAAATTAGAGAGATAGCTAAGAATCCGTTCACTCTCGGATATAATGGAGCCTGATGGAAGGACGCCATCGAAGGGTTATTATAAACCCCTCTCTGATTGCCTAGGAGCGGGTAGGGGGAAACTCGCCCTATTGAAACTCGTCCCAGAATTTAAGGTTTTTTTTTTTGCTGGCCACTTTTTTAGCCTAACCCAACCAATATTTTTGTGGCGGTACTCTACAAGGTAAGGTAAGAATAGTAGCCAGCAAATAATCCTAAAATTTTAGGACGAGTGTTAATAGAACGAGTCAATCAAAATCAAAATCTCTTTATGCAATTAAGGCCATATAGAACATTTATGAATGTCAAATATTACAACCTGTGCGGATAAAGAATGGGATCAGAAATGGCGGCGCAACTATTCACTTCTCGCTCGCACACTATTTGCGTCCATACTCGCACTCGTGGGGTGCGAGTATAGACGCAAATAGTGAATAGATGCGCCGCCATTTCTGATCCCATTCTTTATCTGCACAGGTTGTACCGCTGATTCGGAATGTCATTTTATAACGAAAAGAATCAGCAAGAAACTCAGTAGGTACTTAGTTACTGTTTTCAAAAAATATGGTAATTACAATTTTATTCTTATTCAAATTATGATAACAGTATGACATACAATGCTTATAATCAATATCGTTTACACAAATCGTCAAAATTAAATTATGAAATGAAATTATACATTAGAGGACAGACGAAGAGATCAACATGTCCAGGAATCCTCATCATTTAAATAATCATCTACTTTATAGTAGCCTTTCTGCATTAGGATTTTTTTTACGTGCAACTTAAACTTATCAATCGGTTTCCCTCTCATCCGTGGTTAGTGGGTCGCACTACAAAGCGAGGGCTGCGCAAGAGTTTCCGGGTTCGATCCCCGGGTCAGGCCAAAAATTAAGAAAGAAAGAAAATATTTATTATTATAGACATCACAACACAGAACTTATAGCAGTTGTAAACAGAACACAATTTGGCACAAACAGATAACAAAACATAAAACAATTAAAAATACATATGAATGAAAGAAAAGGCCGTGTGGTCCCCGGCAGAGTAGAATAGGCCACCCTCACTCCTACCGAGGTGTCGTAAAAGGCGACTAAGCTAAATCTGCTGGCATGATCATCAGCACCCATAGAAGGAAAACTCTGCATCTATATCAAAACCCTCGCCAAACCGTCTGCCAAGCGTGGTGAGTATGGCAATTACCCCTCATGTGATTGAGGGAGGCCCGTGCCCCAGCAGTGGGGACTTAAATGGGCTGACGATGATGAAACAAAAGGGGAAAAAAAAACAAAACTATGTTCAATCAAATTAGTACGTAAGTTTTCGGTAAGTAATTCTTAGTGTCAGCCTGGAGTCTGGAAGTTGGCGGTCGTGCACCCCCGTGTCTTGGAAAGCACGTACAGCCATTGTTCCTGCGCCCAATCCCTCTTCGTTTGTGTCACGCTGGTGTCCCATCGGAATATGAGGTTAAGGGAATAGAGAATGCACTTGTGTTTGCGCAGACACTTGAGCACTATAATATATGCCGCCTTAGCCGTAATCGGCCGGTAACAGTGGGAGAGCCATGCTTCGGCATGAATGGGCCGGCTCGACCGGAGTAATACCACGTCCTCACAGAAAACCGGCGTGAAGCAGTGCATGCGCTGTGTTTCGCTGCGTGAGTGAGGGTACCGGAGGACCAATCCAGGGGAAGGGGGGTTAAAAGGTAAGCAGCGCACTTGTGACACCACTGGTGTTGCAGGCGTCCATGGGCCGCGGTAATCGCTTAACATCAGGTGATCCGTCTGCTCGTCTGCCACCTATATTATAAAAAAAAAGTATATTATTATAAAGCACTTTTGGGTAAAAAATGCTTTACAATAAATACGGTTACCCATTAAGAGGGTGTTGGTCCACACCATTGTCACTCATCCTAACTTCTCTTCGGTTACTTCTTAAGCTGTCGCTTTGGAACGCGGTGTACTCATTTACGTGAAACTCGCAAGACAGGAAATCCGCTTTTTACCCGACTACGGTAAAGCCAAAATGGAAGGAGTATGATTTTAGCAGTCTATGTGAGATTTGAATTGTAATGAGGAAAAGATTATGACAATATTAAAGAACCAAAATCGAAGCTAAATGTTAAAAGAAAAAAAATGTTAATGTTCACTCAACTCAAGTAATGCGATCACACGCCTGTGAGCCTAGTGCATTAGTTGATGATACTTCTCAATGTAACATTTAATGTGTTAATAAAGATTATTTATTTATTTGTCGGATAATGGTGTCGATTCGCCGCTATTTTCAGACATTGTGGGCTTACAGAATGGGTCACAGTAAAATAATGTGCTACACCGATTTGACACTAATTTTATTGTTACAAATACGAAATTACACTTTACAAATTAATAATTGAAAACACTTTCACTCCCGATCAATAATTAATGCGGTAGGCTGACTTTAAAATCTAAACTGATAGTGATACACACACAGCAGTTCCTAGAGCACGACTTCACTCGACGACTCACGACGTAAAAGTGACACGGTGAACATTCGCTTTAACCTTCTAGACTCTGCTAAACGACGACAATCACGATTTTCGTCGTTAGTGCGTCACTATCAATATAGCAACTATACTCATGACCTTCCGTCATATTATTATTTATTATTTATATTAAGCCAATTACTGGTAACTAGGACAATGAAATTTGGCAGTTCCTATTTCTGCCGCAGCATCAAGAAATGGAACTCGTTGCCGGCACGCTCCTTCCTACAATATGGATTCCTTTAAACGAAGCGTGAAGAAGCATCTCGCGGGCCAGTATGGCGGTGCCAACGGAGGTGATGCTTTGACACCGCTTCCGTTGTAATTGCAACTTGGGTTCTTCTCTTGCTTACCATCAGGCTGAGGAGATCTAATATACTGAGCCACTTTAAAAAAATGTGAAACTTATGTTTTATAAAGTTATAATTTAATGTAAGACAATTTTGATTAATTAATATTTTAAACTTATTTTTAACTTTTCAATAGACATTTAACCGTGCGTAGTCGGGTGTCAGTTCTTTAACTCTATGTTTTTCAAAGTTTTGTCGCAAAAGGCCTTCGATCAGAAGCGACTCACATACTCCTTGTTACGACAATAATAATAATAATTCTCACAACATCTCTTACGTTGACCTGATTCCGTACTAAGTTTATTAAGCACTTGTGTTACAGATATCAGACAACAGAGGAACACAAATATATACTTAAATACATATATACACCCAGACACCGAACAAACACAAGTATTCAACGCACGAATGTTTGTCCAGGGTGGGGATCCAACCCACGACCTTTGGCGTAAGAGGCAGTGTCACTACCAATTGCGCCATCCGGTCAGTCACAATGGCCAGTAAAAGAAACGTTTCATCATGTTGATACTGGCCATGCACTTAGCGGAGTCCGAAACCTTTGTCCCGAGTGTTGCCATAATAACCTCGCATTGTGTTCTTTGTTCCCGCTATCACTTAAGGACACTCGAGATGCGGCATTGGCGACATCTAAAAACTTCGCCTTTGTGTTGACCTTTATCGATGTGTTATTATGAGACATTTTTTTACATCGACTGCCCCGGTGGCGCAGTGGTTAGTGGGTCGCACTTTAAGGCGACAGTTGCGCAAGAAGTACCGGGTTCGATCCCCGGGCCGGACAAAACTTAGGTACATTTGTACCTAAGTTTTCGGTGAGAAATTCTAAGTGGCAGCCCGGAGTTTGGATGTTGGCGGTCTTGTACCCCCGTGCCTCGGAAAACACGTTAAGCCGTTGGTCCTGCGTCCGATCCCTCTCCGGTCGTGTCACAGTAGTGTTCCATCGGAATTTGAGGGTAAGGGAATAGAGGGTGCACTTGTGTTTGCGCGCACACTTGAGCACTATAATATATACGAGCGTACGTCGCTGATCGTTGAGATTGGCCGCCGTAGCTAAATAAATAAATAAATAAATATTTTCAGTACAAACCCTCCCATTCAATTTAATCTGTCGGCTGAAACAATCGAACTTATAGACCCGATTGGACTAATCTTTATTCGAGAATAAATGTATGGTTTAACTCTATGTACGCGTTTAAGGGCCGACCAACCTTATTCCGATACTAAATCTATGATTGCGCTGTCATTCCATACAAATCTGACATTATACCGTAGATTTATCCACGGATGCAGATTGGTCTAATCGGGGCTCAGCGTTATACCATAGATTTATACTCGGATAAAGGTTGGTCGAATCGTGCTTTGAAGAATAGAAGCTTAACGGGTTTTTCCGGATTCATTCAATCAATCAATCAATTACAGCCACTGTCCATCCTCTGGGAACGTCATCCTTCATCTTGGGACAGGTTTACAGCGTAAGAGTTTTCCGGACTTTTATGCTTAATTTTCTCGTGAACAAAAAAAAGTAACTCCTACATATAATGGTCACATACAAAATAATTTACTCCGATCGAATAAAACGTTGTAATTTAAAAACTATACGTAAGTACCTATTTTTTTTGTAATAAAAAATTGTTCCACAGACTCTTGGTCCATGCCTTTTTCATCATCATCATCATTTCAGCCAATAGACGTCCACTGCTGGACATAGGCCTCCCCCAATGTTCTCCACACTGACCGGTCCTGCGCCGCCCGCATGCAATGGATTTCCGCAATCTTCTCCAGATCGTCGGTCCACCTTGTGGGGGGCCACGGCTGCGACTTCCTTTACGTGCCCTCCACTCGAGGACCTTTCCGCCCCAACGGCCGTCCGTTCTCCTCGCTATGTGCCCTGCCCATTGCCACTTGAGGCATTCAATCTTTTTGGCTATGGCTGTGATCTTAGTTCTCCTGCGGATCTCTTCATTTCTGATACGATCACGCAGGGAGACTCCGAGCATAGCCGTGCCTTTTTAGTTTATGTTTATTTATTATGTTAATAACATTTTGGTTTAGAGCTCCGCGTTTGCTCATTCTCAAAATGAAATTACTAAATATTAATGGGAAATAAGGGAAAAAGGGAGGAAAGGGTACATTGGTATTATACTTGAGTCTCTGTTTTTTTTTACATTATAGGTACTAAAAAAAAGGGTGATATTACATTATTTTTATAATTATTATCTATTATTACGTTGAAATTGTATATTGTTAAATTAAAACTAAATATTATTGTTTTTTTTTATATATCTTTTTCATGTTTTTCTTGTTATGTATTTATATGTGTATGTATATTATTATGTTATTACAGATATTTGCTTAGCCTAGGTTGTGTGGAGTTTGTTATTTTAAAGTCGTGGTTTAAGTAACACGTACCTATTCATAAATATCATGTACTTATTATGTAGCGCCTTATTTTATGTCTGTTGCAACTGTATCATACTTGTGTTTTGTTTTTGTGCCATAGAGAATATAATAATCTATCATGACCATTGAAATACTTAAAACGGGGTTTGGGCATTCAAGTATGAGTAAAGCTGGTATTACAGCCTTTTTAAACAGTTGCGATGCTCACGTGGCAGTCACTCAATTGTAATTACCAGACTTCGGGACATTTTTTTTTTATTAGAATAGCTAGACATTTGGCCACAATCTCACCTGAGGGTAAGTGATGATGTAGCCGAGGATGGATCATGCCTGTCTGGTAACAGCCTATTCACTCTTTTCTTGATAAGTTCAGATCATAGCGTTCAGGGAACACATCTTCCGGCAGAGAGTTTCATTCCTTAGCTGTACGCAACATGAATGTACATTTGAACCCTTTGGTACTTAGATCCGAAGCGACTGCTTTGGATGTAACAGGAAATTACACGCTGTGATGGAGAAAGGGACACAGTCTAGCATTACATAAAATAATGTAAGTGAGTCCTAAAAACGTGTATGTTGATTCAAATTTCCACTCATAAGAAAACCGTGCCCCGCACGACGGAACACGAAAGAAATACAAGCAAAATTGTTTAAGAAAACACATTCATTTATTCATAAGCGAATGATGGAAAATTCCCTGAGGGCCCTACAAAGGGAGAATTAGGAGTGAGTGAGCTTACGGCAGAATTGTAAATGATTTAATAATGTTACGGTCGAGTGTTGCTAACGGAAAAAAACCTGCTGTTTTTGGTAGGGAAATTTTCGAGTTTCTTAGGAGCTACGGGTGGCCATAGCAATGAAATGAAAATTAATGAATACTTACTTACTACGATTAATGGCAATCAAAAATGGGTATTGGCCTCCGACGTCAAAGTTGCCAACTCCGCCCAATCGTGCAATAGTGCTTTGAGGCCCTTGGTGACTATATCTCGACCGACACACGGGGCAAAAAAAATGGATTTTTATATTAGCTATGTAGCTCTAAAGATCAATGAGGAAAGCTAAGTTAAACTATCGCCTGATATGATGCCTGATTTCGGTAAAATAAAGAATTTGCCCCCTATCTCAAAAAAATCTCTGTAGATATGGTAACACTTACCAAACTTTTATATTAATTTTGAGTTGTGTCAGGAATGCGAACAGCAGAGCCTCTTTCGTGTGATTCGGTTAAGTAATTTAATAAGCGATTTCTATATAATAATGCCTGAGAAGAGATTTTCGGACACCATGAAACGTAATTAAAATTACTTTCAAAAACGTTACTAATGGAGTCTTCCATATGAAATTTACGAAAAAAAACATAAAAACGGGGGTACAAGATCGCCAACTTCCAGGCCTCGGGCTGACACTTAGAATTTCTAAACAGAGAAACCCAGGTATTTCCCGACCCGGGGATCGAACCCGGAACCCCAAGCGACACACACTATCCACTTCGTAAAACGAGTCAGTCAAAAGAAAAGTAAATAAATTAAATATGTATGTACCAGTATTTAATACCTCTACTAGATGAATGACTAAACATCATTGATTATAATACTTTTTTTATAGTAAAAAACGACCCGGGAATCGAATCTTAAGCGTAGCCATACTAGTCACTGCGCCATCGAGGTAGTCATTGCTATTCAAGTATATAAATAAATAAATAATTAAAAATTTCACAACATCACATACATTGATCTGACTCCGAGATAGGTAGCTCAAGCACCTGTTTTACGGATATCAGAATCAACAGTGGGATTACAAATATATACATATAATACTTTTCTTTTGTAAATACATACTTATAATACATAGCAAACACCCAGACCAATACAAACAAACATGTTCATGCACACAAATGTTTGTAATGTGCGGGGATCGAACCCGCAACCCTTGTATCAGAGGCAGCGTTCACTACCACTGTTCCAATCGGGTCGTCGAAATATTAAAGTGTCTTGTTTTACAAGTCCTAAGGAAAGTTTATTTATTATATTTATTAGTCGTATGAGCTTTATCCAATAAATATAGACATTCACTCGCCGACAAGCCTAACTAAGTCCCAACTTCTCATGAACCCAAACTTTAACTTATTTCGGTCACGAAATATTACCCGCCGAAGCCTACCCGATACTTTATCCTTTATTGCCGTCCTTATCACTCGTTTTCCGGGCCATCTGGAAACAACTCTTGTAATATGTATGTGTAGTGTAATATGTAATGTCCTCCAGACTTTTTCCAATAGAACCAGTTGGTCTGGTTTCCCTGACTAAGTAACAAAATTGATGACTCGCGAGCAGACACGAAATACCAACACCCCACCATAAACATCCAATAAAAAGTAGCCAAGTCTCCATGGAACTGCCTTTAAAAAGGAACGAACTCCCTCAGCAATGGCTTTAATTGCAATTAGTCGGCAATCGCCTACCATCAGGTGATCCGTCTGCTCGTCTGCCACCTATCACATCAAGGTCGAACCGGAGTACACATTCCGGCAACTAGTAATGAACGATAGTTAAATAGTTTTTTAGATTTTGCGTTTGCATTATAACTATAATTAATCCAGACGAGAATTAACACGATATTTTTTATGTGATACAACATTGTGTACTCACATATTTTGTTCGACGTTTCGACTACGTAACAGCAGCCGAGATCGAACGGAAAATGTGAGGGTGTCCGAAGATTCACAGCCCTGCCCCAGCAGACGACGCCGTGCTCCGCCAGTCCGCTCGTGACCACGGCTGCTGTAATGTAGCCGAAACGTCGAGCAAAATATGTGAGTACACAATGTTGTATCACATAATAAATATCGTGTTAATTCCCATCTTGATTAATTATGTTAATGAACGACCCTAAGTCTTTCAACGCAGTACCTTGCAGAATACCTTGCTGTATTCCTTGATTATTAGGATGGTATCTTCAAGCCTACAGGCATCTTCTAGATAGGGCTATACAATGCTTTACACCCTAGCCTTCATCATCTCTTTCCATGAGGTGCGTTTGTGGTAATGCCGTAGTCCTGGGGTTTACAAGGGAGGGTTCATTTTTAAGGAAGAGCAATGCCCCACAATACGCCCCCTAGCTACGGCCCTGGGCGGAGGTACTTACCGTTGTTATATTCTTAAGCAAATAAATTCCTTCCATAACGAAATGCGGAAGAAAACCATCACTCTGATACCATTAGAAAGACAGATGATCTTGGAGGGAGACTGTCTGGGGAGGGGTGTTATTTTAGCGAAATTAATTGGTTCCTCCTTATGCCGTCGGAGAAATATTTAAGAAATAGATCTTTCCATATTTTTTTATACCAATGAATTGACTACGTCGTGTCTTCGTATCGTCGATACCACAGTGCCTAAAGACAAAAGTCTTTAATCAGTGCGTCCTACCCGTCATGACATACGGAGCCGAAACTTGGACACTTACGGTTCGGCTGGTCCACGAGTTAAAGGTCGCTCAGCGGGCTATGGAACGAGCAATGCTCGGCGTCTCTCTCCGAGATCGAATCCGAAATGAGGTGATCCGGCAGAGAACCAAAGTTATCGACATTGCTCACCGGATTAGCAAGCTTAAGTGGCAGTGGGCACAGTGGCGAACAATTGGAGAGGCCTACGTCCAGCAGTGGACTGCGATAGGCTGATGATGATGATGATGATGAATTGACTATAAGGCACCATTCTCAGGGGCCGGCATTTTTGATCCAAGGGTCCAATCTTTTATAAATAAGTGACCCGAACATTAGAACTCGCGTTCGGTAAGCTCACGTTATTAGTGCTGGCTGAAAGATAGGACTCCCTACTATTGCACCGCTGGGTGCAGTTACACTTACCGGTGTGTCGCTTTCCATACTTGTGATACAGTTCCACACTACTGATATCTTCTGCAATAGTACTAACACTAGAATAAGTTCATTATGTTACTAACACATGATATATGGATTAAGATCTGAAATAAATGATTATTTAAGTTAATTTAATTTATTACATTGAAATTTCCCTCTTTACCCCTACCCTCACTCTTACCGAGGTGTCGTAAAAGGCGACTAAGGTAAAACTGCTGGCATGATCATCAGCACCCAGAGAAGGAAAACTCTGCATTTATATCAAAACCCTCACCAAACCGTCTGCCAAGCGTGGTGAGTATGGCAATTACCCCTCATGTGATTGAGGGAGGCCCGTGCCCCAGCAGTGGGGACTTAAATGGGCTGACGATGATGATCCCTCTTTAAAGTAAATAACACACTTTTTTTTCGTGACTCTAAACCACATCTGACGACCCGTTTGGTATAGTGGTAGTGAACGCTGCCTTTGGTCTAAGGGTTGCGGGTTCGATCCCCGCACAGTATAAACATTTGTGTGCATGAACATGTCTGTATTGGGCTGGGTGTTTTCTATGTATTATAAATATATATTTAAAAAAAAGTATTATATTTATACATTTGCAATCCCACTGTTGATTCTGATATCCGTAACACAGGTGCTTGAGATACCTATCTCGGATTCAGATCAATGTATGTGATGTTGTGATATATTTATTTATTTATATTATTTATCTTCCACAGTCCGGGTGCCGACGAAATTTGTAAGCGTTTGATTCGACATGGCTGTCAATGGTCTCATCAATATTTTACGACGTTTAGTGGTCTAATTGGTGGAAAAGCCACCCGGATTGTGGAAGATGTGGGTTCGAGTCCCGCCTGAACACGAGATGATTTTTTTCAAGGTGATATTTACTTAAGAATACATTGCAAAAGATTGCTTCAAAAAATATCAACTATCGCTCTTTTTATCCCTATTGCGAACGAGAGTGTGAGTACATTATTGTTGTTGTATTGAGTGATTTAAAACAGTTTACTCAATTAAGGGATCATACGAAACTATTCTATAAATTTGCCACATGTTTGCCACAGGTTCGGAATGTATTTTTCTACAGAGAAGACACCAGCATGAAATTCAGCTTTTCAAAAACTTTTTATATTTAACATCATAATTCATCATAATCATCATTTCAGCCAATAGACGTCCACTGCTGGACATAGGCCTCCCCCAATGTTCTCCACACAGACCGGTCCTGTGCCGCCCGCATCCAATGGATTCACCTTCACGAGATCGTCGGTCCACAACTTCCAATGCAGAGCTCCCAACCTTTACAAGTGTGGGTATGACATGGGAATTCGACATAATATTCGTCTTGTCCATGTTCATTTTTAGAAACACTTGTCGGGAGACTTTTTTAATGTGATAGGTGGCAGACAAGCAGAGGGATCACCTGATGGTAAGCAATTTCCCCCGCCCATGGACACCCGCGACACCAGTCGAGTCAGAAGTGCGCTGCGTCCTCCGGATTGGGCCTCCGGTACTCTCGGAAACACAGCACAGTGCTGCTTCACGCTGGTTTTCTTTGAGGCCGTGGTATCACTCGAGCCGGCCCATTCATGCCCAAGGGTGGCTCTCCCACGGTCAAAGTCCCACAGTCGGAGACTACTGAGGTCGTCCAGCATTGTGCCTTAGTCTTCCAAGGTCTCAGCCATGACTACGATATCATCTGCGAATCGAAGGTGTGTCATGTCCTCGTCATTTATATTGCTGCCAAGTCCATCCCAGTCCAGAAGTTTAAACACGTCCCCCAACATAATGGTGAACAGTTTCGGCGATTTATAAGTATTCGTTCTTATTTGATTATATTCTGATTTCGCGAATGTTCATGGGCAGCGTTGATTTTCCATCAGGTGACCCATTTCCTCCTTTGTCGCCTCTAGCATAATACAATATTTATATTCTTGTAAATAAAAACTTTTGTAAGCACTTATAAAAGTTTAAGGCCCTAAACCCAGATTTTTTTGTATAATTTACCCACTGAATAAAACCTTAGTGAGTGTTAGTAGAGAACGCGGTTTTTACCATAAGACTCTAATAAGGTAACAATATCCAACCGCTTCACTGAATTCGTCTTTTGATCTTGTGTAATCATAATTTCCAGTTTATGAATTTCTGAAGGATCTGAAAGATGCTCAAACAAATTAGAGACAATTCAATATAATTCGGGGTACAAACAACAACAGAGTTCGCTAAAATAAATTCATACAATATCTCATATCGCCCCGTTGGTCTAGTGGTTTAAGTACCAGGCCGTGATCTCGGGGTCCTGAGTTCGATTCCCGGGTCGAGCAAAGGTATGTTTCGAATTTTTCGAACACAGCTCGGGATTGTGATCACCAATCCGCATTAGGCAAGCGTGGTGATTAAGCCTAATCCCATCATAGTAGCGATAACTTGAATACTACGATGGAGGCCTTTGCCCTGCAGTGAGACAGTATATAGGCTGATACGCTCGGGATTGTGATCACCAATCCGCATTTGGCAAGCGAGGTGATGGCTGATACAAAAAAATATCTCATACATTGACCTGATTCCGTACTATAGCTACAGATATCAGACAATATAGGAATTACAAATATATACATATATTACACCCAGACACTGAACAATACAAATGTTTTCAATACAAGGATTGTCCAGGATGGGGGGGGCATCGAACCGATGAATTTGCTTTGGCGTATGAGGCGGGATCACTACCAAATGCGCCATCGAGGCTTTATTTTAGTCATATACCTCATGTAGTGTTAGATTTGTTGCATAATATAGCTATTTAGCCAATCTTTATCCGCGAATAAATCTATAGTATACCGGTATCATAGGTTTTATAGCGTTATACAATAAATTATTCTCGAATAAAGTTTGGTTGAATCGGGCCTAAGGGTCAATGCCGTTCGGTCCTTTTATTTCTAAGATTCGTTCATAATAATAATAATTCTCACAACATCTCATACATTGACCTGATTCCGTACTAAGTAGCTTAAGCACTTGTGTTACAGATATCAGAGGAACACAAATATATACTTAAATACATATATTACACCCAGACACCGAACAAACAAAAGTGTTCATCGCACGAATGTTTGTACAGGGTGGGGATCGAACCCACGACCTTGGCGTAAGAGGCAGGGTCACTACCAATTTCGCCAGCCGGTCAGTCAGGTTCATAGGTACGAAGACACCTCTGCTGTTTCATAAAAATGAAATGGCTAGATAAATACGTAACCCATTAAATTATTTTTTTACCCGACAATGGCCAATTCAAAAAGGAATCTATGTAAGTATGTAAATAATGTTTGTATGTTCCAAGATTCTGCCTAGACTACTCAGCCGATTTTGACGAATGAAGTATCAATAACGACAAAACTGTGCAATGAACTATCGCCTGCGGTGTTTCCGGATCGATAGGACCTGCAAACTATCAACACAAGAGCGTACTCCCTTTTAAAAAGGCCGGCAGCGCACTCGTGACTCCTTTGATAAAAAATAATCAATCGATTTCATATTACTCTCCAAGTGTCCTAGGCTTATAATTTATTTTAATAATATGATAACATGTCAAAGATTGATTTTGGAATGAATAGAATGTCTTGCCAAATTTAGGTAGGTATTCGAAAACATTACTTATACTTAATTTCACTTATCACAAAGTTTTTCTTTGAGTGAGAGCGAGTGCTAAAGTCGGTCACGCTCGAACTCTTGCTTCAGCCTAGAGGCGCGCGCGTGATACAACTTTTAGAGCGAGCGCACACTAAGGGTCGATTTTTTGATCCGTAGTTACCTTTTGGTTAAAATAACTATAGTGAACAGCAGTGGCGAAGGGTGAATATTTTCAAAAGGGAAGCCGGAATATGAAATTAACTTACCAAAATGCTCAGCATGCCCATGGATACCCGTGACATCATTGGAGTCACAAGTGCGCTGCCAACCTTTAAACCCCACTTTCCCCCGACTTGAGCCTCCGGTACCCCCACTCACGCAGCGAAACACAGTACAGTGCTGCTTCACGCCGGTTTTCTGTGAGGCCGTGGTACCACTACGATCGAACCGGCCCATTCATGACGGTCATATGTTAAAGTCGAAAAAAAAATATTTGGATTGGCGCGGCCTAATTTTACTACATGTTTTTTGACATGACAACAATATATCAGTATTAATGACATTTTTAACCGACGACCGACATTAAGATGACTTCAGCACAACACACAATACAAAACTTAATCCATTTCACCACCAAAACAAATAAAATTCGACAAAACGAAAGCAACAAGTTGTTTACAATTAGCATTATCCGCCATTAAATAAAAACTAAAAAGCAAGGGAAATAAAAATATACGCTCCTGTCATGATTTAATACCGTGCTACATTCATTCTTAATTCGGAATCATTAAAATTTTACTTCTTTCTCGCTTGCACCTGTGCGTTGCTAATTAACCTATCTCTATAACAAGCCGATAGGCATCGAGTTATTTCTTAGTAAATTTGCACGTGCTAAAACGAGACGGAACATGACGATCTATACACATAAATGAAAAGGACAGATGCTCAGTATGAGAATTTGTAGTATGAAGAAGTAACTCGGTATTTTACCGGCTTGCCACCTGTATTATTTGCGTTGCTCATCAAATTTTGTAGGCGTTAAGTCTATAATTCAAACTATTTGAATTATGTAAGTGTCACACTAAGTGAATTTAACAGATAAAAATATCGTTGGCCCATAGATTCGATTTTTCGTAAGGGAAGCCGACGGGAATCGGGTTGTATGGACTCTTCGCCACTGGTGAACAGTCTAACCAACAGTCAAAGTGACGAAATTCCTTATAATATAACTATTGGTTAAGCTAACTATTGTTCAAAAACAGATTATGGCGATATTTGACCATTGGTTACTTTTTTAAATCATTGTAGCTACGGATCAAAAATTCGGCCCTTAGGCACTGCTGGCGGCCACTAAACGCAACCGCTAGTGACTCGGTCTCATCTCATGTCAGCGTGTAATTCCCAGTTGCGTCCAACGCTGCTGATTAAAAGCCCGGGGCACGCGTGGACCATGATCTAGGATTCGGGAAATCAGGTAATTACAATGAGGTCTGTCCTTCGCAACTCCCTGTTGATATAGTGGTTTATTGGATTTCTACCATGTACCTTATTATAGTTTCCGATATTCCGGCACTGTTGAAAGCGCCATGATCACGGTGTCAGTTCCAAAAGGAACTTTGACTGACTTCGACTATTGATTACGCACTTATTCTCAATAAGTTACTTGACATTGGCAAGATATCTTCGGGGTGAGCCACATTATATAAAAAAGGTACATGGTATCAATCCCGTAAAACAAATGTTTAGTAACCATGAATGTTTAAAACAATATATCGTCTACAGCTTGTAGTCGCGCGTAATGGCCGCCACTGGAGGCTCAGTGTGCATTTGACCTTACGAGTAGTCACGTGGAACGCGTCTTTAACACCCGCTTGCTCGCTGAAACGAAGAAACAGATTTCTGAATTATATTTCCTTGAGCGAATTTGAACTGCAGCTGTTACTCGACCTGTCAAGAAACTTTTGCCTTTTAAACTAGGGCTCAAGGACTAAAACACATCAGTGAGGTTTCAGAAACAAAATTGTTTATTCAGTATGTTATTAACAGTTGTCTTCAAAGCTTTGGAAAAGGATACTCTTGAACTATGGTGCAGGATTTGGGAGTGTGTTTCTTGTAATTACCATGAAGCGACTGTTGTCTGACCTTCGCAGCCTTTTAATAGGGGAATAAGACCAACTACTTGAACATGTAAACATGGTAAATTTTTTCAAAACAATTCCGAAACACACTTTTACTCTCACTGTTGAGCTAGTAGTACACTTAGATTTGAAAAAATCCATCGGTGTAAGCTTGGAACCTACAGTAAAGCGGGCACACGTTCATATCCACCAAGGTGCTATTGCTTTTTAGGTGCACACACTTGTGACAGTCGCGTTGGGAGACGGATAGTGGAAGGTAGTGTGTGATTTTCCCATTGGTTCGGCCTCTGCTGATCAGAGACAGTCGGATTAAATCCCCTGGAACGTTCCTGCGAAACCTAAAGAGTGAGAAAAACCATTAGATGCGATGGCAACCTCTTCACCACCAGCACTTCACTTCACACTTCTAAGCACCAGCCTAAGTTCAAAATTTGGCTGCTCTTGTTTCTGCTGAACAATGAACTGGAATTCGTTGCCTGCGCATGTGTTACCGCTTTCCTACTATATAGTCCTTCAAAAGAGACGAAGCATCTCGCGGACCAGTATGGTAGTTCCGGAAGTGATGCCATCGCGTTCATTGTAACTTCAACTAAGGCTTTTTGCTCACCATCAGGCTTAGGGGAGCTATTATAAAAAACCGGCCAAGTGCGAGTCTGATTCGCGCACCGAGGGTTCCGCCGTACAAACGTAGCGGTTTACAATCGAAGTGTCGGTATAAACAGCTGTATCTTTTGCTCGCGTTTACTTAGAAGTTTGATTTTCAGAGCTTAAAGGGACAGTAGACCTAGGTATTTGGTATACATTTCAATGTGATAAATAAGGTAGTAAGTTTCATTTTATTAAAAAAAAATTATTATATTATTTAATGGGATTTTCGCAATTTTTCTATATTTGCATTATATGACAATGCTTCATGCCAAATTTCAAGATTCTGAGTTTACGGGAAGTACCCTGTAGGTTTTGATTCTTTTGCGAGTGTCGTAAATTTGTTGAAAATATCGACACAATCGGCTGTATTTTTTGATTGGCTTGGCTTAGAAGTTTGATATTTTCACAGCTTAAAGGGACAATAGACCTATTTCATGTGAATTTCAGCTTGATACGGCCACGCGTTCTTGAGATAAAAGGTCTTGACAGACAGACAGACGGACAACAAAGTGATCCTATAAGGGTTCCGTTTTTTCCTTTTGAGGTACGGAACCCTAAAAAGGATACCTACTTATTACCAATGATATTTATCACTTCAAACCCTGATGTAGTCAGTAACCTAATGAAGTAAACTAATGAAGCGACCTTTAAGAAATGGCCTGGTAAAGTCACAGCCATCAAGTTCTTTTACCCCTTTAATATCGTAATTTTTCCACAGACCCTCGAGTTTCACACTCGCTTATACATAACGCCCAACTCCTGAACCGTAAGATTGCGCCTTCGAAGCACATGCAAGCAATTTAATATCAAAGTCACGTCTCAGACAGCCGGTGAGGGCCGGGGTGGGGGAGGTGAAATTGCCGTGAGAAAACTCGGTATTAATGTGTGGCCACGTTTCTATTAAAATGGAAAATCTTCCGAGCCAAGTGGGTTCAGCTTGGGTACTTTATTCTACGTTGTTATGGGTCGATGATATTACTAAAATCGAAGGTCCGGAAGGAAGGAATTGAAGCAGCGTACTGAGTGTTTGGTGTATGAACTGACATTGATATTAATCAGTTCGTTGACCAGCGCGCTAGGCTGTACATCGTTTCGTGTCTCTCCCGAGCACGTTCAGAATAGTCTGTCCCTGTCTCATGCCCAATGAGATCCAGTACGCATGCATGTTGGTATATAATTTGATGTGGGCAACATATTTACATATTTTGTACCCACTAATGGATATTTCTGGACGGACGCTGATGACTGTGATCTTAAATCGTGTGTTGGTGGCACCTGTGGATGTAGGTAAGTGGTATGGTGTACTAACGCCAACAGTGTATTGAAGTAATTTTTGTAAATAAAATGACATACCACTTTAGTATAAAATAAATAAAAGACTCAGTTCAAAGAAAACAATCCTCACAGTTACACCCTACATTGACTTTTCTCACTCACACAAGCATAATGTGTGTGATTAGAACGCGGTTGTTTCATATATCAAGGATAATATGAAGAATAAGATGAAGTATCATACAAAGGCTCAGCCTGAACACCAGCGCTGCAGCGGTTTCGGTCACTGCAGCAAATGCTGAGGTTGGACCTTGTTGGCTACAGAATGTGTCCTATTTGCGTAGCGATGCCACGCACGGACGTTCTGTGGAATGGTTTGCTTCTACGACTTTTTTTTAATTAAAGATTTGTCCACAGACTCTTGGTCCGTGCCGTTTTTGTTTATTATTAAAAAAAAAGAAAAAAAGAAAAGAAAAGAAAAGGGTGTACTCCTTTCTTAAGAGCCGGCAACGCATATGTGATACCTCAGGTGTTGCAGATGTCCATGGGCGGCGGTGATCACTTTCCATCAGGTGTGCCGTCTGCTCGTTTGTCCACTATAATGTAAAAAAAAAAACATGTGTATTCATAACATTTTGGTTTAGAGCTCCGCGTTTGCTCACTCTCAAAACAATATTACTCAGATATAATTTTTATATATTATATCTAAAAAGGGAACTTCTACGACTTAGAGAGCAGAGCGTACTCCTTTTTTAAAAGGCCGGCACCACATTAGAAATCTTTCTCTTTATTTTGATGGAAGTATTCGAGGTGTGATATTAGTCAATTTTTAAGGTGTTTATCTTGTACTGTTTGTGATATATAAACTACGTAATCAGTTTCTTTACTGCTACCCGAGTATACACTATGTTGGTACGCAAATCACTCCACCCATATTAAAGGGATCACGGCGAGGTGAGGGTACTTCTATCTATGTAGGTAGCTGTAATTTAGACGTTTTTATTTGGAGTATTTTCTACAAAGCCGCCTACAACCTTTTATGCGAAAGCAGATAAGTACACTTTTACTTTTTGATAATATTTTACATAGAGCTGTTTGAATTTACATACTTTTAGGATACTTACATCAAAAAAGATAGCGTATAATTTTTTTAAGGTTTGGTCACATGCTATTCATAGATAAACGAAAGCAGGTTTTATACATTATTTGAAACGGTCACGGTTTGACTGACCAGATGGCGCAATTGGTAGTGACCCTGCCTCTTACGCCAAAGGTCGTGGGTTCGATCCCCACCCTGGACAAACATTCGTGCGATGAACACTTGTGTTTGTTCAGTGTCTGGGTGTAATATATGTATTTAAGTATATATTTGTGTACCTCTGTTGTCTGATATCTGTAACACAAGTGCTAACGCTACTTAGTACGGAATCAGGTCAATGTATGAGATGTTGTGAGAATTATATCCATCCCTTTCGCACTTATTATTATTATGGTTTAAACTATTAAATTGCCGTTTTGTATGGCGATTTTCTAAGAAGTGGGGGTTTTCCATACTAACATTTTTTAATTTGCATAGTAAGTTTTAATGCTACTACTTCTTAACTAACTTTGCTTTAACGGGCAACGTTAAGGACTGTGTAGGATACTTTTTTAGAAAAAAATAAAGGCGTTTGATGAAAACGTCAATTCTGCCAAGTATAAGAAAAAGAGTCATTTTCAAGATTCTTTTTGCATCAATATTACAATAATATCTGATCTCTATTTAATATAAACCTTACGGGATTCGGCGGGTAGGGCTAAAATAAGCCGCGTGGGCTGATGCAATTCAAAGGTTTTAAATTAGTGTCTAGTGGTTTTTAGTGTACAAATTTGGTGTTCATTTGTGCAGTGGAGTGCCGTAAAGTGATCCTAATAATAAGAATCGTTGGATTGTATCCTTTTTAACACTGCTATTGTGTGTCGAGTGTGTTGTTTCTTGACAACTTGCTTGGACCTAATAGTCTTAAAACCCGCTATTGCTTTTAGAGTGATATCCGCTGAATCCGAAGGTCAATAAAACGTAAAACACCGCCGTTTTATTGAGTGACTGTGACTTTGACTGACTTCCACTGTTGACTATCTACTTATTCTCAATAAGTTACTTGACATTGGCGAATTATCTTCGGGTAGAGCCATAAAAAAAAATCAAGATTAAAATAATATCTGATCTCTATTTAATAAAAACCATAGAAATGTTTTCTTTTTACATTATAGCGGACAAACGAGCAGACGGCACACCTGATGGAAAGTGATCACCGCCGCCCATGGACATCTGCAACACCTGAGGTATCACATATGCGTTGCCGGCTCTTAAGAAAGGAGTACACCCTTTTCTTGAAGGTAGGTAAGGTTCTTGTAGTCTTATATCTTTATATATTATAGATAAAAGTATAGTAAAGTGACTTTTTGCTTATTACAGGAGTTATACATATTTTTGTGCCTAGAAAACAAAACTGCAATTTCATACTTTAACCCCTATTATTACAATACGTAAGTATTATACATATAGAGTACAAACAGCCACGTGAGTTAATAATCAGTGAAGTTTTATGACGTAAGTACTTAAGTGTTAAAATCAGACAATGGATTCAATAAAATTGACGAAAGACTGTATAAATGTTCCTTTGTCAATCAAGACATTTGTTTAAGTAAATAGATTTTTAATAAATTGAACATGAATAAAAACTTCACGTATACATATTACCAAGTTCACCGCCAAACCTCAGAACCAGAAGGGGTAGCATGAACTTTGCGAAGAGGTACGACTCTTCGAAAAGTTTATGCTACACACACACAACAACAAACATACAACACAATATACAAATTAGCAATTTGTATGAAAACTGAAGAGCGCCTCTATCGTACGTGAACATAACTATATTTTCACTCACTCACTTGGAATTAAAAAGTGACAAATGTGGGCTATCGTGTGTGTAATATCCGCTAGATGGCGTGCTTGTGATCCGAGGTCCAACTTCAACATCACTGGCTGATTTATTCGTTAATTGACAATTTGACATATCACGTCTAAAAATACTCAATATCCATGTAGATGGACACTCCTATGGAACTAAAAGAGACGGAAAGTCTCGAGCTGACGGAATAAAACGCAGTTGTTTAAGACGCGCCCCGACCCGTGACTTTTGACTCTTGACCTACACCGCTGGACGCAAATGTGCAAAGGTCAGCTTTATAAAAGCAGCTAATAAATAAATGATGTGCCCTCCCTGCCTAATAACGCAGGTATCTTGAATAACGCCACGTGATGAGTCAAATTCTCTCGCTTCTTGTAGGAATTTGGTGTTTGACCTACAAACTTAGATTAATACAAAATAGCGGAAGATACGGCACGTCCCTTCAATTGACTTCGGTAACACCTTTTCTCGAGTGTACTGTTATAAAATGTTATTTGAAGTGTATTAAATGATAAAAATATTATTTTTCACTTTTTAGTTCGTGGTATCTGAAGGCGGTTTCTTTTCGCAGATTTTTTTTACATAAGCGTGAGTGAGTCGAGCGTGTTGTAGCTGAGCGCAACACGCGATGAGTTGAGTGAGTCCTTTCAAAAGGACTAACTCATCGCACATAAATACATCGTAAATTTCTATCTCGCTCTGCAAAATGGTGACTAAAATATTAATGAATTCAGAAATATCATGAGAAATTCAAAGTTTTCTTCTACTTATGAGTGAAAGGTTGCCATGAGATTTGTGTTTCTTTTTGAATCATTTGTGCAACGAGTAAGAGCACACGAAGGCATTTTGGTAACGTTTATCCCACTTAAAACACTTAAAGAATATTTATGTGTGACACGACCGCTTCTCAGACTCGCTAATTTCCGTCTACGTGCAATTAGGCGACGTGGACCTAATTTATGCGGTAGATACGAGTCACCTATCTTACGCTATTTTGATTTAATCTAAGCCTACAAAAACAAAATCCGACAGATCCAACCTTCGAACTATGTATAAGATTCGCTGCACAAAATACTCGGAACGGCTGCCTACATCGCGAGCTAAACAGGATAAGCGTGTATACACATACACGTGCCCGTGTATGTGTATATACACGCGCACGTAGTGATCTCGGTGATACAGAAACATAACTATAATCGTACAGAACGTATTAACTGCCTCGATGGCGCAGTGGGTAGTGCGTCGCACTTTAAAGCGACGCCGCTGGGGATTCCGGGTTCGATCCCCGGGTCGGGCCAAAATTTGTACCTGTGTTTTTCTGTTAAGAAATTCCCAGTGTTAACCCTGTGTCTGGAAATTGGCGGACTTGTACCCACGTGCCTCGGAAAGCACGATAAGCCGATGGTTCTGCGCCCGATCCCTCTCCAGTCGTGTCACACTGGTGTCCCATCTGAATATGAGGGCAAGGGAATTAGGAGTGCCCTTTGTTTACGCACACACTTAAGCTCTATAATATATCCTGCGTAAGTGGCTGATAGATATGAGATTGGCAGCCTGAGCCGAAATCGGTTGGAGGATATTATTATCATAAAGTGTCTCACCCGCATACGATACAATATATTGCCTAGCACGTGGGTCAACGTTCTCTTCGATATGTATGTCTACCAAAGCCGACTTTGAGTCTATTTATTATGTGCGCCAGTTAAAACTGATCACAACAAAAGGATTGATAACTCTGACGTCAAATGACGATGTTACGCAACAACTAAATTAGACTGAGCAGTGTCCAGGTATTTTCAGGCTTTATTTTGAACATTTATATATATATATAGGTATATATATATATATATATCGCTTTAATTTCCCTATTTCAATATTGTACCACCTACCCTTTCCTACTATCAAATGTCCTTTGCCTGGAGGTTGCCTGGTAGAAATCGCTTCCAGCGATAAGACCACCGAAATTGTACAATGAAGGTTCGGTAATGCCTAGTTTTTTTAAGTTGTGCTTTTTTGTGCAATAAAGTATATCTATCTATTTATTTTGCATTTGTCATACTTTGAGTACGGCTTCATCAGCTTTATCTGCTCTCATAGGTATAACCACTCCACCTACTTAAAGCATATTGAATGATTAATAAAAAGCTATAAATAAGAAATGTTGTAAGTCCTTAAAATTAAATAATGATTTACCTAAATATTCGGATTAATTAGGTCTGTACGACTTTAAGGCCAGGCATACCCACATAAAACAGTATCTGCCTCACTCGTCTTGAAAAAGCCTGCTTTTTCAAGACGAGTGAGGCAGATACACAGCAAATGACGCGAGGTTCCGACTACCCTAACGATTGTCGATTCTGCAGACAATGAATAATAGATGTTGCATTAGTCGATAGTTTTTCACAGCTCTAATTTGTTTAATGGCGGCCTAGCTTAACCTTGCCTTCACACCTGGGCAAGTCACGTCAGACCCCGGCATAATTGAACAGGGAACATCGAAAGCCACTTTCTCACATTAGACAGGATTTTCGGACAAGCCTGTTTGAGGATGCGTGAAAACGCACATTATTGGGAACGATAAAAGCAGACGGAGGAAAAGATTTTTCCTATTATATGTTATTCCAGAAATAATCTAATTCACACGGAAGGTAAGATAAATATACGGATATGGAATACGTACAAATATAACTTCTTTTTTCAAATTTGATCCTCCTTCCTCTCAGTTATATCAAGAGTATAATGGTGGGCTGGACACTCAGGGCTGACACTAGGAATTTCTCGACCAGAAACAACTTTCCGAGCCGGTGGTAGAATCGCATTATGTTTATTTACTTTTTTTAATTTCTTTTATGTATCAACATATTATATATGTATTAACATGTAAATTATTACAAAAGTACTTATAAATAGTCTTAAATCATTCAAATGTATGACGATCTGTAAGTGCTGTGTACAAGCCTATGCAAATAAAGAATTATTTGATTTGATTTGAGTGAGCGACGCGACGTAGAAATGTTCGATAGATGTTTTTTTTAAATTGACAGATGAGACGGAGCATCTGGTTAAAAGGCATTGCCGCCTACTGTAGATGAGTGTCCAACACCAATGGAGTCACAAGCGCGCTGCAATCTTTTACCTTCTCTTCCTTGCGAAGTGGACCTCCGGTACACTTACTCCTTCGGCGAAACACAGCGCAAGGGCTGCTTCACGCCCGGTTTCCTTTCTGAAGCTTGGCTTTTCACGGTTTCGGGTAAGCTAAAGTTAAATATTTCATAAAGATAGATAGATATTATAAATACCTGAACATTGAACAATTAAATGTTCATCACCCGACCCTATTGGAACAGTGGTAGTGAACGCTGCCTCTGATACAAGGGTTGCGGGTTCGATCCCCGCACAGTACAAACATTTATGTGCATGAACATATTTGTTTGTAATGGTCTGGGTGTTTTCTATGTATAATAAGTATGTATTTACAAAAGAAAAGTATTATATGTATATATTTGTAATCCCCTGTTGATTCTGATATCCGTAACACAGGTGCTTGAGCTACCTGTCTCGGAGTCAGGTCAATGTATGTGAGGTTGTGAAATATTTATTTATTTTATTTATCACACGCCATCGGGCTTGGTCGTCAATTACATCACTGTCTTTTAGGTACCAGTCCACACTAGCTCCCGATAGTGCCTATCTTCCATTCCTACATGGTTGAAGTTCCAACCATCCATACTAAGCGCTACGCAAACTTCTTTTTGATAACAACAGCCAAGGAGTGGAACTCGTTACCCGCCGATTTCTTTCCAGAACAGTATAGCCTGGAGTGCAAAGGATTTTCAAGGGCAAGCATGGCCCACTTTAGACCTCATCTATGACCTTGGGAGAGCGACGCTTCAGCATGAATGGGCCGGCTCGACCGGAGTAATACCACGACCTCACAGAAAAGCAGCATTGTGCTGTGTTTCGCTGCGTGAGTGATCCGGGGGAAAGGGGGGTTTAAAGATTGGCAGCGCACTTGTGACTCCATTGGTGTCACGGGTGTCGATGGGCGGCGGCAATCGCTTACCATCAGGTGATCCTTCTGCTCGTCTGTCATCTATCCTATGTAAAAAAAATCTTCACTTAACATCAGGTGTGATCGAGCTCAAATGCTTGCATTACATTGTATTCACAATTGTCACATCGGCGTGTAACCGTAGGCACAAAATAATTCAAAGGTATAGGTGTACCAACCCAGACCGAGGATGTCTCATGTTATGTATGTGGGTACAGTCGGTACGGAACAAGCTTTGATCACAAATTAGCAAGGCGCGCGTTTCTCTCTGGCTACACAACCATTTGATTGCCGTCGAATCGAGCGAGGCTGTTTGCAAGATTTATATAACATTTTGTATTCAATTGATGTTTAATACACATTCGCAACCTTCGATAAGTATTATATAATAATACATACATAGTAGTGTTTGTATCAAAACTCAATCTTTAAAGTGACGGGTAGGGCACACTAGCGACGCCAATCGATTTTCAATTTTAGCTACTAAACCGGATCTATTTTAAGCAGTTTCGGGGTTACAACCTCTCGGCAAACACCTATACTATTTATGTATATGTCGCAGGGATATGATAGAAACGGGGATTTGATCAAACCGCGGCGGATGTTAAAATAACAACACGATTTTATATTTTCCCTAAACAAATCTAGTGAATTGATCGTATCCCTTAATTGGTTCAGTGAAATGACAAGAATAACTTTGCTGTGTACTTTAAGGGTTTATTTGGTAAGATATTCCCCACATAATTATGATAATCAGATGAGTGTAATTCAAGGAAATATTGATCTAAAAATCACCATTAATTTTATTAATACAATTTTTTCTTTAAAAAAAACTTCGAAATTGTTAAAATGAGGTTTAGATGCTAACAAAACGTTTTGTTAGCATCTAAACCTCATTTTAACAATTTCGAAGTTCGAGCATCTCGAAAAGAACTTATGCTATTTATTCAATACTTATAATCAACTTTTAGGTTTGCTTCCTACTCGAAATATGAATTATCGAGAGCAAAAACAGATCAAAAAGTTAAGTATTAAATAAATAGTATAATAAATTCTTTCCGAGAGGCTCGAACTTCGAAATTGTTAAAAAGATATTCGGTTTAGTTGTTATCAATTGAAATCAAGTGCCGTCGCTAGTTAGGGCCACCCGTCCGCCTTAAACAGGAACTGACTTGTTTTTTGTCATTTCACTGAACCAATTTAGGTATTTGTTCAATTCACTAGATTCGTTTAGGAAAATGATAAAATCGTGTTGTTATTTTAACATCCTCCGTGATTTGATCAAATCCCTTAGGGAATTGATCAAATCCCTGGTTTTATCATATCCCTGCGACATATATACGGATGTTTCGTCTCGCACTGAACAGAGAGGGTTTTGGAAAACCGACGGCCAACCTTCAGAACTGAAGGTCAATCAAATAAGAATAACTGATCTCTAAATTATTTTTTTTATTTGAGAGTGGCAGAGGAGCAGACGGATTACCTGATCTTCGCAACCATGCGAACAGAGGAACCAGAGAAACTGGATCACGGATCACGATCAGAATCATTATCTCAAATATTGTAGGTATCAACAACGTGAGGAAACTTGCACGTTCCGGATAGTTTCTGAAACGTGTAACCATGCTTCAGTTGGTCTCATATTTAGCTTTTAATTTGCTTCATTCTATTTTGTGTTGCATTAGACTGTATGACTTGGTATGAGGATAATAAACCATTGTAAAAAAGTTGGCTATTAAAAAGAGTAACTGGCGAGTTTCTTGCCGGATCTTCTCGACCAGAAACAACTTTCCGAGCCGGCGGTAGAATCGCATTATGTTTATTTACTTTTTTTAGTTTATTTTATGTATCAACATATATATGTATTAACATGTAAATTATTACATAAGTACTTGTAAATAGTTTTAAATCATTCAAATGTATGACGATTTGTAAGTGCTATGCAAATAAAGAATTATTTGATTTTGATTTTGGTCTGGTTCCCCTGTTAAAGGGTTGCTAAGGTCCCTAAATCCTGAATCATGATCCAAGTTTATCCCAGGCTCCGGGAATCACGCGCTAAAATGATGATCACGATGATTGTAGGTATCCACAATTTTAAGAAACTATCCGAGACGTGCAGGTTTCCTCACAATGGTTTCCCTCACCGCTGAGCTAATGGTAGAAAAATTCACATAGATATAAATAAAACCTGAGGGACGAATTCAAACCATGACCTCGTAGGGAGGGCTCGTTGCCCCCATATTATTGCCATCTTCAAAAAGGAATACGCACTTTCCTTGAACTAAGATTTTCTCAAAACCCTGCCAAGAAAATGTTCCTTTGCAAACACAAATCTCATGACATATCGTAGATATTAACGGCTCTATCGGTGTACATATGAAGAAGGCGCATGCCTTACGGAGCTGAATATCTGCCTCGTATTGAATACTTCAACTGCAGGGTAATAGAGCAGTCGACATTTACATTTGAATGCGGTGGAATGAAGGAATGTGGGGCGGGATTGGGAGTAGGGACTGTGTAAATAAATAGATTTAACAAAGGGTATACAGAACTTGTATGTTACAATCACGGCAGTCATAGGGGGCATTTTTTTTTTCGCTTTTATTGCCTTGGCTGTTTATTCAATATCACATTGTAGTAGTTGGAGCCACTGGTCGCATAACGATACCGTATTTTTTTAAGTATATTTTTTAAAGTGTTTGTGCTTTGTACTACCTACTGTTTTATTCTCATCATTGTATTGTGTCTAGCTTTTGAGTGTTGTTTGTATCTATCTGTATGTTATCAACTAAATTCTCTTCTTCTTTTTTTTGTGTGTGTTTAAATATGTATTTTATTATATCTACCACATCACATATTGCCTATCTATAATATGTACGTGTATAAGTATATTTTTTTATTTATTTATCTACACCACACCATCACACTCGCTCGCAAACAGGTCCCGCCAGAATACCAGCGCTGCTACGGCAATGCATATATTGTAGTAGCAGCTAATGCTGAGGTCGGGACCTGATTGACCACACACTATCCACATCTCTTTGTCCCTCTTCTGTGTAAAATTTGTTGTTTTAAGCCGTGTACCAACTGTATATGTTTGTTTCATGTGTATTGTGATGGTCAATAAATGTATTTTCTTTCTTTCTTTCATAGCTCATTGGTTCTGAGCGCGCCTTCCATATAATGTTCCCGTGTAAAGGGTTGCGGAGGTCAGACGTCAGTCGCATGATTGTAAATACCAGACTCCCTTAATCCTGAAGAAGCGTACCTGGCTCCAGAGCGACGGCTTTGGACACAATTGAAATTCATACGGTAATGTGAGAGAGACAATTACGGCTGTCCTATCGCTAATATCGATCTCTTCGAACTTCTTAAGTAGGTAGGTTAGAAAACACCACGATAATCGTATACTTCTAATGTCAGACACATTTAGTACAGTAACTGTCATAGCCTTAGAGCCCAAAATGATCAGACTTTCGTCATTTTATAAAAGCTGTAAATTTATGTGTGCAAGTAACCACATCCAATCTACATAGTCGCTGGTGGTTTTTACCTATGTTGAAGACATGCACACAGAAAATTTCAGTTTTTCCAAAATGGCGAAAGTCTGGCCATCACCAGCTCTTGTTATATTATCATTTGTTAAAACAAATCTCAATTCTTATCTTTTGTTTACTCAAGCAGGGACGGAAAACCACAGATATGTAATACCGCTGACGTCAACAGGTACACATATTTCTGCTCAAAACTCTGCAGTGAAATGGTAATCTCACGTGTAGCTTTGCCAGGCGTCGGGATAAAGCCGGAAAGAGGAAGACTTTTTAATTGCTCGTCCGGCCAAAATAAACGATGTCCGGCGTGTCCGGCTTTTTACATTAACACGAGTAAGTAGCTTTGCCAGGCTTCTTTTTGATTGCTTGTCCGGCCAAAATAAACGGCGTTTGGCTTTTTAAATTACGCAATTGAGTATAAAAGCTTGTCCGGCTATTTACATTTCTTAAACGAGTAAGTAGCTTCGCCGGGCTTTCGGATAAAGCCGGACAGAAGAAGGTTTTTTATTTGCTTGTGTGGGCATAATAAACGGTGTCCGGCTTTCTACATTTCGCAAACAAATATTTGACGACCCGTTTGGAACAGTGGTAGTGAACGCTGCCTTTGATCCAAGGGTTGCGGGTTCGATCCCCGCACAGTACAAACATTTGTGTGCGTGAACATCTCTGTTAGTATTGGTCTGGGTGTTTGATATGTATTATAAGTATATATTTACAAAAGAAAAGTATTATATGTATATATTTGTAATCCCACTGTTGATTCTGATATCCGTAACACAGGTGCTTGAGCTAGCTATCTCGGAGTCAGATCAATGTATGTGATGTTGTGAAAAATTTATTTAATTTATTTATTTAGTATCTTCGCCAGGCGCCTGGATAAAGCCAGACCGAGCAAGGCTTTTAGATTGCTTATTCAGCGAAAATAAACGGTGTTCGGCTTTTTAAATTGTATGCGAGTAAAAAAAGCTTCATTTTACATACATTAAGACACAAAATCTACATTAATGTAGGGTCCGGCCTTTCTATCCTTAAATGTCCGGCCAAACTGGCTATCCGGCTATTAGGTTTGGCGACCTGGCAACCCTACTCACATGTATACAAGTATGTACGGAGAGCTAATGGAGGAGAATTCGGGATTAGCATCTGAATGCAGAGTAACGGGGGGATAAATGACGATGTTCAGATTTCTCTCTACAATTTAGATAGATAGATGGATAAAAAGTTTATTATTAGCCTTCTTGGTAAATGTAACAGAGTAACACTTAGGTGGGTTTCAGGTAACGCGGGGATTAAAGGCAACGAGATTGCCGATGAGCTTGCGAGGGCAGGATCGTGCGGCCCAGAACCCTTCCGCGGCATACCTAAAAGTCTTGCCCGTCTGACACTGGAAAGAATCTATACACACAAATCACGCGAATCATGACTCAAATTGCCGGGAATAACGCATTCCAACTCAACAATTCCCAGTTCGACTCATAAAGCCCTTTGACCGCAGATACTCCGCCGCGCTTCTTAGGGTAAGTAGGAACAACATACGCATCCTAATAGGAGCTTTAACTGGTCACTGTTGCCTTAACAAGCACATGGCCGCTATATAGGTCTGAGCGACACTAGAATCTGCAGAATGTGTAACGAGGCGGAAAAACCCCTATACCCATAATCACTGGATGCGGACCACTGATGCGCAAACGTAGCTTATATTTGGGAAAGCACTTTTTGAACCCCAATGAAGCTAGGCTAGGCATCTTAATTCCAAGCAACTAATACATTTTCTGAAAAGTGTAGGGTTTGCGACTGATATGTAGCACAGTGGCGATCACAATAGATCAAACTGGTCGCCGTGATACTGGTCTGAATAGGACCTGCATAGCCGGCCGATTAAAATAAAATAAAAAAAATGTGCCACCGAGGCAGTCATGTACATAGATAGGATATTAAAATCTGATATTATACGAGAAGTTTGTATACTGATTATAACAATGACGCGACAGTCGTCGGACTTTCGCAACCCTTTAATAGGGGAACCAGACCAACAGAATAAAATTTTTAACCCCCGACGCAAAAACGACGGGGTGTTATAAGTTTGACGTGTCTGTGTGTGTGTGTCTGTCTATGGCATCGTAGCTCCCGAAGAAATGAACCAAATTTGATTTTGTTTTTTTTGTTTGAAAGATGAATAAGGAGGGAGTGTTCTTAGCTATATTGAATAAAAATCGATCCAAGATGGCCGCCGTCACAAAGGTTTTAACACAACTCCCACAATATGGGTATCATATAAAAGGGCTTGAGTAGCAGAATATTTTATTTATTTATATAATTAAATGGGAAGAACCCAATTACATAATTATGCAATAGAAACATTTAACAGCTATTATATTTTACAAACAAATATCAATTTTATTTAACAAAGACTTAATGTTATCTGTAAATATATCAAATTCTGGATATAGTGACAGGAGCGCGTTAAGCGTATGATGCATGCGACACAGCGGCGACTGAGCATGCAAACAGCCGATGCCTGTGACCAGAACGTATTCGCAGATATTTATCAGGCACATAGAGATAAATGCTCAACACATTCAGACCAGTCCAGAGCTCCACGCAATATCGCGACAGCAGTCGAGATCTCTGCTCGCGTTCTCCTTACCTCCAAGCAGTTCATTTCTAACATTCCTAGCAGGAACTTGTTAGGATACATAAAGGGATAATACCCATATATCCGCTTATAATAATACCGAAGGAAACGCACCTTCTCCAACATTAATTTGTATTTGGCCTCGTGCGGATTCCAAACACACGCACCAGTTTCCAAAGAGCTTCTCACAAGAGCGGTAAATAGGAGCTTGATGATATCAGGACTCTGGAAATCACGTAAGTTACGTAAGACGAACCCCAAGCGGCTAAAGCAACTACGAGTGAGAGCGGAAATGTGTAAATTGAACGTCAGGGCTGTATCAAAGGTCACACTCAGGTCCTTCATAGTATCTCTGCGATCAATGGTGTCACCACCCAAACTATAGTTGTAATTAATAGGATTTCGCTGACGACTGAAGGTCATGACAGTACACTTATCGCGGTTAAACTCCAATCCATTCATGCTGCTCCACGCAAGAAGGGCATCAACATCTCTTTGAATGAGTTCACAGTCCGCAACATTACTGACCTCTTCATATAATTTCAGGTCGTCAGCATAAAGCAGGCATTTCGTATATTTGAGAACATCTACCACATCGTTGATCATCAACAGGAAGAGTAAAGGCCCAAGTATGGAACCTTGTGTCACTTCAGAGGTTGTTGGATAGTGTTGTGACACATAGCAACCGTAGCGTACATACTGTTGACGGTCTTCAAAGTAGTTAGTAAGCAGCTGGACCAGTTTGGAAGAAAAACCCATAGAATTAAGCTTTGAAAGAAGGATTCTACAATTAACTCTATCGAAGGCCTTGCAATAATCGAAGTATAAAACATCAACTTGTTTACTTTTATCCATTACTTTTGACATGTGTTCAACCAACGACAATAAGTTTGAAGTAACAGATCTTCAGAACAGAGAAGTAATATATTAATTGTAAAAAAATTCAAATCCAAGATGGCCGCCGTCAGAAAAAGACAAATAACCTATTTGTTGTTCCAACTGCCTCAATATAGGTATCAAATGAAAGAGCTTTAGTTGTGTCGGGGGTTTTTTACCTACATGTTTCAGAAACTATTAGAAACTATTACTCATTAAAATCGTTTGCAAATTGCAGGTCCCTTACCTTCCACACAGGCGATTTGCAAGAAGCATACTTATTTTTTTTAATATATTATAAATAAATAAATAAAATAAATTGAGACGACATCACATACATTGTCCTGGTCCCAAACTAAGGTTTTCCCTTGTAATATGGAAACCAGAAACAATGTCATTGAAAAGAAACATACCTACGTTACAACATTTACAACATTAACATTACGTTACAACATACATACAAAAAGTATCACTACTATGATGTCAAGTATCGCTACTATGATGGTATTAGGCTTAATCACCACGCTTGCCAAATACAAATTGGTGATCACAAACCCGAGCTAAGTTCGGGTGAAATATTCGATGAAAAATTCGAAACATACTTTTCGCTCGACCCGAGAATGGAACCCAGGACCCCGAGATCACGGCCCGGTACTTAAACAACTAGACCAACGGGGCGTTCAAAAAGCATGTTATTTGTAAAATGAACGGCTTAAACGAGTGCTGGTGATCTTACGCGTGCATATGTACGAAAAGGAAATGGAGAGGGATTTGAGATTAGCATCTCAATACCCGAGCCGAAATAGGGTGAAAGGCGCGGCTGTTCGGGAAGCGGAAATTCAACATTTCGCTTGGCGAAGCGAAATGTTGAATTTCTCAGGCAATAACCACTTACCAATTACCAAAGGTTTTGGGAACCCAAATGGAGCGAAACATTAATATTAAACAATAAATTCAGCTTTATTACGGTTAATAGACATAAATTTCAGCCAAAAGACGGCTACTGCCAGACAAAGGCCTAACACAAGGATCTCCAAATTGATGGTACTGTGCCACTCGCATCTAAAGGATTCCCGCGAGCACCAGATCCAAACTTTTTAAAGATAAAATAAGGAAACAATCATTGATTTTAGTACAATTTAACGCAAAAGCAAACAATCTATCTACTTATCTATCTATCTAACAATGAGACAAAATCGGGCAACAACGTTCAGCCTGATTTTATGGCATTTTTATCGGTTTAATACCAAAGCCCTCATAATAGGCATCATGGATGAAGTGTCTTTAGCATGTTAGATCAACTAAATAAGCGAAAATAAATCTGCTGTTCCATAAATAAATGATTGCCGGGTGTGGCAAACATTAGGCTTTTTTTATGCTAGAGGCGGACAAACGAGCAAGACCTGATGGAAAGTAATCAATGCCGCCCATGAACATCCGCGAAATCAGAGATCACTAATGTGTTGCCTTGCCAGCCTTTTAACAGAACTGTATGTACCCTTACTATAAGTTTGAAAAACTGTTCTCGCTGTCGAAAACTATCGCTTTGTCCTTTGCATTGTGGTGCATGTGTGGTGCAAAGAGAGAGACCAATAGTTTTGGATAGAGAGCGATAGTATTTCAAGCTCATGGTAAGGTCTCGAAAGTTCTGCGAGAAACGCACAGTATTAGACCGCCATCCATCGAGATGATTTTTTTCGCTAATTTAGTTGATTTAACATGCCAACAAAGATGCAACCAAAAAAAAAACCTACTGTTTCTTACAAACACCTTAAAAAATAATGGTGTATAAGTAACTTAAGCGTAATATCTGTGCATACGCTTAAGATCGTTATATATCGACGTAACATCCTACAAAACAACCTCCTTCCGCGTCAATTTATTTTAATGTAAAACGATTATCTTCTCGGTTTAATTAATTAATTGAGGACTCGAAGGAAAGCATTTAAAACACGCAATCAATTTCTTCAGAATGATAAACAATTTTCAATTAATTAAATCTGGAGATTCTCGGAGATTTATGGTATTTCTTATGAAATTAATAAATTCTGCTACGCATTTCTAATATTATTTGTATTTTCATGAATGCGTATTTAACTAAGTACTATTTGTGCCGGCCACTTTATTCGCTGGTGTTGCGAGTGTCCGTGGGCGGCAGCAATCGGTTACCATCAGGTGATCCGCCTGCTCGTCATAAAAAAAAGAAACAAGGTCTACCTTGATTACAATCACATAATCGGATTCATAGCACGAAGAACTGGTACCCTCTGTGGCTAACAGGTTCTCGAGTAGACAATATAGTAAGCGCTGCAAGAGAAGCCCATTTCACCACTTAATAAGAATTCAAAGATCTAAGGGAGATGCCACACTGGCGGATTGCCAGCCTTTTCAATGCGGAGCGGCCATGCAGCGAACACGCCGCGGGTTCGCAGCCAGTAACGTAGCGTGGGGGGCGGCACTATTTAGGGAACAAGGCGGCAAAATCTATGTTTCATCCAGGGGCTGGATGGGTCGAGGTAACGATAACTTTTTGGGGGAGAGGGGGTGAAGGTAAGGTAGACGGCACATTTTGTTTGGGGGCGACAAAATCTAAGCTTCTTCCTAGTCGGGGAAGAAAAGAGGGCAGCAAAATAGTCTTCCACCTCGGGCGACCGATACCCACGCTACGCCACTTTGGAAACGCCCGCAATCCACCATTGTGGGGAGAAAACTCAGATTCAAGAGCAGCCGTCGCTTCAAGTGGCCAATATGCCACCAGACCATGCACCACAGTAATCACATCCTGAATCATGAACTACATAAAAACACAAGGCATTTTTATTAGCGTTAGTTGTCAATACTAACTCCTCGTCTCCGTTTCTTATCCCCGCTCCGTCGCTGCTTAGGGAATCTCAAATCGTAGCGAATTCATAAATTGAAATTGCTAGAAATATGAAAGCAGCCAAATTTCCCGAGGGTACGACTTTGACTATCGGGGAGATATTTCTAATTGTGAATTCTTAGACATTAATATCTCTGTAAAATAAAATGACGAATCGAATCTTAAAATTGTATAATTGTGAATCTAAAAAACGCTGCAAGATTTTTTGAATCGGTCATGTTTTTAAAGAATAAATACGTTATTTGACTATATTTTTTATTTTTGTAATCAAAAGACCTCTCAATGATAGAAACATCGTTGTAAGAATCACTTGATTCTCATTTAAATTACCTGAGATATCACAACTTAAATCACATTATTTTGAGCAAACCCAAAACGCTCCATACAAATGGCTACTGAGATGTGACGTATTTTGTATGCATTTCATTTGAATGTATGGTAACTATATCAAATGTTACGTTTATGTCAATGGTTCTATTATAATAGTTGATGCAAATTGTATGGGTTATTCAATGGTATCAGTCATTATTTTTTAATAATGTCATACTTTTAAAATTGACTTGCCCATGAACCTTTGAATGACCATAAAACCGGCTAGACGTTATATTTTTAATTGAGATTTTTTGCTATTGGCACATCAGCATCATCATCATCATTTCAGCCAATAGACGTCCACTGCTGGACATAGGCCTCCCCCAATGTTCTCCACACAGATCGGTCCTGTGCCGCCCGCATCCAATGGATTCCCGCGATCTTCACCAGATCGTCGGTCCACCTTGTGGGGGGCCTGCCACGGCTGCGACTTCCTGTACGTGACCTCCACTCGAGGACCTTTCCGCCCCAACGGCCGTCTGTTCTCCTCGCTATGTGCCCTGCCCATTGCCACTTGAGGCATGCAATCCTTTGGGCTATGTCTGTAACCTTAGTTCTCCTGCGGATCTCATCATTTCTGATACGATCACGCAGGGAGACTCCGAGCATAGCTATCTCCATTGCTCTCTGAGTGACTTTGAGCCTCCTTAATCGGCACATTGTAAGCGGCCACGTTTCGGTTCCGTATGTCATCACTGGCAACACACACGCATTGAAGACTTTCGTCTTAAGACACTGCGGTAGGTGGGCCGAAAATATGCTGCGTAGCTTCCCGAACGCTGCCCAGCCGAGTTGGATTCGTCGATCGACCTCTTTCTGGAAGTTGGACTTACCAAGCTGGACTTTTTGTCCGAGGTAGATGTACTCGTCTACAACTTCCAGTGCAGAGCTTCCAACCTTTACCAGAGTGGGTACGACATGGGAATTCGACATGATTTTCGTCTTGTCCATGTTCATTTTCAGACCCACTTGTTGGGAGACTCTACTGAGGTCGTCAAGCATTGTGCCAAGGTCTTCCAAGGTATTATTATTAGGTTAGGTATTGGCACATATATATCTATATTTTGATAAAATATTTATATTTTATAAAATCTCGAGCTTACTCAAATACCCTATTAATAAAAACGAATAGTTGATTTTTGTACTTAATTTTTTTTTAATATCCGTTTCCTTAATTCGATAGGGGTTTTGATTCCTGTGGTCAGGGGGGCGACAGAGTAGATTTTCCAAATGCTGAACTTTGATAGTGTGTCACGTAACGGAGGGTTACGGAGCAAAAGATAGGGGGAAGAAGAAAAGACAAGGATAGAGGGAAGAGGGCTATAATTATAAGCGATATGTACAAAGATGGCTCGTCCTAAAGTCTTAAATCTAACTTAAAACTAACTTAAAACTAGCTATTTACACCGGTACACTACACTAAATATATATATAAGGTAAAAGTTCAAAATGGTCAACCGTGGTAGGACGGTATCACAGGGTGAGCACAGGCAGCGCGCCGGCAGGATCCAGCGTCGCAAGAGGCGGGCGGTAGGGCTCCGCCGAGCGCAGGAGGCAGCAAATGGGGCGCGAGACGCAGATACGCGCACGCCGCAAGCCGGCCGCGGGTAGGCGCGACGCGGATACGCGCACGAGTGAAGGTAGACGCGCGTAGGTGCAGGGAGGCAACACCTTTCGTGCCCCGGCACCGTTACTCTACGGGTAAACGTATACTGGCACTGTTATAGCTTGAGGTTCTGAGCTTCTTCAGAGCTGGTGGTAGACTGGTGGTCCTGCCCATGTGCGTCCTTTTATATTGCCCACGCGCATTCTATTCTACAACATTTAAATTTAAAAATTCATACAATATAGAATATTCTCGAAACATAGCTAAACTCCATAGTTAAATTTGAATAGACAATTCGATAGAAAAATAAAAACAGTTAGACAACGTCAGCTGTCAGACAATGTCAGATAGACAATCTAAATATTTACAACAATAACTTTAAATTTATTTACAGATAAAAAATGTACAAGGAACATTAAATGCTAATACAAGACATAATCATAAAATGATATACAAGCTCTATAGCAAACGGAAAACGAAGCTCTATAGTTAACACCAAAGGTAACTTTCTTTATGAGTAGTTATGTAGTATAACGAAGCCCCTGCAGGCTGCGTTACATTTCTTCATTGCAAACTGAATCTTAGATAGGTGAAGGTCCCAAGACCTATGGTCTTCACCGACCAGTGAAGCTAGTGCGGTAATAATTGTTTTATTGTAGCGTTCTGTAGTATTGACCTGAGGACAATAGTGAGGAGTGTAAGATATATGCGGAATTCTATAACGTCCAAGGAAATTATGGAATTCATGCGATTGAAATTGTGGACCATTATCCATAATAATTGTTTGAGGTACTCCATGAACTAAGAACACGGAATTCTCTAAGTAATGTATAATACTAGTAGTTATAGCTCGTTTCAAAGGAAAAATAAGTGTATATTTGGTGAATAGACAATTTACAACGAGAATGTACTGGTTACGTCGCCTAGTCATTGGCAATGGACCTATTAAGTCCAAAGAAATGCATTGAAAAGGTCTAGAACAAATTTTGGGTTTTCCCATAGGACCGTAAGGCGAGTGGTTAGAGTGTTTATAAGCCAAACAAGTTTCGCAATTGGAAATAAATTTAGCTATATCTTTAAACATGCCAGACCAGTAATATAACAATGATATTTTTTTGTATGTTTTAAATACGCCCAAATGCGGATCTGTAGCGGAACCATGAGCATTTCTTATCAAAGATTCTCTTTCAGAAGGGATAGGGACTTCTTTCCAGATGAAATCGTCTGTTAAAGAATAAGGAGTATTAGTGCAACGAAATAGTTTATTATCCTTAATCGTATAGTTAGGATGACTTTGAGGATCAGTTAAACAATTACGAAAGATTTTATTATAGCGCTCTAAGTCTAAAGACGTGGCTTCATTCGAAGATAAAGGAGCGATAATATGACTGTCCTCGCTTTTAGAACGAGAAAGTAGATCAGGGACAATATTATCCTTTCCTCTTTTATGTTTCAGCGTGAAATTAAAGCAAGAAAGGCGAAGTGACCAACGAGCGAGTCTACCAGAAGGATTTGTTAAATTCAAAAACCACTTTAATGCGGCATGATCAGTGTATACAGTAAACGGTTTGCCATTGTCAAGATAGCACCGCCAATGTTCTAAGGCAATGATAACAGCTAGAGTTTCTCTTTCAGTAGTAGAGTAGTTTCTTTCATTTTTGTTAAGTGATTTGCTCATGTAGGCTATAACAACTACTTTGTCGTTAACCGTTTGAGTAAGCATGGCTCCAATGCCAGTGTTAGATGCATCACAATGCACAGAAAACGGTTGATCAAAATCAGGGCAAGCAAGAATTGGGGTAGTTACAAGATATTCTTTTAGTTTCAGAAAGGAAGAGTTAGCCTCAGAACTCCAAGAAAATTTCGGAGAAGTTTTAGCAGATGATGTTAATTTATTAAGAGGTGCAGCTATAGTACTGAAATTAGGAATGAACCTACGAAACCAACTACACGTACCCAGAAATTTACGCACTTCTTTGCGTGAAGTAGGTACAGGAAAGTCCATAATAGCTTGAATTTTGCTAGGATCAGCTTGTAAACCATTATCGTCAACAACATATCCAAGGTACTTTAATTCTTTCTTAAAAAAATGACTTTTTTTCAAAGTTAATGGTAAGTTTAGCGTAAGTTAATTTTTCAAGCACTTTAATTAGAAGTCCTATGTGTTCTTGGAACGAGGAGCCTATGATAATAACGTCATCAAGATAACAGAACACTTTGTTGTCAAATTCAGGAGTGAATAAGATATCCATTAACCTCTGCTGTGTAGCAGGTGCATTAGTTTAAACCAAAGGGCATAACAGTGAATCTGTACATTCCTCTACCGGGGACATAAAAGGCGGTCTTATCCCGATCGTCCACATGTAAAGGAATCTCCCAGAAAGCTTTAGCGATATCGATACTCGATAAAAATTTAGCGTTTTTGAGATGGTCAAGTATTTCATTGATAAAAGGAAGACTATAGGCATCCCTACGAGTAACTGAGTTGAGTTTTCTACTATCGACACAAAATCGCCATTCGCCATTCTTTTTAGGCGTAATAAGAACCGGAGACAACCAAGGGCTTTCACATTTCTCAATGACCTTCCACTCAATCATTTTATCCACCTCAGCAATTAGAGCTTTTTGTTTCTCGGGAGAGAGTCTATAACAACGTTGTTTAATAGGCAGCGTATCTCCAGTATCGATACGATGGCTAACCAGATCAGTACGACCAAGTTCACCCTTAGCTTCAAAGGAAATTTGCTTAAAACGCGAAATAATATCATCAGCGATAACCTTTTCTTCAGAAGTAAGATTTTCGTAAGGTAGGATTTGTTTCTCCACAGAGTTGTTAAAGTGGGATGGTTTATTAAGAGAAAAGGCACACGATAAAAGTTTGGGAACCAAATTAAATTCCCTCCAAAAGTCAACACCAAGTATCAAAGACGGGTATATTTCAGGAATAACATATGTTTTAATAAGTCTAGTTTGGTCGTTAAAGGTAAAAGGAAGAATAAAAAATCCTAAAGATTTAACACGATGCTTACTAGCAGTGCTAACCGTAATATAATCAGACTTGGATAACGAAAAGCCCAGTTCCAAAATTTTAAAGTGCGAGTTATTACCTAAAATAGTCATTGAACTACCGCTATCAAGTAACGCCGTAAACTCAACATTTGAAATAGAAACGTTAATAAAAGGACGGTTAAAATCTCTTTCGTTGTCGTAATAAACCGAAGAGGTTCCATAACTTGCGAAAAAGTTCTTAATTATTTTTAACCAATTATGCCAGTCATCAACATCAAAATTTTCTTTTCGTTTATCCAAGTCATATGTTAGTTTTTTGAGTTAGAGGATGAAGAAGGTTGAGGCTTGTCAGCTTTACATTTCGGGCAATCCGAAGCTCTAAAGTCTTTCAAACCACATTTAAAACAGACTAAGAATCTTGGTTTAGTGCAAGAATTCAAAGAATGACCATTTATTCGACATCGAACGCAAAACAAATGCGCCTGAAACTTGGGAGCATTTTCAGATATCGCATGTGCAGAATTTTTATTCTGCGAAGAAAAGTTCGTACGAAAAGGCTTAAAGTTATTAGATTTATGAGAATCATAATTAGGAGTGAAAGAATGTTTAGAGTGAAAAGTATGTGTAACATTAGGTTTAGTGTTCGGTAAAAGTGTAGAATCGTGTTTAGGTTTATAGGATAATTCAGGAATAAGAGTATTCATTTCAGGTTCTTTAAAATTATTGTCGCGGTCAATACAGCGCTCAAATTGTTGACATACAGAAATTAAAGAGCCAATAGAATCAACTTTATTAAGAGCAACAAAAGAAGTATAACAAGGACGGATGTTACGTAGAAGTATTTGCAGTTTCTCCTGCTCAGGTAATTTCTCGCTTAGTCTCGAGAACATTTCAAACATTTTCGGAATATAAACCATAATAGACTCAGATTTACCCTGAGTACGAGATTTTATTGCCTGCAGTAGTTTATGGTCATAATCAGAATGGCCAAAGTCCTTAATTAACAACTCGGAAACGCGATCCCAAGTTAACGAAGGGTCACGACTTAGTTGGAATTTAAACCAATAAGAAGCATCGTCCTCAAAAATGTTGAAGGCCGAGCTTATAAGTATTTGCTTATCAAGTTTGTTCGTAAGTAAAAATTCATCAATTTTCGATAGAAAAGCTCTAGGACAAGTTGTCCCATCAAAAGTAATTTTTTTTAGCTCATTTAGATAATTTGGTAAGAGAAAATTATGAAAAGGTGGCATACAGTTAGGTTGAGAAATCGGCAAGGGTGAGTCCAAAGAGGTTTGTACCTGTGAAGTCTCAGCTGGTTTTGAAAAAGCGTCAAAACGTTCAGTCAAAAGAGTAAACTTCTTTTTTAAGTCGTCATAGAGTTCTATAAGGTTTGAGTCGCTGTCACTTACATCAGTGTCAATTCTGTCAAGTCGATAAAATAAGTGATTTATATAAGTTTCAATTTTCTTAAATAATTTCAGATTACCCGATTCGTATCGGTCCAACATCGAAGATAAATATAAGATTGTAGAAGAAGCTTGTGACAAATCGTCACTCAGAGGAACGGGAGAATCAATAATGTCCTCCGTAGGAAAATTACGAAGCAATAAAACAATTTGTTTTCTAAGCGATACAAGATTATCCGCAGGAGTTTCGTTCCTAATTATAAGTTCGTATTCAAGTTCCGCCTTATTAAGTAAATTAAAGTTTATAAGACGAGCCATTTCTAAGATATTTGTAATTTTAAAGCAATAAAATATTTACAATAGTTTTTATTTTATTTACTTTATTTTAGTGAGAAAAATAGAGGAAGAATAGGGAAAGAAATATCTAAGAAGTAAGAGACGTCTAATAGGGAGCCAAAAGGTATGTCATATACAGAAACTTGTGCAAGTTTATTTTAGAATTTTGAGAACAGGGAGGGATTCTATAGAGTTGGGCGCCAAACTGTCACGTAACGGAGGGTTACGGAGCAAAAGATAGGGGGAAGAAGAAAAGACAAGGATAGAGGGAAGAGGGCTATAATTATAAGCGATATGTACAAAGATGGCTCGTCCTAAAGTCTTAAATCTAACTTAAAACTAACTTAAAACTAGCTATTTACACCGGTACACTACACTAAATATATATATAAGGTAAAAGTTCAAAATGGTCAACCGTGGTAGGACGGTATCACAGGGTGAGCACAGGCAGCGCGCCGGCAGGATCCAGCGTCGCAAGAGGCGGGCGGTAGGGCTCCGCCGAGCGCAGGAGGCAGCAAATGGGGCGCGAGACGCAGATACGCGCACGCCGCAAGCCGGCCGCGGGTAGGCGCGACGCGGATACGCGCACGAGTGAAGGTAGACGCGCGTAGGTGCAGGGAGGCAACACCTTTCGTGCCCCGGCACCGTTACTCTACGGGTAAACGTATACTGGCACTGTTATAGCTTGAGGTTCTGAGCTTCTTCAGAGCTGGTGGTAGACTGGTGGTCCTGCCCATGTGCGTCCTTTTATATTGCCCACGCGCATTCTATTCTACAACATTTAAATTTAAAAATTCATACAATATAGAATATTCTCGAAACATAGCTAAACTCCATAGTTAAATTTGAATAGACAATTCGATAGAAAAATAAAAACAGTTAGACAACGTCAGCTGTCAGACAATGTCAGATAGACAATCTAAATATTTACAACAATAACTTTAAATTTATTTACAGATAAAAATGTACAAGGAACATTAAATGCTAATACAAGACATAATCATAAAATGATATACAAGCTCTATAGCAAACGGAAAACGAAGCTCTATAGTTAACACCAAAGGTAACTTTCTTTATGAGTAGTTATGTAGTATAACGAAGCCCCTGCAGGCTGCGTTACAAGTGTGTTTGCTCTTTCTCGAGCGTACCCCATAGGAAATTAAACTGAAACCGGGTAAGAAGACTAATATTAGAACAAGTAGGTAATTGAAATTTATAATTCAAATGTGTATACCACTAGTACGTAACGTGTACGTATACACATACACGTTACGCACTTGTGGCACGTGAGTAAATACAGAGAGTTTAATGATAGGTACAGTCGGCTTAGAAAGTATTAAAAATAAATAAACAAATTCATACAACATCTTAAACATTGACCCGAGTCCGCCGTACTAAGTAGTAAAGTTAAGCACTAGGTCAAGTAGTAAGTGTTGATGGCAACACAAAGTATTCAAATCTAATTTTCACAGATGGCAACTTTATGGGTTTCTCTTCCGTTTCCGCCGTCTGGGCCGTCCGTCCATATTTTTGGGCTCTTGCATTTGATAATTAATTTTTAAAATTATTGTACATTATAATACGGCGGACATAATAAATTACAGTACGTTGGGGCCAATTCATACAGGGGCGCCTAATCCAGCAGCCTCGATTCCCCAATCCTGACATCGTCGTTGAATATAAGCTGTAAGAATAATGCGAGACGCGCTTTGCCCACGTTCTCGCTATCATATAAAAATATCAAAAATATCATAAAATAATGTTTCATTTTATAGTCCTCTAGCTAGAATGTGTCGGACTTACAATGACCTCTCTAGCAAACACGATTTGGACATCTTTGCGCCCCGTCTGGCTGCGTTAAAGAGGTCTTTAATCGGAGTTGTTGGTTCTGCCCATGTCATAGAAGCTGGCACCACAAGTTCAATCGCTCGGACTGTCTCGCCCTCTATTATGATTTCTAAAATATCATTTTACTTGAATTTATTAGTTTGAATTGATTATTATTAGTTAATTTTATTGTAATAATTTAATTTATCTGGACTTATTTTATGAAATTGTATTTTTAATTTGTCAATCAATTATATCTGTTAATTAGTGTACTCTAATTTATAATAAGGTATTATTGTTTACGCATAAAAGATTACCTCAATTGTGCTCACATTTTGTGGACATTAATCTGGTCGTAAACTATAATTGCTCATTTGTTTGTAATCTGTCTTTGATTATTGTCTGTTGTGTAGCCTAAATAAATAAATCCCTGTTGAATAATTGAATGTTGTATTAAATTACAAGATAGTATTGGGCGCCGACTTCGGTAACACCTTTTCTCGAGTGTACTGTTATAAAATGTTATTTGAAGTGTATAAAGTGTTAAAAATATTATTTTACACTTTTTGGTTCGTGGTTTTTGAAGGCGGTTTTTTTTTCGCAGAAAAATTTGTTTTCAAGCTTTTAGTGTCTCATTTTCATTCCTCTTTCACCCTCGCAAAATAACGAAAAACTAATTGTGAGTACAGTATTGAAATAGTTATCCTTTAACTCCTTACCGTTGAGGAGTTGACCTTCCATCATCAGCATAGCCACAAAATTAATACTGTCAGGCGTAATACTGGTGCAGTTTTGAAAAAAAAAATACAAAACCATTACGTGTCCCTTTTAAAATTTGAGAGTTCCCCTCAATTTTTCCAGGATCCCATCATCAGATCCTGATATCCTGATGGTATCATTCGGGGACTATCTACTTTCCAACCTAAAAATAATCATCTAAATCGGTTCATAAATGGCAAAGTAATCGGCGAACAACCATAAAAAAATATTAAAAATATACATGTCGAATTGAGAACCTCCTTTTTTGTAGTCGGTTAAAAATGGCATAATATAAGTAGTTACAGAAATTCCCATTCTATTATTGATATTATATTATAATATAATATCAAAATTATCTCCTTATGAGCTAAACAATCACGACCCACATTTATTTTGGAGTAAACCTCTTATACTCAATTTACACGTCACTTCCCTGTAATGGCGTTGCGTTGTAATGAAACTCATGCCTAGATTTAAGCAATACAGTTCACTATGTGAAAAGAGTGAGGAAGGTCTAATTAACTCAGTATTTATACAGAATATTCATCATCCATATTAACATTAGAAATGTGAAAGTCTGTCTGTCTGTCTGTTTGTCCGTCTTTCATGGGTAAATTCTTTTTGTATCTTTGCAACGCGAACGAAGGCAAGGAACGCGGGCAAAGGATTGTAAAATATGTTTTTGAGTCATCGTTAATTACGTTTGTTTGTAGTATGTTACGTTGGTAATGTTTGTCTAGAGTAAGAATTAAGAATCGAACGACAAATGCACGGCCTTTGGCGTATGAGTCACCACCAAATGCATTATCGGTCCAGTCCCGACTACTGAATTATGGAGCATGGAACGAGAAAGAGTTATTGAAAAGAACTGGCTCGCAAAGCAAAACTAGTCATTCTGGAACTAGTTCCAGAAGTATACTCACGACTATTTCGTGAGGCATTTAGTCCCCTCCCTAAGCCTCTAAGGATCGCTTGTCTTCCCAAACTTTGTAGTAATTAGGCGTAGTAATTACTTGTAAGTTATATAACGGGGAATAATTTAATATTCCTAATCGAATAACTGATTTTAATATAGTGTTTGATAAGGGTTTAACCGAGGTTGCGATGAGACGGACAATTCGACATCAGGGTTTCCACTCATCTATTTGAACTATCATACTTATTGGTGATTGTTTCTCCGATAAGTAGGAATACAATCATAACTTTGTAAACCGTCATTTCCAATCGATTTAAAACAACCGCAACTGTTATTCGAAAGACTTTTCCACAATCATGTCCTACACATTATTACACCCATACCATAGCCCATAGGTAATCGATTGCCCAACGAATCGAGATCCGAGCCATCACGTCACGATATAATCGAGTCGTTTGATTAATCGATACGTTTGATTTATCCTTCGCAAAAGGTGTTTTATTGGGTTTACTTTTGTAATGGTCCTTTTAAAGTATTTTTCAAGAAATATTATTCATTAACGCGGGAATAAACGCGATGTATTTTTTTAAGGCCGGTAAATGTAAACATTTTAGTACCTTGTCTGTTCTCGCTCTTCTTCGATGTCAAGACATGCCTTTTTGGGTGTACCCTTTCTGCCAGGATCCGGCAATAGCATGGCCAGACATTTGTTCCCAACAAATGAAAAGTGGTCTATATGAGTAAATAGGTGCTGGTAATGTGATTACTTTTCCAAGAACTACAATCTTTTCAGCTCAACGATGCAATCTACTAAACCCTTTACACTTTGCGACTATTTGCAAAGGTATAAAGCGACACAATCGCAAGAATTCTAACTTTAGACACACACGTTACAAACAGCAGCGATAGAATCGCGATGCAGTCGCATGACTATCAAACGCATCAGTTTTCCTGCAAAGTGAAGTTCACTTAGTCCCGGTTTAAATAATACTATATTCCGAGAATTCTCCCAAACCAGTTAACACAACTTTAAGGTAATGAATAAGTAATTTACTAAACCAAAATAAAAAAACATAACTAGAATTGTTAAAAAAATATTTCAGAAGTCGTACCCGACATCCCAACCTCGACGAGCGCTAAAAACCATACATACCTACTTGTAAAGAGGTAACAAGAAAATTGTTGGGACAACATCGTCGTACGCGCAGGAGGCAGTGCACCGGTGACGTCACTGCAGCCGCCGCGGGTGACCCCCGCTACCAAGCATCTCTCTTCCCTGGACCTCCACCGCCGACATAGCGCCCTTCGCGTCTTACCATACATTTTGTATCTAAACCGGCAGACTTACAAAATCTTTAAATTTACAGTCTACTATGTACTCCTCCACCCAATATCCCAAAACCCTACAAATAATCCCTTACCCCAAACAAAATAGCCTATCCAATTTCCCAAAATGTCCTCCCTAACCAGATATCCCCAGTCCCAAATTAACACCAAATAACCCCAAAATCTTAATAAACCACTATCTCCCATAATTAGTATAGTACTAAGCACAATGATAAAATTGCACTTTGGTGCCAGCACACAAGAGCCTGGATCACCACGTCCGGGGTACCCTAGTCGCCCTCCCTGAAAACAAGAGGGCAAAAATTACAGTCCGCTTTTATTTATAACATTCCCCAGTCGTTAGGACACTAACAAAAATCTTTATGAACTGATTCATATTATCTTTATACGGATATAATCTCTGAACAACTTGTAGGGGAACGTGTGGTAAGGAAAGGACTGTTGCGCCATAAATTATGGTTAAGATAATGTCTCCAGTCTGAAGTAGGGAGAGCCACGCCTTGGCAAGATAGGGAAATAGTGGCCTCACAGAAAACAGCGTGAAGCTTTATCTACTTATGCTTATACAATTCACTTTTTTATGAGAAAGGTATGGAAAGGGCTATGCTCGGAGTATCTCTGAAGGACCGCATCAGAAATGATGTAATCCGACAGAGAACCAGAGTCACCGACATAGCCAACCGAATTAGCAAACTGAAGTGGCAGTGGGCTGGTCATATTAGCCACAGAACTGACAGCCGTTGGGGCCGTAAAGTCCTTGAGTGGAGACCGCGACTCGGTAAGCGTAGTGTAGGACGCCCTGCGACAAGATGGGATGATGACATTCGAAGGCTGGCTGGTGTGGGCTGGATGAGAGTGGCCGAAAATCGGGAGCAGTGGCGTGCATTAGGGGAGACGTCCAGCAGTGGACGAGTGTGGGTTGCTGATGATGAGGCAAACGAGCAAGAGGGTCGCTCGATGGTAAGTGATCCACTTAATATGAATCTCCTTCATAATATAATAATAAAGCGGTTGAGAACCTTGGAATTCATATCGACAACTCCATATCCTGGACTACTCAGATGACTGAGGTGAGTAAGAAACTGTCCCAAATCTCCACCATATCTTAAAGAGCGTTTCCAGTTTCTTCAGCCCACCCGAGGTCATATGCGTTCTTCCAAACTTCTCCATCTTAAGTTCCCTCCTCATTCATCTCAATCCTACTCCCAATCCTTCACCGTGCAGTCTAATCCGACTGCGGAATGCTTTACCTCTGTTAATAAGGCAATCCAACTCCCTACCCATCTTTAAAGCCCAAATAAATTACATTTCCTTAACCTCTGAGACCACACTTCCTCTCCCCATCTCTTCCTGTCCTTTAATTAAAATCATTCGCATACTTTCAGATCCATTGTTATTAATTGTAGTTGCAATATTTATCTATATTTAATCAAACATATTTAAGTAGTTTATGATATTTTATGCAGATATGTATTAGTATAATATTCATATTTTATTTATGTATTAATATTTGAATCTTTCTATGTAAGTATATAAATATTCATATTGCATTGCCCTACACCTCCATCAAGTGTCCTTTGCCCAAAGGTTGCCTGGAAGAGATTACTCATAGTAATAAGACCGCCTTCGTTGTACATATCCTGTCATACTTAGTATTAAGTTTTCATACTGTACTTTCGAGTGCAATAAAAGTATATTCATTTATTCATTCACTCATCCTCAAATCGATTACGGCTACGGCGGCCAATCTCAACGATCAGCCACGTATGCAGGATATATTATAGAGCTCATGTGTGTGGGCAAACACAAGTGCACTCTCTATTCCTTTACCCTCATATTCCGATGGCACACTTCCGTGACACGACCGGAGGGGGATTGGGCGCAGGACCAATGGCTTAACGTGCTTTCCGAGGCACGGGGGTACATGACCACCGACTACTAGACTCCGGGTTGACACTAAGAATTTCTTACCGAAAACTTAGGTACAAATTTTTGGCCCAACCCGGAGATCGAACCCGGGACCTTTGGCTGTGCAAGAGCACAGCCACCGCTTTAGATAGCGACTCACTAACCACTACGTGTACGTGTGTGTGTAAGCTGTTTATTTATAAGTGCTTTTCTTACTAAAAATAATCTCAATTAATCAAAGAGACACTAAAATCACCGGTCAATTTCACTAATATGAGTTGACAATTGTTTAATCACTTGACATTGGCTTAATAAAGTGTCAACGACACGTTACAAGCCATAACCGTGGGTATACCGGAGACCTAATCCGGCAGAAAGAGGGTTTAAAGGTTACCAGCGCACTTGTGACTCCACTGGTGTCGCGAGTGTCCATGGGCAGCGGCAATCGCTTACCTACCATTAGGTGATCCGTCTGCTCGTCTGCCATCTATCACATAAAAAAACGAATTCACCACAGTATCCCCTACATAAGGTAGCAATTTCTGACAGAAACACCGCCACACAAAGGTCAAACTACGGATTTCATCTCAATTCTGTTTCGAAATAAGTCACTACAAGGGTCGTCTCGCCCCGACCGCACCGACCGCAGAGGTCTTGATTTATAATAAACGCTCACGGCGACATCTGGTGGCTTTCGAGACGCCCTTTTATGGGACCTATAATTGCTAGGGTTTGAAAGCCCTTTATGGAAAATGTTTAGGATATTTGCAAATTGTTTGTTACAGAAGAGAAGTCTGAATTACTCTATTTTATGGATCTATCGGGTTCACTAGCCCTGACTTTAAAAAATGTTTAGAATTTCTGCAAAAGGTTTGGTACTCGAGAGATTTTTGACAGGTGACTCAGCGAGTAAAAAATTAAATGAAAACTTTTAACAGAGGTCACTCTTATAAATAATAATTAGTGTGAATATATGAGAGGCTCGACAGTCAGTCAATATTGCCAAATCAGCAGAACCCCCCCCCCCCCCCCTTTCCACAGCAGTCTGCATTCAAATCACACCAGCCCTTTTTCTGGAACCCGCTACCCCAAGAACAGACGGGACTTTAGAGCGCGACCCCTGGCCACTGCGCTACTCGCACCAAGGCAGCCTTTACACGTGGTAATGTGGTAATATATTCCACATCTGTTACCTGTCGGTTGGCCCCTTAACTTGTTTGCTAACTCTAGGATTATGCTAAATATTTAGCATATCTGCAAATAAATTGCTACTTGTCTAACTGCAGGGTTATATTAATGTATGACACGGACAAGGGATGCGTGATTAACCAAACTTTCACTACAAATTAAAGCAATGCAGTTCTAGAAAGTTGACGACTTTTGGAATAATTAAACATTTCTCTAGGGAATGAAGTTTCTACATACATTTCTGAATTACGTTCGCCTCCATCACATATGTATTTTAACGAACGCATAGAATGATAACGTCTATAACCATGTAAAATAAGTGAGGCCCTTGAAATATCGCTAAAACGGCAGAGTCCGCTCGTATACACGGCGTCACGTGAGGTTACCCTCGGACTTTGGACCGTCCTAATGTCTGAGACACAAGTGTTATTTCTGCACTGCGTAAAGGCAACTCAACCTGACGTCGTGTGTACGTATGTACAATTAAGTTTCTGTAATGCCTAGATTTTAAAGTTGTGTTTTTTTTGTGCAATAAAGTATATCTATCTATCTATCTATCTATCTATCTATGTACGTACGTATAAATGCTTTGCTTGTGTGCATGTCCATGACGAACTGAATCATTGTTACACATTTCAGAAACTATCGGAAACGTTTAGGATTCCTTACGATGTTTTCTCTCTCCTCAAAGCTGATGATGGCAGACATATGCACATAGATCAAAAAATACAGAAGTGCAAACTTAGATTTGAACGTACTACCTCCCGTTAAGAAGGCGCACGGTTTTATGACAGTTCTTATCCACTGAGCTACCGTCGCTTGTAGTCTTCGTAGATACAAGTAGATATACAACTATGTACAAAATATATTAGGAAATCTTTCCTCAATCCCATCAAGAGGGGGGAGACACATCACCAATACTCTTTGGAAAACAATAAATACCCTTCGCAAATACACTCGTTTCATATACAGAGAGGATTGGTACTAACAAGTGCCACTCGAGCCCTAAGAGGATTGCCTAGTGATGCTCCTACATGGTATCGGTAAACAGTTACATCCATGTTACCACCTCTTCCTTCGACCATTGTGAACAATGTTTGTTACGCGATTCCTTAGAAAACATGAAAATTTTTGTAATGTAACTTTCACAATAAAATTGTACCGATTATCGGAACAGATTTTTCGTTGTAATTCTGACCGACTTTTTGTAGGACGTGTGCGTTGCGTTATTACAACCAGTACGTTCTATTTTTTTTCCTACAAAAAAATCGGTCACCGATTGTCGGTTGTAGGCGGGCACCCAAATAGAGAGTCGGTCAAGTGATTTGGATTTTGGTAAGAAAATTGTCTTCATGAAACACCAAAAGTCGTAGAACAAATATTGTTCAGAATGGTTAGAAGAAATAGTTGTTAAATAAACGGATGTGCATTTTTACCGATACACAATCCGGTTGGGTAATGGTTACGCAAGCATAAGGCTACCATAAACTGTTGAGATAATGATTTTTATAGTGTAACCGTGATCCGGTTTGTCTCATTACTCTGTTTAAGGGTTGATTGAAGATCAGACCAAATTTTGAACGATTGTCCACTCTAAGCGAACCATCAGGTGACTCGCCTGTTTTTTCCCTTCTTTTTGCATAAAAATCTATACGACGAAAATGTATGGAATAGCAGATTTCAAATCAAACTCTGATTATAGCATCTTTTGGTATACGTTTCCGCTATATATTTCATTTACCAAGCTGTTGGTAGCTAAATAAAATTTTGAGTTTTTAGATTGATAGCAACATATCGATAATACAGGATTGCATCCCTAATAACGACCATAAACTCTGGCAAAGACTAGTGACATTCGTGTGGAACACACACTTGAGACCTATGCGCTCACTCGATTCCATTCCATTCTATGTTCTCCAGAGCATTTGCCATAAATAACATTTTAAATGTATTTATCAATAACGAATTGTACGTGTAAGTATTATCATGGGACACATTTTTTTTTTCTCGTGTAAGGCTACGTTTATTACTAAAAATTAGGAATGTTTGAAAAAAAAAAGAGTTATTCCCTTAGAATATTAGACTGACCGCATGGCGCAATTAGTAGTGACCCTGCCTCTGATATCTGTCTTTATTGATACTCAAAATCGGCTGAGTAGTCTAGGCAGAATCTTGGAACATACAAACATTATTTACATACTTACATACATTCCTTTTTGGATTGGCCATTGTCGGGTAAAAAAATAATTTAATGGGTTATGTATTTATCTAGCCATTTCATTTTTATGAGACAGCGGAGGTGTCTTCGTACCTATGAACCTGACTGACCGGATGGCGCAATTGGTAGTGACCCTGCCTCTGACGCCAAAGGTCGTGAGTTCGATCCCCACCCTGGACAAACATTCGTGCGATGAACACTTGTTTGTTCAGTCTGGGTGTAATATATGTATTTAAGTATATATTTGTGTTCCTCTGTTGTCTGATATCTGTAAAACAAGTGCTTAAGCTACTTAGTACGGAATCAGGTCAACGTATGAGATGTTGTGAGAATTATTATTATTATAAATTATTATACCATACCAGAACTAGATGTCAAAGGTCTTGCTGGCAGCACCAATAATTAGAGCACTTACCTGCAATCAAATAAAAGAACTACTTTAATAATAACCCGCAAGAGTAAAAAAAAGACGGGCACCAAACTAAAATAGCAAACATTTATTTATAGTGACACAGTAAATTGTCTCTCCTCACCTGATGGTAAGCAAGAGAAGAGCCCACGTTGCAATTACAACAGACGCGATGTCAGGCATCACCTCTCCGTTGGGACTACCACACTGGCACGCGTAATGCTTCTTCACGCTTCGTTTGAAGGAATCCATATTGTATTAAGGAGGAAATACATGCGCCGGCAACGAGTTCCATTTCTTGATGGTGCGGCAGAAATAGGAACTGCCAAATTTTTTAGTCCGTGATGGAATGTTTTCCACTGAGAGCGGTGACAGTGTTGTCCGGCGCATGTAGTTCTGTGACGGAAAAGGGAAGGTGGGATGAGGGAGAAAAGCTATTCAGAGCTTTCACCGTGATATAGGCGGTAAAAGACGCTAAGCGACCCGATGTCTCTACATGTCGAATATTGCCAACGTGACTATCACCTTAGATAAGTAATGTTTACAGTAATACCCCTCTAAATCGCGAGATAACCCATAACTTCAACGAAACTAAAGCTCTCTAATCTGAGTCACGGAAGAAAGGGACAGCCTATCCTATAATATGCCATGAATGATAAACAGAGAACATGATTAAACTCACTTTCCCACGATCAAATTTTCATGAACCACTTCAACTCAACGTAAATCAAAATGAGCCCTCCTTAGTTTCATATATCATCCCCATCACACGAGAAAGTTTTGCGCCCGCCACATCAAGCTTCTCACGTCCCTAGAGGATGCCATGCTCGGGAAAAATGAGAGGTGACTCGAGTCAAAATACAAATCAAAGTTAAACGCGTGTCAAAGATCCTATTTTTAAATACGACCCACTCATTGATAGATGTTACAGAACTTGATAAAACAGGCAAATAAAGTTGAATGTTGTAAAGATATGAGATAACTGGATCTTCGATAGCCTTGGGAAAATCCGTATTTACGATATCGTAAAATACTCCATGTTGTAGTAGATAATTTTAAAACACTGGCTCTCTGGCCGAAAAATACCTACTTTATTTTTATGTCTTTATCTAATTGCAAGATTTGAGGAATGCTAGCTTAGTAGTATAGAACGCGCTTTCCATACGGGGGCCATGGTGCGAATGCGAGCATGCACCTTTGGATATTTCAAATCTATGTGCGTATCTACAATTAGCCTTTTTTTTAGAATTATTTAAAATTTGCAACTCACTTTATACGTGGCGACCCCACGACAAAGCGTGTTAAAAGCCCGAAAAATGAATTAGCACTAACTTTTTTTTTAATTCCTCTGAAATTCCACGGACACTGGTTCCGTGCTTTTATTGTACTCGTTTATTAAGTGTTACAAATTATTTTGAAATTTGCTCCTCGATAAAATTTTGCACTAACATTTTGTGGTATTAGGTGCTACATATTTATTTAAAAACAGTTTCTTTCTGGTGTCTTCTCCGTGGAAATCAAACCTCGGCCACATGATGGTAAGTTATAGCTTACCATCAGGGGAGATTGCAGCCAAATGAATCGTTGTTCTCAAAAGAAATCCGAAATTAAATTGCATAATTTTGACTGACCGGATGGCGCAATTGGTAGTGACCCTGCCTCTTACGCCAAAGGTCGAGGGTTCGATCCCCACCCTGGACAAACATTCGTGCGATGAACACTTGTGTTTGTTCGGTGTCTGGGTGTAATATATGAATTTAAGTATATATTTGTGTTCCTCTGTTGTCTGATATCTGTAACACAAGTGCTTAAGCTACTTAGTACGGAATCAGGTCAACGTATGAGATGTTGTGAGAATTATTATTTGTTATTATTATTTTCTATTTGTTTCAATATTCCTGAGTGAGTCAGTCATTAAATAAATAAATCATTTATTTTCCTCTTTACAATAGGGTCTTAAACTAAAAGTACAAGTACATTAATTGCACGTCACTTATATGATCCTAGAGTAAGAGAGGCTGGCGCCTGAAATAGGCCAAGCCAAACCCACAGAAGGATGAATGATGAATATTTTCAGTCATTGGATCCAATATTCTGACTTGAGTAGGAGAATTCAACTCCGATCAAGCCCAACTCGAGTTATTTACTTACTCTAATCGCCACATTTCTTTATTATGCACATATTTAAATCTAAAACGAATCTTGAATTTAAACCGAGGGGATAAACTTTGGGTCTTCAACTTACTTTAAAGTTGGCGACCCCACAACAAAAGTGTTAAAAGCCCCGAAAATTATTGTTTGAGCAAAATAAATCAACTCTGATTATGCCAAACTCGAGTCAGTTACTCAAATCGATACATCACTACAAGTACTGTGGCTCTAAATAATTATCCTCTCGGATGTAAAATCTTGGGCGAGTTCTATCAATTTTCGCGTATTAATCCTCCGGTAATCGGAGATCCAGTTTGAGTTTGCAACTCATACATCAATCTAAGGAGTTTCTGAAAGCCCTGATAAATTTTAGATGGTTCACTCGTCGTAGAGATAAGAACGGTCGCTCTTCTAGTTTTAGTAGTTTGTTCTTTCATTTCGACGGTTCTAAAGGAGCTTTGAAAAGAATAAATTAAGCTAGAACTCTAGAGTAGTAGCAATCTGTGGGAGAGCCAGGCTTCGCCGCGAATAGGCAGACTCGACCGGAGTGATACCATGGCCTCACAGAAAACCGGCGTGGAGCAGCGTCTCTCCTGTTCCGCTGCGTGAGTGAGGGTACCGGGGCCCCATCCGGAGGAAAGGGGGGTTTAAAGCAAACAAAATACCTGATATTGACATTTTCAATGATTCCTCTACCAAATTCAAGCCTAAATTGAACATTCATTTTCAGCCTATCTGTACACACCCAAAGAAAACTTTATTGCTTGACTTGTATAGTATAATGTTTTTTTGTTTTGTATGCATCATCATCATCATCATAAGCCTATCGCAGTCCACTGCTGGACGTAGGCCTCTCCAATTGTTCGCCACTGTGATCTATCCATGGCTTCTCGCATCCAGCTCTTGCCAGCCATCCTGCGCAGATCGTCCCCCCACCTAGCCAGAGGGCGCCCTACATTACGTTTGCCAAGACGCGGTCTCCACTCTAGAACTTTGTATGCATGACTTACTTATATTTACTAAGCTGCAATGTTCTGGAAATTGTTGTGTATACCTGTAATTGGCAAACATATTTGAACCGAAACCCAATATGTAATGTAATGTAATGTAGTTGTAGATATATTATGAATGTCCTAGATGTGTATTGCTATTGGTGTACCTTTACTAAATAAATAAATAAAGGTTGGCAGTGCAGTTGTCACTCGACTGGTGTTGCGGGTGTCCAAAAGCGGCGGCATCCGTTTACAATTAGGATTAGACTCTAAATGAATCTCCCTCTTCACATGTATATATATATATATATATTTACATTTTTACGTTGTCTGTCTGTATTGTCCATGTGTATGTTTGTTTTGTTTTAGATGATATCAAAACTGATTAAAATAGAATCCACTCGTCACACCGGTCAATCTATTAATTAACGTGTGTTATTATAGATGTGTCGAAAGACACAGTAGCAGCCATTCTATTAAAAAAAAATACAATTAGGATCACCTAATAGTAAACGCATCACCACCTATCACATAAAAAGTACCCCAGTGTACAAATTCAGCGGGAGACAGGTGAGAGTCGACCCATACTGTACGTAGTACTCATTAGTATACTACGCCCTTACCCTTGAGAGTTCATGTCAGGCCACTGCCTAGCCTACTGTGATAGAGTTAAGTAAACATACTCAGAAGTTATTAATTAATAGTTCCGATGTTCCTGTCTCCGTGGGCGTCAGAAGCTTCGCCCACTCATGTTTCAGCGATGCACGAAATCTTCACTCAAGTACTTAAGAAGCATTGTTTCATATATGAGACAGAGATATAAAGGACATGTCCAGGAAACAGAAGGCTAGGACATAGAACAGTATTCTAAAAATCAAGAAAATTCTGCTGATTTCGGGATAAATACAAAAAAAAACATTCATCATAAACGACGGGGGCTATCGCGTGTGAAAAATCCGCTAAATGGCGAAATGTTGGACTGAGGTCCAAAATCAACAGCTTACATTCAATGATGTTGATGTTAGTTTGTCATATTAACATTTTGACAGATTACATTTAAAAATAACCAATCACATTGCATCATGTTTGGACCTCGGTCCTATAGTACGCCATCTAGCGGATTTTTCACACGCGATAGCCCCCATTACGTGGTCCAAAGCAGAAAATTAAATTAATAATTTTACTCCCAATCAAGCATACAACATGGCGTCATAGGAAAAACGACATGAACCATAGATTGCAAATGATAACCACTGTCAGATATCACTTGTCACTTTGACATAACAAATATACTGTCAAACCTGACAGTTGACAGACGTTATCATACAAAATTTCATTGCACCCATGATGGTTTTCGCTGTTCCGTATTGCTATATTTTTCTCATTTTTTTTGCAACAGAAAACGAAGTGTCATTTTAAAGAAAATGGTTATTGACAAAGTGTGTACAATTTCGACTAACTCTTTTAAAGATGTGAAGTGAATACACATTAGCGATCTCTCTGATTTCGCGATGTTCCAGGGCGGCGATGATTATACTTTCCATCAGGTGACTCACTTGCTCGTTTGTCCGCCTCTAGCATAAAAAAAATTGCCAGTAACTTTTCAATACATATTCATAGAAATAATATAAAGAAAGATTTATTTTTCCATAAACATCTATAAGTTTGTTGTACAAAAAATACTATTGACCTTGTACTCAGAACAGTTCATCTCTAGGCTAATTGTTACTATACGAACACCAATTAATAACAACTTAATGAGAGACTTTGATTCACAAACGCTAATGAGAGACTTTTAATGCATTACTCTTTATATCTCCACGGTTGACTGTCTCGGTGGCGCAGTGGTTAGTGGGTCGCACTTTAAAGCAACGGCTGCGCAAGACCTCCCGGGTTAGATCCCCGGGTCGAGTCAAAACTTTGTAGGTAAGTTTTCGATAAGAAATTCTTAGTGACAGCCCGGAGTCTGAAAGTTGGCGGTCTTGTACCCCCGTGCCTCGGAAAGCACGTTAAGATGTTGGTCCTGCGCCCGATGCCTCTCTGGTCGTGTAACAGTAGTGTCTCATCGGAATATGAGAGTGCACTTGTGTTTGCGGACACGCTTGAGCACTAAAATTTATCCAGCTTACGTGGCTGATCGTTGAGATTGGCCGCCGTAGCCGTAATCGGTTGGAGGATATTATTATTATTTATTATCATCACGGGTTTTCATTCACCGTAACCATTTTTCAATCATCATCATCCCAGGGTTTTGTTCCTTAAACAAGGACAGAATAAATGTTTACTCCAAGTTGATCGATTGTCTTTCAATTCATCGAACCCACATCTCTACAGTAACTTTGTTGGTTGCGTGCAAAGTCCTCGCTTTTTATGCCCGGGGTAATTGTGACTCCCGGTGTCCATGGGTGGCAGCAATCGCTTGCCAACAGGCGATCTGTCAGCTCGTCTGCCACATCAACATCATCATCATCAGCAACCCACACTCGTCCACTGCTGGACATAGATCTCCCCTCATGCACGCCACTGCTCCCGATTTTCGACCACTCTCATCCAGCCCACACCAGCCAGCCTTCTAATGTCATCATCCTATCTTGTCGCAGGGCGTCCTACACTACGCTTACCGAGTCGCAGTCTCCACGCAAGGACTTTACGGCTCCAACGGCTGTCAGTTCTGCGGCTAATATGACCAGCTCACTGCCACTTCAGTTTGCTGGTTCGGTGGGCTATGTCGGTGACTCTGGTTCTCTGTCGGTTTACATCATTTCTGATGCGGTCCTTCAGAGATACTCCGAGCACAGCCCTTTAAATAGCTCTTTGAGCGACTTTGAACCGGTGGACTAGTCCAGCCGTGAGCCACATATGACATTAAAAAAACAAAGCTAGCATGTGATTTTATTCCAACCGATTACGGTTACGGTGACCAAAGACGCGGCCACTTACCTACGCATGATATATTATAGTGCTCAAGCGTGTGCGCAAACACAAGTGCACAATCCTATGGGACACCAGTGTGACACGAGTACTCCAATGACAATCGTCCAGACAAGGAGTACACGCTTCTTCGATCAATCAGGCCTCTGACGCGGGCAGCGCATCGATCACCCATCGTTCATTGATTTATTGAAAACGTCGTAACTCTTTTATGGTGTTAACGTTTACTTTTATTTCGTTTGAGTTGGATAGGAGATTGATGGGCGGCAGCAATCGCTTACCATCAGGTGATCTGTCTGCTATTCTGTCCCATATCACTTAAAAAAACACAATTTTCAATTTCAAAAACTGCACATCATCATCATCATTTCAGCCAATAGACGTCCACTGCTGGACATAGGCCTCCCCCAATGTTCTCCACACAGATCGGTCCTGTGCCGCCCGCATCCAATGGATTCCCGCGATCTTCACCAGATCGCCGGTCCACCTTGTGGGGGGCCTGCCACGGCTGCGACTTCCTGTACATGGCCTCCACTCGAGGACCTTTCCGCCCCAACGGCCGTCTGTTCTCCTCGCTATGTGCCCTGCCCATTGCCACTTGAGGCATGCAATCCTTTGGGCTATGTCTGTAACCTTAGTTCTCCTGCGGATCTCATCATTTCTGATACGATCACGCAGGGAAACTCCGAGGGGCACATCACCTGATATTAATTTATTCCGTTTCTTTTAATTTTGTAAATGTTCAATAGAAAATTTTATGAATTACGTCAGATGATTATCAACTCATTTTCTTATTGCTTCTTGCAATTAAAACTGCGATCGCCTTCATCTAAGTAATCGATTTATACATGTAAGACCCACCCGTTGAATTTGCCTCAGATATAATCTAAAGTGGACTCCTGTTTCACGAACTAATTACTGTTACGGGGGTGATATTATCGGAACCGAAGTCGGAGTCGGAGTTTTAAATAATGTTTGGCGGAGTCGAAGTCGGAACTGGAGTCGGAGGCAGAGGCAGAATAAAGATGTTAATAAACAAAAATAGTAGGTACCTACAATTATTAATTAACTTTAAAAAAAATTAACAAATAAAGAAAATAAATTGAATGCTAAAATCGTACGAAGTGATTCCAAAAGTAGCGATTGTATTTAATGAACAACAATTAAATTAAATAAATCAAATACTTAAATCATATGAAGTGATTCCAAATGAAGCAATTGTATTTAATGAACAAAAGTCTCGCAGCTTTGACCGCTGTCAACGACTGTCCAAACTATTTCTTGTGCTTCGACCTCCGGTAATAACCTCCGATTTAAAATTATCGGAGCCGAAGTCGAAGTCGGAAGTGTAACATCAATCGGAAGTTTTGACTTTTCGAAATCGGAGTCGAAGCTCCGTATCATCCGTGCTATAGACTCCCACTTCGACAATGGACCAAGGATAACGCACTTCATACAAAAACGCGTTAGGAACCGGTCGCCTAAAAAAATCAATGACTGTTACTGTTTTTTTTCCAATAGCAATAAAACGGCTGATAGCCCCTAAAATTATATTTCCCTTCATTTTCGTACTGAATGTTCACACACGATCGTCTCCTGAACGACAGGACATCAATACACGGCGTTAAGGCGAGGCCAGTTCTCTAATGACGAAAAAAAATGTTTGAACTCCGAGTTTGAAGAAATTATGCAGAGTTCTAATAAGGATAAAAGTAACGCAGACTGAAAAAGAAACAAACAAATGCAATAATAGAAAATAAAAAAAAAAATGTTGAGACCTTTGCAAAACATTTTTGATATCACTGCATAATATGTTATTATTTTCAAGGAAAGATATTATCTGATTTATACGAAGAGGTTTTTATTCTTCTAAAATCATAACCATTTCCAGTTAATTTTTTAATTTAAATTCAACTACCTAATTCCAAATATCAATTAAACAATCACACATTTTTTTTTAAAAAAGTTCAAAAAAAGTGTGTGATTACCTTAGCGCCGTTTCACCGGTTGTAGTGTCCAGCTCTTTCAGGGCAAGTGACACAGACATAACATGTGTAACAAGAGGTTTTACGAAAAGCTCTTGTTGTACTGTGACCTGGCCTTAAGATATGCCGCTTCGTCAACAAAACGCTTCACGATCAGCGTTTTCCAATGTTTGTTCGCTTTAGGGCTGCCATATGTACGGTGCGAGTAATATTAATTACTAATTTGGGAGCCATGGACGTATATTCCATACGGGGGTTCGTGGTTCGAATTCAAGTTTGAAAAATCCAAAGATTTATCAAATCTATGTGCATATTTCTACCATTAGCTCGGCGGTGAGAAAAAACATCGTGAGAAAACCTGCACATCTCGGATAGATTCTTATAATTTTAGATACTGTAAAGATTGAAACGATCTCTTATATAAACTTACTAGTCTAGATACTTGTTTTTATCTCGTACTTTCGTAACCTGAAAAATATATATAACATAATATGGTTTGTCCACGCGTCGACTGCGTGCACGGCTGCGGCCGGAGCGGCCAGCGGCGACCAGCGGAGGGGTGAGCGGGCGCGGGGCAGCCACCCAGCGCTGGCCGACCACACTCCACGATTAAGCGGCTTGCGGACACTCGCATTTGTTTATTTAAATTTATTTGTTTGTTTGCTCTTGATCTCATCAATACAACCATTTACACCTACAGTCCGCTTTTAATTCATTAATCTTCTGAGAACGTCGAGGACAGGTTACGCGAAACGTGCAAAGGTTCTTTCACTTGCGCGCTCAATTTATGGATAAAAACTCTCCTCGCGGCAGTGGCGGCCCTCTACCAGTAACCTCTCTAAGCCCTCCTGACACTCTCGCCAGAAGTCCATATTCAGAAGCATACATTTTCTTCTAAATGACTGACATTAAACCAACAGCCAGCAACGATACACCATCGTTACAATACCTACAATATCCGAGATAATTATTCTTTAAGTGTAACCGTGATACAGTTGATCTATTTAAGGGTTGCGAAGGTCAGACGCCATCGCGGCAAGTCGCTTAGTTTTAATTACTAGACTTCCCGAATCCTGTATCACGGTCCAAGCGTACCCCGGGCTCCGAAGCCACAGTTTTGGACGCAACTAGGAATTATATGCTAAGATGAGGAGGAGTATTCACTACTAATTCAGCAGTTAAAACATCGTAAGAAAACTCGCTCGTTTAGGACACAGAAAACTGGCGTGAAGCAGCACTGTGTTGTGTTTCGCTGCGTGAGTGAGGGTACCTGAAGAACAATCTGGGGGAAAGGGGGGGTTTAAAGGTTGGCAGGGCACCTGTGACACTGGTGTCTATGAGCGGCGGCAATCGCTTACCATCAGACAATCCGTCTGCTCGTCTGTCACCTATCACATAAAAAAAAGTTTACCGCCGCCTATGTATGTTTTATTTATTCCTGCAAAGTTGAAAGGTATATCGGTGAAATTTTCCGTTTCTGCCTTATGTGGAACGTTCTGTCGACAAAACGTCCATAGGTGAAAGGTCCCGTCGATGAATCAGCCGTATGCGAAATGTTCTGTCGACGAAACGTCCATCGGCGAAAGGGGCTGTCGGCGAAAATTTCTTAAGCGAAACGTCCTGTCGGCGATCTGTTCTGTGGAGAAACAGCTGTCGGTGAACGGTGGCGGAATCGGACACTGGTGTAGCGGGAGTCTATGGGCGGCGGTAATCGCTTCACACCCAGTGATCCGTCGACTCGTCTGCCACCTATAACATAAAAAAAACCTGCAACGCCAGTAGAGGAGTATCTATTTTTTTATGACCAACCATACCATTATTTGACCATATTTTACCAAAGCATCATCCATAACAGCGTTGTCAGTTTTTTTTACATAATAACCCGCCTTAATTAACAGCTAGTAGTCTTGACACCCCTATCGCACCCTTTCTGGTAATCCTGTCCATTCGCACCGTAATTCGAACCTTTATCTTTACGAGACCAAACAAGCGTAGCTCACAATAAAATGGCCGCATTCCACTCAGCCCGGGGTCAAACACTGGTAAATCCTATCAATTCGCCCCAGATATCTCTTTGGGGACAATTGAGATGGACGCGAACAGATGGACTCTAAATGCGAGTTACACGATACAGCTTGCTAGTTTTAGAGATCCTCAACTCATCTCAGGTCTAGTTTAAATCTTATCAATTCGCCCCAGAAATCTTTTTGGGGACAATTGAGACGGACGTGAACAGAATGCGCGTTACACGATACAGCTTGCTAGTTTTAGGGATCCTCAACTCATCTCAGGTCTGGTTTAAATCTTATCAATTCGCCCCAGAAATCACTTTCGGGACAAGTGAGACGGATTCGAACAGATGGACTCTGGATGCGAGTTTCACGATACAAGTTGCTAGTTTCGGGGATCCTCAACTCATCTCAGTTCTGGTTTAAATCCTATCAATTCGCCCCAGATATGTCTTTGGGGGCAATTGAGACGGATGCGAACCGATAGACTCTGGATGTTACAACGATACAGCTTGCTAATTTCAGGGACCTCATCTCATCGCAGTTCTGGTTTAAATAATGGTGAGATGGGTGCGAGCAGACTGACACTGTAAGTCTGGATGTAACAACGTTACAGCTTGTTAATTTAGGAATCCTCAACTTATCGCAGTTCTGGTTAAAATAAATAAATTCATACATTGACCCGATTCCGTACCAATATTATGGATATCATACAACAGAAGAATAACAAATATAAGCCGTTATTTTTTATTGTTTACGTCCCGAAAACCTTAAATATATTATATCTTAAAATATATATCACTACCTTCTTTACCCCAAGGTTATATGTATATTTCTCTGTAAAAGTAACATAATATATTGTTAGTGCTAAAGAACTGTGTAAAGCATCCACGAGAGCTACTGCCGACAAAATGTTCTGCAGTTTGGCAGATTTTGTGATAAGTACTGTATTTGTATTGAATAAATAAAAAATGAAAAAAAAAATGCGTGAATGAAGTTCATTCTGAATGTCAAGAGTGGATCAACAATATAAGCAAAAAAATCTGCTGCTCCATACAAAATACAATATCACCCGGCAATAAAGTATGGAACAGCTGTCTTTGTTTTCGCCGTTATTGAGTAATCTGCTTATATAAGGTTTTCGGCATGTAAACGATATATATTTAGCGGTCAAAGAGATCCGAGCAACCTACTTGTTATTCCTTGCCTATAAAACAACATTATTTGTTTTAGACGAATGATCTTTAGTCCCTCTATAAAAACATAAAATGTCAGATAAATATATAGGTCCTATTGATATTTATAGAGGAGGATTGGCTTTGTACGTGAGACAGTTTCTGATAGTCCGTTTATTTATTACGGGACATAATGTGTCCATTTAAATAAACGGGAATAAACCGAAACCTTCAAGTATAAAAAATTGTCACTGCAAATTTAAGATGTATTACAGAGGAAAAGGTTAGTTATACTCAACCCAATTATTAATGAAATATGACTTTGACTCGAGTATAAAAGGTACTTATTTCTCTTTTACTTATAGGTTTCACGCAACATGAACCAAGTAGGAGTCTAAGGGCCGATTCTGTTTTGTCCTTCTGAGTAGGGAACCCTAAAAACAAACAAACAAAGGGAGGACCAGGACAGTGTGCGACGCTGTCTTGGTGTACTTAAAAAAAAACACGCATCACCCCCCTCATACCGTCACATTCCCGTGTTCCTTGTAACAAGGATACCGTGCAAACAAGGTTCGTCAACAAAGCCCCATATTTGATAGCACCGGGATTTGTTGCGGATTAAACGCTCCTGTCTTGGTTTATTCTATTTCTTCGCTTATATTGACGAGTGGCATAAGCGCCTTCGAAGCGAGCTTTAAGCGGTACGAGTACGTAACAAAATAAGTAGACACATCGCCAGCTCCCTACATCTCATGCTGAACAAACTCCGCACACACTCACGCGAGCGTTATAGAAATCTCGGCGTGGTTTAGCGACAGAGACAGAGACGGAACGAGTGCGGGAGAGACGACGATGGAACCAGACCAATTTTATTGGATCACTTTCAGAATTATTTCCAGAACGTGTAGGTTCCATCTGGGTGTTTTCTCTCACCACTCAATTCGAAATACCATGAGCCCAATTCTCGTGCTCGTGATATTTTTAAAACATGGCGGATATCACCTGAAAACCATACAAAAAAACTATGTTTTAGTGATATATGTCGTATGAGAAAAAATGTCACGAGCACGAGAATTGGGCTCCAGGAGCCCAATTCTCGTGTCCGTGACATTTTGAAAACATGGCGGATATCAATTGAAAACCATACAAAAAAACTGTTTTAGTGATATATGTCGTATGAAAATAAATATCACGTGCACGAGAATTGGGGTCCAGGTTTTTAGTTCGTGGTTTTTGAAAGCGGTGTTTTTCGCAGATTTTTTTTATATATAGGTGCTCGGATTCATACCTAGAACTTCTGTTCAGAAGGCGCATGCTCTTGAACACTGAGCTAACATCGCCCAGACCGATTAGAAGTCATAATTCGGTGTCTGGGTGTAATATATGTATTTAAGTATATATTTGTGTTCCTCTGTTGTCTGATATCTGTAACACAAGTGCTTACGCTACTTAGTACGGAATCAGGTCAAGATATGAGATGTTGTGAGAAAAAAAATTCTCTAAGTTTTGAGAAAACCAAAACTTCTAAAAAGTGACGTAAAATAATTAGCATATAGTCGATCCGTTCTAGACAATTTTTTTTTACATATTTTACAAAAATCACTCATCAAACACTATTGTCATTAAAACAGTTAAGTTAGTTTTTCGAATAAGGTACATTTTGCTCCAAAGTGTCTACTAAATTTCGGTTTCTTCTTAAAATAGTGTCAGAAAAATCTCGGGTCACGGAATAACGGGGACAAATATGACGAGGGTGTGGCAGATCTCGCCTTCACCTGTTACGGAAATCCTTCGTTTTTAAAATGTATTGTGTTATATTGTAACAAAATCAATATTTCAATGTCCATGTTTTATGTATTTTTATGTATTAAAAAACAAACTTTGACTGGCCCGATGGATCATTTGGTTGTACGCCAAAGGTCGTGGGTCCAATCCCCACCCAAACATTCGTGTGATGAACACTTACGTTTGTTCAGGGTCTTTTTTTATGTCATAGGTGGTAGACGAGCAGACGGATCACATGATGGTAAGCAATTGCCGCCGCCCGTGGACACCCGAGACACCAGTGAATAAATGATTTTTTACTTTTTTTACTTTTTTTTTTTTAGTGGAGTCATAAGTGAGCTGCCAATCTTTAAACCCCCCCTTCCCGCGGATTGGGCCTCCGGTACCCACAGCACAGTGCTCCTTCACGCCGGTTTTCGGAGAGGCTGTGGTATCACTCCGGTCGAGCCGGCCGTGGCTCTCCCACGGTCTGTGTAATAATATTATATTTTTGTAAAATATTGACGACCCGTTTGGATGAGTGGTAGTGAATGCTGCCTCTGGTACAAGGGTTCAATCCCCGCTCAGAACAAACATTTTGAGTGCATATTGAACATGTATGTTTGTATTGGTCTGGGTGTTTTCTATGTTTTATAAGTATTTACAAAAGAAAAGTATTATATGTAATTCGGAGCGTCAGCACAGTGGCGCCCTCTAATATGTTTGGAAACGTCAAGGAACTTCCTTGGGCATAGTCGGCATAGCGATGGATTGGTACTTTTTGGTTATTCCATTGCCATTTACTTTGATTTTAGCAAGCTGTCAGTTTGTTGTTTGACTTGAGACACGCGGGAATCGCTAGAGGTATTCGGTGTGTGTTTTCTCAGTAAAACTTGGTGTTGGTTGTACTTTTGCGTTTTGCGTTTTTGCGTTGACTTAGAATTTTTTTTTTCACGGGTTAAAGGCAATTAGATCTAAGTATTTGATATGAATTTCAACTTGATAGCTCTACGCGTTCATGAGGAAAAAAGTAATAAGTTTATATTTATTAAAAAATATATATTTTGTAATGTAACTAAAAATTTAAGGTTTTCGGAATTTTTCCTTTATGTGTGCTATAAAACGTTGCTTCATGCCAAATTTCAAGATTCTAGGTCGACTGGAAGTACCCTTTAGGTTTTGATTCCCTTGCGAGTACTTGCGAGTTTCAAAATATGCAGCTTAAATTGCTGTTTCTTTTGATTGCGTTGACATAGAAGTTTGATTTTGTTACAGCTTAAAGGTATTATAGACCTGAGTATTTGGTATGAATTTCAATTTAATACCTCTACGCGTTTATGAGGAAATGGGTAGTAAGTTTAAAATTATTAAAAAAATATATATTATGTGATGTAACTAAAATTTATGGTTTTCGTAATTTTTCCTTTATCTATGCTATAAGAAGTTGCTTCGTACCAAATTTCAAGATTCTGAGTTCACGGGAAGCACCCTGTAGGTTTTGATTCCCTTGCAAGTGTCGAAAATTTGCGACATAAACGGCTGTATCTTTTGATTGCGTTGGCTTAGAAGTTTGATTTTTTCACAGCTTCAAGGGACAGTAGACTTGAGTAATTGATATAAATTTCAGCTTCATACCTCCACGCGTTCTTGAGAAAAAGGGCCTTGACAGACGGACGGACGGACAGACGGACAACAAAGTGATCCTATAAGGGTTCCGTTTTTTCCTTTTGAGGTACGGAACCCTAAAAATGTTTTTTCGTAACCCACGCCACTTTATTTACGGGTTATCATTAAATATAACACCTAAACAATTTTTATTCATAAATACCACCATTCCAGGGCAAGGTGAAACTGAAATTCGGGTAATTTGATAAGGGTGTGGCAGATATGGCCATCTCCTGTCACAGCCTTTCCCATGGTTCCCGTGATAGAAAAATGTATTATTGTTTACCTTATTTCCCATTCTTGGCACACAGAATACTCGTGTATTTGTTTGTCCGAAAGAAATGCTTTGGGCGAAGTTTTGATGTTCTAATCCATTTCATCAGCAGGAGGTTGGTGCCACTCTACTGAGTATCTACAGCGTAACCTACTCGTATGTATTTTTACTCAACGGAAAATGTGTAATGCCTACGCAATGTCTAATATCAGGGCTATTCAACCTTTTTAACAGCCGGGTACAATTTGCGTTTAAAAATTCACTAAACTCTCTTTGTTCTCAAAAAAGAGCAAATTTCTTTTATAAAGTTACATATACCAATGAAGGCCATTTGTAAAAGAACCTCTCAACGAAATATCGGTCAAATAATTCTCCATCGGCGGCTGCAAAAAGCTCAATTCATTTTAAGTGATCGCCACCGCCCATGGACACTCTCGACACCAATGGAGACACAAATGCGCAGCCAACCTTTGAACCCACCCTTTCTTCCGGATTGGGACTCCGGCACCCTCACTCATGCAGCGAAACACAGCACAGTGCTGCTTTACGCCGGTTTTCTGTGCAGCCGTGGTATCACTCCGCTTAATGCCGGAAAGAATGGAAAATGCTGAAGGAAGGAGGCCTACACTCAAGTAGCATAGGATAAAGAAGAAAATTCTCTATTACCATAAGACTTGTTAGCTCGGACACAATTCTACTAGGGAGCGAATGTCTTGTCTATAAGCGTCGGTAAAAAGAAGCGTTTGACACCGAAACATTTTGGGACTGTGATTCTAAACTCCTAAGTACCTAAGCTTAATGGAGTCGTGATGAAACAACTTGATATAATATATTCCGATTTTATAATTTTTTTAAACAGCACGGAAGCAGAAATTAGGTAGGTAAAAGCACCTACGAGTAGCGAGACTACAAAGCTAACGTATAGTAAGCCACCCTACAAAATGAAAAATATTTTATTATTTGATTTATCTAATTTTCGCAGTAACTGACATGGCGCTTAGTCTTGATTACCTCAATAAGGAAACGGGCGAAGAATGACAGATTGCAGTAACTCAACGTGCGGTATGTCCAAATTCCGAGACAGGAAAAATGTTACACTTATTGTTTATGTCCCCTGATATTGTGTGCGAGGAATACTGATGGTCTACGAAATACTTTTGTTTTGTTTCGCGCTGTTTGGTGGTATTCACGGAAGAAATGTAATCGTAATATCTGGAGGCTGTTTGATTTAGTTAGTTATCTTATATAGTGCTATAAAATGGATGGCGAAAATAGAACTTTTGGTACAAATACGCACCCCAATATCAGATCCTCCCTTTTGACCGAGTAAAACGTCGTGCAACTCGAATAGTCGACGACGACAATCTCACTGATCGTTTAGACTCTCCGGCCCTGCGCGGAGAGAAGTCGCATCTCTATGTGTCTTTTACCGCCTTTACCATGGTGAGTGTTCCGAGGAGTTGTTTGCCGGCGTAAATTAAGATTCCAGCCGGACAATCTGGATGAAAGGAGGTTCACCACCGTGCGCTTTACATGACAAGTTTTGCCACGCACCTCTTCATTGTGGAATCAACTTCCCGCAGCGGTATTTCCGAACCGGTACATTGGGATCTTCAAGAAACGAGCCGATACCTTCCTAAAAGGCCGGCAACGCATCTCTACTACTTCTGGTGTGGCTGATTTCCATGGGCGGCGGTGATCACTTACCATCAGGTGACTTGCCTCCTTTTCTCATAAAAAAAAACATAGTTGATATTTTTATAGCAATCTTTTGCAATTTATTCTTAAGTAAATAACACACTTAAAAACATGGACTGCATCCAGAGCTGTGTGTGGCGCGTTCTTTATCCACTGAGCTCCAAGATGTTTGATAGGTATTTTCTTCTCTACTTTTTACAGTATCGAAGGCGCAAACGGTAGTTAATCAAAAGTTGACCCCAGAAAAGCGGTAAATTTTCTTTGCGTAGCATATTCTGGCCAACCTAAGGGAGAAACAAGAATCCTCTGCTAATGAGGAACTTGTGAATAGCCCCCAAATCCCACTCGGCCCGTATTCTTTTGACGGAGCGCGGAGAAAACGGCGGCTTTGAAGAATTTCGATTGGAGTTGAGAAGTTTCGAAGCGGCCCGTTTGATCCGCAGGCATTTTCATTACGAAACGGGGTCATAGTAAAATGAGATAGTAGGAACCAGTATAAAATGCGCCAGACATACAGGGTATAAAAAGACCCTTAACGAAGCTGGCGTCTACGCACTCAGACCATTAAAACAAGTCTTCAAACAAAACAATATTGATGGGAAACGAAGTTGATTTTTTGGTGTAAATTTTAATCCTATAAACGGACAACGCAATGAACAGCGTACACCGGACCGCGCCGCACGCGCGGCCGCGCCTCAGTCGCCGAGGCGCGTCCCCCGCACACACCCCCGCCCCGCAGGCTGTACGTTTTGAAACCATTTTTCCCTAGGAATTACTTAAAATTTTGAACAAGTTTCTTTGGACAAAAATTAGGTAATAACGTTTTAAATTTATTTACATAAAATTTTGAGATTTTTATTTTGACTTTGACCTTCAATGATTTGGAAAGTATTGAGTTCCCAGGTATGGTCTAGAAGAAAAAAAGATGATGTGCTGAATACGTGAGTTTCGGCCTCGTTAAGGGTCTTTTTACACCCTGTATACACCAATCAGCACGTCTCAAAGTAGGGCATTTACCGTCAATTGAAAGCAATAAACACGTTTGAGTTAAAAAGTCTAGTATTTTTGTATTACTTTTGTATTGGCAAGATTGATTGAGAGATTGGCAAGTGAGATGCAATTTAATTTAAAAACCTAAGCAATGTTACCTTTTTGTGAAAGAGAATAAACGTAGGAGGATCTCCAAGCGCACACAGAGTATCACAGATTTGTCATTCAGGTAGTTTGTGATCGTCCTCTCTCTGTTTCATTAATTTCATTATATTAACATACTCGTAGTTATTAAAATCCCATATTTTATAAACATTTTAATAACTAAGTAATACAAATAGTACGTATAAAGTTTGTTGTTAGTCCATATACTCTACTATAGATGTCAGGCAAGAGATATTCAACAGGCCTACTTTTTTGCATGTGTACTATGGGTTCAATAGATTAAATGAATGGAGTTTGAAGACGTGACGCGCGATTTGATCATTAGCCTCCCCTGAGGGCGGGGGTTGCTTGCATGCTTTGTTTCTAATCGTATTCAATATCTGCGATTTCACGTGTAATACTTTCTAAGATCTTAGCATTTCTCACAATCGAACTAAACAAGACTCTAGCACGAGTGATGCCTAGAGGTCACGCTTTTGGCGAGACTGTCCCGTTGTTTTTTTTTAAAGATATGGTCCTCCTGCTTTTCAAGGATGTGAGTGGTGACCTTTTTTATGCAATTAAAAAAGACTTAAAGAGGTCAGGACTTTATTGTCTCGAAAAGCAGGCTTTTGGAGACAAAATAGGACAGAAGTAATCACGATCTTTGGGGATTTGAAATCATCATCATCATATCAGCCCACATCCACCCACTGCTGAGTATAGGCCTCTTCTTTATCAAGCCACTCCCGTCGGTCCCCTGCCAGCCTTAACCATTGTTTCCCCACTGCCGTTACAATATCGTCAGACCATCGGGCAGGTGGACTGCACACAGGACGTCGCCCCATTCTTGGCTGCCATTCGATAAGTTTTATAGTCCACCTATCATCTTTACGCCTTGCCAGGTGTCCTGCCCATCTCCACTTTAGCTCACACACTCGCGTGCCAACGTCTACTACCCTGGTTCTCTTTCGAATTTAATCGTTGGGTACGCGGTCTCGTAAAGAAAGACCATAGCACGATTTGAAATAGTAAACTTTTATTAGAATAGTTATTTACGAAATTCCTGCTATACACCTTATTTTTGAGCATCCGAAAGTGTTTTTTTTATGTCGCTGAAGGTAAACGTTACTAATTTTGGGTCCTTATCGTTTTGTGCTGCTTTCGACCAATCAAACGTAAAAACCAATTAGAGATACCCCAACCAAAACTAGAAATATTTAAATCTGGACCCTATTACAGGGCAATAAAAATGTATAATAATATTCCGGCACTCAGTTTTCTTATGTAATGAATTAATAATAAAAATTCTCACATCTCATACGTTGACCCGATTCCGTACTAAGTAGCTTAAGCACTTGTGTTACAGATGTCAGACAACAGAGGAACACAAATATATACTTAAATACATATATTACACCCAGACACCGAACAAACACAAGTGTGTCGCACGAATGTTTGTCCAGGGTGGGGATCGAACCCACGACCTTTGGCGTAAGAGGCAGGGTCACTACCAATTGCGCCATTCGGTCAGTCAATTATGTTAAAGCATGTAGGTAATTAATGTTAATCTGAATAATATTTGCGATGCTCTAACAGAGTCATGCACTGGACTCACATATATTCCACCATCCTATATACTGTACATGTTATGCAAATTAAAATCTGAATCAGAATCAAATCCTGCTTATTACTCAAATTACTCAAAAAAACATAAAGAAATATAGAGGCAGGTGCTTGAGTTACCTATATCGGAGTGAGATTATGTATGTTATTTTTTTTATGTGATAGGTGGCAGAGGAGCAGACGGATCACCTGATGGAAAACGATTGCCGCCGCCAATGGACACCCGCGACACCAGTGGAGTCACAAGTGCGCTGCCAAGTTTGAAACCCCCCTTTCCCCCGGATTAGGCCTACGGTACCGTCACTCACGCAGCGAAACATATGCTTATGTTAGGTGAAATAAATAAAAAAAATCTGAACAATCTAGGTACCAATGCGTTTGAAATGGGAATAGTTTTTGTTTTGACAAAATTTTAGTACAATCGTCCAAAATGAAAGGGGGTAATATGAACACAGAGCACTTCGTTATAATGAGTAGTTGCGATGTTGGAGTCAACGTGGGGTCCGTAGTTCTTAATGGAGAAACCGTGTAAGTTTCGATGGAGGCAGATAATGCCCGGCCAGGGAGTGTAGGGGAGAAACTGTAGTGTAATTGTAAATGTCTAAAAACCAACTACCAAAAAAACACACTCTAAAAAGTACGAAATTATTATACCGTATTGCCATGAGCGTATGCCACCTACTGTAGCAAAACAGATTAATTATAATATAGTACCTCAGTGGGTCTTCTAAACGACTGGCCCGATGACGCAGCCGCCTACTTCACACCACACAGTAAACAGAAAGCCGACATCCCTACAAAGGCTATGCATACATACATGCGCGCGTACAGTGATCTCGGCACGGTTCGGCGTGAAACAGTGAAAGACTATATGAAACGTCTACGCGCGAGAAATTATGATATACTGCGTAGCGCGTAGGTCAAAGAACTGTTCAATATCAATGTCAGTTACAGCAAAGCATCGGCCCGAGGCCTCGATGGCTTCAAAAAACAAACAAAAATATCTTTATTCAATTTAAGTTCATACAGAACATTTATGAATGTCAAATATTATGTAATCTACCGCTGATTCGGAATGTCAATTTCTACTAAAAAGAATCAGTAAGAAACTCAGTAGTTACTCTTTTCTAATAATATGGTAATTACAATTTTTATTCTTATACAAATTATGATTACAGTGACAGTATGACAGCGTAGCGTAGTTGCCTGCCTCACGCTCCAAGGGCCTTGATTACCAGTAAGGAATAACATTCGTACGTCGAGAATTTGATGATTGACGATCTAGTATGCATCTTTATAAAACTCGTTTGGGAATACGATTATATATTTCCTCACCGTACAATTACGACGAAAATATAAATTTTGATACCAAAACCAAAATGAATACTTACCGTATCTTCTTTTATCTATATAGTTAAGAGCTCATAACCTTTTATTTCCACTCTCCTCGAGCACAAAGCAGCGAAATTGAGGTTTTGTTGTTTTAATTCCACATAGATTGTTTTCACAGCTCACAAAATTCATTGCTCGTCGACATTATCACGAACCCGCTAACACCACGCTTATAAAATACCCCAAATAGCTCCGTGGATTAAAATCTCCACAGGTCGAACAGAATTACACGTGATATTTACCCAAAACGAACCGTATTTGTGGTGGATGAAGGGCTGCTATCGCGTGGAACGACGAACTGAGCAACACGATCTAAGGTCCGGAATATCTTACACCCCATAAAGTGAGTTGAAATGTTTGCGCCCAAATAAATACTTTTCGCCGGAGTTTTTGCTATAAAACATGATCGATAAAGAGTTTTCTCCCGCGGTTTTTGTAGCGTAACAGTGAAGTGACAATATGAGTACTATTGGAGAGATCGAGATGAAAGTGAGTTTTGGTATGGTATGATATCATCAGCCTATTAACTGTCTCTCTGCAGGACAAAGGCCTCCATCATAGAATTCAAGTCAACGCTACTATGATGGTATTAGGTTTAGTCACCACGCTTGTCTAATGATTAGTGATGACGAAACCGAGCTATGTTCAAAAAACTCCGATATCATGGCCCGGTACTTGATATGACGGGTAGGGCAAACTAGCGACGCCAATCGATTTTAATTTTTAGCTACTAAACCGGGTCTATTTTAAACAATTTCGGAGTTACAACCTCTCGGCCAACACTTATACTATTTATTAAATAACCATGCACAAATGTTGGGTCCAACGCGTACTCGAAAAATTGATGACACTCATGTTTGTATTGGTCTGGATATTTTCTATGTATCATACCGTGAAAGAGCCACGCTTTAGCATGAATGGACCGGCTCGACCAGAGACATACCACGGCCTCACAGGAAACCGGCGTGAAGCAGCACTGTGCTGTGTTGCGTGAATGAGGGTACCTTAGGCCCAATCCGGGGGAAAGGGGAGTTTAAAGGTTGGCAGCGCATTTGTGACTCCAATGATGTCACGGGTGTCCATGGGCGGCAGCAATCGCTTACCATCGGGTGATCCGCCTGCTCGTCTGCTACCTATGACATAAAAAAAACATAACTATGTATTTACAAAAGAAAGTATTATATGTATACATTTGTAATCCCACTGTTGATTCTGATATCCGTAACACAGGTGCTTGAGCTACCTATCTCGGAGTCAACAATGTATGTGATGTGATGTTGTTAAACAAGTGAGTTCTGAGCCTCTAGTAGTGAAGTGACAAATGCCTGTCAATCTATCAAACCGATTCCATAGTACCCGTGGTTCGGATGGCGCTTACATGGCGTCATCGTGGCTCCATTTGTACCCAACACTTAGAGCTGACTGGGATTTGACGAATGAGGATCGTTTCTGGCTATTTAGCTACATATGTAACAGTTCGGGAAAGGTTTTTGTTAGACTAGTTTTTGCAACGTATGAGGCAACTGACGGATTTTTTTTTTTTTCATTATAGCGAACAAACGAACAGACGGCACACTTGATGGTAAGTGGTTACCGCCACCCTTGGACGTTTGCAACACCTGATGTATCACATATGCGTTGCCGGCTCTTAAGAAAGGAATAAGCCCTTTTCTTGAAGGTCACCAGGTCGTATCTGTGCGGAAATACCACGGATGACAGCTGGTTTCACAGTTTTAGTGTGCGTGGTAGGAAATGACGTGAGAAACGTACTGTAAGTAGTGGATATATCCATCCAAGTGACTTAGATGGAATTTGGCGTTCTGACGTGATGAGGTGGTGAAAAATTGTTTAGTCTTCTTTGGTCTAGCGCATAATCCAGTTTATATATTTTAAGTATAATTATAAGGTCACTGTTCCCAACAATTTCGATGTGGGTTATGCTCTAAATAACTGTTTTTTATTTTATTTTTATTTATTTTATTTATTTCATGTATGCTGATGAAACTCTGAGAAATCTTTTTAAAGACAAACAATACCTCACTTTAGCTAACATTTATATATTAGAAATTTCATCATTTATTATACAGAACAGTGAATTATTCATCAACAAATCATCCTTATAGGCAAACTTGCGCAGCAAATATAAAGACAATATTAATGTACCCAGAAAGCAAAATCATATTTACTACCAAAGTATGTACCTATTATACAGGAATTAAAATATTTAACCATTTGCCATCTCATTTAAAAAGCCGAAACTTACCAATATTTACAAAATAATAAATAATAATAATAATAAATATTTCACAGCATCACATACATTGATCTGACTCCGAGATAGGTAGCTCAAGCACCTGTGTTACGGATATCAGAATCAACAGCGGGATTACAAATATATACATATAATACTTTTCTTTTGTAAATACATACTTATAATACATAGCAAACACACAGACCAATACAAACAGACATGTTCATGCACACAAATGTTTGTACTGTGCGAGGATCGAACCCGCAACCCTTGTATCAGAGGCAGCGTTCACTACCACTGTTCCAATCGGGTTGTCAAACTTTAACATCGGTTAATGAGAAATGTTTTTTTATAGTCTAGTCATAGAATAATAACAAGACTAGAAGGATAGTTTCCTTACTGCTGTCACCTAAAATTTAAAGCACAAATTTGGTTTCTCAAGTTGGTACTATGTACGTAGTATCAACATAAAAATCCTAATTAATTTTACCAGTCACAACATATTTCCCTAAAACATGGGAAATGGTTATTGTAGTAACTGTACTGTTTTAATTATACCTAGATCAACGCTTACAAGTATCTGCCTAACTATGATTATAAAATTAGTTGGCAAGTTATGTTTTGATATTTGTGATGCCTTGACCATACAATAACGAAAAAGAAAGAGATAGATAAAGAGCTGCCTGCTTATTTTAAGGGTTATCAGGGTGAGTTTCAATTCGTGTAAAATGTGGATCCATGTATTGCACTGTCAGAAACACATCAACCTACATAGTCGACAGTTTTCGGTAAGAAATTCTTAGCGACAGTCCGGAGTCTGGAAGTTGGCGGTCTTGTACCCCCGTGCTTCGGAAAGTTGCCGTTGGTTCTGCTCCCAATCCCTCGCCGGTCGTGTCACGCTGGTGTACCATCGGAAGAGAATAGAGAGTGCACTTGTGTTTGCGCACACACCTGAGCACTATAATATATCCTGCGTACGTGGCGGATCGTTGAGATTGGCCGTCATAGCCGTAATCGGTTGGAGGATATTATTTAGTACATAATAGTGTTATAAAACATTGCATACCTGATACGGGTGACTATAACTATATATATAACTAGCATATAAAATTACCATCTATTTATGTATACAGTTTTTTGCAATAAAGATTACCTATTCTTATTCTCAAAATAGTTTCTTAGGAGTGGAAACCGCGCGGTCAGACAAATATTTATTCAGTACATACATGGTTTTACGCTAACCTATTACAATGAAAGGATATTAGGGATTTACAAAGTATCATTTACATAATATAGTGTAACGCTGGCCTCCACTCTAGGATTCCCTTTGTTGTGGAGACCAATGTCCTCCCATTTTTTTTTTGTTCTTTAACTGATAATTTGACGCGTGCATGTGTATGTTTGCCTGTTTAGGTGCGTGTTTAGTGTATGTGTGAGTAGGTATATGTATGTGCACGTGTGTTTGCGCATGTTTGTGCGCGTACAAGCGTAGCGGCCGTGTGGTCCCGGCAGAGTAGAATAGGCCACCCTCACTCTTACCGAGGTGTCGTAAAAGGCGACTAAGGTAAAGCTGCTGGCATGATCATCAGCACCCAGAGAAGGAAAACTCTGCATTTATATCAAAACCCTCGCCAACCCGTCTGCTAAGCGTGGTGAGTATGGCAATTACCCCTCATGTGTTTGAGGGAGGCCCGTGCCCCAGCAGTGGGGACTTGAATAGGCTGATGATGATGATGAAGCGTAGTTCGATGTTACAAATCTTTTTAATATGATAGGTAGCATATACTTTACCTGCTTTAGCATTTACCGCCGCCCTCATGTATTCAGGACAACAAAAGTGGAGGTACTAGAGCCAATTACTCTCAAACTAAACTAATACAAGTCCTACTCGAAGGGATTCCAGCGGTTGTGGTTAAAACAACGTACAATAGTTTAGTGTTAGCAACTTTTTGCAATTTACCATTAATTCGGCGGTGAGGGAACATATCGTAAGGAAACCTGCACGTTTCGGAAAGTTCCTGAATCGTTTTTTAGATTTTCACGTTGCATTATAACTATAATGTAACCGTCGAGCGTAACGTCGAGCCAAATATGTGAGTACACAATGTCGTTTCACATAATAAATATCGTGTTAATCCCCGTATTGATACATTATAGTTCCTGAATCATGTTGTTATGATTCAGTTGAACTCGTTCCCCTGTTAAAGGGTTGAGAAAGTCAGACAGATGTCGCTTCATTGTAATTACCAGACTCCCTAAATCAGGACCTATTTTTTATAGGCAGACGAGCAGACGGATCATCTGATGTTAAGCGATTGCCGCCGCCCATGGACACCCGCGACACCCGTGGAGTCACAAGGGCGTTGCCAACCTTTAAAACTCCACTTTCCTCTAGATTGGGCCTCTGGTACCCTCACTCACGCAATGAATCACGTAAATAATGAAATCCAGGTGATCTGGCTCCCCTGTCTAAGGGTTGCGAAGGTCAGACGGTAGTCACTCCATCCAAAAGGAGCGCGACGAGCGGCTAAAAATTTTAATTACGCTCGCGGCGCGGGGCGTTTTGCGTGCGATAGTGGTGTATCATTTTAGAGTAAACTTGAGGGGGCATACGGTAATAGATTGGGAACCACTGGCCTACATCAAAACAACGAGCAGCAATAACCAAGCCCGTACAGCAGCAGAGGTGTAAGTTATTCAGCACCCGCGGAGGCCGCAGACTCGCGCGAGGTCTCGTGAAATACTAATGTTGCTTATGCAAATAGATGTGTTATACTTACACCTTATATAAACTGAACACCTACCATTATAATAATTATAAAAAAGTGGATAGTGGAATAGTAATGTATTGTTATTAATTATGTTACACAATTATTAAGTCAAAACGAAGTGAAACATTGTTTTGATAAAATAAAAAAAATCTGTGTTAAAAAACCGCCTCCAAAAACCACGAACTAAAAAGTGTAAAATAATATTTCCAACACTGTATTCACTTCAAATAACATTTTATAACAGTACACTCGAGAAAAGGTGTTACTGAAGTCGGCGCCCAATACTATCTTGTAATTTAAAACAACCTCACCTTGCTACATGTAAGGAACAAGTTGGTGTGTGGGACTCAAATCCTAACTAAAACCCCTAGGGTGTCCATCTCCGCGCAATCGCGGTCGGAAACCCCACAGCCGGGACTAAACCGTACCTACCGCTAATCGCGCTCGCCGCTTCACCCCTATCTGGCGCAATACAGCCCTTCAGCGCTGTACGACCTACCAGGACACCCGGTAATGTCGTCACCCGCGGAGTAGTATGCTGAGCAAGCCGCAGTGGATACGCTCACGTACTCCGAAAGCCCGTTTAGTCGCCTCTTACGACAGGCCGGGAAAGCTTTGGCAGTATTCTTAAAAGCCACAGGGCGCAGAGCAAAAGTACTTAGTTCAACATTCAATTTAATACAAGTTACCCATACGTCATAAGATACTAGTTTATTCATTTATTTTGTATCTCGTGATACCTCGTACCGACAAGAGCGTCGCTCTTAAATTAGAGAGAGAGAGACCTCGTACGAAAGAAATCCATTATTCCATTATAAATAAATGAAAAAAGCCCGTTCAGTGATATATCACTCCCGATAACAATGCATTCGCAGAGAGAATACACCACTTCATGTAAGTGGTCTGTTTGGTTAGTATATTACAGGTTCGAATAGTCTTGATATCCGAAAGAATAAATGTTTCGACTTTTTCAGTCAAAGGCAAAGATATCTTCATTTATCAGATTGGCCGATAGCGCTCATCTATCAAATAAAAACCGGCCAAGGGCGAGTCGCACTCGCCCATGAAGGGTTCTGTAGCAGCAAGTAAGATACTACTTAATTGTAAAACAATTGAGTTGGCTAAATGGAAGGTTATTTGCGGTTTACGGTATATAACGTATTAAAAAACAACTTACTAGATATTTTTCAAACCAATTTTCGTTGTTAGTTTTCATGGTTATGTATATCATATATTTCTTTAGGTTTATAATTCTTTTATTATAGAGGTTAGAGGGGGGGCCGCACATTTTACGACTTTGGGTTTAGAAAAAAAATCTATTAGAAACCTAAACATAATTTTTAAAGACCTATCCGTAGATACTCAGGATACGTAAGGGTTTGATGAAAAAAAAATAGAGTTTCGGTTCTAAGTATGGGGACTCCCCAATTTTTTCCCTATTTTTGTGTAAAAATCGTAATGCGGTTAACACAATACATCTATTTACCAATAGTATAGTTTCAATAGTATAGTTCTTATAGTTTCGGAAAAAAGTGGCTGTAAAATACGGATGGACGGACGGACGGACATTCAGACATGACGGACAGACAGACATGGCAAATCTATGAAATGGAAAAATCTATTTATTGGAACAGAACTGACTTAAAAACTAACTTAGAGATACGTTTACAAATGCTTAAATATTCTGCAATGCCTAAGATAAGGCCGTCTGATTTGTACATTGAATCTCTGTTATAAGTTTTGTTTCTTGTACAAGAGTATCAATCTATCTATGCCATGCTAATGTTTACTGAGCCCGCTATTGCGATTATAACTTCACGAAGGAGTCTTTGAATCATATCTTGAGACAGATTAATTGAGTAATAGAAATAAATGCCACTCATCTGGCGTAAGTGATTCAATACTGTGAAGGCCACAGAATCGGTTATAAAGACGCTCCAGACTCCACGCGGAATAATAATGTCGCATGTAGAGATGTACCATATTCATCGATATCGGAACAAACACATTGCTAGAGGTGTAAGGGATCCCGCTCAACTCTAACGGGGCCTAAATCATCATCACCTGCACGTGGCTCACCCTGCTGTATAACGGAAGAGGCTCTGTCGTTCCCCACCAACCCGCAATGGGCCAGCGTAGTGGGTGTAGGCCCAAACCCCCCCTATGATCAAACATTGGGGGAGGCCTATGGCTGAAATAATGATGATGACGACATTGTAAAAGTAAAGTAAGTAGCAAACCGTCAATGAAATGACCTAACTAGAATGAAGAATTTTCTATTTTATTTTCCTTCTCCTTGCATCGTTTTCGTCACTTATGTAATAAATAAATTTAAATAGAATGTGGGCGATCTTATTGGAAAAATCATATCTCGGACCGGTGGGCCTATTCTCGATCACTCGGTATCGAAGTCAAGAGATTTGTATGGGCAATTGTATGAAATCTCTAATTAGACTTCAAAGTCGAGTGCACGGGAATTTCCCCTCAGATTACGCCATCATCCTCTATCTTCAGCAGCGTGGATGGCTTCGCTAATGTTGCCGTCGGTTTATCGCGAATCTGATCTGACCATATCGTTTAGGGCTATGTCCTCTTGGTCTTTACTCTTTTCCCTAGGATTTCATGCAATGATAGATAAAAAAATAAAAATCTGATGATCACGTGATCAATGATGTATTTTTAATTGTACCAACAGTAATAGTGTATCACTTAATCACTATATTTGAGAAATATGATGTAAGCAAATGAAAAAAGTAAAACGGTATATTTATTGAACCACTTATTGATATCGAGATGGTCTGCGTTAGTCGGACGAAAATTTGTTTCTAGTGAAAAGAGAGCTAAATGGGCAAGTGCGTCACCTGATAGCCACGGTCACTGCTCATAGTCATACGCTACACCAGAACGTGTACCTTAGTTTACTGGTTAGAAAAATCTCAGCGAAAGCCTAGTCTTTAAAGTTCTAACTTTAAAGGCCTAACCTGGCCTGACCTGTAGGGTCAAGTCCTTGGAAAACAAGAGAGCCGTTAGTCTAACACCCGCTCCCACGGTTGCTTGACCGCCATATGAAGACAGAAAAACAATGAATGCGTTTGTATTTGTGCATTACAATATAATAATAATAATATAATATAATTCTCACAACATCTCATACGTTGACCTGATTCCATACTAAGTAGCTTAAGCACTTGTGTTACAGATATCAGACAACAGAGGAACACAAATATATACTTAAATACATATATTACACCCAGACACTGAACAAACACAAGTGTTCATCGCACGAATGTTTGTCCAGGATGGGGATCGAACCCACGACCTTTGGCGTAAGAGGCAGGGTCACTACCAATTGCGCCATCCGGTCAGTCGTATACCCAGCTGATCATTGAATATTGGCAACCATAGTCGAAATTGCGTCAGGAGAATTTACTATCGATACTATTTTTTCCACACTGGTCCTTCCTCTAATGGAGCTCGCTTCGATATACTCGTTATTTTTACGCCGTCGCTCTGTCAAACATTTGACTCTACGTAGAGAGGAAACGAACTGTGATATTGCATACAATAATAATACTTAACTGTTTTATCTTTTTTATTTATTTAATCAAAGCTTGGAAACTTATTTCCCCGTTTTTTAAGGTGAATGAAATACTGCATGCATATTCGTGGATACATCGGACGAAAATGCAATAAAAAATAACGAAGTATACCTATACACAATAAATTTATAGTTCAAATACATGAATTTGTGAGAAAACCACAGCAATAATATCTTCCATATAAGCACAGCCATTATAACTTTTTAAACAGATTTCCCATATTTTTGCTGTTATTAATATTAGAGGTAAATATTAAAATAAATTAGTAGCCGCGTGGTCCCCGGCAGGGTAGAATAGGCCATCCTCACTCTTACCGAGGTATCGTAAAAGGCGACTAAGGTAAAGCTGCTGGCATGATCATCAGCACCCAGAGAAGGAAAACTCTGCATTTATATCAAAACCCTCGCCAACCCGTCTGCCAAGCGTGGTGAGTATGGCAATTACCCCTCATGTGATTGAGGGAGGCCCGTGCCCCAGCAGTGGGGACTTAAATGGGCTGCTGATGATGATGATTAAAATACATTACCGTTTTTTCACTGCTGAAAGTTGGCTAGACTTACCTGTAAAAGAAAAAGGGAAATAATTAATATACTTATGAGGATTCTTCTATTAGGAATTAATGAATTAGCACAAGAAAAAAAAAACATTTTCGAGTTTGTATTAAACTAGATCTAAATGAGACAACTATTTCGTCAAGAGATCAATGATATTTACGTATTCCCATTACTTTTATGTTCCTTGATCAATATAAGGCGTAGATCATATTGGGCCAATAATAATTACAAAATTAATAACTATTCCTCTCAATGTATGTTTTCATCAACAATGTCGATCCAGTAGAATTAATCATAACTTCACGAGCCGTGGACTTTCAACAGTCAAACACACTAACCATAAACAATTCTGGCGGAACTAAGGTTGCCACCCGCCGCCGCCTGGCTACTCGTACAGCCGAACATAAATCACAAGTCTAGTTTAGCCTAGCCCCTTTCATGTCGCGCCAAGGATATCTAAAGACGATCCTAGTCCACTCATTTCTACAGACCTGCTAATGTAACTCCTTTCATGTTTCGCCCCGGATTTTTATAGATGATCCTCGTCCAGTCATTTCTACAGACCTCCGAAAGTAACTCCATTCATGTTTAGCCACGGATATCAATAGACGATCTTAGTCCAGTCATTTCTACAGACCTCCCAATGTAACTCCTTTCATGTTTCGCCACGGATTTCTATAGATGATCCTCGTCCAGTCATTTCTACTGACCTCCGAATGTAACTCCATTAATGTTTCGCCACGGATATCTATAGATGATCCTCGTCCAGTCATTTCTACAGACCTCCAAATGTAACTCAATTCATGTTTCGCCACGGATTTCTATTAATAAAATCCTCGTCCAATCATTTCTTAAAACCTCCTAATGTAACTCCTCTCACGTTGCGCCACGGATTTCTATGTATGATCTTCGTTCAGTCATTTCTATAGACCTTCCAATGCAACTCCTTTCATGTTTCGCCACGGATTTATATAGATGATCCTCGTCCAGTCATTTCTACAGACCTCCGAATGTAACTCCATTAATGTTTCGCCACGGATATTTATAGATGATCCTCGTCCAGTCATTTCTACAGACCTCCAAATGTAACTCAATTCATGTTTCGCCACGGATTTCTATTAATAAAATCCTCGTCCAATCATTTCTTAAAACCTCCTAATGTCCTCCTAATCCTCTCACGTTGCGCCACGGATTTCTATGTATGATCTTCGTTCAGTCATTTCTATAGACCTCCCAATGCAACTCCTTTCATGTTTCGCCACGAATTTATATAGATGATCCTCGTCCAGTCATTTCTACAGACCTCCGAATGTAACTCCATTCATGTTTCGCCACGGATATCTATAGATGATCCTCGTCCAATAATTTCTACAGACCTCCCAATGTAACTCCTTTCATGTTTCGCCACGGATTTCTATTAATAAAATCCTCGTCCAGTCATTTCTACAGACTTCCTAATGTAATTCCTTTCATGTTTCGCCACGGATATCTATCGATGATCTTCGTCCAGCCATTTCTACAGACCTCCTAATGTAACTTCTTTCATGTTCGCCACGGATATCTATAGATGATCATCGTCCAGTCATTTCTACAAACCCCCTAATGTAACTCCTTTTATGTTTCGCCACGGATATCTATAGATGATCCTTGTCCAGTCATTTATACAGCCTTCCTATGGTCAACAATCCAACGTCTGATGGCGTTGCACTACTTTTCCCGCTAGTTTTTTTAAGAGATAGGGTCTGACTCTTACGTTTACTGGCTTTGTAAATGGAAACATAAGGTATTTTTATGGGAACGGTGGCACACGAGCGAACATATTACCCGATGGTAAGAAATTACCGCCGTCCTTGGAAACATGCGATACCAAAGGAATCACAAGGGCGCTTCAAAAAAGTGTACCTACGCTCTTTTCTTATTGCTTGTCCACAGTCTTCTCTAAATGACACGCCTGCATAAACGGTTGTTCGGTTTTCCGGCAAATATTTGCACTGCCGTTACAGCGGCAAAATTTGTGGGGCTATATGAAGGACATATGTACGCTGGCTAATTTGTTTTGCTTATTTTTAGTCCAGTTTGGATGTTTTTTTTTTCTGTGTGTCCGGATTTGGTCTACTAGATATCACAGAATCTTCCATCGCCACAGCAAGTGCAACTGTGCTTTATCACTTTTACCATTAATCCCCGTTCGCCTCATTCCAGAGTGCCATTACAAGTTGCCTCCAAAGGCCAGAGGAAAGTGTCAGGAGCCCAGGGTACGCTTGGACCATGATCCACGAATTAGTGAGTCTGGTAATTGCTGTCTGCGACTGCTGTCTGCTCTTCGCAACCAGAACCATTCTCTCTTCGCAACCAGAACCATTCTACTATTATTTTCAAATAAGTTTAAAAATTTAAGTTTTGTCATATAAAAGTTATCTGAGGCTAATAAAGATTTGAAAAAGTCAGAATTTTGAGCTAAAGAAGACCCTGGCAACCCTAGATCATCCAACATACGACGTCCCCCTCACACCTAGGGCGGGAAAACAGATGGCAATAAAATTTACGATCAGATGCGAGAAAGTCATTACCAGTTGACAGATTTACGACAATGTCAGAACAGAATTAAGGTTAGTCATACAGTAAGACTAGTCTGTTTTTGCCGATCAATACCTAAGTGTTCCTAGGAAATCACACATTAACGCGAAGGGTCCCTAATTTTTTACATTCTTAGTTCCTTAATAGGGAAACTGTTATTGACATTTTTCTATAGACAATTTGAAGTACGGGTCCGGGTGTGAGGCAGAAGAATCTGGTATTCATTTATTAATCTTATGTGAGTACCTACCTACAAAAACGCTGCGAGGCGTCCGGTTTTTATCGGGACTTTCCCACTTATAGGGTTAAAATAATATGTCTCTCGCGGGACATGCCCAGTCCTGAATTTAGATAATTTGAATGGTGACCTTTTTTAAGGAAGGTGGATGAAAGTAAAATGACTTTTAAGATAAGTAGAAAGGAAGTCCAGCTTTTAGGGACAAAATGGGACAGGACTAGTCACAATCCTTCAGGATTCGAAATTTTGAACTTTATCTTATGTCTCTGAAGGTCGTCCAACAAAATAGGTAAGTATCACTTTTTATGCAATTTAAAGGGCCTCCTTTTCCGATTTTTAATTCGCATCGGCCGTAAAGTCAACCTTTTTCCCCTTCCCTTTCGAATTGGGCCTCCGGTGAAACATAGCGCGGGCGCTGCCAAACGGCGGTTTTTTTTATTATACATTATTGATACCACAGATTCTGTGGTTGATACCTACTGGATACCTGTCTACTGTGAAAGTACAAAGTTGCCGCCCAGACGGTGTATACCCGGATGTTAGGTAACAGATTCTAATTCGGCGCCACTGAAAATAGTTTTCGGTAAGTGTCGATTTATTCATATCCACTTCTTAGTTTGTAGCCGCGACTCTGCGAAGTTAAATTTATAACGATACTACTATTTTGGTAGGATATTTTCTAAACTTTGTTTTTTTATCCCAATTTTAATATAAAATGATGTTTAAAAGTAAAGTATCAGCCTACTATCCCAATGCAAGGCCAAGGCCACCATCATAGAAATCAAGTCATCGCTACTATGATGGAGTTAGGCTTCATCACCACGCTAGCCTAATGCGATTGTTGGTCACAAACCCGAGTTATGTTCGAGAACCCAGGACCCTTAGATCACGGCCTCTAGATCAACAGGGCGTCGTGATGATATTTAATGTATATATATTTATACAATATTTGATTTATTTCACACATATTTAATTATTCCTACCCTTCCATTCACATTTGTTAGATTTTACACCTAAAATACTTCATCCCCATTTTCCAGTTCAGGACTAATGTAATTTATATGTGTCAGTTTAGAGACATGATGGATGAAAGATCTAAGATTTCAAACCACCGGATCGAGTTCTTTTAAGCCAGAGACGACAAAGCAAGAAAGCGGGTCACCCCATGGTAAGTGATCACCGTCGCCCATAAATATCTTCGAGACAAAGACTTGACGATAATTGTGAAGGCCGATGTAACGCAGGGTGTACTTATCTGTGAACATTACATCCCTTTAAAAACATTTTCTACTAATCATTATGCACAATATTTGTTATATGGCTTTTGGGAATTCATTAATTCATACAAATTTGGCCACGTGACTTAGCCATTTTGTATGGGCAGTCAAAATGAATTTCGAAGAATTTCGAAAAGTCGTAAAACAAATGTAGTTCAGAATGGTTGGTGGAACACGTGGTTAGAGGGATGTAAATGTTCACAAAGCGTCTATCAATCATAGTACAGACGTGCATATTGCAGTACTTTGGTCACGTCTCTAGGCGTGATAACGACTCTAGAGAGCGGCTGATCGTTGAGGGGAGGGTAGAGGGGAGCAGATCACGCGGCAGATCTGCAATGCGCTGGACTGATCAAGTGAAATCGGTAATAGGAAACCCCGTGTCAGACTGTGCCAGACAGTCTGTAAACAGAGGGAGATGGCGAGAGATCGTGAGGAAAGCTGTGTCCGCCTCTAACACCACGACCGCTCTGGCAAGACCGTAGCGACAGAAAAATATTCACAGATATACCCTGTAGGATTAACGTTAACTTCGATGTTGGAGTTCCTACGCGGTCGAGCAATCTACCCTGCACTTGATGAAAAAAGGGGTTAATACGACTTAGATAACGTCTGTCGAACGTTTAATCTTACGGGGAACGTTAGGAAATACGTTGAAATTGCACCTCTGGCGATAAATCCCGCGGCTTCCACTCCATTACTCTTCTCTCCGGTGTGTGGCGCACGCAAATACGATTATTTATTTGTACATCTCGCCTCATGACATATTTTGACCGTGGGAGAGCCACGCTTCGGCATAAATGGGCCGGCTCGACTGGAGTGATACCACGGCCTTACAGAAAACCGACGTGAAGCAGCACTGTGCTGTGTTTCGCCGCGTGAGTGAGGTTACCGGAGGCCCAATACAAAGGTTAGCAGCGCACTGTGACTCCACTGGTGTCTCGGTAGCAGCAATCGCTTGCCATCAGGTCTGCCACCTAACACATAAAAAAAAATGTCGCCGTATGTGATAAATATGTCAGTGAGTATTTGAATATCCATTATTACTATGTACCGAGCCCCGATTCGACCAAACTTAATCCGATACTAAGCCAATGGTTTAGCGCTGTCATTATACATATACAAATCTGACGTTATACCATAGATTTATTCATGGCTAAGGATTGGTCAAATCGGGGTGCAGTCATAATAATACCTTATTACATCCTCTTATCCTCCAAACGATCGAACTGCGACGATGTACGAAAAGTGCAATCACAATGCAGTCTCCTTACCCTTGGATTCCTACGGAACACCAGTGTCACCACGACCGATATTAGTATTGTGTCAATGTATTATTATTTTTTTTATGCTAGAGGCGGACAAACGAGCAAGCGAGTCACCTGATGGAAAGTAATCATCGCCGCCCATGAACATCTGCGAAATCAGAGAGATCGCTAATGTGTTATTATACGAAACTTGATGTGTGTATTATACGAAACTGTAAACACCTTTTTCTATTTGCCTGTACGTTATGTCAATATCGAATTTCGTTGTACAAAACCATTTCCATTTTTCTTAATCGAGTAATTTTTCACATTCATAGTTGAGAGTTTTCATCGATCACTTTGAATTTTTCGAGGACCTTCAACTATGCCAAATGAGTTTCGTGAGATTGATATCTAAAATGTTTATACATTTGACTCAAATTTTATAAGATAATTCTCACATATCCCGTAACATCAATGGTTTCCAGTTGTTCAAATAAAAAAGGGCTAGGTAAGTAACCTCTTTAATTTCTCTGGTAGCCATCAACGAAATAAAGAAAGCATAAATAGGCTGCTCACGCAAGCATGGTCCACTTTAGGCCTCTTCTTTACTTAACATCAGGTGGGATTGAGGTCAAATGCTTGTCTGTCGTAACATAAGAAAAGGAACGTCTATTAGCATTAGTCCGCAAAATCTATTAGCTTTTTTTCTGAAAAGAAGCTAATAGATTTTGCGGACAATTATACGTATAATTCAAGACGTCTTTGACTTATTCCTTTTGCTTGCCGCGTTTTCGGAGGCCGGTGGTGTCCACTCTGATCGATCCGATCCATTCGTGCCCAAACGTGGCTCTCCCATGACAACGATTTTAGAGCATTTTTCTTTTATTTTTTTTTGTTGATACATTTTAATGAATAATTATTTCAATAAATACGTGAATTTTATTTGTGTTCTTATTTATGCGTACTTTAGAATTTTTAATTGCGATATATACGTAACCCTTCCCGTGTAACCCCACTTCCCCATTACTTAAGATAGATGATGAAGCGCTGACCAGATATTGGGGAAAGGCGGTGAATTAATGATATCTCGGATTATCAATGATCCGATGGCAAGTTAAGTTAATATCCATTAGAGATCACTTAAGATATTGTTAATTAATGATTAACATCCTGCCGATACCGGCACATGCCTGGCCGAACTGTGGGATTACCCAGTACCTAAGCGTGGAGATGACCGACGATACCTAAAATATCGATAATCTTTATCACGTGTAATTCCAGGTTGCGTCAAAAACTGTTGCTCTGGAGCCCGGGGTAAGCTTGGACCATGATTCCAGATTTGGGAGAGCCTGGTATTTATTTTTAAATAATAGGTGGCAGACGAGCAGACGGATCACCTGATGGCAAGCGATTCCGCCGCCCAAGGTCACCCACGACACCAGTGGAGTGCGCTGCCAACCTTCAAGCCCCCTTTTCCTCTGGATTGGGGCTCCGGCACCCTCACTCACGCAGTGAAACACAGCACAGTGCTGCTTCACGCCGGTTTTCTGTGAGACCGTGGTATCACTCCAGTCGAACCGGCCCATTCTAGCCGAAGCGTGGCTCCCCAGCCACGTGGGGTACCAGGGTCCAGAGGCCCAACTAGCTTAAGTGGCAGTGGGCTGGCCATATTAGCCGCAGAACCGATAACCGATGGGGTAAACGAGTTTTGGAGTGGAGACCGCGTCTTTGCAAACGTAATGTAGGGCGCCCTCTGGCTAGGTGGGGGGACGATCTGCGCAGGATGGCTGGCAAGAGCTGGATGCGAAAAGCCATGGATAGATCACAGTGGCGAACAATTGGAGAGGCCTACGTCCAGCAGTGGACTGCGTTAGGCTGATGATGATGATGATAGAGGCCCAACTCGGTTAAGGGAAAAAAAATACAGCGCACCTATGACTCCACTCGTGTTGAAAGTGTCCAGACGGTAACACTCGTTTACCATATCGGTGACCCGTCAGCTCGTCTGACATAACATATGTTCATTAGTAAAATTGCCAAACTCTTACGCCAAAGGTCGTGGGTTCGATCCCCACCCTGGACAAACATTCGTGCGATGAACACTTGTGTTTATTCGGTGTCTGGGTGTAATATATGTATTTAAGTATATATTTGTGTTCCTCTGTTGTCTGATATCTGTAACACAAGTGTTTAAGCTACTTAGTACGGAATCAGATCAACGTATGAGATGTTGTGAGAATTATTATTATTATGTTTGAAATATATAAATATATTCTCCCATTTTGGGGTACGCTAACAAAATTGCGGGCTTTTGGCCAAGCAAAGTTGTAGAGGAAAAGTATTATGTTGTTATGATGTCAGAATCCGATTCAAGCTGCAAAAATTTGCGGACTATCCTGCAAGTGTTAAGAATCGCTGCTTTTTGGAGAGTTAGTTAGGTGAATTTTGGCAACTGTAAATTGTTGAGACTAATATGCAACTATTTAGGTATGACGCCAGTGGTAGACATTATTATTATTATTATTGCCTGATTGATTGAGCAATTCATGGATTATGCGTAGCAAAATACAAAATCAGTCAGTCACATGCCGCTTAAAAGTTTCTGTAAATTGGCATTTTCTCTTCTGGGGAGTAAAAGGGTTCACCCGTGTACTTTGTACAACGTCGACGATTGATTTATGTTCACAGTAAGGAGCTTTGCTGAATTTTGATTTATTATGTGACTACGAAGATTTACAACAGAGTACATACGAGACTAAGTTTTATGATAATTAAAAAAAAACATCTTCTAAAAAGTGGTGTGTAAAAATAAACACGTGAATAAGAGCTAGAAGGGACACAACTTTTTGTTTATAAAAAAAATTAACACGAGAATACTCCAGTTTTTCGCGACGCAGTGTGTGGCAAACTTTTTACCGAACACAAAAGATGAAAACGAAATGCACATAGGCTCTGTAGAATATGTGCAACTAAACCGCTCCGGTGAAACCGTATAACTAAACCGTTCCGGGTTAGTACAAAAAATTGAAGTCGAATTAGAGATTTGTATGGACGAATGTATGAAATCTCTAAATTCAACCTTTAATGTCGAGTGCTCGAGATTGCCTCTCAGAGTGGCAGTTTTCGTACACTCGACATAGAAGTCGAGTTAGAGATTTGTATGGACGAATGTATGAAATCTCTAAATTCAACCTTTAATGTCGAGTGCTCGAGATTGCCTCTCAGAGTGGCAGTTTTCGTACACTTGACATTGAAGTCGAGTTAGAGATTTGTATGGACGAATGTATGAAATCTCTAAACTCAACCTTTAATGTCGAGTGCTCGAGATTGCCTCTCAGAGTGGCAGTTCTCGTACACTCGACATTGAAGTCGAGTTTGAGATTTGTATGGACGAATGTATGAAATCTCTAAACTCAACCTTTAATGTCGAGTGCTCGAGATTGCCTCTTAGAGTGGCAGTTCTCGTACACTCGACATTGAAGTCGAGTTAGAGATTTGTATGGACGAATGTATGAAATCTCTAAATTCAACCTTTAATGTCGAGTGCTCGAGATTGCCTCTCAGAGTGGCAGTTCTCGTATATTCGACATTGAAGTCGAGTTAGAGATTTGTATGGACGAATGTATGAAATCTCTAAACTCAACCTTTATTGTAGAGTGCACGAGATTGCTTCTCAGAGTGGCAGTTCTCGTACACTCGACATTGAAGTCGAGTTAGAGATTTGTATGGACGAATGTATGAAATCTCTTAATTCAACCTTTAATTTCGAGTGCTCGAGATTGCCTCTTAGCGTGGCAGTTTCGTACACTTGACATTGAAGTCGAGTTATAGATTTGTATGGACGAATGTATGAAATCTCTAAATTCAACCTTTAATGTCGAGTGCTCGAGATTGCCTCTCAGAGTGGCAGTTCTCGTACACTTGACATTGAAGTCGAGTTAGAGATTTGTATGGACGAATGAATGAAATCTCTAAATTCAACCTTTAATGTCGAGTGCACGAGATTGCCTCTCAGAGTGGCAGTTCTCGTACACTCGACATAGAAGTCGAGTTAAAGATTTGTATGGACGAATGTATGAAATCTCTAAACTCAACCTTTATTGTAGAGTGCACGAGATTGCTTCTCAGAGTGGCAGTTCTCGTACACTCGACATTGAAGTCGAGTTAGAGATTTGTATGGACGAATGTATGAAATCTCTTAATTCAACCTTTAATTTCGAGTGCTCGAGATTGCCTCTTAGCGTGGCAGTTTCGTACACTTGACATTGAAGTCGAGTTATAGATTTGTATGGACGAATGTATGAAATCTCTAAATTCAACCTTTAATGTCAAGTGCTCGAGATTTCCTTTTAGTGTTGCAGTTTTCGTACACTTGACATTGAAGTCGAGTTAGAGATTTGTTTGGACGAATGTATGAAATCTCTAAATTCAACCTTTAATGTCGAGTGCTCGAGATTGCCTCTCAGAGTAGCAGTTCTCGTACACTTGACATTGAAGTCGAGTTAGAGATTTGTATGGACGAATGTATGAAATCTCTAAATTCAACCTTTAATGTCGAGTGCTCGAGATTGCCTCTCAGAGTGGCAGTTCTCGTACACTTGACATTGAAGTCGAGTTAGAGATTTGTATGGACGAATGAATGAAATCTCTAAATTCAACCTTTAATGTCGAGTGCACGAGATTGCCTCTCAGAGTGGCAGTTCTCGTACACTCGACATAGAAGTCGAGTTAAAGATTTGTATGGACGAATGTATGAAATCTCTTAATTCAACCTTTAATTTCGAGTGCTCGAGATTGCCTCTTAGCGTGGCAGTTTCGTACACTTGACATTGAAGTCGAGTTATAGATTTGTATGGACGAATGTATGAAATCTCTAAATTCAACCTTTAATGTCAAGTGCTCGAGATTTCCTTTTAGTGTTGCAGTTTTCGTACACTTGACATTGAAGTCGAGTTAGAGATTTGTTTGGACGAATGTATGAAATCTCTAAATTCAACCTTTAATGTCGAGTGCTCGAGATTGCCTCTCAGAGTAGCAGTTCTCGTACACTTGACATTGAAGTCGAGTTAGAGATTTGTATGGACGAATGTATGAAATCTCTAAATTCAACCTTTAATGTCGAGTGCTCGAGATTGCCTCTCAGAGTAGCAGTTCTCGTACACTTGACATTGAAGTCGAGTTAGAGATTTGTATGGACGAATGTATGAAATCTCTAAACTCAACCTTTAATGTCGAGTGCTCGAGATTGCCTCTCAGAGTGGCAGTTCTCGTACACTCGACATTGAAGTCGAGTTAGAGATTTGTATGGACGAATGTATGAAATCTCTAAATTCAACCTTTAATGTCGAGTGCTCGAGATTGCCTCTCAGAGTGGCAGTTCTCGTACACTCGACATAGAAGTCAAGTTTAGAAATTTGTATGGACGAATGTTTTGTTGGCAAACGTAATGTAGGGCGCCCTCTGGCTAGGTGGGGGGACGATCTGCGCAGGATGGCTGGCAAGAGCTGGATGCGAGAAGCCATGTATAGATCACAGTGGCGAACAATTGGAGAGGCCTACGTCCAGCAGTGGACTGCGATGGGCTGATGATGATGATGATGATGGACGAATGTATGAAATCTCTAAATTCACCCTTTGATGTCGAGTGCTCGATATTGCCTCTCAGAGTGGCAGTTCTCGTATACTCGACATTGAAGTCGAGTTAGAGATTTGTATGTAGAAATGTATGGAATCTCTAAATTCGACTTCAATGTCGAGTGCTCGAGAATAGACCCGCAAGACTGACTGGGGACTGAGAATATAGCAAACAAAATCTCGTGTCAGAGGGCATGATTCACTGCTGTAATACTTATGTGAAACAGCCAAGAAATTAAGTTAGCCGACAAGACGAATCTTCAATAATAATGTACTCAATTTGTAATATAATTTTAATGAAGGTCTGATTACCCCCGTTAAGGAAACATGTAAAGCTATCTAAATTTATTAATTATTGCTTAAGATATATTCCGGGCCGGAAGGTCCATCTCAGACAGTATTAAGTTACCTTGCCTAGTCTCAACCGGGGAATTGACCAGAGGTGGATAAATGTTGCCAGTACAGGGGTCGTATTACCTGTAGCGCGCTGCAACAGGCCGCAGTGCTGACGACTTAGTACTTAGTACTTTCGGTACTATTAGCCCCGTGCAAGACTTTAGCAGGAACAGAAAGGTCTTCGAGTGGAGGCCGCGTATATGAAGTCGACGCCGAGGCAGACCCCCCACAAAGTGGACCGACGATCTGGAGAAGGTGGCGGGAATCCCTTGGTTACGGGCGGCACATGACCGAATTATTGGTAGAGGCCTATGTCCAGCAGTGGACGTATATTGGCTGAAATGATAAAGGTCGTGTGGTCCCCGGCAGAGTAGAATAAGCCACCCTCACACTTACCGAGGTGTCGTAAAAGGCGACTAAGGTGAAGCTGCTGGCATGATCATCAGCACCCAGAGAAGGAAAACTCTGCATTTATATCAAAACCCTCGCCAACCCGTCTGCCAAGCGTGGTGAGTATGGCAATTACCCCTCATGTGATTGAGGGAGGTCCGTGCCCCAGCAGAAGGGACTTAAATGGGCTGATGATGATGATGATGATGATTAGCGACTCTAAGAGTTCGCAGCTTACGGGGACTGTGACACTGAAAATACTATACAAATAGCCGTGTTACTATTAACATTAAGTCTAACCTTGTTTTTCGCATAAAGCAACATACGTGACCAAGCAATTTGTGATATGCTGGCAACACCGCAACAAGGTATAGGATGCTAATTGGTCCCAGAGTAATTACAGTAACAGTTGAAGCATGTATCGGATGTACTAACTTAAACCATCGCCCATTGGACTGACTACATCGGAATCGGCCAATTTGATGTATTTTTTTTTAAATAAATCATATAACATTTCATCCGTTGGCCTGCTCCCGTACAACAAATTATTTACAAATATATACTTAAGTACATATATCTTGACGACCCATTTGGATCAGTGGTAGTAAACGCTGCCTCTGGTGCAAGGGTTGCGTGTTCGGTGCCCGCACAGTAGTAACATTTGTGTGCATGAACATATCTGTTTGTATTGGTCTGGGTGTTTTCTATGTACTTACTAAAGAAAAGTATTAAATGTATATATGTATTTATAATCCCGCTGTTGGTTCTGACATCCGTATCACAGGTGCTTGAGCTACCTATATCGGAGTCAGATCAATGGTTGTGATGTTGTGAAATATTTATTTATATATTACACCCCGACACTGAACAAACACCAAACACAAGTGTTTATTACGAGTACAAGGATATTTGTCCAGAGTGGGGATCGAACTCACCTTTGGCGTATAAGGCAGGGTCACTAGATATACAGTTTCACTCTATAAATGTTTATAGATTTATTCATAATGAATTAGTCTTTGCGTATGTCCGCAAAGATTCATTTATTATGAATAAAATATGACACCAACAGCCACGAGTAGTTGGTTCGAGTATAAAAGTTACTTTTCTTTAAACCTACTGACCATTTTAAACGACTTTTAACTGTTTTATTATTCATTATAATGAATGGAATACTCTACCGTTTGCCGCAAATCTTTGCGGGTAGTAGTTTTCATTTTAATGGACTTCACTTCGTTTCGGAACGTAAAAGTTCCAATCTGCATTAATAGATGACGCTGGGTGTCGATTGTATCGCGCTAGTGTTTTTCGGTTTGTATATAAGATTTGTCGATTTCTGTAGAATTTAACACTACGATTATAATGGTCGATTCGACCAACCTTATTCCGATAATAAAATTATGGTATAGCGCTGTCATTCTATACAAATCTGACGTAACGCCACAGATTTTTCCACGGATAAAGATTGGTCGAATCCAGCTTAAGTAGTATAGAAGATGAAGGGGCTTAGTTCTGGCTTAGCTTGCTCAATCATAGGCTTCTTCTTAGCTCGTAGAGTTTAGTGTGAAACCTAAACGTAAACGTCATTTAAATTTAATTTACTACACACTAACACTGTAATTTAGTAACACTATGGAATTTGATTCTTAAAAAAAAGTGAATTGAATGAAGAATCAAGAAATTGAAGATTCGACTACTTCAACTAAATCCAAAGTCGTTGACCAAATAACAACACACCTTAGGTTCTGTCCCTATATTTGCGCTTACTACACAACGTTTAAGTGGCAGACCTCTGTCAGGTGGCCATTTGCAATGTACAAAGTAGCCTGACCTACCTGTCCGCTGGGATTACGACACACGCGATGGGGCGCATTACACAGAATTAGTCACCCTGTATAGCTGTCCAATAATATACATATACAGATCACACGTGAACATTCGCTGCCTTGTTTAGGTGTATTGTATTTTAATTTAAGATTACCAGTTTTTAAAGGTCTTATTGATTGAAATGAAATTAAGACACTAAATGAGAAATTTGCAAGATTTTTTTTATTTTACTGTAGGTATTTCACCTGATGATAAGTGATAATATGGTCTAAGATGTAGCACGATTACCTAGAAGATATCTATTCACTCGCGCTATTAAAATATGGTTTGTCTTTTTTTAACCTTATGATTGTTACTTGGATGCCGTGCATACACGCCATTCACGTCAGAATCATTTCTAACGTGATTAATTTTTAGTGAATGATGAATGGCGTAATCGCAAAATAAAGTTAAAAAATCATAAACCTTTTATTATTTTAAATGTCTCGAAAAATGTTTCGTTTACTGTCATATTTTCATTGCAGGCAATTAAAATCTGTCGGCGGCACCACTGTACCGTAAAAAAGCTCTTAAGAGCTATATTGCTACGCTATTTTTTCTCTGAAGCCCGAATTATGGCTATGGAAGATTGCATTATAAAGACATAAAAGGAAAGAGTTATAAAAACGGTAAAATCAATACCGCTGCGCCCACCACATATCAGGCAATTAAAAAACCAGACTGCATTGCATTATAAATGGGGAGAATCGATTGATGCAAATGCAAAGGAAAAAACATATTATAATTGATAAGATTATGATAATGAAAGAAATAGTAGTTTATGTGACTGTCACATAAAAATGGTTATTATAATACGAGCGAGATTTTAAAAACGAGCCTTGGCGAGTTCTTAATAGTATTCGCGAGTGTTTTAATACAAAGTTATGTGCATACACTACTTTATCAACATACATTCATGTTTTGTCTCTATAAAGAATCTAGAAATCATAGGGAAACATTTATTAGTATAGATACCACAACACATTTGATATAAACAAATTACATAAGCATTTAATGCAAAAACAAACAGGATAAACATTTTCCAAAGAAAATAGAAGAACAAATAAAAACACACGTGCAAACAATATTACTTATTTGAAACACGAAAAAAGGTGTAAACTGTGTAATTCCCCATTTAACCGGCAGTGCCAAGTGTTTGCATATTGTGTTGTGTTGAGGCATCTAGCATTAAAATATGGCCCTCGCTCAAGTAACAGTAAGTAAAAGTATAGTATATACAGAGTGTATATGTGAATATTTACATCCCTTTAACCACGTGTTCCACCAACCCTTGATGAATAACATTTGTTCTATTTATTTATTATAATAATTGAATGTTATCGATCTCATAATTATTTGATATTTTCTACTTTATTTATTTAGAAACAAATGTAAGTATTATATACCCACATTACACAGACAGGTAAGCGTCCGTGGCACTCACTCAGCTGGTCTCACTGAAAACCAGCGTCACGCGCCTTTGTCTAGGCTGTGAGTTATGCTCAATGTTCATTTGGCACTGCCTGGACATGATTGAATATATTTTTGGTTTTATTTGTATGTATTTTAATTGTTTTCTGTTTGTGCCACTTTGTGTTTAGAACTGCTGTATGCCTTGTGTTGTGATGTCCATAATAATAAGTGTTATTTTCTTTTTTACTATAATTTTTGAAAATTCTCATTTAAAAAATTCAACTTTTCATCAAGGTCGGTATCGTGACTTGATCATTTTGTATGGGGAGTCAAAAAAAAATTTGACGAATTTAGAAAAGTCGTACAACAAATGTTGTTCAGAAAGGAAGGTAGAACACGTGGTTAAATGGATATAATTGTTCACATGTACACCCTGTATACCGAGGAATTTTAGCTAGACTTTTTATTGCAGTTCTCTATTTCTAATCTGTTCACCTAGTTTTACACTATAAATCCGACCTTTTATGGATTTATAATGAGTTGTACTTGGAAATTGGCTAGCCACACAAACGCATCAGAAACTAAATTGCTAGATAAGTAGAAGATCCCTAGTCGCTACCAGGTGTGCGTGTATGACCCGTAGCGAATACCTGCCGCTTACTGTATGGGTATCATGTGACCCTGTGGTCAAATAATACACGCAATAACTCCCGGCAGACGGTAGAGTGTCATTTATTATATATTTTTTTTATATGAGAGGTGGCAGACGAGCAGACGGATCACCTGATGGTAAGCAATTCCGCCGCCCATGGACATCCGCAACACCAGTGGAGTCACAAGTGTGCTGCCAACCTTTTCCCCTTCCCCCCCATTGGGCCTCTGGTAACCTCACTCACACGGCGAAACACAGCGCAGGCGCTGCTTCACGCCGGTCTTCTGTGAGGCAGTGGTATCACACCGGTCGAGCCGGCCCATTCATGCCTAAGCGTGGCTCTCCCACATTTCTTATTATATAATAAACTTCCCACATTATATAATAAATAATATAATAATAATATGCTGAATATTATGAACAATTTAATTAAATTGTTCATAATATTCAGCAGGTTTTTTTTTATGTGATAGGTGTCAGACGAGCCGACCGATCACCTGATCTTAAGCGATGCCGCCGCCCATGGACACCCGCGATACCAGTGAAGTCACAAGTGCTCTGCTAACCTTTTAACCCCCCTTTCCCCCGGATTGGGCTTCCGGTACCCTCACTCACGCAGCAAAAAGCACGCCGGTTCTGTGAGGCCGTGGTATCACTCCGGTTGAGCCGGCCCATTCATGCCGAAGCGTGGTTCCCCACGGTTTAAAGGGAAGTGACTGATATACTCGAGCTAAATACTCGTGGTAGTCGGTGTCATATTCTATTTACAATAAATGAATGAAAAACTACCGTCGGCCGCAAGTATTTCCGGATAAGTATTCTTTGTTATAGAATGTAAGTAATTCTACAATCAGCAAGTATAATTCGTAGCGATACGTAGCAACAGTGCTACAATGCTTCGTAGCACACATCTGTAATTTCGTACTTCGTAGTAAGGTTTTTATAATAAATACTATACAAAATAATATCCACGAGATCAAGTAGAAATAGATTTATGCTAGATTTTCTCTTTTTAACCGCAATACTTGTTTTACATACTCTGTATTTTTCGTAGCACCACTATTAAGCTTAATTTCGTAGCCAAAATTCGTAGTAGAGGTTCGTTATCGTGAAATACGTAGCGTCAATCCGTAGTTAAATATTGTGCCTGCGTTTTAATGTAGTTTGAATATGACGTCACTTAGTTAATACTAACTATACAGGGTGCAAAAAACCGCTTTGTTCAAACAATGATAAAATTTCCCCAAGATCCCCTGGGCAATACAAGCCAAATTTAAAAAAAAACTTTTAATGCAGTCAATTTTTTTTACATTAAATTAATGTTTGGATTTTCCCGGCAGAGCCCAATATTTTTTTTTTCACTCTATATACTCAATTCTTTATTGCTTTCATAGTGTACATAACAGATGGTAAAGTATAACCGTAAGGGCACTGCAATATGGGAGGGCATTGTATGCATTTTATCTAAAATTATATAGCATGCTTAGCTCTAGCGTAGTCCCTCATCATCGTCATCTCGACGTGTCATTCTTAGTTGCGTGTAATTCTTAGAGGACAAGATGGCGTGTTTCACACGCCATTTTTTCCTCTCAAGCATGATTCAGGGTTTTTTTTTATTTCCAAAAAAAGTAACTTATGATAAATAACAATGATTCTGCCAAACTACTAATGTAGTTTATCGGCAGCAGTTCTCGTGTTACAATTAAAGTGAAATGAAGCGTGAAGAAGCATCTCGCGGGCCAGTATGGCGGTGCCAACGGAGGTGATGCCTGACATCGCTTCCGTTGTGATTGCAACGTGGGCTCTTCTCTTGCTTACCATCAGGCTGAGGAGAGCCAATATACTGTGCCACTATGAAACAAAAAGTATTTATTTAAAAGTATTAAACTATTTATTTGTAACTAAGTTCTTATTCTATTTTATTTATAAATACTCGTATATATATTTTTCTTTTATAAAAACAAATGAATTTATTCTACATCAGATTTACTCGTTTTAGACTCAGACACCAAACAAACACAGACCTTCATCATACCAGGCCAACCCTGAGCAGAAAATGATCCCACGACCTTCAGCCCATGAGGCAGGTTCACAACAAATTGCGCCATCGGCCGGTGCTGATGCTTAATATTGCTTATCATTTGTTTATCATATGTTACCAATAAATACTTTGCTTTATGACACTTATCTTAATTTTTTGTTAGTCAATGATATAATATTAGTATTAGTAGAATTATAATTTGATAAACTCAAATGCAAGTAAAAGTAGCAACCTATTTAGATCTATTAGATCGCGCGAGAGTCGAGTGCAGGGCTCCGCACCGCACACCACTCGCTCGCGACCAACATCATCATGATCTTAGCGTTAAATCTTGATTGAGTCCCAATTTGTGGCTTCGGTCCGCCTTCCCACCGTATCTCCTCCACTTCGCACGGTTTTTCGCAACTATAAAAGTGAGGTAATTGGCAGGTTACGACATTCAGCCAAACCTTTTTGAGTCTGCCTCTTCTACCGGGACTTGGCAGAGGAAGCATGGATATTTGTTGTGTATTAAGTTTTTTAGATTTTCGCGAATATTTACCCAAATAAATGAAAAAACCGATGATGAATAAATGAAATGGCCGTGTGGTCCCCGGCAGAGTAGAATAGGCCACCCTCACTCTTACCGAGGTGTCGTAAAAGGCGACTAAGGTAAAGCTGCTGACATGATCATCAGCACCCAGAGAAGGAAAACTCTGCATTTATATCAAAACCCTCGCCAACCCGTCTGCCAAGCGTGGTGAGTATGGCAATTACCTCTCATGTGATTGAAGGAGGCCCGTGCCCCAGCAGTGGGGACTTCAATGGGCTGATGATGATGATGAAATGAAAAAAAAAATTGCCGCTTGTCCGCTTGTGACAGTCTTAATTAATTATGGTTAATTGTTTTCTATTCGGTCTGGCATCTTATCGCACATAAATAAATCATCTATTTCGTATCTATTTTGAAACGAATCTATATTCAAGAGCTATTTATCTATCTACACATGTGCATACATGTATCTTCACCTGAATGCGTCTGCTCGCAGCGATGAAGCGATCGTGTTCAGGCGAGCTAATAAAATATGCATTATGGTAATGGATCAATTGTTCAGCTCGCGCACACCTCTGGCTTAAGGCATAAGCGGAAGCGAGTCAGAAATATTTTGCTCCAATTAGGTATCACTGGACCTCATTGGGGTAAACACACTATTCTTGGACTTTAGACTTTATGTCAACTCGTATCTACAATGAGTAGCAAAAAATGCAGTATAAAAGACTTCACTGTTAGACATTCCTTCCCTACTTTTATCTATCACCTGCCACCAGAGAGTCTTATAAGCCGTTTAAAATAAAAAGCACGCGTTTGACTTTATTTATACATACAAAAATAGACAATTAATTTTTAGTTTTCATCAAAATTATTATAATTATAGTTTTTAGTATTATAAAGTTGGTATATTTTAATCTCTATAAACATCTATCGGTTCTTGTCTTGTAGGTGCCCACGATACAGGGTTTATCCTATGTGTTATTTTATTTTAGCTTAAACATAAAGTGCCATAATATTGATACAATTTACCTATTAATAATTTATTTTTATTCTTACTTCCTAGCGCCATACTTCGTAATTAATGAGTGTCAAAGCTTCTCGGTAGAAAGTAAAAAAATACACTTTACTAGATTTTGAGCCACTAAGCCATTAGAGTAAGTAATAATAAGATACGACTCGTATTCACTGGGGGATGTGGGGAGAATAGAATAGTTATACACGAGATTTTTACAATGTACAGTCAGCTTCATAAAGATCGTAGTGGCCAAAAGTGGTAAATATTATCTAAAGGACACAAGTACAGTTTTATGTTGATTATCAGATAATCTTATTGTTTTAACCGTAATCAGTGGTCAATGTTAACTTACCTACACAATTCCTATACTATGTTATGTGTTTAGATGACCTTTTTGAATTAATGTTCTACTGATTTCTGTTTATGTATGTTTTATGTCTTTTAACAACTAGTGACTGTTTGCAACAGCGCCGAAATGTATGAAACTCAAAAATAAGGTACACGTTAGAAATTTTGGTGACCATGAAAGTTTAAAACAATTACCTATGATATGAGTGAATCGCTACTGCTTTAAAATTGAGGCAACGGACTGAAAACTGGACACAAGGGACCAGTGTGTAGTAGATGTCAAGTTACATTTCCATAATTGAGGAAGAACTCGCTCCGTATGAAATAAAATGGACGTCCATAATAATATCGTTAAGTGAATTAATCTTCAGTGCGTACGAACTCTGATTTAATCTGTAGGTCCTCTAGGCCACAAATAAAATTATATTGTCATTCAAATATTTATATATTTTACTAGCTGACCCGGCAAACGTTGTTTTGCCATATAAATAAAAGGGTTGATCGTAGAAGGGTGAAAATTGAGGATTGTATGTATTTTTGTATGTTGTATCATAAAAAAAGAGAAATTAAAAACTTTGTCTAAAAAATAAAAATAAAAATTTAGGGGTGGACTACCCCTAACATTTAGGGGGATGAAAAATAGATGTTGGCCGATTCTCATAGATACCGGATAAGCACAAAAAATTTCATCAAAATCGGTCAAGCCGTTTCGGAGGAGTATGGCAACGAAAACTGTGACACGAGAATTTTATATATTAGATTTATTTGGAAACTAACAGTCATTTACAATCTTTGCACAATGAACATGATTAATAAAAGACTTACAGTTTCACTAATTGGAATTAAAAACAGCACTAAGATAGACTAAGTTTAAACTTTAGAACAAACATTTTAGAATAGACTTAAACTATCGTTATAATAAATCTAACATGATAAACAAAAACAAAAATGTAAACGGATTTAGTTAGAGAAAATCTGATTTTAAACAAGTTTCTAACATTAAAATTTAAGTATGTAATTTGAAAAATTAAAATGCTGATATTACACATTTACTACACGTTCACTTGTGTACAGACAGCCACACGTTCGGTCACTTACTATCCGCCAAATCTCCCCAGCCGACTCCGACCGGAGTTGTTTGTTTGTTGTCTGTGTTTAAAGCAAGAGTCGACCGGAGAAACCTGGCGGATCGGTATACTAGTAGGTAGGTGGTCCAGGCGCGTGAGATTGGCCGCGCGCGAGTACCAGTGTCGGTGCCAACAATATTAAACTTCCAAAGCGATCACGACATGGATGAATTCAAAGGAAAATTCACTTTTATTAACATATTAAGTAAAGTCTGATTTTGAGTTTCCTAAAATAGAAAATTAAATTAATAAATAAAAATGAAATAATTTAGTAGTGTCAGTTAAAATTGTTCTTGAACTTGATAACTATTAAGTTCATTTTCCTTTGATCACAAACAAAAATTAAATGTAGTTTTATAACCGCTCACTCTTTATGTTTACCAACATTTTTGCGGCGCCGATTGTGTACTATCCATACAATCAACTGCATACTGCTGACCTCTATTTAGAGAAAAATAAGGGCCTCAGCTAGCAACCTATGGGCGTATGGGCAACAATAATAGCAATTACATAATAAGTAATATGTATGTGCAAAATATACACTTATTATTTTCTAAAATTTAGAACTTACTTTTTAGCTTAGAAATTGAACATTGAAATATATCAACATCAGATAATTGTTCAGATATGCTCAATTCAGAAGCCTGCAGATCTCACACTTTACATGGTTAGATAGAGGCAAAGGAGCAAGCAGGTCACATGATGATGGTAAGTGATCACCGCCGTCAATGGTCATCAGCTCCACCAGGAATGCAGATGCGTTTGCTTTTAGGGAGGAGTTAGCTCGTTCCTTGGAGATTTCAGAGAGTTGTATCGTGACAACTTGCTTGGACCTAATATCCGCTGAATCCGTAGGTCGATAAAACGTAAAAACACCGGCGTTTTTACCCACCACCCTCACTCTTACCGAGGTGTCGTATAAGGCGACTAAGGTAAAGCTGCTGGCATGATCATCAGCACCCAGAGAAGGAAAACTCTGCATTTATATCAAAACCCTCGCCAACCCGTCTGCCAAGCGTGGTGAGTATGGCAATTACCCCTCATGTGATTGAGGGAGGCCCGTGCCCCAGCAGTGGGGACTTAAATGGGTTGATCATGATGATGATGACCGGCGTTTTACTGAGTGACTGTGACTGACTTCGACTGTTGACTACCTACTTAATCGCTACAAGCGATAAGACCGCCTTATTGTACTGTCTGTTGCTGTTGTTGTATCATGCTTGTATTTTATTTTTGTGCAATAAAGAATATCTATCTATCTATCTACTTATTCTCAATAAGTTACTTGACATTGGCAAATTATCTTCGGGTAGAGACATATTTATTTATTTATTTAGAAACACAAACAGTGTACTGTACAATATTTAGTAAATTTATTTTTACAGGATCTTAAATCTAGTACATACACAAATAACAAGTGTCCACAGCTTCTTCCATTATACTTATGATATAACATACAAAACTACAGTTACTTATGAACCATTCCTTGACGGAGTGTAAACCTAACACAGGTTCTCATTTGTACCTGCCACGTTATTCAAATACACACTTTCTAATTTGTGACTTGAACTGAACTGACTTACAACAAAAAATATCCAAATTATTAAAATTCTTACCTCTTTTATAATTATATGTATTGCAAAGTCTGGCCAATGGTGCATTTTTACCAATATTAGTCCGACATTTAGGCTAACAAAATATATTACTCAGGGGTCGTCGAAGTGGTGGAGGTCGCACCGAAGTTTTCAATTTTACCTTATTAAAAATTGTTGGAATAAAAATTTTATCTTTCAACACATTATATGAAAATATCAAATCAGCAATTTTGCGGCGTTTACTAAGGGAGTCCAATTTAAAATATTTTAACCGATATTTATAATCCATTTTATGTTTGAATTTAAAATGTTTCCAGCATAAGTGGCGAGTAAAAGAACGTTGTATGGATTCTAATCGTTGGGAGTGACTGGCATAGAACGGGTTCCAAGCTACACTAGAATACTCAAGAATACTTCTCACTAACGCCTTACATTGTTGTACACTAGCCGAAACTTTTTAGGAAGTTTTAAAGTTTAGAAAAGACATATTAAAGAAAAAAAGATATGCTGGCTTATGCCCTGTGTTTTAGAATAAATGTGGGTACACGTTTGACAAGGTGACGGCCACGATGGACGCTGAATAAAAAGCAAAGTTAGATACATAGATAGAATAAGAATCTCCCTTTAATATTGTGAAGTCTTTGTGTATGTTTTTTTCTGTCTTGGTTTTAGATGGTGCTTGGTGAAAAACTCAATTAGAATAAACATTAAAAGGATTTAACTCACCACCGGTCAATAACCGTTAAATTAACGTGTCTCTTTATTCACTCAAGAGTGGCAGAGTTATTATGTGTTTGCCGTAGGCAACATAGTAGCAGCCATAAAAAAATAGAAAGATAGATATTATTTATTGCACAAAAACCAAATACAAGTATGACACAACAACGATAGACCGTACAATAAGGTCTTATTGGCTTTGCTTTGTTAGTTAATAGGTAAGCGATTCCCGCCGCCCAAAGACAACCGCGAAACCAGTGAAGTCACAAGTGCGCTGCCAACTCATATTGTAAGGTCCTCGTTCATTTTGACGGTGAGGATCCAATTGCTTTACTGCGTACTTTCTAATATTAATACAGCCTTTTAGCATAGTTACGAAATAATAATAGATAATAGGTTTAGAAAAGCAGATGCCTTTATAAACTGTTGTCGTAGACTCTAAACATTCTAAGGGACCTTCAAGAGAAAAGCGTAATCCTTTTTAAATCGCCGGTAAAGCATCAGCGACCTCTCTGATCACGCAAATGTTGTTCTGCTCGTTTGTCTCACCTCCTCATCCAAGCATGTAATTCCCGGTTGCATCCTAAGCTTTGGGCTTTGGAGCCCGAAGGGGTTAGGGGGAAACTCGGCCTACTAAAACTCGTCCCAGAATTTTAGTATTTTTTAGGCTTGCCACTGTTTTAACCTAACCCAACCAATATTTTTGTGGCGGTAATACATACTGAACTCTACGAAACCAAACATTCTAGGACGAGTTTTAATAGGGCGAGTTTCTCCCTACCCGGCCCGGAGTACGCTTAGACCATGAATCGGGATTTAGGGAGTCTGGTAATTACAATTAATTGACAGCCGTCTGAAGTTCGCAACCCTGTTATCGCCTCTCATCATCATCATCATCATCAGCCCATTTGAGTCCCCACTGCTGGGGCACGGGCCTCCCTCAATCACATGAGGGGTAATTGCCATACTCACCACGCTTGGCAGACGGGTTGGCGAGGGTTTTGATATAAATGCAGGGTTTTCCTTCTCTGGGTACTGATGATCATGCCAGCAGCTTTACCTTAGTCGCCTTTTACGACACCTCGGTAAGAGTGAGGGTGGCCTATTCTACTCAGCCGGAGACCACACGGCGCATATATAATCTTTTTTTTTAAGTTTCAGTTGCAATTAGGGTTTTTGGGTGTGAAAAATCCGCTAGATGGAGTACTACAGGCGTGAGGTCCATATACAATGTGATTGGTTATTTTTAATCGTGATCTGTCAAAATGTAAATTTGACAAACTAAACAACCAATGCGGTTGATATTGGACCTCAGTCCAACAGTACGCCATCTAGCGGATTTTTCACACGCGAAAACCCTCATTTCTGCTAAGTGATGCAGCAATTAAAAAGCCACTCGTAAAAGTGTGTGACTCTGCTAATCTTATCTGCTTAAGCAATAAACAGCTCAAATATTTGATAGCACGGCCCGGGAAGGGGAGAAATTAGTTGCTCAAAAAATATAAACAGGCTCCTAAAGGAATTAGCATAGGACGGAGCATGCATAATGAAGCAACCCGGGCTAGGGCTGGCACAAGGCACGAAATTCTATGTAAAAGTAAAAGTAAAGTATCAGCCTATAAACTATCCCACTGCAGGGCAAAGGCCTCCATCGTAAAAATCAAGTTATCGCTACTATGGTGGGATTAGGCTTAATCACTACGCTTGCCAAATGCGGATTGGTAATCACAAACCCGAGTTATGTTCGAATAATTCGAAACATACTTTTCGCTCGACCCGGGAATCAAACCTTAGAGGTCCATCAGGGTGTTACACTCGTAAAAATGTTTTTGGAAATAAGTTTGTGTTTGTTTGCCGCCGCCCATAGATACCCGCGACACCAGTGGAGTCAAGTCACAAGTGCGCTGACAACCTTGAGCCCCCCTTTCCCCCGGATTGTGCTTCCGGTACCCTCATTCACGCAGCGAAATACAGCACAGTGCTGCTTCACGCCAGTTTTCTGTGAGGCCGTGGTATTACTCCGGTCGAGCTGCTCATTCATGGCAAAGCGTGGTTCTCCCACGATTTACTTGGTAATAAGTTTTTTTTTTATTTCTTGCATTTAATCCACTCACTCTTGGTCCGTGCCTTTGTTTGCTGGTTAACAGAATTGTTTGTAGTGTTATTTGTTCCACGAAAAAACATTGTTAGTTTTGGAATAATTTTGTATTCCTTTATTTTATTACATGCTCATTTCAAGAATTTAATTGCTTAGTGAAAAAGGAGGCAACTTTCATATGGGGCGTCGTGGTTCGAATCCGAGTATTTGTATACTCTCTGGATATTTGTATACTCTCTGGATTTTACAAATCAATGTGCGTATTTCCATCGCATCTGTGATCTTCCGACGGGTGTCTTCCGGTCTCCATTCTAGGAGCGTTCTGCACCAAGAGTCGTGCTTTTCTGGCTTTGTGCCCTGCTCACTGCCACTTCAGCATTACTACACGATGCTCGACTTCCGAAACCTGATTGCGTTTCATAAGCCATCTGTTTATTGGTCTGTCTAGCAGTGTCACCCTCATCATTCGCCTCTCCATTGCCCTCTTGTTCTACTTCCAGTGTGTGGATGATAGCTTCGTTAGCTATGTCACATCTACATAGGTAAGTACTAGTAGGACGCATTGTCTTATCTCTCATATGCATAGTTAAATTCTATGCCCATCAAGGAACCAGGATATTCGATCAATATGCGTTCATGCGATCCTGCGTTAAAATTGATGAGCTGAAAAATGGTGTCTAGCAGGAATGAAGGAGGGACGTGAGACGTGTACTAACGACATGTTCAAGGTCAAAAGGTCCCGAGTAAATGTCGATTTATAATGGATATGATGGGAAGTAGGTAGGTACGCGGGAGGTCGCCACACTTCGGCCGAATGGGCAGGCTCGACCGGAGTGTAATCAAAGTTCGCAACTGCGCGTTATGGTGAACTTACAGGGTATATAGGTTGGTAGCACGCTTGTGACACCACTGGTGTTGCGGGTGTCCATGGGCGGCAAAAATCGCGTACTATCAGAAGACCCCTGCTCATCTCCTCATCGTCGCATGTAATTCCCAGTTTCGTCAAAAGCTTTCGCAGCCCAGGGTACGCTTGGATCCAGAGGGCCTAATTTAAAGCAGACGTTGTGACCAAATCGTTGTGACCCTCTCATACACACGCGCTGTGTGTCTCTTTTGTTTGGAAGCAACAAGTATATTCTAGTTCGTTAAGGGACGGCTTTAAATTTAGCCTGTAGGATTTGGAATGTCTGAATAGAATAGAATAGTTTATTTTGTAATCATAGGTACAACAATAAGGCGTAATTAAATAAATAGGTATCACTATGATCTACCATTTAAGCATACAAATACAGGTAAGTATTTAAAATTTACAATGTTTTTACAATTACAATTACATCTCGTTCTTATTACAAATACTAAATTATTAAATACATAAAATTGTTTCAAATAATAATAATCTGGTAATTACAATGAAGCGACTGATGTCTGACTTTCGCAACCCTTATACAGGGGAACCAGACCGACTGGAAAACGGTTATAGGTTCAGAATAATTATATCAAATATTGTAGTTATGCACAAGTTTGTGAAACTATTCGAGACGTGTAGGTTTCCTCACGATGTTTTAGCTCAACGCCAAGCTAATGGTAGAAAAAATAAAGTTAGCAACCCTATCCACCCTTGTATGGCCTGCCAATTACGGCGGAATTTCCTCGTCGGGAGTTTTAGGCCGTCCCTATTAATCTGCACTTATATTATAAAATACAAGTGTATAGAAAGCCCGCTTCGGGTCGCTGGCGCAGAGCGCGCGTATTCAATTAGAATTTCGCATCGGGGCCTGTAATGACAGGCCCCGAAATGTCGGATGGCCAGATTTGGGCCGCCACTTTTAGGGAGTTGCCACACTGGCGGATTGCGAGCGTTTTCGAAGTGGAGCGACGACGGAGCGAACACGTCGCAGCTGCGCAGCGAACACGTCGCGGCTGCGCAGTTTCATAGCCTTTAAATTGAACTTCGGATCTTTTTTATAGGCGGGGCTTATTGCTTCATAAAAAAGAACCATAAAAAAATAGATATCTTATTTCTCTTAGATTCTTTTTTTTTTTATAAATATTTCACAACATCACATACATTGATCTGACTCCGAGATAGGTAGCTCAAGCACCTGTGTTACGGATATCAGAATCAACAGTGGGATTACAAATATATACATATAATACTTTTCTTTTGTAAATACATACTTATAATACATAGCAAACACCCAGACCAATACAAACAAACATGTTCATGCACACAAATGTTTGTACTGTGCGGGGATCGAACCCGCAACCCTTGTGTCAGGGGCAGCTTTCACTACCACTGTTCCAATCGGGTCATATATCGATTATATATTATCTTCTATTTCATCTTTAAAACTTGATTCTACTTGTTCTCAGTCATATTATATGTATTATTTGCTAAGCTGTTATTTTGTGGATGAGAATAAACTTTACCTTATAATACATAATATAAAAAGCTGTTATAATATTTTGTACCCAATGTTATTGTTACTATTATCCTCTAAAATCGCTCCCAAATCAAATGTTACTCTGATCCTTTCAGTTGAATTCATCACAAACAACAAATATAGAAAACATATAGATAGACACGTGTGGTTTCAGGGGTTATCGCAACACCTCGATCGACCCAGTAAGCCGAACTTTATGTTAGATTTAAACCTCACTACACGTGTGATGAATATCATAGTACGGGAGGCGACGAAAATTTTGAAAACCTGGGAAGTAGATAGTACTCGTTCTTTCCCCTAGCTAAAGGTTGTCTGACAAACATCGTTACGAGCGAATAACATCTGCATTATACTGTCATTTGTTGTATTTACTCCGTTGGCTCAGCTACACAAACGCCATGCCTATCTATATAACGGGAATCTCTTGGATAAACCAAGACAGGGGTCTTATGACAAGCTAGGCCAGTCCAAGAGTTAAATGTTTCTTCTTTTTTAGGCCCCCTGTCCTCTGTTGTAGCTTATATATTATTAGGTTTTTTGAAAACTGTCGTTTTGTATGGCGATTTTCTTAGAAGTTATATTTTCCATACATTTTTTTTTATTTATTCGTAAAGTAACTATTAAAGCAACTACTTCATAACTAACCGTGCTGAAATGGACGACGTTTAGGAACGCGTAGGATGGTTTTACAGATATTTTTATTTTACATATCTCATATCTATTTTATATAAGCCTTATAATATATTCGTAAATCAAAATAAAATTAAAATATGGTGACTTTTGCAATATATCATTAAATAAATTAATACATATTTCACAACGTCACATACATTAATCTGACTCCGAGAAAGGAAGCTCAAGCACCTTTGTTCCGTAGATCCAACAGCGGAATTACAAATATATACATTTCATACTTTCCTTTTGTAAATTTACTTATAATACATATAAATCACCCAGACTAATACAAACAGACAGGTTCATGCACACACATGTTTGTACTGTGCGGGGATCACATGATTTCTACTAATGATTCAAACGGGTCGTCTTTTTACATCTTGTGAACTGCTTATGCCGTTAAATACCATTCCATCAGATCGATATTTTAGTATTGTGCTATATGATACGTAGCATATATTAATATTTGAAAATTCGTCATTGTTACTTTATACGACGAGCAATGCTTGAAAACAATATTTTGTTGGGGGATACTTACTGTATCTCAGGAATATGTAATTCCATAAGAATCTAAAGACTCAGTCACAAAATATTGACAGTTAATACATCAGATTAAAATTGAAATCGTCAAAATTAAATAGTTTATTTGTTATAAAAAAAGTGGCGACCTCCTGTACTATTATATCAAATACTCTTAGTGTAGTCATGACCGTTATCAACACGAAATTGACTTACATGAAAGACGTTTAATCAACCGCCCTCATCTACCCACTCCAAAGGTTGCCTCTCCCAAGGAACCTTATGCAGCTCTGCCATACCTTATGATAAAGGCATAAAGTTGAAAATCAAACGCGCAGTAATGCTGCCCCTTGTTCGTACTCCGTCACTCCATCGGTCATTTGTCTTCCCGGATCTGGGAGATTTTAGGAATTGAAAAGGAAACCCTTATTTAGATGAGATTTGCTACTGACAAGCAAACCCGGGGCTGATGAATAAGTCATCATGATTTCGCTTATAAGTGTTTTGGATTTCTGGACATACTAAATCACAATCATAATATTTATTACTTCATAATAGTACATACAGGTCTTAAATATAATTAAGTTCGCATTGTAGACCCTGTAAGGGTGTCGCAAATATTAAAAACTAAATAATTAAAATATTTCGATTTATTCTATACAATTATTCAACTGGTATCTATTATATATAATATTTAAAAAAAGTTAACATTCAATTTAAAAAATCTTTCAGCGTATAATGACATTTGCCAGTCAAGAATTCTTTTAATTTTTTCAAAAAAATGTCATCACTTTCGATTGAAAGGATACAGGATACCAAACAATAATATACAGACATAACAATTTTTAAGTAAGTAATTTTGCTATTGCTTTGAGGGGCTATTGGATTTACTTCCTGCAACGTACCCCTTCCAGGCCAGGGACAGATTAGTGACCGCAGATGTTCATAGGTAGAGGTGATTATTTTCTACTAGCCGCACCTTTGGTAGAACAAGGGCACAATTACAGTTTGCCAAAACTGTAGTGTTTCCCGGCAAACTTCGTTCCGACCTAATTGATATTTTTTTAATTTTTAGCTTTAACAGGATAAGAAGTACCCTAGGACCTTTTCCTGGTCCTAAGCTAACCCTCCACCAATTTTCAGCCCAATATTCAGTCCAGCCGTTCTTTCGTTATAAATAAAGATAAAGATAAAAAATCTTTATTCAATTTAGGTCCATACAGAATACTTATGAATGTTAAAAAAGGGACATATATTATAATTCCGAACCAGTGGTAGCACTGGTTCGGAATGTCGATTTCAGCTCTGAAGACACCAGCAAGAAACTCAGTAGTTACTCTTTTCAAATATTGATGATGTTGCAGAGTTTTATAGAGAATAGAGAAGATAAAAAAATGTGACTAACACGACTTTTTTATAAGTATAGGTGAAGTGACTCGCTTGCTCCTTTGTCACCTCTTGCATGAAAAAAAGTTTGAACTTACTATAAAGACGTTTAAAGTATAAATTGTAAAATTGAGTGAGTTTTTTTAATGCGAATTTGACTCCTCTGGGAATTTCACATTCGCTCCATTGAAATTGCCCCATGCACACACTGAGTAAGCGAACTTGTGTTTATGTTTAACTTAGACTTATTAATGTATTAGTGCTCCCGGGCGTTCTAAGTTCAGTTTAAGCATGCATCAATCTCGGCCGGTGAGAGCAGGCTTAAGCTAACTTAGACTTGAGTCTCTAGTACTAGGCTTTCAGGTAAGTGGAATCCGTAGAGTGTGTAGTTTCTGATGGTTTAACCACTAATGCCCGGTTTCCATTAATTTACCATTTTATGAAGATAGATAGATATTCTTACTTTGAAAAAAAAAGAATACAAGTATGATACACTAGCGGCCCGCCCGGCTTCGCACGGGTACATACACACACACGCATTCACCCTTCTTTTTTGCGTCGGGTTTCTAAAAAAAGTAAAATTATTAAGAAAGTTTGAGGCACTTTATTTTATTACATTGACTTCGGTCAGTAGTTTCGGACTCATTACAAACAATCTTATCGCTATCGTGGTTACCAATAAACATTTTACTAAGAGACAAGTCTGTATTGGTCGATGGAAACTGATTGTCATTTTTTTATTATTATCGAGCTTTGCAGTAGGCAACATTTTAAGCCGAATTTATACTGTGATTTATCGGACTGAACATGTTATCATCACCCACTAAAAATGGAGATATCATTCCAATTTCGACATCATCTCAACGTGTCATTGCCGCAAACCTGCTTAGCTTCTGCAAGTTACACTTGGGACATAATCCAGTATTTAGGAAGTCGGTCAACATCTGTGTACAAATTTATTTTCCAAGTACAAACATCAGTTGAATAATTTTCAATTTTTTTTAACTCAATCAACAAGTTCGTAACCTAAGGGAGTGGCCTCACTGGCGGATTGCGAGCGTTTTTAAAGCGGTGCGACGACACAGCGAACACGTCGCGGCTGCGCAGCGTTCACGCGGCGGTTGCACAACGGATTCGCCGGCGTTTTTCTGCGTGGCCGCCACAAAAAACAATGTCGTTCAGACTCCTATCTTATCTCCACGGCGCATCTGTTGCGCATCAGCGGCTTGACCGCTGCGCTGCCGCTACGTGTTCGCTGTGTCGTCGCACCGCTTTGAAAACGCTCGCAATCCGCCAGTGAGGCCACTCCCTTAGGTTACGAACTTGTTGATTGAGTTAAAAAAAATTGAAAATTATTCAACTGATGTTTGTACTTGGAAAATAAATTTGTACACAGATGTTGACCGACTTCCTAAATACTGGATTATGTCCCAAGTGTAACTTGCAGAAGCTAAGCAGGTTTGCGGCAATGACACGTTGAGATGATGTCGAAATTGGAATGATATCTCCATTTTTAGTGGGTGATGATAACATGTTCAGTCCGATAAATCACAGTATAAATTCGGCTTAAAATGTTGCCTACTGCAAAGCTCGATAATAATAAAAAAATGACAATCAGTTTCCATCGACCAATACAGACTTGTCTCTTAGTAAAATGTTTATTGGTAACCACGATAGCGATAAGATTGTTTGTAATGAGTCCGAAACTACTGACCGAAGTCAATGTAATAAAATAAAGTGCCTCAAACTTTCTTAATAATTTTACTTTTTTTAGAAACCCGACGCAAAAAAGAAGGGTGAATGCGTGTGTGTGTATGTACCCGTGCGAAGCCGGGCGGGCCGCTAGTGTATCATACTTGTATTCTTTTTTTTCAAAGTAAGAATATCTATCTATCTTCATAAAATGGTAAATTAATGGAAACCGGGCATTAGTGGTTAAACCATCAGAAACTACACACTCTACGGATTCCACTTACCTAAAAGCCTAGTACTAGAGACTCAAGTCTAAGTTAGCTTAAGCCTGCTCTCACCGGCCGAGATTGATGCATGCTTAAACTGAACTTAGAACGCCCGGGAGCACTAATACATTAATAAGTCTAAGTTAAACATAAACACAAGTTCGCTTACTCAGTGTGTGCATGGGGCAATTTCAATGGAGCGAATGTGAAATTCCCAGAGGAGTCAAATTCGCATTAAAAAAACTCACTCAATTTTACAATTTATACTTTAAACGTCTTTATAGTAAGTTCAAACTTTTTTTCATGCAAGAGGTGACAAAGGAGCAAGCGAGTCACTTCACCTATACTTATAAAAAAGTCGTGTTAGTCACATTTTTTTATCTTCTCTATTCTCTATAAAACTCTGCAACATCATCAATATTTGAAAAGAGTAACTACTGAGTTTCTTGCTGGTGTCTTCAGAGCTGAAATCGACATTCCGAACCAGTGCTACCACTGGTTCGGAATTATAATATATGTCCCTTTTTTAACATTCATAAGTATTCTGTATGGACCTAAATTGAATAAAGATTTTTTATCTTTATCTTTATTTATAACGAAAGAACGGCTGGACTGATTATTGGGCTGAAAATTGGTGGAGGGTTAGCTTAGGACCAGGAAAAGGTCCTAGGGTACTTCTTATCCTGTTAAAGCTAAAAATTAAAAAAATATCAATTAGGTCGGAACGAAGTTTGCCGGGAAACACTACAGTTTTGGCAAACTGTAATTGTGCCCTTGTTCTACCAAAGGTGCGGCTAGTAGAAAATAATCACCTCTACCTATGAACATCTGCGGTCACTAATCTGTCCCTGGCCTGGAAGGGGTACGTTCCAGGAAGTAAATCCAATAGCCCCTCAAAGCAATAGCAAAATTACTTACTTAAAAATTGTTATGTCTGTATATTATTGTTTGGTATCCTGTATCCTTTCAATCGAAAGTGATGACATTTTTTTGAAAAAAATAAAAGAATTCTTGACTGGCAAATGTCATTATACGCTGAAAGATTTTTTAAATTGAATGTTAACTTTTTTTAAATATTATATATAATAGATACCAGTTGAATAATTGTATAGAATAAATCGAAATATTTTAATTATTTAGTTTTTAATATTTGCGACACCCTTACAGGGTCTACAATGCGAACTTAATTATATTTAAGACCTGTATGTACTATTATGAAGTAATAAATATTATGATAGTGATTTAGTATGTCCAGAAATCCAAAACACTTATAAGCGAAATCATGATGACGTATTCATCAGCCCCGGGTTTGCTTGTCAGTAGCAAATCTCATCTAAATAAGGGTTTCCTTTTCAATTCCTAAAATCTCCCAGATCCGGGAAGACAAATGACCGATGGAGTGACGGAGTACGAACAAGGGGCAGCATTACTGCGCGTTTGATTTTCAACTTTATGCCTTTATCATAAGGTATGGCAGAGCTGCATAAGGTTCCTTGGGAGAGGCAAAACCTTTGGAGTGGGTAGATGAAGGCGGTTGATTAAACGTCTTTCATGTAAGTCAATTTCGTGTTGATAACGGTCATGACTACACTAAGAGTATTTGATATAATAGTACAGGAGGTCGCCACTTTTTTTTATAACAAATAAACTATTTAATTTTGACGATTTCAATTTTAATCTGATGTATTAACTGTCAATATGTTGTAACTGAGTCTTTAGATTCTTATGGATACCTAAGATACACTAAGTAACCCCCAGCTTAATATTGTTTTTAAGCATTGCTCTTCGTATAAAATAACAATGACGAATTTCCAAATATTAATATTATGCTACGTATCATATAGTACAATACTTAAATATCGATCTGATGGAATGGTATTTACCGGCATAAACAGTTCACAAGATGTAAAAAGACGACCCGTTTGAATCATTAGTAGAAATCACTGCCTGTGGTGCAAAGGTTGCGGGTTCGATACCCGCACTGTACAAACATGTGTGTGCATGAACATGTCTGTTTGTATTAGTCTGGGTGATTTATATGTATTATAAGTAAATTTACAAAAGGAAAGTATGAAATGTATATATTTGTAATTCCGCTGTTGGTTCTACGGAACAATGGTGCTTGAGCTTCCTTTCTCGGAGTCAGATTAATGTAGGTGACGTTGTAAAATATGTATTAATTTATTTAATGATATATTGCAAAAGTCACCATATTTTAATTTTATTTTGATTTACGACTATATTATAAGGCTTATATAAAATAGATATGAGATATGTATTTGTAATGCAGGAAGTCTTGATAATAACCCTTTTTTTACTTGGCAGAATATGCGTTTTTATCAATGATAACATTAAAAAAAATATCTGAAAAACCATTCTACGCGTTCCTAAACGTCGTCCATTTAAGCACGGTTAATTATGGAGTAGTTGCAAAAATTATGGAAAATATAACTTCTAAGAAAATCGCCATACAAAACGACAATTTTCAAAAAACCTTATAATATGTAAGCTACAACAGAGGACAGGGGGCCTAAAAAAGAACAAACATTTAACTCTTGGACTGGCCTAGTTTGTCATAAGACCCCTGTCTTGGTTTATCCAAGAGATTCCCGTTAAATAGATAGGCATGGCGTTTGTGTAGCTGAGCCAACGGAGTAAATACAACAAATGACAGTATAATGCAGATGTTATTCGCTCGTAACGATGTTTGTCAGACAACCTTTAGCTAGGGGAAAGAACGAGTACTATCTACTTCCCAGGTTTTCAAAATTTTCGTCGCCCCCCGTACTATGATATTCATCACACGTGTAGTGAGGTTTAAATCTAACATAAAGTTCGGCTTACTGGGTCCATCGAGGTGTTGCGATAACCCCTGGAACCACACGTGTCTATCTATACGTTTTCTATATTTGTTGTTTGTGATATAGAATTCAACTGAAAGGATCACAGTAAAATTTGATTTGGGAGCGATTATTCAGGATGATAGTAACAATAACATTGGGTACAAAATATTATAACAGCTTTTTATATTATGTATTATAGGGTAAAGTTTATTCTCATCCACAAAATAACAGCTTAGCAAATAATACATATAATATGACTGAGAACAAGTAGAATCAAGTTTGAAAGATGAAATAGAAGATAATATATAATCGATATATGACCCGATTGGAACAGTGGTAGTGAACGCTGCCGTTGACACAAGGGTTGCGGGTTCGATCCCCGCACAGTACAAACATTTGTGTGCATGAACATGTTTGTTTGTATTGGTCTGAGTGTTTGCTATGTATTATAAGTATGTATTTACAAAAGAAAAGTATTATATGTATATATTTGTAATCCCACTGTTGATTATGATATCCGTAACACAGGTACTTGAGCTACCTATCTCGGAGTCAGATCAATGTATGTGATGTTGTGAAATATTTATAAAAAAAGAATCTAAGAGAAATAAGATATCTATTTTTTATGGTTCTTTTTTATGAAGCAATAAGCCCCTCCTATAAAAAAAGATCCGAAGTTCAATCTAAAGGCTATGAAACTCGCTATTTTATGTTTAATGGAGGACTATGTAGAGACTAACACAAAATCAACAAGAAGTTTGGGGAAAATGGTGGCAACAGAATGGAGGAAAGCTATTTACTATTCGACGAATCCCGGAATAAATTAGCAAAACAATGGAAGAGTAAATGCGATACAAGGAAGCAATTCCTGCAATTTGATCTCGTTCAAATGATTTATTTGTAAAAATAAATAGTATAAGTGTTTGCCGAGAGATTGTAAACCAGAAATTGTTTAAAATGGATCCGGATAAGTAGCTTAAATTTAAAATCGATTGGCGTTGCTAGTGTGCCCTACCCGTCACCTTAAGAATAAATTGTAAATTATTGTTGTAACGAAAAAAACATAGTAACTACTGAGTTCCTTGCTGGTGTATTCTCAGTACAAATAGGCATTCCGCGTAATAAGTGTATGGATATAAATTGAATAAAGAATTTTTAATGTCAAGATAAAAAAATCTTTTTTGTAAAGATAAGATATGTGATGTTGTGTTGTTATTGATAAGATAAGATAAGATAAATCTTATCTTATCTTTACACAAACACGGTGCGCTTTCGTGTGCACGAAGTTATGAGTAGGTGGTCTTGGGCTACTCGTAACCTCCTGCTGCCACTCCTTCCAGCCATTTTGAGTAAATTGTAACTCCATCTGGCTTGAGAGCGCGCTACACTATCCTTACGCTTAATGCTTTACCAATAGAACTCCAATTCCTCCCAAGAATGCGGTTTAGGAATACAGTATAGTTTTGGCTGCAGGAACAAAGCTTCTATTCTGTTGAGGAGTACTTGCAATTCATGTTTAGATCCAGGCACTAATTGAACTCGATGTACTCGTAAAGTGCTTTACTTTTTTGACGACCCGTTTGGAACAGTGGTAGTGAACGCTGCCTTTGGCCCATGGGTTGTGGGTTCGATCCCCGCACAGTTCAAACATTTGTGTGCATGAACATGTCTGTTTGTATTGGTCTGGGTGTTTCTATACGTATGTATTTACAAAAGAAAAGTATTATATGTATATATTTGTAATTCCGCTGTGGGTTCTGATATCCGTAACACAGGTGCTTGAGCTACCTATCTCTTAATAATAATGATGATGTTGTGAAATATTCATTTATTTTGTAAATTTGTCTGTGATATGCCTGTATGTACCTACCGATTTTATTCCATTTTCATTGAACTTAATCCTAATTAATTTATTTTATTTCATGCAACCTGACGTCTTTTATAATTTAATTTAATGTAATTTTATATTTGCCTGCTACAGGATAGCGAAACATGTTCGCACATATTTTGTAAACATAACACCTTACCATGTACCATGTTTCTTGTAAATGAATTTGATCATGATTACCGAAACTGACTGCACTTCAGAACTCGTTACCCAACAGTTGTCAGTACTGCGGGAGGCTATCGCCAAAACGAAACAAATACGTGGAACCGTCAACTCCAAAAATATGAATTCACTTTAGGACCTTGTCACAATACTTACCTATAAGAAAATATAGGTCTACTTTCTTATATTATATATTGTGACAACGTCCTAGTGTATACATATTTTTGTAGTTGACTGTACAACACCCTTTTATGTTTTGAGTCGGGGGCACAATCTTCAACTTAGTTACCTCTACTCCCGCATAAACAAACTCAGATGAGATCCGAAATGTTCCAGGAAGTTACTTTAATCCCGGAGTAGGCGGATCAGGAGAGGTGTTATACGTTCTCTGTAATAGTGAGCACCGGTGAAAAATTCCCGCAACGTGCGGAGAATCCGGACGACATTTGAGGTCTTTCTTCAAGATATGGTGTAGGTAAACATAGAACAATATTACTCTCAGCGGAGATATGTGGATTTTTGCGGATGGACGGCGTCGCGAATTTGGAGGTTTGATGTTCTTCTTTTTTAGTTACTTTGTACATTAGGTAGATATGATCACTAATGTTTTACGTACAAACGTAATAACGTAACATTAACCGTGGGAGAGCCAAGCTTCGGCATGAATGGGCCGGCTCGACCGGAGTGATACCACGGCCTCACAGAAAACCGGCGTGAAGCAGCTCTGTGCTGTGTTTCGCTGCGTGAGTGAGGGTACCGGAGGCCCAATCCAGGGGAAAGGGGGGTTTAAAGGTTGGCAGCGCACTTGTGACTCCACTGGTGTCGCGGGTGTCCATGGGCGGCGGCAATTGCTTACCATCAGGTGATCCGTCTGTTCGTCTGCCTACCTATTTCATTTGTTTACATAAGGAAGATATGATCACCAATGTTTTACTTACAAACGTAACAACATAACATTAACCGTGGGAGAGCCAAGCTTCGGCATGAATGGGCCGGCTCGACCGGAGTGATACCACGGCCTCACAGAAAACCGGCTTGAAGCAGCACTGTGCTGTATTTCGCTGCGTGAGTGAGGGTACCGGAGGCCCAATCCAGGGGAAAGGAGGGTTTAAAGGTTGGCAGCGCACTTGTGACTCCACTGGTGTCGCGGGTATCCATGGGCGGCGGCAATTACTTACCATCAGGTGATCCGTCTGTTCATCTGCCTACCTATTACATAAAAAAAACATTGTAGTAACCTGAGGGTCTAATTTAAAGCAGACGTTACTACCGAATAATTTTCCTCTCTTTCACACGCGCTGTGTGTCTCCTTTGTTTGGATGCGACAGGTATATTCTCGTTCGTTACTTTAAATTAAGCCACCTGATGTGCGGCTTTCGTTCAAAAAAGGTTTTTGCTCTTATCCACTGAGCTACCATCGCTCACTAACTTAGTATAATATTTATCATTTTTTAAACGGTAAACGTATATTACCCACCACAAACTAAAATTAGCTATACCATACCAGTAATGCCAGTCAAATTTCTCGCTATAGAACCATTCGGTCGCTTACCTGCAATAAAAAAATCAACTTTAATATTTATTTATTAATTAAAAAAAAAAAACTTTTTATTTACTTAAAGCTAAGCGGTAACAATAAGGTACACAAAGACAGGCGAACATTAAATTAAGTAAACACAAGTATACAACAAATAATGATATAGACAGTGGACCTCGCACTAGGCATAGCCTGTCCTGCGAGGACCATATCCATGATTTCCAATATTGATTTAGGAGGAAATACAATGAAAAAGTTTTTTAAAAATTTCAAAAGAATGGAAAATTAAAATGCTACATATCATAGTAATTCTAGAGTGAATGAAAAAATAAATTAAAAAAAAAAAGGATTACAAACCACCTCATCAATTAATTGGAGTATCACAGTGACAAAGAATTAATAATTTTAACTGCACTTACAATAAGAGATAACCACATCTTGCATAAGTTAAAAAAATAATGGGAATATAATAATGTCATATGAATTTTGAATGATAAATTAATGGATTTAAAAACAATGTCAGAAATGAATAATTTTGAATACAATAATAAAGGATATCGACTGATCGGAAAGTTAAATTTTACGTGATAGGTGGCAGACGAGCAGACGGATCACCTGATGTTAAACCATAAGCGCCGCAAGTAAAGATTCAAATAGTATCTTTGGCCTGTATTTGTCGACCTGTTTGGAACAGTGGTAGTGAACGCTACATCTGGCGCAAGGATTGCGGGTTCGATCCCCGCACAGTACAAGCATTTGTGTACATGAACATGTCTTCTGTTTGTATTGGTCTGAGTGTTTTCTATGTATTATAAGTATGCATTTACAAAAGAAAAGTATTATATGTATATATTTGTAATCGCACTGTTGATTCTGATATCCGTAACACAAGTGCATGAGCTACCTATCTCGTAGTCAAATCAATTTATGTTATGTTGTGAATTATTAATACATTAATAAAAAGTAAAAAAAAGTTTGACCGCAAGTGCGTTAGCAAACATTTCCCCGAATTGAGCCTCCAGTGCCGTCACTCACGCGGCGAATGAGGCCACATCTCAAAACATCTACCATGAGACCCTTACAAAGGCTTTTCAAAGCAAAAACCATTTTTTTTCACAGGATTTAAAAAACTGTTTTATGTGAGAAAAAAAAAACAAAATTATTCCAGAAAAAAATAACATACACTAGCGTTTGCCCGCGGCGTCGCACAGGTTAGAAAGAGACAAAAAGAAGTCTATGTTACTCGCCATCCTTTCAACTATCTTCACTATAAAAATCACATCAATCCGTCGCTCCATTTTGCCGTGAAAGACGGACAAACAGACAGACATATACACAATACACACAAACCTACGCACAAAAAAAATAATAATAAGTAAAATACGCATTTGTGACACCACTGATGTAGCAGGTGTCCATGGGCGGCGGTAATCGCTTACCATCAGGTGATCCATCGGCTTGTCTGCCACCTCATCATTTCAGCCAATAGACGTCCACAGCTGGACATAGGCCTCCCCAATGTTCTCCACACAGATCGGTCCTGTGCCGCCCGCATCAAATATATTCCCGCGATCTTCACCAGATCGTCGGTCCACCTTGTGGGGGGTCTGCCACGGCTGCAACTTCCTATACGTGGCCTCCACTCGAGGACCTTTCCGCCCCACCGGCCGTCTGTTCTCCTCGCTATGTGCCCTGCCCATTGCCACTTGAGGCATGCAATCCTTTGGGCTATGTCTGTGACCTTAGTTCTCCTGCGGATCTCATCATTTCTGATACGATCTGTCTGCCACCTATATCATTACAAAAAAATACCTTCACATTTATGATATTAACGTGACGGGTAGATCAAATTTGATGGCAGTGACATGACCACTCGGCAACGAGCGCTCCCCAAAACTTCGAATAATAAAATGGCGCACTAGAGACGCCAATTGATTTAAATTGTTAGCAACTAAGCCGGATATCTTTTTTCAACAATTTCAACAGCCTCTCGGAAAACACTTATACTATTTATTTACCTAATACTTATCTTTTGGGTCTGCTTTCGTACTCGAAATTTGAATTACCGCCAAAAACGGCCACTTATGGCGTTAATCCACCCCCTTTTGGTGTGGCTGATGTCCATGGGCGGCGGTGATCACTTACCATCAAATGACTCGCTTACTCGTTTGCCTCCATTTCTCATTAAAAAAAATAGTAATCCAAATTTCGAGAACAAAAACAGATCAAAAAGTAGTGCACGATTATCAAATAAGTAATATACCGGTTTGCTTAGAGACTATCGTACCGAAATTGTTAAAAATTGTTCCGTTTTAATAGCTAACAATATTAATCAATTGGTGTCGCTAGTCCTAACTAGCGACACCAATTACTCAAAGTAATATCGATATTGAAACGTGGCCGCTTACAATGTGCCGATTAAGGAGGCTCAAAGTCACCCAGAGAGCAATGGAGAGAGCTATGCTCGGAGTCTCCCTGCGTGATCGTATCAGAAATGATGAGATCCGCAGGAGAACTACGGTCACAGACGTAGCCCAAAGGATTGCATGCCTGAAGTGGCAATGGGCAGGGCACATAGCGAGAAGAACAGACGGCCATTGGGGCAGAAAGGTCCTGGAGTGGAGGCCATGCACAGGAAGTCGCAGCCGTGGCAGGCCCCCCACAAGGTGGACCGACGATCTGGTGAAGATCGCGGGAATCCATTGGATGCGGGCGGCACAGGACCGATCTGTGTGGAGAACATTGGGGGAGGCCTATGTCCAGCAGTGGACGTCTATTGGCTGAAATGATGATGATGATGATGATGAATATCGATATTGATCGATACTTAAGGCGACGGGTAGTCGCCTTAAGTATCGATCAATATTACTTTAAGTATAATCTTCTTTATTTCACCCAGTGTTTATTTCACACGCGTGTTAAAATTTATCCTTTGTCTATTTTTCTCAAGCCATAGTCGAATATAATGGACCAAAAATGAAAGGCCCAACATGAAAGCACTATTTACGATAGAGCAACAATACTCGTGTTTATTTTTCTATACGTGTGTCCAACGGCTGTTATAATGTTTTCCCTTTGTAAAGGGCTTTTCCCTGTCACGCGGGTAAACATGCATACGGGTACGGCCCGCATGTCAATTTCAACCGCATGCAATGAAGGCTAAAGTTTAGAAATTTAATATTAATTAAGTCCTTTAAGCAAGTTCGATTAACAATAGTAAGCAAATGAAAACATAATTGCTGCGGACCTAAAATGTTGAGTCGATGTTCCAATATGAATGCAACATCGTGGGAGAGCCACTCTTCGGCATGAATGAGCCGTCTCGACCGGAGTGATACCACGGCCTCAGAAATCCAGCGTGAAGCAGAACTGTGCTGTGTTTCGCTGCGTGAGTGAGGGTACCGGAGGGTATAAAGGTTGGCAGCCCACTTGTGAATCCATTGGTGCCGCGTCAGGTAATCCGCCTGCTCGTCTGCCATCTATCACATGAAAAAAAACAAAGTTATACGAATTTATCCCGCATATGAGTCAGAATCCCTTTGGAATTTCACCCGTATATAATGTCGCCTAAAAGGAACCTGCAGGTTTCGGCTAGTTTCTGAAATGTGTAACCATAATTCAGTTGGTCTGGTTCCCCTGCTACATGGCCGCGAAGGTCAAACGGCAGTCGCTCATTGTAATTACCAGACTCCCCAAATTCTGAATCATGGTCCAAGTGTACCCCGGGCTCCAGAGGTACAGCTTTAGACGCAACTGGAAATAAATATATAAGTATGTATTTACAAAAGAAAAGTATTATATGTATATATTTGTAATCCCACTGTTGATTCTGATATCCGTAACACAGGTGTTTGAGCTACCTAACTCGGAGTCAGATTAATGTATGTGATGTTGTGAAATATTTATTATTATTATTATTAATCTCCATCCACCCCAAATTTCCCGATCTGCTGGTAGCTGCACAGAACCGGACTTCCAGCACCAATTTCACTATTACGTAATCAACGAACTGCCTATAAGCTAAACAATAGACCTCAAAACACTATATTTTACTGATATTATAGACGCGTGATAAAACAAAACGAAAAGCAAACCCGCTCGCCACGACAGTAGTGATATAAAAAACCGACGTATAATCTACCATTAGGTAGATTAGGTATTAACCTATCGCACCAAAAAAAGAGACGCTATGCGTGTGTGAAGGGATGGGACTAATGTTTCGGTCGAAAATTCCGTTTCATTGTTGGCCTTCACGCCGGAGGCTTAAAGAGTTGCCACACTGGCGGATCACGAGCGTTTTCAAAGCGAAGCGACGACGCAGAGAACACGTCGCGGCTGCGCAGCGTTCAAGCCGCGGATGCGCAACGGATTCGCCGCAGAGATAAGACTGAACGCCATTGTTTTTTTGTGACAACCACTCAGAAAAATGCCGGCGAATCCGTTGCACATCCGCGGTGTGAACTCTGCGCAGCCGCATCGGGTTCGTCGCTACGCTTTGAAAACGCACGCAATCAGCCGGTGTGGAAACTCCCTTATGTATGATGACACCTTTGCGCATCAACCGACGCTCGTCTGAAATGATTACACAAGGTATGTCATGGACGTCCTATTAGACCGGTTGCACTGCCGAGGGTAATGGGTTCGACTCTAGGTAATACAGATTGTCCCTGCGGCAACGGCGCCCTTAATTAATGGGCAAGATATATCATATAAATGTATAGGAGTTTAGGTTGGCAGCCATTATGAGACGATATTACTAATGCAGAGCTAATGTGTCACAGGTGGGGGGGGAAATACTCGCATTGTTATTAACATTTCTTCTGTTCAATAATATTATTTGATCATCATCATCATCATTTCAGCCAATAGACGTCCACTGCTGGACATAGGCCTCCCCCAATGTTCTCCACACAGATCGGTCCTGTGCCGCCCGCATCCAATGGATTCCCGCGATCTTCACCAGATCGTCGGTCCACCTTGTGGGGGGCCTGCCACGGCTGCGACTTCCTGTACGTGGCCTCCACTCGAGGACCTTTCCGCCCCAACGGCCGTCTGTTCTCCTCGCTATGTGCCCTGCCCATTGCCACTTGAGGCATGCAACCTTGGGCTATGTCTGTAACCTTAGTTCTCCTGCGGATCTCATCATTTCTGATACGATCACGCAGGGAGACTCCGAGCATAGCTCTCTCCATTGCTCTCTGAGTAACTTTGAGCCTCCTTAATCGGCACATTGTAAGCGGCCACGTTTCGGTTCCGTATGTCATCACTGGCAACACACACGCATTGAAGACTTTCGTCTTGAGACACTGCGGTAGGTGGGCCGAAAATATGCTGCGTAGCTTCCCGAACGCTGCCCAGCCGAGTTGGATTCGTCGATCGACCTCTTTCTGGAAGTTGGACTTACCAAGCTGGACTTTTTGTCCGAGGTAGATGTACTCGTCTACAACTTCCAGTGCAGAGCTTCCAACCTTTACCAAAGTGGGTACGACATGGGAATTCGACATGATTTTCGTCTTGTCCATGTTCATTTTCAGACCCACTTGTTGGGAGACTCTACTGAGGTCGTCAAGCATTGTGCCAAGGTCTTCCAAGGTCTCAGCCATGACTACGATATCATCAGCGAATCGAAGGTGCGTCATGTACTCACCATTTATATTGATGCCAAGTCCATCCCAGTCCAGAAGTTTAAACACGTCCTCCAACAGAGTGGTGAACAGTTTCGGCGATATAACGTCACCCTGTCTCACACCTCGCTGGAGAGGAATGGGTTTTGATTCCTGGTCCTGAAGACGGACTGACATTGTGGCGTTTCCGTACAATGACTGCAACACTTGTATGTATCGGTAGTCTATTCGGCACCTTTGAAGAGACTGTAGCACGGCCCAGGTCTCGACAGAGTCGAAGGCTTTCTCATAGTCCACAAACGCTAAGCATAATGGCAGGTTATACTCTTCGGTCTTCTGTATAACCTGCCGCAGCGTATGTATGTGGTCTATAGTGCTAAAGCCTTTTCGAAATCCGGCTTGTTCGGGAGGCTGGAAGTCGTCGAACCTGCGTGCTAGACGATTCGTCATAACTCTCGAAAACAGCTTATATATGTGGCTCAGCAGCCTGATAGGCCTGTAATTGTCAATTGAAGCCTTACCACGCCAGTATTATTTGATATTAGTATAATAATACTTACAGAATGTGTTTCGTTGCGTGAGTGAAACCGGAGGCTCAATCCGTGGGAAAGGGGAGTTTAAAGGTTGTGACTCCATTTGTGTCAAATCTATCAGATTAACAGAAAAAAATTGTCGATGGAAAAAAATACGTACTTTTTATGTAATAGGTGGCAGATTAGCAAACGGTTCACCTGCTGGTAAGAACGGACACCCATAACACCAGTGGAGTCACTAGTGCCGCCAGTCCTATAAAAAGGAATACGCTCTTTTCTTGATGGCTTACAGGTCGTCTCGGAAACATCGCAGGTGATAGTCTCTGTAGCCAAAATCGGCTGGGAAGGCGTCAAGATTTTTTATATGTGATAGGTGACAGACGAGCAGACGGATCACCAGTGGAGTCACAAGTTGAAGTCAAGTGTGTTATCTCACCCATTCCAGACACAAAACACTCAACTTACTTCAAAATGACAAACTCAAGCCCTACAACACTACCCTGAGCTGGGACCTAGTTATTCGAACAATGTCCGATTTCCTGTACATATTAATTTTAATAGCATTGTGCCCGCAAATCAGGTCTTCAAGAACAATAGACGTTAATAAGTTTAGAACGACCGTGTTGAAACAACAGCTATCGTTTTGCCCCTTAGAGTAGGGTCTTGTTCCACCCGATAGGGACGGCTCAGTTCTCCCGGCTGTCCCTATCCCCTCTCCCGGAACGTCCGGGGGAGGAACCGCCTATTCCGCCGTACAGGCGGACATCCGCCCGGGGAATATCGTGGAGGGAGGCTTTGGCTGTATCACCATGATACTCCCCAATATGGGCGATGAGGGAGAACCGCAGGGGGTTTGTGGGTATGCCTTTGCCTGGCTTCTCCTTGGGAGAAGCCCCCCGCCAAAGGAGAGCCCCACATAACCCGGCCACCCCCCGGTGGTCTGGTATGCATAAGGTAGTCGGCTCATCTCTTGAGCCGGCGGCATTACCCTGCGAAACCAAAAAAAAAAAAAGGGTCTTGTTCCAAGGATTCCTCTTGTAAGTTTGGAGCTTAGCTTAGAGTTGAGATTAGCTAAACGTGTGTAGCCCTTTACTTAAATGACTCAATGATCCGACTCAGTCAAATGATACACTGATCCGAATCTCTAATCTTCGCTCCGAATGTACCATACGATTCAATTGGATCTCGATTGGATATGTACTCTGCATATTGATCACGGTTATTTGGCACGTGTCAAAAGTGGGAACTGATGCTGTTTTGACATTTTCGCAGATTAACTCTACTAGAACCTGTGCCGGATTAATCCAGCGCGGAGACTGTAGTAGAATCTGTCAAGAGGTCCATGGTTTGCTTTAGGCTAGTGCTTCGCCTGACGCCAAATGGGAGGGAAGTGAGTTCGAAGGTTAGCATTGTACTTGTGACTCCAATGGCGTCTATGGCTGGCAGCGACAACCGTTTACCATCAGGTGATTCGTCTGTTCGTATTCCGCCTATCACAGAAAAAAATACAGGCCGTGACCCTATTGAATGTGAAAGAGCCACTCTTCGGCATGTTTGTACCTAGTAGTGTTTTAGTAGTGGCTTCTATAATGATTATCCAGTCCCCGGATCAGTTAATCAGTTTCTCCTAGACCTACCACTAAAACAATAGACTTAAACATGACAACTGAACTTGACTGGCCTATTAACTCCGTGCAACACAAACCGACATGAGTCCTAGCAACACAACAGAGGTAAGCGTCGGCAAGGCCACGTAAGTGGATCAGCGGCTTCGGAAGCCCCACGCCCTCGCTCTAATCCCCAACTATGTCTGCATAGAGGTTACTGACACTACATAACTCATGCTATATTACAAGCGAATAACTTGAGACCTGAGTGGAACGAGTAACTATACTAGTGCGGTCTCTTGTAATGGACAATAAGACAAAATAAAAAGAATGGGAGAGGATCGTGTAGTAAAAAGGGCGTACCTGGGACGGCCAATTAGTCGTAGGTCATTTTTCCGTTCAAGGTACCGATGAAGAGACGAAGTCGAAAAGGATTTGCGTACACTTCTGGCGGATGACTGGCAGGAGATGGTGCAGGTGCGACCTGGATGGAGACTCTTACTATCGGAGGCCAAGACTCACTTTGGGTCGCTGCGCCAACCTAGTTAATTAATATGCCGAAAGTGACGTAGTGCCGAGGGTCAACGTATATTGTGATGTCGGTGCTATATTATGTACAATAAAAAAAGTTAAGTTGACTGGTCATGTCATTGTTTGACGTTTGGTTTTTGGGATTATCTTTTTTTTTAATCAACGTGAGTAAAAGTGTCATTTATATGTCGAGTGAAGACGGCACAGGAGGATTTTAAATTTTATTTTTTCTCCAGTAATAGGTAACTGTTTAAAAATTCTATTCTCTTTACCAATTACTGATTTATTGCGATTGTTTGTGTCAATCCCTAAGAGCAAAAATTCCGAGATGATTTTTACAGCTTAATATTTTTATTTTTAGAAAGTTGGATGCATGATACGAAACGTTTTAACTGTCCTATTCACCTTCAGATACTGAATGGACTATAGCGAGTTTCATATTTCATCATAGTGTAGAAAGGTGACATTGCAAGTTTCTATTTATTTACAAAAAGTGACACAGAAAAGTAACTCTCTCAAAGAAGGCCGAGTTAATATCTCAAAAGATCCCGCGAGTCCATTTCAGAGAAATCCCAAGAAATACGATATTCATTCCTAAGCAAATTTCCTGGAACTTGAGACGAATTCGTAAATAAAAGATGTTCGAGAATTGAATACCAGCGATGCATTGCAAAAGCAAGCGCATCCCATTTAAAATTATTCACAAACGGGAAACTTATTCCGAAGTTATAATAAATCGGTTAAAGGAAAGGATTTGAAATAGGGTTCTCTGGAGACATCGCAAGTTTGGGAAAGTGGGAAATAGATGGCTGGTAATTCGGAAAGCGAAACTTTAGCTCCCAAAATGCTTTAACTGAAAATCTACTCGGCAACGTACATACCTATAAATATTTTAATGCCCGTGTTCACTCTACTTCTTTTAAGGATACAGCGAAGAAACATTTTCTACCTTATAATTACATTGTAAGCCAGAGATAGTACCTAAATAAGCTTACGATTCGGTACCTATACGAGTACTCGCCTTCTGATGTTTCGACTATACTACAGCGGGCGTAGTCGTTAAAATTGTATCATCGTCATCGTCAGCCCATTTAAGTCCCCACTGCTGGGGCACGGGCCTCCCTCAATCACATGAGGGGTAATTGCCATACTCACCACGCTTGGCAGACGGGTTGGCGAGGGTTTTGATATAAATGCAGAGTTTTCCTTCTCTGGGTGCTGATGATTATGCCAGCAGCTTTACCTTAGTCGCCTTTTACGACACCTCGGTAAGAGTGAGGGTGGCCTATTCTACTCTGCCGGGAACCACACGGCTAAAAAACGCAAGGCACGGTTAAAATTGTATACTTCGTACTAAATTCCTTGGAACTCTCGGTTATAAGCTTAAATTAAACTAACGGTGATACCATATTCTAGTATAGCGTGTTCTTCTAGTTACGTTTTCCACACCTGCGGCATAGCTTACATACCTGTTGCATACTGTAATCGTCAAACCCATCTATCAGACTTGTGGATTCTTAGTATAAAATTTAAGAATGATTATACTTGTGTCAAACAAAAAATCTAGCTTAAGAACTTTAGTTTTTATCCAACTGTATATTCTGCATACCGATAATCTAACAGTAATGCGTTGACTTGAATAGACATTCCTTCAAACGCTCCTCAGGAGACGATCTAATTTGAAGAGTAGGCATCCCTCCCACGTAGAGTACATGCGCCCCAATCCAATTCGGTGGATTCAATGGACGGATCCTACGATACAGAATAACGTATTTCATTTCAATACATTATGTATTCCCGTATTCAGTCGGTCCCAATCCGCGTAGCACGCCCGCGTTCCGCTACGACTGCTACGGGTGTTACCAGTGCTACGGTTTCGTAGAAGCGCTACGAGTAAATGGAATTTAACATGAATAATTCTAAACTTCAATCAGAGTAAAGTGGCTCTCGCTTGTTTCAGGTAACGGGTTTGTATTTTTATTTATTTCGACGAAACAAATAGTTTATAATTTAAAATGGCTTTGCGAATTTATTCTGAAGTTTATTTGAAAGTGCGATAGGCAAACTATATGGCTATGGACTTATGAATAATATAAAAAAGTTTGTTTCTTTGCTTTGTTATGATATTCTATCGTACATATTGCATTGAGATCATAGTGGAACCAAATATATGTCATATTACATAGGTATTAGAAAGGGAAATATTTGATTAAACAATTTACCTTCACAAATTACTAAAGAACACATCTCAAATAGACAAAGTTGTTTAACGAAGCCGGGCAATTGCCAACTGAAGGGTTATCTAAGATCTCGCGTTCGCCGTCAAGCAATGAGGGTCATATTAACTTTTGACGGAGTCCTATTCCCTTCACCACACCACAGAACAGAAAGTGTGTCACTCGCCCTTTGACGGGATCCCGCAACTGTACTTGCGGCGAGGACTCGCCACATACTCTATTAGGATACGTTGTACAGGTGTTAACTCAATTTGAGCATAGTTAAGCTCTACGTACAATGAGTCAGTAACAGAGAGATACGTTCATAAACATTGTCGTTTTCAGATGATAATTACAAAATTGGGAACCCAGTAAAACTATACGATATTTCGCAGAATTTTGGGCATACCTTGGATAGCGAGACAAATCCGTGATACATAGAGCACATTAGATGTATGTAACTCTTAACTGAAACGACTCAGCCAAATGATACACTGTTTCGAATCTCAACTGTTCACTTTAAATGTATCATTCGACTCATGGATCTCGAGTCCGGGTGAGCCGAATTAGCTGAATGATTCGAGTAAGCCGAATGATCCGATGAGCTGAATGATCCGAATGAGCTGATGATCCGAGTAAGCCGAATGAGCGGAACGATCCGAATGAGCTAAATAATCCGAGTGAGCCGAATAATACGAATTCAGAGCAAAAGAGAAAGGTGTGGGCTGTCCGGCGTGAATAGGTCTATACATTTCTTACGCAGGGAAAAGAGATAGGTATATTACATGGCACAGCAGGAGAGGATGATTATTCGTAACAAAAACAATTAATCACGGATCTATCTGAGAGTTGATGTTCAAAATGATTCAAATGATGCGTTTCACTGTTCCGCATCTTTGTACTGATCCAGATTCAAAGGTTTCGAAAGATACATTTTTGTCAGGTCTAGAACACAGCTAACCAGCATTACCAACCACGCTACCCAAGCAGAGAAGGCTGCGTTGGCTGACGCATGTACTTCGTATATACTACTACTACGCACACTTGTTTGTCTTGAAAAACTTTTATCTGTCAAATAGTTTCTCTATTTTTGAGATCATTTTTCTAAACTTGTAATCAATGTGCAGTTTTGGAGGGATTCAAAGCGATGGCTTTAGGTGCAACCGAGAACAATAAGCTGACATGATGATGATAATTTCGTATTTATTGGTAATTGAAAATCATTTATTTCAAAGTTTGTTAGCAACATCTTAATCATAGGTATTAGTTATCTATTTCGCACGTAATGCGCCACAGTGCAGCAGGTACACATCAAATCAAATAATTCTTTATTTGCATAAGCTTGTACACAGCACTTACAAATCGTCATACATGTGAATGACTTAAAACTATTTATAAGTACTTACTTATGTATTAATTTACATGTTAATTACATAAATATGTTTATACATAAAAATCTACTAAAGAAATAAATAAACATTAATGCGATTCTACCACCGGCTCGGAAAGTGTTTTTCTGGTCGAGAAGATCCGGCAAGAAACTCGACCAGGTTACTCGTTTTAATCACCAAAACTTTCATAAAATGTTGCTGTCATCATCATACCAAGCCATAAAGTTCAATTGTTTACACAAAATAACATAAACGAAATAATTAATAAACAATATTAAGAGGTAAACCGAAGCAGACCAGTCCCCAAAAAATCACAGTTCACTCGGTCTGTAATTATCTTAGGGAGGGAATTGGAGCTAGCCCTGACCCTGCGCACGAGGGACGCATCGAGGCGAAGAAACAGACCACTCTTATTTTTCCACTGCAGGGCACAGGCCTCCATCTTAGAAGTCAAGCCATCGCTATTCGCTACTATGATGGGACTAGGCCAAACCACGCTCAAGATGTCAGCGTACTCTTTCCTAAATCATGTTTGCTTGTTTGCAACTTCTAGCACAAAATATTAAGTCTTCACTACAATGCACATTTTTCTTATGGTAAGGCAAAAAAACGAGCAAGCGTGTCAGCCACCTGATGATAAGTAATGAAAACACCGCCCATAAACATCTGCGAAATCAGAAAGATCGCTTAAGCGTTGCCGGCTATTTAAAAAAAACTGCGAAAAAAACCGCCTTCAAAAACTACGAACTAAAAAGTGTAAAATAATATTTTTATCACTTTATACACTTCAAATAACATTTTATAACAGTACAGAAAAGGTTTTACCGAAGTCGGCGCCCAATACTATCTTGTAATTTAATACAACATTCAGTTATTCAACAGAGATTAGGCGACTGGTTATGGTACCAATCCGGGACTATCTGTTTCCAACTAAAAGAGAATTATCTATATCAGTTCATAAATGGCAAAGTAATCGGCGAACAAACATGAATAAAATATATATACATGTCGAATTGAGAACCTCCTCTTTTTTTTGAAGTCGATTAAAAAGGAATACGCTCTTCTCTTGATGCAACAAAGATTCAAATAACCCAACTATTCGGTTGATTTAACCCTGCAAATGCAGCCCACAACCCCAGCAAATTTAGTTTACGTCATGTGTCCCAATTTCACTATCACTTTACAGGCACAACTCGATTTGCAGATTCCTACGCGTCGTTCGCTCGCGACAGACGAGACAAAGGATAAAGTTCTCGACTGCTCTATTTTGTGGGAGCAAAATAGAAAATAGTGACCTAATATTTTGAAGTAGTTTCTTTGGGGAGAGAACTCATATCGGATCTACGTACTAAAGCAAAATGTAAGAGCGATGGATTTTTTTCCCCCTCCCTTTCCCCCTGATTAGGCCTCCGGTACCCTCACTCACACAGCGAAACACAGCACAGTGCTGCTTCACGCGGGTTTTCTGTAAGGCCGTGGTATCACTCCGGTCGCGCCAGCCCATTCACGATGGTACCTGAAGTGAATAATAAAGAGCCGATACGATCCATACGGTTCGAATCCGAACAAGCACCACTGGATTTTTCAAATCGAAGTGCGTATTTTGATCATTAGATCGGCGATGAGGGAAAACGTCGTGAGGAAACCTGCACGGTTCAGATAGTTTCTGGAACGTGTGTGGTCGATCGGTAGGACAAAGGCAGTAGGATCACGTGGCCAGAGGGTAAAATATGAAATCATTTTAAAATCTGGTCACTAAAAACTGTTCAGTAATGCTCGACAAGGATTTAAAATTAGATACATTTTTAAAAAAAATTGGGCTTCGCCCATTATACACTAAGATGAAAAAGAAGTCTCTGTAACCGCACTAAGTAGCTCAAACACTTGTGTTATAAATATCAAAGAATAGATAAACATGTATAAATGTAAATAACACACTTAAAAATACCGACAAGCCGACAAATCGAGCACTTACAAATTTCGTCTCCTTAGTAACGCGATCCACTGACCACTGTCTAATTAGTAGAACCGAAACCCGGATTGTGGAAGATGTGGGTTCGTGTCCGGCCTGAACATGAGATGGAATTTTTAAGTGTGTAATTTACTTAAAAATAAATTGCAAAAGATTGCTATAAAATATCAACTATGTATAAATGTATTATCCTGTATGGAAGACGCGTTTTATCCACTAAGCTACCATCAATGTATGAGACGACAGGAATACACCCTTACACTGTGGAAGTTCCACCAGCTCGTACTAAGCGTTTCGCTTCTTCTTTCCTGGTACGAACTGCTAAGGAATGGAACAACTTGCCGGCTTCGGTATTCCCAGAGAGCTACAATTTGGGTGTCTTTAAGTCGAGAGAGAGAGGCTTCTTTTGGGTAAGCACGCTACATCTACATCTTACATCTTATCCGTATTGTCACTTTCCATCAGGCGAGATGAGGTCAAGTGCAAACCCATTTAAAATATAAAAAAAGATGTACCTATGAATTTATTATTTCTCCTAACAAAAAACCTGCTTGGGCTGCAGATCGACGATTGCTCGACCGTCGCCCAAAATAGTGGAAGGGGAGGAAGAAAGACAGAAAATATTTATTATTATAGACATCACAACACAGAACATATAGCAATTATAAACAGAACACAATTTGGTACAAACAGAAAACAAAACATAAAACAATTAAAAATACATAAAAATAAAACAAAAGAGCAATAGCGACTTCTTGTGTCGGAGGCCAAGATCCGCTACGGGTCGCTGAGATATCAGAGTAAGTAATCCAACGAACGCCCTGTTGGTCTAATAGTTAACGCCCTGTTGGTCTAATCGGTCCCTGTCGGTCCTGGGTTCGATTCCCGGGTCGAGCAAAGGTACAATTCGAATTTTTCGAACATAGCTCGGGTTTGCGATCACCAATCCGCATTTGGCAAGCGTGGTGATTAAGCCTAATCCCATCATAGTAGCGGTGACTTGATTTCTATGATGGAGGCCTTAGCCCTTCAGTGGGACAGTAAGTAGGCTGATACTACTACTACTAATCTAACAAAAAAAACAGCAACTCTCGTTTGGCAGGTGAACATACGTCATAGGGTGTTTATAGCGCTCTATATCGGACCTTTGAACCGCGCCGGTGGGCTGGAACGCGCCCTGTTGGGGTATGAAAATACCACGTGTATATCACCTAGTTAATGTGGCCAGACGTGCCGGCTTGCAAGGGATTGTCCCGATTGAGGGTAATCATCGTTAGGAAACCTGAGCATTTTGGATTGTTTCTCAAACTTTGATATGCACAATTTTTCAAATAATCATCATCATCCTCCTGCCCTTTTCCCAGGTTATCTGGGGTCGGCGCAGTATGTTTTCCTTTTCCGTACGTCCTTGTCATTCGTCATCGAATCATCCACCTCTTTTTCCATCATGTCATTCTTCACACAATCCATCCATCTCTTTTTTGGCCGTCCTCTGTTCCTCCACCCACTTACGTTTAAACTCTTGGCAACATTTTCTTCCCCTCTTCTCCTTACATGGCCATACCAGGAAAGACGATTTGCCTTCAATTTATCAATGATGGGGGCCACTTTCATACTTCCTCTAATATATATAAATAAAATAAATAAATATTTCACAACATCACATACATTGATCTGACTCCTGACATTATGAATAAGTCATGTCAATACACAATACAAATTATTTACTGCACTCATGTTGTAGATGATCAACAAGCATAATCCAGACGGTTAGCTTCCCTTGTGTAGGTGATCTAAAAAACGAACTCGGCTTTAGGGAAAAGATGGTTAGACGGCTAGAGAAGACGGGCGTCTTGCGGTGCAGCTAAATAACACACTAACTTCAAAAGTTCAAAACATTACTACAGGCTATCTTAGACTACAACCCATACATAGTATTCCTATTAAAAATACTAAATTACTTAGTAGACTCGTCGTCACTACTGAGCATGCTGTCATTTGTATCACGGATTCGATTACCAGTACGCTCCTCACGTACTAAACAACTTTTCGCTACCCCACAATATCGAAAAAACTATACGCGAATCTCATTTTATGTCAAATCAAATCAAAATGAAATCAAAAATGTCTTTATTCAATTTTAAGTCCACACAGAACATTTATGAATGTCAAATATTATGTAACCTACCGCTGATTCGGAGTGTCAATTTCAACCGAGAAGAATCAGCAAGAAACTCAGTAGTTACTCTTTTCAAATAATATGGTAATTACAATATTCATTCTTATACAAATTATGATTACAGTGGCAGTATGATATACAATGCTTATAATCAATATCGTTTAGATAAATCGTCAAAGAATAATTAGGAAAAGAATTATACATTAGAGGACAGGCGAAGAGATTAACATGTCCAAGAATCCTTATCATTCAAATAATCATCGTTCCACCAACGTTTACAATAACTGCTTTGCAGATGTTGACTTATTTAATGTATCAATATTAAAGCTCAAATCCGTTCTATTCCATACTTTAATGAATCAATAATTTTGGACCCATTTTCCTTTCCAAATTTATGTCATTCATCATTTTTCTATCTCATAATTACTGTCCAACCTAGAAGTTGCTCAACTATATTGTTATACTTGTAAGACTATGTTATATGCACTATAGGTCTTTTGTAATAACAATGTTTACCATAATACTATTTTTGTATTTATGACTGTTTGTTGCCTTAAATAACAAAACCCTGAAATTTCTTTTTCCACCGTAAATAGGTTAAAGACTTACTTACCTACCTACTTCAGAAATAAAAGGGAGACGAATTAGGTACTCTTATACACGCCTCAACTTTGTCGAGGGATATTCTTTTTATTTATTTATTTTTATTTTATTTTATGAAGGAAAACGTTAACATCTAAAGTATATAAGTAGGTATATATTGCAAAATTGATCGCTTTAACACTCTAAGTATAAATATATACTAGCTTTTTGACGTCTAGGTCACAGAATAATATGTTAGGTCTGCGCGGCTTTACACATTGCGACGTTCCGCCTACATCCCCCACCTTGGGTTGAATATTCCCGGAATCCCTGAATATTTGGTATCCTGTGGTATAGCGTCACTTGACTGTTTTTTTTACACTGTGTACACGTCCGTGTACCCCCCGTACCCTGCACACACCTAGTACCTCCGTCCGTCGTATGTTGCGCGTCTCACTCAGCGATTTATTATAAACAAAGGCTTCTGTAAACAAAGTAAAATATAAACACTAGTTAAACTAAACGTACAAGTACAAATCATGCGTCGCTAACACCTTGTCTGCTATTTAACCCTCGCAACCCTTAATTAAAAGGGTTAAACGGCAGTCGCTTCATTGTGAATAATTAATTACCAGTCTCATTAAACCCTAAAACATGGTCTGAGCGTACCCGGACGCACCGAAAATGACTCGACGATGGTGACTGAAGGTGGCCAGGCTTGCCGGTTTGTGTGGTACTGTCCCATTTTACCGACTTCAAAAAAGGAGGAGGTTCTAGGTTAGACTGCATATATTTTTTAAAAGTCGGACGGAGGGACCGTCCTCAAAAATATACTCGGAACGTATAATGTCCCATTTACTGTAACAACTCAAGAATTGCGTGAAACGCGAAACAAAGCCTAAAAGGAAGGGTTGCGATTTTAGCAATCTATCATCATCATCATTTCAGCCAATAGACATCCACTGCTGGGACATAGGCCTCCCCCAATGTTTTCCACACAGATCGGTCCTGTGCCGCCCGCATCCAATGGATTCCTGAGATCTTCACCAGATCGTCGGTCCACCTTGTGGGGGGCCTGCCACGGCTGCGACTTCCTGTACGTGGCCTCCACTCGAGGACCTTTCCGCCCCAACGGCCGTCTGTTCTCCTCGCTATGTGCCCTGCCCATTGCCACTTGAGGCATGCAATCCTTTGGGCTATGCCTGTGACCTTAGTTCTCCTGCGGATCTCATAATTTCTGATACGATCACGCAGGGAGACTCCGAGCATAGCCTCTCCATTGCTCTCTGTATAGCAATCTATGTATGTATGTAATTAAATAAAGAGCATTAAAAAGTTTAAACGTGGAGATATTTTTAATTGTACATAATGCATTTTTTCTGTTAACGTTCGCGCGTATTATGTATCAGTGCGTATGTAAGAACTAACTGAGTGCATATAGTGTAAGTGCGTGGGTCGACGTGAATCGAAGACAAATGACACTCACGTTTTAAAATTTCTAAGCTGCCATACCTGTCTTGAGGCTATCGAAATATAAAGTTTATTTCCAATTTACATAAAGTCTATAATTTATCTCCCAACACATCTGATCTATGATTCTACATCACATTATGCTCACCTTTATACTATTAGGGGTTGGTTCTATGTGCATACTATGGTGATTTGTCTGTACATACCGTATTGAATGTTCATTTGCAATAAATCTGATAAGTGACGAATGATAATGAAACGATGTCTCGTTTTGAGACAAATAAAATATGGTCACGTAATTATACTCATGTATGTGTATATAGTTGTTTACTTAACAAGGATATTGAAAGGATTTGATAAAAAGTAGTGGATTTTTTTATGTGACAACATACCTATAAAGATTTCACTTCAATCACACCAGACGATAGGTCCCTTATCAAAGGCCGATTCGACTAATTTTATTCCAACACTAAATATAGATTTAATTAATAAAGATTGGTCGAATCGGGCCAAAGTAAATTAAGAAATGATATATTATTGAAACATATGTATTTAAGTATCGTATTGTCTCTATTGTCTGATAGCCTTAAAATAAGTGCTTAAGCTACTTAGTACGGAATCAGGTAAATGTATAAGATGGTGTAATTTATTTATTATTATTTTCTAAAAAAATTTAATGTTCCGTTCTCAAAAGAAATTACTAACAAATTAATTTTCAATAATCCAAATTATGTTCGGAAGTTCCAAAAGTGATTTGCTTAAAACAGTTTGCAGGGCGGCTGCCAAGTTCATTTCCCTTTGAAGTTAACTAACTTTGTGGACCTGTTTCACTAACAAGATATGAATAATTGATGTCAGTAGGTGGAAGACAGGGGCATGTCGCGTTTTGTCTATACCGACCTATTCGAGGGCATTATCTTCTTCTTTGGGTTCCTCTTCAACTGTCGACTAAACACTTATTCTTAATAAGTTACTCGACATTGACAAAATATCTTCGGGTAGGGCATAGAGTAAGGTAATAACACTCTGGGGTAGAGCCATATTACAAAAAAAATATTTTGGACGCAACTCAATACGTTGATCCGACCAGATCCGCACTGCTGCACTCGACTCCGCGGTACATAACATTCCACACCGCTGGAGAAAGACACAGATAAAAAAAAAACAAAAATAAGAGAGAAAGTGATGCTTAAGGGAGGTCACGACTTACTGAGCAATACGACGCAAATCTCATCTTTGATTAAAAATCACTTCCAATCTCTAGCTAAGCTTCGCCTCGCGTCTTTGTTCACGCGGATTAATTCTGTTTGGCAAAATTTCCCAACACTCGTTCTCAAAAAGATGCAATTTCCGGGTTAAATATTTATCCTTATTTTGCAGCCTTTTATTTTTCTTGACAAGATTCGACATCAAGATATAAACGGAACAAATTGAATATTTCACGCATCTTTGTATTTTCAACCGACTACAAACAAAGGAGGATGTTCTCAATTCGACCCGTATATTTTTTTTTTCTATGTTAATTTTGATTTGAACAAATCTTTTTTCGGCGCATAGGTAATACCTCAAGGGTGGTCCCATTTAAATTTAATAATAAAAAAACAACCCCCAAGGGTGAAAAATTGGGGATGAACTTTTTTATACGCAATATCTCCGCCGATTATGAACCAATTTGAACGATTATTTTTTTGTTGAATAGGTATTATTTTAATTATTATTTTTTTGTGTTCACGCTTTTGAAGTGGGATTTTTTTAAGTTAATATGTCTGACATATTTTTTGAAAAGAAGTTGTTGAAAGCAAGTGAATTGCCTGGTGGTTAGTGCTCAGCCGAAAAAGCTTACTTTTATAAGTTCTCTCAGGTATGAGTGTGCTGGGAGCTCCATCTAATCGTGTATAGTATATCTTAATAGTAAAGGTAATACCCCAGTTAGTCCTAGATAATTTGGTCTGGGGCATTCCTCCAAATAACATAACCACACCTTACTATGAGGTCAGTTCTCCTCGTCTACCAGCAATTATATTTAAAAAAAATACTCAAAAAATTGTTTTGGAGTGAAGAACAAGACTCGGTATTAAAACGCCCTCCTGCCAGGTGAAGTGAACAACGACTAGATATGATTGAGATCCTAATGATGATGGTGACATCAACAGTGGGCTGCGACATTCAGATGATGATAACTCGACAAGAAGTAATACGCATGAAAAGATGTATATTTATGGTTGTTTAACCTTTGCTAACTATAAAACAGCTTAACGATGTCGACTTATCAACTTATTCACGGCAACCAATGGAAAATGTAGTTTGTATATTGATAGATCAGACGACTCATTCATTCAGCTTTTGCTTATATATGTCACCGGAAAATAACAAGATCCGTAAGTTTAGGAAGTTCATAAACTTTCGTAGGATTCTAAACGGGAGATAAATTGTATTATTTTACGTCCACACTTTCGTACATTTATCAATTTCCGACGTCAAATGGTAAATTACCGGCTATCTATTCGTTAAATTTTAAACTTCCGGATATCTATTCGTAAAATTTTATATGGTTGGACCAATCACAGAAACTCTTTTAAATATACGAATCTTTGAAATACGTAAAATAACACAATGCTCTCTGATTGGTTAATGTTCATAGTGGCAATGCCAATCAGATCGCGGGTAGCGTTTGGATATTGCTTACTTATTATTTTACGAGTGAGTTCAGTAAGTTTATCAATGTACGAAAGTGTGGACGTAAAATAATAGTACAATTTATCTTCCGTTTAGAATCCTACGAAAGTTTATAAACTTCCTAGTAAATTGATAAATTTACGGATCATATTATTTTCCGGTGGCATATACATAGAATTAGATATGTTTTTTTAGTAATTAAAAAAACAACTAAGGTTTACTCTTAACTATCGAGTTAACAATATTACTTACTATTTTATAGTGTCGCACATGGTATCTATCTCTATCTATCAATAACAGAAAAACAATATACAAAAGGCTTAAAAAGTATTGCTTAAGTTTATCTTTAATATTTTTATGTGTTAAACATGTTACTAATTCCGAACCGGCCAAACCCGATTCAGGACAAACTAGTTTGGCATAGGGTCAAGTAGTTCTACCTATACGCGATAGGATTAACCAGTATAGCCTAGTCTAAACTAATTTGTCCTTAGCCCGATAGCATAGATCACTTTAGCCTAGGCCAAACTAGTTTAGGTCAAATTAGTTTGGACTAGACTATACTGGTTAATCTTATCGTGTATAGAAAGGTAAGGTAGCCGTGTGGTCCCGGCAGAGTAGAATAGGCCACCCTCACTCTTACCGAGGTGTCGTAAAAGGCGACTAAGGTAAAGCTGCTGGCATGATCATCAGCACCCAGAGAAGGAAAACTCTGCATTTATATCAAAACCCTCGCCAACCCGTCTGCCAAGCGTGGTGAGTATGGCAATTACCCCTCATGTGATTGAGGGAGGCCCGTGCCCCAGCAGTGGGGACTTAAATGGGCTGATGATGATGATGATGATGATAGAAAGGTCTAATTAGGTCTAGGCCAAACTAATTTGTCCTGAAATCGGGTGTGGAAGGTAACAGATATACAACGGAATTCAAGCGATTTGTGAGTTGGAAATACCACAAAACAATATGGAATCGCTAGTTCATTCAGCAATGGCCGCAGTTTGTCCGAACAGGCGGGGCATTCATTATCCATAGCCGAACAGCGCGGCTGCACAAATCCAGTATTTGTCAGTCCCAGGGGAAGCGCTGTGGCTACACGTCTATTTAAATTCCTGGACAAAGTAAGACAGCGAATTTTCTGTACTTCTTTATTAGGTTAGCGAGGTACAGATTGTAAGTTGTGAACTGAGAATCAAAATTTCTCTTACGCAACAATATTCATAAAATTATTTTTTGTAGGCAACTAGTTGCGAAAAAAGAAAAATCTATCTAGTCTTTCGCAACTGGTTGAGTAGTAAGATTGTTAGTTCATCTTCGGGAACTGGTTGTGAATCTTAGTTGCTAATGTGGCCGGAGGGGATTTATAGGATACAGGTAGATTCAATTTGTTGTATATTCAATTTGTTTTATATCTTCTTTTGCATTGTTAACGTTTCTACTAAAAATAAAACCGCCTTCAAAAACCACGCACTAAATAGTGTAGAATAATATTTTTAACACTTCATACACTTCACATATCATTATATTACAGTATACTTGAGAAAAGGTGTTACCGAAGTCGACGTCCAATACTATTTTGTAATTCCTACAGCATTCAATTAATCAGGGAATAAGTGTTAAAAATATTATTTTACACTGTTTAGTTCGTGGTTTTTTTTTTCGCACATATTTTTTCATGTCAAATATGCAGAAACACCTATTTCTAAAAGGGTTGTCTGGTAGAAATCGCTTTCAGCGATAAGATCGCCGAAATTGTACCCAAAATTTCTGTAATGGCTAGTATTTAAGTTATTTTGTGCAATAAAGTATATCTATCTATCTACATGTTATTATTATGTATTTACAAAAGAAAAGTATTACATGTATACATTATATATAATACTTTTCTTTTGTAAATACCTTAGGTAAATACATACTTGTAATATGTAGAAACACCCGGAATACAAATATATTATACTTGAAATTCCGGTGCTTGAGCTACCTATCTCGGAATCTTTGTGATTTCTTTGATCCCATCATCACATCATGACATCCCCGGATAAAATACGAGAATATTCAGGGTGTATCGGTAAAAAGTTTTTACTGTATATTCTAAACAACGTTTGTTCTACAACTTTTAGAAATTTTATAAAAGTTGAATTTCTATAAAATTGTCTGCTCTTTCTCCTAAATGTGGTCACATTACAGAAGCTTAGTGTAACATTTGAAATCGGGCACGTAAATCGTCCGATTGTTCCTGGGCACTGAAATATCCGCAGCAGCTCGGGCACTCGGCAAATATATCGCCTTTGTTCCCCACAAGTTATTAGGCCGCGGTGACAGTAGACATCATTAAGGAATCTTTTTATCATAATTTTACAGAGGGAAGCGATTCGGCCTACATTTTTCACTTGTAGGAAAGTTACAATAGGACTAAATTACCTTTGAGTAACTGATATAGCGGAAAAGGAGTGGAAGAGAATCCCGTGATACAGGTCTCTATGGTCCACCCTGGAGTCTTGTATCATGGGATTCTCTTCTAAATGTACCATAGGCTCCAATCTCTCACACCTGAGTAGGTGCCGAACTTGAAGATTCAACGTAATTTACATACCAAAAATGTAACCCTTTTGTGAGAGAGAATAAACTTATCATCCATTCATTCAAATATGAAGTGCTTAAGAGTCCTGCAGAGGTCAGTTTAAATTCAATTTGAGAAAACTTCGCCGTTCCTGAGACATATCGCTATCTCTGTCGCGCCACCCGCTACCCTTACCTGCGAGTAGAAACAGCAAGATGGCTGTTTGAAATTAGTAAGTAAGATATGAAGAAGAGAAAGAAGAAAAGCATTTGCGAATACCATACCAAACTTGATTATATTTTGATTTTCTTTAAAACATTGTGTAATTAGACAATAGAAGCTCTGTCTCTGTAAAATTTACATAATGATTAATTTCGTTTAATATAAAACTAATAGGCAGAAAATAGGTCGTTTACGTCGAACACTTTACCAAATGTAATAGCATATATTTTAAATAAGTAAATACATAACGTTTTGACACGGACATACGTCGAGATATCTTCAAATTGCAATTTATTTTGGTATTATGTTTGTAGGTATGGGAAATACGCTGATCGCCGGCCCCTTAATGTGCTTAGATTTTGATCAGAATATAGATTTTCGGCAGGAATGCAGGACATACATGCACGTAACGGTGAATTCAATCCGCAGTTATTAATAATAATAATAATTCTCACAACATCTTATACATCAACCTGATTGCGTACTAAGTAGCGTAAGCATTTGTGTTACAGATATCAGACAACAGAGGAACACAAATATATACTTAAATACATATATTACTCCCAGACACTGAACAAACACAAGTGTTCATCGCATGAATGTTTGTCCAGGGTGGGGATCGAACCCACGACCTTTGGCGTAAGAGGCAGGGTCACTACCAATTGCGCCATCCGGTCAGTCTTTGTTGATCAACGTTACATCCAACAACAAAAAGTTGAAGAATGTTATTGTTCCATTGCTTGTTCCATTGCTCCACAAAACTAAAGTACGTGTCGACACGGTAAGAAGAAATTACGACTTAGTGTCTTAGCTAGATAGTAATTAGTCTTAGTAGACTTTGGCAGAAATATCTGGACCCCAATTCTCGTGCTCGTGACATTTATTTTCATACGACATATCACTAAAACGTAGTTTTTTGTATGGTTTTCAGGTGATATCCGCCATGTTTTCAAAATATCACGAGCACCAGAATTGGACTCCTGCCCAACTGTGTGAAGGGAAAATGTGCGATTACATTAACAGTTTTTCTCGTAGCGGGAGGCCTGATTAGTAAGTTTTCTGGGCCAATGGTCTGCTAATCGATAAACTTGTGTGTGACAGTTAGTGGCAATATAATGGACTAATGATGGCATTGACATATTGTAGCAATACGAGATATAAATATATAAATACAATAAATGCAATCACACCGTGTAATTCAGATTCCGTATTAAGTAGCTTAAGCACTTGTGTTACAGATATCAGACCACAGAAGAATTACAAATATATACTTAAATACATATATTACCTACACCCAGCACTGAACAACAAGTATTCATCACACCAGACGCATGTTTGTCCAAGATGGAAATCGAACCCACGACAGGATGACTACCAAATGTGCCGTTCGGCCAGTTGATGAAATGAAAATGAAATTACAATAGTTTATTCAATTTAGGTCCATACAAAACACTATGAATGTCAACATGTTTACCACTGGTTCGGAATGTAGTTCTGCCAAAAAGACACCAGCAAAGAACTTAGCAGTTACTCTTTTGAAAAAAAGTTGTTTTACAAAATGTCACCATTAAATTAAAAATAAAGTATAATTTTTGTGTTACTAATACGTCCCCAAATTATTGTCATTAAAAAAAATAGAGTATTTTATAATAACCTTTTTTCATTAAACAGTTTTTATATACAATTTAAACTTATGTGTGGGCAGGTCATTAAAAATCTGAGGTAACTTATTAAACATTTTTATGCTTAATCCTATAAACGAACTGCCGACCTTATGGAGCCTGATATTTGGCACGGCAAGTCTGAGCCTATTTCTGGTGCTAAGGCTGTGACAGCCACTGTCACACTCAGAGTTGGCTAACTAAGTTAATCAACGACTCTCGAGTGTGGCAGTGACTGTCACAGCCTTAACACTCACTTAGTGTCGGTAGTCTTTATGCGTATCAAAATAAGGGTCAATATTTTTTCTTAAGTGGCTTACGCATAAAGACTACCGACACTAAAGTTAATGAACATTAGCTTAAATGACGTCTCTGAGTGCGGCCGTCAGACTTCTTCGAGAGCAGTTGGCAATCAAGGATGTATTGAGAAGCCACGGTAAGCATATTGATTTCTTTAAACAAATCTCTATGGGAGTCGCGCGATCTTAGGCCATAAATGATGTTTGTTGATAAAAAAACAATTACAACATCACATACATTGATCTGACTCCGAAAAAGGTAGCTCAAGCACCTGTGTTAAGGATATCAGAATCAACAGTGGGATTACGATTAAATACATATAATACTTTTCTTTTGTAAATACATACTTATAATACATAGCAAACGCCCAGACCAATACAAACAAACATGTTGATAAAACAGATATTTGTGTTGTTGGGTCGGGTGTTTGTGGTACCTTCGTCGTGCTTGGTTTACATTATATACTACACCCTAATAACACAGCTTCAAACCCCCATTTTCATTCGGGTCGAATGCCTGTTATTGGGAAAAGCTTTTATTTGTGAAATTTCAGCGTTATCTGCCCACGTCACCATCCTAACTAGGCCACCATCGAAACGGCCAATGGCTAGAGTAGTGGAGCGACTAGGCCGCACAGGGCTGACAAACATTATTAGGCCGTATACCACCAACATTCCCGTGTCGGGAAAAAAGTATGTTTTGAATTCTTCAAAGATAGCTCGGGTTTGTGATCACCAAACCGCATTAGGCAAGCGTAGTGGTTAAGCCTAATCCCGTCATAGTAGCGATGACTCGATTTCTATGATGGAGGCCTTTGCCCTGCAGTGGGACAGTCAGTATATAGACTGATACTTTACTAAAGACTGGGCATAAAACTGTGTATTTCTAGTAGTTATAATGTGTTTTCAGCGTTACCTGCCCACGTCACAATCCTAACTAGGCCATCAAAACGCTGCTGTCCAATGGCTGACCAGTGGAGCGGCGACGCTGCAGCAGGGCTGACAAATAATATAGATTATATTACTAATACGACCAATGAATGGTGAAGGAAGATGAAGTTGAATGGTAAACAACACAATGTGACACAATATTTTTTTTATATTTTGTCTATTTTGAATTATTTCATTTGGCTAAGATCTTGAGATTCTGCGCAAAGCGTAACTCCACCAGACTTGAGAGCATCCTACAATTCGTTTTCCAAGACGCATCTCTACTCCTGAAGTCGTTTACTCCAACAGTTATTGCAGACACTGCAAAATCAGCTTACTCAGTCGGTGAGCTATGTCGATGACCATGATTTGGGCCACAGTTGGATGCGAGTAGCTCAAGATCTATCAAAGTAGCTAATATTTGGAAATACCCATGTCTACAGTGGAGTGAAATAATAAATTATTGCCATTACCAAAGTGTTTTACCATCAAAACTAAAACTAGCATCAAAGAGCTTATTACAGTCCTCTTTTAAGTTCCATATAATATTCTCTTGTGATTGCAGAACCCTGAAAATGGCCTAACAATTACCAAACGGCCTGTTGCCAACATAGAAAGGTTCAAGCTTTTTTCCCTTTTGTTATCTACATAAAAAGGTTTTCAGAGAATAATACGAAAAAGCGAAGTTTTCGAACTATTGTTACCACTAAGCAACCTTCATGTTATATCTTGGCGTGTTTGAATTATGGAGTCGATTCTGCCAACCTCACAAAAATAAATACCTACTTTTTATCTGGAAATTCAATAGAAAAGAGAGAAACAAAGGCTTTCCGTAACAAACTAATTGTGAATTTGAGAAAACCATGAATAGCAAATTAATGATAGGGAAGAAGAAATAATCCGACATGAATAAGGTTGATAACACAAATTATGATGTATGGTACTGTCTACGAAGAATTAAAATAAATGACTTTTTAAAATATTTTAATAATATTAGGAAAAAAAATATCGACTCGTAATTTAAATGTTGAAACATTTTCTCTTTTTGAATTTCGACCTGTACGTTCTATGACTAAAAAGTTTGTGTGTAAAAATGAAGAAGTACAAAAGAGTATGGGTGTATTTCATTGTGTACCTTATACCTTTCAATCAAGGTTGAAAGTAGGTTCCATCAGAAACTCAATCAAGGATTTAATACATAAAATCTCAAAGGCTATTTCCCAACACAATCCTATCTCCCGCGGAATTTTCTATCAACGTAAACAAAGTATGAACGTTACATACAAACATTTGCATCGGTTCTTTTGAACGCAAATTGCAGTGGATCGCTGCGTTCTCGTATTTATGCGCAGAGTACGTCTACGATTACGTCAGTGGCTGCCAACTTTTTCGAACACACTCTCTCAAATGTATAACCTGCATCTTTAAAACTTTTAACTTAGGAGTATTCCAATCAAATGTCCTGCATCAGAACCTATGTTCTGATGCAGGAATGCAATGCAGCGTTTAGTATAGACTAAACGCAAAGACTCGCGGCAAACAGTAGAGGATTTTATTAATTAATTATGAATGAGAAGCCTATGTCCAGCAGTGGATTGCAACAGGCTGATAATGATGACAACGACTGTCTTTACTCGTTTTACTCGAGTTAATTCCCTTTAAACCTACTATCAGGTGATCCGTCTGCTGGTCTGCCACAAAAAACATGTTCATAAACATCAAAGGTTCATTTTAACCAACTAACTGCCGCACTAAGAGACGTCAAATTAACTTTAATGGTTACTTAAGAAAAAATATTGACACTTATTTCAATAAGTATATAAAGGCTTTCCATAATTAAATTAATGATTATTTAGCATAATTGACGTCTGTAACTAGTCTGCGGTAGTAAATCGTCTAAATTATTTCCGGTGACAGCCACAAGCCTCAGGTTGACAACCCCTGGTTTACATAGAACCGAGTGTTTACAAATACACAACGTACAGTCGAGAGTAACATATCAGATCGACTACGACCTTCTTTCGTTGACATAAGCACAATAGATACGGGTCTTTTTGCTCCTGACGACTGTACGCGGGCGGGATTCTCATGTTTTTATTTTGATTTCAATATGAGGAAAAGGTTTAAAAGGTGAGCGGAACGCTCCGTAGCTGTGAGTTTATGAAGATATATTTTTAAGTTTTAAATAAAAATAACTTTTGACTGCTAAACTTAGATTCAATGTTGAGAAAGGAAAATATGTTGTGATTAGAATCAAAGAAATTGACATTCAAAATCAATTAAAATATTACCTGACGGTTTGTAAATTGAAATCTATTTAATCAAAATTCACATTTTTTCATTGTTTCAAGAGCAATTAAATTGATAGGTAACCACAATTTCAAAAGAATACAATAGAGTTCGCGCCACCAAAAAAGTCCCGTGAAAAGCACGCTTCAGTCGCCGTCAACATTAAAATTTAAGCTTTATGTTCATCGACACAAGGAATCTAAAATTATAGTTGCGTGTTTTGCCACGGGACAACTTTCGTGGCACGGACTCTACCTATTATGGAAAATTGCAAATTTATTCATTAACCGATAACAACAAAAAAACAGATAAAAATTCCAACTATAGAATAAATGTCAAAGAGGTTCTTTTGTTTTAATTAACAAATAGGTATGTGATGTATATACGGCCAGTGTGGAGCATCAACAAAAAGACACTTTTTAAAATTAAAAAGGTAATCTGCCTTTACATCCATAAAATTTCAAAAATCGAACTGCCTCATATGGTGACAGAGTACAAAGTACGAACGCCAATAACGCTTCCTCGGAATCGAACAAAAACATGGAGCGAAGGTACATAAACAAATTGGAATATTTCAATACATCTTCCCACGTATTTTACGAGCGGCCCGGGAGCCGTGTGTTCCACAGTTTATTGTTCGCAATATGGGCGCAGGATCCAGCATTGTTTGATTGTACTTTTTTTCATACCCATCAGGGCGGACGGGTCGGAAGTATTGACACTGATAGTTGTGGGTGGATTACATCAGTCAGTTCGACACTGTTGCAAAATAGTCTGCTTTTTGGAAACAAATGAACGCAGTAATCGGTAGTGAGTTTGTAATTCGAGCGCCACAGAAATGTGAACCTGTCACGATCTATGACTTCTTGAAATTCACACGGTCATAAAAAAGAACCAACAAAATGTTATTTATCTCTTGACTTAGGACTTTCGATATTTGTTCTCTGTGGCTAGGGGCGTTTAAGAATGCAAGTAAGGTGTTCCCGGCATGTCATAAGAGACGACTAAACGGGCCTTCGGAGTACGTGAGCGTGATGAGCTAGCCACTCCCCAGCAGTGGGTACTGCTGGGGAGTGGCTAGCTCAGGATACGACTCCGCGGGGGACGACGTTACCCGGTGTCATGGTAGGTCGTACAGCAATGAAGGGCTGCATTGCGAAAGGTAGGGGCGAAGCGGCGACCGCGATCAGCGGTGCAGTCTAGTTCCGGCTATTTCGACCGCTATTGCGCATAGATGGACACCCAAGGGGTTTTGGTTACACACCACCTTATTCCCTACACATAGCAAGGTGACGGCCATGATGAGTTTCTCCTGGAAAAAAAGTACTTCCGATATTTGGGCGTTAGCCTGAAGCTTTTACCTACTAATACTCAAAAACAAATTGCATATTCATTTGCATAGGCTTATGCCTATTTGCATAGGCCTATACTATACCTACTTAGTGCGCAAACTCGCGGCAAATGTTAGAGTATTTCATTCAATCATTTGCGATTACCTAAAAGGTAGCTAAGTTACAAGTTACCTGTTTAATAAAAAACACCTAATATTTGTATGTAACACTTAGCAAGCAAATAAATATTTTGTGGCATCGCGCACAACCCGGGAGTGCTACGTTACCTGCATCTGCGCGTGCCGGACCGGTATGTCTGGCGAAGGGGGCGCCCACCATTGCTACTGGTACTAACGTCCAGGACAAATTTACTGAAAAAAACGCCACTCAGCCGCTCGATCGGCATTATAAACGAGGTCCAAGAAAGGATTGACATTTTCTCATGCTATTTGAGTGAACTCGCAGAAGTGCTCCTATTTGTAATAAGTTATTGCCAATGAAAATGTGATTTGTTTTGTAATTTATTTATTATTATCGTTAAAACATAAATATTGACATGTAATTAGTGTATAATATTAGATATAAGTTGACATAACATGTATTAATTAAGAAATAGATAAACAAGTAGTTTTTAAGTTGACAATATCAATTTGAATGCAATAATAATATATTTTTATGATGCTGTACTATCGCATTAAGCGCATGCTTGTAAGGATAGTCGAGTCGTTTTAAATAAATAAATTTCATTTCATTAATCAGAAATGAGATAATATGACATCGACGCCCGGGACCGCCACGAGTCTTATGACTCGATTACTTACGTATACTTAACAGTCTTTTTAAACCAACTGAACTTTAAACATAATATCGTCCAACCGATTACGGCTAAGGCGGCCGATCTCAACGATTAGCCACGTACGCAGGATATACAGGTGTATCTGTAAACATTTACATCCCTTTAACCACGTGTTCTACCAACAATTCTGAACAACATTTGTTCTATGAATTTTCAAAATTTGTCGAAAATTTTTCGACTCCCCATACAAAATGATCAAGTCGAAATTTTTTATGCGAATTTCCAAAAGTCATAGAACAAATGTTTTTCAGAATGGTTAGTAGAACACGTGGTTGAAGGGATGTAAATGTTCACAGATACACCCTGTATTATAGTGCTCAAGTGTGTGCGCAAACAAAAACAAAACAAGTGCACTCTCTGTTCCCTTACACTCATATTCCGATGGGACACTATTGTGACACGACCGGAGAGGGATTGGGCGCAGGACCAACGGCTTAACGTGCTTTCTGAGGCCCGGGAGGTACAAGACCGCCAACTTCCAGACTCCGGGCTGACACTAAGAATTTCTTACGGAAAACTTAGGTACAAATTTTTGGCCCGACCCGGGGTTCGAACCCGGGACCTCTTGCGTAGCCGATGCTTTAGAGTGCGACCCACTAACCACTAGCCCACAGAGGCAGTCAACAGATTTTGAACAACTTAACTGTCATATCATCATCATCCTCCTGCCCTTTTCCCAGGTTATCTGGGGCGGCGCAATATGTCTTCCTTTTCCAGACGTCCCTGTCATTCGTCATCGAATCATCCACCCCTTTTTCCATCATAACATTCTTCACACAAACCATCCTTCTCTTTTTCGGCCGGCCTCTGTACCTCCACCCACTTACATTTAAACTTAACCGTGGGAGAGCCAAGCTTCAGCATGAATGGGCCGGCTCGACCGAAGTGATACCACGGCCTCACAGAAGACCGGCGTGAAGTAGCACTGTGCTGTGTTTCGCTGCGTGAGTGAGGGTACCGCAGGCCCAATCCGGGGGATAGGGGGGGTTTAAAAGGTTGGCAGCACACTTGTGACTCCACTTGTGTCGCGGGTTTCTATGGACGGCGGCAAACGCTTACCATCAGGTGATCCATCTGTTCGTCTGCCTACCTATTACATAAAAAAAATATCACTATTTTGGTCACATGTTTTTCCCCTCTTTTCATTACATGGCCATTCCAGGAAAGACGATTTGTCTTCAATATATGTCATATATCATTCTTAATTAATGGATGAAATACTCTACCGTCCGCAGCGAACCCTTGCGTTTATTATACTTCAGGACTTTTTGTACCTACTTTTACACGTGCAGCCTGTGGGCTAGGCATACGACAACAGAGCTGGATTCCATTCGCGTCCAATGTAATAACGCATTCAGGGCGCTGTTGCGGCTGCCTCGCTTCTGAAATGCGTCGCAGATGTTCGCGGAGACGCATACGGACTGCTTTCGTACGATTATGCGCAAAAGGGCTGCCTCGAAGGCGCGGCGGACACGGGCCAGCGGCAACAGCCTCCTCGTTGTTGTAGCGGACCGGATAGATGGTCCATTTTTGGAGGTCCTTACACACTCCTCCCCAATAATAATAATTGGATATACTAACATATTGCCGTGTGGTCCCCGGCAGAGTAGAATAGGCCACCCTCACTCTTACCGAGGTGTCGTAAAAGGCGACTAAGGTAAAGCTGCTGGCATGATCATCAGCGCCCAGAGAAGGAAAACTCTGCATTTATATCAAAACCCTCGCCAACCCGTCTGCCAAGCGTGGTGAGTATGGCAACTACCCCTCATGTGATTGAGGGAGGCCCGTGCCCCAGCAGTGGGGACTTAAATGGGCTGATGATGATGATGATACTAACATAGTTTTTAAGCACCAAAATGTTACTAAAGAATTTGTTTGGATTTATTTATCTGCAATAAAAGCTTAATAAAAAATACAACTTGTAACGTTTATCATAATTGAAATTTAAGTTCCTCAAACATGTACATTTTTATCCTATCACACTTTGACGCTAAAAGGAAATGACTAGGAAAAAAAGCGTGCCAACTTTTTAGTTCAAACTTTGCCTGTTAAAACTTAAATTAAATTCAGTCGGTGACAACCCTATTTTCGCAACAGAGCCTATTCAATTTCCTCCTGAAAAACCATTTCCTTAGATTTTTTCATGAGGCTAGAAATATTATTATGAAGAAAATATTGTATTCCTTTTCGTTACAATGTTACTTAAATCACTTTGAAATATATTCAGATAATTTACTTTTTTTTGGTCAATAGACTAACGTTTGACCACAATCGCACCTGATGGAAAGCGACGATGAGATCGAGGATGATACGCGTTTACATAAAAAAGATGCCTCTTTACCATTCGTTGAAAAGACTGCATACCTAAGCTTCATCATTGCATGAAACTACTACTAACAATTTGCTTGTGTTATCAACTTATACTTAAAGGCATAATCTATCATAGGGAGTGCTCTGAGGAACTGTTGGATCTACTCCCTGCAGCTGAGTTCTTACATCGAACCACACGCAAGCGATTGTCATTCCATCCTCATCATCTTGCTGTGCGTTTCTCGCGGACCTTTCTACCACGTACCTCAGTTCTGTGGAACGGTTTGGCTGCAGGAGCATTTCCGGACGGCTATGACTTAGGGCCCTTCAAGAGAAGGGCGTACTCTTTTTTAAAAAGGCCGGCAACACATTAGCGATCTCCCTGATTTCGCGGAGAAGTAATCAACGCCGCCCATGAACATTCATGGGCGGCGTTGATTACTTTCCATCAGGTGACTCGCTTGCTCTTTGCATAAAAAATATATATATTTTGTATCCATTTAAGCCCATGATATTAAAATTCCAATAATATAGTCCTAATCCAGACAAACTTAGTCCTATATTTAATTTTTGAAAAATTTGTCAGATTACAAATAGTTATTACATACAAATTATCTATATTATTATGATAATTACATTACATTATAAAATATTATATTAATTAAAAATAAAAATACCAAAATGTCAATTTTCAGATTTAACATGAAGTCGAACCCAGTGCTTTAAATATGGACAGCTATTACGAACCTCGGTTATGGCTAAAATTAGCGGATGCTTAGCTTCAAAGTATATTTTCCAGAAACAACCTATACAAATTCAAGGGTCAAACCTACTTTGCTAATACAACAGTGATAAAAGCGCTATAATAATAATATCTTCCAATTGATTACGGTTACGGCGACCAATCTCAACGATGGGCCACGTACGCAGGATATATTATAGTGCTCAAGTGTGCTTGACAAGTGCACTCTCCATTCCCTTACTCATATAATCCGATAAGACATCAGTGTGACACGACCGAAAAGAGATCAGGTGCAGGACCAATGGCTTAACGTGATTTACGAGGCACGGGCATAAGACTGCCAACACCCAGACCCCGGGCCGACACAAAGAATTTCTTACTGAAAACATAGATACAAATTTTTGGATCGAATCCGGGACCTCTTACGCAGCAGTCACTTTAAATTGCGACCCCGTACCCAATGCGCCACGAGACAGTCGAGCGCTATAATATACCGTATTTTTTTATCGTTCACATACTGATAACCTCATAGGTATCGTGAATGAAGTCCATTTAGCATGTTAGATCAACAAAATAAGCGAAAAGAAAATCAGCTTTTCCATACAAAAATCTGGTGTCGCGGCTGTCCATGGGCGGCGGTAATTTGATCGTCTGCCACCTATCATATGAAAAAAAGTCCACCCGGTAATAATGTATGGAACAACAGATTTTTTTTGCTTATTTATTTGATCTAACATGCGGGATGTAAACGAAAAAAAAAACGGTTTATAACTGTTGCGTAGGTCACACTGCAGTCACTTCATAGCAATGGGATGAAAAATCCGCTAGATGGCGTACTGTTGGACTAAGGTCCAACCACGAAATTATTCTTATCTATAACCTCCTTGGGTCCAACCACGAAGTTATATTTCTTGGGTCCAACACATAGAATTACAGGGCGGCATCCTAAGTCTATGGTCCAACATCAACAGCATTGGTAGTTTAGTTTTTCAAATTGACATTTTGACAGATCACGTTTAAAATAACCAGTCAATTGTATTGTATATCCACCTCAGTCCTACAGTACGCCATCTAGCGGATTTTTCACACGCGATAGCCCCCATTACGTCGTAAGTACCCCGGGTACCAAAGCGACGTTGGGACGCAACCGGGAATGTCCCGCTGAGATCGACTCGTCAGAAATGTGGGTCAGTCAGTTCAATAGCATCAGACTGGGTGGATTAGGAGCGTTAGTCAGTAACAGCGAGCTTCCGCTGTTTTGCTAATAAAATTGCCATCAGCGCTGTCATGCGACTCTATTTTAGCGCATAGATTTGATCTGGTAATAATTGTTTTAGCAGAAGTCGTATTAGCACAGACTGATAAGTGAACAAGTTCGTATTAGTTAGCTGTTCTAAATGCAAAAAGAAATACGTTTATTGCTTAATAAGAAATGATCCTTATTAGATGCTGTTCTAGTGGTAGCAGTTGACTGCCTCGGTAGCGCAGTGAATTGGTCGCTCTTTAAAGCGATGGCTTCGCGTGGGGTTCCGTACCTACAATTTTGTACCTAAGTTTTTCAGTTAAGAAATTTTCTTAGTCAGCCCAAAGTCTGGAAGTTGGCGGTTTTGTACGGCCGTGCCTCGGAAAGCATGTTAAGCCGTAAGTCCTGCACCTGATCACTTTGCGGTCGTGTCAATATATATGAGGGGGAGGCAATATAGAGTGCATTCGTATTTGCGCACACACTTGAGCATTGTAATATAATCTGCATAACTGTTAGTTGAGATTGGTTTTATTAGTAGTAGCTTTTACATGATTAATGTGGATGGCTAAGTAAAGGTACTCCTTGCAGAGGTTTTTACCTGGTCTGATTTTCTGATTACTTAATCTGGACAAGGCCACATGATACCAAAGAAGTCGACAGACCAGATCAACTCGATCAAGCTGCAGTCCGCGAAAAGGCGACAAATCACCAGAATCATCGCTCATTGTAATCCACAATCATGATCACGACCACTTTGGCAAGAGTGTACCGACTAAGAAGAACATACTTAGGTCATATAAGAGAGCCTATTAAAAGGGCTTCGGCATTAAAACTAGGTATAAAAAATGGTGCATGTATATCTCTCTGCACTATCGTCAGTCCATCTCGCGGCACGGTGTCCTACACTACATTTGCCTAAGTTGTAACAGAAGGGAACAGGAGCCCAATTCTCGGGCTCGTGACATTTATTTTCATACGACATATATCAGTAAAACATAGTTTTTTTGTATGGTTTTCGGGTGATACCCCCATGTTCTCAAAATATCACAAGCACTAGAATTGGGCTCCGGGTATTTTCGGAATCACCGAAAAATCCTCGATCGAATGTTGATAGCAGCAGGAAAAAGTTTCAACCTTTCAGCACATCCCAAAGTAATTTAAAAAGTTTAATTAAGGTAGGGATACCGAAAACAATATACTTTTCGCCAGCAGAACGTGATTTGGGAAACGATGTCCATTATCGTATCTAGGGCTGCCACCAACTCGACCATTTTTGTTTTGTTCAATGAATCGGACCTGTCGACAAATATTTCTTTTCTCACACCATTCTTTTTCACATTTTTTTTTTTTTCAAATAACGAACATACGTATTATACTTACAGCAAAAAAGATGTCCCATCTTTGTTGTTTTGCTCATTAACCTTTTACTCACACAGTGAGTTGTAACTTCTACGTATAGTTCATTGCACCCACAGATTACTTATTGTAATGGAACAATAAGTAATCTGTAATAAGTAATAAGTCACGTTTCGCAAACAGAATGGTTCGCCAACAGTACGTTCCAATATTTTAACAAATAATACAGTCACGTGCACTAATAAGTATGCAACTTCATTCAAATATGAACCTTATTTTTCTGTCTTAAAAGTCGAGATGTTTACATTTTATTGCTGGCGACTGTACATTGCTGCAGCGACCGGCAATAGAAACGTTGATGGAAGACGCATGGGGATGTTGGCCTAGGCGCAGCCTAGGCACATATAAGTACCTAGGCATTGTATAATACAATTCCGGATTACCGGCAAAAGATGTATTGAAACTTGTGTAGGATGAAAAACACATTATATTTTTTATTAATTTATACGGCACGGCTAATTACGGCACAAATATTGACAGTCAATACTTAATCGGCCCACCCCTAAATGATTCCCGGTTTGAATAAGACCTGGAGCAATTCCCTTTGATCCTATTACCGGTGTTATTTACGAGTTTAATATCCAAGCGTGCCGGCTCGAATTAACTCATTTACGAGTAGATGTGGCATCGATAACCTTAGATTTATGGTACGCTTCTTTAGGCATCGTTTAGGGCTTAGTAACGGTAATTCAATTGATCAGTGGGTGAACAGATTAGTGATGGGACTCAAGGCAATACTGCTTTCGTTTCGTAGGATACATTCTACAATTACTCGAATTTAAGGGGTCAGCAGCGCCTATGCAGGTCCACTGGAGTTGCAAACATCCATAGGCTGCGGTAATCGCTTACCATCAGACGAGCCGCACGCTTGTTTGCCACCAACATAGTATAAAAAAAGCATCACGTGGTAAGTTGCCGAGTAACTTCAGAAAATCTGGTGTATCCGAGTTAACCGCTACACGAGTTCTTTTAGCAACTTCGATAACCTTGGATTTATGCTACGCTTTTTTGGCATCGTTTAGTGCTTAGTAACGGTAACCCTATTGATCAGTGGTTGATCAGATTAGTACTGGGACTCAGGCAATACTGCTTTCGTTTCGTTGGAGATATTTTGCAATTTTACTCGAATATGCATCACGTGGTAAGTTTTCGAGTAACTCTAGAAAATCCGATGCATCCGAGTCAACCGCTACACCAGATATTTTGGCAAGATGTAGGTTCGTTTCTAAAAACGTACCAATGAGCCTATTCTCAACATCATCATAATTTCAGCCAGTAAACGTCGATGGCTGGACCCATGTGCAGCAGTGGGCGTCTATTGGCTAAAATTGTCTGTTGGGGTGGACATTGGGGGAAGCCTTTGCCTCCTCCACTGTTCTTCACACAGTCGGTTCTGTGCCGCCCGCATCCAAAGGAATTCCCGCGATCTTCACCAGATCGTCGGCCCACCTTGTAGGGAAGCATGTTTTGTATACTAGAGCTCGGCGACAATTGAGCAAGCAGATTACTTGATGGTAAATAGTCAGCGCCGCCCATGACCATCTGCCAAATCGGAGATATCGCTGATACGTTGCTGGTCTTTTAGAAGAACGTACTCCTACGCTCTTCTCTTGAAGGTACCGAAGGAGCCAAACCGTTCCATAAAACTGAGAACGTACGTGTTATGCGAGAAACGTGGACGTTGCGGAAAAAATGTTTGATAGCAGGGCTTATTTCAATTAAAATTTTAGAATCTACTGCTCCAAAAAATAAACGTTATACTTGTTTAACAACGTAAAAAGGGAGAATGTTAAAAAGCCCGGAGCGACTACCTGACGATTTTCTATTCAGATTACTTGCTGTTATTTCCGTTCCGATGTCCCTTACTTTGAATATGTATGCGAAAAATTGGGAGTAAATTATGGGAGAAAATGAACGTGCGCAGGGCTGCCAGGGGCCCAAGTCCCGGGACGTGATATAGAAATCGAATTCGACATTTATTTGGACCAATGTGTGAAAATATCTCTTTCGACTTCTATGTCCAGTGCACAAGAATAACCTTTTTTAAGGGGTAAATTCTCGTCCACTTAACATTGAAGTCCTAATAAGGTCATCACGGCGGTATTTCCGAACCGGTACGAGTTACGACATTGTAATCTTTAAAAAACGAGGCTTCTCCTTATAAGACCAGCAACGCACCTGCACTCCTGGTGTAGCAGGTGCCCCTGGGCGACAATGATCACTTCCTCCTCCTCAACCTCACTATCTCATAAAAAAACATTCTAGAAAACAGCGTATTCCATTTTAAAAGACCGGCAGCGCACTTGTGCAGGTATATATAGGCGGCGATAATCGCTTACCATTAGGTGATTCGTCTACTCGTCTGCCCACTATCTCATAAAAAAAATGTGCCAACAAGAATCCTGACACCAGGTTTACCGGACGCCTGGCAACCCTAACCGTTGGTATTAGCTTTCGCTCTGAATACATAATTACATCAGAGAACTGAAAGGAGCCTGATTTGCCCTCGCAAACTCAAATAGTCTAGAACTAAACAGTTCACTATTTGTAGTAAAAGGAGTGATGCCGTTCATTTGAAGGTTAAGGACATTATCCCTTATCTAGAGAGTTTTTATTTCGTTCACTTCTTAATGTGCACAATTAATATTTTACGGAGACTAGAGTAGAGTAGGTATGTACTAGGTGAGATTAGATTTTTTTTATAGCATATCCAGATCAGAGATTATTGCAAATCGATCGATCTAGCGACATTGATTGAAGTTCATTGTCTGGAGCGGCAGCTTTATTGTATTGATGGATACCGTCCCAGTCGATCAATCTCATTGATCGGATTGGCAGCTCGATCGATTATAGCTGACCCCGATGCATTTGGAAGAGCTAGTGGTGGTAGGCACCACCGCTGTTGTCTGATATCCTTAATTTAAACAAATGCTTAGGGTACTAAGTAAGGAATCAGGTGAGATGGTAGTGAGCATTAATTTTATTATTTATGTTACCAAAAAATATCCATTTCACCATATCGATTGATCTGGTCGTATAGTACACGTGTAGTTGATTCACTTCAAACTACAAGAGAACAGAACTATTGATGATGAGTAGAATGAATTGGCTTGTAGAGTGAACTGTTACAGTAGAACTCAGTCCGGCACAACACTATTTTAATCTGAAGTGCAATTTATTAGGATTAGGAGGCAAACGCGACGGACGGACGGCTGCCTCCAGCTGAATGAGCTCTAATGATGGAGAAAGAAGAATATAATATAATACCTAAAAGATATAGTTATTTTAGGATCAGAAGTGAAAATGACTAAAAAAAAGACAATTTGAACGAACGGTTCTAATTTGAATTTAATCATGTTACAAAAACATCAAAATATGAGAAAACGTTTATAATTCCAATAAATATCATTTGAAACCACTGAAACTGCGATTGCACACTTGCTATGAATTTTACATAAGTTAAGCTAATAATGGACTAAACAAAAATCTGAACATAGCTTAGACAATGAATGACTCATCCAACAATGATTGAAACAATGACTCGAATAATGACTGACTGAAATAATGCCTCACATGACTGACTGAAATAATGCCTCACATGACTGATTCCTAGATGCGGGCGCTCTGAGCGCCAACAAGCAAATGGGCTGCTGTCCGATCGGCTCGTCTATTTATGGTCTTCTTGCTGTCCGTAGCAGCTCGGGTGGGGGTTCCGCTAACAGTAAGATAATTAGTTTAGTTAGCAGGACTGGAAAAGATGTAAACTATTTTACTGACCTTCTTTTTACTGACACACAACACTTCAGTCAGTAGGTAATGCAATTATGCCGCCGAAGATAGTTACATCAATATTATGGTGTGTAACTATTGTCGGCTCGCTGCGAAGCTTAGTTGGTAAAGGAGTTGTCTGGTTAGCAAAAGATCATCGTGTCGATACTTTTTAAGTGCGTTGTTTACGTCTTAAGAATGAATTACAAAAAAAAAAGTCTTTACCCAAAAAATCATTTAACACTTCAGGCAGTTAGGAGACGGTACAAATTGGTACAGTCGAGACGAATCGTACTTGCCGGTTGCATCCGAAGCCGTCGCTTCGAAGCTCGGAGAGTAGGCTTGGACTATGATACAAGATATGGTGAGTCTGATAATTAATGCATTTAAAGCATGTGAAGGTCAGGCGGTAGTCGCTTTATGCGTCGTTTATTTAGTCGAAATGATGGCTGACACATACGTCATACTTGTGAACAGGTGCCACCTTTGAGGTCTGGTCCGCTTCGGTTTACCTCATATTTAGTTTTTAATTTGCTTCCTTCTATTTTGTGTTGCATTAGACTGTATGACTTGGTATGAGGATAATAAACCATTGTATAAAAAGTTGGCGATTAAAAAGAGTAACTGGCGAGTTTCTTGCCGGATCTTCTCGACTAGAAACAACTTTCCGAGCCGGAGGTAGAATCGCGTTATGTTTATTAATTTTTTAGTATATTTTATGTATCAACATATATATATGTATTAACATGTAAATTATTACATTAGTACTAATAAATAGTCTTAAATCATTCAAATGTACGACGATTTGTAAGTGCTGTGTACAAGCCTATGCAAATAAAAAAATATTTGATTGATTGTAAATTATACCAGACTTCCCGAATCCTGGATCATGGTCTAAGGCTTCAAGCGTACAGCTTTGAACGTAACTGAGAATGACACGCTAAGATGAGAATTGATGTTAATGATGATCATTTCTTAGAAACACTTGTACAGACAAAGAACGTAAAAATTTGTCAGTTTTCAAATTGATTCGTTTGATATGCTATGAGCACTTATTACCTTTCGTAAATTTGTCAAAGTAATACCTGTTGCACAGAAAATTATGCTTAACTGTTAGATCAGAAAGTTCAGATTTGCTTGTAGCAACATTGATTCATTTTGATGTAAAGAAAATTTAAAGAAGGTTGGCAGATCTTTTTAAAACGGTATGTTGGTATAACTGATTCTTGCCGTGCAAGCGAAAATTCACCTTAAAGTGACGAACCTTTTAATTCGAATGATGCATATAGGATGCTGGCGGAAGCTGGTGTCGATAGTTTCGCGGCCATCATTCGTAAACGCATAGCATCCCTGATACACCGTGTTCGGGGCAGCTCCAACTGCCTCCTGCAGACGGTTGCGGCGCGGCTGGACGTGGACAGTGCTATTATGAAACATTGGACACGGCTGACCAAGGACACGCCCTCTCGCAATAATTTTTAATTTTAATTAAAAAATTCAATTTAAGTTAAGCAGTTTGACATTCAATTTTAATTCACAACAATTACTAACATAGTAATAAGGTCACTGTTACTAACTTCGATATGGATAATGCCCAAAATAAATTATTTTGATTTTGATTTTTATTTTACTTTATTTATTCTCTGTACTGTACACACGATGTAAAAGACGTGGTGAGTTGAGCTATTAACTAGTAGGTACATTTACACTACGTAACTTTAATAGGGACAGAGCCTAAAACCTAAGTAAATGAAATATCTCCTCCCTAGAGGTCTTATTGTACTTTTTATTGCCCGTTAAGCTTCATTCAACACGGTTCGCCCATCTTTATTCATTTCAATTAACTATTTTCCTTATTGCCTTTGTTGTATCTAATTTATTGGGAGCGTCACCATTCTCCCACCGGAAGAGCTTCGCGTCTTAGAAATGGCGGGAATAATTAAATTCCAACTTTGAATCAAACGTCCGTCACGTTCTTTATTCGGATTCGCCTTTGTTATTTTAAAAAATTCGAATTTGGAATCCCTGTTGAATTCTCTTGTCATTGCCTGATATAATTTAAGAGCCCTTTTACGGATCCATATCGCCGCCACCGGTTTTTATTGATTGTAATGAAAGTAACACAATAAAGGAACAATTGATCTAGACATCTAAAATATAAATGGATTTGTGATTTCTTCAAGCTTATTTTGCACAATCATGCCACAATAATCTTTAGCAAGATTAAAAGTTTAAGTTTTTTTTTACATATTACAATAACAGTAATTAAATTAAGTGGTCACTTTTTTTAATATAATGATATTCAGATACCAAGATAGTTCAGGTAGATCTATTTTAATTGTTATTTTTTATACTCTGACGTCGTAGATTTAAAATGAAAACAGCATAAAAGTTATAGCAATAGCTAACGAATACTTAAAGAAATTATCAATAGTTATCATAACCTATTTAAAATTATAACGCGAAAGAAATATTTTTAAATTGATTTACAAATGAGCCATCATAGTAAGTTTCAGTTTCGGTAAAAATTATGCAACCTAATCTTTACGTCCAATTTAGTTAAGATTATTTACTTATTCGTAGGTGGGTACTTACAGCATTATTCAGTCTTTGGGGATTAGGTACGTACCTGTAAGAAAAAATAATAAAAAATTAATAACAAGCGAATACTACTATGATTTAGAAATATCAATGTTACAAATTGGTTCTCGCATACAATCGTTTCATATTTATCAACACTTTTATAGACACTTTTTTTATGTAACCTAATAAAAAATAACTGTATCTGTAAGTATATAGCACAATTATTTTCCTTTCGAAATAAAGATAAACGTGATCAATAAGCAAAAATAGAAAAAAACACATTACTTAGTACGTTGATTTCTCGTATTTTTTCTACGTAGGAAAAAAATTACAGTCGAACATCAAACATTTTTGAAGTCGGTAACAAAAAGCACAGAAGTTTTTCGTCGTAATATAAAGCTAACTGTACACATTAATTTAACTAGATTTTTTACTATATTTACAATTTAAATTCGTCATCAAAGCCGCTTTTACGGGATATTGACGCCACAAATTGATTTTATTGATTAAAATATTAAAATTAAAAAAAAAATAGTAAAAAAATATTTGTACTTTTGCAAGTTTTTTGCACACGCCATTCCTGTTACAATAATCTCTAGTGATTTAAGTTTTGAGTCGCCACTTTTAACTTAGTTAAATCTGGGTAAATCATACTCGAGTTGATTGTGACATAAATTGCGTATGCAAAATAAGCTTAAAAATCACAAATACCTTTTAAGTAAAATGTCTTGAATAATGTTTCATTTAATGTACGAGTGTCCATCCATCACACGAGTATTATTTATTACAATATTTTAGGTATGTTCAGTACAATATCCAATAAATTTTAACAATAATCAAAATAAATCAAATGAAATTCATAGTCCACCTACTAACGATAGGGTTGCAAAAGAAAAATATATGTGTTATATTTTGTTGTAGGCATAAAATGTTTATATGTAAATGTTATGTGTGCCGATTAAGGAGGCTCAAAGTCACCCAGAGAACAATGGAGAGGGCTATGCTCGGAGTCTCCCTGCGTGATTGTATCAGATATGATGAGATCCGCAGGAGAACTAAGGTCACAGACATACCCCATAGGATTGCATGCCTCAAGTGGCAATGGGCAGGGCACATAGCGAGGAGAACAGATGGCAGTTGGGGCAGAAAGGTCCTCGAGTGGAGGCCACGTACGAAGAACCCACGAGGAAGTCGCAGCCGTGGCAGGCCCCCCACAAGATGAACCGACGATCTGGTGAAGATCGCGGGAATCCATTGGATGCGGGCGGCACAGGACCGATCTGTGTGGAGAAACATTGGGGAGGCCTATGTCCAGCAGTGAACGTCTATTAGCTATACGACAGAAATTCACCCTTACACTGTGGCAGTTCCACCAGCTCGTACTAAGCGTTTCGCTTTTTCTTTCTTGGTACGAACTACTTAGGAGAGGAACAACTTGCCGGCTTCTGTATTACCGGGGAGCTACAATTTGGGTGTCTTTAAGTCGAGAGTTATATATTATAATAGGCTTCGTCTGGGTAAGCACGCTACATCTTAGACCTTATTGTCACTTTCCATCAGGTGAAATGAGGTCAAGAGCAAACCGATTTAATATATAAAAAAAAACTAAACAAATAACGAACTATTACTAACTCTTCCATTACATATCTTGTCAAACGTTTGTTAGGCCCAAGTTCGATTGATTCCGGCCATTTTAGTAGACCTATGTTCGATTGATGCCAGCAGTTTCCGGGCCTGTGTGTGGCCGCCGGAAGATAAAATATGAGGAAGTCTCCCCTCACCTAAGGAAAACCGAATATCGCCTGAAATATTACGAAAATAACTTTTTTAAACGAGGTTTGAAAAGAGTTCTTCTTTCACGGTGGGCAGCAGCGGCATCCCTGTGCTCCGGAATTGTTGGTGTCTATGAGCGGCGGTTACCATTTACCATCAGATGGGCCGCAGCTCCTCTGCCTATTATTCAATAAAAAAAAATATTTGGGCTATTTTTTACCACTAAAGGTGTGCTCCGGCATTGCTGATGTCTATGAGCGGCGGTTACCATTTACCATCAGATGGGCCGCAGCCCCTGTGCCTATTATTCAATAAAAATGTTATTTGGGCTATTTTTACCACTAAAAGTGTGCTCCGGCATTATTTATTAACACTAATTATTAAATATTTAAGTTGTGTGATACTAGCACCCATGGATCACTGTTGCCCGATAAATATTTTTTTAACCTCAGTTAATAAATTCAAATGACACTGACTTTGCTAAGAGCATCGTTGCATCAACGACATTAATTTAATAGCTATAAAAATATAGATACATCATTTGCCACACAATCTTCAGTCTAATGTCTACCACATAAGATCCATTGGATAAAGGACCATTGAATCTAAAAGGTAGGACGTTACATCACCGTTATTGTTAACTGTATCCTTATTAGAGTAGTACCACAGTGTAAAAAATCCAATTGCAAGACTCTTGAATTAAAAAATACAATTGTATTTTTTTTTCTTTTGTGGCACATATGAATTTGAAAAAAATCCAATAGCAAGTCTTATTGTGACTCTTGCTATCAGATTTTTTACACATAACTTATGCTCTAGCTAGATCGTCCAAGAGGTCGTCGGCCCAACGATCTTCGTCCAATCTCTCGAGAGATGGTCAAGCCAGCGAAGACCTCGGATCGCTGGAAGGACGGCGTCGAGACTGATCTGCACGAGCTCCAGTTTAATAAATGGCAAGAAGTACTTAGTGCAGGATCAAACGAAGTGGCGACGTGTTGTTTTGAGGGCCAAGACTGTGTTCAGGCCGCTGAGTCAGCGGAGTAAGTATGAGCACTCAATGATAAACGTTCAATAGTATACTTGTAGAACAGAGCGGAGGACGATAAGGTCCCAATATAAGTAGACTCTAGCTGTCATTGATATCGAAGAGTTCGTTGACCTGTGCATTAGGCAGTATATCGTATCGTGGCTCTCATGCAAACGTTCCGTATAGTGTCTTTTAGTCACGCCGAGATCACTGTATGCACGCATGTATGTGTGCGTAGCCGACAGCCAGCGTTTTGTACTATATAATTGTAAGGCGACCAATGCATTCACCTTATTCTAGTCAGTGTTTCCCGGACGGATGGCTAGCCGTTTAATTTTACGATTTGAGTTTCATTTTACGAGTTTACCAGAACGAAACGTTGTTTTGCTACTGGGGTCATTTACCCTGTGACAGTCCTTAACTCAGGACGATAACTCAGGTTAATCCTGTTCACAATCTGGTTAAGATAGCATTATCGCATTGCATATCTTTCCTACCTTCTGTAAACAGCTGATTGAAGTTGAACCGGCAGGTTTTTGCAAAGGAGGTCAAACGTTTTCAAATAATGCTGTTCAGTTTATTCTTTTTTAGAAAATTAAAATGTAAAAATAACGAGAACAAAACACTTTTTAATAAATTTTGCGTCACTCCAGCCAGTTGTGGTGAGGTGGTTTTTGAGTAGGCGCCTAAATATGGCACTGCATTAATTGAGTTTAAGTCAGTAATTTTGTTTTTAATTGTATCATGCAATTTATCTTACGCGATAGCGCACCTGTGACCCCAGTAGCTTTGCGGGTGTGGGCGGTGGCAATTACTTAGGTACCATCAGTTGATACGTCTGATCAGCTGACCCCAATTAATGAAAAAAAAAACTATTATAAATCATGGCCTCACAGAAAGCCGGCGTGAAGCAGCGTCTGTGTTTCTCCGAATGAATATGGGCACCGGAGGCCCAATCGGGAGGAATCAAGGGTTTAATTAAAAGTTGGCAGTGCATATGACACCACTAGTGTGGTATCTATGGTCGGCGGTAATCGCTTACCGTCAGGTGATCTATCTGGTCGTCTGCCACATCTCTACTATTTCTTAAGAGGCAATCCAACAGACAGCGGCAACGCTTATAGGTAATCTGAAAACACAAAACGCTAGCGTGATGTAAACCACACCTAGCGACATCTATTGGTATAAAGTGGCACTAATGCCCCGAAACGAAGTGAGTACTGGCCTCTAGTATCACATAAGAACAAACAAAAAGCAACGTTATCTCGACTAGTTATGAGGGTCTAAAATTACCCCAAAAATAGATACATATTTCGGATTCATGGAACTTTGCCTAAATTCATTACATTTGATTAGGCCAAGGTTATGTCTTAATTTCAGCCCATATTTTAAGGAAAGTTTTGTTGTTTCGCCAGTCTTGATGTCGAGGTTTAATGGCAGGAAGTTCCCAAGATTCTCAACTTCGTAATCGCGATGTTAAAAGTTGAAATGAGTAAATTACTATTATGATATGATAAAGTTTATAATCTAATATGGTAGCTGTAATTACCTTTTTGTGCTTACTCAAAGACTAAAAGATCGATCGAAAGCTTAGGCCCAATTCGACCAAACTATATGCATGGATAAATCTATGGTATTACGTTAGATTTGTATAGAAAGACAACGCTAAGTAGTATCCTCCAACCGATTTTGCGATTAAAGCGTTAAGAAATTCTCAGTGTCAGCCCGGAGTCTGGAAGTTGGTGGTTATCGGATTAAGATTGGTCGAATCGGCCCTAAGTCACAAAATAAGTAACAGAAAGTGGTGTTAGTGGACTAAAGTAGTCAAGTAAAGTACCACATAACATCTTGAAAACTAGCGAATGCATACTATAACATCGATGATACAAACTTAATCCAAGTTCATTTGTGATACTCACAGATAGCTGTAGTCATGTAACATTGCGAGTATGTGTGGTAGGCGCACTTGCCCGCTAGGCGCACTTTGACAACCTCACATTACCCCTAAAACGCTAGTGAATAGCTAAATCAGTAGCTTAACCAATCCTTCTGCGTCACCAAACAAACATCCTCACTGATTAGGGCTCTAAGCGCAATAAACCCTTCTTAAATGCACCGAGAGGCGGTACAGCCGGCGATCCAGTCCCGCCCGGCTATTAGCCGGTTCTCTCCGGTTTTCCCGGCTTTGTCCGGTAATTACGGGAATTAGCCGGCTTCCGCTGATTGGGGCGGCTGATTTGGGAGCAAGAGCGTCTATGAGGTGATTAATGTGATGTTACTGGGGGAACAGCGTATATTTGGATCAAGAATTAATTTGGGAGGAAGGATGTCATTTGTCTACACCCAAGCTTGCTAATGCCCTGAGGTCTGACCTTAGGGATTTGAAAGACTGTTTCGGTTATTTTTTCTTTCGCATTATTTGATATCACTACAACATTATGTATAGTTTGTAAACACTACATTATTGTTTGCCTTAATATTACCTGCTTAAGCTAACAAAACTAAATTAATATCTGCGGGCGGTGGCAATCGTTTACCATCAGGTGAATCGACCGTCTGTTCGTCTGCCACCTATCATATAATACAACTATTCCCAAGTGAAAGATCCGTGAGATACGGGGTCATAGATAATTGCAACGCAAGGCTATTTCAGCCGAAAAAATACGATGACAAGCCGACAACATAAATCCTCCTATAAATAAATTATCATAAATTGTCCTTTAGAAAATATCGAAAAAACCCTAAAAAAACTACTTAGTTCTTATAGCAATATACAAACAAAAACATAAGTAATTAATTAGTTCCAACACAGCAACACAGAACGTTACGTTCCAATTCACGTGAAAATAAAAGGACGCCATATTGGAACGCAATATTTGTTTTCCTATCTGTTTGTTTCTCTTTGGCGGGGTATAGGCGTATTTTTTCTCTTTGATGAGAGAGTCGCTGGTTTTTATTCCGTTCTCAAATCAACAGGTGCCAATGTTATTAATTTGAGGTACAAATCCCGGTTTCATCAAAATTCAAAGGAGGTAAGATACATAAAAATGTGAATAAACCTTTGACATAGATTATCCTTGTGTTTTATGTTATGATACCGTAAAATGAAAGTGGCTTATTTTACTTTAACATAGGGTGTATCCAAACTATATCTTACTCTATGGATGTATGGTTGAACAGTTACATCTACAAAAAGTGTATGATGGCGCCACTGTCGTTATTTCTATTTATTGTATTTGTGTGAGTATTGTTTTTGTTTTTGTTTGTTTATTTATTATTTATGTACCTTATATGTACCGGTTTATATTAATTTATTTATATTAATGTTGCATTTTTTTTATTGGATCTGTATGTATGCGTCTTGTTATTCATGTTCACGTTTTATATGTACTTTTCCGTTTTATAATAATATTGTCAGTATTTTTTTTTTCATGTTGTATGTTTTATTATGAGTCGTCGCTCGAAGGTACAGCCTGAAAATCAGGGCTGCAGCGGCTGCTTAGCAGTTGTTGTAGCACATGCTGAGGCTGAACCTTGTTGGCCGCAACTTAATAATGTTTTGTCCTTATTTAGATTTGTATGTAATGTGTTGTGGTCAATAAATTATTTCTAATTCTTATTCTTATCTCTTCAACCATTCTTCTATCAGCCCTATAACTGTGGGAGAGCCACGTTTCGGCATGAAAGGGCCGGCTCGACCGGAGTAATACCACAGCCTCACAGAAAACCGGCGTGAAGCAGCACTGTGCTGTGTTTCGCTGCGTGATTGAGGATACCGGAGGCCCAATCCGAGGGAAGTGGTTAAAGGTTGGCAGCGCACTTGTGACTTCACTGGTGTCGCGGGTGTCCACGGGCGGCGGCACTCGCCCGCTGATGGTTAATCAGGTGATCCGTCTGCCCGTCAGCCACCTATGACATAAAAAAGTCATTCTGAGCAACATTTACTGCTGACTGGCCGGATGGCGCATTGGTAGTGACCCTGCCTCTTACGCCAAAGGTCGTGTTTTCGATCCCCACCCTAGACAAACATTCGTGCGATGAATACTTGTGTTTGTTCTGTGTCTGGGTGTAATATATGTATTTAAGTATATATTTGTGTTCCTCTGTTGTCTGATATCTGTAACACAAGTGCTTAAGCTACTTAGTACGGAATCAGGTCAACGTAGGAGATGTTGTGGGAATTATTATTATTATTATTTGCCGTATGCCTCCTTTCGTCGAAAGTCACGTGACCGACTTTGTATGACAAGTTGAACATTTTATGTGAATTTCCAAAAGTCGTAGAAAAATGTTCTTCAGAATGGTTGGTCGCAGAGGTAGTTAAAAGGATGTAACTGAATAGCGACTAATCTATCGATACATTCAGGACGGATCACAATTTAAGACATAATATTTTATTATATTGTAATCTGACGAAAAAACCGACCGGTCGATTTTGCTATATCGATTGAACATGTGTGAACGTTATTTTTAATACACACACTTTGTTCGATCATTAATGATCCCAGGTGGCACAGTATATTGGTTTGCCTCTTTGTGACGGTAAGCAAAATGAGCCATTTTACAGTTACAACACGACCAAATCAAGTTTATTTCTATTATTATAACAAAAAAAAACCCTTACCTGTGTAACGGTTATTTTGGGACTCATGAGGGTCGAGGGAGGGAGAGAGGTTAAAGGACTCATCTGAAACTTAAAAATGTAACAAAGTGGTTGAGTGCTGCCTACAATTTGAGTACATTTAAATGTCTCGAGAACTTTTAATTCCATCTGTAAAAGCTCCCGTGAAACCGCTCAGCTTTTAGTGCTCCACGGGTCATACTTCGAGAATAATTTATAAAATGGTTTCTTTACTGAAATAAAAACCTTGAAAAGCGTTGAGACTAGCTTTTTACGTAGAACAAGGACAAAACTTTTTTGTAGTCACAATCTTTAAGACAGAGACTGGTAGGAGAAATTAAGAAAAAAGCTTTTTTATCACAAACAAGCTGACCCGACAGACTTCGTCCTGTCAAAAAAAATTGTAATGTGGCAACAAATATGAACTTTATATAATAGCAATAAAACTCAAATTGATTCTACGTTTTAGTTAGAATACGTTTGTATGTGAAAAAGAAAAGGGCTGTTTTTAGGGTTTTCCCGACAATTATTCAATTTTTCTCGCCGTAAGAACCATCCTTGGACTTCAACGAACATTTTGAAAAAAGAATTGGCCAAATTGGTCCAGGCGTTGTTGAGTTATGCGCTTACCAACACATTTTGCGATTCATTTTTATATTATAGATAAGGTTCACTGCGTGAGGACCGGAGGCCCAGGAGGCCCAGGCCGGGGAAAGGGGAGTTTAATAGTTGGCAGCACACTTGTGACTCCACTTACCATTGTGTCCATGGACAACAAAAATCGCTTTCCACATAAAAAAAAACAAAATAAATCGACACAGACGATTGGTGGGGCTGACATTGATATCGGAAAGTTCGTTGACCAGTGCGCTAGGCAGTATATCGTATCGTGTCTCTCCTGCACACATAGACACAAAGAGACAACGACGGCAGACAACGGCTAGTCTGTTGTATCAGATGGATCCTCAAGTGTCCACACCATCGTGGCTTTCCACCAGCGTGGTTTTGACCGGAGTGATACCACGGCCTCACAGAAAACCGGCGTGAAGCTGCGTGAGTGAGGGTACCGGAGGCCCAATTCGGGGGAAGGGGGTTTAAAGGTTGGCAGCGTAATTGTGACTCTACTGGTATCGCGGGTGTCTATGGGCGGCGGCAATCGCTTGATTCAGGAAAACTTCAATAAAAGCTATTTTATAAAGTTCGCTGACAAAAACTTTGAAGAGTCATCCCCACTTAGCCTTAATTCAGAGCGATGAAATAAAATGGGCCATTGTTTTTCAATTATCTAACAATTTAAAGATTAGATGGGACTAACCGGAAGCTTCGCACTCGAAAGGTTTTCCTTGTTAGATTCTTGAGAAAGAGATAAATCATTTTAGTGTTCAATGCCGCCACTTCGGGTGTCTGAACCATGGTTCAAATTTTGGTGAGTTTGGTAATTGCAATTATAATATATGATTCAAAGAAGAAACTCCTCTCACCACACAGGGCGACCTTTGAGAGCAGATCAAATGTTACTATGTAAACTTTTTTCTTGAATAAATGATATTTTTATTTGTACGAGCAATGCAGGGACTGCCAAACACAGGGTCTGACCATCACAACCCATAGACAGAGGAATCTGACCAACTAGATCTTGGTTACATGTTCAGTATTTTTAGCCCATCCACCATTTAAGGCGAGTAGGGCACACTAGCGACACCAATCGATTTTAATTTTAGCTACTCAACCGGATCTATTTTAAACAATATCGGGGTTACAACCTCTCGGCAAACACTTATACTATTTATTAAATAATCCATGAAAAAATGTTGGGTTCGTTTTTGTACGCGAAAAATTGCGAAAAATTTTTCGCGTACGCGTTGGACCCAACATTTTTTCATGGTTATTTAATAAATAGTATTAGTGTTTGCCGAGAGGTTGTAACCCCGAAATTTTTTAAAATAGATCCGGTTTAGTAGCTAAAAGTTAAAATCGATTGGCGTCGCTAGTGTGCCCTACCCGTCACCTTAAAAAACAATCACCACTGCGCTAGTGGTACAACAATTAGGCACTCGCGCGAGATGCGTGATCGGATTCGAACCTAACATCTCAATTTAGATTAAGATGCATGTTCTTATACCCAGTTCCGAAACGGGATTAAGCACTAGAAGGATTTTTTTTTGGAAACGACTACCATCACCTGAAGCAAGAAGTTCACCACTAGTAACATCCGACTAACAAGAGACAGCGCTAATCCGACTATCCCATACAAGATTAAATTCTCATACGCATACGCAAAGTGCGCATACCAACTTGAAATATACCTATAAGCTGAACCATGCAGTGGTCGCCAAGCAAATACATCTAATATATAAAATTCTCGTGTCACAGTTTTCGTTGCCATACTCCTCCGAAACGGCTTGACCGATTTTGATGAAATTTTTTGTGGTTATCCGGTATCTATGAGAATCGGCCAACATCTATTTTTCATCCCCCTAAATGTTAGGGGTAGTCCACCCCTAAATTTTTATTTTTATTTTTTAGACAAAATTTTTAATTTCTCTTTTTTTATGATACAACATACAAAAATACATACAATCCTCAATTTTCACCCTTCTACGATCAACCCTTTTATTTATATGGCAAAACAACGTTTGCCGGGTCAGCTAGTAAATAAATAAATGCGCCTGCGCTGTGTTTCGTCGTGTGAGTGAGGTTACCGGAGGCCCAATGGGGGGGAAGGGGAAAAGGTTGGCAGCGCACTTGTGACTCCACTGGTGGTGCGGGTGTCCGTGGGCGGCGGAATTGCTTACCATCGGGTGATCCGTGTATCGGGTGCTCGTCTGCCACCTCTCATATAAAAAAAAAATACACCCGATCTTCCCTTTTCATGAGAAACAATCCATTCGCCCATAAAGACATAGTACGTACATCAAAATGGTAAATTTGCATACATTTACGGGCCTTTATTTCAGCATCGCGCCCCCAGTCGGCCCTCTATTTTGTAAAGTACTTACTCACGGCCCTCTCGAGTCCGATTTCGTTACACCAATTTATATGACCCGGCTCTTCTCACCTGAGATAACCGAATTTTTCTCACCCTTTCTTCCTAGGTTGGTATCGAGGTAATAGGGATAGGGCGCAGGACCCAATAAAGGGCCGGTAAGTGTCTACGTAACATGGTTAGAGGTAAGATTTTGCATGATACAGAAACTTTAATATTGCTATCACTGAAATACACTTGCGTAGGTAGTACTGTTTAGAGTTCCGTAACCAAAAGGTTAAACCGGAACCCTAAAACTAAAACTCCATTGTCTGTCTATCTAGTCAGGTATCTCATGAACTGTTTTTTATGAGAAAGGAAGGCAAACGAGCAAGCCAGTTACCCCGATGGTAAGTGATCACCGCCGCCCAGGGACATCAGCCACACCGGCCTTTTAGGAAGGTATAGCCTATACGTTTCTTGAAGATCTCAATGTCGTACCGGTTAGGAAATACCGCTGCGGGAAGTTGATTCCACAATGAGGAGGTGCGTGGCAAAAAATGAAGTGTAAAGCGCACGGTGGTGGACCTCCACCCATCCAGATGGTACGGGTGGAATCCTAGTTTACGGCGTGTATTACGGTGGTGAAATTCAGCAGCGGGTATTAACTCAAACAACTCCTCGGAACACTCACCATGGTAAAGGCGGTAAAAGACACATAGAGATGCGATTTCTCTCCGCAGAAGCCAGAGAGTCTAAGCGATCAGTGAGATTCTCGTCGTCGACTATTCGAGTTGCACGATGTTGAACGCAGGTCAAAAGGGAGGAGCTGATATTGGGGTGCTCCGGCCCAGAGATGGGAGCAGTACTCCATGTGACTTGAATTTCACAGCTATCGGCCCAATCGCAATACAATGGATGAAAAAGGAAATATTAAAACTATACCCCCCTTACTACACATCGCGAACTAACGATAGTCCCGGAACTAATTTTATGCTCGCCCCTTTTAACAAGTGCGTGTTGGAACGGGATTGACATGAGATTTAGTACAGTAATAACTTAAGATCGCGATTTATAATAAAGTGGTACGAGTTTATACAACCTAGTCATTTATTTTTAGACCACAAAGAAAAGCCTTATTTGTTCCGAAAGGTTTTATTTTTAAAACGGAAACACGTTGCGACTTCACCTCACGTAAGCGAAAAGTTGTGTTAGCTGAAAATATCCCAAAATAAAACCACAATGAACTAATCCTCTTTGCGACCCGATAAAATGTATTTTGAATAAGGAGACTACAGTATGGAATAAAAACAAGGGAAATTCACGTAAATCTTACACTTGTCACTTATACAAAATTTGTAATCGCGGTTAATCAATTCATTTGTAAGGATTTGTGTGCAATGATTTAGCTGGTGGAATTCATAGTTTTAAATTATTTTTAATCGTCAGACAATAGCCGTATCCTATTGTGTCAGTGAGTGAGTAGAGTGAGTTATCACGTGAATAAATTCTTCATCATCATATATGATGGATCCAGCTCATGCCAGCCATCCTACGCAAATCGTCCTCCGGTACCCTCAATCACGCAGGGGTGTCTTTACCTATAGTGCAGGGGGTGCGGTGCACCCTGGCGCCGGAATTTGGAGGGCGCCGAAAGTCCCTCGCTAAAGCCGCCACTGTAATGTAATGTTCCGCAAGGAGCGGGCCCGAGTACTGATTATTTTCCTCATCTTAGCTTGTGATTCCCAATTGCGCCCAATGCTGTCGCTTCAAAGCCCGGGATACACTTGGACCATGATATAGGATTCGGGATGTCTGATAATAACAATGAAGCGACTGCCTATAGGTAGTCGAAAATGTTGTACGTATTCCATTTTGTTAGAGCATTTTGAAACAAGAGGGCGCCATGTTATTGATTGCGCCCGGGGGCTTCTTGGGCTAGAGGCGCCACTGGTCACTCATACAACATTGTAATCGCGTCCAATAAATACGTTTGTAAGGATTTATATGCAATGATTTAGCTGGTGAAATTCATAGTTTTAAATTATTTTTAATCGTCAGACAATCAAAAGCTAAGCTGTCAAAAAATGAGACACTAAAAAGCTTGATAAAAAATTTCCTGCGAAAAAAAACCGCCCTCAAATACCACGGACTAAAAAGTGTAACATAATATTTTCATTTTTTTCGAGTGTAGGTACTGTTAAAAAATGTTCTTTGAAGTGTATTTAAAGTGATAAAAATATTTTTTTACACTTTTTAGTTGGTATAGGGCGGTTTATTTTCACAAAATGTTTTTTTTTTGCATGTCACATTTTATTAAGATTTTTATGAATAAATCAGTACATAGTGCACTTGACACTGTTAAACAACCTTCAAGCCCCACTTTCGCCCGAATTGGGCCTCCGGTACCCTCACTCACGCAGAGAAATACAGCAAATTGCTGCTTCACGCCGGTTTTCTCTTAGGCCGTGGATTCGGTTGAGCATCATTCCAGTTGAGCCCATTCATCCCGAAGCGTGGCTCTCCCACAGTTAAACACTACTTTTACAAAGACGCAGTCTCCGCTCCAGAACTCGTTTATACTAGCGGTTGCCGGTTCTGCGACAAATATGGCCAGTCCACTGCCACTTTAGCAATTTGCTAATTAACAAGTAGAAGTGTCAGTGGGCTGACCATATCAGCCGCAGAACCGAAAATTAGTGAGTTATGTCAACGACTTTGGTTCTTTGCTGGGAAACCTCGTTTTAAATTTAATTGCTTCTTGACATTAGCGAGTTATTCTCATAGGGCGGAGGGTATAGGTTATATCAAAATATATGTTCGTTAACGTTTTAGCTTCCTAAGCGGAATGTCACGAATCGAACTTCACTGGTTTCTTTCCTACACTGCATCAATATTTTGCCGTCCATCGCCATATTTTCGTCCATTATTACTCCATCGCTTTGTTATTATTCCTGTAAATGTCGGGTCATTGGCGCACAAAGAAAACATGTGTGCGCCCATGCTTCAAAAGGAATATGTTATGAGGGGTTTGCGAGATGGAGTATCTATAAAATATAATCATGTAATATACTTAATCGTGGGAAAGCCACGCTTCGGCATGAATGGTCCGGCTCGACCGGAGTGATCACAGAAAACTTGCATAGTTTTCCATAGTCATAGTCTTAACACTAGAAATAAACATAGACTTTCCGTCCCAGTCCTCAGACTTCATAAAATCGGTAAATCCTTTGTTGGCTTAAGATTTTCAATAAGCTCCCACAAAATGTCATTAACCTATCACTGGATAAGTTTAAGCCACATATTAAAAACTGCCTAATGAAGAAAGGTTACTATAGTGTACAAGAGTATTTAAATGATAAGGATTCTTAGTCCTGTTAATCGATTAGTCTTGTGAGTTGTTATTCATAGATAGTAGTCTGTTAACTTTGACAGTTGTATTTTTTTTCTTCTCAATTGAAACTCTGTAACATCATCAATATTTAAAAAGAGTAACTACTGAGTTTCTTGTTGGTGTCTTCTCAGTAGAAATCGACATTCCGAACCAGCGGTAGATGATAATATGTGTACCTAAATTGAATTCATAAGTGTTCTGTATGGACCTTAATTGAATAAAGATTTTTTTATCTTTATCTCCAAACCCTGAATCATGGTTTAAGCGCAACCCCGCGAATGAGAAGTTTGTGTAAATAAATGTACATTATAATTGTTTACTCTCACATTTATATGGGACACCATTGTGACACAACCGAGATAAGTTCAGATAGAGAGGGTCTAATTTAAAGCAGACGTTACGACCAAATCGGAGTTCCCGTCTCTTTCACACGCACTGTGAGTCTCCTCGTTCGTTACGGGACGCATTTAAATTATGACATCAGGACCAACATACAAGATCAAGCCGACCACAGGGCTGTTATGATTGAAGGCTGTCACCGAGATTTCGTCACCGAAAAACTCAGACACCCTCAGTACCGATCGACTTTAGTGTTGTACTGTTGAGTGTATTTAGTTATAATAACTTTTTACTATCTGACTTTATAGATGCATGTCCAAAGTCAGAATATAAATCGCTAAACAATCACTAAACTAACCCCCCCTTTGTATGGAGTCGTAGTCTACACCATAGAGTAATTTATACATACTGAGATAGAGGCATCAGTCAGCTAGCTAGTCCTAGCGCCACCTAGAGGAAAACGAACAATACTCAACGGCTATTTAGTACGGCCACCTTTGAGAATCAGACAGAGACGATTAAATACAAAAACATAAATAATTTTATTTGCTATATACCAAAATTCCCAATACCTTCTAGTTCGCTAGTTTATTTCCCATACTTTATTAAAATTGCTAATGTGGGCAGGCGGCTTGATGTCATTGTTTCGGATCCACGCTTTGCTAGCGCGAAGTAAAAATACATAGTGACATCTACAGAATCCTTGAGAGTCCTTGAGTGGAGACCGCGACTCGGTAAGCGTAGTGTAGGACGCCCTGCGACAAGATGGGATGATGACATTCGAAGGCTGGCCGGTGTGGGCTGGATGAATGTGACCGAAAATCGGGAGCAGTGGCGTGCATTAGGGGAGACCTATGTCCAGCAGTGGACGAGTGTGGGTTGCTGATGGTGATCTACAGAATCAACGCCCAACCATCTGCTTGATTGCTTTTCAAAGCTACATCTGTTTTTGTAACGAAAACCGCTAGATTATTTTTCCCATAATAAGGAAAATAGTCCTAAGTGAAATGACCCTGGTCTACACTACGGTGTAGTTGCTACAGCAACTCGTAGCAGCGTCGTAGTTCCGTAGCGCAATTACGCGAACAACCCGCTACACGTTGTAGCCCGTAGCAGTCGGTGTCGCCTCTAGCAAACATGACGCACTCTGTTAGGAACGAATTTACGATACATAAATAATTTTATATTTCCGCAACTCCATAGGGTTATGTTTTATTTTTAAAATAAAATATTTCTTTAGTCAAGTATTTTGATACTCTTTTTAACATTTTGATAAGGAAAAAAAATATTTTGTACTTGTACATACATGAAATAGGTACTTAGCCTTAGCCACTAACGACGCCACAGCGCGCCTAATATCCATGGCATCGAAGGCTACCATCGAAAAAATAACCGAGTACAACCTCAAAATGGCGATCCGCCGGAGCGATGACGCGGTTAGGGACAAGCTTGCAAATAAAAGATAAATTACTAATCATACCCCTGAACCCCCCTCTGAGGTCCTTAACTAAAAAAAAAAAATAATGACAGTACATTTTATACATCTTATTAACATTAACCATGCATGACTGCCTAAACTTAAGAATTGTTATTGTAATTTAATTTAGTTTAATTTTATCGCAAAGCAAATTTCAAAAATAATTTGTAACACTTAAAAAATTAGCACAATAAAGGCACGGAACCAGTGTCCGTGGAATTTCATTAAAATTAAAAAAAAATAGGTACTTATTTATTTCTCTTTTTTTGACTTAATGACCTCTTATAAAGGGAGCCGGCGCCAGCAGGAAGCACGAAAAAGCATGACTCATTGAGTGTTCGCCTCGTGACTGCAACAATATGTTTTTTTTATGTTTTCTTATGACGTTATTATTTATGACATGGAATCCGTAAACCGCCATTACAAGCATTTCTTTTTAAAGGGAACCGCGTTGCCGAACATACCGCCTCCTTTCTTAAAGATGTCGATTTCGTGCCGGTTTCCTCTAATAATAATTTTAATGTAATTGGTGGCAGACGAGCAAACATATTATCTAATGGTAAGCTAATGTCTGTAAGCTAATGCCCATAATTCCCACCAAGGGAGGTAGGGGAGTATTGCTATCTCCCCTGTGAGTCCGTTAAGATAAGAGTAGATCCAAGAAACCATGTACAATCAGCTACAAAAATATGTATACACTTTAGTGCCTCGTCACAATACCAAACATTCTGTGTAAGAAAATTAAGGTGACAGGTAGGGCACACTAGCGACGCTAATCGATTTTAATGTTTAGCAACTAAACGGGATCTATTTGAAACAATTTCGGGGTTACAACCTCTCGACAAACACTTATACTATTTATTGAGTAACCATGCACAATGTTGGGTCCATTTTTGTATACGAAAAATTGATTCACGCTAAAAGCGGACTTTTGGCGGTAATCCAAAATTCGAATACAGTAGCAGACCAAACAGTTAACTATAAGTATTAAATAAATAGTATAGGTGTTTGCCGAGAGATTGTAACCCAGAAATTGTTTAAAATAGATCCGGTTCAGTAGCTAAAAATTAAAATTGATTGGCGTCGCTAATTTGCCGTACCTGTCACCTTAAAGTCAGAGATAGCTATTATGACAAGGGACTAAAATGTTTTCATTTCTGTGCAGCCAACCGTACACTTATTTAACATGTGTTACAACATTATTCAACAAATCACAAACCAAGATTACTCATGCATACATCAGCGAGTGCGCCTATTGTATTACCACTGAATTTGCAAACAGCATCTACAGGTGATGCTGTTTGCATCCCGCCATACAAATCGCAGATGAGTTTCATCATAGTATTAACCCATTTTTAGGGTTCCGTAGCCAAAATGGCAAAAACGGAACCCTTATAGTTTCGTCATGTCCGTCTGTCCGTCTGTCCGTCTGTCCGTCTGTCACAGCCGATTTACTCGGAAACTATAAGTACTACAGTGATGAAATTTGATGGGAATATGTGTTGTATGAACCGCTACAAAAATATGACACTAAATAGTAAAAAAAAGAATTGGGGGTGGGGCCCCCCATACATGTAACTGAGGGATGAAATTTTTTTTTTCGATGTACATACCCGTGTGGGGTATCAATGGAAAGGTCTTTTAAAATGATATAAAGTTTTCTAAAAAACATTTTTCTTAAAGTGAACGGTTTTTGAGATATCAGCTCTCAAAGTCGTAAAAAGTATGTCCCCCCCCCCCCTCTATTTTTATAACTACGGGGTATAAAATTCTAAAAAAAATAGATGTGATGCATGCTAATTAACTCTTTCAACGATTTTTGGTTTGATCAAAGTATCTCTTATAGTTTTTGAGATAGGTTGATTTAACTGTAATTTTGGACTTTGCTGCTACGGAACCCTTTGTGCGCGAGCCCGACTCGCACTTGGCCGGTTTTTTTTTATATATAAACAGTGTTAAGACGGTGTTTATTAAACACCGTCTTAAGTTACGTCTAATACGGTTTAAAATCTCAAACCAACATTTTTTGAGTTATAACCATACAATACGGTTACTCTAGTTAGTTACAATCTCAGACGTGCATCCTAACCAGATCCTTTTGATAGAAAGCCATACTTGAAAAACCGCGCGAAGCCATTAGTACAGGGGTGACGTACGGGGCGACGTTCTCTCTCTACCGCACCCGTATAAAGATGCATTAAAGCTGCATCAGGTAGAGATGGGCAGAACAACTCTTTTAAAAGACAAATGAGTTATAACTCTTTTGAAGAAAAGAATTATATAGCTCTTTTACATCTTTAACTCCCAATTAACTTCGTAACTAAAAAAACTAAAAAGACTTGAATAATGTGATTGATGCGAATTGCGATGGGTTGTCTCATCGACGTATTTATCAAATCTAATAAATTCAATATAAATAAATAATTGTGTACTTTATTGCAACAATGGTAGGGTCAGTTTTCTCCCCTGATATTTTTTTATGTACAGAATAATGCGCGACGCGTTCCAATCATGCCCCATCCCTTTTCGACTCATAAAATCCCGCTTTGGGGATTCCACTCACTCCTTTACGATCCTTGGTACCAGTCTCGCTCACTAACTCTTTTTACATCATTAACTCCTTAATAACTCTGTAACTCTAATACTGAAAAGGTTTAAAGACGCATTGATGTGATTGGATTGATGCACATTTTCACAGAAGATTTTATAAAATAAAAATATCAAAATTCAATTTCAAAGCAAGTGTTTCTTATTTTAACTGAATTAATCATATCCTCTAAAATATTAGTCAAAATGAGTAAATATTGGTTCGGACTTCGTCCTTCCAAAATCAATCTTCACATCAGAGAGTTAAAGATGTAAAGAATTATAAAGGAAGCAAAGGCGTTACGGAGTTATTAACTCTTTTGCAAGGATGTACATCTTTTAGTCCCAATCACTCCTGAGTTACACATGTTTGGCATCAAGGCTGGTTGGACCTGTTTCACACCCTGTGACGTTTTTTCCGAAAATGGCACATACCGCTTCAAGCGCGCATTTTACTAGTTCCATAGTTGATCCCCTCCAGCCCATTCCATCATCAAGGCGCGGCGAGTGCTTTCATCCTTATGTGGTAGAGATACCCCTTATCCGCACGAAGCGATTTGCTTCCACATTTATAATGCGGACGGCTAAGGAATGGAACTCTCTACCGAGATCTGTTTTTCCTGACCACTATAATCTGGGCATCTTTAAGGCAAGAGTGAACAGGTATCTTTTAGGCAAACGCGTATCATCCTAGACCTCATCGTCGCTTTCCATCAGGTGCGATTGTGGTCAAGCGTTGGCTTATTGACCAAAAAAAAAAAAAAAGTTACAACTGTTGAGGATAGACGCTTGGACCAGCCTCTTTTATATTGTTTATGTTTTTATACTTTTTTACTGATTTTGATAGATTGTTGTTTTGTTGTTGTATTGTCTGATTGTGTTAGTATCTTGGTGTCTGTGAGTGAACCCTAAAAAATATACCATTTTGCTTGATAACAGAAGTTTTTGTTATCATCAGCGTTTATCTTCCTAACGCCACAATAACTATGTTGGTTGTCATGTACTATAACGTTGGTAATACCGCAAGCTGTATTACCAACACGCAATATGATTTCGAGATACGCGCGGCGAACTAATGGCACCCTTTGTGGGCGTCTGACGCGGCGACAATGAAACACAGTCGTCATGGCTAGAGTAGCCATGCCTTGGCATTTTATGAACTTCCAACAGAGTGAGTTTTATTGACCGATCTAACTTCGACTTGGATGAATTCTAATACTAAGTGAACGCAATACGTAAGCCGCAAATATCAATGCTAAATTCTTTATCGCCATTATGTCATACGACACATCTGCCTGCATCTTAGCGTGTAATTCCAAGTTGCATCTAAAGCTATCGCTAAAGAGCTCGGGTTACGCTTGCACCATGATCCATGTGGCTTCATTTAAAGCCATCCCGTAAGGAACCAGAATATGCATGTCGCATCTAAACAAAAGAGACACACAGCGCGTGTGAAAGAGACGGAAACTCCAATTCGGTAATAAAGTCTGCTTTAAATTCTTCTTCTTCTCCTCAGTCGTACTACTCCTGACGGAAGTGGTCGTGATTATGTATTGTCTGTATGTTGGGTAGCGGCTTTAGCGAGACTTCTCCATCTTTCTCTGTTTGTGACACTGCGTGCACATTCAGTCAAGGAACACTTTGTAGGAGACTTGATACTGTCCGTCCACCTTGTAGGTGATCTGCCTCGGGAGCCTTGACCTTCCACTCTTCCCTGTACCATTAAACGTTCCAAAGAGCTCTCGTTTCGGATTATATGTCCAAACATGCTGACTATTCGCACTTGCACAATCGACGAAAGTCTTTGTTTGATTCGAAGCTCCTTGAGGATTGAAACGTTGGTGCAGTGAGCAGTCCACTTCACTCTAAGCTGCTTTAAATAAGGCCCTCTGGATTTGGGAAGTCTGGAGATTACAATGAAGCGACCGCTATCTGACCTTCGCAACCCTTAGAACCATTATCTCAAATATTGTAGGTATTCACATTTATTTATTGTTATTAGGATCCCAACACAAGTGGCACGTCCTTAAAATTAATACTTAAAATCTAAGAATACATGCTACACATTTTATCAAACTACCGAGATGTGTAGGTTTTCTCACGATGTTTTCTCTCACCGCTGAGCTAATGGATATAATCAAACCAAAGGTTTGAAAAATTCAGAGGTGCTTGCTCGGATTCGAACCCAGTATGGAAGGCGCGTTCTGATACACTGAGCTTGCTACCTCATCGTATGTACATAGCTGCATTACCACCAAACACTGCAATATAATAATGAAATATGCGCTGAGTTATACTTAACAGCATCACAGTCCATGGTTTTTGGCTCAAACAGCCGTGCTGCACCATAAAAAATAACGCTCAAGATAATATGACAAAAAGTTCATTTATTTATTTATCAAAGCGCCGTAGATTCCTATCCCTCCCCCATTTCTAAACTTATTCGTAAATGTTGGTGACACTAGTCACGCGAGCAGAGTCACAGATATGTAAAGTAACGCTTTCAGAGACGAGCGTCTATGGAAGTGCAATGTCACCGTTCCTCTTTAGATAACGAAAGACATATCACGTGATGCAGTGCTATAGTGACTCGGTTCAACAATACTGACTTGACTTGTTGTTTTGGTAACGAATGAGTTTGGAAGAATTAGCAGAGGATTGTCTCGTAAAGAAAGCATACCAGGAGCCCAATTCTCGAACTCGTGATATTTTGAAAATATTGTATGGTTTTCAGGTTTGATATCCGCCATGTTTTTTTTCATATCGAAATCCCCAGAATTGGGGTCCAGGAGCCCAATTCTCGTGCTCGTGATATTTTGAAAACATGGCGGATATCACCTGAAAACCATACAAAAAAAACTGTGTTTTAGTGATATATGTCGTATGAAAATAAATGTCACAAACACGAGAATTGGGGTCCAGGAGCCGAATCTCGTGCTCGTGATATTTTGAAAATATGGCGGATGTCACATGAAATCCATACGAAAATACTATGTTTTAGTGATATACGTCGTATAATGATAAATGTCACGAGCCCATGAATTGGGCTCCAGGGCCGGCGCGTAGTTGGCCGACCTAGGTATCGCATATTTATTCTGTGGTATCGCTGGAAAGTTGTCGTCGAGACTGATCTGCGAGAAATACAGGTCAATGAATGACTGGCAAGAAGAAATGCAGGATCGACCAAAGTGGCGCTCTTTTGTTTCGGAGCCCAAGACTCGGTTCGGGTCGCTGAGCCAGCGGAGTAAATAAGTAATGAGTGAGTTTCAGTTGAAGGTGATGGCTTCACTTCTCTTGATCTTGAGTTCTACTACTGGACCAGGTCATAATTCTTGCCTGAGTTTCGCTCAAAAAAGTCTCAATGTCAGCCCGGAGCCTGAAAACACGTTAAGCCTTTGGCCTTTACACCAGGAGCCCAATTCTCGTGATCGTGATATTTTGAAAAGATGGCGGATATCACCCGAAAACCATACAAAAAAAACTATGTTTTAGTGACATATGTCGTATGATAATAAATGTCACGAGCACGAGAAGCCCCTTACAATAGTCATCGATGATTGATTGATCAACATCCTAGCGTGTTATGTCCGGTTGCATCCAAAACTGTCGCCAGGGTACGCTGGGGCAGCGATTCAGAAACTTCACTGGTATCCAACTAAATTCACGTGGTTTAGAGAATAGAGAGAGCTGCGTTCTTGACTAATCGTAAAGCTGATTCACAATGTAGCTGGCACTATGTACTCGTAAATTTTACGTAGTGCGAGTTAGCGTACGAGTCAGCCTGCGCCGATTAGCTGCACTGCAGTAACTCGCACTATTTGTACATCACCAAATCTAGGGGGAACGGCGCGTGATGTGGACCAACTGTGCGGTATGCTATATTTATTTATCATCAACTACATATAACATACATATTTGATATCATACATGTACAGTTAGAAGACAGCACATAAAACCACAGAAGTTTGTCTTGTACTATCGTGAGCTATGAGTTTTACAAACTTATATTTTAGGAATTAAAAATGCCATTCGGCTAGACATAATGACATAATGGAGCGTCAGTAATAATAATAATAATAATAATAATAAATTCTCACAACATCTTATAGGTTGACCTGATACCGTACTAAGTAGCTTAAGCACTTGTGTTACAGATATCAGACAACAGAGGAACACAAATACATATATACTTAAAATACATATATTACACCCAGACACTGAACAAACACAAGTGTTCATCGCACGAATGTTTGTCCAGGGTGGGGATCGAACCCACGACCTTTGGCGCAAGGGTCACTACTGGGGTCAACTACAAGGGTCACTACTAATTGCGCCATCCGGTTAGTCATTAATGAATTTAAGTAAACTTAGCGACGCTACTTTATACAATACTATCCTAGCAATTGCTAAGACAGTATTCCCTTAACTGTCCCTCAGATCAGATGGCAACTTGTTTATCAGGCGAGGAACTATGAATGATGCTGTTCGCTCGCCGTACACATTGTTCGTGCACTGCGTAAGCACGGTTCGCAGCGACGGCGCGGGTCCATACAGGGTGGTCAACTGCCATTTTTAAAAACTTATTTAAGTATTGCTCCTTTAATAGCACAAATTTAACTTTAGTGTGTACAAGTAAAGATAAAGATAAAGAGTTCTTTATTGGCCACAGAACACAAATCAAACATGAGTGACATAAATACAAGTATGACAAATTCTGTAGCCAACAAGGCCCAACCTCAGCATTTGCTGCAGTGGCCGAAGCCGCTGCAGCGCTGGTTTTCAGGCAGAGCCTTGGGCGACGTACGTGCACACATACATAACATACAATAGGAAGAAAGAAGAAGGACAAAACAAGGAAATAATAATAATAATAATAAATAAAAAAAGTACGTATGTACCATCTAATTTAATACGCGTAGTGCGGTCGGAACTTTATGAGTAACTCGGACGAGCGAGCTTACAAGCCGAGTAACTGTCTACTGGCTCAACATTAGCTCGCACGTGTAGATCAGTCTTTAAGATTGGCCTTCATAGGGAAAATAGCGGTCAAAGAACATTATGACTACCATACTTTTGAGCCAAAAGAAAAAACAAAAGCAAAAAACGAAACAGAAAGGGCGGACAATGAAGCTTCTTTGAACTTCCCATGACAAAAGCCACTTTGATGTTCCGCCGAACCCTGACTTTGATGAGTTTGAGACTCCTTAGAACTCAATAAAATAAGAAACGGGAAGTGTTGTAGAAATAGTTGATAAGAAATGTTTGATAATAAGAGCTACCATCGCTCTCATCTCAGCGGATAAAAACGCGCTTTCCATACGGTGGTCGTGGTTCGAAACCGAGCATGCACCTCTGAATTTTTCAAATCTATGAGCATATTTCTACCATCGGCGGTGAGAATAACATCGCAAGAAAACCTACACGTTTCGAATAGTTTCTTAAATGTGTAACCATGATTCAGTTGGTCTGGTTCCTGTGTAAATGGGTTGCGCAGTCGCGTCATTACCAGACTCCTCAAAATCCTGAATCATGGTCTAAGCCAATCCTGGGCCTATTCTCGAGCACTCGACATTCAAGTCAGAATGTAGAGATTTCATACATTCGTCTATACATGAGGTCACACGATTAGTCATAGTCATATCACATCTATAACTCGACTTTAATGTCGAGTGCTCGAGAATAGGCCCCCTGGGTTCCAAAGCGACAGTTCGATAATAATAAAATAATATCTTCCAACCGATTCGGCTACGGTCACAAATCTTAACGATCAGCCTCGTACGCAGGATATATTATAGTGCTCAAGTGTCAGCTCAAACACCAGTGCACTCTCTAATCCCACACCCTATTTCTGGCGACCGTCATTATAGAATATATTATACTTTAAAGAGAACAAATTCCAAAAAAAATGGTTTACTAAAAATGACGACCCGTTTGGAACAGTGGTAGTGAACGCTGCCTTTGGTCCAAGGGTTGCGGGTTCGATCCTCGCACAGTACAAACATTTGTGTGCATGAACATGTTTGTTTGTATTGGTCTGGATGTTTCCTATGTATCATAAGTATATATTTACAAAAGAAAAGTATTATATGTATATATTTGTAATCCCACTGTTGATTCTGATATCCGTAACACAGGTGCTTGAGCTACCTATCTCGGAGTTAGATCAATGTATGTGATGTTGTGAAATATTTATTTATTTATTTCTATAGAACCCCAAGGTGACATGACCGAATAGGGATCAGGCGTAGGAAAAACCGGGTACAAGACCGCCTTCCAGACTTCGCGCTGATACAGAACAAATATTTCTAGAGATCGAACCCGGGACCCCAAGAGTAACAGACGCTTTTAAGTATGACCCACAAGCACATGCGAGCGACGACCGGACAGGTCACCAATGCTCCGCGCCACCGGGAGTTATAGCTGTGCGCGCGCGCAATAGAAATTTGTAGTAATATCTGTTAATGCCTATTTTATAGATTAAATATATGGGTGCTTTACCTAATTCAGTTTGCCTAGAGAACTATAATATCTAGACAAACTTAACGTAGACTTTTAGATACGATTAAGTAATTTTTATAAAAGTTTTTATAAATAAAATGAATAAGCCACTGCGCCACCAAGGCCCATAAATAATTACTAACGATATCATTCATAACTTACGTCAAATGCTACAGCAGGTTGGGTGGTGGGGGTTGACGAAGTGTGTAACTGTGTGACAAGGGGTTGGCCTAAAATTTACGACGTCACTTCATTAGCATCGCCATTAATCATTAGGTCTTCAGTCTCCCTTGATTGTACCAAAAATAAATATTAGATTTAAAGCAACTCAGAAGACCTGTTTTGCTCTAAGATATCAGTCAACATAAACATCGGCCTGACCCTATATAATAATAATAATAATAATGTCCTCCAAACCGATATTTCGGTCATGGCGGCCAATCTTAAAGATCGGCCATCAACACAGGACATATTATAGTGCAAAAGTGTTTGCGCAGACACAAGTGCTCTCTCTATTCCCTCATATTTCGATGGGACACCACTGTGACACGACCGAAGAGGGATCAGGCGCAGGACCAACGGCTTAACGTGCTTTCCGAGGCACGGGGGTATAAGACCGCCAACTTCCAGACTCCGGGCTGACACTGAAAACTTCTTGACAGAAACACTCAGGAACAAATTTTGGCCCGACCCGGGGATCGAACCCGGGACCCCAAGCGCAGCCGTCGCTTTAAGGCAGTCAACAATATGGTAAGCAATTGATATAACCGGACAAAACGTAACGAAATTAAACGACTTTATTTTTTAAAGGCAAGATCTTATAAGCGTTAATTCAAAACGTGGTGACTAAGCCGAATCCCATAATAGTAGGGATGACTTGATTTCTCTGATGGAGGCATTTGCCCTGCAATGGGACAGTATTTAGCTGATACTGAATATGTACGAGCTGCTGGCTGTATGATCTTTAGAAGTTGATAGTTGATTGAGTCGGAGAAAATGATAGGTAGTTCACTTGATGACTTTGATTTATTGGTTATTAATTACTGCTATATAATTAATGAGTACACACGGTGACGATCGAATATGCACTAAATTGATGACGTGAAAAATGATTCATGTTATGTAAAAATGCTGATGGTACAAAATGTGCAGTAAAGATCGTACAGAATATCTTATAGCAAACGCGTAACAACCTAGACCACATCGACCCTTTTCATCAGGTACGATTGTGTTGAAGCAATATAAAAGGTGGCAGACGAGCAGACGTATCACCTGATGGTAAGCTATTGCCGCCTCCCACCGGAGTCACAAGTGCGCTGTCAACACACAAATATTTGTCTAGAGTGGAAATCGAACTCGCATCAAAACTTATAATATATTTAAGTCAGTAGAACTAAATGCATATTTTATAAGAAAGGGAGGCAAATGAGCAAACGGGTCACCTAATGGTAAATGATCACCGCCGCCCTTGTACATCAACCACAACAGAAGGTTGCTTAGATCGAATTATTACGAACTTCCACATAATATATTCCATTTGAAATTCCGTAGACATAAACTTGAAACTCATTCCATATGATAATTGAATTGCAGCCGACCGACTAACTCAGTTACACAGAGAGGGGTAAATTACCTATGTATAAGCGAGGTTGTTTGGTACACCTAGTGATTACTTATTCAACCGGAGAGGGAAGACAAGTGAAAAGGAATAAAAAAATAATATTTGTTTAGTCATCATCACTACGGTGGGAAATACAGAAGCGTGCGGAACATACATATGTTCCGCGACCTCGCATATAGGGCCAACGTTATTACACAGTAACGTTGGCCCTATATGGGAGGTCGCACGATTTGAGCACAAACCTCAGGACTTTTCAAAGCTATTTGATATGTAGACTTAATTCTACTACTAGATGTAGCCTAAGATTGACCGCCTAAATCTTTATTATGCGATAGGTGGCAGACGAGCAGACGGATAGTCTGATGGTAAGCGATTACCGCCGCCCATTAACACTCGCGACACAGAGCTCCTTCACGCCGGTTTTCTGTGAGGCCGAAACGTGGCTCTCCCAGAGTTTTATAAAATCTATTAGTTTTACCAGCGACTATAGAACCCGTCGTAGACTATAGTGGCCGTGTGGTCCCCGGCAGAGGAGAATAGGCCACCCTCACTCTTACCGAGGTGTCGTAAAAGGCGACTAAGGTAAAGCTGCTGGCATGATCATCAGCACCCTAGAGAAGGAAAACTTTGCATTTATATCTAAACCCTCGCCAACCCGTCTGCCAAGCGTGGTGAGTATGGCAATTACCGCTCATGTGACTGAGGGAGGCCCGTGCCCCAGCAGTGGGGACTTAAATGGGCTGATGATGATGATGATAGAACCCGGGTTGTGGTTATTGTCCAAGATACTTTGATCTGAAGGAGGTTAAATTAAGAATAGCCCCGTTTTATAAAGCTCAATTCTATTATTAAAAAATATATTTTCTCAAGATTACTATTTCTAATGACAGATCGCTATCGCGGTTTCTTTCCCCTGCCAATCACTGTTTTATTTATTTTCTAAGAACTCTGTTTAGTAGTGACTGTCTAATGATGGTTAAGTAATCTTTAATGAATTTTACTCTCACCTGATTAAAATAGTTTAAAACGAACTGAGACAAGATCAACTCACTCCTACAAGACAGCGATTCGGCTGAACCTAAAAAACTTCCGATCCAAACTTCCCATCAAAAGTTGCCAACTCCGGAGAAATTAATGAAGATGGCTAAGTTTTGATTCGTGCCTGAAAAGAATTAACGATCCGTGAAACAAGACGCCATCCAATTTCACTGAAACTTGGCAACTAATTAAAATGACTGCGGAACTGCTCTTTGTACGAAGCTTAGTTGAAAAAATTAAAATCGAAGAATCTACTCAATATAAAGATAAGATTAAAAATATGAAAAACCTAACATACAAATTTCACGGACATACTCGTACAATGTCAGTTCTGTGGCGTCACAACAATGTTTACTCGAGTCATTTAGTAGTAACCATAGGGTAAGGTAATGATAGTCTGGATTATGTCTAGTCTTAATTAATTTAAATAAGGTTAAATGTAGGTACTTATGTACTTTATGACGTCAGCACGCACAGTGACGTCCCTTAGTTCCTTGGACTCCACGGAAGACCAGCGTCGGGGTGTCCTTTAGACACTGTGACACATGCTGAGTGGAGCCCATTTCAGTGCTATTCTAATGTCCATTTCGTTATATTTTTATTTTTTTGTGTATGTTTAGCGCTGAATAAATTATTTTATTCTTATTCTTATTCTATTCATCCAAGAGAGATGTCACTAACCATGGCAGTCATAAAATTAAATTATTCCACTGACTGGCCATAAACCTTTGAGTAGAGTAGTAGCTTGACGCCAAAAATGGCCAGAGTCTGGGTGAGTTATCTAGGTAACGACGCGATTGCCTGAAGTCGGAAGAATAGAGGCTCTTTAAAAAATGTGTGATCCTGATGAGAGGATCTTTCGAGTTTAGAAGTACACAGAATAGGGGAGGAACTAAAGATCTCAAGGGATCGACAAGCTTCATCAAAATGAGCCGATAATATTCTTATGATTTCAATTTTCATCTGACAAGCTCTGTTGTAAATCTAGAAAGAAGCAGATAAAACCTACGCGATCAAAAGATCTAATCTAATGTGACTAATCATTTTTATTTTATTTAATGATTTTTATTTTATTTAATATTTTTTTTATTTCATTTATTGAATTTTATTTTATTAAATGATTTTTATTTTATTTAATGATTTTGATTTTATTTTATTGTATTAGTTTATTTTTAATTTATTCATATTGAATGTTAATCGAAAACGTACCTGAGTTTTGAATTACATGAAAATAAATGAATTATTATTATTATCAAAAGAGTACCATCTACTGAGTTTTTTGCTATAGCTTCTCAGTAGAAAGCGGCATTCCGGATCAACGGTAGATTACATATTTTACATTCATAAATGTTATGTATGGATTCAAACTGAATAAAGTATATTACAATTTTTAGAAAACCACGCAATTACCTCAATAAATGAAAACCGTAACATGTTCTCACTTAAGTACCCTTTGGAGCGACCATTAAGAAACTGGCCCAATATAAATAAAATGGCTTCGTTGAGCAACGAACGGAAAGTTGTTGAAACTCCAATGTTTTACTTTTCGGGTATAAACTTGTCCAACCAAGTTTCCTTGACAAGTTCTTAACTTACATCTTGAATATTATTTTGTTTGGAGCTTGGAGCGGCAGTAATTCCGTGGAATTGAATAAGATTCCGGTGGAAAGGTGGGTTCAAAGGTTGGCAGCGCACTTGTGACTCAACTTGTGTCGCTAGTGTCCATGGGCGGCGGCAATCGCTTACCATCAGGTGATCCGTCTGCTCGTCTGCCACCTCTCACATAAAAAAAGTATGTGCTCCTTCTACACGGCAGATCGCAGGAATCCAAACGTTATTAAAATCTACATATTGAATAAAATCGCTACAAGCTATAAGACCGCCTCATTTTACACTACCGGGATACCTACAAATTGCTAAGATGATGATGATGACTTGTATTTTGCAATAAAGAATATCTATCGAACTTCTTATCTGTATATACGTACTAATTAATACGAATACCACTAGCTCGACGCTGATGGAAAACATCTTTACAAAATCGGCATACATTGAAGAAGTAAAGCGAAGCTGAAGCTTAATGAAGTAACTGGAAGCACGTAATTATTTTTTTTAACCATAATTCATTGCTCGTAGTAATTCAAGTCAAGTTAGGAACAATGAGAAGTATCTACACAATTTGATCTGGTAAGATGACTAGAAACAAATATCCTCATGATACTCATTAAAACTAATATCCTGCAACTACAAAAACGCTTTAAACCTCAGCACATAAGGCGCCAAAAAACGCAAAATCCCAAATATTTTCCAATAGCGAGCAAACCAATACAATCGAACGCAAAAAGCAAGGAAATGTTTTTTAGCTCACAGTCACACAATAACAAGAGGTATCGCTACGCATCGGCGGAGGTCATGGTCACTGCCACGGCCGTGTCGAGGTAAATATTAGGGCTGCCAACAGTAAATAAATAAATTTGTTTGATAAGACTGCTGAGTGATTGCATTTACCTAATAGATAGATAGATAGATAAACTTTATTGCACAAAAAAAACACAACTTTAAAAGGCATTACAGAAACTTAATTGTACAATTTCGGCGGTCTTATCGCTGAAAGCGATTTCTACCAGACAACCTTCAGGCAAAGGACATTTGATAGGAGAGGAGGGGTAGGGGATAGGTGTTGCAATATTGAAAAAGGGAAATTAACTGAACTGTATATATATATTAAAATATATATATTAAAATATTTATAATGCTAATACATAAATAAACAAAATATTATATACTAATAAATAAATAATAATAGATATATGGTATTAAGGTACTGATACACCTTTTTTTTTGTCGAAGTGATAATACCGCCAGCCCGCGGTGCAATGGCTGACGTCGCCGCCTTTGTCCGTTGGAAGACGGACGGGTAGTGCCGGGCTCTCCAATGACTGGGCTTCACCTAATGTGAGGCCGGTCAATGGGCCTACCGACTTAAACCACTGCGGCTGTTCCCGGCATATCCACGGCTACGGGATAGGATACGGGCTCGACGGACGAACCCTGTCACCACGTCCCATCCATGGACAGCGAGGCACGCCAGCACGGCCTTTTTCCTCAACCAGGGGTCTTGCAGGACACCCCACAGACCCACAGCCTGCTGGCTGCAGGGCAAGTGCTACTTAGTAGCATGTGTGGTCGAACGTTACTAATAAGCATGCTAATATCAGAGATGTGCAGGTGTACCGCCGAGCTAATATGTACATAGATTTGAAAAATTCAGAGGTGCATGCTCGGATTAGAACCAGAACCGTGTTCGTTCGTTCTTACCCACTGAGCTAAAATCGCTCACTGCTGACATCGCTTACAATTATAACCTATTTTCATTATTTACGAGGGCAACCCTAGGTGACATTGATGGAGCTGGTTTACAATAAGCACGTGATACAGCGCCTTTTTGTAAAACGGCTGATTGACACAGAGCTATCTACAATAACATAGCAGACACTGATGACACTAATGGGCGCTCAATAATTGATGACCAGTTGCGTTGGTAACGCACTTTATACTGCGCTGGAGTCGCTGGAGACCAAATAGGCATAACGATTCATATTTAGGGTTCCGTAGCCAAATGGCATAAAACTTAATGGCAAATGGCAAAAAGCCTTAGATTCGTCATGTCTGTCCGTCTGTGTGTCCGTCCGTATGTCACAGCCACTTTTCTCCGAAACTATAAGAACTATACTGTTGAATCTTGGTAAATAGATGTATTTTGTTAATCGCATTACGATTTTTACATAAAAATTGGAAAAAAAAAATTGGGGGTGTCTCCATACTTGAAACTGAAACTCAATTTTTTTTCATCAAACCTTTACGTGTGGGGTATCTATGGATAGGTCTTTAAAAATGATGTTGAGGTTTTTAACATCATTTTTTTCTAAACACAATACTTTGCGCAAGAGACGCTTCCAAAGTGTCAAATTGTGTGTATCTCCCTCTCTAACTTCTATAATAAATGAATTATAAAACTTAAAAAAAATATGATGTTCATAATCATGAAAACTAACAACGAAAATTGGTATAAACTAGATATAGTGAGTAGTTTTTTTTAATACGTTATAAACCGTAAACCGCAATTTACCTCCCATATATCTTACTTGCTGCTACGAAACCCTTCATGGGCGAGCCGGTTTTTTTTACTCACTCTAGAATTCACTTACTGACAGTTGTCAGTTCTACCACAAAATGCTGTTTTTTTTATATGATCAGTGTGGTGGTCGAAAGAAATGTTTTCATTCATTCATTCAAAATAATTAACCTCGATAGATTGCACCGACGGGCTGTACGTATCCTAATACTCTTGAACCTCTTCAACTACGTAGAGACATCGGGTCGTTAACTTTTTTTTACTGTCTATATCATGGTGATTGCTCTGAAGAGCTTTTCTCCCTCATCCCATCTTGCCTTTTCCGTCACAGAAGTACCTACACGCGCCGGACAACGCTCTCACCGCTTCACAGTGGAAAACATTCCATCACGGACTAAAAATTTGGCAGTTCCTATTTCTGCCGCACCACCAAGAAATGGAACTCGTTGCCGACGCATGTATTTCATCTTTCCTACAATATGGATTCCTTCAAACGAAGCGTGAAGAAGCATCTCGCGAGCCAAGATTGCAGTCCGATCGGAGGTGATGCCTGACTTCGCTTCCGTTGTAATTGCAACGTGGGCTCTTCTCTTGCTTACCATCAGGCTGAGGAGAGCCAATATACTGTGTAAAACCCGGAACAGTTGCACACATCGCAAGCTAAACAGGATACGCACACATACATGCACGCGTAATTTCTATGTGTTTTGGAGTAAATGATAGAGACAAGCGATAGTTTTTTTTTTATGGTGTTATCCCGCGCACGGTTGCGGCCGCGCGTGTGACTCCGCCAATGTCAAGTGTGTAAAACGGCTGATGCATAGGTAAAAAAACTACGATGTCATTGTCAGCTAGATAGATAGATAGATAAATCATTTATTTGCATCATGAAACACACATAATAACAGATTACAAAATTAAAAAATTAAAACAAGAAAATGCGAAAAATAATAAAAATTAAAACTACTTAATACATAACATATTTAAAAATTACAATACATAGATGGTTGCCATGTGCGAGTGAAAAAGTTAGCGTTTTGTGTGCCGCTGTGATGCAAAATGGCGATAGCTCAGCAATTTGATTCACCGAATGGCAAACCGCTGATTTTCAGCTATAGCCTGACGAAGACGCTAACAGTCTTCATTAAGTTTTGAAACAGTTGATTCCATACAACAATAAAAAGCTCAGAAATTTCAGAAAATTATTAATCATTATTATTAAAGGTAAGTAGTATGTATCATTAATAATTTACAGTCAGCTAGAGCCCACTTTCTGTATCTAATTATTTTGCAGTTGTACGACTAATTTATCCACCCCACAGCTGGCTAATCCGGCGACCTATTTCGACTTTGGTTATTTGCCGGACTATTATTCTGTGTAAACGCTATCACTAACCCTCCGGGTTCTATTTCAGGTACTTTGTGTTAGACTGGTGGTCTCCGTTAATTTGCTAAGTTCTGGAACTTGTCGACAACTTGGCCAACCCGGCTTTTCTATTGGAACAAAGTTTTAATGACAGTGGGACAACCCTTTCAACTTGATTTACTTAACGGAAATGTAGGTATTTCGTAAAAAGTCACGCGCTTTAGATTTTCGGTTTAAAAATAGATGCTGATTTTTAGCTGGTGTCCTCTCTACCTATTATTCCAAACTATAGGTACCTAAACCTTTTAGTTACGATAATAAAGCAATTTAAATATTTTTTCCAAAATTTTGTATAAACATTTTTGGTTTCAATCTTCAAAAGTGCTCTATTACACCGTTTTAGCTAACAAAGGTTCATTAAATGTTTATGAATAAAGCCGTATCTTCCCGCTCGTGGATTACGAATAGAATTGTTTTTGTGAGATAATGTGTCCAAACAGTTTTGTGTCGTCACGGGTTTTAAGACCTAACGGTTCCAAGAAAAAGACCAAACTCACGGGATTCATTCAAGGTCGAATTCATGTACGTAATTTAAGTTTACTACGTTTTAATTAATGTATTTTGTATCTTTTTGATAATATGATTGATCTTTTTGAATTAATGTATTCTTGCCGTGTGGTTCCCGGCAGAGTAGAATAGGCCATCCTCATTCTTACCGAGGTGTCGAAAAAGGCGACTAAGGTAAAGCTGCTGGCATGATCATCAGCACACAGAGAAGGAAAACTCTGCATTTATATCAAAACCCTCGCCAACCCGTCTGCCAAGGTGGTGAGTATGGCAATTACCCCTCATGTGATTGAGGGAGGCCCGTGCCATGATGATGATGATTTTGTATCTTTAAATTCAAAATTGGTTACGGCTATATAACGCCCACGCGTTATAAATATGTTTTGCAAATATAATTGTATTTTGGGCCTATAAAAACAATGGTTAAGCTAAAAAAATGTTTTGCCTTATTCAAATGGTCTGATGGATAGTCATATAAGATGAAATACATTAATCTCCAAATTTTTTTGGTTGTAAATGATCATATATGAATAGACAAAGACATTCTTATTATAAATCGCGATCAAAAGTTATTACCGTACTAAAGGTCATGGTTATCCCATTCCAACACGCAATAGATAGATAGATATACTTTGTTGCACAAAAAAAAAACACAACTTTAAAAGGCATTACAGAAACTTAATTGTACAATTTCTGCGGTCTTATCGCTGGAAGCGATTTCTACCAGACAACCTGCAGGCATAGGACATTTGATAGTAGAGGAGGGGTAGGTGGTGCAATATTGAAAAAGGGAAATAAGAGTGAACTGTATATATATATTAAGATATTTATAATGCTAATACATAAATAAACAAAATATTATATACTAATAAATAAATTTTAAAAAAGGGGATGGCACGGATTTTGTCCCGGGACTATCCTTATTCGCGATTTGTAATAAGAGGAGTATATTTGAAAACACTTTATTTATTCATAGATAATCATTATGGTAGCATAGGTTTCCGAACTTATTTTGTACATTGCCGAAATTGAAAACAGTTATTTTTTATGCCCCACATTTAATTTTATTTATTAGGACAACCAGCAAGGCACACTACAAAAGTCTTAAATATAGAAACCGTGGCGGAGCCACGCTTCCGTATGAATGGGCCTGCTCGACCGGAGTGATACCACGGCTTCACAGAAAACCTTCGTGTAGCAGCACTGTGCTGTTTCTCTGCGTGAGTGAGGGTACCGAGGGCCCAATACGGGGGAAGGGGAGTTTAAGGGTTGGCAGCGCACTTGTCACTCCACTGGTGGCGCGGGTGTCCATGGGCGGCGGCAATCGCTTACCATCAGGTGATCCGTCTGCTCGTCTGCCACCTATGGCATGAAAAAAAATCTAACTTGGGTAATTAAAAAAAACTACAACTAAAAATTAAATGAAGTAAATATTTTAGGGTCTCTTACCTCCCGCCCCCTTACGGACTGCGGCGCCAACAAGGGGGCGTTATCGCCCACTTTGCGAAAGTCTGACATAGTTATAGAGTAATATTACGACAGGTATTACATACGACTACGGTTATAAATCACAAGCAGATGACATCATAACAAACGAAAACTATGGCTAAACAATCAATCTTTCGATTCTATTGTTGATTGTCAGGAATTAAACAATTGAAATAAACACCTATTTGGTTTTAATAGGCATAAAACCACTGTCTATTATTCATTTAACGTCTTTTAGTTTTTCACGTGACTTCATCATTGCAATAATATGTAGATACAAGAGTCTTATTCTTCGGTAAAAGTGATACCACGGCTGCACTACGTCATAAAAAACGGGCATGGACCAGCGTAACTTTCAATCAGTCGGCGAAACAAGCGTCTGCGCCTTGTTTCGCCGACTGATTGAGTAATGGAAGCACCGTCTGGGGTAAGGAGGTATAAAGGTTGGCAACGCACTTGTGACTCCACTAGTCGTAAGGGCATCTATGGGCGGCGGCAATATCACAATAAAAAAAGGCGATAGGTTGACAAAAATAATAGTAAGGAGATCCTACCCTACTTGGGACAGCCACAAAACGAATTGTAAGAAAATAATATAAAAATATTTATTATAATCATAAAGTATAAATTACAATCACCTGAAATAACATACAATACTTTACTATACCTCACTCTTACCGAGGTGTCGTAAAAGGCGACTAAGGTAAAGCTGTTGGCATGATCATTAGCACCCAGAGAAGGAAAACTCTGCATTTATATCAAAACCCTCGCCAACCCGTCTGCAAAGCGTGGTGAGTATGGCAATTACCCCTCATGTGATTGAGGGAGGCCCGTGCCCCAGCAGTGGGGACTTAAATGGGCTGATGATGATGACTTTACTATAAAGTCTTAAAATCCTTGTCTTTATGTTTATGAGGTTGCCGTATTTATATTCAAATAGTCAGGAAACGTGAAACTAAGATGTCCTCAGAGACTGGTACTTAGCGAAATTCTGCATTCCACTAAATATGCCAATAGCTGTATTTGCATGTGTGTACGCATTTTCAATAAAATACCCGACGATATAAAAACCTTCAGTATCAATCTGTTCAAAAACAGCTTGTGTAAATGGTTTACTACACATAGTTTTTACGACATCAGGGATTTTTTGACATTTAAATTAACTTTTTCGACATGAGTAAATTAATTTTATCTATACATATGGTTTATTTTTAAATTTACATTGAATGTATTCTGACATAATGAGCTTTTGTTTGATAACATATATATCCAATTTTGATTGAAGTAATTTGTATGATAATATCCAAATTTGCATGCTATTTTTAAGTAGCAAAACATGAGCACATTGTATTATTATCGTAAGACCGTTTATACCATGTTTTAAGCAAATAAATAATTTTATCCTATCTTATCTTAAAGAACGGGTTTCAACCATAGCTATAATGGAGTTTCCATTGATACCCGGTGATGATTTTGTGCCATTGGAATGACGAAATGAGACCCCGATAGGGCACTGAGTGAGCTGAATAAATTACAGTTCATGCCAAATATCGTTTAATACTCTTTTGATAGTAAAGTCACGAATTGCAGTATTTAAGTAAAACACCGGCGTTTTATTGTGTGACTATGAGTTTGACTGAATTCGACTGTTGACTACTCTCTTACATCAATAAGTTATTTGACATTTGACATTGGCAAGATATCTTCGGGTAGAGCCATATTATTAAAAAAATATACAAACACCAACATACTCTCGAAAAATGTATCTCTTATTCTGGTGCAGTCGGGTAATATCATTGATCGCCTGAATAATTCATTCAATAATATGACTTAAATGGATTCTCGAAGATATTGAATCTTGATTTAGCATGTCATTCACTAAGTCGTTAACTATTTCGGAGCCCAGGAGCTCTATTTTTGATTCACTCGTATGGCTTAGCGGCGTCGCATGCGACATAAGTCACATTCGCCTTCTAAGTCGCATGACGCCGATTTGCCTATTTTTGAATCATTCGATTTCGATGTTGCCAATATAATGAAGGAAAATCGAGGGAAAATCGAAGGAAAATCAGTAGAAATCGTGCGCTCGTCACTACGCTAAGTCATACGAGTAAATCAAAAATAGGTCTCCAGTGGACCCTTGGACTACTATCCAGGATTTGGTAAATCTGCGTCATGGTCACTTCAGTTACTCCTCCGTGACTAGGCGCTTGCTACAGCGCCGAAATATCGGAAACTCAAAAATAAGGCCGTCTGACCTGAGGAAAGCGCAATTTTTTACCTATTGAGGTGAGTACCTCAATAGGTAAAAAATTGCGCTCACATACATGAACGAGTGCTCATGTCATTAAGATATTGGTGTATTATATAGAAAAGCTAACTCTTTTTTTAAATCTTACATAAGTCAATAAGTCTGAGGGTGGGGGCCTGGCGAACCGTAACACAGGAATTACCCTAGTATGGACACCAGCCTCTCACAAGGTTAATCATCATAATCAGCCCATTTAAGTCCCCAATGCTGGGGCACGGACCTCCCTCAATCACATGAGGGGTAATTGCCATACTCACCACGCTTGGCAGACGGGTTGGCGAGGGTTTTAATATAAATGCAGAGTTTTCCTTCTCTGGGTGCTGATGATCATGCCAGCAGCTTTACCTTAGTCGCCTTTTACGACACCTCGGTAAGAGTGAGGGTGGCCTATTCTACTCTGCCCGGGACCACACGGCCTTTCTCACAAGGTTATATACCTCAAATATTATGTAACCTTAAGTAATGTATTGACGACCCGTTTGGAACAGTGGTAGTGAACGCTGACTTTGGTCCAAGGGTTGCGGGTTCGATTCCCGCACAGTACAAACATTTTTGTGCATGAACACGTTTGTTAGTATTGGTCTGGGTGTTTCCTATGTAATATAAATATGTATTTACGAAAGAAAAGTATTATGTGTATATATTTGTAATCCCACTGTTGATTCTGATATCCGTAAGACAGGTGCTTGAGCAACCTATCTCGGAGTTAGATCAATGTGTGTGATGTTGTGAAATATTTATTATTTATTTATTTATTATTGATTGACCTTTGTGATGAGAAAATAAATTATTTATTTATTTATTATTACATCATTATTCAGTATTCATTCATTCAGTGACCTTCAGCTGTGGTTTGGCAACGTGGAAGGAATTAAAAGCCCACAGTTTCCGTTTATCTACTGTATCTATACATTTTTCATGTACGTAACAAAATACGAACGTGTCCAGACTTTCTACGAATTTAATGGAGAAGATTGAGGAGAAAATAAGAAATCAAATAAGAGAGCTAGACTGATCGCATTACCTACTGAATTATACTTTTTTTCCGACGAAAAAGGAAGTGTTATGATTTTAGCAGTCTATGTATGTAAGTATGTAAATATACCCAGCCGATTTTGATGAGTGAGGTATTTAACATTATGGCGGACAAACGAGTAGCCGGTTCACCTAATGGTAAGTGATTACCGCCGTTCAAGGACATCTGGGACATATGGGGCATCAAGATGCGTTGCCGGCGTTGCCAGCAAGTTGACGGGTAGGGCACACTAGCGACGCCAATCGATTTTAATTTTAACTAAACTCCATCTATATTAAACGATTTCGGGGTTACAACCTCTCGGCAAACAGTTATACTATTTATTAAATAACCTTCCACAAATGTTGGGTCCGTTTTTGAAAATTGATTCACGACATAAGTGACCGCTTTTGGCATGAATCAATTTTTCGGGTACGCGTTGGGAGCAACATTTGTGCATGCTTATTTAATACACAGTATAAGTGTTTGCCGAGAGAGTGTAACCCCGAAATTGTTTAAAATAGATGCTGTTTAGTAGCTAAAAATTAAAATCGAATGGCGTCGCTAGTGTACCCTACCCGTCATCTTAAGCATCTGTTCGGAAACACCATCGTTGGCAGCTGATTCCACAGTTTTACTATGCGCGGTAAAAAGTAGCGTTAGAAACGCACTGTGGTGGAATACTAATTGTAGAGATTAGTCGCTGGATACACCAGGTGCTCATATACAACGGTGTGTGGATGCCTTTTTTTTTAAATATGATAGATGTCAGACGACCACACGGATAACCTGATAAAGGTAGAGTCTGCAAAACATTCAAATGTGGGAGAGCCACGCTTAGGCATGAATGGGCCGGCTCGACCGGAGTGATACCACTGCCTCACAGAAGACCGGCGTGAAGCAGCGCCAGCACTGTGTTTCGCAGTGTGAGTGAGGTTACCGGAGGCCCAATGAGGGGGAAGGGGAAAAGGTTGGCAGCGCATTTGTGACTCCACTGGTGTTGCGGGTGTCCATGGGCGGCGGAATTGCTTACCATCAGGTGACCCGTCTGCTCGTCTGCCACGGTAGTTAAGCAAATAAACAGCACATTTATCTTCCAGACCATTTAATAAGAGCCTCCTATTGGGCAATAGAACATCCATACAACTCGATATAAATAAAATATAGGAGAGCCCAGCCTGCGGTCGTAATTGGCCTGCAATGAGCCTTGATTGAGCGAAACCAATCGAGTTAGCACAACTCGCCAAGACACGGATCCGTATAAATCCGTATGATGCGAACAGTCAAGGAGTGGAACTCGATGCCCGCCGATGTATTTCCTGAACAATATTAACTGGGCCTCTTTAAGGAAATGGTGAATAGGCTTGTCACGGCCAAGCCTGGCCCTCCTTAGACCTCATCTTCATTAACATCATGTGGGATTGAGGTCAAATGCTTGACTGTCGTAGCATAAAAAAAAACTTGATAAAAACTATCATCTTAGGGTATAATTTCCGATTGCGACTAAAGTTGTCGCTTTGAAGCTCGAGCTGCGCGAGACCATGATTCAAGATTTGAGGATTACAATGAAGCGAGTGCCATTCGACCTTCGCAACCCTTTAACAGGGGAACCATTAATTTGGTTAAAATTAAATTTGGTTCAATTAATCATGGACTATATAAAACATGCAGGTTTCTCCACGATGTTTTCCCTCACCGTTGAAAGAATAGTAGAAACTCAACCATTTTTGAAAAATCTAGACTCCAGCATATGACCTCCCGTATGAAAAGCGCGTTCAACTCTAACATATCCTCCAACCGATTACTGCTACGGATATTATAGCGCTGAACTACGCTACGTGTACAAACACAAGGGCACTTTTTTCACTTACCCTCATATTCCGATGGGACACCAATGGACACGACCGGGCGTAGGAAGCACGGGGGTACAAGACTTAGAGACTCCGTGCGGAAAGTTAAAATTTCTATAAAAACTCAGGTACTAATTTTCTCAAGATGTACAAACACCCACAACCGATATTTTCATCATTACAGTGTAATCGAGCGTGTCTTATCTCGCGCATTCTCCGTAAGTAATTGTTACAGTTTTTCGAAACGAGTGGGTAACAACTAACAATCTTAGATGACAACAACGCCAAACAAATATCTTTCAATACGGATGCATACAAAGTCGGCATGCACAAAGTATCGATATTTTTATCCATAAAACTTATGCTTCCCCAACAGGTGAATTCGTCTGTAATAAAGTAAACGTAAAATTAAATTTTCAAAGGAAAAAATCTTTAAAATCCCACTCAACTTAAAAAATCAATCTATCTAGACTCTATCCTATAGGTAATCGGAAAGTACGAAATGCTTGCGCGATGTAATCGACACCTAGTGCCATCTATTGGTTTAAAGTGGAACTAATGTCCCGAAACAAAAAGAGGGCGGGTCACTTATATTTTTAAAAGTACACATGAAAAGGAGGTCGACGACATATGATACAAGGTCGCGGAGACTTTACAATAATGCTCGATCACAGTTTGTTGCTGAGAATATTCAAATTGTATGTGCCTACCGCCTTCGCGCCACAGCTCGAAATCGTCTGCCTGCTGGGATATTTATCATCATCACCATCTTTTCAGCTAAAACATTGCTGGACTGGCCTCCCCTAATGATTTCCTAGCTGATCGATTCTGTGCCACCGGCATCCAATATATGCCCACGGTCTTCACCAGTTTGCCATTTCACCAAGTAGGGAGCCTTTTTTTGACGCTGCGGAATGCACGACGTAGCCTTGCGATTCCTCATGCATACCCTCCTGCCGAGACGCAAACAGGCTATGCCAGACTCTCTTACAGCGGCAGCCGGAGGCATACAAGAAATGGAACTTGTTGCCGGCGCATATATTTCCCCCTTCCTACAATATGGATTCCTTCAAACGAAGCGTGAAGAAGCATCTCGCGCAACCGAGGTGATGCCTTGATATCGCTTCCGTTGTAATTGCAACTTGGGCTCTTCTCTTGCCTACCATCAAGCTGAAGAGAGCCAATATACTTTGCCTCTATAAAAAATGCCGACTAAGCCCCAGCGACGCTCACTCATCGCCAGAGTGGGGAGGGGACATGTGTAAGGGTTAAAGAATCCTAATTCACATCCCTCCCTAAGCGAAACCTAGTAGGTGGCCAATATACAGCTCAATATTATGTAAAGGTATTTTGTTTCTTGAAGGCTGCTTGTAAAAAACGAAAGAGAGCATTTTGTATAGCGCAGCCGAGCCGATCTCCCACGGGCCAAGTGCCGTATTAAACTCATTGTCCCCAGCTATAATCCATTCTAATAGGTATTCAAAGGAATATAACAATATTTAATACATATATCAATAATGCATGCAGACATTTTAATGACACCGGAGTATGGATTCTATCTTTTACCGGCTTCGTAATAAGATCTTTTTTGCATGGGAGGATTTATACCGCATCCTTAAAATGCCGGAGGACGATACCCTACCCTAGGTCAGCGAGTCCATCGGACTTAACTGGTAGCTAGCTAGGCAGTACGGATAAGAGCGCGCCTTCCATGCGGGGGATCGTGGTTCGAAATCGAGAGTTTTCCGCCATTAGCTTAGCGGTGAGTGAGCGGATAGTTTCTGGAACGAGTAACTTAACCATTATTCAGTTAGTTTGGTTCCCCTGTTAAAACTCCCCACACTCCCCACATCCTGAATTATGTTCTAAGCATAACCCGGGCTTTAAGGGGACAGCTTTGGACGAAACCGGGAATTACTACTCTTACGAATCAACTGTGCACTTCGCTGGAAAATGTTATTAGGTACTGTTTCTGTTGAGTTTTTGCTTTGTTAAGTTTGTTTTTTTTTTAACGTTTTCCACGCGTTAGTGAAGCCTGTTAGTTGCATCAACAATAACAAGAAATTAACTATAGTAGCGAAAACGAATGATTAAAAGAAGTCGGTTAATAAATGGATATTATACCTTATTTGTTTTTTTTTTCTCGTCTCTTTATTGTCAAGCTGTAATATCATATCAGTCCATATGTATCAAAATAATTGCAAAACGTCATGATTAAAACGACCTAGTATTGGGACGCCTTATTATCAAAACTTTTTATCATCATAAAAAAATGGTATTTTATATTTTTTAACATTATGTATATTTTTTTTTGCAAACGGTACCGTCCGAATGACGTCATAGAGCGAGGTGCACAGTTAATTCGTATGAGTAGTACACGCTAAGATAAGGAGGGCTGTTCACCATATATGTAACTGATGGACATACATCGACGACAGTGTTAGTGAACACTGCCTTCGGTCCAAGGGTTGCGGGATCGATCCCCGCACAGTACAAACATTTGTGTGCATGAACATGTCTGTTTGTATTGGTCTGGGTGTTTTCTATGTATTATAAATAATGTATTTACAAAAGAAAAGTATTATTGTGTATATATTTCTAATCCCACTGATATCCGTAATACAGTTGCTCGAGTTACCTATCTCGGAGTCAGATCAATGTATGTGATGTTGTGAAATATTTATTTATTTATACATGTTGAGACACTCGTATAGCTCTGCTCTTAGCTCTGTGATAAAACTATACAGCTCACTAAGAAAAAATAACCGCCACGATCATTTTGTGTAAAGAGCGTGACACAAACTTTTTATTTGTCGAGTAACAAGTCTAAACTAATAAAGCAAAATGCCACGACCGTTTTTCCCTTCACTGAATAAAAACTTTGTTGATAGCTAGATAAAATTACGAGTCTGAACTTTCATCGGACATCTCTAACATCGCCATGTTTCGAATCAAAATGTTTCCAAGAGCAGCATCTGAAGATGACATATTTATGTAATAGGTACCTATGTATCATTATGACTTTGCCCGTGGAGGGCTTCAATGTTTCTGCGTGAATGGGAGAAAATCGGGTTGTAGCAGTGTTTCGCTGAGTGAGTGACGCTACTGGAACCCCAATGCGGGGGGAATGGAAGTTTAAAGGATGTTGTGACTTCCCTGGTGTTGCGGATGTCCATAGACGGCGGCAACCGTTTACCATGAGTTCATCCACAACAACTAAATTGTACACACAAATTTTGGCATCATCATCATCATCAGCCTATCGCAGTCCACTGCTGGACGTAGGCCTCTCCAATTGTTCGCCACTGAACCATGGATAGATCACTATCCATGGCTTCTCGCATCCAGCTCTTGCTAGCCATCCTGCGCAGATCGTCCCCCCACCTAGTCAGAGGGCGCCCTACATTACGTTTGCCAAGATGCGGTCTCCACTCTAGAACTCGTTTACCCCATCGGTTGTCGGTTCAAGTTACAAGTTTTGTAAGTTGTGTATTTTGTGCAATAAAGTAAAGTATATTTTGTTATAGATATCTATCTATCTATACTCATCTTAGCGTGTAGTTCCCGGTTGCGTCCAAAGCTGTCGCTACGGAGCCCAGGGTACGCTTTAACTAGGATTCACGATTTTGGGAGTTTTTTTTTATATAGGTGGCAGACGAGCCGACGGATCACCTGATGGTAAGCGATTACGCGACGCCCTGTTTATTTATTTATTTATTCAGGAAAAAAACAGCATCATTATAATACAAATAGAACAATTTAAGTACCAATATAACACATTTGCCTCAAATAATTTCCACCACTTGTCATCGCAGGCTATGTTGATTCGAACTGTATACCTACATTCTGTGTTACTATATTTAAATTAAACAATACTAAAAAAACATTATAATAAAAAAAGTACATAGAATAGCATTAAGACTGTCTTAGAAATTTAAGGAACTTTTAGGCACATAATCAAAAAGTTTGTTACTCGGAGCCCTGTATAAACTCTTTAACACAATAAAAACTAGCATAAAAAAGGCGCAGACCAAGAGTCAGCGGAAAATATTTAAAAAAAAAAAAAATAATTAAACAATACTATATTCCGCAAAATATAGCCCGACTAGAATGACAGCTGTGATTTGATTTGATCTCTATTTCTTTAAAGATAAGGTTTATCATGGTACAAAATTTTAATGTTTTAATCTTTAATTAATGTAACTGTTAATTACAATGAAGCGACTGCCGTCTGACCTTCGCAACCCTTTACAGGGGAACCAGAACAACTGATTCTTGGTTACGCGTTTTCAGAAACCATCCGAAACGTGCAGGTTTAAAAACATAATAATAATTCAGTTTACTTATAATTAAAAACATCCGTCTACCAATCAATATTCAAGATCGGCGATATTGTACTTGAGATCAATTAGTTACAGACTGTCATATACTCGTACATATTATCAAATCGAATACTTGTTAATATGTTTATGACTGCTTCGATGGCGCAATGGTTAGTGGGTCGCACTTTAAAGGGACGGTTGCGCTTCCGGGTTCGATCCCCGGGTCGGGTCAAAATTTGTACCTGAGTTTTTCTGTTAAGAAATTCTCAGTGTAAGCCGGAAGTCTGGAAGTTGGCGATCTTGTACCCCCGTGCCTCGAAAAGCACGTTAAGCCGTTGGTCCTGTGCCTAATCCCTCTTCGGTCGTGTCACACTAGTGTCCCATCGAAATAAGAGGGTACGGGAATAGAGAGTGCACTTGTGTCTGCGCAAATTCTTGTGCACTATAATTTGTCCTGCGTCGGTGGCTGATCTCTGAGATTGGTCGCCATGACCGAAATATCGATTTGGAGGACATTAATATCTTTTTATATTTCGTTTCGTATCAACAATGTTTTCCCTCACCGCCGAACTAATGGTAAAAATACACACATAGATTTGATAAATCCAGGGGTGTATGCTTTGATTCTGATCTATGACCTTCCGCATGGCAGGCTCTTTATCTACGGATTTTGACATGTGATGTCACGAAATTCAGGATTCTTGGACCACTACCAAGAGCACCATACTTGAAACTAATAACCTAATTTTCTATTATAATTATAACAATTAGGAATTTTGCAGATTTTAGTTCGGAGCAGAGATCCAATTCTCGGGCCGTGACATGTTGTAAATCGAATTCGACTTTTGTATGGACTAATGTATGGAAATCTGTCATTAGGTTTAGGTTTAAAGAAATTTATTCTCATAAGAAATGTACATTTCACTTATAATGAGAAATACAAACAAAATATTATAATTAACTTATAGTAACGATGTATTTAATCATCGACCGGCATTATTTTCCATAGTGTTTTGCTTGAGTTTGTGTGTAAAAGTCAGCATACTTTAGCATGACTTTAGCTCATCGAGTAACTCATTAAATAGCTTTTCCGCCTCAAAGTGTACAGTCTTGGTTCCGTAGTTAGTTCGAGGGATAGGGAGTCTAATTTTGATTTTATTACGAAGATTGTGTTTTTTTTATTTTGGATACGTTGCAATTAAATTAAGTTGGTATGTGCAGCAGTTCCCCAAATTCGACTTCTATATCGAGTGCAGAATAATCTGAATTACTACACTCTACCTACGTTCTAGATAAATACCTATTTAGTTATTCACATATAGGTAACGAGGGAGAGCTTTTCTTGGCATAGTGATGGGCATTGATGATATGATCATTTCACATGAGTGTCAACTGAAAGTAGTATTCGAGTGAAAAACTGTTAAGACGTGCGACAGTCTATCGCAATCCACTGCTGGACGTAGGCCTCTCCAATTGTTCGCCACTGTGATCTATCCATGGCTTCTCGCATCCAGCTTTTGCCAGCCATCCTGCGCAGATCGTCCCCCCATCTAGCCAGAGGGCGCCCTACATTACGTTTGCCAAGACGCGGTCTCCACTCTAGAACTCGCTTACCCCCATCGGTTGTCGGTTCTGAGGCATTAGCCTCAGAACCGACAACCGATGCCATATTAATTGAACCGACAGCCATATTAATGGCCAGCCCACTGCCACTTAAGCTTGCTAATCCGGTGAGCAATGTCGTTGACTTTGGTTCTCTGCCGGATCACCTCATTTCGGATTCGATCTCGGAGCGACAGACAGCGATATGAATTTATGAGACACTTGTTTAGTAACATGAGCATACTAAGTACGAGTGACATCAGATTTTTTTTATTCTATTTGACTATGAAAATAGATTTTTACTTTTTAGATACATCAGAAATTTTTTTATGTGAATTTACCATACTTAGTCATGCAGGCGAATGCACGTGTGATTTTGATCTCCTTGCCCAGATAAGAGAAGAGTAACAATTTTGTTGAATAACTTATGGCCATGGAGTTACTTTTACATTCGGCCACAGATTGCCATGTATTATAAGTATGTATTTACAAAAAAATAGTATTATATGTATATATTTGTAATCCCACTGTTGATTCTGATATCCGTAACACAGGTGCTTAAGCTACCTATCTCGGAGTCGGATCAATATATGTGATGTTGTGAAATATTACTATTTATTATTCCTCAAGGGTCGTAAAGCCTGGTTTTCGTCATTTTTAGGGCGACCCATCAACCAGCAGCAACCCTAGGATGGAATCTATGGTAGTTTTCTTAACTATGTCCCAGTCATGTCAGTTCATCAGAGGTAGATTACATAATATTTGATATTCATAAATGTTCTGTATGGACTTAAATTTAATAAAGATTTTTTTTATTTTGATTTGGATTTCATGAAACTAGATTTCCTTTAGAACATCTCGAATACTCGTGCATTTAAGTGTTGTAAAATGATTCAAATCGCAAAATTCGACACAGTCCCATCACTATCTGACCGCACTCAGGATCATGAAACTGAACCATTACATTTTAGCTGAGATTTCGCTTTATAATACACAACCTGCCGATTACCTTTCATAGAACCCAAAATCCCTAAGCTAATTTCAACCCTAAGCACAACTCCTTAGAATCGAGAATCCTCTAATATGAAAATTAGCAAAAGTACGAAACAGGGGTTCAAAACCCGTCACAACTGACTAATCAAGCGTCTTCCTAATGACCTGTTTAAAGTGTATTCAAATGTAAACCCTAATCTCATTCAGGAAAGGGTGTTATTCGGGCGCTTAAGATTTGGGAATATTCACCTGGTTCCATCGTTTTATTTTCAATCTAAAATGTTTAGGGAAACAATATGCATTGTTCGTATTATGGCGGCACTTAATGAGAATGTTCATTAGCTGACTGTTTTCATTGCAAATGTAATTAATTTTCATTTACGAATTTAAAATGGAAAGGGACGACAATACCATAACATAATAATGAGTACAGTAGGTATTGCTTAAGGTCACTCTCTCTATCTCCCGCTATGGTTAGGGTATGGTATGGTTGATTCTGATACTTTACTCAACGCAAAAGCTAATGGTGTCATCTTTTCATTCATTACTTATTAATGATATACGACACTGACTGCCACGAGTCTTTGGCTTGAGTATAACTATATTTCATATTTCATCAATTACATCCCATATATCATACCAGTTAACTGCCCCCACTTCGACGGGTGCAATATTATGCATGTATGATATTAATAAACATACAAACCTTACTCTTGAATTAATCTTTATCTATTGAACAAAACCACATCAAAATCCGTTGCGTAGTTTTAAAGATCTAATCATCATCAGGACAGACACAACCGACTTTGTTTTTATGTAGTGGTGATTAAATAAATAAATAACTAAATAAATATTATTAATAAATATTTCACAACATCACATACACATACATTGATCCGACTCCGAGATAGGTAGCTCAAGCACCTGTGTTACGGATATCAGAATCAACAGTGGGATTACAATATACATATAATATACTTTTCTTTTGTAAATACATACTTATAATACATAGGAAACACCCAGACCAATACAAACAGACATTTTCATGCACACAAATGTGTGTACTGTGCGGGAATCGAACCCGCAACCCTTGGACCAAAGGCAGCGTTCACTACCGCTGTTCCAAACGGGTCGTCAAAATATTGGAATATGTCAGGCCAGGCTCTTTGCGATTAGTTAAGATACCATAATTCGGTATACTGACGTTAACTAAGTTATAACCGTACTAAATCTCATGCCATCCCGTTTCAAAACTCACTGTCGAAAAGGGCTGGAACAAGTTTTATTAAAAAATTTTTCTTAAATCGCGTCTTGTTATTCGGAAAGTACGTATACTATTTATTTAATACTTTCTTTAGATTCGGTTTAGTAGATAATGTAGTGGCAAGCCCCTACACAAGGTGGAATGACGATCTGGTGAAAGTCCCATGATTTGGATGCGGGCGGCACAGGACCGATCTGTGCGGAGAACTTTGGGGGAGGCCTATTTCCAGCGGTGGACCATTATTGGTTGAAATGATGATGATGATGAGTAGATAATAATTTAAATCAATTGGCGTCACTAGTGTGTCGTAGTGTACCCGTCACCTTAACTACTATTATTGAGACAATATCTACTAAAATTTCATAAACTTACTCACAAATGTACAATTGTTAGCCAGTTTGTGACCCGATTACAATTTCTAAGCGCGAACTAATAAACAAATTAGCGTAACCCGGATAATATGGGCTTAAACACGCTTTCTGACAAAGCATGCGAAGCGAAGTCTAACAATATTGTTAATTAACTTACGACTACGTTTACATTGTGCCAGGGGTACCCAAAGTCTGCGCCGTGCCCAGGGGCGGCTCTAGCCCAAGAAGCGCCCGGGCGCAATCAATAACCTGGCGCCCTCTTGTATCAAAATGCGCGAACAAAAAGTTCGACTAGCTATGAGCAGAATGAAGCGTCATTGTTATTAACCGACATCCCGAATCCTATATCATGGTCCAAGCGTCCCCGGGCTTCGAAGCGACAGCATTGGTCGCAACTGCGAATCACACGCTAAAATAAAGAGAACGATTAGTACCCGCACCCGCTCCTTGCGGAGCTTTACAGTAGCGGTTCTATGTGGAGCGAGGGACTCTCGGCGCCCTCTAACTTCTGGCGCCCTGGTAAACCGCACCCCCTGCACTATAGGTAAAGACGCCTCTGGGTGCCGAAGATTGATAAATATAGACCCTCCTCCTCCTCCTTGCGTCATATTCCTCAGTGCTGAGGGTCGTGACCTCCCTTCGGCATCACTTTCTCCCGTATGGTTTCCCTCCGTTTTTTTCAGTCTCCGGCGGTGTATGGAGTGTGCGGATTTGGTCGCTCCAACGTAGGGGGCTGCGTCTACGAGGCCCTTTCCCGTCTACTTTATATAGATATAGATAAATATATATAGATACTGTTTATTGCACAAAAAATTTCAGACCTTAATGCTATGCTACATAACTTAAATATACACGAGTCAAATGGAGAACATCCTTTTATTCGACTATTAAAAAAATGATAATAATAAAAAACTAGGAATTAAAAACCGCCTTCAAAAACCACGAATTAAAAAGTGTAAAATAATATTTTTTACACTTTTCACATACAATTTTAAAACAGTTCACTCGAAAAAAGGTGTTATCGAAGTCGACGCCCAATACTATCATATAAGATACTAATCTTGTAATACAACAATTAATGGGTTACTTTTTTTTTCAAGCTTTTTAGTGCTTCATTTTCTCTAGAAATAAACTCTAGAAGGTTTACCGACCTGATTCTCTGATAGGTGTACCAACAACAACTGAGCTACTTCTTCATCTACATCTTAGCGAGTAATTCTCAGTTGCGTTCAAAGCTATCACTTTGGAGCCCGGCGTATGCTTGAACCATGATCCAGGATTCGGGAATCAGGTAATTATTACAATGAAGCGACTGCTACTTCACCCGACCAGAGTCACCGACATAGCCCACCGAATTAGCAAACTGAAGTGGCAGTGGGCTGGTCATATTAGCCGCAGAACTGACATCGAAGATCGGGAGCAGTGGCGTGCATTTGAGAAACTATTCAAGACGTGCTGGTTTCCTACCGATGTTTTCCCTCACCGCCAAGCTTGATAAAGATATATATCGGCATAAATATGCCGAAAAATGAAGACGCCGTGTGGTCCCCGGCAGAGTAGAATAGGCCACCCTCACTCTTACCAAGATGTCGTAAAAGGCGACTAAGGTAAAGCTGCTGGCATGATCATCAGCACCCAGAGAAGGAAAACTCTGCATTTATATCAAAACCCTCGCCAACCCGTCTGCCAAGCGTGGTGAGTATGGCAATTACCCCTCGTGATTGAGGGAGGCCCGTGCCCCAGCAGTGGGGACTTAAATGGGCTGACGATGATGACGATGAAGCAAGAAAAATATATTTTATACACTGCTAATTCAAAAACTACACAAGTAAAGAAGGGAAAAAGGGAGTTTGGAAACCACTGAATTATTCTCTGAACGTTTCGTTTTGGCATTACTATGCCCAGTACGGCTTCTAGTTAGTCCCAAACTTGAAAGCTGATTACGAGTTATAAGTCAATCGTTGTTTGAAATGTATACGCCTTCGTCAAAGGTAATCTACTACACATTTGTGACATTTTATTTATTTTTTATTATGGTGTTCGTTTGCGCTCTTAATGTAATTCAGTGTTAATCGACATGGCGTTTTTTTTTTACAAATTAACATGAGCCAATGTGTCTTATTCTTAGGTGCAGAAACTTCTATTCAAACAAAAAAAAATACATTGGTATTGTGTGTCGAGTGAGTAATCATCACGGACAACTTGCTTGGACCTAATGGAGTCTTAAAACTCGCGATTGTGTTTAGAGTGGTATCGGCAGAATTCATAGGTTGATAAAACGTAAAACCCCGGCGTTTTATTGAGTGACTGTGACTTTGACTGATTTCGACTGTTGACTACCCACTTATCTCAATAATTTACTTGACATTGGAAAGATATCTTCGGCTAGAGCCGTAATATAAAAAAAAAAGATTGGTCTACTCGGGCCTTAATTGCTATATTTTACGGACATAAAAGTGAAGAGATATAACCTCAAATTCAGAATTAACATTAGCGTTATTAAACCCGAGGTTTCTACAATTGAGGGTTTAGAAACAGTGTTGGTAATAGGGTTCACGTTCATCGTCAGAATCTAGATGGAAACGCCACAGATAACGTTTGTCATTTCCCTCTGACGGCCGAGTTTCATGAACTAATTTCGCGAGTGGCAGCCTACGGTCAAGGCTCCGCCCCTGAGCTGAAAGCCGATTGAGCACCACTCATGTAGGTTAGGTTAGGCATAGAGAATTGAGGCTATAAAGTAAAAAAAGAAAATATTTTCAACCGACCGAGCCTGGGAACTGACCTACACGATCTTAAATGAAAACAAATAGAAGACGGACAACGATGACAAATTTCTTAAAAAAATCACAAATCACTGATCCAAGAAGATAAAATGCCGTCTCTGAGTTCGCACTAAATTATACTATGTTTAGAAAACATTAGCACCTACAACTAATTTAATAAAATACTATGTATTATTTAACTACTAATAAAAATGTACTAGTAATTCGCGTGGTGATTAAGCTTAATCCCAACATAGTAGCGATAACTTGATTTATATGATGGAGGCCTTTGCCCTGCAGTGGGACAGTTTATAGACTGATACTTTACTTTATTTTACTTTAGTAACTCGCAGTACCTACCTCATCATCATCATCATCGTCAGCCCTTAAGTCCCCACTGCTGGGGCACGGGCCTCCCTCAATCACATGAGGGGTAATTGCCATACTCACCACGCTTGGCAGACGGGTTGGCGAGGGTTTTGATATAAATGCAGAGTTTTCCTTCTCTGGGTGCTGATGATCATGACAGCAGCTTTACCTTAGTCGCCTTTTACGACACCTCGGTAAGAGTGAGGGTGGCCTATTCTACTCTGCCGGGCACCACACGGCCAAGTACCTACCTACTGCTAATTAATCAATATTTAGTGGAACATCTTCAACATTGTCAGTACTAACTTTTAAATTAAAGTTCTGTTAACTTCGCTTCATTAATAAAATACGCCTCTGAAATATTATTTGGTTAACAATATTAGCTTTTAGATTAATCCCATTAAGAACCTAACTTACTTAGTGAGAAACAAATAAGCGAGTCTTTAGAAAACTCTAGCTGTAAATAATTTATAACAGAACATTTTACTTACAATTCCTACAGTAATTTGATGTGCTCCATTGAAGTACACTCACCTGCAAAAGAGAAATGTCATTTTTTAATATTTCGCTGCAAAAGGCCGATTTTATCGTGCTCAAAGAGGAGTCTGTCCTTTGACAAATTCAAAACTCTCCGTTGTTACAAATGCTTTGATATAAACTTATATTTTTCTCTGTATGTACTTGTTTTTTTATTACTTTTACTGAAACACAACACGATTTCAAACTAAGTGTAAGTATTACATATTCATATTAGAGTATTATGTAACAGAAAATATTTGCACCATTTTCTGAAAGATTTAAAATTATTAAATTAAATTGAATATAATGATATAGAATATAATGATATAGAATATAATGATATATAGAATATAATGATGAGCCGTGTGGTCCCCGGCAGAGTAGAATAGGCCACCCTCACTCTTACCGAGGTGTCGTAAAAGGCGACTAAGGTAAAGCTGCTGGCATGATCATCAGCACCCAGAGAAGGAAAACTCTGCATTTATATCAAACCCTCGCCAACCCGTCTGCCAAGCGTGGTGAGTATGGCAATTACCCCTCGTGATTGAGGGAGGCCCGTGCCCCAGCAGTGGGGACTTAAATGGGCTGACGATGATGACGATGAAGCAAGAAAAATATATTTTATACACTGCTAATTCAAAAACTACACAAGTAAAGAAGGGAAAAAGGGAGTTTGGAAACCACTGAATTATTCTCTGAACGTTTCGTTTTGGCATTACTATGCCCAGTACGGCTTCTAGTTAGTCCCAAACTTGAAAGCTGATTACGAGTTATAAGTCAATCGTTGTTTGAAATGTATACGCCTTCGTCAAAGGTAATCTACTACACATTTGTGACATTTTATTTATTTTTTATTATGGTGTTCGTTTGCGCTCTTAATGTAATTCAGTGTTAATCGACATGGCGTATTTTTTTTTACAAATTAACATGAGCCAATGTGTCTTATTCTTAGGTGCAGAAACTTCTATTCAAACAAAAAAAAATACATTGGTATTGTGTGTCGAGTGAGTAATCATCACGGACAACTTGCTTGGACCTAATGGAGTCTTAAAACTCGCGATTGTGTTTAGAGTGGTATCGGCAGAATTCATAGGTTGATAAAACGTAAAACCCCGGCGTTTTATTGAGTGACTGTGACTTTGACTGATTTCGACTGTTGACTACCCACTTATCTCAATAATTTACTTGACATTGGAAAGATATCTTCGGCTAGAGCCGTAATATAAAAAAAAAGATTGGTCTACTCGGGCCTTAATTGCTATATTTTACGGACATAAAAGTGAAGAGATATAACCTCAAATTCAGAATTAACATTAGCGTTATTAAACCCGAGGTTTCTACAATTGAGGGTTTAGAAACAGTGTTGGTAATAGGGTTCACGTTCATCGTCAGAATCTAGATGGAAACGCCACAGATAACGTTTGTCATTTCCCTCTGACGGCCGAGTTTCATGAACTAATTTCGCGAGTGGCAGCCTACGGTCAAGGCTCCGCCCCTGAGCTGAAAGCCGATTGAGCACCACTCATGTAGGTTAGGTTAGGCATAGAGAATTGAGGCTATAAAGTAAAAAAAGAAAATATTTTCAACCGACCGAGCCTGGGAACTGACCTACACGATCTTAAATGAAAACAAATAGAAGACGGACAACGATGACAAATTTCTTAAAAAAATCACAAATCACTGATCCAAGAAGATAAAATGCCGTCTCTGAGTTCGCACTAAATTATACTATGTTTAGAAAACATTAGCACCTACAACTAATTTAATAAAATACTATGTATTATTTAACTACTAATAAAAATGTACTAGTAATTCGCGTGGTGATTAAGCTTAATCCCAACATAGTAGCGATAACTTGATTTATATGATGGAGGCCTTTGCCCTGCAGTGGGACAGTTTATAGACTGATACTTTACTTTATTTTACTTTAGTAACTCGCAGTACCTACCTCATCATCATCATCATCGTCAGCCCTTAAGTCCCCACTGCTGGGGCACGGGCCTCCCTCAATCACATGAGGGGTAATTGCCATACTCACCACGCTTGGCAGACGGGTTGGCGAGGGTTTTGATATAAATGCAGAGTTTTCCTTCTCTGGGTGCTGATGATCATGACAGCAGCTTTACCTTAGTCGCCTTTTACGACACCTCGGTAAGAGTGAGGGTGGCCTATTCTACTCTGCCGGGCACCACACGGCCAAGTACCTACCTACTGCTAATTAATCAATATTTAGTGGAACATCTTCAACATTGTCAGTACTAACTTTTAAATTAAAGTTCTGTTAACTTCGCTTCATTAATAAAATACGCCTCTGAAATATTATTTGGTTAACAATATTAGCTTTTAGATTAATCCCATTAAGAACCTAACTTACTTAGTGAGAAACAAATAAGCGAGTCTTTAGAAAACTCTAGCTGTAAATAATTTATAACAGAACATTTTACTTACAATTCCTACAGTAATTTGATGTGCTCCATTGAAGTACACTCACCTGCAAAAGAGAAATGTATTTTTTTAATATTTCGCTGCAAAAGGCCGATTTTATAGTGCTCAAAGAGGAGTCTGTCCTTTGACAAATTCAAAACTCTCCGTTGTTACAAATGCTTTGATATAAACTTATATTTTTCTCTGTATGTACTTGTTTTTTTATTACTTTTACTGAAACACAACACGATTTCAAACTAAGTGTAAGTATTACATATTCATATTAGAGTATTTTGTAACAGAAAATATATGCACCATTTTCTGAAAGATTTAAAATTATTAAATTAAATAGAATATAATGATATAATAGAATATAATGATATATAGAATATAATGATGAGCCGTGTGGTCCCCGGCAGAGTAGAATAGGCCACCCTCACTCTTACCGAGGTGTCGTAAAAGGCGACTAAGGTAAAGCTGCTGGCATGATCATCAGCACCCAGAGAAGGAACACTCTGCATTTATATCTAAACCCTCGCCAACCCGTCTGCAAAGCGTGGTGAGTATGGCAATTACCCCTCATGTGATTGAGGGAGGCCCGTGCCCCAGCAGTGGGGACTTAAATGGGCTGATGATGATAATGCTATAAAAAAGAGAAGCTTATATTAAATTTTCTATAACGAATATGTAAACACAAGGGCTTTATTCATAAACGTTTAATAAACCTTTGTTAGTTAAAACGGTGTTATACACATTTTTGACATTTCAAACAGTTTAAACAAACCGGCCAAGTGCGAGTCGGACTCGCACATGAAGGGTTCCGTAGCAGCAAGTAAGATATATGGAAGGTAAATTGCGGTTTACGATTTATAACGTATAACAAAACTACTCACTGTATCTAGTTCAAACCAATTTTCGTCGTTAGTTTTCACGTCTATACTCACACACCCCACGAGTGCGAGTATAGACGCAAATAGTGTGCGAGCGAGAAGTGAATAGATGCGCCGCCATTTCTGATCCCATTCTTTATCCGCACAGGTTGTACATCATATATTATTTTAGTTTTATAATTCATATATTGTAGAAGTTAGAGGTGGGGGGGACACAATTTACCACTTTGGGAGCGTCTCTTGCGCAAAGTATTGTGTTTAGAATAAAAATTATGTTAAAAACCTCAACATCATTTTTGAAGACCTATCCATAGATACTATAATGTATCAAGACGGGAATTAACACGATATTTATTATGTGAAACAACATTGTGTACTCACATATTTTGCTCGACGTTTCGGCTACGTTACAGCAGCCGTGGTCACGAGCGGACTGCTACTGTAACGAACCACGGCTGCTGTAACGTAGCCGAAACGTAACGTAACTATCATATCTATGTGATGTTTCCAATAACAGTTATCATCCATGTGAATACCTAAGAATTTTGTATAATTTACTTCTTGTATAGTTTGACCATTGTAATTTATACTAAGATTAAACCTATTTTTCCTAGTAATTCCAAATTGCATTATGTTTGTTTTGTTTATGTTGACTGTACAAATGTTTGTTAACATTGACCAGTGCATCCAAGATTCAGTCGGTTCGGACTTTCACAGTAGCCTAGTACATGCACCTCATGAATTTAGAAGCACTTCTGCTCGCTGACAGGCTAAATTATTCCTGTCCCCACCATAAAAGGGTTTACAAGCTTTCAGTGCGACAAGGATCTTATAGCGTGTAAATGATATAATAAATCTGTTTGCGAGTAAACACGTAATGTGTTGAAAAAGTCGTATTAGTGAATGTCCTTCTAACCGATAGACACACATTCTACTGTTAATTAATTAGTAACTACACTCGCGAGCAAAAGTTTGGAATCACTTACTTTCGCGCGATCTTGCTTAGTAAATAAAATTTTAATAATTTTAAAAATGACATTCAACTGTCCACTTTAAATTGACACCAAATTCATTCAAATGGAGACAGTAGTTGTGGAGCTATCCCGGATTAAGCGAAGGAGTAACGAAAAAGACGTGCTCAACCTCCCAATCAAGATGGGTGCGAGCAAATTGAAGGCGAGCTTGTCGGTGAGCTGCCGTGAGTTTCGGGCCTGTGGCAGGCCTTTTTGGAGTCAGATTCGCTTGCTTGAGTCGTCGACGAACTGTCCACTCGCTGGCTGCTACTCCACGAACATCTCGGAGCTCCTGTTGGACGTCGACACCAGTCAAATGCCGATTTCGGAGAGATGTTGACACGATAAAACGGTCATCCCTCTCCGATGTGCACCGGCGCCGTCCAGATCTTGGTCTCGGGATAAAGCCACCAGTCTCCCGAAAGCGCTTGTAAACTTTCGAAACACAGGACTGGCTTATGTGGAGCCGACGAACGACAACTCGCTGGCTGAGCCCTTCTTGCAATAGGGCTACGATTTGTGCGGCTTCTATAGGTGTTGTCTCCATTGTCGTACAAGGTAAAGGGTCAAAAGTAGCAGAGATGTGTACCGGTCAACGTCTGAAAGTCGACTGATAAAGAAAATGCGATAACAGGTGCTTTTATAGGGGTCAATAGGTCGCAACTCGAGACGTATCAAACAATTGAAACACGTCTTTTTCGTTACTCCTTCGCTTAATCCGGGATAGCTCCACAACTACTGGCTCGATTTGAATGAATTTGGTATCAATTTAAAGTGAACAGTTGAACCTTTAAAATGATGTCATTTTTATAATTATAAAAAATGTATTTACTAAGCAAGATCGCGCGAAACCAATTTCAAGTAAGTGAATAGTTATTTACGGGATTGCTACCATGTCGTACCTTATTTTTGAGTATCCGATATTTCGGCGCTGTTGCAAGCGCCATGGTCACGGAGTAACTGAAGATTCTGCGGGTAAGATGTTATTGGCAGACATATCGGTCTACCCTCCTTCTTAGTCTTTTACTGCGTTCACCTCCGGTACCACTGTTTCCTAACTCACTATTTATTCGCACCTGTTCTCAACACACAACACTCACAGTATCAGGTGCGAATAAATAGTGAGTTAGGAAACAGTGGTACCGGAGGTGAACGCAGTAAAAGACTAAGAAGGAGGGTAGACCGATATGTCTGCCAATAACATCTTACCCGCAGAATCTTCAGTTACTCCGTGACCATGGCGCTTGCAACAGCGCCAAAATATCGGATACTCAAAAATAAGGTACGACATGGTAGCAATCCCGTAAATAACTATTCTAATGTTAGTGACCATGAAAGTTTAAAACAATATATTCAAGTAAGTGATTCAAAACTTTTGCTCGCGAGTGTAGTTACCTATTAAATCTATAATCTAAGATGGCCGTAAGGGAAGTTGCGAGTCATACCGAACACAAGTGTCTTACGACAACTTACTGGGTAGTCTCGGCCACATTTTGTAACCATGATTATAGAAATAAACGAATTTTTATTTATTTATTTATTATGTATTAGTATATTCATATTTAATTAATTTATTTATATTTAAACTTTCTGTGTAAGTATATAAATATTTATATTGCACTGCCCTACACCACCATCAAGTGTCCTTTACCCAAAGGTTGCCTGGAAGAGATTGCTCATAGTAATAAGGTCGCCTTCGTTGTACATATTTACCTAGTCTTAAGTTTTCATACTGTACTTTGAGTGCAATAAAAGTATATTCATTCATTCGTCCATTCAGTCTACAATAACCTTTTCGTGCACTGGACATTGAAGTCGATTTAAGATATTTCATACATTTTCAAGAATAGGCGCTCAAATGGCCTGTTCTCGAGCACTCGACATAGAAATCGAGCTAGAGATTTGTATAGACGAATATATGAAATCTCAAAAGTACTCGCATACTTCAATGTCGATAATTGCCCCTCTGAGCACCAACCACCCCCGTATTTTTAAAAACATTTGAAAGCATTTGTTCCAAGGCATCATCATCATCATCTTAGCGTTATTTCCAGTTTGCGTCTCAAACTGGTGCTTTGGAGCAGCGCGGTGCCGTTTTCCTGCTACACTTGTCCACCTCGCACGGTCTTTAGCCAAAACTCCGCGCTATGCAAAATAAAAGAAGAATAGCTATAGCAGCAACGGCAGATTAAAACACAGCAGCACTTGCCTTCATTTCAAGGAAGAAGCTACGTGACTCGATAATGTATAAAGTCAAGTCAGCCAGTCCGACCTACGAACCGAATCAACACAATTGAATTGCTTACGCACAACAAAAGTGTTAAGTCATCGAGGCAAATGAAAAATCGTGCCAAACCACGTCTAAGGTCACCTGCAGCCACGCCCCCACTTAAAAAGCCATTAAGACGGCGCTTGGGCCGTTGATAGGGTTGATAGGCGTCCGGATAAAGCCGGACTTACGCTTTATGGTTGTGTGTCCGGCCAAATTAGAAGGTGTTCAGTCTCACTGGAATTTGTTAGAATTTAAATTGAACTTTTCTTTTGCATTTGTTATGTGTTAGCTCCGAAAAGGACTGTATACCTCTCTTTTTATTAAAGATCCAATAATAAGACTATCAATTTAGGGATTTTATCGAAATGTCCGGCCAAACTGATTGAATTGTCCGGCATTTCGTTGGCAACCCTAGCCGTAGAATGTATATTTGTAGAGGTGTATTCAGAGAAATATACAGGTCATATTATAAACAACCTTGATGACGAAGGTACTCGTTAAATATGGATTTTGCGAATGTCTAATGGTCTCCGAGGGACATTTTAGGCTGTCTCGGAACGGCAATTGCGCGGCTATTCGTATTTTGGTCACGTACTAGGTTTAGGTCGTACATCTTTGATGATAAATGTCAGTGCTCAAAGTTGCGTGCGGTGTTTTATTTCTCTGTCACAGTTTGTGAACGTATTCATTACTGTCTTGTGTAACTTGGTTTTATATTTCTATTTCACTAGGGGGAACTCGAGGGCTTGATAAATAGTCTAATATAAGGGACGATAATGTAAAAACAGACGCTCAGACAGAGATATAGAGCTCAGCAAAAATTAAAGACAAACTGTTAATAAATACATATTGATAGAAAGTAAAATAAAAAAGTATCGTGTGCAAATCCCATATAGTGCAGAACTTTTAGGTGTTTTACGTGGTCATCACATAACGTACTTAAATTGTACAACTGCACATTATGTAACCTAAACGCAAGATCATACGGCCAAGCAAACAATATCGATTTCCATTGGTTTTCGTCCAACACTTCGGAAGGCCCTCACGATATAATATTCAGAAGTCTTTCACAGGATCACGTGCACGCAATCTCAATGTCATGAATACTGGAGTTCCTTTTAGTGATGCGACTCGAATTAAAGTCACTCAGATTTTTTATGTGCTAAGGGGTAGACGAGCAGATTACCTGATGGGAAACGATTCCCATCGGGTGGACTGGACACCCGCAACACCTGAGGGATTAGAAGTGCGTTGCCGGCCTTTAAAAATTCAGTATGCTCTTTTTTTGAAGGATTGAAAGTCGTATCGGTCCGATATACCGCGGGCGATAGTTCATTCCACAGTTTTTTCGTAAGTAGCAATACATTTAAAAAAAAACGCACAATTCTGGATTGCCAGTAAATAACAGGGAATCTGTCTTAGTTGTACAAAAAAGTCTTGACAGCAAATTTTTGTGCAAGTAAGGGGGTTCCCGTGAATGCCATAGCAAACCGATGGGGCTTACCCTATGACGTTAGCGGCATAAGCGCTATCATTATCCTTTCACAACTTTACTGACAAATATTACCCATGTACAAAATGTTCCTCCAGCTGAGGTAGCTCGAGTAGACAGGTTACTCACTCAATTACCCATGTCCCTTCAAGTAAAAGGGAGCTCAAGTCGCGTCCCTATTTCCTTGGCGATTCCCTGTCCCATATTGCTTCCTTGAACGCATATTACGCACTTGAATAGCGGTGGATGTGCTCAAGTGACCATTCATGGGCTCGGCCAATTCTACGTATGCCCAGCGAACCCTTTTTATGGTGTGAATAGTGATATGTATGTTATTTCGTATGCTCCTTTGTTCATATTTAGATATACTGCAACCGTTTTCAAAGCATTTCGATTTTCGATCGCCTTTAGGTCGGTCTTTATTTATTCAAAACTTTATGGCACGAATATCGTAACAATAGGCCAATTTTTATAAGTTTAGGAGAAAAGAGACTTTTCTATACTTTACTAACTGTAAAAGAGAATTTGGTAATCAGATCGATGAACATTTCATATCGTCTTATATCAGAGGTTACCAGCTAACTTAAATCCGCCCGATCTACGTGTACTTTTTAGGGTAGCCAAATGGCAAAAAACGGAACCCTTATAGATAAGTCATGTCTGTCCGTCTGTCCGTCCGTCCGTATGTCACAGCCACTTTTCTCCGAAACTATAAGAACTATACTATTGAAACTTGGTAAATAAATGTATTTTGTTAACCGCATTACTATTTTTACACAAAAATTGGAAAAATATAAAAAAAATTGGGGGGTCTCCATACTTGAAACTGAAACTCAATTTTTTTTTTTTTGTGTCGGGTATCTATGGATAGGTCTTTAAAAATGATATTGAGGTTTTTAACATTTTTTTTTCCTAAATACAATACTTTCGCGTAAGAGACGCTCCCATAAATTGTGCCCCCCCCCCCCCCTTAACTTCTATAATAAATTAATTATAAAACTAAAAAAAATATATGATGTACATAATCATGAAAACTATGAACGAAAATTGGTTTGAACTAGACATAGTGAGTAGTTTTTTTTAAAACGTTACAAACCGTTAACCGCTTTTTACCTTCCATATATCTTACTTACTGCTACGGAACCCTTCATGGGCGAGTCCGACTCGCACTTGGCCGGTTTTTTTTAATATTAACTTGTCATTCTGATTGACATAACCAGGTCAAAACCAACAAATCAAAGATCATTAAAATTGGCCCCCCGTTTATTGAGTAGTGTAGTTACATTACACTACTCAATAAACGGGGGGCCAATTTTAATGTAAAACTCGAGTAATATATAAGATTTATTTCTGACGATTTACTAGCTAAAGAATAATTGCGACTGTCATCACATATTTCATCTGCACAAAAATAACCTTTAAAGCAATTTTGACTATTAATCCTCATCAATAAACCCTTAACTGTACAATTTTACACTTGCTATAACAGATGGTAATTCTCATTTCCAAATGGTGTAAAGCCAGTTTAAGCAGCAATTATACAGCACTTATTTCTTAACTGCCAGTTAAATTGCACCATCAGTTTTATAATAGCATTGATAAGGGCAACAATGCCCTGAATAGCACAATGTAGATCGATTTGGAAACTGACGAAATCTTCTGTTACAGTGTGACCCTTTGGATGAAGAGCAATGGTGGAAATGGGTAATAAATAAAGAAAAAAAATACTTTAAGTAGCCCAATGGATAACAACGAGCACCTTTCCAACAGGTCGTAAGTTCCAATTTGAGCCTACCTCTGGATATTTAAAAATATGCGCTTGGTTCTACAACTATCAAACCATCAACAGGATAAATTGAAAATTTAAAAAACCCCCGACGGCGGCCATCTTTGATTTGAAATTTGTCACAATAAATATATTTTGCTACTCAAGCACTTTTATATCATACCCATATTGTGAGAGTTGTGTTAAAACATACAATCCATACCTTTTTGACGGCCATCTTGGACCGATTTTTATCCAACATGGCTAAGATTTATTTATCTTTCAAAAAAAAAACAAAATCAAAATCGGTTCATTCGTTCGGGAGCTATGATGCCATAGACAAACACACAGGCACACACCCATACACGCACACACACACACACACACACAGACACGTCAAACTTATAACACCCCATCGTTTTTGCGTCGGGGGTTTAAAACTACACGTTACAGATAGTTTAAATTGTGGATAGCCAAAATTGTTGAGATAATGACTGCGTCTGGTTCAGCTATCCAGGCCAAGGCTTACGAAGGTCAGACAGCAGTCGCTTTATAGCCATAGTTTCATAATCCTGGATCGTGGTTAAAGAGTACCCCGGACTGCGAAGCGACGCAAAGACGATAGAATAGTAATTTATGGCTGTCACAAAATGAGGGTTATTAAAACACGAGCGAGATTAAAAAAAGAGCCTTGGCGAGTTTTTTAACAGTATTCGCGAGTCTTTTACGGAAGTAAAACAACAGTATACGAAAAGTACCTACCATATAAACCTCTTTGCCAAAATAAATATTGATAGCTTTGTCCTAATTTTTTCATTTAAAAATAATGTTGCCATAAAGTGGCAGCTGTTGTTCCATAAAGTGCAAAAAAAGATCAATATGCAAAATCCGCAGGAGAACTAAGGTTACAGACATAGCCCAAAGGATTGCATGCCTCAAGTGGCAATGGGCAGGGCACATAGCGAGGAGAACAGACGGCCGTTGGGGCGGAAAGATCCTCGAGTGGACGCCACGTACAGGAAGTCGCAGCCGTGGCAGGCCCCCCACAAGGTGGACCGACGATCTGGTGAAGATCGCGGGAATCCATTGGATGCGGGCGGCACAGGACCGATCTGTGTGGAGAACATTGGGGGAGGCCTATGTCCAGCAGTGGACGTCTATTGGCTGAAATGATGATGCAAAACCCTAACTTTTTAATTCACTGTAAAGCTATCAATATAATAAAGCTTGTCAAAAGGGTGTTTATTTTTGATTTCTTAATTTGAAAATAATGACATGAGTGTAAATAAAAGTATATTTTGCCGCTTCAATATAGCCTCAATAATCAACTTCAATCTCATCAAACACACCGCTGCCTTAAAAATCACCTGGCGTCGGCGTAAATATGTAAATCACTCTCATTGTATATCAAGGGAGCTCACAATGGTACCAGTATTACGAGTACCTATTTAAGGCTACGCACAAATGAGCCGCCAAACTGGGGTCTTAGCGCGAAGACGTCCTGTAACGATTGAGAATATACCTATCACATCCAAACAAAGGAGAAACAGCGCGTGTGAAAGGGTGGGGCACTACAATTCAGTCGTAACGACCAGCTCGCGCTAAGGCCTGATATTTTTCACGTGATAGATTTTTTTGTTTTAGGTTAGCTTTTGCCGCTGCCTATAGCCCGGAATACTAGAGGAGTTACAAGTGCACTGTCAACCATATAACTCCCCTCGGATTGGCCTTCGGGTACCCAAAATCACTCGGAGAAACACTTTGCAGGCGCTGCTTCACACTGGTTTTGTGAGGCCGTGGTAACACTACGATGGAGCCGGCTCATTAATGGCGAAGCGTGGCTCTCCCACGCTAAAATCTCTATAGATAACACTAATGTGACACTTCCTAAGTAGCTAGCATTTACTCTCTAACTAACTACTCCGTTAAATATTAGTTTGATTAGAATGATAGGTGTCACTTAGCTTTAATTTCAATAAACAAAAGGTTTATCATTTTAACCAGATTTCATTCCACAGATTTGTATTACCTATAGACCTAAAGATCATTTTTCTGTAACACCAATGGCTGTCATTCCAATCAAGCTACATTTGGCGAACTATAGTATTCCTATTTTACTTTTTTTATGATTTAGACATCTTACAAACTAACAGAAAATAATCCAAGCCGCAATATATAATTAGGATTTTTTTGTTAGCCCATATTGTCCCACCGCTAGACCAAGGTCTTCCTAACTTCTTCCAATGATCCCTATTCATTGCCAAAGTTTCCCGTTTTCGAGATTGTTGGTCCATATCGTCACGCCATCTCTTTTTAGGCCTAGGTACCTCTTAGTCGATGACCGTATCAAAACGCACCCGGAAAGGTGGACCCGGATTAGGAATATTAGTATTACATTTTTTATTAGAACCAGCTGTCAAAGTATCATTGTCCTATTATCTATAGCGGTCACCGACCACTAGTGGTGATAAACCACCTGTACAGGTCACTGAACTTTTTATTTGCGCAGGACTAAAGATAACGCAACAACCCCGGGTACCTCGTCTACGCTAAACCTTAGCTCTATTTACTTTTATGAACCGTTTTATACCTTAATGATTTGCTATTACGGAGATCTGCCTGCCTTTGAATGTACTATCTTCATCGTTTATTGTTGTACTTATTTTAAAGAAACGGCGAGAAAACTCTGTGGGTTTTTCATTTTCGGAGAGCGGACAAAAGAAAACAAGTCTTGTCGAAGAAGAAATTAAAAATTTAATTTGTTTGAAAGTTTAACAAATTTAAAAGTACAAAAAGTTAAAGTAAACTATAGATATTATGATTTTGGCTAACAAAGAACTAGAGCTAAACTCCTAATTTGAGAAATAGAATATAAATAAAATAGTCGCAACCCCTCAAGGACGGCTTATTGAGGCTCTCAGAGACGTCAATGAAGCTAAATGTTCATTAACTTAATTATAGATAGTCTTTATGCGTATTATTTTAAGTGTCATTAATTAAAGTTAATTTTATGTCTCTGGGTGTGGGTGTATGCAAGAATAGCAGAGGATTGCTATGTCAAGAAGCTTATTTGGGTTGGACGTCCCAGAATCATCACACGCATTTCGTGCAAATTGGTTTTGACGTGTTGTTGGGTACACAAAATAAATATACACAGAAGGTAGGTAGGAAGAATTGACTTACGCGTCAGTATATCGTATCGTGTGTCTCACGCACAAGTCCGGTCATACTCTGTCTCTGTCTAAGAGTCAAAATTGAGTCGCTCACGCTGGAGCGTTCAGCTCGGGTTCGCGATGTAAGTAGACGTTCTATTTCAACTAACAAAATAATTGTGGTAATTTAACGACTAACATAAAAGTATGGAAAAATGGGGCCTTTCAGGATGGTTTATACCGGAAGACTGCCTCGGTGGCGCAATGGTTAGTGAGTCGCACTTTAAAGCGACGGTTCCGCTTGGGGTCTCCGGTTCGATCCCCGGGTCGGGTCAAAATTTGTACCTGAGTTTTTCTGTTAAGAAATTCTCGGTGTTAGCCCGGAGTCCAGAAGTTGGCGGTCTTGTAACCCCGTGCCTCGGAAAGCACATTAAGCCGTTGGTCCTGCGCCTAATCCTTCTTTGGTCGTGACACACTAGTGTCCCATCGAAATAAGAGGGTACGGGAATAGAGAGTGCACTTGTGTCTGCGCAAATACTTGTGCACTATAATATGTCCTGCGTCGATGGCTGATCGCTGAGATTGGCCGCCATGACCGAAATATCGGTTTGGAGGACATTATAATAATAATAATTCTCACAACATCTCATACGTTGACCTGATTCCGTACTAAGTAGCTTAAGCACTTGTGTTACAGATATCAGACAACAGAGGAACACAAATATATACTTAAATACATATATTACACCCAGACACCGAACAAACACAAGTGTTCATCGCACGAATGTTTGTCCAGGGTGGGGATCGAACCCACGACCTTTGGCGTAAGAGGCAGGGTCACTACCAATTGCGCCATCCGGTCAGTCAATATACCAGAAGGCAATGCATAAAACCTAACAAACACCACTAACTAACTAGGTGTTAGCACCATTATTTCTAGATTATTTCTACAACATTATTTCTAGAGTTTCAAAAATTTATAGGTTATTTAAGATATCTACCTATTCAGATATTAACAATAACATGCAAAGGCCAGGCTATTCAACTATGCGGGAAAAACTAACGACGTCTTGAAAAATACGTAGGTACTTGAACTCGATGACGTCATCACTTTGAGTTGCCTGTGGAGTGTGACATTTTAGATAAATGCTTAAGAAAATATTTACTTAACACATACTTGTGAATTACCTATAAGTATATTACGTCCGAATGATGAAACCTCAACTACGAATCATTGGACAGGGCCTAACGAAACGTAAGTGAAATCTGTTATTGTTCCCGGGTCATTGTATTTTGTGACCACAGAACACACTTTGGGCTTGACGTCATAATAAACTGATTACTAGGGATGCACAAGACCGTGCGATGTGGAGGAGTCGAAGTTGAAAAGCGCGGGCGCCAAAACGACAACTTAGGACGGAACCGGTACGATGAGAGATGGATGGCGATCTAATACTGTGCGTTTTTGCCGGAACTTTCTACCACGTACCTCAGTTCTGTGGAACGGTTTGGCTGCAGGAGTGTTTCCGGACGGCTACGACTTAGGGACCTTCCAGAGAAGATTGTACTCTTTTTTAAAAAGGCCGGCAACACATTAGCGATCTCTCTGATTTCGCGGATGTTCATGGGCGGCGATGATTACTTTCCATCAGGTGACTCTAGCATATAAAACACACACACTTTGGGATAAAGTATACAATAGGTATGTCTTGAAATATCTTGATGTGATCAAAAATGCTTACTAACGCGCATACAATTTTGAACATGAGTCATGGAATGGAGAAAATGGGTAGAAAGTGTGAAAAATGTCACTCGTAAATAATAAAAATTAATCAAATTATTTACGATCGTCGCTCGTCAAAAAGCACCAAGGCTAAAATCTCCATTTCCAGAAACTCTTAAAACGTGACCGTATCTCCCAAACTGTCTCGTAAAAGAGACGAAGAAGTCATACCATAATATATTCAGCACAGGATTGCAGCTCATCCCCGTATTCGTAGTTTTCTGCGACAGTAAACACAGCGTAGAAACTTTTATTGTCTGCTGTCAGAAAGATCTAGATAAATAAAGATTACAGTCATAAAGTAGTGCGTAACAAAGTAAGGGTCATTAATCTTAAGTTACTGATACGGAGTAGACACCACGTTGAGCGCCAACTTTTAGAAATGCTTGATAACACGCACATCACCTTTCTTATTGCCTGAGTTAGTGACTTCTTCTTTATATTATAAGTTCGTTTGGTCACCGACGTCAGACACAGGTCTGGCTCTAGGTGTTAGCACCTAACAACATTATTTCTATACAGTTATAAAATTTATAGGTAATTTAAGATATCTACCTATTCAGATATTGGATACTACCTATTCAGATACATGCAAAGGCCAGGCTATTCAACTATAAAATGGACACTATAAAAAACTAAATCGATAAAATTGACTCACGGGAGTCAAATGATCAATTTTATCGACAAATTCACTATAATAAAACATTCTTTCCTATTGTTAAAAAAGTAGCATTTTTTTTTGCTATCGTATCGTTTATATTGTGTAAGAAGCACTTGACATAACCTCACCTGATGTTAAGTAACGACACGGTGTAAAATGTGACATGCTTAACTAGAAGTCCGGTCTTCAAATCATGAGTGATGATTTGAAGACCCCAAGGTTCTACTTCCGAATTCTTGTTCTTCCAAATGTTTCGACCTAAAAATGGGAATGAAACTCGCTTCGTAAAACGACAGTATCCATTTATGCGTTTGTATAATAGGGAGGACATAATAAGGTTATGCTACAAAGTACACGGTCAGGTCCAAATGTAATCGATGGAATATCGACAGACCCACCACTTTGCGACGATGTTCTATAGATTGAAGCTGGCTGATTAGGTGTTCGTCGTTGTTGATGAGTCTCTTGAGACTACAGTCTTTCGGGAAAGGAACCCGGAGTTGGGCGCCAAGTGAAGTGACAAAAATTGATTGGAAATCTTTCAGGCAATTTCTATTTATTGGTTAATTACATACCACAGACTCTAGGTCCGTGCCTTTGCTTGCTAGTAGTTACACTGAGTTATTGCTTGCTTATAGTTATGGTTCTCCGCGAACAAAAATTTCTTTTCTTATTAATATATTTGCTTATCTGTTATCACAAAACTTTTTGAGACATATACATGTCAAAGTATTATTTAGCGGACCCCGGGCTTCAAAGCTCTAGTTGGGGGCGCAACGGAAATTAGCACAAGGATGTTGATAACATGATGTCACACTCTTGACAGAGTGGTTGTGGTCTTCACACCAGCTTGCAGTGATCTCGCACATGTAAGGGGCCATTTTCATGGAGCTAGTCAACCCTATGGGACCTTTTTTACCTCCCCTATCCTTTGCACTTCACGAAAGATTCAATTCATCAGCGTCACGATGTCTTTAGGATTTAGAGTGCTTGCAGTCTGGTAGGATAAGCATGATTCTTTTCTAGTAGAGCATTGAGGGGAGTTTTTACTAGATCCGTCCAGACTCCAGCGCATTGGTGAACTGCTTCGTGCTCTTTCGCTTCAACTTCCCTTACACTATAAGTATGTCGGCAGATGAGTCACCAAAACCAATTATACGTTTGGAAATACATACTTAGGTGATACGAATGAGAGACAAACTTCAATGACGTGAGGGAACCTTGTTCATACATGGGTAAACCACAGCTAATATCGTGGCACAACAAACTTAAACGGCAACCCAGTAATAATATTGTCCTAGTTCGTACACTCGTAATTTATATCCTAGTTCTGCAGCGGAGATGGTATCTTCCATCTAAGTTTGTTGCGGTGACGCGAACACTCAATTCAGAGTTGGGAAAACATCGTTAGTGTTGTTATTGCGATGTCACAACGCTATGTAACTAGATAAGATTCTAGAAAGGCACGGAAGCTGCTGTATTTCTAACTTAGGATTACAGCGCCACCTTGTGGAAGTCGCAGCCGTGGCAAGCCCCCTACAAGGAGGACCGACGATCTGGTGAAGATCTCGGGAATCCATTGGAAGCGGGCGGCACAGGACCGATCTGTGTGGAGAACATTGGGGGAGGCCTATATCCAGCAGTGGACGTTTATTGGCTGAAATTATGATGATGATTACAGCGCAAATGTGCGTATACCTACTCTTGTCAATAAAGTCGTGGAAAAAAATGATGGCCCCACTGCCGCTTATGTCATAAAGCAAGGTTACCCCATTGATTATTAAACAAAGGAACTTCGTTATAGTTTCTCAAGAAATATTTTCACGACCAGAGTGTACATAGACAGTGTTCATCATCATCATCATCATCATCAGCCTATCGCAGTCCACTGCTGGACGTAGGCCTCTCCGATTGTTCGCCACTGTGATCTATCCATGGCTTCTCGCATCCGACCGACGCAGGATGGCTGGCAAGAGCTTGCCAGCCATCCTGCGCAGATCGTCCCCCCACCTAGCCAGAGGGCGCCCTACATTACGTTTGCCAAGACGCGGTCTCCACTCCAGAACCCGTTTACCCCATCGGTTGTCGGTTCTGCGGCTAATATGGCCAGCCCACTGCCACTTAAGCTTGCTAATCCGGTGAGCAATGTCGATAACTTTGGTTCTCTGCCGGATCACCTCATTTCGGATTCGATCTCGGAGAGAGACGCCGAGCATTGCTCGTTCCACAGCCCGCTGAGCGACCTTTAACTTGTGGACCAGCCGTACCGTAAGTGTCCACGTTTCGGCTCCGTATGTCATGACGGGTAGGACGCACTGATTGAAGACTTTCGTCTTTAGGCACTGTGGTATCGACGATACGAAGACACAGACAGTGTTCAATGTTAGCTTATCATCAATGTCCCAGTGTGTCAGTGCCAGTTGCGGTCAAACCTGAAGTTAAAATAAAATATCAGCGAAATACCCATCAAGCCCAGAATACTCACGAACGTTCTCCAGTCGTCTAAATCTGTTATTTCCTTATGGATAGTTTGTATGTCGAAAGCCACTCAACCTGATTTTCTGTACATTTAGCCGTGTAGATTGCTCAGTGAAACACAAACCGACACAGAAGGTCGTCCTCAGAACTTCACAAAGGCGTTCGCCCTTTGTGAAGGGATGTAAACTCGCTGATAAGAGGCTCAAATGGAATTGAATATTGGACCTACTTAGTAGACACAAATATGAATCCGTTGTGTGGGCGTAGATCTTGCCCCGTTTACAGTCCGAACTTTGGTATTGATACCTACCGAACATTGATGTCTTCCATATAACCGACAATAAGAATAATAAATTATTTATTTAAATAAATACAAATTCAAATTACAAATTCGTTGAAGCAGTTAGGCGCACATGTAATAGCGCAAGCGCTGGTTCACGTCGATTTTCCGTGAGGCTGTGGCATCACTCATGCCGAACTGTGGCTTTGCCACAGTTAATCAATTTCTGCGCTGGCTTCCAAGCAGGCTCTTTTTCCGACGCTCTTTTTAGAGAAAAGTAACTTTTTTTAAGTCTACTGAAGTGGTTCCAGTCGAAACATCCTAATTTGAAAACAGTGCTCTAATCAAGGGTATTTTATCTGATATCTAGAATATTGTTTTTAGATCCCAATATTGGATCCAAAAATTTCATTCATTGTCTGTTTCACTGAAGCTTTCGTCGAAAAAGCTTTATTTATTTGTCCGAATAAAGAGTCAAGGGTAAATTGAGTTTACTCAAAATTCTATCCTTTATTTTAGATTACTTTTTGATCAGTTTGGCTTTAAATAAAATTTGTAATATTAAAATTACTTTTTAAAAGTGAGCCAAGTTTAGTTTCAACCTTAATTGCTCGAAAACAAATGAAAAATTCTCAGAGACCAAACAATATTATGAGTTTAAAGTTATCCATTGAAACACAAGCGAACGAAGCCAATGTGAAGATTTGTTGTTATACATGGTGGTACAGACAGCTACACATCTGGTTACTACAATCTATCAAAATTCCTCAATTTATAATGAACCGAACCTGTTTGACATTAAGGTGAAAATCGACTTAAGAAATTTAACAGATTTGATGTGTGGTTGTACGTACTTGATCTTAAACACGATTAAAAATCTTTAGGCAATATAAGGTAACGGTTTCTATCTACCTGTCTTCTATTATTCTGGCTGGCCATTACAATCCTGTCTAAGTCTATTTTCAAAAGAAAGTTGTAGTTTTGTGTCCCGACAATAGATAAATGATAGTCATTAATATCATTATTGCATTAATTTTTCACTTAGTATGTTTCTATCCGAAAATCTTTCCAAGTACGAGTAAATTTACTAACCCCCAAGTTACGGGATATCAAAAGGAACAAACTGTATAAGGTCTTCTTCATCTGTAATTCGTTGCATCCGAAGCTTTCGCTTTGTAACCCAAGGTTTTTTTTATGTAATAGGTAGGCAGACGAACAGACGGATCACCTGATGGTAAGCAATTGCCGCCGCCCATGGACACCCGCGACACCAGTGGAGTCACAAGTGCGCTGCCAAACTTTAAACCCCCCCTATCCCCCGGATTGGGCCTCCGGTACCCTCACTCACGCAGCGAAACACAGCACAGTGCTGCTTCACGCCGGTTTTCTGTCAGGTCGTGGTATCACTACGGTCGAGCTGGCCCATTCATGCCGAAGCATGGCTCTCCCTCGGCACTTGTATAAAATAAGGTAATAGAGCAAAATTTATCAGTGGTTGATAATTTCGGACAATAGAAAAGGTACATTAATTCCGTGTACCGTGTGGCACTCATCGTCATCGTCATCGTCAGCCCATTTAAGTCCCCACTGCTGGGGCACGGGCCTCCCTCAATCACATGAGGGGTTATTGCCATACTCACCACGCTTGGCAGACGGGTTGGCGAGGGTTTTGATATAAATGCAGAGTTTTCCTTCTCTGGGTGCTGATGATCATGCCAGCAGCTTTACCTTAGTCGCCTTTTACGACACCTCGTTAAGAGTGAGGGTGGCCTATTCTACTCTGCCGGGACCACACGGCCTACCGTACCGTGTGGCACTGTTTAAAGCAAAGTCAAAATCCCACATGAGGTAGGATATAACGAGAATCTGCGGTTTACACTAAGATCAGAATAACAAGGACAGTAGCAGGAATCCGCGGGATTCCAAACAAGCGTGGTGGGCAGTGGACACCTGTGATAACAATCACAAGAGGCGCAATACCTAGCGCCCGAGGACTCGCCATAGGGCTGCCGAGTGATATACAAAACAAAGACTAAAACTTCTTTGTAGGTTCGTTACTTTGTTTAAAAGCATTCGACGACGAACATCTGTGTTTTTTTTTATTAAACGAAAGAAAAGCATTTGACCTCAATCTCACCTGATGTTAAGTGAAGATGAGTGGACCATGCTTGCCCGTGAAAAGCCTATTCACTTTTGCCTGAAAGGGGATCAGGTTATAGCATACAGAAACCAACGCTGGTTTATGTTACACTGATTGTGGCATAAGAATACCTTTTTTTTTTATGATATAAGTTGCAGACGAACCGACGGATCACCTGATGGTAAGCAATTACCGCCGCCCATGGACACCTGAAACACCAGTGTTGTCACAAGTGCGCTGCTTACCTTTTAATCCCCCTTCTCCTGGATGTGGCCTCCGGTACCCTCACTCACGCAGCGAAACACAGCGCATGCCGGTTTTCTGTGAGGACGTGGTATTACTCTGGTTGAGCCGGCCCATTTATGCCGAAGCATGGCTCTCCCGCTGTTAACCTGTGTTAATTTAATATGTAACTCGTTTTAACACGCCACACGCCGTGTGGTCCCGGCAGAGTAGAATTGGAATTACCGAGGTGTCGTAAAAGGCGACTAAGGTAAAGCTGCTGGCATGATCATCAGCACCCAGAGAAGGAAAACTCTGCATTTATATCAAAACCCTCGCCAACCCGTCTGCAAAGCGTGGTGAGTATGGCAATTACCACTCATGTGATTGAGGGAGGCCCGTTCCCCAGCAGTGGGGACTTAAATGGGCTGACGATGAATTTCAGTTATTGAAATGCTTTGCACTGCCTTCCCCTTTTACTAATACGTTATTTTTTTCCTCTACCCAAAGGTTGTATGGAAAAAATCACTACGCTACAAGACCGCCGTAATGTGTGTCTGTTGTTGTTATATCATACTTGCATTTTGTTTTTGTGCAGTAAATCACAATCTATCTACTCGTATGTCAACGCAGAGCCGAAACTACTAGATCAAACCCATGTATAAATTAAAAAATGTCGGGTAAAATACACACTACACACTTCTTGTGGTATCAACTTCCCGCAGCGGTATTTCCGAACCGGTACGACATTGAGATCTTTAAGAAATAAGCTTATACCTTCCTAAGAGGCCGGCACCGCATCTCCATTTGTTCTGGTGTGGCTGATGTCTAAGGGCGGCGGTGATCACTTGCCATCAGGTAATTCGCTTGCTTGTTTGTCTCCTTTTCTCATAAAACAAAACTTATAACATACCGTCTAATAGGTTTAGAATCTGCGATTTCGTAACGTGTGGTCTCGGAAGAATCCTATTAATAAAACAGTTCCGTAACTTATGGTCTCAGCAGAATCCTATCGATAAAATAATTTCGTAACGTATGGTCTCGGCAGAATCCTATCGATAAAACAGTTTCGTAACGTATGGTCTCGGCAGAATCCTATCGATAAAATAATTTCGTAACGTATGGTCTCGGCAGAATCCTATCGATAACATAATATCGTAACGTATGGTCTAGGCAGAATCCTATCGATAAAACAGTTTCGTAACGTATGGTCTCGGCAGAATCCTATCGATAAAATAATTTCGTAACGTATGGTCTCGGCAGAATCCTATCAATAAAAGTTTCAGAACAATTACGTAACGTAGGATTTCGGCAGAATCCTATCGATAAAACAGTTTCATAACAGTTTCATAATAGTTTCGTAACAGTTTCGTAATGTATGGTCTCGGCAGAATCCTATCATCGATAAACAGTTTTTTATTAAAAGACTAATCGCAACAGGCAAAATCACACTCAAGAACAAATATTACAGTAATATATACTTTGAAAAATAGGTCAAAAACTGGGTCACTAAAGTTTTGCATTTTGCCATTATTCAAAATCAAAACATATTTAAAAGCTTAGTTTAAAAGGCACAACTTTGAATGAATGTGTGAGGGACAACTTTGAATGAATACCATATTATAATCATTTTTCTTGGTGCCCAGTATACAGCCCTATTTCGCTATTATGTATCACGTAAAGTGGCAGTGTGTTTACATTCGCGTCTTCAGTCCAGTTATCGCTAAACTAATATTGAGGTTATACAATATCCGCAAAATAAAACAAAAAAAGTATCATGCTTTTATTCCGGAAACACGTTTCAAGGAGTTGACATTGATATTGATAAAAAAAAAGTTGATAAAAAAAGATGAACAAACGTATAAAAGCCAATTTAAACGATATTCATCATCTTAGCGTGTCATGGAGTCAGAGGTGGACCATGATGCGCAAAGTATTGTGTTAAGAAAAAAAATATGTTAAAAACCTCAACATCATTTATAAAAGACCTATCCATACGTACCCCACACGAATAGGTTTGATAAAAAAAAATTGAGTTTCAGTTTCAAGTATGGAGACCTCCCTATTTTTTTTATTTTTTCCAATTTTTGTAATGCGGTTAACAAAATACATCTATTTACCAAGTTTCAATAGTATAGTTCTTATAGTTTCGGAGAAAAGTGGCTGTGGCATACGGACGGACGGACGGACGGACAGAAGCACAGAAGGACAGAAGGACAGGACAGAAGGACAGAAGGACAGAAGGACAGAAGGACAGAAGGACAGAAGGACAGAAGGACAGAAGGATAGAAGGACAGACGGACAGACGGACAGACATGACTACGGAACCTTAAAACAACGACTACCGTCTGCAAACTTTTCACACGTTAATCAGACCAACTGGTCCGTGGTTAGATTCACGTTCAGAATAAAACACACGAACAGAACAGCGTGTCGAGAACAGGTGCGAGAAAATAGTGAGTTAGTGAACAGTGGTATCGCAGGTGCGCGTAGTAAGAGACTGCGAAGGACGGTAGACCGATTTGTCTGCCAGAACTTACCCGCAAAAACTTCAGTTACTGCGTGACCATGGCGCTTGCAACAGCGCGAAATATCGAAAACTCAAAAATAAGGTACATGGTAGAAATCCTATTAATGGTTAACTATTCTAATGTTAGTGACCATGAAAGTTTAAAACAATATAAATTATCTCAACGTTTGAGAAACTATCCGAAATGTGCAAGTTGTTTTCCTCGAACACCGAGCCAATGGAGGAAATACGCACACACGAATAAATCAAAAATCTGGAGGTGCATGCTCTGATTTGAATGTGGACCGACGACGGGCGATTGAAACTCGATCATGTACCACACATCTGTCTTCATCCATTTTACACGTTAGAACGTCACAGCCTGACGTCGTATTTAACTGTCTGATCAAATATTTGAACTGCGATGATCGATCGAATCGTGATGAAAACATTACGGCACACATCTATATTCATAATGTTAATGAATGTGTTTGTTGATTGGATACTAGTGGCTGGCCTGTGGCTATGCGTGGATTCGGTTTGCCACAATAACGTGTAGTTTATCATTACGACCGTGGGAGAGCCACGCTTCGGCATGAATGGGCCGGCTCGACCGGAGTGACACCTACGGCCTCACAGAAAACCGGCGTGAAGCAGAATTGTGCTGTGTGAGTGAAGGTACCGGAGGCCTAATCCGGGGGAAAGGGGGGTTTATAGGCATAAAAATATTACTATTTTGTCAAAATCTTTAAATGTAGTTTGGAATATCTTGGAAATATTTACTGGTAACTATTTACGGTACCGTATTGGCCGTGTGGTCCCGGCAGAGTAGAATAGGCCACCCTCACTCTTACCGAGGTGTTGTAAAAGGCGACTAAGGTAAAGCTGCTGGCATGATGGCATGATCATCAGCACCCAGAGAAGGAAAACTCTGCATTTATATCAAAACCCTCGCCAACCCGTCTGCCAAGCGTGGTGAGTATGGCAATTACCCCTCATGTGATTGAGGGAGGCCCGTGCCCCAGCAGTGGGGACTTAAATGGGCTGATGATTTAGGGTAAGGTTACTTTAGCTATTACTGACCTGTCTCAAATATTTACTCTGTAGGCTATACAGAGTCGATGTTGTAGGACATGTAGGTGTCGGTTTAAAACCTTTCTTTTAGTTTAAGAAATTCGCATAAAAAATATGTAAAATATACCTATACCACAAAAGTGTGCTTACATTGTATTAAATAATATAATTAGTAAGCACATTTTTTTCTGACTTACTTTATCACACCACGTTTAATTACAATGCTAATTGGATTTGTAAAATGAACCTCCCATAGTAATATTGCACGTAAAGCATAATTTTAAAAGAACATAACCATTTTAGATAAGTAACAATACAATTAGCAACTTATAAACCATACAAATATCATAACTACAATACAATTATGTTACCAAGAGGTTTTTTACTATTTAACATGTTCTGTTTATGTTTTCTGATTTTCATTTACGTTCGTACCACAAAATAATAATGTCTTTCTATTTTCTGTTTGTACAATCTGGCGTCTAAGGTATCCTAGCCTAGACACACAAAAAAAGATGTTTATTTTTTGCTGTCATCAAACGACCGATTCCGACAGAAGAATCACAGCGACGGTACGTCACTGAATGTCTTTGCCGTCATTTATCTAGTGCAAAAATAAACAGTCTCTCAGGCATAAAAAATAAAAATGTGAACGTTGAACGCTTTACCTGGGCTATAACGATGATATGCCAACTATAATATTATTCAAATAAATTGGTAACCCTGTATAAACTATTCTAAAGATTTCAAAAATCGTATGGGAGAACGGTCGCACAAAACTCTACAATCAAATGTTTATTCTATAAGAGAAGAGCGTACTCCTTTTTAAAAAGGCCGGCTACGCATAAGAGATCTCTCTGATTTCGCGGATGTTAATGGGCGGCGATAATTGCTTTCCATAAGGTGACTCGCTTGCTCGTTTGTCGCCTCTAGCATAGAATAATAATAGCTATCGGTCAGAACTATTTGAATAGAGAACCTATTTTTAAGCCGGCTTTTAGACCAAAAGAATGAGGTTATCAATATAAATTTTTCTGTATGTTTTTGCATGCTACAAGCGTTCTGTAAAATGATTTTAGATGGTTGTAATAAAAATTATACACCTAGAATTGCGTCACAATGAAATAACAACACATTTTGTGCTTCTAATACGTTATTATATTTTGTGTCATACGCTTATTACACTACTCCACTCATAATAATAATAATAATCAGCCACACAGATCATCACAATCAGATCCGTAGTGTAGGAACTATACTTGGCCTAGGCCCGTACATTTCTGAAAAGCCAGCAAATATCTGTGATGCTCAGCATATAAAGAATATAATAATAATAATTCTCACAACATCTCATACGCTAACCTGATTCCGTACTAAGTAGCTTAAGCACTTGTATTACGGATATCAGACAACAGAGGAACACAAATACATATATTACACCCAGACTCTGAACAAACACAAGTGTTCATCGTACGAATGTTTGTCCAGGGTGGGGATCGAACCCACGACCTTTGGCGTAAGAGGCAGGGTCACTACCAATTGCGCCATCCGGTCAGTCAATATAGCGCTGTTAAGGTAAGAATCTCTGAATGTGAGATAGTTAGGTAAAAATTGTATGCTTTTGTCCTTAAATTTTGACAAGACAAATTTGAGATAGGTTGCAGGCTACCATATTTTAATTACTCATATTCTGAGGCAAAACCTCGTATTTCACTGGACTACACAGACATTTTCGGTTAGACAGTATATAAACCTACTTATTTGTTGGAGAGCACAGCCGATCGAAGTATTTTTTTGTCCGTGATTATTATTAATAGATATTAATCTAAACTAGGTACATATCTATAAGTAGATACTAATTAATTTTGCCGAGGCCGGTCCACTTGTGATAAGCAAAAGAAAATAGTTAGGCCCTTATAATTAATTACTTTATGTGTTGGAATGAAAGATAACCATCCTGCTTGCATGTCATGTTGAGACCATCATACTAATGGCATCGCGTTTTCACTTACCTGGACCACAGAAAGTGTAATTATTTTGTGCCTGGACCGAACAAAATGGATGGATCTCTTATTATTTCTCGTGAAAATGTGTGTGTAACGGCATATCCTTACTAATATTATAAAGGCGAAAGTTTGTTTGGATGGATGTATGGATGGATGTTTGTTCCTTTTTCACGTAAAAACTACTAAACGGATTTTAATGAAACTTTACAGTAATGTAGCTTATAGATCAGAATAACACATAGGCTATAATTTATAAAGATATCTATAAGACCTTGCTTTTATTCGAATTACACGCAGACGAAGTCGCGGGCAAAAGCTAGTTATCAATAATTTCCTGATCAGAAAAGTTTCAGTAGTTACGAAAAAGTGAATGCTTTTTGTGCATTGTTTTTTAAACTAGAGGTAAGGCAATAATAGGTCACCTGCATCCCATGAATCTATTGAATGTTCTGATCTACAGCAGTCGTTTATATGCATTGCTAAAATGTTTTAGTATGTCTGAGCAAACTAGGCTTAGCAAATGTCATGTTGTACAAGGAATTTAAGGTGCTGGCAGAGTCGAGAGAGGAATGGAGACTACTCCACCGACAAGAGCGTCGCTCTTAAATAATACTGAATAAGACTTTCCCTACTTCTTCTTTGATCTTCTTATTTGAAAGCGTCACTCTTGTCAGTGGAACAGCTCCCATTCTTTCCTCGACTCCCCCAACACCCTCAAGTCATTGTAGATACATAGGTACGTCACGATATTCACTTCTTGGACATTGTTCCTTTTTGGCCTTCCTATTCCACTTTCCCTTCCAATATTGTTTTAAGAAACTTGTCATGACGTTTAAAGTCCCTACATAATAATTCCGTTTATGTTTTCGGTGGTTAGGATGATTCCTAACTGGTTAGTTAGGAAAGAGACTAGTGTACAAGACTTTAAATGATAAGGATTCTTGGTCATGTTAATTGATTAATCTTTTGAATTGTTCTATATAGTAGTCTATTAACTTTCATAATTGTAATATTTTTCTCTTCTTAATTGAAACTCTGTAACATCACCATTATTTGAAAAGTGTAACTACTGAGTTTCTTGCTGGTGTCTTCTGAGTAGAAATCGACATTCCGAACCAGCGGTAGATATTATTTTGACATTCATAAGTGTTCTGTGTGGACCTAAATTGAATAAAGAATTTTTATCTTTATCTTATTTTAGAAGAAAATGAACGACAAAGTTTTGGAAATGGTTAGTTCCAAAACATTCTCGTTCATTTTCCTCTCCACGGGACCAGAAGACTTTACAATAGATGCTAAATTATTTATAGAACTTAATTATAAAAAACCGCAATAAATATACGATTTCCTAGTGATTCATCATGAGAAACAAGAAACCCAAGTCAGCAGAACAACTTAGCGGAACCGGTGTCTTGTTCGATGACGCTTGGTCACACTCAGGGATGTCAAATGTAAATACCTATTTAAGTGATGTTAATGAATAAAATAATGCAAAGAAATATTTGAACATTTGTCTCCAAAACTTATTAATATCATCATTATATCAACGTTCCGAATCATTTATATTATGAGTCCACATTCACCCACTGCTAAGTACCTATAGGCCTGTATGTATAGTCATGACTTAATGTCCTATGACCCCTAGGTGGGGCAAAGGGCATCCCACAGTGCTCCGCGCTTCGCGCTTTATTTTATAATAATAATAATAATTCTCACAACATCTCATACGTTGACCTGATTCCGTACTAAGTAGCTTAAGCACTTGTGTTACAGATATCAGACAACAGAGGAACACAAATATATACCTAAATACATATATTACACCCAGACACCGAACAAACACAAGTGTTCATCGCACGCATGTTTGTCCAGGGTAGGGATCGAACCCACGACCTTTGGCGTAAGAGGCAGGATCACTACCAATTGCGCCATCCGGTCAGTCAAGGTATTTCGCTCCAAGTTAATCCTAGGATCTTCGCTTCTGTGATAGTCCACTGCCAGGTTTGATAAGGGCGGCCACGTTTCCGTTTTCCTTGGGAGTTCCAGTCATTGGGCTTGCCTGGGTATGTGGTCCGGTTCCCTTCGGAGTGTGTGGCCGATCCAGTTCCCTTTGCGGCGTTTGATCTGCTGGTCGATCAGTTTTACCGCAGCGATCACACAGATCTAGGTTCGTGATTTTCTCGGGTATGTATAATAGGTATTCTTCTTTATTCGCCACTTCTCTCTGACACCTGCCTAGTGCCAACATCATTCGCTATTTCCCCGCCACTTTTACAATATCATCAGACCACCGGGCAAGTGGCCTGCCCACAGGACGTCGTTTCTGTCCTATTATTGGCTGCCATTCGGTAAGCACTTTAGTCCTTACGGATGGGTGGGACACCTGACAAGGTCTCCATTTTAACTTACACACTCGTGTCCCAAAATTTACCACCCTAGTTATCTTTCGGCTCTCCGTAATTCCGAATCATTATAAGAATAAAATCGTGAGTGTCCTCTGTTTAAGAAACAATTAGAAACGTGCAAGTTTCCTCACGCCGTTTTCCCTCACCGCAACCATCGTTCTAAATCCTATGTTCTGTGTAATTCAGTTTCAGAAACGCTCGTGAAATAACGGTATCGTTGCCAACGTAAACTGTGCCCATCAGCTATGCTTAGTTAACGCAATTCAAGACACGTTTCCATCCTCGATGGAAACAGTAACGTTGCATTTGCCTGTTACGGCACAACATAATAAAGTTACCTATCGATAGTAAACGTAAAAAGTATCCATGCTATAGATATTTTTATACAGGCCCATAGTATTGATCTACACACTTACTATTTACATTATATTTGGTTGCCGTGTGGTCCCCGGCAGAGTAGAATAGGCCGCCCTCACTCTTACCGAGGTGTCGTAAAAGGCGACTAAGGTAAAGCTGCTGGCATGATCATCAGCACCCAGAGAAGGAAAACTCTGCATTTATATCAAAACCCTCGCCAACCCGTCTGCCAAGCGTGGTGAGTATGGCAATTACCCCTCATGTGATTGAGGGAGGCCCGTACCCCAGCAGTGGGGACTTAAATGGGCTGATGATGATGATGATGATGATTTGGTTGCCCGGGATTGTATATTGTAGTGTAGTGTAGCCCATCTAACACTACACTACAATATACAATACAATCACGGGCAACCAATTCTACTCAGGACCTTATTTTCTACAAACATGCTCTGTTTAAACGACTATTATAATTATAAAAGTTTATACTAAATAGAACAAATATGTTCTATTTAGTATAAATTTTAATTTAAAACGTTATCAGAAGTGTCTGATTTTCAATTAATCACTTCAATAGACTAGAAAAACAAAACCTTGTATGGAGCAAGAAAACAACATAATGTATGTAGGTACTTATTCTATTTTTAGGATTTTAGCACGTTTTTCTAGTCTATTAAAATTATTAATTGAAAATCAAACACTTTTATCATCGATTTACATTAAAATTATTACCAAACCACTGATATATATAGATATATTAATAGATATTTATAGGCCTCTGAGCATGTTTGTATGAAAATTTGGTCCTCAGTCGATTTGATTCGCGAGTGTAAGTACGTACCTATACATCGCCTGCTAAACAATAAATAAAGGACAGGAACAGGGAACAACAATAAAGGACAGGTAGATCATCATTTCAGCCAATAGACGTCCACTGCTGGACATAGGCCTCCCCCAATGTTCTCCACACAGATCGGTCCTGTGCCGCCCGCATCCAATGGATTCCCGCGATCTTCACCAGATCGTCGGTCCACCTTGTGGGGGGCCTGCGACAGCTGCGACTTCCTGTACGTGGCCTCCACTCGAGGATCTTTCCGCCCCAACGGCCGTCTGTTCTCCTCGCTATGTGCCCTGCCCATTGCCACTTGAGGCATGCAATCCTTTGGGCTATGTCTGTAACCTTAGTTCACCTGCGGATCTCATCATTTCTGATACGATCACGCAGGGAGACTCCGAGCATAGCTCTCTCCATTGCTCTCTGAGTGACTTTGAGCCTCTTAAGGAGGTAGATACTTACGATATATACCTACTATACATACGGAACGTGTGCGGAAGAGATAGTTTACGATGTACTTACAGCTTAGCGCGTAAGTCAAGGAACTCTTCGACGAAATCAATATCACACAGAGCCAACCATTTTTTGTGGTTACAGTTTTGTTGATGGTAAAATCTTGCACTAAAACTTTAGCTAAATCTTATCTTTGATGTTATGATATCTATTAAGTGTATTATCATACAACAATAGCATGAACTTCTGTAATCTTTTGTGCATAAAAAAGAGTATCTATCTATTAGTCTATGTATCTATCTACCTATGTACATATTTCATTAAATTGATAGTTGGCGCAATTGGTAGTGACCTTGCCTCTTACGCCAAAGGTCGTGGGTTCGATTCCCACCTTGGACAAACATTCGTGCGATGAACACTTGTGTTTGTTCGGTGTCTGGGTGTAATATATGTATTTAAGTATATATTTGTGTTCCTCTGTTGTCTGATATCTGTAACACAAGTTCTTAAGCTACTTAGTACGGAATCAGGTCAACCTATGAGATGTTGTGTGAATTATTATTATTATAGTGAGAATTAAATGTATTCATGGTAGGTACCTTCGTTGATTCCGATACCGATACGACAAGAGCTCAAGTTACCTACTCATACAGTATTTTATTTACAGTATTATAGGAACCTACAAATCTTAAGAAATGTCAATCATGTGGTTTCCTCAGGGTAGCCATTTAAGTCTATGGGTTCCCCTTAAGATATCAAAACTACATGTAGCTGAAGTAGAATGACATATTTTCAAGGGGATTGATGTTGTAGTACAAACGTGCACCCTAATCAGACTGAGCCTTTTCATAGAAAGCCATAATAGAGTATTTGACTAAGCTCTCGAGCTTACAAAATATAAATATTTTATATAGATAAATATGTGCCAATAGCAAAAAATCTCAATTAAAAATATAACGTCTAGCCGATTTTATGGTCATTCAAAGATTCATGGGCAAGTCCATTTTGAAAGTATGAAATTTATAATGAATAATTATACCATTGTATAACCCATACGATTTGCACCAACTATTTTAATTGAACCATTGACATAAACGAAACATTTGATATAGCTACCATACAAAATAAAAATGAAATGCATACAAAATACTTGTTTGTGACGTCACATCTTAGTACCCATTTGTATGGAGCGTTTTTGGTTTGCCCAAAATAATGTGATTTTAAAGTTGTGATATCTCAGGTAGTTTAAATGGGAATCAAGTAAATCTTTCAACGATGTTTCTATCATTGAGAGGTCTTTTTATTACAAAAATAAAAAAAATCGTATTGAAAAACCGAGCGATGCCGTCAGTACCAGGAGGGTGACGTGCCTGGCGCCTTTCTTTCTCTACCGCACCCGTATAGAGTTGCATTAATGCTTGGTCGGGGCCGGTTCTATCTCTTTCACACTCTGTGACGTTCTTTTACGCGTTTTCTAGTTCCATGTGTTGTAGCAAATAGTAGAAACCGATGAGAGAGTGACCTTATGTATATCGACCTACACGCTAGCAATACGCTGAGTACCTAATTATATATTACGTTGTACGAAGATAGCTAAACAATTTTGTTTTCCTAAGGTAATATGATTGTACCTACATATTGCTTATTTACTCTAATTACCCACCCACCAGACTCAAACAGAGAATGAGCAATTACTTATTTAATACATATTTTAGTAAAGTATAATGATACTTTACTATAATATGTACCTAGTGGGACAGTACAGTATAGTATAGTACTATATACTGTCCCACTGCAGGGCAGAGGCCTCCATCATAGAAATCAAGTCATCGCTACTATGATGGGATTAGGCGATAATCACAACCCGAGCTATGTTGGAAAAATTCGTAACATACTTTTTACACGACCCGGGAATCAAACCCACCAAGATCACACCTCGGTACTAAACCACTAGACCAACTGGGCGTTTTTTATTATAGTAGCGATAAGAATATTTACCGGGTCATTCCTAAATCCGCAAAAAAACATGTTACATGTCGATATTTCGTAAACAATGCTTGTTTCGTTTGTTTTTTTCAAAGATTATCTTTAGAAACTACGTTCTTAAACTAGTCTCATTCTGATACAAACGTAAAACTACATAAAAGAAGCATAAAAACAAAATTCAAGAGCGGCAAGTGCTCGATTTGTCGTGTAACAAACTACATTTTTTACTTTTAACAATTAATTACTACAGAAATGTATTTAAAACCTCCTCTTTTAGTCACTTTTTTAGTTTTATATATTCACTCTTATCCAAAAAAATACTTATGCTTATCGTCAGCTAAGTAGAACAACATTCTTTTAGATGAAACAACTTGGGTATCTACAATTTGTCCTTACCGTATTTCGCACTTTGATGCGGCTCCGCGCTTAGTAAACGCATCTCAGGCCGCCATTCATAGCGCGAGGCGATACCTCACCCGATATGTCAGTCGGCCGGCACGCGGCATATGTGGACGGTTGCGTTGTTTGGCAATGTGAGCAGTTCGCGCAAATTATTTTAAAAAGTGGTCATTCCTTTCCCTCAGTTTAACTGGTAAGTCGCAATTTTATTCACATGTATTATAGTGAAGATTTAGTTGCTCTTTTAAGGAAAATAACCTAATAGATGTATGAACCACATTCGCTTCGTATTTGCCGAATTATTTAACAAAAATATCATTTTGTCGTTACCGTCGCTGTCCTTACCGGTGTCATAAAACTGTTACGGTAAGGACACCTTTATCACGGTTATGACATGAAAGTGTCTCTGTACCAAAGCCGCCGGCTAGCCGGCATGATACCCGGCCTCACTTCAAATACTATTTCCGATTTTGATCATTAACTTTTGCCGTTGACTGGTCACTCTCGGCATCAGATCAACCTACCCATATCTGTTAAAATTCTGCAATCGAATTCGAACCTAACTCTGAGCAGATTGAGTTGATATCAATTGGGATATTTTGCATTTTGGGTAGGTTGATCTGATTCGCTGTGTGTACGTACAGAGCTGAAGACATTTTACTTTATCGTATTTGCAGTAGTGTTTAGTTTTGCAAATTAGCAAAAGTATTAGCTACGCTCGTAGCTAATATGACGACAACCTACTTTCTTCTTTCTGCTATATTTTGGGCTGTCATGTTATCATGAAGTTATTCAAATTGTTTTAGGTACTATATACGATAACGTCATAAATGAAACTTCAGTATTACGTTATACACATTGACACTAATAGTCATAACTGGCCCACCAATGGTTTTGAAAATGTATTAAATATGTTTTTTGATCCAATATTGGCTGTACAGCGGGGTGGACAATGCTTTGCTCTGTGCGGAGATTCATGTGATTCGAAATTGTACAGAGAACATGAACAAAATTATAGTTTTAACTATATTGCATACATACAACAAATAACTGACAGAGAACATGCAGTCAATCTGTACCGTGTAGTAAAATCTAGTTGGGAAGTAATCATTGATAACTCAGAGAAATGGGACCCAATATATTAAATTGATTATTTAATTGATTATTATAGTATAGGATCCCGCTATACAACGACCTTCACCGAGATGCTTATTTGATGAGACGTATTTTTTATGTTATTAAATATGCCAATAAATATATCCTATATGGGTTGCCTAACAAATTTCAGTCCAGAGTATTTTTAATTAATAATTAAAAAAAAATTTTTTTTTAAACATTGCACCGGTGTGATTATTTAATAAATTTGATACCAATCGAAAGTTTGAAGCCCATAGAATATGCAAACGTTAGGTTGCCTATTTTTATCCGGTCACAACCACGGGTTGCCAGGTGTAAACAGGTAAATCCATACAAGCATTTTGCAACGTTCTGATTATTGAATCAATTTTAGATAAAATGAAAGATTATTTCATAAGGAACACGGTGGTATAGGGTTGCCTGCGAAAAATCAGTCCCGAATTACGGTTGTCGAATTTTAAATAATAAAATATCGCTGCAAGTGAATGTGTGTGAGAGAGAGGTCCCAGACCAACCATCCCATGCGGTAGAAAAGGACGCAGCGTAGCAGCTGTTTAAAGCCGCCTATTTAAAGAAGCAGAGTGCGCATGCTATTTGTGCTTGGAAATGAAAAGGATAGCGATAGATTCGTATATGCTATACATTATTTTGGAGTAGTTTGTCGCTATAGATACAAGTGAAAAAACGTGCTGCTATTTATTGTTGGAAAAAATGGCCAAAAAGTGTTTTTTATGTGATTCGGATGACGGAATAATTGATTTTGATGATGAAACTTTTGAAAACTGTGCATTAAAGTTAGCTTTTCGTAAGAAAAAAAATTTTAAATACAGTTTTATTGAGCTACCCAGTGCGTCACTCCAATTTGTAGGTTATCATACCACGTGCTACAAAAAAGTGACTGTTTTGAATAAAAAATATAACGAAGAATTTCTTAAATTTATCGCTGAATATACAGTAAGTACATAATAATTGAATCTTAAAAATTATCTAAGCTAATACATTTTCTATATTTTTGTCATGTTGAAGTAATTGGTAGTAAAACTCACTTATGGTTTTTACCCGACTACGGCAAAGCAAAAGGAGGGTTATGATTTTGACAGGCTATGTATGTATGTATGTATGTATGTATGTATGTATGTATGTATGTTCATCTGTTTCCACGTAACTTCTTAACTACTTATCAGAATTCGACAAATGACATATCATTATAAGCGTCTTGATCGTCCGCTGGTTATAGGCTATATGAAGTTTCACAAAATCTAATGTGGCGCCCTCTAGCGGACAAAACATACAGAGTAAAAAAATAAAGTTATGATAAATATGCCGTGTTTGGTATCATTTGAAAGCGCTTGACTTGTCCATTTTGAATATATATATATATATTACTAGCACTTGGACACTAAAATAGTACAAATAAAATAAAAGTAAAAAAACTAAACCCAACTACGACAAAAAACGTCGCTGAAAAAGTATAAAACAAGCCTTCGCTGTCAATTTATGCAATATTCACTATGTAGAGATAAAATTTCATGTTTGGAAATCCGCAGTCACACGTTAAATATACTACCCTTTGACAACGTGTGACTGCGGATTTCCAAACATGAAATTTTATCTCTACATAGTGAATATTGCATAAATTGACAACGAAGGCTTGTTTTATACTTTTTCAGCGACGTTTTTTGTCGTAGTTGGGTTTTAGTTTTTTAGAAGACATTGTCGAAAAAATTGAAACAGAGAGTGATAACGAAGAAGATTCAGAAGTTGGAGATCACAGTTATATGTCCGATGACTCGGAACCTGAGTAATTTTAAAAATTTTTGTATTTTAAATTTTTTTCAATAAACAGAAGTATTCTTTTAATTGTTGTTTTTTATTTCGGCTCCTAATAATAAAATAATAATAATAATAATAATAATTCTCACAACATCTCATACGTTGACCTGATTCCGTACTAAGTAGCTTAAGCACTTGTGTTACAGATATCAGACAACAGAGGAACACAAATATATACTTAAATACATATATTACACCCAGACACCGAACAAACACAAGTGTTCATCGCACGAAAAATAAAGATAGAATTTGCCAGATTAGTAATATATATGTATTACTCTGTCTTTTTTACTAAAGATGTGTATATACTTTAGTGTCACATAAACAATAAACATAGATAAATAATTAATTGATTAAAAAATAAAAAATTAAATAACTATTTCTCTATATTAATAATTAAATACTCCAAAATAATGTATAGCATATACGAGTCTATCGCTATCCTTTTCATTTCCAAGCACAAATAGCATGCGCACTCTCCTTCTTTAAATGGGCGGACTTTAAACAGCTGCTACGCTGCGTCCTTTTCTACCGCATGGGATGGTTGGTCTGGGACCTCTCTCTCACACACATTCACTCGCAGCGATATTTTATTATTTAAAATTCGACAACCGTAATTCGGGACTGATTTTTCGCAGGCAACCCTATACCACCGTGTTCCTTATGAAATAATCTTTCATTTTATCTAAAATTGATTCAATAATCAGAACGTTGCAAAATGCTACTATGGATTTACCTGTTTACACCTGGCAACCCGTGGTTGTGACCGGATAAAAATAGGCAACCTAACGTTTGCATATTCTATGGGCTTCAAACTTTCGATTGGTATCAAATTTATTAAATAATCACACCGGTACAATGTTTAAAAAAAAAAAATTTTTTAATTATTAATTAAAAATACTCTGGACTGAAATTTGTTAGGCAACCCATATAGGATATATTTATTGGCATATTTAATAACATAAAAAATACGTCTCATCAAATAAGCATCTCGGTGAAGGTCGTTGTATAGCGGGATCTTAGACTATTAGTATATTTTTACATTCACTATTATTGTACAATCTGTACTATCATAGTTATATTAAGGTAATATAATGAATTTAGCTGCCTCGTTTATATCACGCCTAATTTAACTTGTCATTTACATTAAACATGTTATTTTGTTTGCAGATATTCGTGAATGAACTAAGGGCGCAAATATTAGATTAAAGTAAGACATTAGTAACAATAATAATGATTATAAATTGTGTTAAGCTTACTTAATTATATATTATTCAAATCGAAATATTGTTTTTTTTTCAATCCGTATTAATAAGTCATTACCATGTTTCTTGCGTCCTTTTACCGTTTCTTTATGGTTTATCGAGTTCCGAAAGAAATTAAACTAAAAATAACAATGAAAATAACTTACTAAAATTGAATAATTTAATCGCTGCAATTCAAATAAAACTAATATATAGTTTTAAAAAAAAACTGTCATTACCGTAGTTTTCTGTGTCCATACCGTAACTTAAATATGTTGATAATTCCTTAATTAATCAACTTTAGTCGTGTACAAATAACATTTTAGCATCCTTGTGACATTAGCTATCCATGTGTCACAATATTAGGTAATTACCTGAACTTTTTTTTCAAATCCTAAAATTCGTAAAAAAATAGGAATGACCCTACCCGTATCTTAATTTAAATATACAAAATATGCGAAACGCGTCTGCGGCCGTAAGATTTATAGTATGACCAATTCCTGTGCCAAAATACAGAAAACAAGCTCATAATAAACTATGTTCGGCCGAACGTAACCTCACAAAACAATTGACATAATAATTAGTGAGACCAAATCTAATTGCGAAGGTGGAACCAGGAAACTACACCGAAATAACATTCGTGTACAATAAGATTATGTAGATACAAAATAATAATAACCGTAAGGCAACTTCGCTCTTGACCTTCACACTATGATAATAATTCTTCCTACCGATATTTCGGCTATGGCAAGAACGGAGCACATTTACGTACAAGTATAGTGCAGTGGGTGCTCAGTAACTAGTTAGATAGGTACTCTCGAATTCCTTACCCTAAATCTGACACGATCCCGGGGAGAGATCGTGCTTAAGACTAGCGGCTTAATGTGTATTCCGAGACACGCCGCCAACTTCCAGACTCCGAGTTAATACTCATTTCTTAACGAAAACTCAGGTACTTTTGGCTGGACATGGGATCCCCAGCACAGCTAAGTGCGACCCAGTAACCACTGCGCCACCCAAGACAGTTAAATTAAACCTTAATGTGTCTCCCGAGACACGCCGCCAACAACCAGACTCCGAGTTAATACTCATTTCTTAACGAATACTCAGGTACTTTTGGCTGGACATGGGATCCCCAGCACAGCTAAGTGCGACCCACTAACCACTGCGCCACCCAAGACAGTTAAATTAAACCTTAATGTGTCTCCCGAGACACGCCGCCAACTACCAGACTCCGAGTTAATACTCATTTCTTAACGAATACTCAGGTACTTTTGGCTAGATATGAGATCCCCAGCACAGGTAAGTGCGACCCACTAACCACTGCGACACCCAAGACAGTTAAATTAAACCTTAATGTGTATACCGAGACACGCCGCCAACTTCCAGACTCCGAGTTAATACTCATTTCTTAACGATAACTCAGGTACTTTTGGCTGGACATGGGATCCCCAGCACAGCTAAGTGCGACCCAGTAACCACTGCGCCACCCAAGGCAGTTAAACTAAACCTATGAATTGTGGAGTTATAACCACATTATTAGAAATACGAGTAATACCTACTCGTCTAATGCGAAAAACGGTTATCGGAACACACAGATTATGGCGATACAATACACTAATAAGCGCGTGCGTGTAACCTAATAATCTGAATTTATACAGTCTAAGCGACAATATTATTTGTTGCTAGTGTATTTACGCGTCACCTGCCGAATTCAATTAGGAATAATCATGTTTTGGAACGGCCGTGTGGTCCCCGGCAGAGTAGAATAGGCCACCCTCACTCTTAACGAGGTGTCGTAAAAGGCGACTAAGGTAAAGCTGCAGGCATGATCATCAGCACCCAGAGAAGGAAAACTCTGCATTTATACCTAAACCCTCGCCAACCCGTCTGCCAAGCGTGGTGAGTATGGCAATTACCCGTCATGTGATTGAGGGAGGCCCGTGCCCCAGCAGTGGGGACTTAAATGGGCTGACGATGACGACGATGATGTTTTGGAATTGGTATCATCCCAACTAGTCAACTCCAACAAATTGTTTATTAAAAATAAATAAAATATTTATTACAAAATAACTTATGTCTAGAATAAACGAATGGTCACAAACATTATATTAAAAGCAGTTAGAAACTTTTTAGGATTCGAGGATTAATCAGGATTCTATTATTTATTTAAAATTATGCTAAGATTGTAACTAATGAGACATTCGCGAAAACGAATACAGATTCGAATATTTTTGACTTACTCTTAAAAGGAGACAACGGTCATATAGATATAGTTATGTTTGTACACTTTTAATGAAATAAACATATTTTATTTATTATTATTTTATTTTAATCTTTTTTAACATTAATTTTGCAAATTCGAACATAAATCTCTACTGCCTTAAAATATACAGTAAGTTTACTGTCTTATACTGGGACTAGTTGTTATTGTCTTATACTGGGATTTCAGATAGTATGTAATAAATAATACTCTCAAAGTGGTCCAATGAGTAATCACTACTTTAACAAAAGGCACTGCATGCAAGGTTTGCAACTATAAATTTAATCTAATACAAAAATTAAGGTATGTCTGCTCTACAAATATTATGTCTCACTCATTCCTACATTCGGTTCTCACAGCAATAAAAGGGATGAGGCAAAAAATGTATTCTTATTTGGGTATATCACAATCAATTTACTCAGGCCCGTTACTTATTTGCTTTATCAGTAAGATGTGATTATGAACTAAAATAAAATAAAAACAATTTTGTCTCAAAATTTATGTTTTCTCAATCTTTTTTTTAATTCTGACATGATTTCAGTTTCACAATCAGGATTCTATTCACCATTTTCAGGATCTTGGAATCTGGGATAGGATTTCTTGGATAACATGAGTTTCAGGAACAGGTATTTCTGGAACAGGTATATTTTGCATGAAATTTGTCAAATTGATAAGGAATACAGACCTGTAAGATGGTCAGTAAATTGATAGTGAAAATGTCTAATATGTACATATTACTTATGTATTGGACAAAAACATACAAAATATAGGAAAGACTTTAAATTTTTTAGCCATAGCCCATGCAACATTGTGAACACCAGATGATTATAAAAGTAAATAAATAGCTTAAATGTTTGGCAAATGACATATACATTTTTTCTGATGCTAATACTTAATAAATGACAAGAATTCAAATGCCAGTAAAATTATGTGCATTAATAAAAACTTTTAAGTCTATATTTTAGTAAAACTATGGCAGTAGACCTCTAACATTTATTAGGAAATAGTTTTTTTAGCAATACCATACAGATATGGTGAAGAGCAGAGAAGAATATAATCCTCAATATTTACTCGCTGACCATTTTTCTCTATCGTCTCGCAGACTAGTTTGAAAAATAATACAAATATGGAATATTTTATTGCTTTTCTTTCATTCTAACATTCCATAATTATTATAAATTAACTAATAAGACTGTGGTTGTTATGAATTCTCATATTTTATTATGCATGTGTTTTTCTAATTACTTGTTTTGCCTGATTTTTAACAGTCGGTGCCAAATATCATCAAGTGGTATTAATGTAGAAAGGAAGCAAGGTCAACTAAACGCTTCAAATAATATTTAATTTATTTAACTATTTTTAAATGGCACATAACATTATGTAAATTTAAATTTAAAAGCATAAATCTGTGTTCTAATGAGATTCCAATTGGAATATTGAAAATGTAAAATTTGAATCAATTATGTTACAATTATTTTTACATTGATATGCATCTGCATGAATGTTTATGGAAGCACAGGAAAATGATCTACCATTGATAATGCACACGTCGGGGCGCAAATTGGCATCACCTCAGCACGCACTGAATAATGATATTCCGCAGATTTAAACCATCTGTTATCATAAGCGAGCTGCCGAAAACCAATACTGATTACAAGGCGCCTCCGCACATTGTAAACAAAATGTATTTTTAATTTCCCAACAAACGCTGCCGGACGCGACCAATAACCGACAATCAGTCACTCACCATATGAAATCCTTGCAGTGAGAGCAGAACGTCGGCTGCTTGAAGAACCTCGGCATAAACTTGTGGTCTTTCACGAAGTAAACATTCTTCTTCTTTAGCGCGCCCTTACGACCTCGCAGTCGGAACGCCTGGTTGGTTTTCATCTCACCACCACCATCGTCACAGTTATTCTCCTCGTCCGCCATGGCGACGCGCGGAGGCCGGGACGCCGGTGGAATCCGAAATAAATAATATATCACAAATAAATCGCTGAACTACGCGAACACGACCCGTGCGGACAAACCACCGTCCTCAGCCGAACGTCATTGCGCTTTGACAAGCAAAAAGCGAATCTGCCTAACGAACGACCAATGAAATGGAACGGATCGAGAACTGTCAGTGCCACCATGTCAAATTACCCCGAAATGTTGCCTGTTTCTGAAATAATTTACCCTTTACCAAGACCAATTTGGATTGTGGGCTATGTGACTTCAGTAAGTCGATAAATCGAACATATTAAATTCGTCTTGCTTTTGAAGATTTTCGTATAGATTTTAGTGTTGCAGTATGAAGCTAGCTCAAGAATAGTGTCACACTCAAGAGGTACTAGGTTGGCTATACAGTTGAAAAAGAAACAAAGATAAATAGTCATAGTCATATTATTTATTGCTTACATGTAGTGCATTAGGCCTTAAAATTATTTACAATAGTTCTAAACATGAACCCCGCAGGGGCACTCCAATGTAGGTATCCTTTATAAGTAACATAAAAAATCATTTCTTTTTAATTTGGCTCCACCTAAAGATAATTTGCCAATGTCAAGTAACTTATTGAGAATAAGTAGGTATTCAACAGTCGAAGTCAGTCAAAGTCACAGTCACTCAATAAAACGCCGATGTTTTACGTTTTATCGACTTACGGATTCAGCGCATATCAGTCTAAAAGCAATCGCGGGTTTTAAGACTCTTGTAGGTCCAAGCAAGTTGTCACGAGACAACTCACTCGACACACAATAGCAATGTTCAAAACGATACAACCTAAAATAAACAATAAAGTCAGCGGAATGTGCCGTTATCGGAAAAAACGTTACAGAATCTGAAAGAGATCCAACCAGCCCTGACGCAAATTCTATACGGGTGCGATAGAGAAAGAACGTCGCCCAGCACGTCACCCCAGTACCAAAAGATTCGCGCAGTTTTTCAAGTATGGCTTTCTATGAAAGGCACAGTCTATTTAGGGTGCATGTCTATAAATACCATTAAATGTGTTAAAATATATTAACGTTTTTACAAGATTTTTATTGACTTTGTTATCAGAGTAGATGTGATAAAAATCCTTGAGTAAAGAAATACCAAAAAGATCGACACTGTATCTCAATAACTGGGGGGAGGGAGGATGTAATAGTGTAGAGCAAAGTATTTCCTCGCCCTTGGAGAGGCCTCGCAAGCAAAAATTTTAGTAGGGTGACAGTACTTGGCGAGGCCCCCTTGAGTGCGAGGCAGTGGTTGATGGCCCACGTCGCCCACTCCTAGGTACGCCACTGGGTGCCTGTTCTGTTTTAAAAATGTTTTTAAAGCAGAAGTTTCAGCCACTTAAGTACCAAAGGCCGAAAGCGTTACACCGAAAGTGTTAGGTACAATGAAGGAAGTGATCGAACAGTAATTCCTCTAATGCACTTCTCATGTGCAATGCGATAAAGAATATTAGAAAAGTTATCCCGCTGCAGAGCGAAAGTATGGCTAAAGGATCGAGCCAGCTGAAGATAACCTACGTCGTAATCACAGATCACTTATATGTATATAGATAAGATAAGATAAGAGATAAGAAATCATATAGAAAACTAGTTATAATCGGGTAAAAGGAAGAAAAGATTTACGAACATGAGTCCATTTGTAATGAATGAAAATCCTAAATATAAAAAACGGGCTAAACTTACAATATTCTCCCCAGTATTGTAATCAGGGAAAAAGGGTAAAAATTACGAAAGCAATTTTATTAGTATTTTAAATAAACTTCTCTGCTTTGGAACAAGCTCCATGATAGCGTTGCGTTCTGAAACCTTTCGAAACACTTTTTAATACCTTAATTAATTATTTTTGGTGGTCTATTTATTACTATATGATGATGATTATAACCATGAAGTAAGAGATCTCTATCTTCATGATTATAATCACCCATCTTTTATTTGAATTTTCTATAATGGTTATTTCTCCCTCACTCTGCCTGCGAATGCCAAGCAACCAAACTATTTTTTAAATTCCGAACGTCAATGCGTTGTTCAAATTTTGACAGATAAATATCTGCTTCGGCGGTGGCCGTTAAAATTTCAAGATTTGTGGTTTAATTGGGTGTGTGTGTTTGATTATTGTGAGTTGTAAATAGGTGGAAATGTGAATATTTTTCTTCAATATTGTGCTATATAATCATTTGAGTTAAAATGAGTTCCGAAAATTCTGATTCGGGGACGGGTATAGCGCTTTCCCTGGTGGCTCAGTTTGATGATCTGAACCGTTTGAATGGAGTCCTTAACGATGGGGCAGCGGAAGAATGTAAGTCCTAGCACGTAATATTATAATTATTGTGACTAAGTTCAAAAAGTACCTAATCTTGTATTTAGCAAAGAAGCGTTGGTAGCTAGTTAAGTGTTTGCGTAACGATTTTCTACCACCTACCCCCATGTGTTATTGTTTGTAAATTAAACTAACTTCCTAGCTATAAATCCTTGTGGTTAGCTAATGATTTTGTATACAAACAAATTTTATTATCAGGACGACAATAAAATCTTTCTAAATCATTGTGAAATAAATGGTGTGTGCAAAAAGCTTAAAAAGTCACGAGTGCTATGCTAAGAATAATTTAATGTATCCTCTAGGTATATTAAATTTATATTAATCATTATAATATATAATAAAATAAATAACATTTCATAGTTCTACAAAAATGCTATCAGGCAACCACCAAATAAAGTGTTTCAAAGCAAGCTGTGATCCCCTATAATTGTAGGTTCACAAGAGCATGTACTCTTAGATTTTAAGTTTTATTTTTAAGGTTGTGCCAACTGTGTTGGGATCCCAATAAATAAATCAAATAAAATTATGCCTCAATTAATTTTTCATTTATTGTCTTAATTTCACTATAATTTTTAAAAAACCGATGGTGACCGACACTAATCTGTAAAAAGGTTCATAACATTATCATAAATTTACCTGAGATACCCTGTTATAGGTTTCCTAGCTTTTGTAAAGCAAATGGAATGGGTGCGGTCCCAGTGGGCGTCAGCCGAGGCAGAGGCCATCCGGCTGCAGACGGAGCTGGATGAGGCCCATAAGACCCTATCCAAGTGGGAAGCAAAGTTTGCACATGTTCGGAAGCTGCTAGACAGCGAGAAGAGAGAAAGGAACATTGTGCTGAAGAAGTATAGTGAATTGGTAACTGGTTATTTATATTAAACATAATTCTCTACCTGAAATAATTGAAATCTAAAAGATACCTGTTATAATAAAAATAATATCACAAAACCAGCGTGAAGCAGTACTGTGTTGTGCTCATGCATGTTTGTCCCACTACAGGGCATGGGCCGCTATCGTCTAAATTAAATGAAGTCATATCTACTATGATGAGATTAAACTTAATGACTACACTTGACTATTGTTAGCCAAGCATGGTGATTAAGCGTTATAATAATAATTTAATTAAGACAGATTAAGCCTAAAATGATCACAAACCTAAGCTTGTTTGAAAAATTCGAAACATACTTCTTGCTCAGCCAGGGAATCACTTGACTTATGGCATGAAAACTTGCAATTCTATTATTTATTTTCCAGAGTAAACTTCTTGAGCTGGCCCGCGACTTACTCTTCAATGACAATCGGAACAAGTTGAATGATGAAACCTTGCAAAAGCTGGCATTCCTCAACGGCACGGCCCAACAAAGACCACAATGCAAAGCTCTCTGGGGTACCAGAGCTTAATTCTACTGGTGAGAGTTTTATAAGTAAAAATATATTCCTCTGTCTAGATTATGTAATGTAGTTGGATCAGTGGCGTAGCGTCGGTGTCGGCCGCCCGGGGACGTACACTATTTTCAAGCCCTCTTTTCATCCTCGAACCCCCTCCTCCCCCAGGATGAAGCTTAGATTTTGCCTTCCCCAACCAAAAAGTGCTAAAATGTAGTCAAAAATAATTTCAAGAAGTGGTTTTTATAGTAATAGGCGGCAGACAAACAAATTGATGGTAATCGATTGCAGCCGCCCATGGGTGTCCATAGGCGGCTACATTAGTGGATTCAAATATATGCCAGCCATCCTTCTAACTTCCCCCTGTAATCAGGGGGAAGTTAAAAGGTAAAAAAACCTTTACTGTAAAAACCCTCACTGGTTCTCTGTGAGGTGAGGTGGTTGGTAGTAAAAAAACTCTCACTGATTTTCTGTGAGGTGAGGTAGTTGGTTGGGTTCATCATCATCAGCCCATTTAAGTCCCCACTGTTGGGGCCATATTGCCATACTCACCACGCTTGGCAGACGGGTTGGCGAGGGTTTTGATATAAATGCAGAGTTTTTCTTCTCTGGGTGCTGATGATCATGCCAGCAGCTTTACCTTAGTCGCCTTTTACGACACCTCGGTAAGAGTGAGGGTGGCCTATTCTACTCTGCCGGGGACCACACGGCTGACGGTTGGTTGGGTTCGTTAGACTTTAATATCGAAACATTTCCAGGCACCCTCCTGTCGGAGATGTCGTACTCCCGCTCGGAGGACGACCTGGACATCTCGCTGGCGTCGACGCGACGCTCGTGGGTGCAGCGCGGCGGGTGGGCCGCGCGCGACAGCGCCCCCGCCGTTAAGAAGCGACGCTCCTCTACGTCCTCTGCTACAAAAGTGAGATCTTGCCCCCTAAGTTTTTGACCGTGGGAGAGCCACGCTTTGGCATGAATGGGCAACCAATCAGTAAGCTTATCGCAGTCTACTGCTGGAATTGATTTTGTTCATTTCCAGCAGTGGACTACGATAGGCTCACTGATTGGTTACTCACCCATCTCGGCGTCTTCGGCGCCTGTGTCGGCGGCCTTGCAGAGCAGCGCGCGGTTCACGAAGCGGTCCAGCGCCTCGCGGCTCAGCACGTAGCCCGCGCCGCCGCTCATGTACCCCTTCATACATACATACATCATTTTACAATCTATCGGAGTGATACCACGGCCTCACTGAAAACCGGCGTGAAGTAGCACTGTGCTGTGTGTCGCTGCGTGAGTGAGGGTACCAGATTCCCGGGGGTAAGGGTAGTTTAAAGGTTGACAGCGCACTTGTGACTCTACTGGTGTCGCGGGTGTCTATGGGCGGCGGCAATCGCTTACCATCAGGTGATCCGTCTTCGCGTCTGCCACCTATCACGTAAAAAAATAAAACAAGTTTCCAATCTCTCAAAGATGTCGTACTTCCGTCAAGGATGTATGGTGTAGATGTATAGATCACATCATGGTGTAGATGTATAGATCAGGTACATCACATGAAAGGAAGGTTAGGGTTTCCTCAATAAGTATTTATGTATGTAGGTACAACCTGTGCGGATAAAAAATGGGATCTGAAATGGCGGCGCTTCTATTCACTTCTCGCTCGCACACTATTTGCGTCTATACTCACACTCGTGAGTGTGCAGGCGAGAAGTGAATAGATGTGCCACCATTTCTGATCCCATTCTTTATCCGCACAGGTTGTAGGTATTCTTACGCAGTAATAGTTTACATGGATGACGCAGGTGGCAACCACTCTTCTGGTAGTTGCCCTTCTGTGGTCCCCCCCGTGCCTCGGAACACACTGGTGTCCCATCGGATTATGAGGGCAAGGGAATAGAGAGTGCACTTGTGTTTGCGCACACACTTGAGCACTATAATATAACCTGCGTAAGTGACTGATCATTGAGATTAGCCGTCTTAGCTGAAATCGGTTGAACGATATTATTACCTTCTATTTTTTTGCTATCCACAGACAGTTGAGTTGCAAGGTAATAAAGTGCTGGCCACTGCAACCACCACGCTTACTCTAGAGCGCGCTCCTACAAATCACGATTTGAAACCTCCACAGAATTTCGTAAGTTTTATTTTAATTTTTGTATTGTTTATTTTTTGGTAGGCTTAGACCATAATCCAGGGTTTGGTGAGTCGGGTGATTACAATGAAGCGACTGCCTTCTGACCTTCGCAACCCTTAGCCCTTCAGAACCATTATCTCAAAATTAAGTATTGTAGGTATCTACTATTTTGAAAAACTTAATGAGACTTGCAGGTTTCCTAACGATGTTTTCCCTCACTGCTGAGCGAAAAGGTAGGAATATTCACATATATTTTTAAAATCCCAGGATGCATGCTCGAATGCGAACCCATATGTTTAGTCACAGGACTATGTTAGGTACTTCCAGGATATTAATTAAAATTAAAAAAATAAATATGTTATTAAAACACATCGCCGTGTGGTCCCCGGCAGAGTAGAATAGGCCACCCTCACTCTTACCGAGGTGTCGTAAAAGGCGACTAAGGTAAAGCTGCTGGCATGATCATCAGCACCCAGAGAAGGAAAACTTTGCATTTATATCAAAACTCTCGCCAACCCGTCTGCCAAGCGTGGTGAGTATGGCAATTACACCTCATGTGATTGAGGGAGGCCCGTGCCCCAGCAGTGGGGACTTAAATGGGCTGATGATGATTATAACACACATTTGATGATAACTAAAAAATATGGGTCATCTTTTTTCTTTCATTATTCGAAAAGCGTATAAAAATGCATTTTTTTTTGTCGTATTGTTCTTTGCTGATTGCTTAGCTTTTGTCGACCTTGGCCAAATAAGGCTAATGCCGACGCTCGTTTCAGCGGCTGCCCTAAAACATTGTGTTTAGTGTTATTATTTGATAGAACGGTTCATTGCGATTATATTGCGACAAAAAAAAATGAAATTTGTTTGAAGCACCTTTCGTAATATATTAAAAAAAAATATTTTCGCTATACAGCCATAAAAGCCGTATGATGGTCTATTAATTATCTGTGCCGTGACGTCACTGACGACATTTTAAGCAATACGCGTGACTGACTGACTGACACATGAAAGACCATGAAAAACCTGAAACTGGCGTTTGATGTTTTGTTGTTTACTATAATGGTGACGTAGAATCATGGCGGTCGGTGTTTTCAATCAAGATAAAAAAAGTAAAACTATAACGGGTCTAAGTTGAATTTTTACAGCAATCCCTTATTTATATTGACTGACCGGATGGCGCAATTGGTAGTGACCGTGCCTCTTGCGCCAAAGGTCGTGGGTTCGATCCCCACCCTGGACAAACATTCGTGCGATGAACACTTGTGTTTGTTCAGTGTCTGGGTGTAATATATGTATTTAAGTATATATTTGTGTTCCTCTGTTGTCTGATATCTGTAACACAAGTAGGTACTTAAGCTACTTAGTACGGAATCAGGTCAACGTATGAGATGTTGTGAGAATTATTATTTATATTTATTGAAGTTTACATATTTCGGACCCTTGTACGGAATAATATTTGAATTAAAAGTGGTTTTTATAAATGGTGACATGAGGCAACTTGCCTTTTTTTTTATTTTTTTTTTATATGAGAGGTGGCAGACGGCATACGATCAACCTGCTGGTAAGCATTCGGCCGCCCATGGACACCCGCAACGACCAGTGGAGTCACAAGTGTGGCTGCCACCTTTTTCCCCACCTCCCATTGGGCCTCCGGTAACCTCACGCACACGGCGAAACACAGCTCATGCCGCTGCTTCACGGCCGATACTGTCTGTGAGGACCGTGGTATTACTCCGGTCGAGCCGGCCCTTCAATGCCGAGCGTGGCCTCTCCCACTGTTTTATATAATCGTATTGAACTGTTCTATCAAATAATAACACTACCGAGGCAATGTTTTAGGTCAGGTTTGAAGGATAATTATCTTTGTAATTCTCAAGATATTATCAAGATCCATATTAGTTGATAAATATCTTGATAAGTTATAATCGAAAATATTTGCCATTTTATTATTCAGATACGAAACCCCCGTCCAGAGTTAACACAGTTGATGGGGGGGATTGGTTGATGAAAGATGATATTCCACTCTCAATTTATTTTACTTAAATAAGTACAAGTATTATCGTTGTCAACAAGTATTATATCCATTAGTTGATTAACTTGCTCGTAATTTTGGTTTGCAAGTTTATTAGTACACGAAAATTTATAAAAATAAAAAAATAAAAGTTGACCTTGAATTATAAAATGTCTCTAATTTATTTTTTTTTTGTAAAAATTTCACTTTGTTCTAACGTAAAATATTGATATGTAATATCGTTAAAAAAGGATTACTAGGTTATATCTGTTTGTAATTATCGGATAATTAATCTCGATAATTATCAAAGGAACTATTTATCTTGATAATTCAAACCGTGGTTTTAGGCAGGCCGCTGAAACGAATGTTTTGCCTATATGTTAGTTGACTAAGCTCGAGATTTTTACAAAATAAATGAATCTTTTATCAAAAGTTAGGTACATAGGTGCTGATAGCAAAAAATTCTCAATTAAAAATATAACGTCTAGAGCCGTTTTTTGGCATCAAGATTCATGTGCAAGTCCATTTTAAAAGTATGAAATTATTAAAAAATAATTAATACCATTGAATACCCATATAAGTTTACGCCCAACTATTATAATTAAAACAGAGACATAACGAAACATTTTGATATAACTACCATACAAAATTCAAATGAAATGCATACAAAATCCTGTCGTGTGACGTCCATCCTTAGCCATTTGTATGGACGTTTTGTTTGCCCAAAATAATAGATTTTAAAGTTTGTTTATCTTAATAGTTTAACAAATGAGAATCAAGTAATTCCTTTCAACGTGTTTCTATCATTGAGAGGTCCTTTTGATTACCCAAGATGAAAAAAAAATTAGTCAACATACCGTATTGTGGTGTTAATGGTTTGAATGTATTGATATTGTACAACCGATATGGAGAGCAGCGACGAGGCGGCCGGCGCGCACGCCTACGCGCAGTCCGCGCGCGCCGCCTGCGTCACGGGCTCGCACGTGGCCGAGCAGCACTGCACGCCCTCCGCTGCCGCCGCGCACTCGGTACTGTGTGTCACATTCTTTTATGAGCTGTAGGCTTCATGTTGTAACAAAGTATCAGCCTATACTGTCCCACTTGCAGGCAAAGGCCTCCATCATAGAGTCGTCGCTACTATTTGGCTTAGGCTAATCACCACGCTTACCTATGAGGATTGGTAAGCACAAACCCGTGGCCACAGATGCTGACATGACTGGAACAGAAACGAGATAGGACCAGTAATAAACCATCAGAGATTGTCACTCTGCAGAAGGTTTTTCGACGGTTCGCGTGCGTTTGCACACAAAAGGCTTACTATTATGAAGGAGATTGATTGATGTGGACTGCCCGAGAGCCGAGTCGCTTGTGTTGTGGGTGTTTTCCCGCCCATTTGGGGAGAGTGACATTGAGATGGGACACAGACACAGATTTGTAGGGCGTTTGAAGAATCGCACCGGGAAAGAGTCCCTTGGCAAGTACCTGGTGAGCGTCTCCCAAGAGAATAGGCCACGTGTGGTCCCCGGCAGAGTAGAATAGGCCACCCTCACTCTTACCGAGGTGTCGTAAAAGGCGACTAAGGTAAAGCTGCTGGCATGATCATCAGCACCCAGAGAAGGAAAACTCTGCATTTATATCTAAACCCTCGCCAACCCGTCTGCCAAGCGTGGTGAGTATGGCAATTACCCCTCATGTGATTGAGTGAGGCCCGTGCCCCAGCAGTGGGGACTTAAATGGGCTGATGATGATGATGAGACCATGATCCAGGGTTTGGTGAGTCGGGTGATTACAATGAAGCGACTGCCTTCTGACCTTCGCAACCCTTAGCCATTCAGAACAATCAAAATCAAAATTAAGTATTGTAGGTATATACTATTTTGAAAAACTATATGAGACTTGCAGGTTTCCTAACGATGTTTTCCCTCACTGCTGAGAGAAAAGGTAGGAATATTCACATAGATTTTAAAAATCCCGGGATTCATGCTCGAATGCGAACCATACGTTTAGTCACAGGACAATGTTACTTCCAGGATATTAATTAAAATTAAAAAAATAAATATGTTATTAAAACACATCGCCGTGTGGTCCCCGGCAGAGTAGAATAGGCCACCCTCACTCTTACCGAGGTGTCGTAAAAGGCGACTAAGGTAAAGCTGCTGGCATGATCATCAGCACCCAGAGAAGGAAAACTCTGCATTTATATCAAAACCCTCGCCAACCCGTCTGCCAAGCGTGGTGAGTATGGCAATTACCCCTCATGTGATTGAGGGAGGCCCGTGCCCCAGCAGTGGGGACTTAAATGGGCTGATGATGATTATAACACACATTTGATGATAACTAAAAAATATGGGTCATCTTTTTTCTTTCATTATTCGAAAAGCGTTTAAAAATGCATTTTTTTTTTGTCGTATTGTTCTTTGCTAATTGCTTAGCTTTTGTCGACCTTGGCCAAATAGGGCCGACGCTCGTTTCAGCGGCTGCCCTAAAACATTGCGTGTAGTGTTATTATTTGATAGAACGGTTCATTACGATTATATTATGACATAAAAAAAAATGTTTGAAGCACCTTTCGTAATATATTTAAAAAAATATATGTATATTTTCGCTACACAGCCATAAAAGCCGTATGATGGTCTATTAATTATTCTGTGCCGTGACGTCACTGACGACATTTTAAGCAATACACGTGACTGACTGACTGACTGTCATGAAAGACCACGAATAACCTGAAACTGGCGTTTGATTTTTTGTTGTTTACTATAATAGTGACGTAGAACCATGGCGGTCGGTGTTTTCAATCAAGAGAAAAAAAGTAAAACTATAACGGGTTTAAGTTGAATTTTTACAGCAATCCCTTATTTATTGTGACTGACCGGATGGCGCAATTGGTAGTGACCATGCCTCTTGCGCCAAAGGTCGTGGGTTCGATCCCCACACTGGGCAAACATTCGTGCGATGAACACTTGTGTTTGTTCAGTGTCTGGGTGTAATATATGTAACTAAGTATATATTTGTGTTCCTCTGTTGTCTGATATCTGTAACACAAGTAGGTACTTAAGCTACTTAGTACGGAATCAGGTCAACGTATGAGATGTTGTGAGAATTATTGTTTATATTTATTGAAGTTTACATATTTCGGACCCTTGTACGGAATAATATTTGAATTAAAAGTTATTTTTATAAATGGTGACATGAGGCAACTTGCCTTTTCTTTTTATTTTTTTTATATGAGAGGTGGCAGACGAGCAGACGGATCACCTGCTGGTAAGCAATTCCGCCGCCCATGGACACCCGCAACACCAGTGGAGTCACAAGTGTGCTGCCAACCTTTTCCCCATCCCCCATTGGGCCTCCGGTAACCTCACTCACACGGCGAAACACAGCTCAGGCGCTGCTTCACGCCGGTCTTCTGTGAGGACGTGGTATTACTCCGGTCGAGCCGGCCCATTCACGCCGAAGCGTGGCTCTCCCACTGTTAAATATAATCGTAATGAACTGTTCTATCAAATAATAACACTACACGCAATGTTTTAGGCAGGGTTTGAAGTGATAATTATCTTTGATAATTATCAAGATTATTATCAAGATAAATATTAGTTGATAAATATCTTGATAAGTATAATCGAAAATATTTGCCATTTATTATTCAGATACAGAAAACCCCCGTCCAGAGTTAACACAGTTGAGGTTGATGAAGATGATATTCCACTCATCAATTTATTTTAATTAAATAAGTACAAGTATTATCGTTGTAAAAGTATTATATAATTAGTTGATTAACTGCTCGTATTTTGGTTTGCAAGTTATTATACACGAAATTATAAAAATAAAAAAATAAAAGTTGACCTTGATTATAAAATGTCTCTAATTTATTTAAATCACTTGATTCTAACGTAAAATATTGATATGTAATATCAGTTAAAAAAGGATTACTAGGTTTATATCTGTTTGATAATTATCTCGATAATTATCAAAGGACATATTTATCTTGATAATTTCAAACCGTGGTTTTAGGGCAGCCGCTGAAACGAATGTTGCCTATAGGGTATTTGACTAAGCTCGAGATTTTACAAAATATGAATATTTTATCAAAATATAGGTACATATGTGCTGATAGCAAAAATTCTCAATTAAAAATATAACGTCTAGCCGGTTTTATGGTCATTCAAAGATTCATGGGCAAGTCCATTTTAAAAGTATGAAATTATTAAAAAATAATTATACCATTGAATAACCCATATAATTTACGCCAACTATTATAATGAAACCAGTGACATAAACGAAACATTTGATATAGCTACCATACAAAATTCAAATGAAATGCATACAAAATACTGTCGTGTGACGTCACATCTCTGTAGCCATTTGTATGGAGCGTTTTGGGTTTGCCCAAAATAATAGGATTTTAAAGTTGTGTTATCTTAAGTAGTTTAAATGAGAATCAAGTAATTCTTTCAACGATGTTTCTATCATTGAGAGGTCTTTTGATTACACAAGTGAAAAAAAATTAGTCAAATACCGTATTGTGTGTTAATGGTTTGATGATATTGATATTGTAGCAACCGATATCGGAGAGCAGCGACGAGGCGCCGGCGCGCACGCCTACGCGCAAGTCCGCGCGCGCCGCCTGCGTCACGGGCTCGCACGTGCCGCAGCAGCACTGCACGCCCTCCGCGCCGCCGCGCACCGGTACTGTACATTCTTTTATTAGCTGTAGGCTTCATGTTGTAACAAAAGTATCAGCCTATACTGTCCCACTGCAGGGCAAAGGCCTCCATCATAGAAAGTCATCGCTACTATGATGGGCTTAGGCTTAATCACCACGCTTACCTAATGAGGATTGGTAATCACAAACCCGTGGCCCACAGATGCTGAATGACTGGAACAGAAACGAGATAGGACCAGTATACCATCAAGAGATGGTCAACTCTGCAGAAGGTTTTCGACGGTTGCGTGCGTTTGCACACAAAAGGCTTAATATTAGGAAGGAGATTGATTGATGTGGAACTGCCCGAGCGCGAGTCGCTTGTGTTGTGGTGTTTCACGCCCCATTTGGGGAGAAGTGACATTGAGATGGGACACAGACACAGATTTTGTAGGGAGTGAAGAATCGCACCGGGGAAAGAGCCCTTGGCAAGTACCTGGTGAGCGTCTCCCAAGATTCGGTCCGTATGCCGAGACGGTAGGAAGGACCATGGGCTGGTGGAGGGACTGTGTCTAAACCCGTGGCCCGTTGGCCGTGTGTTCCCCGGCAGAGTAGAATAGGCCACCCTCATTCTTACCGAGGTGTCGTAAAAGGCGACTAATGTAAAGCTGCTGGCATGATCATCAGCACCCAGAGAAGGAAAACTCTGCATTTATATCAAAACCCTCGCCAACCCGTTTGCCAAGCGTGGTGAGTATGGCAATTACCCCTCATGTGATTGAGGGAGGCCCGTGCCCCAGCAGTGGGGACTTAAATGGGCTGATGATGATGATGATGATGGAGGATTAGGCTTAATCACCACGCTTACCTAATGAGGATGGGTAATCACAAACCCGAGTTATGTACGAAAAAATCGAAACATACTATTCGTTCGACCCGGGAACCGAACCCAGGACCCCGAGATCATGGCCCGGTGCTTAAACCACTAGACCAACAGGGCGTTAGATCAGTTAGTAACCTTCTATGAAAAACTTAAAAATTAAATCTCCCATTTCTAACCAACTTCAAAATTTAAACTCATTGTTGTTAGACATACTAACGCAAGTCTCGTCCTTAATTAATTATTCAGGTAGTAACCCGAGACTAAAGATTGTCTACAGTAAAGTACATAAAAAAAGTTTGACCATAATCACATGTGGTGGAAAGTGGCTCTTTCACCGAACCCACTAAAAAGGCGTGACTTGACGTAGTGAAGAATGACATGAGTGCCAATAAACTGACCACTATGGATGCACAAGACTGCGAAACGGAGGAGTAGAAGCAGGAATGCGGACACCAGGCTCCGAAGCGACAGCTTGGGACGCAACCGAGACAAACTTTATCCGTTGCTTTCCGTGATCTTCGCATGTTAAAACTGTAACCTACGTTATTTCTATCAGTGAAGAGCTTTAAGACATTCATTGTAATTGCTACCGTATTAAGACAGTTGATGATCTTCCGAATAAAATAAAATAAATAATGATAAGTTCAAACGAAAAATCACAAAAAGATCCAATGGTAGCTATCGCGTGTGATAAATCTTTAAACGTGTACGCCATTAGGTTGGTTGTTTCGTTTGTCAAATTGTCATTTTGACATATCACGTTTAAAAGTAACCAATCACCATATCTATGAACCATGGCCATGTAGCAGATTTTTCACACGCGATAGTTCCTATTTTTCCTTCCTGGGGAGGTATTTACCTATGGGGAGGGGTGAAAAGCAAGTCAAAATGGTCTTAAGAGCATGACGGATCACCTGACGCGACACCAGTGGAGTCACAAGTGCGCTGCCAACCTTTAAACCCCACTTCTTTCTGGATTAAGGTCCGGTTTTTGAAAATTCAACTCTTAAGGGGGTAAAAGGGGGATGAAAAGTTCGTATGAAAGTCCGCCATCTTTGATGTTAGAAATGTGAAAATTTGTATTCACTCTAATAATTTGAAATAAAAAGTAAGTCATTTAACGTTTTTTGTAAATCACCCTAAAGGGGGTAAAGTAGGGGATGAAATGTCAGTATGAGGGTTTAGCCATTTTAAGTAAGAATCTTGAAAATCGCTATACATTCTCTTTATTTTAATCCAAGAACAAGTTGTTTTAACATTTGTATAAATTCAACCCTTAAGCAGGTGAAAAGGGGGTTTGAAGTTTGTATGGAAATCCGTCATCTTTGATGTTAGCAAAGTGAAAAATTGTATATTTATATACCTATAATTAAAATAAAGTACTAATTCATTTAAACATTTTTTTAAATCACCTTTTATGGGGCTAAATTAGGGGATGAAATGCAGTATGGGGAATTCCCCATACTGCACCACTGTTTAATTAAACAATTTAAAAGTTAGAAAGGGGTAGTTGCGTGGGTTTGAAGTTTCAATGAAGACTTTTGTAATAAAGACTCAATCTGCGTGAGTAATGCCGCGGGCGCAGTCTACTATACTCGAAACTGGAATTCAAGACCAAAAAATCTACGACAGATACTTATTTCATTGTCAAATCAAGTTTTCAGGTTTTTTGTTATATGCTTCTTTTCTTTGTATAGGGTGGCACAATTCATGATAATGAATTTCTCAAAAAACACGTAATTACAAACTTTTAGGTATTATTAAGCGAAATGAGTCGTAAGGAAAATTGTTAAGTGATACTTTAACAAAGTCTGTAGTCGAAGTCAGTCAGTCTCAGTCACTCAATAAAACGGGGCCGTTTAGCGTTTTATCAACCTACGGATTCTGTCGAGACTCCTCTTAACGAACTCTAAACAAATGTTGAAAACGATGTAATTCAAAGATTCTCATAAAAATATCACGTTGCAGCATCTCACTGCACGAAACAACAACATGCAAGTTCAAATGTTGTTGTACCAAATGTTATTAACTCCTGAAGTGACACAAGCTCAATACCAGCTTTTCTACCAAACATTACGGATGATTAAGTTTTTATTAAAGGGTCTTGTATTTATGTAAAAATAAGTCAATAAAATTACTTCCTTAAATAATAGAATTAAAATTACCAATAATAAATTTTGTTAAGCGTATGTTTTTAGAAAATAGGTACATACTATTGTCATCATCCATCATCAGCCCATTTAAGTCCCCACTGCTGGGGCACGGGCCTCCCTCAATCACATGAGGCGTAATTGCCATACTCACCACGCTTGGCAGACGGGTTGGCGAGGGTTTTGATATAAATGCAGAGTTTTCCTTCTCTGGGTGCTGATGATCATGCCAGCAGCTTTACCTTAGTCGCCTTTTACGACACCTCGGTAAGAGTGAGGGTGGCCTATTCTACTCTGCCGGGGACCACACGGCCTACGACTATTGTACGTACATACTATTGTACGATCATTTTATTGCAGTGGCAACATTGTAGTAGCTTTTTTGGTCTTGAATTCCAGTTTCGGGTACTAGATTAATAAGTAAGATCTTAAAATATCCGCCAGACTCGGACACAGGTGTCGGACACGCCGCGTGTGGCGCCGGCGCGCACGCCGTCGGTGGTGTCGGCGGCGTACGGCGGCTCCCCGCGCGCGCGCCCGCGCCAGCACAACTTCGTCGCCAAGAACTTCTACAAGCGCGAGACCTGCGGCCCTTGCGGGAAGACGTGAGTTCTTACATACTTAGTTTTCATTTGGTGAGGAAATTTGGCATAGTACCTACCTACATAGGTATTGGTTCTGTTCTGCGGCTGCGGAAGCCGCCAATAACGGCAACAGTATGTAATAGTGTTGTTAAATTTATTTTTACGTATCATGGCCAACTTGATCTGTTGCTTTCCGTGATCTTCGCATGTTAAAACTATTACTTACTTTATTTCTATCAGTGAAGACCTGTTATTAGCTTTAAGACATTCATTGTAATTGCTACTGTATTAAGAAGACTGGAGCTCTATTTTTGATTCACTCGTATGACTTAGCGACGTCGCATGCGACGTAAGTCACATTCGCCTTCTAAGTCGCACGAAGCCGATTTTCCCTATTTTTGAATCATTCGATTACGATGTTGCCAATATAATACGGTAAATTGACATTCTAACCCTTCAATACAGAATTTTATAAAAACCGGTAACTTCCGCATTGCAAACGGAACGCAAATACCATAGATTATTGGCTGAATATGAGAATCTTTGCTTTTTTCACACAAAAAAACTATGAATGTCACCTGTCAAAATCAGTCAAATCAAAGTTTTGAAATTTATAATATTTTATTTATGCAACAAGCATAAACAACTATTTTGACGTTGCTTCTACCGCTCGCTTTAGGTCACTCGACCAACGAGTGGGTGGGGTCACACGATTCTAAGTCATACAAGAAAATCAAAAATAGGTCTCCTGAGACCTTACCATGAGTTTGAAATACGATCCTCGCTATCTAAAACTATTGCTCTGTCTCTCACATGCACCACAATGAAAGGGAAAAAGCGATAGTTATCGATAGCTAGAACAGTTTTTCAAACTCATGTTAACTGTACTGGAGACCGATTTTTGAATTTTAGCTTCGTCTAAACAAAACTGCTCGTTTTGCAAGTCACGTCGTCTCAGTGAGTCGTATGATTCACAATGTTCCCTATTTTTGAAATCACTCGCTTAGGATGTTGCCAAGCTTGTCGAAGTATGTTAACTTGTTTCACGCAGAAAATTCTAAAATTGCAATTACAATTGAAACCGATATTCGGTGTAACGTATAACGGACTGACTCGGTGGCGCAGTGGTTAGTGATTCGCACTTTAAAGCGAAAGAGGTCCCAGGTTCGATGCCCGGGTCGGGCCAAAAACTTGTACCTAAGTTTTCGATAAGAAGTTCTGCGTGACAGTCTGGAAAATGGCGGTCTGGTACGGTGGTAATGGCGGTGCCTCGGAAAGCACGTTAAGCTGTTAGTCCTGCGCCCGATTCCTCTCCAGTCGTGTTACAGTAGTGTCCCATCGGAATATTAGGGTAAGGGAATAGAAAATGCACTTTTGTTTGCGCACACACATGAGAACTATAATATATCTTGCGTACGTGGCTGATCGTTGAGATTGGCCGCCATAGCCGTAATCGGTTGGAGGATAACGGAAAGTAAATATTTTGACAGCAAAAGAGAAAAAGAAAAATAATTGCCTCTGGAGAAGGTTATGTGTGTTTATTTGACGTCTGTGTTTGACGTAAAAGTATCCAGTCGCCTCACGAAAACGAATGGTTTACACCACTCGTTGCAATCGCTCGTTTTCGAACGATTCAAAAATGCTGTTGTCAAAAATTATGCGAGTCACACATTTTTTAGTGAAACGAAAATTCAAAAATAGGTTTCCGGGCGCCTAATTTGAACCGGACGTTACGACCGAATCGTAGTTTCCCTCTATTTTACATGCGCTCTGTGTTCTGTTTGGATGCGTAAATTATTGAAGACTGCTTTATAATACCGTTTTATTTAGTGTAAAGCACTCTCGAAGCTCAGACAGGAAGACGGTAGAAATAAGAAATCAGTTCCGTCTTGAATTCTTGAGTTTTATTTTTGAACTAACTAACCTAGGCAGGCGGCTTGGGGTTATTGTCCCGGTGACACGCTGTGCTATAATGCATAGCGCCATCTACCGGAACAACGACGAACCGCCTGCTTGTTTACTTTGTACATTTAGCACTTATGAAGTTTCAATGGTAAATGTATAGTCCGACAACTTCGTGCGAAACCGTCCTGCGTGGTGACAGACGTTGGCGGGGGCGAGGTAGCACGTCATTCTAGCTCACGGCTACACATGAAGAGAAGTTTGCTAGGATAAATCTTGCGATAAGTTGTACTTGTGACGCAATATGAGTAAACATTGTAGATAAAACTATTATTTATTTTATATAACGCTTTAGGACAAATTATTAAAAATTCTAAAATTGTAATTAATTTGTTTTATTAAGTCAATTTCCATATCACTTTCATGTTCACTTTCTGTTTGATCATTTTCATCACTTGCATCGTCATCATCAGTGTCGTTTTCATTCAATTGAATGATGAATCTAAAAAAAACAAAATGTACTAGGAATAGAAATAACAAACAACATCACAACACTTTATGTACAACATCTTTAAGTTGTCTTGAGATAGCCTTACTCATCTTAATCTCGTGTGCGTCGATTTCAAAGCAGTACAGAGTGTCAAGCACGTGTTGCCGCTTCAACTGCCCGGCCGAGACTGCCGTATTTGACGCGCAGATGCACGCCTTTTCCCCTCCCCGCTACACCGCCCGCTACCCGCTGACATCTTGGTTACCTCGCCCCCACCAACGTCTGTCACCCCGCAGGACGGTTTCGCACGAAGTTGTCGGACTATAGTTTTTACTATAACATAATTAGGGATGCAAACGATACATCGATTTTTTTCAAACATCGATGTATCGTTCATAAACTTCGATGTTTTAACATCGATGTTGAAACCTAAAACATCGACGATACATCGTTCTTCATGAGCGATGTTTTATGAACGATATTTTATCATAGTGCTATCTTCCGTTGAAATTGAATTTTACTAAACCACTAGAAAAATCCACCAGCCACTAGAAGAAATTTTTTGCCATTAAATGGACAGTCAAAACAACCAGTTTTAGTAGAAAATCCTAATCCTAAACTAAGTTGACAACACTGCCTAACTGACACTTCTCTCAGTCACACACAACAAAAGCGTTGATTTTGTTATTTAGCGTTTTGTGCCCTCTTCAATCTGCAATATAAAACAAACGCCTGCGATACTTCTGTTAAAAAAATATATTTATTCGATATATAAATGGTGATAAAAAACATCGAAAAAAAATCGATATATCGTTCATAAACTTCGATGTTTTCGACATCGATGTTTCAGTTTTGAAAATATCGATGTTCTAATATCGATGTTTTTTAAGAGCGATGTTGCATCCCTAAACATAATGTTGTTTTGTGGCAGTATAAAGTTCGCGAAGGTGGGCGTGAAGTGCGAGTCGTGCCGCGCGCAGGCGCACCCCGAGTGCCGCGCGCTGCTGCCGCTGCCCTGCGTGCCGCCCGGGCCGCACGCGCGCCGCGCGCACCCGCAGCAGGTGAGTGCGAGGCTTGCGCGGTCAGGCGCACCCGCAGCAGGTGAGTGCGAGGCTTGCGCGGTCAGGCGCACCCGCAGCAGGTGAGTGCGAGGCTTGCGCGGTCAGGCGCACCCGCAGCAGGTGAGTGCGAGGCTTGCGCGGTCAGGCGCACCCGCAGCAGGTGAGTGCGAGGCTTGCGCGGTCAGGCGCACCCGCAGCAGGTGAGTGCGAGGCTTGCGTGCGAGGTGCGCGGTCAGGCGCACCCGCAGCAGGTGAGTGCGAGGCTTGCGCGGTCAGGCGCACCCGCAGCAGGTGAGTGCGAGGCTTGCGCGGTCAGGCGCACCCGCAGCAGGTGAGTGCGAGGCTTGCGCGGTCAGGCGCACCCGCAGCAGGTGAGTGCGAGGCTTGCGCGGTCAGGCGCACCCGCAGCAGGTGAGTGCGAGGCTTGCGCGGTCAGGCGCACCCGCAGCAGGTGAGTGCGAGACGTGCCGCGCGCAGGCGCACCCCGAGTGCCGCGCGCTGCTGCCGCTGCCCTGCGTGCCGCCCGGGCCGCACGCGCGCCGCGCGCACCCGCACCAGGTAATAAAAAATAATAATAAAATATTTATTGCAAATAACTTAAATCTATTACAAACTTATGGGCATAATCTTACATATCGCACCCTTAGTAAAATACCGACCAAACTCAAAATTGTTAATATTTTTATAGCAATTCTTTGCAATGTATTCTTGAGTAGTCTTGAGTAAATAACGCACTTCAAATTTCATCTCGTGTTCATATGTGAGTGTACCTATTTACTTAACTCAAAATTGTTGTTAGATGACCTTTCATCCCTGGATTTTAGCCGATACTATTTTCACTTAGCATCTATATTAAAATTTTGAGTTAGGTCGGTATTTTACTAAGGGTGCGAATTAGTACTTATATTTGACATTTTGCCTGAACTAGGATACCCTGTGTTTCAGGCTAAAAAAATAGGTCCTAGAAAACTGTATTGGTAAAAACAATAAATTACAACTTAAACTTAATATTACTCTACGCTATGCTAATAATTAGGTATATAAATTAATAGTTATTTGGGAATAAAAATAACTAAGATAACGATCATTTTTCAGTTATAAATAAACATACCATTTCAAATATAGATAGGAACTAATAATAAATGCTAAATTACCTAACTAATCTTACGCGCATGTAAATAATGTAGACTAACTAAATAAATACAAATAAACCTGCTTGCCTATGACATGAACATTGACCCAGTTAGCCAATTTGATGATTCTGATAATATCATGACATACATACCTCTTTACTAAAAAAATCGTTTAGCTAGCATTAATAAGAACATCTTACATTACATTTATAATTACGAAGGTGAGTGCGAGTGATATATATTGGATAACATCGTAAATCTTATTTGGGTACCGGGACACTGCAATATCAGAGGCAACGAAGTCGCTGACGTGCTAGCAAAGGCCGGGGCAGAGAGCCCACTCTAGGGATGTCGGAAATGCAATAAAGTATCGATATATATTGTATCGATAATTTTTGAATATATCAATATCGATATTGATATTTTTATTTAAAAATATCGATATATCGGTGTGATAGGAAAAAAAAATATTTGGCCTAATCTACTTCAATCCTCTTACATTACTAGATAAATACTTATCAATAGACATCATTTTTATTTTTTTTAAATCAACAATAAAAAATATAAATTATTTATTAATTAAACCAATATTTATCTGATACAGACATAAGAAAAACTCTTTGATTTACATGTTCGGCTGTAAGCCGACAATATATAGCCGAAAAAATGGTAGTATAAAAAAAGTATTCTTTTCAGGATTTTTTAAAAAATATCGATTTTTATACCTTTTCAATATTTGTAATTTTATATCGATACCTCGATACATCGAAACATTAAATATCGCTCAAAAATATCGATACATTAAAAAAAAAATATCGATATATCGATGTATCGATATTTTTTCGACGAGCCTAGCCCACTCGGACCGGAATCAATAAGTGGCGTTCCAGCCTGCATGGTCAGGTTCGAGTTAAAAGAGTGGGAGCATAAGAAAAGCACTGAATATTGGAAAAGACTACCTCGACTAGAACAGTCTAAGGCGTTGATACAGGCGTTCGATCAGAGACGAGCTGTAGAAATAAAACTGAGCAGAGGACATGTTAGGGCACTCACTCGGACCCTCACAGGGCACTGCAAATTAAATAAGCACCTGCACAACATGGGCCTTTCAGATACCAAAATCTGCAGGTTCTGTCGCGAGGACGAGGAAACGATTATCCACGTCCTCGGCGAGTGCATAGCGCTGCACCGGTGCAGAAGCCGGCACCTGGGAGCACACATGATCTCAGCAGACGAGATCAAAAGCTCCCCCATCAGCTCCATTCTCGGGTTTATCCTGGAACTGGAGCTACATGAGGTGCTGTAATAGGTTACGGGGCTGCCACAATAGATCATCTACTGGTCGCAGTGGCTATGAGACGCAGGACTCACCCCATTTCTAACAAATAATAATAATAATAAAATATATATTGGGGAGACACTGAATGTGGGAAGAAGTTCGGCTCGAGCGCCAGAGAAACAACCGTCCGTATTATAGCTCTGTCCGTTTATTACTGACTGGCGGTGAGGCGCGCGGGCGCGGGCGGTACCGCTCATGCATACATTACAGCGAGTCGTGCGCAGTAGGTTTTTGGGGAGGTGAGAGTTGGGAGGATTTTGTTTTGGCGGGATAATTTTTTTAAACTCCATGCTAATATGGAAAGAATAATATTTTTCAAAAATAAGAGGACAACCCTATACATTAAATAAGTTTCTGTCTAAAATGGCGGAGTGTCGATACTGCTTACACTTGGTATGACTTAAACCCATGAGCTTTTGCTAACCGGACAACTCCTTTAAGCTACCAGAGCCGAACTTACCGAGGTAAGTCGACGAATTTTGTAATTGCTTTTTACTTCGCCGTGAGCCAACGATAATTTAAAAAGTAAAGTGCATTACTTACTTATTATACCCCAAAAATTCATATATATCCTGCTCGTCTTAACGGTAATTCCCGGTTGCGTCCAAAGCTATCGTTCTGGAGCCCAGGGTATTGGGAAGTCTAGTAATTAAAATGAGCCGACTGCCGTCTGACCTTCTCAACCCTTTCATCGTCAGCCCATTTAAGTCCCCACTGCTGGGGCACGGGCCTCCCTAAATCACATGAGGTGTAATGTGAAGAGGCGTGGTGAGTATGGCAATTACACCTCTCAACCCTTTAACAAGGGTTAAAGGGTAACCCTGAGTCTTAGTTTTCAGAAGCTATCCGAAACGTTAGTTAAGGAATAGATAGCAAAAGCAAATAGCATGCTACTACAAGAATAGCAATAATTAAACTTTTTGAAGTTGCTGATTTTCGTGATTACTGAAATCATCGATAACACGATAAATCACGATAAAATCAGGTAGTCACCTGTCTTTCTACAGTCATTTTTTTTTATTTCAGTGTCTAGTTCCGTCGTCGATATAACCCCTCCTCCCCAAAAATTTACCACCTTCCCCCTCAAAAAAGTAAAAACACCAATTTTTCGCAATTTAACAAACTTAAATTCCCCTAAAATATCTAAATTCTATCTCTCTCTCTTTGAGCATTATTAATAAGACTGCTGCTGGCAGTACATACTTACTTATTTAGTATGTAACTTGATATGTCAGGAGAACTGCATCGCGGACTACGCGCCGTCGACGCCGCCGATGGTGCCGGCGCTGCTGGTGCACTGCGTCAACGAGGTGGAGAAGCGCGGGCTCGGCGAGCGCGGCCTCTACCGCATCAGCGCCGTCGACAAGGACGTCAAGCGCCTCAAGGTGACCCATCCACCCGACACCATCCCCACGCCCTTCTTCAGTTCTTTTTTTATGTGATAGAACATTAAAAAACATACAGGAACAGGTTACGTCGGTAAGGGATAGCTACTCCAAACCACATTTTGAAACGGTAAATACCATGAGAGAGCCACGTTTCGGCATGAATGGGTTGGCACGACCAGAGTGATACCACAACCTCCCTTTCCCCTGGATTGACCCGGCTCTGACGCCTGGTCACTTTAAGGTAAAACGAAGCGATTCGCTCCCTACATTTATAATGCGGACGGCTAAGGAATGGAACTCCCTGCCGAAGTCTGTTTTTCCTGACATCTATGATCTAGACATCTTTAAGGCAAGAGTGAACAGGCATCTTATAGGCAAACGCGTATCATCCTAGACCTCATCGTCGCTTTCCATCAGGTGCGATTGTGACAAAAAAAAACAATTCACCCTGCATTATGGTTTTGCAGTGGGTGGGGCTTGAGTGAAAATTTAACCACCATAACGTTGTGTTGACTTGTGACATCGATGATTGGGCCTTTGCTTACGGAAGTCGATGATCGTTTCGACGATAGAGGTCCAAGCAATTTTGTCGGAGAATAGTGACAAGATGTCATCATTTCAGCCAATAGACGTCCACTGCTGGACATAGGCCTCCCCCAATGTTCTCCACACAGATCGGTTCTGTGCCGCCCGCATTCGATATTTGGCGACAAGATGTCAAAACCACGTAAACAACAACTTTTACACCACACTTAACGACCAATCAGGGTGGGCCCCCTTAAATTTGACTCGACGAGCTTAAACAGGGAAAATTTAATGCTTGAGAGTTATTAGGCTTGAGATCCCTCGATAGTTTAATGCACCTTTCTAATGCAAGCACTTACTTCATTGCAGGAACGTTTCCTACGTGGTTGCGGCTCGCCGCAGCTCGCCAACGAAGACATCCATGTGCTGTGCGGCTGCATCAAGGATTTCCTCCGCTCCCTACGTGAGCCGCTGGTCTCTGCCGCGCTGTGGAGCGACTTCATGGACGCCGCCAAACTGGCCGAGCCCAGCGACGCCACGGCCAGCGTGGTGCAGGCCGTCAGCCAGCTGCCTCAGCCCAACAGGGATACACTGGCCTTCCTAGTGCTGCACCTGCAGAAGTAAGTGTAAACACATCTGGTCTTCGCTGCTCGGTGGAGTGACTTCATGGACGCCGCCAAACTGGCCGAGCCCAGCGACGCCACGGCCAGCGTGGTGCAGGCCGTCAGCCAGCTGCTGCAGATACACTGGCCTTCCAGTATTGCATCTGCAGAAGCAAGTTTAATACATCTGGTCTCCGCTGCGCTGTAGAATGACCTTATGAAGGGCATAAACTAGCAGAACCTAGCGACGCCACGGTCAGTGCAGGCCGTCGGCCAGCTGTCCCAGACCAACAGAGATACACTGGCTTTCTTAGTGCTGCATTTGCAGAAGTAAGTTCATTGACCTTTATATATTATCAAAAAGCCCATAGTTGCGTTTCTACACGACATGAAAAGTCAAATACGCATTTCGATGAACTACTTAAAGATCAAGATCAGACCCCCCCACCCCCTCTCAAAATTTTACATCTAGAGTCTTGGTGATTTTACTTCTTAGATCTATCCTGCCGAAAAAAAAGGTTTGGTTCATAAAGCTTTTCATTTTCATCTTATACATGCTTATGATATTATTTCCTGGATTAAAAACAATAACATTATGTTTGTTTTTTTTTTCAGAGTGGCAGAAAGCCCCGAATGTGAGATGGGCATAGAGAATCTGGCGAAGATATTTGGACCGACCATCGTAGGGTACGGCCTGATGACGCAACCCGCCGAAATGTATACTGCTACAGCACAAATGTTCAACGTAAGTGTATAATTTATTTAGAGAGTGCACTTGTGTTTGCGCACACACTTGAGCAACTATAATATATCCTACGTACATAGCTGATCGTTGAGATGGGCCACCGTAGCCGTAATCGGTTGCAGGATATTATAACTTATCAATAAAGCCGAGAAAATGACATGTCCTTTTATAACCGAGGTTTAAAAAGAGTTCTTCTTTCACGGTAGGCAGCGGCATGACTGCTCCGGCATTGTTGATGTCTATGAGCGGCGGTTACCATTTATCTTTAGATGTCGCACCCTCGTCTGCCTACTTTTCCTGCTCCGCGTAACAAAATTTTGTGTTTGTGCCTAAAAGTTCCTTAAATTTCTAAGACAGTCTTAATGCTATTCTGTCTAAAAAAAAAAATTTTTTCATTATGAGGTTTTCTTTTATTTATTATTTTTGTAGTGTTTTTTTTATTACTATTTTTTTAAATATTGTTATGTTAGTATATGTTAATGGTTTGCTTTAATTCGAGGACTAATTAACTTCGTGGATGAGGTGAATAGGAGAATCCAGTTAGGTTGGGCAGCATTTGGAAAACTACGTATCTTCGATACCACAGTGCCTAAAGACGAAAGTCTTCAATCAGTGCGTCCTACCCGTCATGACATACGGAGCCGAAACGTGGACACTTACGGTACGGCTGGTCCACAAGTTAAAGGTCGCTCAGCGGGCTATGGAACGAGCAATGCTCGGCGTCTCTCTCCGAGATCGAATCCGAAATGAGGTGATCCGGCAGAGAACCAAAGTCATCGACATTGCTCACCGGATTAGCAAGCTTAAGTGGCAGTGGGCTGGCCATATTAGCCGCAGAACCGACAACCGATGGGGTAATCGAGCTCTAGAGTGGAGACCGCGTCTTGGCAAACGTAATGTAGGGCGCCCTCTGGCTAGGTGGGGGGACGATCTGCGCACGATGGCTGGCAAGAGCTGGATGCGAGAAGCCATGGATAGATCACAGTGGCGAACAATTGTAGAGGCCTACGTCCAGCAGTGGACTGCGAAAGGCTGATGATGATGATGATTGCTTTAATTATTGTTAGAATGTTTTTTTTTTGTTGTCATGCTTATATGCTATTACATTACATAATTAATAAGTTATTATTGTTATTGTTGCTGTGTAATATGTTTATGTTTTAAGTTCATTATGTTACTAACACATTTTATATGGATTCAAGATCTGAAATAAATGATTCATCGTCAGCACATTTAAGTCCCCACTGCTGGGGCACGGGCCTCCCTCAACACATGAGGGGTAATTGCCATACTCACCACGCTTGGCGAGGGTTTTGATATAGAGTTTTCCTTCTCTGGGTGCTAGGTGGTTGGTTAAATGATTATTTAATTTAGTTTAATAGGGTATACGACTAAGCTCAAGATTTTACAAAATATAAATATTTTATCAAAATATAGGTCAATATGTGCCAATAGCAAAAATTCTCAATTAAAAATATAACGTTTAGCCGGTTTTATGGTCATTCAAAGATTCATGGGCAAGTCCATTTTAAAAGTATGAAATTATTAAAAAATAATTATACCATTGAAGAACCCATACAATTTGCACCAACTATTATAATAGAACCATTGACATAAACGAAACATTTGATATAGCTACCATACAAAATTCAAATGAAATGCATACAAAATACTTAAGTGTGACGTCACATCTAAGTAGCCATTTGTATGGAGCGTTTTGGGTTTGCCCAAAATAATGTGATTTTAAAGTTGTGATATCTCAGGTAGTTTAAATGAGAATCAAGTGATTCTTTCAACGATGTTTCTATCATTGAGAGGTCTTTTGATTGCAAAAATAAAAAAAAAGTCAAATACCGTATTGAAAAACCGCGCGATGCCGTTCAGTACTAGTGTTACGTGTTTGGCGACGTTCTTTCTCTACCGCTACCGCACTCGTATAGATGCATTAATGCTTGGTCGGGGCCGGTTATATCTCTTTCACACTCCGTGACGTTCCTTTACGCGTTTTCTTTTAAATGAGAATCAAGTGATTCTTTCAACGATGTTTCTATCATTGAGAGGTCTTTTGATTGCAAGTATTGGCCATAAATTCAGACTAGAGGAATTCATAAAAGAAAACCATTTATTCACATTTCAAACTTATTTATTCATGCTTAAATCACTTATTACCATTTAGAGATACACTATATCAGTATAAAATCTGTACTTACGTCTAACATCCAATTTGGGCAAATCCAACTTAATACACTGCACAATAATTTATCCGTAAATAGATACTTTAGGTGCACTAGGCACAGTAGTCAGCTAACACTTTCGCACAGTTATTACTTGCGTCCGTTCGCTTCGGCGTCTCAAATCAGAATGCCGGCTGTCTGTCCGTTTGCACGAACGAAGGAAAATGAGTGAGTGAATGAATCGATATAAAAATGCAATTTTTATATCGATTCATTCAAGTGTTTCCGGCTAATATTTAATTGTTAAAATATATCAAGCTAATAATTTATTCTCATTACTAATGCTGTAGTAAACGCTAACACAAGAATAAAAAAAAATTGTCGTATACCGTATTGAAAAATAGTATATTCTGTTCGGGCGGCAGGTGATGCAGCTGCTGCTGCGGCTGCCGGCGGACTACTGGGCGCAGTGGGCGTGCGCGGGCGCCGACGCGCCTTCGCCGCCGCCCTGCGCTCCCTGCGCTCCCTGCGCGCCGCCGCACAAGCCCAAGGGGTTCTTCTTCTCGCCCGCCGACACAGGGTCAGTGCCTGCTCTTGTTCCTTAATCACTACCAGCATATATCGCACATCCTCTAAAAAACTGTCATAAGACAAGAACACCTTCACATTGCGTAAATGCCTTTTTTCTTGTTTCTAAGCCTTTTTTACATTCTAGAAAAGAGTTTATTAAACTCGTCAATAGTTAACCAAAAAAAAACAGTATTGATAATGGACAACATTTCATATTTTTAACATGTCCAAATTGTTTTTTTATATGAAAATAGACATAAAATGAACGGACCCATATTTTTTCTTTTTTCAAAATTTGTCCATTTTCATGCATAAAATAATTGTTAAAATTCTTTATATTCTAAATAGACGTAAGCGCCAAATGACGTCATCGGACGGCTGAATGCAGCGATATTCCTTTGCTTATCATTGTTTTAATAAAAAAAAAGGTACTACTGTCAAAGGTAAATAATACTAGTGTCAACATTGTCAACGTCATTCATTCATTCAACGTTGACAAGTTATCTTTTTTTTAACAGTTGTATGTCATGGGTTTGGCATTTCGTAAATTTAAAACTATAATGTGCTAGGCAAAGAAATATTTTACATTCTGCCGTCCGATAACGTCATCTTACGTTTTTTAGTTTTTAATTTTTTTCTCAGTAAATAAGCAATATAAAAAATTAATAAATATATATTCGCGCAGCGGAAAAGTAAATAAAGAAATGGTATTATTTGTTTCAGAGCTTAGCAATTTTGAAATGTTGTCCATTGAGCAATAACATTAATGAAGTAACCAATAGTGAGAACGCGTTTTTCTCAAAAGTCGCTTTTTGTGTTATGATAGTTTTTCAGAGGATGTGCAATATGTCATAACAGAAACACTGATCTAGCTTTTTTTTTGACGCTGGGGAATGCCTCCTTGTGCATACCCTCCTGTCGGGGGGCAGGCGGGTTATGTCTCCCCTGGCGGGGGCATCTCCTAGCGAGAAGCCGGCCAGAATAAACCCCAGCGACGCTCCCTCATCTCCAGAGTGAGGAGAGGACATGAGTACGGGTTAAAGAACCTTACTTCACGTCTCTCCCCAGGCGAAAGGCTCACTTACACTGCGGGCCCGCCACTGCCTCCCCCAGTCAAGCTTGGGCGCTAGGGACATCCGGGAGCGTCGGGCTGTCCCTACCAGGCTACACTGATGTAGCTGACCCTGATGTCATCATCATAATTTCAGCCAATAAACGTCCACTACTGGACATAAGCACAGTAGATATATACGCTAAAGCGGTATTGACACTACGCCATTTTGTGTGATTTTGTTGAGAGAGAGTCCAGGGTTTTGCCCCTTTAATTTTCGTAAAATTGAATTGTATATTTTTGTTTGACTCCTCAGCTTTAGTCAGACCATTATAAATAGCTACTCTCGATTAGATCGTTGGGGTTGTCACTATTTGATTATTCTTCTTTCTGATACGATCTCTCAAGGACACTCCGAGCATAGCCCTCTCCATTGCTCTCTGGGTAACTTTGCGCCTCCTTAATAGCGGCCACGTTTCATTTGCTTATGACAAAAAAAAACAACACATCAATGCGCACGAAATATTTGTTTATTAAATACGCACATTTTTGTTACAGAATATCGAGAAAGAAGAGAAACTACTTCCAGTGACGATTTTGAATATTTTTTTTGTAGAATAGCTAGTTTATTGATAGAGGATCACGTTATTTTCTTTTGTTCGCGAGGAACAGTTAAGTTAACCACTTTATATTACTTTGTAGGTATTATAAATATTCAAAATCATAAGATAGAAATATGTTCTAATTTATATTTCATAGATAGTGTTGTATAACTTTTTCATCCCTTAAGGCGATCCTGAGGGCCTACAATGAAGGGTCGTTTCTCAATCCGTTCCTTTCACACGCGCTGTTCGTCTGTTTGTGTTTGTATGCGACAGGTATATTCTCGTTTGTGATGGGACGGTTTTACTTTAGGCCCTCTGCTATGCTTCCCATTTTGTAAGGATGTCCGCGAATGAAAAATTCATTGATAACGTAAAATAGACCTGAGGTTCACTGGCGTTACATGTCAAAATGAGTTGCATTATGTGCAGGGTTCGAAAATATCAAGAGAATTAGGTTTCTTGATAATTATCGGATAATAATCCGAAATTATCATCAATGAAATAAATTCGTTTGTTTAAATTTGTTTCATACGTTATTAGTTAAGTTGTTTCATGACAAATTCCAACAATAAATAAGACAACAGATCACCTACTTCGTTTAATATTAAAACATTCTCCGTCAACTTTTTCTATATTATTACCAGATCATAAGCCAAAGGAAAATCTTCATATGATGATGATTATTCCGTCATAGCTGTTGTAGCTGAAGTGGAATCCGTTTTGTTCTCCTAAAAGTCAACTAAGATCTTGCTTGTAGGCTTGAAATATTGTTAACTTGTAATATCACGATAACATTGATAATTAGTAACATATCCTTTCGAACCCTGATTATGTAGTTATCCATTAATAGCAAAAACGCCGCTGTCCTAAGTATTTACTAAAGACCTTGTTACTGTTCAAAATGTATTGACATGACATGAGTTTGGTGGATCTCACGCCTAAAATAGGAACTATTGCTATCCTCTTTTTCATCGCCCAGTTTTGATAATTCTATATAAAAATGCAGTACAACGCCCCCCTTTAATTTCGGCCAATACGGCCAAGTACAGTCCACCTTGTTTTAAGTTAACAAACTGCTTGGCTTTGTCTCAACAGGTCGTTTTGTTGTGTACTTAGATATTAAGATATAAGATCCGTACTTAATTAGACTTACTGTTTAATTTATCTTATAGTACAATAACATAGTTACTAAATTTATAATGAAACTCATACATTACCCTTTATTACTTTACTAACATCTATAAATATTGAATAAATTAATTAGGGTGATTGACATTGTAGCTGATTATGTATATTTTAATATTATTTAAGTACCTTTTTCATTTTTTTTCTTTTCTCTATTTAGTGAAACGTATTTGTTAAATATGATCCACATTTTTTTGGTCGCGATTCAATATTACAGTGATGTTATGTCTATCAAGTTTAAAACTATAGAATTCACGTTATAATAATTTAGTTTTTTTTTCTCAGTAATTACTTGAAATTGATCACCTACCACTAGGCGATCCACCTTTATGTTTGCCTCCCTATACCATAAATAAACACATAGGTTAGTTCCCTTTTGAGTCTCTGTTAATTAAAAGTCACTCATATAAAAATGCTTTTCATATTTTTTTTTGCCAGTTTTACCGGCATTGTAGAATAGCTGTTAATTCCGTTATAGTGACGTCACACCACCGCCTACGATTGTACATAAAGGCATCTATATAATTGCTTTGTTTTGCTAGAATATTAGTCATTTTAATATCATAACCAGTTTAATCGAATGGATCAAAATGATCTTTACGAGATCAAACCTTATAAAATATCTGACCTTTAGACAAAAATCACTTTTGGCTCAATACCTAAAGGAGTACCTACTTTCATTTGTTACTAATTATTGTTCTCGAACAAAAAAGGAAAATGCACCTCTGAGTATATTGACATAAATGTTCTGATATTTTTAATAGGTTTGAACGCTAAGATCGACGCTGACTGTACAAGAACATTGATTTTTCAGTTACAGAAACGTCCTAGATTGAGACTAATAGATGATCGATATAAATTTTCTGGCGTTTTTTTTTTTCGAGCCCATTTCGTAACAGAATTTTTTTTCGTTTAAGCATTTATTATGTTATGTTCTCTGTATTATTTTTTGTCTAAAAACATAGGATAAACTGTTATAAAATTCACTTTTTACACTCTAACGTCATTTATTGCCAGCAAACAAAACATTATTCTAGAATATTTAGCAATAAGTATCTTGTTAACTGTTATTTATGCAACATCACTTGCCTAGTCACAGACTAGATATTATTTTAGTCACTAACCAGTGAAACATTTATTTTGTGTACCTTCGTATTTGACTTGTAAGAATGAAATAAAATCATGTAATTAAACATGTTTTTATTTAGCTATCAGTGGCGAAGAGTCCATACAACCCGATTCCCGTCGGCTTCCCGAATCTATGGGCCAACGATATTTTTATCTGTTAAATTCACTTAGTGTGACACTTACATAGTTTAAATAGTTTGAATTATAGACTTAACGCCTACAAAATTTGATGAGCAACGCAAATAATGCAGGTGGCAAGCCGGTAAAATACCGAGTTACTTCTTCATACTACAAATTCTCATACTGAGCATCTGTCCTTTTCATTTATGTGTATAGATCGTCATGTTCCGTCTCGTTTTAGCACGTGCAAATTTACTAAGAAATAACTCGATGCCTATCGGCTTGTTATAGAGATAGGTTAATTAGCAACGCACAGGTGCAAGCGAGAAAGAAGTAAAATTTTAATGATTCCGAATTAAGAATGAATGTAGCACGGTATTAAATCATGACAGGAGCGTATATTTTTATTTCCCTTGCTTTTCAGTTTTTATTTAATGGCGGATAATGCTAATTGTAAACAACTTGTTGCTTTCGTTTTGTCGAATTTTATTTGTTTTGGTGTTGAATTGTGGTGAATTGGATTAATTTTTGTATTGTGTGTTGTGCTGAAGTCATCTTAATGTCGGTCGTCGGTTAAAAATGTCATGAATACTGATATATTGTTGTCGCACAGATTATTTGCTATCGAACAAGACTTCGTTCTAGTTTTGAAAACAAAAAACATGTAGTAAAATTAGGCCGCGCCAATCAAAATATATATTTTTTCGACTTTAACATATGACCGTGGGATAGCCACGCATCGGCATGAATGGGCCGGTTCGATCGTAGTGGTACCACGACCTCACAGAAAACCGGCGTGAAGCAGCACTGTACTGTGTTTCGCTGCGTGAGTGGGGGTACCGGAGGCCCAAGTCGGGGGAAAGTGGGGTTTAAAGGTTGGCAGCGCACTTGTGACTCCAATGATGTCACGGGTATCCATGGGCATGCTGAGCATTTTGGTAAGTTAATTTCATATTCCGGCTTCCCTTTTGAAAATATTCACCCTTCGCCACTGTTAGCTATCCATCCCTTTACATCCTGATTTTTAAATAAAACACAACTATTTTAATTATTTTCGATTTATTTCAAAACAAAATATAAATTGAGCAAATAAAATAAATAACAATCGAAAACATCACAGCTTTGTGATATGATCTTATACATTTATAAAATAAATATGTTTGTACATGATTTATTATTATCATCTTCTATTGCGAATCTTTTTACACAAATAAATAAAATGGTTCAATATTCTAAAAGGTATACTAATAATTGAAATCAGTTCTTTTATTGCACATTTTTGACAAGTGGTTGTTATTTTTTGTTTTAGAACTTAACTAAATATTAAAATGATTATGGTCCGTGAAATATTGCTTGAATGAAATGACAGACATCGGTGTCACGACAAAATAATCTTTGGGTCAATAGTAAAAAAAATGGAATAAAACATAGTAAAATGATTAACCTTTTGTTCATAAAAATAAAGGTCAAATGACATCTACTAGAGTTAAATGAACTGAATGGAACAAAAATATTATGCTTTCTATACATCCAAGTTGTTTCAATGATACTTAGACTAGAAATGTATTTGCTTATCATGAAAATGATGCACATGCAGTAGTCGAAGAATTGGGTCAGCTGCTAAAAACTTGGGCTGAGATCCGATCAGGACATTTTTTTAATTTTTATTGTAGATAGGTACAGTCAATTTGGGTAACTTTGAATTACCTTGTAACTTTGAATAAAACTGGTTTAAAGTTTTTTTTTATTTTATTCCTTGAATTTAAAACGGTATCGACGTTGAATGGATCGACCTTTAGATTAGTCACCCAAACTGACTGTACAAGCGTTTGACCATATTTCACCTGATTGTAAGTGATAATATGGTCTAAGATGTAGCACGATTACCTAGAAGATACCTATTCACTCGCGCTTTGAAAACCCCCAAATTGTAAATTTAGGGCTAGCCACAGATCACCCCCAACAGTTTCCGCATCTTAAGCGTTTTATAAGGTGCCGAAAATGAGACACTAAAAGCATGAAAAAAAATTCTCTACGAAAAAAAATCGCCTTCAAAAACCGCGAACTAAAAAGGGTAAAATCATATTGTTTTGATGACTTCTTACACTTCAAATAACATTTTATAACAGTAACATCCTAAAAAGGGTAAAATCATATTGTTTTGATGACTTCTTACACTTCACATAACATTTTATAACAGTACACTCGAGAAAAGGTGTTACTGAAGTCGGCGCCTACTCATTGCTGATTAATTGAATGTTGTATTACAAGATAATATTAGACGCCGACTTCAGTAACACCTTTTCTCGAGTGTACTGTTTTATAAAATGTTATGTGAAGTGTAAGAAGTCATCAAAACATTATTTTACACTTTTAAGTTCGCGGTTTTTGAAGAAGGTTTTTTATCGTTTTAGTCCCGAAGGTCTCACATAGGTATCATGCATAGCGGAGCCCCTTCAACAGGTCTTCGGGATTAAAACGTTTTCTTATGTCATAGGTGCCTGACGAGCAAACTGATCACCTCAAACCAATGCATTCATCGATAAAGATTTGTTTGTACTAGGTAATCACTAGTATTTTGTCAAAAAGAGATAGCTTATAGTAAAATTCACATGAGAAAAAGAGATTTTTCCAAAAGACATCAACGCGTGCTTGTTTTAAAACGGACGATTTCTTCTAATGTCCATTATAACTTGAGCTGTTTAGGAGTGGTCAATTAAAATTATTTTACTTACCGGTGGAATGTGATACCATCTTTTTGAAAATTTGATGTTCTTTTCGATTTTCCACACCATATTATAGCACATGTTGCCATTTTCGTACCCGTCATTCACCGAAAAGTATTTTTTAGAGTAATTAAATACGCGTAACGCACGAGTCTGTTACTTGGTCACAAGTGAAATAGCGTTCCCAGCGATCGAGACTTATAGCGAATGCAACTATGTATGGTGACTTTTTCCGGCCTCCTATGTATCTATTGGGGGTGATCTGTGGGGCTAGCTAAATATCTTTACATTTCCTTAATGGTACTATTGACACGTTTATGTGTCACTGTGTATTGACACATTTTTCTAATGGTGGGACAGCCTAAGTTTTAGGGCGGCTTCACACTTATAATTGATATAAACTAATTTGTTTATTTTGTAAAAAACCTTAGTCGACGTAAAAAATCTGCTTATGAAATATACTCAACTTTCACATTAATAGCAACTACATATTACTTAGGTCCATTTAAATGTAATTATATTATTTTTGTGTAATTTTGTTACATCTGAAAACTAAAAGAGATTCCTATACGCATATTCTTTATATAGACAGATCTATTTTAATACACATTATTTAATCACTTAAATTATTATGCTTACAAGTACAACATTGACTTTTTCAATCAAAATAAATTAGTTACCTATAAAACCTTTACATCTTAGAATATTTAAGATTCTTTGGTAATGCGATGACAGATTATAATTTAGGACTAGTTAGATGACTTACCATTACATTAATTTCCTATTGATTCTCAATAGTGAAGGCGACATTCAATAAAATTATTTCCAGAAAAGTCAAAGACTAGAAATATAAGTAAACAATCAAATTAATAAAAATAAAGAAGAATAAAAACCGGTGTCTACCAAAATATAAAATCAAAAACATTTAAGGTCGATTTATTGACCAATCCTATTCTGATACTAAGTATAGCGCTGTCATTCTATACAAATCTGTAATGGTCGAATCGGGCACTAATGAGATTAAAATTATAAAACGTTTTACTTTTAAAAGCGTGATGATAACATTTTTTGGCTGTTCGAAAACAGTTTAGTCGAAGTCAAGATATGAAATCGTATTTTTAACATACAAATATTGATATAAACAACTATATTGTGATTACATCAAAAATAAATGCACAAAATGACCCTGATGATGTGATGCGTACTAGATTAAATTTTTAAACTATTATTCTACTGACTATATTATATTATTGGCAAGAGAACCGACATCTACTTGCATTAAACGACTAATATAAAGGAACTCTAGTTAATTAGTATAAATATTATAGCACTAATATCCATCTCTCTATAGGCGTAACTAAGAAAGGAGGTAGGTATAAACCTTCATTAAATGACCGAATCAAATCCTTTATATAAAAGAAATCCAGTATAAGAATGTAACGTTGTAATAAAATAATCCAAATGAGGAATGTATATGGCGTTATCGCATTAAGGTGACGCATCGACGTAACTAGCGCCGCCAACAGATTTGTATTAACTGTGGAGATTAAGACATTTAAAAAATATTTTAACGGTGAATGCATAGAAGAAAGTATTGAGAAATTTTTGAGACAAAATTATATCATAATTTCTTTCTGAAAGTAACCATAATTTTAATAATTGCTAAAAGTGTCCACTTTAGGCAATAATGAGAAATACGGTTTCTTTTACGAAAATAATATTACACGGGAACATCTCAAAAAAATTTAATTCATTCCATTATGGATTCAGTACTTTTAAAAAAAAGTCTCATAATCAACACAAACCTATTGTGGCGCTAGTTTCATCGATGCATCGCCATTATAAAAATGTATACCTTCATGTTTATGAAGCTATAAAGAGAGAAGCTATAAAGATGTTTGTATGAAAATAGCAGGATGGCCCAGTTTCTGTCCTCCGGTTTACCTATTCTTAACCAGTAGGGATTGATCAAAGTCCTCCAGTAGGCATTTCTTGGCTTGACTGATAAACATCATCATTTTAGCAGGACAATACAGGCGATGATTTTTCAACTTATCAGTAACTTTAACTTAAGACTTTTTTCTTAATTACACCTACAAGTATAAGTATTTATACAAAGTATTTTAATTTACTTATTATAAATATATAATATTTTTATTTGACTTGTCCCTTGCAACACATTGCTTGATCAATGTCATATTATTAGAATTCTTTGCCTTTACCTCTAACACATTCTTCAAGTTATTTATTTACATCATTTATTTATATTATTGGGGTTACCAGATGATAACTTTCGAACCCTGAAGTATAAGAACTTAAATATACGAATAATATTTTCAATCAGGTAACCTTATAGTGCTATTTACATGTCTGAAACAATATATACAATTTAATGCGATAATCGATATTGCTATCTCTTTTATAGGACAGACATACATTCTAGAACATTTAGGCCGTATATATTATTCTCAGAAAGCTTTTTGTGTGAGGCTTGGAGAGATATTTTTAAGTATTATTATTTCATATTAAATCTATAACTATTAGAGGACGACAGAACTAACTATCCGGGGGCTTAGGCATTTTAAATTTTTCAATTGCTCTCGCAGATACCAACTGGCTTGTGACTAGGTACTTGTCATCTTTTTGCAGCCAACTGTACATAAAAAAAGATAACGTTATATCTCGGTTGCGGTGTGGCCAAACCGGCGTTGGATCGTCCCAGTCTTGCTATTGTCTTTTTACATCACTTACATGTTTAATGTGCTGCTATTTCCTTAGTTTCATTATGCTTCAGTATCTTTGGCAGGTCTCCGGCGCCAAACTTGATGCCGTAGGGTCTCAGATGGTATATGAGGTAGTCGAGCACGTACATCTGTTGAGGGCCCACGTAGTGGAACGACACCGCGTGGTCGGAGCAGCAGTCCAGGCCCTGGAGGACATTATAAATATAGGTGCAATAATAGAAGTGTAATTTTTGATATTGAAAAGATACCCCCAAAATTCCTTTTATATTGATAAGACAAGTTATAGGAATAAGTATTTCATAAAAGTAGAGAAAAATCCTTTACATACATAAATGAAATGGCCGTGTGGTCCCGGCAGAGTAGAATAGGCCACCCTCACTCTTACCGAGGTGTCGTAAAAGGCGACTAAGGTAAAGCTGCTGGCATGATCATCAGCACCCAGAGAAGGAAAACTCTGTATTTATATCATAACCCTCGCCAACCCGTCTGCCAAGCGTGGTGAGTATGGCAATTGCCCCTCATGTGATTGAGGGAGGCCCGTGCCCCAGCAGTGCGGACTTAAATGGGCTGATGATGATGATGATGACATAAATGAATGAAAATTAATTGGTTCAAATGAAAATAAAACTGAAACATCAGTTTATGAGGTATTCGGTGGACACACATCACCACATTCTAGATATATAACTGACGGCCAAACTTCAGAACAGAAGAGGCACTCAAAGAAGATTTATTTGTCTCTCACCTCCTCAGTAGGGTAGTAAATGTACTGCCAGTACCAGAAGCCCTTGTCTTTGCTCGGGAACAGGTGGTCCTGCGCCGTGAACGGGAAGAAACGGCCTCGTTGCATCGAGTCGCGGGAGTCCATCGCCTTCACGCCGATCTTGTCGAGGCATTTACCTGGAAACGAGTATGCTCATGAAATAAAAAAAACCCGGCAAAGTGTAGGGGAACAGAGGGTAATAGGAGCCAGAGGGTAATGGGAGCGGTGCGCCTAGAGACAAAACTATAGCTCGTATTCACTCGGTTGCCACTCGGGCCCCTTCGGCTCGCCGCCATCGTGTTCTCCCGCGGCGCTCGACTCTCCAAAGCACGTTACGCGACAACGGACGCTTGTCTAGTTTTTCCTCTGCGTTTATAAAAAACACGAAATTTCATCGACCAGGTATGTACGTTTATTACAATCAAATCTTTTTTATTTTATAGCTGATGTTATCCATTTAGAGTATCTGTGCGTGTAATTTCGTTACAAGGTAGATCCATTTTATCATTTGATTTAATTCCAAGATGGTGGAAGTCGGGTAATCAGAGCTTATTAGGCTCTGATTACCCTAAGTAGCTTCAATTACCCCATACGCTTATCAAAGTATTATTGTTTTATCTAGTACGCCAATGAAAACACGTGTTTGAAGAGAAGGAGAAGAAACGTATAGAGAAAAAAAAAACTGCAATAATTACAAAAAAGGGAAAAGCAAAAAACCAGCAACCAAAAATAAAATATGTATTGCAAAAAAACGAAAGAAGGTGACTAACAAAAAAGAAGATGTAAAAAGATACTTTTTCAGGATGAAACTGACACGTCTGAAGAGGAAGAGGTTAAGAATCTTTCGACGATGAGTCAGAATATTCAGATGAAGAGACATTGTGTGCTATTTGTTGCGAGGCAGGCAAAAATGAGATGTGGTGCCGTTGTAGAAGTTGCAGTAAATGGGCACATTAACAATTTTGTTAATTTCCAGCAGTGGACTACGATAGGCTTAGGCTCGCTGATCGGTTACTCACCCATCTCGGCGTCTTCGGCGCCTGTGTCGGCGGCCTTGCAGAGGTGCGGCGAGGGCAGCGCGCGGTTCACGAAGCGGTCCAGCGCTTCGCGGCTCAGCACGTAGCCCGCGCCGCCGCTCATGTACCCCTGCATACATACATACATCATACATCGACCGGAGTGATACCACGGCCTTCACGGAAAACCTGCGACGCAGCACTGTGCTGTGTTTCGCTGTGTGAGTGAGGGTACCGGAGGAAAGGATAAGGTTGGCAGCGCATTTGTGACCTACGTTGGTGTCGAGGGTGTCCGTGGGCGGCGGCAATCGCTTACCATCAGGTGATCCGAGTGCTCGTCTGCCACCTATCACATTAAAAATAAATACATACTTACACTACAAAACCCTATCATCATCTGACGGTAAGAGATCACCGCCGCGCATGGAAATGAGTCACACCATGAGTTGAGAGTGGAGATGCGTTGCCGGCCTTTTAGGAAGGTATAGGCTCGTATTTTTATCTCTTATCTTATTTATTTCTTTTCTACAATTTAAACTGAACAATCCCGTTTAACGCAGTGGTTTGAGGGACCACATTGCGTCTCAACACGCTAATTGGTCAATAATGTTTGGGCAATCAAGCACTTACAAATTTCGTCGCCTTAGTAACGCGCTCAGTGGTTTAATTGGTAGAACAGTCACCCGAAATGTGGTGAATGTGGATACGATTCCCGCCTCAACACCAGATGAGATTTTTTAGTACGTCAATTACTTAAAAATGTTTGTTGATAAAACTGAAAGATAGGGTTATGATAGGTATTTGTTTTGGGTCTAGGTGTTTGTGATAGATATGTGCTGTTCCTAGTTTTGAGTACCTACCTGAAGAGAATACGTTGGGAAAGAAAAGTTTGAGACCAGGACAATGTATGTGATGTAGTATAAACTTATTTTGAATTAGTGGCGCACCCTCACTTCGTTTCGGGATATTAGTCCCGCTTTATACCAATAGATGGCGCTAGGTGTAGTTTACATGGCGCAAGCGTTTCGTGTTTTCGAATCACCTAAGAGGTAAATCCTAATACATACAGCGGTAACGCTTGTATGTAGTAGGATTTACCTCTTGTAGTGGCTGTAATTGGCAAACGGTCCTTTTCTAATGGATGTATATAGCGAAAATTTCATTTTTTTAAATACGAGTAATACTGACTTGTGGCGAAAATGGCTTGAATCGGCATCCAAAGTAAATGGGCTCCTTAGTGTCATAGTCAGCCAACATGTACCTCAGGTTCTCCATTATTACGTACCTGCGAAATATAAAAAAAAAACAAAATACAGAAACACTGGCCTGCAGCAGCGCCGCTCTTTGCCGCGTGAATGGGTGTACCAGAGGTTCAATCCGGGGGAGGAATTTGAAGAGTCAACAGGTGTTGCGTGTGTCCATGGGCTTACATTAGGTGATTCGTCTACTCGTCTGCCACCTATCACATAAATAAGCCAGCCTCACGTCCAAAGTCCACAGCTTCGGGGGCAACCAGGAATGTCATTATATCATTAGCCTTAATAAATAGATATATTAGCCTTTAAACAATCTAAGCGTTACACACTGTCGGCCACGCCAATGGATTCAATTTTTAGCTACTAAACCAGATCTATTTCTAACAAATGCGGACCGTAGGAGACTTGGCACAAGTGTATGTATACTATACATTTATTTAACAATTATGCACTACTTTATCATTTGACATTTTTTCTTTTCGGACTTGCACTGCCTTACCCTTTTTCAATTAGCTATACTTTTCCTCTACCCTGAGGTTATCTGGAAGAGATCGCTATCAGCGATAAGTCCGCCTTTTTACTACCGACATTTTACTAGTATGATACCATAGACCATCAGTATTTTTTTCTGCAATAAAGTGTATGTATCTATCTGTCCTATATAGTTTTTGGTCTGTTTTTGTACTCGAAACTTTGGTTAACACCAAAAGCTGCCACTTTTACTTTTGGCGTGAACCGAAGTTTTGGGCATCTATTTTTCTCATTTGCCTAGTCTTCGCAGTCCGCAATTGATGAAAGCCGTTCCGGTTTATAAGCTAGATGTCAAAGGCGCTAATGTGACTTACCCCTCGTCTTAAATGAAATATCTGTCGGACCTAAAAACTGAATTAGACGCGGTCAACCAACTCACTACATCATCACGACACCGTTTGCTATAATAGTCGCCTTGAGGTACACCAACGTACACGCTGCGTATGACAGGGTGTAACAATATTATCTTCACGACCGTGTAACAGAGATGGCCTCATTCTTTCTCATGCAAATGCATTTGCACGGTATTGTAGGGAAACGTGAGTAGTGTACACATGCCTTTGTTACTGTAAACAATAATAAACACTTCTGCTAGAGCTAAGCAAGGGTGATCCAAAATAGAGTATTTAGTTTAACATGAAAAAATGATTGATTGATTATACAGAGTGTATCAGTAAACATTTACATCCCTTTAACCGCGTGTTCTAATTACCTGTTTACGCGTGTATACACGCCCTATATCATCTGTATAGATATAAGGTGTCTATGGTACAGAGGGACGCTTTAACCAGAGACACCTCTCTATGTTTTTATCTCTACGACAATTCATGCCGATTTACGAGTTCACGATATAATAAGTTGATTGTTTTCGATGTAGTGTCTGCAACAGGAAGTGGATAAAGGCTGTTATCTCCAAACGAGAGCGTTTCACTGATGGGATCGTCATTCTCAAACCTTTATTACTGTAAATAATGTAGGAAAGTAGTATGTAATATAGTTGATGATATTTTATAGCAATCTTTTGCAATTTATTCTTAAGTAAATAACACACTTAAGACAAACACTATTACTATTTATTAAATAACCATGCACAAATGTTGGGTCCGTTTTTGTACGCGAAAAATTTAACATCTTCCCTGAACCGCCTGAACACGAAATTAAATTTTTAAGCGAGTTATTTACTTAATAAAAATATAAGTACATTTCTAAGCAAAGCTAAATAAGGGTGATCCAAAATAGAGTATTTCGTTTTACATGGAAAAAATTAAAGAGTGTATTCAATTACCACACCTTTTTGGTGTGTTACATAATTGAGTACATAGACATGTTGGCCTACCTATACAGGGTATTCTACTTATTCATTTATCTAAGGTCACAGATCACCCCCCAATAGATACCGCATTACGGGCATCAGACGCGTGCCAAACATATGTGATATTGCACAAATGTTAGTAGTCGTTGTTTCAGTGCTGACCAAGTCTTTGACCTGGAAGTTTGTCCGTGCGAAAAAAGTTATTTGTGTTTTAAGCATTTGTTTTCGACAGAAAAATGACTTCTTGTTATATGAAATGGTGTGGAAAAAATTCCAGGACATCTAGCTTGAAGAAAGATGGTATAATTTTTCATCGGTAAGTAAAAATTCATTTGGAATTATTTTTCGCAGAGGTCAAGTTAAAATGGACGATTTAGAATGGATGTTGATTGTCCAAGCGCGTTGATGTCTTTTTGAAAAGGTCTCTTTCTCTCATATGTTTATTTCATATGTTCGTCTCTTTCTGTCATAAAACCAAAATGTGACCAAGATTACGAGTGATGCACAACTAACTTTCTAGAAAATAATAATAGGTATATCGATATTTGTCCTATCATAAATTGCACGTAGATTTTTTTTTGTCAATAAGGAAATAAACCGGAAACGGAATTAATAATTAAATAGGAACTATTTGCATTCTTTCAACGAATAATTAAATAAAATTAAGATATATTTATTCTTTATTCTTATTAGGCTTAGCAGCATTTATTACTGTATAAAATTGATTTATGTTGATTATTAAATAATTGACAAGATGCTAACCACCTACATTTTTATTAGTTTATATAAGATCACTGTACCTCACCAGAAAGTCAAATCCAAAGGCTGCAGTGAGGAGGGTGTATACTAAACTTGTACATTTTAAAAACCAATAAATTTTATTGTATCGTGTGTGAATATTTTAATAAATATATTTTTAATTTCATTAGTGCTTTTATTCCTACTCTATTATTGCTCGACTTGCTCCATGGGCGGCGGCAATCGCTTACCATCAGGTGAGCCGTCTGCTCGTCTGCCGCATATAACATAAAAAAAGTTGTTATCTAATTGTATATTTATATTATTTTACTTGTAGTTTTAGTATTGTTTCTCTCACACCATGTTGATGGTGAACTGTGAACTTAAAGCTTATCTTAATGGTTGAGTGGCAAAAAACGTCTTCCGGTATTAAGTACAACACTTATAGTTACACTTTGTGCAATAAGAATAAATAAATTAATTAAACTTTTATTAAATATACTATTAAATGAACGTTTCGTAACTTAATGAAACTTGATAAATTTAATTTCACTCACTATTACAGCATATTTTGTATGTAGAGGACGGTAGTTTAATTTAAACAGCATAGATTGAAAGTCTAGTTAAGTTCTTTTAAAAATCATTTTGATAATCACTAAAATTATATATTAGGTTATCGACATTGAATTAAAGTTATTTTACTCGTCACATCACTACTGGACCGACTGTCCTTGAAGTAGCCAATCACGTAGCGAGTGTTACGTCTCCCTCTCCCCTTTCCTACCGCCTAAATTGACACGTTGAAATTAGAAGAAAGCGGTACTCATACGGCATCTATTGGGGGTGATCTGTGTCTAAGGTACACTTATCTACAGGTTACAATCGTATACATTTTAAACTTTTCCGTGTGTTATTATATCAGTAAACATTAACATCCCTTTAACCACGTGTTCTAACAATCAATCTGAATAACATTTGTTCGATGACTTTTGGAAATTACTAACATAAAATATTCAATCTATAGTCCGTAAAAGTTAACTTGATTAGAATGACAGCGATTGGTGTCACAGAAAAATGATCTTTATGTCTAGTAATTAAAATCTATTATATAAAACTTAGTAAAATGATATACCTTAATTTCATTGAAATAAAGGTCAAGGTGACGTCTGTCATTCTAATCAAACTATATTTTACCGAGTCGTGAGATAATTGTTCTATTTTAGGGAGAGTCAAAAAATTTTGAAAATTTTATTAATATTTATGTTATCAGGTTTTTTAAAGTTTTTTTTTTTCGTTTATGTTTTTAATGCATTTCATATAAAATGTTCACGTACAGAACGACAAAGCAGTGCCGATCCGAAACTTAACAATATGAACATTGTTACTTAACTTGAGCTTGTTTACAGAATACGAGTCATCATCATCAGCCCATTTAAGTCCCCACTGCTGGGGCACGGGCCTCCCTAAATCACATGAGGGGTAATTGCCATACTCACCACGCTTGGCAGACGGGTTGGCGAGGGTTTTGATATAAATGCAGAGTTTTCCTTCTCTGGGAGCTGATGATCATGCCAGCAGCTTTACCTTAGTCGCCTTTTACGACACCTCGGTAAGAGTGAGGTACGAATACGAGTATTAGGTACATAATGGTAAAAATGTTTTTATTTGTTAGGGCATCCCTGCCAATGTTAAGAGAAAATAAATGACGGAATTGGCTAGCCTGTAAAGCTAAGTGAAGTAAAGTCATAGTCGCTCAATAACCGCCGGTGGGTTAATTTCAGAAAACTTGTATAGTATTTTTTAAGTTAGATTAGCGAAATCAGCTGTTATGTCGATGGGATTGAAAAATAGGTCATTTATTTTCGGTTTGTCAATTTCCTATTATGAAAAAACTAGTGATGTGTGTAACAAAATATAACCCAACAATCACTGGACATCTGTCTCATGAGACGCATTTATTCGTCCCAGTTACCGACTTCCGATCGTCGCGACGATAACATACGACAATTGCTTTTTAACCTAATTCTTGGTGTCATTATACAATTCAATGATATATCCCATTCCGAATAAATAAGATTTATCATATTACGAGCCCTTTGTAGCACAATCGTTAGATAATATAATTCCACTATCTCGTAGGCTTAGTGTATAGTGAGTGCGTCTCATTTTAAAGCGACGGCTGCGCTTGAGGTCCCGGGTTCGATCTCTGAGTCAGGCCGAAATTTGTACCTTAGTTTTCTGTTAAGAAATTCTCAGTGGCAGCCCGAAGTCTGGAAGTTGGCGGTCTTGTACCCGTGCCTCGTAAATCACGTTAAGCCGTTGGTTCTGCACCTGGTCCCTACATCCCTTTCCGGTCGTGTCACACTGATGTCTTATCGGATTATATGAGGAAGGGAATGGAGAGTGCACTTGTGTTTGCGCACACACTTGAGTGTAATATATCCTGCGTAAGTCGCTGATCGTTGAGATTGACCTCCTTAGTCGAAATCGGTTGGAGGATATTATTATTAGATATTCACTAGATTCGTTCTTGTACAACAACCACACATTGGGTTAAGTACTAACCTAAAATGTTGGCAGACGGGTGGAGAGGCCTTTGCCTTCCAGTGGGACAGTACAGGCACAATATAAATAGGTATAATAATATTCAACCTACTCTCAATTTTGACAGTGATATGGAGAGGTCAGTCACGCGTCGGGCATGAATAGGTTCACTCGACTGAAGTGATCCTCTCAGAAAACCGGCATGAAGCAGTTTTGTGTTTCGCCAAATGAGTCAGGGTACCGGAAGAGGAAGGGGAGTTTAAAGGTTGGCAGCGCACCTGTGACTCGTGACGGTATTGCGGGGGTCAATACAGTCCGATCACGGTTATTTGACACTTTCCATCAGGTCATCCATCCGCAGGTCTACCAACTATCACATAATTTAACGACCGGTTTGGAACAGTGGTAGTGAACGCTGCCTTTAAAAAGTAAAAGTAAAAAATCATTTATTTTCCACTATGTTTACATGGGTATATAAAACAATAGAATAAGGATAACGTGGACTGGAGCCTAAACTAGGGAGACCCTGTATTTCAGGTTTCCAGGTCGCACGCGAATCGTCGAGTAATGTTCATCCCGGTGTAATATTACTGTGTGGATAGACGCACGCGGTAATTGTGTTGGCGTGTGTTTGTGTGTGTGTTTGTGTGTGTGTGTGTGTGTTTAGTGTGTATGTGTGTGTGCGTATTTGTGTGTCTTATCTGTGAATTCCATAATATTTAATGTATAATTGTAATAAAAGATTCTGTATCGTTATAACTTAAATTCAGTAGCCATTCTTTAATAATATACTTACACTCAAACCTATTTTTATGATAAATACTCAAAATTTTATTTATTTTATTATAAATATATGAAGCTAGGAAGCACAGTTGTTTTGTGAAGAAAGCGGTATTGTGAGATATTGTATTACAGACCTTGTCAGATCTACGCTTGGACTGGATCATACTTTAGATGGGAATGTTTGTGAAGTGTGGCCTGGAGAATGAATAACTGTCTAACAGTAAGAACCTTGCATTCTTGATAAAGATTTGTGGTTGGATATCTGAATGGTTTTTTTGACATTACTTTAAGAATGGACCTTTGAGCTCTCTCTAACCTAATAAGCTTTGTTTTGCATGCTCCGCCCCAAGCCGATATACAGTAACCTAAAACTGGTTGAGCCAGAGCAAAATAAATACTTTTGAGTAAGTCAAATTTAAGAATATTTCTTAGTTTTTTAAAAATCCAGATTAGTTTTCGAGTACGCGTTGAAAGAAGACAAATTTGGGGATTCCAGGAAAGCGAGTCATCAAGAAGAATGCCAAGGTATTTAATTTGCTCCGCCCTCTCCAGTGTCAAACAGTTGCATGGGGTAAGAGCATTCACCTTATTGCATGAATGAGCTTTTATGAAGAAATTGGAACTAGGTTTTTTATTCTTCTTAATTGAGAAAGTAACAAATTTTGATTTGGTGATATTTAATGTAAGGTAGTTTTTTGTCAACCAACTTGATATCTCCAATAGGCCCTTCTCAGCCATCATTTTAGCTTCTGCCCAAGTCTCGCCCCTGAATATAATTGCGGTGTCGTCTGCGTAGGAAAAGATACTACCATTGGATGGTTTGTAATTACATAGATCATTTATATAAACAAGGAAGAGACTTGGGCCTAAGACGCTGCCCTGGGGCACGCCACAAGTGACAGGTAGATCCGAGCTGTAAAAGTCACCTATTTTGACGCGTTGCTTTCTGTTTGTCAAGAAACTCTGAAATAATTTGAGAGTAATACCACGAATACCTAAATTTTCGAGCTTGCCAAGAAGGTAAGGAGTAGAGACCGTGTCGAAGGCTTTTGCTAAATCAAGGAAGACACCAACACATTTCTCCCCCCCCATCAAGAGTCTTAGCGATGGTGCCGACAAGTTGGGTGACAGCGCCTTCCGTAGACTTATTCGCTTGAAAGCCAAACTGAGCCGGTGAAATCAGGTTTTCTTCTTTTAGATAGTTCATAAGGCGTGTGTTGATAAGTTTTTCCAATATCTTAGACAGAGCACTTAGAACTGATATCGGCCGGAAGTTGTCGACACGGTCTCTGCTACCACTCTTATGTATAGGATGAATAACTGACAGTTTAAAACAATCCGGGAAAACTCCACAGTCAAAGCACAGATTAAAAATATGGGTCAAAACTGGGACAATGGTTTTCTTGACCAGTTTTAAGAACACAGTTGGTATGTTATCCGCTCCAGAAGCAGAGTCATTTTTTAAGCTATTTATAAGATTTTCAATTTCACTATTATCCGTTGGCAGCAGAACAAAGGAATTGAGGTGATTGGTACTCTCTATTTCGGATGTAATGTTCTTTACGTCAGTATGTTTGTCTATTTCGTTAGCCAGTTTCTTACCCACGTTAGCAAAATACTCGTTAACAAAATTTATTGAAGCTTTGGGATCGCTTGTATGAACTTGCAGTAAGTCATCAGCGGTGTTTTTAGTTTTAGTTGTATTTGTAATTTTCCTAATAGTCTTCTAGGTTTGCTTCGGGTTTTTTACAATTGTTGATTTCTGATTTTTCATACTCATTCTTCAATTTGTATAGTAGATCATTACAAAAATTTCTGTACCTTAAGTAGGTTATTTTAAGTAGTTCATCATTTTTTTTTTTTTTTTACTTTTTTATGCAATGCATCACGATGCGCAATACATCGAAGTAGTCCGTTTGTGATCCACGGTTTAATTATTTGTTTCCTATTTGCAATCTTTGCCGTCGACGTATTAATTTCAAGACATTGTTTTAGGTGGTTGATCAAGGATTCTACAGCGATATTAGGATCGTTAGATTCTGTAATGAACGAAAGGTCAGATTCATTAAAGTCCATCGCGGCTTTGTTAAAGTTAGCTATGCTTTTAATTTTAGCTGCTTTAATTTTATTTATGCTCTTGTTTAAATTTAATAATACTGGTAAATGGTCTGTTATACAAGTGTTTATGATACCTGTTTGCGATTCGAAATCGGTTTTTATTAAAATATGGTCAAGACAATTTGGTCCTCTGGTAGGAGTAACATGTGTTGGTAAAAGACCGTTTTCCGCCATAAGGTTCAAATAGTTTTCACTTCTACGGTCTTCGTTATTTGGCTTAATATCAATATTGATGTCACCTAAGACAATTATGGTTTTATAATTAGCGAGTAGTTTTAGGTGACTGTCGAGAGAATTTAGAAATGGGTCTACATTAACAAACGATGGTGAACGGTATATACCAAAAATAGCTATTTCGTTTTTTATTGTTAATAACAGACAATTTGCATCAGTTAACTCTATTTGCTCTAATTTGTACGTGATATCTTTATTGACATAGAAGACTACCCCGTCGTTTTGATTGTGGTTAACCAACGAGTAGTGTAAATTGTAGTTTTCAATCAGGGGAGGGGGTTTGTGGGCAGATATCCAACACTCTGTTAGTATAAGGATGTCGCATTGAAAATCTAATCTTTTCAGGAAAATCATAAAATCATCCATGTTACGATAAACACTTCTGATGTTATGAGTTAAAATCTTCAGACTATTAGAATGCAATTGAAGTGAGTTCTTGCAGCTTTCTGGCTCGACAATAAGTGGGTTAGGAGAATTAATGTTTTCTAGCTCTATATTAATATTGTCAATGTTGTTATTCACGGTGAATAGAGAGGTCCAAGGATTTAGTTACAGGTGTAGGGTTTGTCACGACCTTTGGTTCAAGGGTTGCGCGTTCGATGCCCTCACAGTACAAACATTTGTGTGCATGAACATGTCTGTTTGTATTGGCCTGGGTGTTTTCTATCTATTCTGATATCCGTAACACAGGTGCTTGAGCTACCTATCTCGATCAGTCAGATCAATGTATGTGATGTTGTGCAATATTTATTTATTATTATTTATTTTAAAAAATATATTCTATAGTTTCAAAATCTACAGCTCTTGAATTATACTATTTAAATGTTTAGTACTTACAGCCAATAACAGAGTTTTAATACATAAACAAAATTATATAAATACAACAGTCAAGGTGCAGCAAAAAAAGGGAAAAAAAAGAAAATAACACATCAGGCTTCTACAATCCGTCAAAATTCCTCAATTGATATTGAACCGAAAGTGACATTAAGGTGACAATCGAATGAAGAAAATCTGACTGTTCCGCATACCTCGATGTGTAAAAAACATAAAGCACTCACGTGTCGTCATCCGCCTTGAGGAACCAGTCGGCTTCCCGCCGGTGGTGCTCGTAGACGTACCGGAAAGCCTCCTTGGTCTTCGCCCAGAGATATTCTCGTCCCTCTTTCACGGGGAGCTTCACAGTCGGCAGGGAAGGGTCTGGAGACAAGCACATAAAAAACGTGGTGTAGTTATAAATAAAAAGGACAGTAACGGTAATTAATTGGGGAAAACCAGTTATCAGCTCAACGTGTCATTCCCAGTTGCATCTAAAGTCATCGCTTCGGTACCCAGGGTACGCTTGGACCATGATCTAGGATTTGGGAAGTCTGCTCCGCCTAGTCCGCCGTATAGACGGACATCCGCCCGGGGAATATCGTGGAGGGAGACTTCGGCTGTATCACCATGATATTCGCCAATATGGGCGATGAGGGAGAACCGCAGGGGGTTTAGTGGGTATGCCTTTGCCCGGCTTCTCTTTGGGAGAAGCCCCCCGCCAAAGGAGAGCCCCACATACCCCGGCCGCCCCCCGGTGGTCTGGTATGCATAAGGTAGTCGGCTCATCTCTTGACCGGCGGCATTCCCCCTGCGAAACCAAAAAAAAAAAAGGATTTGGGAAGTCTGGTAATTTCAATTAACTGACTGTCGTCCGACTCCTCACGATGTCTTCCATAGTCTCTATCCTAGGTAGAAACAAGTGCATAGATTTGAAAAATCCATGGGCGCTTATATTCGAACCTAGGACCTTAGGCTGGGCCTGAGTTTCTTGCCGGACCTTTTCACCAGAATCAACATTCCGATTCCGGTGGTAGAATGACATCATATTTATTCATTTCTTCGTATATTTTTTGTATCGAAATATTAATTACATGTATAATATACATAGTTATAATTTATATGTATCATGTATGACGATTTATAAGAACTGTATACAAGCCTATGCAAATAAAGTACTTTTGAATTTTGTTTTTTTTTTATAACAAATTACTTTATTTACAAAATATTTCGTTCAATCAATTTTGTCGTATCTTGTGTGGTGACGATTTAACGTCGCCTTTTTGAAAGCGCATAGAATTATACAAAAAAGATTTTATTTAGTTAGGGCTGTTCACTTTTTCCAAAAGGTATTAAAGGACTTTAAAAGTTCTCTGTAAAGTTTTATAGGTAGGACAATGTAAGTGATATTGTTTCGTATTTATAAAATGTATATGTGACTCAGATTGCCTCTAGTTTAGGATTCATCATCATCATCAGCCCATTTAAGTCCCCACTGCTGGGGCACGGGCCTCCCTCAATCACATGAGGGGCAATAAATGCAGAGTTTTCCTTCTCTGGGTACTGATGATCATGCTAGCAGCTTTACCTTAGTCGCCTTTTACGACACCTCGGTAAGAGTGAGGGTGGCCTATTCTACTCTGCCGGGGACCACACGGCCTAGTCTAGGATTCATCATCATCATCATCATCATCAGCCCATTTAAGTCCCCACTGCTGGGGCACGGGCCTCCCTCAATCACATGAGGGGTAAATGCCATACTCACCACGCTTGGCAGACGGGTTGGCGAGGGTTTTGATATAAATGCAGAGTTTTCCTTCTCTGGGTGCTGATGATCATGCCAGCAGCTTTACCCTAGTCGCCTTTTACGACACCTCGGTAAGAGTGAGGGTGGCCTATTCTACTCTGCCGGGACCACACGGCAAAAGTCTAGGATTGCCAGATGATAATTTGATAAAGGAGGGTAGATGGGTCAAAAAGGAGAATTTTCTGTAGGTAAGGGAGGACGGGATGACACTACATGGAAAAAGAGGACATTTTCCTCTTTTTGGATACCATCATCTTGCAACCCTACTCTAGGCTACGCTGATAAGTTTAGTTCGTAATGAAGGCAATTAACATGAACTAAACCTATTTCAGTTAACGCATCACTTGTTTGATTCATACACCTCATAGATCATGGGCAAGGCACATAACGAGCCGACAGACAGCCGTTGGGGCGGGAAGGGTCTGGAGTGGAGGCCACGTACAGGAAGTCGCAGTCGAGGCAGGCTCCCCACAAGGTGAACCGACGATCTGGTGAAGGTCGCGGGAATCCATTGGATCCGGGCGGCATAGGACCGATCTTTGTGGAGAACATTTTGGGAGGCCTATGTCCAGCAGTGGACGTCTACTGGCTGAAATGATGATGATGATGATGGTACGTCATTTCTGAATACTTTATGGAAGAAAGCGTTGTCATTGGCAGGAAATAGCATAGGTACTTACCTTCTTCAGTGCTCATGAAGAGAATCTTGTTACACCGCTTCCCCCACGTCGCTTTGACATGCTCAGCCTTCTTCTTGTGGTTGCTGGGCTGCGTCATGATCCAGCAGAGGACCCTGACGCGTTGCGCCAGCTCGTCCGCCACGGACCGATCCTCGTCCCGATGCGCTGGCTCGTCGCTGCCATGATCATCTACCAGTGATATTGGGTGCTTCTCAAAATCTCGGGAAGGGAGTCCATCCCTGTAAATTTTATAGAACTATTTAATATTATTTTAAACTACTTAGTGTCCCACTCTCGCTTCCGGGCTTAATTTTGCTATTAGTTACAAGTTCTACCAATAGATGGCGCTGGGTGTTGATTACATCGCGCAAGTGTTTGGCGTATAAAATATTTGTCGATGTCTATAGAATTTAAGAATATCTATGTACTTATTTACCTCTTTATAAATAGTATAAATATTTTTGTTTATCGGGCAAAGAAAACTTGTAAGTTTACGTATACCAAATTGTACCCGATACTGTGTTTATTTTTACAAATTTGCTTTTCGTCTAATACAAGAAATTGGCAATTATTATTAAATACTTTTGGGTCAGTGAAATGGTAATAAAATAACTGAACTGAGCTGTTATATTTTAATTTTTATCATAAGAACATGATTTTTTTTCGTTTCTTACATAATGCAAATCGATCAGGAATCACGATGTCAATTTTATGAGATAAAAGTGCCGTCGTTATCGTTATGCCAACAAAAATATAATATCTAAAAACACGCATATAAATAAAAAATGCACTTAGCAAAAATTAAACATTTTGAAAATAAATGTAACATAGCCGAAAATAATCATCATCCATCACACATCATAGCATGATCTAATTTAAAAAAAAGTATTCTACAAAAGTCACAACCAGCCAACAATCGGCGATCTAAGTCGGACATTAGTTGCTATTTTTACTTAGTAATAGCCTAATTCATTGAAAACTTAGCAATTATTTACCTACACTTAAGCAAAACAAAAAGTAAACATATGCAAAACTCATCCGTCGCAGTTAAAATAATATAAATACAAAAGAAAAATAATCTTATAATCCTAGAGGGATGGATCCTGGAGGGACCTGAAGGACGCTAGCACAAACTTTTCGAGGAATCGTAGAGTATGCGTACCGTAGCAATTTGTATGAAAACTGAAGAGCGCTCTCTATCGTACTTAAGCATAACTACCTTCTCTCTTACTTGGAATTAAAATTTCTACGAAAAGTGTAAAATAATATTTTAACACTTCATACACTTTACATATCGACGACTCGTTTGGAACAGTGGTAGTGAACACTGCCTTTGGTCCAAGGGTTGCGGGTCCGATCCCCGCACAGTACAAACATTTGTGTGCATGAACATGTCTGTTTGTTTTGGTCTGGGTGTTTCCTATGTATTATAAGTATATATTTACAAAAGAAAAGTATTATATGCACAACAAGAATGGTATCAGAAATGGCGGCGCATCTATTCACTTCTCGCTCGCATACTATTTGCGTCTATACTCGCACTCGTGGGTGTGCGAGCGAGAAGTGAATAGATGCGCCGCCATTTCTGATCCCATTCTTTATCCACACAGATTGTATATATTTGTAATCCCACTGTTGATTCTGACATCCGTAACACAGGTGCTTGAGCTACCTATCTCGGAGTCAGATCAATGAATGTGATGTTGTGAAATATTTATTATTATTATTATACCATTTTACAACAGTATACTCAAAGGTGTTACCGAAGTCGATTTTTATGCTTTTTTGATTTCACCTTCAACACCACCCACCTCCTCTTTTTTTGAAGTCGGTAAAAAGTTGACGAAGTATTGTGTGGGCACGCTACAAATTCCTTGAATGTTCGTGTTTGACCCTTAGAGGGTATGTAATAATAACAGCCTCTCCTCCACAAAACTGAGGCACGGGGTAGAATGTTTCATGAAAAACGTTCAGTACTGGGCCGCCACACATCTGACGATCCGTTTGGATTAGTGGTAGTGAACGTTGCCTCTCGTGCAAGGGTTGCGGGTTCGATCCCCGCACAGTACAAACATTTGTGTGCATTAACATGTCTGTTTGCATTGGTCTGGGTGTTTTCTATGTATGTAGTATAAGTATGTATTTACAAAAGAAAAGTATTAAATGTATATTATTTGTGATTCCACTGTTGGTTCTTCTATCCGTATCACAGGTGCTTGAGCTACCTATCTCCGAGTCAGATCAGGGTATGTGACGTCGTGAAAAATCTAGATAATGGAATGACAAGCACTAGCACGTAGGTAGGTAGGTACGAAATTTTATTCAAAACTTATCAACAGTGATATGTAAACAAATCCCGTAATATTATTTGTATCCAAATATGTTTACTAGATAATCATTACACCACATAAACTGTGGCAGGTTGTACAGAAGACCGAAGAATATAATCTGCCATTTTGCTTAGCGTTTGTGGACTATGAGAAAGACATCGATTCTGTCTAGACATGGGCAGCGCTACAGTCCCTCTAAAGGTACCGAAGACTACCGGCACTACAACTATTGCAGTCACTGTACGGAAACACCACAATGTAGCAGCCCCAGCGAGGTGTGAGGCGGCTAAGTTATATCGTCGAAAATGTTTAACCACTTTGTTGGAGGACGTGTTTAATCTTCTGGACTGGGATGGACTTAGCATCAATATAAATGACGAGTAGGTACATAACGGACCTTCGATTCGCGGAGGATATCCTTAGACTTTAAGACTTAGATACAATTCTCGCTGTTTTCAGGGTGGTCTCCTAAGAAGTGGGTCTAAAAAACATGGAAAAGACGAAAATTATGTCGAACTCCCAAGCCCACTCTTGTAAAGGTTGGAAGCACTACACTAGAAGCTGAGGACGAGTAGGTACATTTACCTCGGAAAAAGTCCAACTAAGAAAAAGACCTTCAACTTTTTTTTTATTTGATAGAAATGGGGTGAGCCCTGCGTCTTATAGCCACTGCGACCAGTAGATGATCTATTGTGGCATCCCCGTAACCTATTACAGCACCTCATGTAGCTCCAGTTCCAGGATAAACCCGAGAATGGAGCTGATGGGGGAGCTCTTGATCTCGTCAGCTGAGATCATGTGTGCTCCCAGGTGCCGGCTTCTGCAGCGGTGCAGCGCTATGCACTCGCCGAGGACGTGGATAATCGGTTCCTCGTCCTCGCGACAGAACCTGCAGATTTTGGTATCTGAAAGACCCATGTTGTGCAGGTGCTTGTTTAATTTGCAGTGCCCTGTGAGGGTCCGAGTGAGTGCCCTAACATGTCCTCTACTCAGTTTTATTATTTCTATAGCTCGTCTATGATCGAACGCCTGTATCAACGCCTTAGACTGTTCTAGTCGAGGTAGTCTTTTCCAGAATTCAGTGCTACAACTTAGAAGCTACGCATATTTTCGGCCCATCTACCGCAGTGCCTCAAGCAAGACGAAAGTCTTTAATGCGTGTGTTGCCAGTGATGACATACTGAACTTCATAAAAACCTAATTACTACCCCACCCTGACCTCTTGGCTGGCTATGTCGAGGCTGGCTATATTAAAGAATTAATACTAATTATTGTGCAAAATGTTACCGAACTGCGCAAAATGTTACCGAACTTAATACTATGGTCATATGTCAATCCAATCTCGGCGATCTAATCGCTAAAGTAGCACATGTATGTACACTTTATTACCATTAATAGATAACCATTGCGTTTTATTTGAATAACTTAAATTTCCTTTTTTTTATGAAGCGAAAATGAAATTAGACTTTAAAGAGAAATGTAAAAAAATCTAGAGTATTATAAGATCTTACTTTAGCTAGCTTATTAAGTTATGTTTCTCTAAGCCGCATAGCTAAGGGTAAATACAAAAATAAGAACTCTCTCCACAGCCGGCGTTTTAGTACCTATGTAATATCATAGACTCTTTGGAAGTAATCTCAAAGTTTTAAACGCATTCCGATCCTCTTTTTTAGCGGTGCTTTTTTAGCATAATATAATCCGGGCATCGAATGCCCGGATTATATTATGTTTTTAACCATCATAGAAAATTGTCGATGTCATTAACTACTAAAAACGATCATTATTCCCCAAGGAAAATAGGATGATCTCAAAAGGATCTCAAATCCTTCTCATAGAAAAGTCATCAGCTAGGCTGATTGATGTAATTTGTATGGAAATTCGCCTTCCCATTTTAAGATTAGACTTTACTCGTATTTTCTTTAGGGAAAACATGGTTTCATCAATACTTCTTATGCCCTAGAGAAGCTTCTAAGACGGTTGAAAAAGCTAGGTCAATTTCGTGATGGCAAAAGTCCCTATTAATTAAACAATAAGTTTTTATTGACTTATCTATTATGAACCTATTATAGGTTTATCTTAATTGTACCCTATTCGACAAATCTTAAACCGATAATAAATCTATGGTATAGCGCTGTCATTCTATACAAATTTGACGTTATACCATAGATTTAACCACGGATAAAGATTGGTCGCATCGGGTTTTAAGCTGGATAAAAAACCAAACTTATTTTAAAAGATTCATATAACTCAATAAATAAAATAAAGGTAAATACAGCGCTGAAAGTTAGCACACAAAAAATGCAACATGCAATAACGTGCACAGACCAAGACACATGCAATTAGAAACTAATATTTACCTGTAAGAAGACCAGGCAACTTCCTTCGGGTACCCGGTGGAAGTTAACAGAATGTATGCGAAACTAAATCCAGCTGATATCCCAATCACCAGAGTTAGCACAAATCGGCGACCCATCACCCGCGGTTCTGCCTGCACAGTATTGTACAATGGGGACACAAGTCGTACAGATTCCGACATTTTACAATTATTATAACAAAAAAAAACAAAAAGAAAAAAATCACTTAGTTTGGTAGTGTGTTCTCACAACGGCTAGTGGAACGAATATAAAGTGAGTATTTCGACCACGCGTGCTGCCATTCATTATAGATAGATAAAGGATTCGCGTGTTTAACTTTTTGTTTCGATAGTTTGTCAGATTCATATAAAATAATACCAGCAACCAAATGAATCATAACTGTTTCTTTCGTTAGTTTGTCAGCTTCAAATGAAATAATACAAACAACTAAATGAATCATATCCATATTCTAGATCTGTTTTCTGCTATGCTCATTATACAGGGTGTATTTGTGAACATTTTCATCCCTTTTACCACGTGTTCTATCAACCATTCTAAACATTTGTTCTATGACTTTTGGATTCACATAAAAAAAAATTCAACTTCTCATACAAAGAAAACATTTGGAGAAAGTTCTCAAATTTTTATAAAAATTATTCACATTTCAGACAATATAATGGACATTCATATAGATGATGAGACTAATCTCACCAGGGCATTCCTTGACAATTTGATAAAAACACGCACGGTGCATAGCCGGCAACACTTTAAACTCTGCTCATTTTCTATACCATAATCATTTCGTAAATATATCTGGGGCACAAGTGCTATTTTTCCACTGCAGGGGGGTAACTTGATCTGACGCTGACTGTACATACATGTTTTGGCGTGTAGGTGTAACCAATTTGCGTAATAGGAGAACTATTACGTAAAATGGTTTGATTGTTGTCATGGGTGACCAGATCTCCTGTATGTTACGGGATCGCTCGTGTGACGGTGTATGAATGACTCGGCAGCGAATTTGAAAATTATGCCGGCACTGGGCTATGCACAATTTGTTCCCCCCCTCCCTCCAGTGGCGTAGCGTAGGTGGGTCGGACACTCAGGGCGGTAGACGCAGGGTGATGCCGAGATTTAGCCTCCCTCTGAAGTCTAACGCCGATACAGCCTATATGTAAATCCAGGCCTGGTATGACTACGTGTTCTTTTGTTTGTTTCGAAGAATACCTCTAAATAGTAACATAATATCTAGAATAAACGAAGGTACCAGATATAATACTTAAACAGATTTTATGCTACTTTCATTATTCCCTGTGACGTCCAAAGCCTTCGCTTTAGATCCCGTGGTCCGCGAAGACCTGGTAATTGGAGTTTGGTAATTATAAGTCAATAATTTATATCTTCCAAAAGAATACAAAAAGAAGTTTTAAGTGGATCTTATATTTTTGATACTAATACTAAACACTAGTCGTAAGTGAAATAGTGACGCATTACTTGGTCACCCCATTGTCGACCCAATTCGTTTGTTACAAATATTTCACCGTTAACTCATCGCGGCGAGTGTGAATTGTAAAATAAGATCACATTACCATATCGCCATACGCAAAAACTGAGCAGTTTACGATTCGCCGCCCATTAGTGTTCAGATAAGAGGCACCAGTCAACTCATGAACGGCACCCAGTCTTGAAACGATTTAAGAATGTTCGATCCTATTTAGACCCGACCGTGAATCGGAAATCTTTTGTGCCCGAGCACAACAAAATAACACGGTTTAAGGATTATGGCGACTTTTAGTAAACTTCAAGAGACGAGCATACCTACTCCTTTCTGAAAGGACGACTCATTTGATCTCGCGGATATTCATGGGCGGCAGTGATTAATTCAATCCTTTACCGGGCAACTAGACATCATTTAATTCATTGCTTTTCAACCTCATCTCAACTGCAGTTCCAAATCTGGTGGTCTCGAGTGATCTATTGCCTGGTTAAACGTTACAACAGGTGACCCGGTTGTTCGTTTGTCCCCTCTAGCATAATAAAAACACTATACCTAACGCAGTATTTTTATGGTCAACCTTTAATTGGCATTAAAAAAAATGTAGCTCGTTAAGAGAACACACTCACCAAACGCATATTTTGAACTATATCACGCATGTGGACACGAAGTCATGACGTCATAGAGTAACCTAGGGAATCTATCACCGACAGTTTACAACGAACACAGACTTGACACAGAAAGACATTTTAGTTCACTTGTTTACAAGATACGTGCTTTGGTTGTTTGTTTATTTAAAGTGCGAGATTCCTAACTCATGTCAGGTTGTTAAGTTGACAAATTTTTTGCATAATTATTTCTTAAGACACGTCCATGTTGTTTTATCGTTAGCTGTGGGTAACTATCTCTCTCTCTCTCTTGTGTATTGGTTAAGGGTCATCCATCATACTACTCAATTTAGCGTGCAATTCCCGGTTGCGTACATAGCCATCTTTCCGGATTCACGTACCCTGTGCACGCTTGGACCATATGGTCCAGGATTCGGGAAGTATGGTAATTACAATGAAACGACTGCAGTCTGATCATGGCAACCATTAGACGAGCAACCAGATCAAGATCACGGTTACAAGTTCAGAATAATTTGTATCGATATTTGTGGTTATCCAGTTTCAGAAACTATCCGAAACCGTGGTCTACCTACTAAGTGATCCGTCTGCTCGTCTGCCCATTTAAGTCCCCACTGCTGGGGCACGGGCCTCCCTCAATCACATGAGGGGTAATTGCCATACTCACAACGCTTGGCAGACGGGTTGGCGAGGGTTTTGATATAAATGCAGAGTTTTCCTTCTCTGGGTGCTGATGATCATGCCAGCAGCTTTACCTTAGTCGCCTTTTACCTGGTGGCCTATTCTACTCTGCCGAGGACCACACGGCGTTGGCGGCGAAACGTCTGGCACCTATGATATAAAAAAAAGATGCGCACATTTCCTTAAGTTGCAGATGGTAGAAATACGCACATAAATTTGAAAAAATCAGTATAGTGCGTGCTCAGATTTGAACCTTTGAGCTACCATCACTTTTAAAGCTAGCTTTGTGTATTGGTCAAGAATGTTGCCTCTAAAATCGGGAGACGTTGAGAACTAAGCTATTATCCTCCTCCAACCGATTGCGGTTACGGCGGCCAATCTCATCGATCGGCCACGTACTCAGGATATATTAAAGTGCTCAACAGTGTACGCAAACACTAATGCACTCTCTATTCAATTACCCTCATAAACCGATGGGAAATCACTGTGACACGACCGGAGAGGAATCGGGCGCAGGACTAACGGCTTAACGTGCTTTCCAAAGCACGGGGGTACAAGGCCGCTAAATTTCAGACTTGCTACACACTATTTTTTGCTATGAGTCCCACCCGTTACAGGGTGCACGCCGAGATCACTGTAAGCACGCATAAATGTGTGCGTAGTCTGTTTAGCACGCGAAGTTGGATATAGGCGTTGTGGCTATTTTTTGCTATGAGTCCCACCCGTTACAGGGTGCACGCCGAGATCACTGTAAGCACGCATAAATGTGTGCGTAGTCTGTTTAGCACGCGAAGTTGGATATAGACGTTGTGGATATTTTTTGATATGAGTCCCACCCGTTACAGGGTGCACGCCGAGATCACTGTAAGCACGCATAAATGTGTGCGTGGTCTGTTTAGCACGCGAAGTTGGATATAGGCGTTGTGGCTATTTTTTGCTATGAGTCCCACCCGTTACAGGGTGCACGCCGAGATCACTGTAAGCACGCATAAATGTGTGCGTAGTCTGTTTAGCCCGCGAAGTTGGATATAGGCGTTGTGGCTATTTTTTGCTATGAGTCCCACCCGTTACAGGGTGCACGCCGAGATCACTGTAAGCACGCATAAATGTGTGCGTAGTCTGTTTAGCACGCGAAGTTGGATATAGGCGTTGTGGCTATTTTTTGCTATGAGTCCCACCCGTTACAGGGTGCACGCCGAGATCACTGTAAGCACGCATAAATGTGTGCGTAGTCTGTTTAGCACGCGAAGTTGGATATCGGCGTTGTGTTTGTGTATTTTATGTAGCAAGTCCCACCCGTTATACGGTGCTGTGATGCAGCCGCTCTTAAAGGGTGTAGAGGCTACCCTTCCTTAACCAATACACTTCAGAGGCTAAATGTAACATTACAAAACATGGACGTTTCTTAAAAACTGCAAGAGAGAAAAATAGTGTGAGGAGTTATTTCTGTCCAATTTATAAGTATTAGTACATAGGTATATTTACAATCAACAAATTGAAGAAGTAGAAGTAGATTACTTACATTGTGACTTGCCCTAGACAACCACTACTGTGCATTTTAATTTGTATAAAATTAGTTAAAACTTGCTTGGGTTACTATTTAAATGCATTGTAGTAGGTAATTTGCTTTGGTTAATGAGGAAAATATAAACAAGGAAGCGACAAGGGATTTCAACTAATTAATCGCAATTATATTTTTATCAATTAATATTTTTAAACAAATATTACATGTGGTTTACCCTGTATATTTCCTTCAGGGAGATAATGGAAAATAAAAGTCTCGAGTTTGTTAACTTCGTTTCTAAACATCAGTGCCTTTTTGCAAGTTTATGTTGTTTCAGGTATAAGGAAACAGCCCACATTTTTCAGGCAATCAATTAAAAGTGTTAACAGCTATGAAATACAATAAATTGACCGTGGGTGACTATAGAAAAAACATTACCCGCCTTCGGACAACGCACGTAAAAATTCAAAGATGTTGCTTTACAAACATATTGACGTTTAAAGTTCTTAATATTTTTTTACGTCTTTAAAACATATTCGATACGTATATAATATAATATACAGGATCAATCCAACCGCGTATTAACGTAATTAAAAAATAAAACTTTTAAAGAAGAGAGTTTTAAGATTGATGAATTAATTTTATCTTTCGAAATAAAATTAAAAATTAGGAATCACATTGAGGCTTTATTAATAGTAAAGTGTATACCTAGTTATAAAATAAATAAAGTGTTTTTTTTAATATTGTTTGTATTATTTTTTAAAATAAATGAGAAATTCCTAAATAATAACAATCCGTACATACAAATCGCCCATTGGGGTCAGCCGATTCTATTTTGGACCCTAACATTTTAACCAGGTGTTCAGAAATAATACACTCCACACACTACAAAAATAATTTGATGCACAATTAAAATTGTAATCTTATTTTATGACTACTAAAAATTAATAGTTGAGAGATTGTAATCACTAAAAAAGTTATTTCTTATTTTTCCTTTAATCTAGAAAAAGTGTACAGTACTGTTTCACGCATGATTCAAAAAATTGAGGAACAATTGCTTATAGGCAACTTGAAGTATTGAGCATAAAATTTCTGCGCTGTAACCAATTAGTGTAAAAATTGGTTATATTTTTGATAAGGGCACTACTGATAAGGTCTCAGCTTGCTTATTGGGAAAAAAATATTGAAGGAAATATAAATAAACAGTTTTTCTCAATTTGTTTCCTAAATAAAAAAGTATGTAGAGTTTACACTCTAATAAATACCAAAATATTACGATGTAGGTACCTACCATAACATCAGTATGGAAACAAGATAATTATAGTGCTGCAGATTGACAGATTGATCCAAAATATTAAAATGCTTATTATGGCTAACAAATGTCCTTCTTCCGGCAGGGATAAATAGAAATGTTATGCATATAATTAAATTAGCAAAATGTCTCTGCCAAGGACCTGAATCTGATACATCTGGTAGTGGTACCTGAATTTGGGTGTCCTTTCCTAAAAACTACTATACTATCTCTTAATTAAGTATGAAGTAAAAATACACAATATTTTCTGTACAAAACTAACTCTGTACAATGATAGGACATACTAATACTGCAAATGTCTAAAACAGGTTTAACAAAGATTTTTTTACTTTTACCAGTTAATTTATAAAAATATTTAGATTTAATTATGATAATAACTAGTAAAGTACTAAACTACACATAATGATAATCAAATAGAATTTTTACAGAAAATAAAGATTTACTTCAATGAGATAGTAAAGTATAATAAAGTATCAGCCTATATACTGTCCCACTGCAGGGAAAAGGCCTCCATCATAGAAATCATGTCATCGCTACTATGATGGGAATAGGCTTAATAATCACCATGCTTGCCTAATGCAGATTGGTGATCACAAACCCAAGCTATATTTGAAAAAAAATTAAACATACTTTTTGCTCGACCTGGGAATCAAACCCAGATATCAAGATCAAGGCCTGGTAATTAAACCACTAGACCCACAGGATGTCAAAAATATTGAGATAGACTTTAATTTAGGAACCCAAAGGAAAAGAAATAACCATAGGAAATAAATAGAAACACTTTAACAATGCAATCAGTGGTTCCTATAAGTACTATAAACAATCATTATAAGGGCTTTCTTGTTCAATAAACTTTTATTTAGCTAAAACAGTGGATCTGCAAGACTACATAAAGAAATAGGTAGGTACTAAATAAATGCAGCACAATTTTTCAATTCTACTTTTATTCTTATTTGATCAGATATTATTGAACCTTCTGATCTCCTGTCAAAATAAATATTAATAAAAATAAATTACATTTATAAATAAATGAAGAAATTATTATTTACTTAAACAAATTTAAAAAATCTCGATAACTAAGATCTACATGATTATAAAATTCGTATAGGTAATACCAGTCCTGATATTTTGATAAATTTTCAAATAGGCTTAAAGAACTTCAAATAGTTTTAAATTACTGATATAATATTTTTGCAGATCATTACAAAGTGTAATACATTTGTATCACATAAAAAGGAAGTAGCAACAAGATAACAAACATAACTTGTATCTCTATAACTTACTGTCATCCTGATGACCTGTTTTTGCTTCTAACTGTTAGTGAAAATGTCCATTAGAGAAACGTACTCGAACATAATCTATATGTTTATTAAATTGAATATTAAAACGGCAGATAAGCCATCACAAAAGCTTTTTTAAGCTCGCTCGACATCGGCAAGCTTTTTTGATTTTTCCCAATCTTCTATAACTTCGTAATGTCAATGTCATGCCTATGACAGTTTACTTCTTAATCAATAATACAGATAAGGTAACAGATAGTAACACATGGTAACCACACAGTGACCACAACGTGTAGTCGTGACCATAGAGTATATTATTTAAATGGCGCCCACCACTCGAACAAAGTTCACATTCGAAAAAGTTCGATGATCGATTTTTTTTCGAAGGAAACTAAATTTGTCTATTCTTTGATCGAAATAGGTCGAATGAACGTCGCTCGAACTACGTTCGAACCATAGAATAATAGTACTCCAGTCCAGGAGGTTCGAACACTTCGAGTGCTAAGGACCGGTAGAAGTCGGAGTTCATATACAAATTTACTTGACAAACTTCATTTTTGAGGTAATCTGAAAAATTCTCGTGCTCGTGACATTTATTTTCATACGACATATATTACTAAAACATATTTTTTTTGTTATGGAGCCGACATTTATCATCATACGAAATATATCAACTAAACATGGCGGACATCGCATGAAAACGTTTTTGCTTATTCTCGCGATGTCAAATGGTGACATATGTCACATATTTTCGTGCGACACGTATCATATGGTTTTGACCACACGATATGAAGTATCACGGTCATTTTGGTGATATTTCTCCAATTCAACGTGACTTTTGAGTCGTTTTGTTGTTTATTGACATTTGGTTATTCAAATCACATAACAAGTTTAAATTAACTGCACAAACTTAGAAGATGATTGATTCTCTGTGTGAACGATTGTTTAGCTGAGAATTTTAAATTTTCTTTAATTGAAAAAAAATTTACCAGTACTACCAACATACCTTTAAGTATTCGTCATTAAGCCTTTTTTATCTCGTAAAGAAAATTCTTCATTTCATTTTTTTCTATTATGCAATTACGCATCTTTTTTCCATAGTTGCCATCTCTTTTTGCCACAGACTGAAATTTTTTTTGGCTTTCGGTAGGTGTAACGGAATTACAATTTCTTAAATCAATTTTCGTTTTCATCTTGTTTGATCGTATTTTAAAGCAGTTATGATAATTATGATGTATATATGTGTCTTAATTTCGTCCAACAGTTAACTACACTTTGAACACATCTAAAAGTAAACACTAGAAACAGTAAATCACTAATTATCACTTGATAAAATCGCAACGGAAAAGAAAAATATGGCTCACTGTGTGGATCACTGCAGTTGTGGACGCTGCGGAAACAACATTCGGGTGGTGGCGGGAAAGAGAGACTAGATAGAAGGGGAACCGGATGTGTAGGTAGAAGGAAAGGGACAAAAAAGGAAGCGGAAGTGGTGGCATATTTATATATAAAAGTTCAATAAACCTAAAATATAATAATGAATAAAGTCTTAATTATATATTTTAACATGTCTCCTTATTTTATTAATTATCTCCTCCTACGTTATCTTTAGAGTATATACCCGCGATTGTGTTTAATGAGCACTCCATTATCAAAGTTTAAAATCAGAGTATTATTTTATTATGCATTATTTAGCATTTATTTCCTCTCGTCGATGAATGCTAATGATCATCACTAGCCTACCATAGAGTAAAGATTGCTTGGCGCTGTCAAATTTGGCAGCCAGCCATATTATTTTACAAGTGGAAGGAAAGTGGAGCGATTTTTTTACTATCGTTGGAGACTTATTAAAATTGTGTTTGTTGTTCATTTGTTCGGTTTGCTAGGACAGGATGGATATGTTTTAATAATCCCGTGTTGAATATGAGTGAATCCTATAATTTTTTCTTGTAAATTTACTATTTTAGGCGGTGCTCCAATATGTTTGGTTCTAATTGTTGTGTTTTTATATTTTTGTGTGTTCTCCAATATGTTACGTCGAATAATGCATTTTCTTCGCTTTGCAACAAAAATATGAGCTTAAGCTGCAGTACTCAGGTAAGTTATCATCATGTTCTTATTATTGTGGGTAAATAAAGAATCTGTGCGTCATGATTACTGTTTATTGATTTTCGTAGATAATAAGCTAGGTATCTACCCAAACTCCACGACGCTATTGTCACTACGAGACTGACTATATAGAACAAATGTATGCTTAGTAATATGATTATCTTTATTCCTCAGTATCAGTGTCTGTATCCAAATATATTCCAATAATCTTCCTTGTGTATAAAACTTATTATACTTCTAGATAAGTAAACTTATCAAGCAAACGAGCTATTTTCAGAATTAGTAATATTGCCAAAAAATCATCTTTGATTGAATGAGGTGTCATCAAGCTCTTAACATGAAGTTTCAACTATCATCAAAATCATTATTTTCAGTTCCTAAGTAAAAGCCTTAAAATAGTTGAAATGACCGTGGAAAAGCCACGCTTCGGTATGATACCTCTACCTCACAGATAACTGGGGTGAAGCAGAACTGTACTGTGTTTCGCTGTGTGAGTGAGGGTACCGGAGGCCCAATTCTGGGGAAAGGGGGTTTAATGTTGGCAGCGCAATTATGACTCCACTGGTGTTGCGTATGTCTAGGGAAGAAACTGCTGCCCCAGCAGCCGTGGCAGAGTGGTGGAACCACAAGGTGGACTGATGATCTGGTGAAGGTTCCAGGAATCCATTGGATGTGGACGGCACATGACCATACTTTGTGGAGAATATTGAGGGAGGCCTTTGTCCAGCAGTGGACGTCTGTTGGCTGTAAAGATGATGAACTGCTGCCTTTAAACAGGAAAACCAGACCAATGTCCGCTTTACCAAATGTGCAGGTTTCCTCCATGATGTTATTCACCCCTGAGCTATGGCAGAAAAGTGTATACTCATAGTTGTTATTGATGAGACTATCGACAGCTCATGTCGATTCAAGCACTTAAAAATTTCGTTGGCTTAGCAACACGTTCAGTGGTCTAATTTGGTAGAACATCCACCCAGATTATGGAAGGTGTGAGTTCAAGTCCCGCCTGAACACAATATGAAATTTTTAAGTGTATACTCAGATTGAAACCTAAAACAACCAATTAATGAGGTGCATATTCTTATCCACTATACCATAACTACATACTTCAGAAGTTTACACAGTAAAATGATGAAGGACATTTTAGATTAAATAGCCAAATCATTTAATTCTGATGATTTGGCTATTTCATCAAAATTGATTTTTTTTTTTTTTTTTTGGTCAATAAGCCAACGCTTGACCACAATCGCACCTGATGGAAAGCGACGATGAGGTCTAGGATGATACACGTTTGCCTAAAAGATGCCTGTTCACTCTTGCCTTAAAGATGCCCAGATTATAGTGGTCAGGAAAATCAGATTCATGTTTCATTTTGTGTTCTCAAATGCTTCTAAAAGTTGAGAGCTCAAGCATGTTTCTGTCTCTGTTATAAAGTGGACATCTACGTTGGTTGTTAGTATCCACAGGGTGCAGGCAATGCACACATAGATGGCACAAGTGAAATGGGGAGGAGTGGGGCAGCCCACATTCAGGCTTACAATGGACTTATCAAACTATACAAATGCCTCCTTAAAGCTGACTTACAAAGGGATAGCATGATATTTGAGTGACTCCTGAAGTAAAAAAGTGTTTGAGTATTTGTTCAATAAAACCTATTTTTTCTCTCCTTCAACAAACCTCTCACTAAACTCATTTGGATTTTTATCATTTTAGTTAGGAGGCCAACAAGCTACTGAGGTGGATGTTTGCAAAATAGAACATTTCCCACGCAATAGCCAAGAATGCAAGTCTATGGATTTCGGACCAATAAATTCAAATGCATATATTGGTGGGGTTAGCCTCAAACCTTATATACAATCTGAATCCAGGTTTTACAATTTTACTGTGCTCAACATCACATTCACGAATATAAAATGGAAAAGTAAGTACTCATTACTGAAACGAAATAAGTGTTAGATTTAATCTTTATTTAAAGTGATGGATTTGTAAATGTGAAATGGTAAAGCCTATTGGTAAAGGCCTCATCTAAGTGTGTAATTTGCAGTTGAGTCATTATCGGCTAATCACTTTCGTGGTCAAAATTAGGTAATTCAATTTATTCCGAAAATGACATCTTAAAATTTTCTACATAAATGTTTCTATAAGGAATATTACTTTTACATGTATTTTAAGATTCTGATGTTATTTTCGGAATAAATTTAAACCTTATGGTGACCACGAAAGTCATTAGCCACATAATGACTCAGTTGCATCCATAGGTGTCACTTCGGAGCGGTCGGTACGATTGGACCATGATCCAGGACTTAGGGAGTGTGGTAATTGTAATGAAGTGACTGCCGTCTGACCTTTGGAATTCTTTAACATAAGAATTAGACCATGCAGGTTTGCTCATATTGTTACGATTGAGACAAGATCTAATAAAATACTTGTTTGAGACTAAATAATTTATCAAGCAAGACTTCTTTGATTTATGGAATGTTGTAATTTGAATTTTATACCTATAACTTTATTGAATAAAAAACCATTTCCAGCCATGAATTCCGTTTTCGGTACCTTATCGGCAATAATATTATTGAAGTAAATATCACATTCATATTATTACGATTGAGACAATATCTAATAAAATACTTGTTTGAGACTAAAGAATTTATCAAGCAAGACTTCTTTGTTTTATGGAATGTTGTAATTTGAATTTTATACCTATAACTTAATAAAGTCGAATAAAAAACTATTTCCAGCCATGAAATTCCGTTTTCAACCGACTACATTCTTGAAGAATCATTGCCGTAACATTGTGCTTTCGAACGACGTTAAGATTGATGACCGATCGGTCCTATATTACGACTGCTACTGGTCGTCAACCGATGGGGACTACAAGAATACCAGCCATATACTGGACTTTGAGGCTACAGATGACAAGATGAAAGTTAACAGAGGACAGTACTTCTTCAATATACCAAATAATCAGATGCTTAGTGAGTACTTTTTTACTTATCAGGTTTTAATTTTAGGCAGAGGTTCTGAAACTTATTTCGTTTATTGTACGCTCAGAAAGTTTGCTTTAAAAAAATGAAAATTATTACGCAAAAATTACAAATATATTATTGTCTCCCTAAAACATCCATAATTTTTTTGTGGGCTCCTCATAAAAAGTCATTATTTCACATTTAAAACTTAATTGATTTGACTTAAATGTAAAATTTTAATCCCTCAGGTCCATACGTAACAGAGAACGATTGGAGACCATTTCTCTATATCGAGATCTTACCCAGTACTCTCAGGCTGCATGTGATGCCTCCTCCGTCTCATCTCCGCATAGAAGGTTACAAGATTGAAGTCCGGAAGGGATGTAGCAAGGGCACTCCTATTGCAGACTGCAATGATGAACTTGTCAAGAAAGTTAATGTTGCTCTGAAGAATTATACACAGGTCAGTTGTTTTTTAAATTACAAATCACGATTAATCATGATAAAATGCCTACCTTTCTATGGCTACAAAAAAAAAGGGGAAGGAGAAGAGAAACTCTTATATTGACCTGGGTAATAAATGTCCATGATCAAAAGCTTCAGTCATAGGGTTTTAGCAGACCAATTGATTGATCGTCAATCGATAGCATCCGTCAGCTTTGATCGATAAAAGTATGGACCAATGTGGACTCACGAATCCATCCATGGCATTGTTCAATCGATTCTACTATCAATCGGTACTATAAGTCGACAATCGATCGATCTGTGCAGTACTATCGATCGACGTCGACTTATCCATTCTATAATTGGTCTGGTAATACTTTTAAGAAAGAGAGTACAGCCCAGTAACCATTTATTTATTTTGAATTTGTTTTTCAGGAAGTGACCCATGATTTCTATTTCCTGGGTAATTCTGGCGCCTACTACTTCGTAGTGACACCGTTGCATGCGAATTGTCCAAAAGGAGACGGAAAATGTGCAGTTGTTGAAAGCCCAAAGATTGATATAAGTGAGTTGTCATTAACGAACAAACTATTATTTAATTTATTCTTCTTATGTTTGTATTCAAACCACCTTTGGTCTCTTAAGACTTGTTACTAAACTAATCGACTGGACACATGCTATCGATTTATCGGTCGATGGTAGATTGGTTAGTCAATGTGATTCAGTAGTCTGTAACCACCAATAGACCGGATACGATCGAATGGTAGATTAGACGACTTCAAATTGATCTTTAATGATAACATAGTCTTCAACGATCGATTCGTGAGTCGGAATTTTGTAGAAAGTAATCCGTCAATCAATCATAGCTCACCTCATCGATTTGGTCTACGTGGACCGATCGTGGTTTCCTAACGAAACCACATTTTATAATAGTGACGTTTCTACGCATGTTCTGTAATTCTTATTATACTTGCCCAATAATTACATCACGCATGACTGAAATTGATACATTTATCATTATATACAATTGCAGTGATGGGCTTTGGGGACGTGTAACCGAAACAAGTGATGCGTTATAACTGTCTTGTTTATTACATGCAAAAACTTATATACTAACCTAACCTATGGGGCGAGGTGCGTCACACACTACACCTCCCCCGTTTTTTTTATTTAAAAAAGAAATATTAACTATTTTTTTTTAATCATACATATGTGTAAAAAGATTTTTTTTTGCCATAAAAAACAATTGATTACAATTTAAACTTTTTAACTTTAGTAAAACTAGTGATTATTTATCGATTGATGTAATTCAATAATGACATGTTCAGAAATTTTAAATGAAACTGTAGGTAACATAAAAAAATATTAAGAAAAAGTTACTTAATAGCTTTCATTATTTTTAATTATTATAATGAATTTTAAAAATATATTTAAACTTTTATTTAAAAAAAAATGTTGTTATAAACCAGTATTTTTACCTTTGTTATATTTTTTTAATCCAATGGTACAGTTATTTTCAAAACTGACTATTAATACAAAACTTGCTGATACGAATACATTTTACATTATAAAAATTAAAGATTGAAAACAATAGCATAGACTTAGTTACTATCTACATAAATAAAACTATTGGCAATCCTTTTAATTTTAAATTTTTAAAATTCCAATAATTTTAAGTTTTTTTTATAAGTACATATTTTATGTAGTTGAATAGCACATAATAATTTGGATAAATATTGCGTTTGATTTTCACTGACAGGATTTAAATTCTAAAAATTACAATTTGTTGTAATTGATTTATTGCCACCACCTTTTTTTTTTTTTAAAAAAAAGCATGGGATAACAATACAAATATTTCAAAATGAATAAATAGTCTCAAATAAACTATTAAGTCTAGTATTTAAATTGCAATAATATCAATAAAGTCCTCTTTAAGTCATGATTCATCATAATATTATTCATCAAATCATTGTAAAGTAGGTCACTTCTGTTTATTTATTTCATATCAATCTAGTTAATTATTTTATACATGGTTTAAAAAAAATATTTCTTAGCAATAGGTTTATTACCTACTTTATTACCTAAAAACTACTATCGATAGCTGTGTTACTGAAATCATTCATAATTATCCATTGTCAATCTCACTTATCTCTGTCTTTTTATTTACTTAACTCCGATTTCTTTAAATAGCCTTTATCTTTTACTACACGATCACTCTTCTCTTACTCGTTTATTCATCTTCATATACTTCGCATTGCGGTCGGTACACTAAGCAAAATAGGTGCTTAGCCTATTTGCTTATATCGCCTGGGCCCGGCATAATTATTTTATTACTATACATTTTATTTTGGTACATTATACTTATTTATAGACGTCTTTTGTAATACACAATGGTCACCTTTAGTGCCATTTGGGGGGTCATGTTTTAAGTCTCTTTTGGACTCCAACTCATCCCACAGAGGAAAACTCGTTCGCACCATGATCGATGGAAGGATCCGCCCCTCCATGTACCATAATATAATGGACAACATTTCAAATTTTTAACATGTCCATATTGTTTTTTTATATGAAAGTAGACATAAAATGAACAGACCCATATTTTTTCTTTTTTCAAAATTTGTCCATTTTCATGCATAAAATAATTATTGAAATTCTTTTTATTCTAAATAGACGTAAGCGCCAAATGACGTCATCGGACGGCTGAATACAGCGATATTCCTTTGCTTATCATTGTTTTAATAAAAAAAAGGTACTATTGTCAAAGGTAAATAATACTAGTGTCAACATTGTCAACGTCATTCATACATTCAACGTTGACAAGTTGTCTTTTTTTTTGACAGTTAGATGTCATGAGTTTGGCATTACGTAAATTTAAAAGTAAAATGTGCTAAGCAAAGAAATATTTTACATTCTGCCGTCCGATGACGTCATCTTACGTTTTTTTGTTTTTAATTTTTTTCTCAGTAAATAACCAATATAAAAAATTAATAAATATATATTTGCGCAGCGGAAAAGTAAATAAAGAAATGGTATTTTTTGTTTCAGAGCTTAGCAATTTTGAAATGTTGTCCATTGTGTACCGCACACTCGAGCAAATGTTACCTATCATTCTCTTTCATTATTCATTATAAAAACAACATTCCAAAATATGAATATTCAGCTAATAGGAGGTTACACAGCTCATGGGTGATCAATCCAATTGCATATGATACCACTAAAAACTGAATGATTCCCAACTCTTTTAACTAACAAACATTCATTCTAAAACCTTTCTAATAAAACCTCTTACCAAATACCTATTACAAAATCTCATCCATGCTGTACCTAATTGCGAACTAAATGTAGCAAAAACATTTTTCATACAGCTTACGTATCTCTCATTCCATATATAAAATCCTTTCATGCTGTACCTAAATGAATACTTAGTTTCAAAAAGATTTTTCATACAGCTGCTAAAATAAAAACTGGATCTTCTAATCATATACTGCCTTACATCATACTGTGGCACCATACTATCATTGCATTGTAAAAAAAAAAATATTACTTCTATATGACCTACTTACTTTACAATACACATACGAAATTAAAATGTTATTTATCGGGCTTGGTGCGGCAGCACACTCAGCACAATCAGCCCACACGTGTAGGTCTTGTTTGTAAAATCCTCTTGTTACCGCTTCTAACTAAATGACGCAAGTAATATGGTATGCAGCGCATAACTATATCAGCAGAAATACAAAACTAAACGTAAATGGAACGCTAAATCTTTTTGTTTGTCATGCAGGGAATTTAATCCTCTATATGTTTACACTAACCGATCCTTAAATGAATCTAATGAGTCTAATACATAATCCTTACTATGGACTTTGAACTGATTCTACATTGCTAAATGATTTTGTATCTACTGAATCTTTTTTTATTAATGGGCAATGGTATGAAATAATCATTTTTATGTAATAAGTTTTCAAATTAAGCAGTTACTTATAACTATTGTCTGTATCCAAATTTTTTTTTCTTAATATGAGTGGTGGCAGACGAGCAGACGGATCACCTGATGTGGAATTAGAAGCATTCATTTCAATGTTTTTGTTAACAAAAGTTAAATTAAATTCTAATAACAAAAATCAGACTTTTATGTTTGTAACTATGTAACATTATGGAAGTTAGTTGTTTTACTACGAAATTTACGTCAAATACTTAGTTTTGTTTTTTTTTTTTTTAAACGATCCTAATAGTACAATGATAGTGAAATAGGTATATTGTATAAAATGATAAAAAGTACTTAATGAACAAAATTCTCAAAGTTTCAATTAGGAAGTAAGAGTATTTCCGTTCCTCACGATTCGAAAATTTACCCTTGAAAAATTTATTACATCTGTGTTACTGTCTGTCAAATTATTAGTAGGAAAACTAAATCTCATTTTGAGATATAGAGAAGAATATTATGTAATATTAATTTAAAAATGTAAAGTACCTTAGTAGTCTGTAGTAATCTTCAAATGTACCTTATCCAAACAAATACTATACCTACTTATTATTACAATTTATTTATCTTTGCGTTTTGTGTATATTTTAATATTTATTTTAATCATGTTCGCAATCTGACTTAAATAAATTATGTGACCTCCTTTTTTGTTAGCATACCAAGCCGTAATTTGTGTATCATGTATAATTAAAACAATTTGATTTTCAATTTAATTAATTTCAAACCCGACAATAAGAATCAAAAGTTCGCGTATTAAAGTTTTGGAAGAGCTTACTTAGTTTTTTTTTTTTCCAAAAAATGTTAAGGCAAAATTTTTCAACAAAAACAATCTCAGGATAGTTTCAAATCTAAATTAATTCAACCTAGATGCTTATCTGAATAATGTAACCATATAGACCAAAACTTATACTCGTCACGTATTTCATTAAGGTCTCACAGACAATCTAATGAAACTAGCATTTTTGAGTACCTAAATGAACTATTTCTGTCTATACATTTTTATTTAATTTAGAAATATTTACCTACCTGTCCAGAATATTTTTTTTTCAATATATTAGAACTTGATTTCAACATATTCACATACAAACGCAATCTTGCCAAAATACTTATAGACGTTAAATAAATTAAGGGACGATACATCTAAGCTCCAAAATGTACCTAAATACTTATCTGCATATTAGTAGATAGCACCTTCAAGGCTACGCGGTAACGCTACACGTTTGGCTTGGTCAGCGCTTTGCTGTGTGAACTTTAGACATACAAAAAAAAAAACTTTCTATTTATTGACGCACACTTACTCTTACCAATTTCTAATACTTCAGTAAACTATTTTATTTTCTATGAACCTAAATATGATATATGGTTGGTGCCAAACAAAGTATTTTAAAATATTTAATTCAATGTAAAGAAGTTAAAATAATCAGTAATTATTTATGTTGATTTATGTGTCAATGCCTAATTACAATAAAATCTACAGAGGCACATAATCTTATAAAAAGGTTTTTACGTTGCCAATAGTGTTTTTTATGTAGTATAAATACTACCAGAATATCGCCTGGTGTCCTAATTAAAACATATATTATTAAGAAAATCGTAAGTTAACAAAATATAATCGGCTTTTTGCGGCGGTTATCAACTTTCTTTTTCCTTATCTTGGCGATGGCGATGTCCATGGTCTCGAACGAGCTCCCGGCGCCCAGCATTCACCTATACCAATCATCTGACACCTTCACCGCCCGGCTGCCGGCAATCTCACTCTCTCGACTCCATCAGCTCCCGGCAGCCTGCAATAATTTCATCATCCCTCGGGCGCCATCAACGCCCTGCGCCCTGCTCTCCTTCTGATGTAACTTCTGATTTTGATAGCACGCACGCACCGTATTGTCTATTTAATTTTTTTTTTCACTTTTTAAGTCTTAATATCTTAGGTACTGTCTTTTGTTTCACATTAAGTCTTTTTCATTTTTTTTTTCCTTTTTTTATAATTCCGTTATCACTGTATTAAAACTTTGTACACATGTACCCGTGCGCAGCGCCGCCAAAGGCAGCACTGGCAGGGTCGCCATGCAGTGATGGGCTTTGGGGACGTGTAACCGAAACAAGTGATGCGTTATAACTGTCTTGTTTATTACATGCAAAAACTTATATACTAACCTAACCTATGGGGCGAGGTGCGTCACACACTACACAATCAATAAACTTCACTTATCAGTGTGACGAATCGCTTAATTATAGATTAGTCTATTACTCGTACATGGGGACGTAAAAGAGCCTTTGCTTTGCAAAACGTGGAGTAACAACGATTTTGATTTAATGAACATGTAGATATGGTGAATCATAATAATGATCCCACATTTTTGACCATGTGGTACGCAGGCGCGAGTCCCTACCTTAAAAGGTGGCATTAGGACTTGGCACAGTTTTGTCCGCCATTTAGACTTTTACGTTACATCAAAATTTATTAAAAAAGTCTTCAGGTAAATTCATTGTAAATTGTCAAGTTTTCGAGTTATAAGCACCTAAAGTATTTACTATAGCTCAACCGATCTTCCCATGGTTCGAGGGACACGGGGGCGCGGAATGTGCTCGACCAATCAAAAAGTTTATATTCTGTCTGGACCAATCAATCAGTCAGAAATCGACCGCGTCAACATAGACCAATAAGAATGACGTTCGCAGCTAGAACCGACTGCGCGGGCTTCAAAGAGAACTTTTTCGATTGGTCAAGTGCACTCTATGTTTTGCCGCGAAACTTCTTTCGTGGCGTGGTCTCGTACGACAAGTAAATGAATGTTTGTTGGCAGGTAACGAAGAGCACAAGACCCTCAACATCTGCATAGCGAGCGTGACAGCCTTGGTGGTGGCGACCCTGTTCGCTTACTACATCGTGTTGAGAGTCATCCGCAGATACTGGTGCAAGGACTACAGCCTCGCCCTAGGTGAGTTTAATGGCTGATTCCTATAATTAGTTCGTGTGCCGTTCAGTAGCTCTTCCATTTAATTTTGATCAACTGTGATAAATGAGGGTTTTCGCAAATGTCTGGCCATGCTACTACCACCTGGTCCTGGCAGTAAGGGTAGACCCAAAAAGGTGTGACTTGACGTCGTAGAGATGACTAACATGCCAAGAAACTGACCACTATGGATGTCCAAAACCGTGTGGAGTGGAGGAGTGGCATTGGGAAAGCGGACCCCGGTCTCCGAAGCGATAGCTTCGGGCTCAACCTGGACAAAACGCTTATGTGAAGAGAAGAGGGAGAAGATTGTGTACAAAACAACCAAACGCCATCTATTGGTTTTTTCATTTGGAAAAATTCTCATTGAATACCTACATTGACAGAAAAATTCTTTCGTTTGGTACCAAAGAAACGCATTTGTGAGCAAAACTATCATACTCGTTATGAGGGTCCTACCTCTGACGCCATCCAGCGAAAAAAAGAAAAAAAAATACAAAAATTGCCACTTTTAACAATCACAACTTTCCTAACGTTCTATGATACAAGATTGATATTAAAAATACGATTTTCAGTTCCAGGCAATGATATCCCAGCTCCAACTAAGGTGCTAGTGGTGTACTCCCCGGCCAGTCGCTTGCACGCCGAGTGCGTGGCCTCCTTCGTCTCGTACCTCCGCTCGGAGTACGGCTTCGATGTGATGTACGACGGGGACATATCGGCCACCTCGCACGGGGACCCGTACGTCTGGGCCGAGGAAGCGGTCAGGCTCAGTACGCATGTGCTGTACATCGTTGGACCTACCGAGGAGAGGAACTTGTATAATAATATTTATGAGAAGCCTATTGGAGCTCATAAGGTAAGCTGTTATTTTTTTGCCTTTTTCTAATTTTGTAAGAATCCATCTTTATTGTACCTTATGGAAAGCATTACACTATTGAGTATCGTGGGTGATACGTTTTAAAGCTATTCGAAAGTGGTGCTTTAAGTATGGTTTTTTTTTATTAAATCAATTTTTTTTTGTGAAAAAATCATTGGACTTGAATGGAATATGATTTAGTCATCCCTAATCAATAGCAGTTTTCCTGTGATGCAATGTTTTTCCGCGGGTTACAAAAATTTGGAAAAAATGGATGATAGTCCGTCCGCACGCGTCGAAAACCGCACTAATAATTGCTAGGTTACCAGTTCAGAAATCCAATTTCATATTAATCATTAATAGGGTGCTCATCGATAGGAATGAAACTTTCATTTTAAAATCCCTTTTAAAGAATATTTTGGTTGCATTCCAGGACGTCGACATTCTCCTACTATCCATGATCAGGGCCTGCATAGCCACACGATGCCCAAAGCATATCTCCAACGTTTTCTTTGAGTATTCCACCGGCCCCATACCCATAGAGACTAAACATGGAGAAAAATTCCAGCTGCTCCGAGATTACCAGAAGTTGATATCTCTACTCTCCAAGAATCTACTCCCGAAAAAGACGATAATGCGAACGGAAAAAGGCAGATACTTCCTCGATGAACTGACCAAGGCGAAGAAAATGCTAGGTGGCAGGAATGATGTCAAGAACTTGGTTTAGATGATGATACATTTTGATGGGGATAATAGACGATGATAAATTCTGATGAGGATAATAGATGATCATGATACATTCTGATGAGGATAATGGAAGATGATGATACAAGGCTAAATAACGTGTTTTAGCGTCGCGATCTGAGACTGATAGGGATCGAATTATCTTTCGGGTAAGTCTTATTTGATAATCCGTTACCGTTGAGTAGACCGAGGTGAGTTGTAAAAGAGCTGTACGAAAAAGCCAATTTACTGGATTTTATTCAAGTGATGTACGTAAGATCGAAAGATATAGAGTTATTTACATGCTTTCTATATTTACATAGAAGATACTTTACAATGAGGGTTTTGGTAGATGAAAAATGCCTGAAAACGTATCATAAAATAATTTATTTTCGGTTAGATGGCGCTATGTAGGACCAACTTTGACGGCATTGATCGTTTTGTATGTAGCAACATCGTTTTGTAACGTAACGAGTAACGTCATTACCAATCCTAAAACTCTCATTTGTCTCTGTTACAACCAACCTTGGTCTCCTCTTCTCAAAACTGCCGTGTCTATTGTTATTATTATGTAGTTCTTGTGTCTATTAAAAGTAAAATAAAAATAAAACACCCCTAACAATAACATGAAAAATAACAATATCTCACTCGGCAGTGACGTAGCTAGCATGGGTAAAACCAGGGGAAGGATATTCGTCGCCTACCCCTTCCCCCCAGAATGAGTTTCATGCACGGGGTAGGTAGGTGAATGGATTAGTTATGAAAAAATAAAACTATTTTATAGGTTCACCTTGTTCATATTAACTTGATACAAAGATGTATAGATTTTGACATCAAAATCTATACATTGTCATGTTAGTCTCTTTCTAACGAAGTCTCACGTATAACTCTGTTCTGAGGGGCTAGCACAAACATTAAAGATCTTCATAAGGTTTTTTTATGAACTATAATATCCTCCAACCGATTACGGTTACAGCGGCCAATCTCAACGATGAGCCACGTACGCAGGATATATTATAGTGCTCAAGTGTGTGCGCAAACACAAGTGCACTCTCTATTCCCTTACCCTCATATTCCGATGGGACACTACTGTGACACGACCGGAGAGGGATCGGGCGCAGGACTAACAGCTTAACGTGCTTTCCGAGGCACGGGGGTACAAGACCCCCTTATGCACTGTATAGTGCTAGGTGGTCAAGCGTTGGCGTATGCCAACGCTTGACCACAATCTCACCTGAGGGAAAGTGACTGTGAGGTCTAGGATGTAACGCGTTCGCCTAGAAAATGCCTGTTCACTCTTGCCTTAAAGATGTCCAGATTGTAGTGATCCGGAAAAACAGACCTTGGCAAGGAGTTCCATTAGCTGACCGCATTATGAATGTGGAAGCAAATCACTTCGTGCGGTTAATTGGTAGGCCAACAACGTATGGATAAAACCCCTAGCCGCGCCTTGTTGTCCGGTGATGGAAAGGGCTAGGGGGGATTAAATTATGCAGAACCTCCGCACACTCACCGAAATGAATCCGGTAGAAGACTGAGAGGCTTGCCACACGTCTGCGGTGGTCAAGGCTCTCAAGGTAATCGTAACGTCCCTAGACCATACTTGTCATCTTTTAATTCCAAGTGAGAGAGAAGATAGTTATGCTTATAAACGATAGAGGGAGCGCTCCAGTTTTCATACAAATTGCGTCCGATATGCGTTCGCTATGATTAGCCGTATCATGCTAAAATGAACAAGGTAAACAGCGTTTATATAATGTGTTATGGAGAAAATCCTCTTTGGAACAGAGCTGGACGTAAATAGTGTGAGATATGAAGACATTGGGACGAGTTATTTAGTCTTATTTAAAGATTGGATAGTTTACAACCCATGCGGATAAAGAATTTGGATCAGAAATGGCGGCGCATCTATTCACTTCTCGCTCGCACACATATTTGCGTCTATACTCGCACTCGTGGGGTGCGAGTATAGACGCAAATAGTGTGCGAGCGAGAAGTGAATAGTTGCGCCGCCATTTCTGATCCCATTCTTTATCCGCACAGTTTGTACGTACCGAGAGAAAAATATAGACAGCCATTATTATGCTTTTCGTGAGACCATAAATAGTAGACAATGAAATTCTCGTATGGGAACTCCTTTTACATTTAAAGTTTTTTTTTTATCTTGTGCAATTGGTGACCCCTGTAGGTGGACATGTTAAGCAGTCAGTCCTATCAGGTACGCCCCTATCTTAGCGTGCAATTCCTGGTCGCATCCAGAAATGTCGATTTGGAGCACAAGGTACGCTTGGACCATGATTCAGTATTTGGGTGGTCTGGTAATTACAATATGAAGCGACTGCCGTCTGACCTTCGCAACCCTTTAACAGGGGAAAAAGACGAACTGTATCTTTTTAGAAACTATCCGAAACAAGCATGTTTCCTCACGATGTTTTCCGTCACCGCCGAGCTACCATTGCTCTTCTATAAGGTACGCCCATATATCAGGGACCCAATTCTCGGGCTCGTGACATTTATTATCATACGACATATATCACTAAAACATAGTTTTTTGCTATGGTTTTTAGGTAATATTCGCCATGTTTTCAAAATATCACGAACCTGAGAATTGGGCTCCAGGAGCCCAATTTACGTGCTAGTGATATTTTGAAAACATGGCGGATATCACCTGAAAACCATACAAAAAAACTGTTTTAGTGATAAATGTCGTATTGATAATAAATATCACGAGCACGAGAATTGGGGTCCCGGTTTGAGTGAAATTCTTGACTAGGACTTAAAATCACTACATTTTTTTAATACGGCAATTGAAATAATGGTGATCGTAGAAATATTATCATATTTTTTTCACTTTGGTCTACTTTTATATTTCACTTGTAGCTCTCTAATATTTTTCTCTCGTTTTATAAGGCATTATTTTATGTAAGGAGCATATTTTGTTACACTTACAAATCAGTCGGTATTTTATTTTTATTTTTCCATTGTTAAAGTGAGGTATTGAAAAAGAAGTATTTTTTTAATTGTATATCATATAGTATAATATCATATCGTTGTTTAAGATTGAAGATGCTAAGCAAAATATGCTCCGCAAAAAAAAAACCGTTATTATAATATTTTTGTGGATATTTATAACTGTTGTCAATGTAACGTTTCCCAGTCTTCAAAACTGTACTGTGCTTTAAATTTGTAAATAGGTTTTTGTACAATTTTTTTCTTTATATTTTTTTAAGTTGAGAAAAATAGATTATAAAAGAGTTTCAAACTATACTGTGAATAGTACTTGTTCTATTGACACACTGTACGCACATTTAATGTTTCTTGCACCTGTTGTGAGATATTCAAGACCTGACCAGCATATCCATCCATAAGTTACAATAATTTAGACCATACATACATATTCAGAATATTAAAGCCTGCTAATGATTAATCTATTAAATCCTATCTGATATCATGGGCCTGCTGAGACGAATTATTCCTCTTTGCCCTACTAGTAGGTCAAAGTGGAATTCCATAATCTTTTTTGCCATCGAATCTGCCCCATTTTGAACATTGAAAAACTATGGCTACGTCTAGACCATAGAGTAACTTATATATATTGAGATAGAGACGTCAGTCAGCTAGCCAGTGCTAGCGCCATCTAGCGGAAAACGGCCAATACTCAACGGCTTTAAAGTACGGCCACCTTCGAGAACTATTCAGGGAGACGATTAAATAAATATCAAAAATAATTTTATTTGCTATATAACAAAATTCCCAATACCTTCTAGACCTCTGGCTTATTTCCCATACTTTATTAAACTTGATAATGTGGGCAACCTGTTTGAGGTAATTGTTTCGGAAACACGCTTTATCTCGCTTTATATCTACCGAAACAACGTCGAACCATCTGCTTGATTGCTTTTAACAAGCTCCATCTAACGTAAACCGCTGAACTATTTTTCCCATACTAAGGAAAAACGTACTAACTGGAATGACCCTGGCCTATACTTTTAGACTGTTTAGTGGGTCAGATTCAATGATAAAAAAAATGTAGTGAGGCAGAGCGGAATCAATCGCGCATTACGATGCGCAGACCTCTCGCTGCGGTTTTCCCCCCGTGAAAATAGATCACATTTTCTGAATGCTGGCTTTTATGATATTTTAATAGATATTAATTAATTTGGTGTTTATGATTATTCGCATTAAATTTTGGTCAGGTTTTCACAAACAATTACGCGTCTCTTTCGAGCATATTGACTATGCTAACAACATTCCGTATTAAATGTTAAATTGGATGTGCCATACAAATATTTGTAAATGTAATGTTCTTTCTAAGTGTTACACATTTTCTACATCCGACTGTTTAACGCTGAATACTTAAATACTACTAAAATTGAGACCTGCTTAAAATATATTGTTAGTGCCTGATATAAAGACTCGCACAGTATTCAAAAGTCTAACTAAATGGACCGATTGTTGGTTGAGCGCATTATAGCTAGAGAACTGTCGGGATACTAGGCGAAGAAGGGGTTACCATTCCTATATGGTTGAAGATCCAGCGATCTGTACTAAGCACTACGTAAACTCCTTTCTGATGCGAATAGCCAAGGAGTGGAACTCGTTGCCCGCCGATGTATATCTCCTGAACAATATAACCTGGGCCTCTTTAAGGCAAGAGTGAATAGGCTTTTCACGAACGTGTATGGCCCACCTTGTACCTCATTTTCACATTAACATCAGGTGGGATTGAGGTCAAATGCTTGTCTGTGGCCGGCAGAAAGTTGACATAGAAAGATATAGCATGAAGTTTGAGCAGCTCTCAAAGTAAAAAGTGTTTGAATTATTCGGAAGTTAGTGTGATCTGGGAACATTAGTCGTTTGTCAGTCCACCATAGTTTTGAAAATCGAGCCTACAACGAAACCGTCCCGTACCGAACGTGAATATACCCGTCGCATCCAAAAAAAAGAGACGTACAGCTATCGTGAAAGGGACGGGGATAAAGATTCGGTCGTGAATTCCGTTTCTTTGTAGGCTCTCTGTTTTCGGCCATTAAGCAATGAGTTTTCTAAGGTGGACAGTGAGCGCGCACCCTAAGAGCTTCCACGCAATGCGGTTTACTCAAGTTTTCCTATGTGTACGGTATGTTTCATGCTCCTAGTACACACTAAGTACTTGTTATCCCTGTCACCGTTAAATTAGAAATACCGTTATGTTGTTGTTGTGATCGGTACATTACGGTTCACAATTTAATGTTAAAATACAATCTATCGATTTGAGACCGTTTGATTGCAGTCTGAAAAAGACTGTCCTTGATTGGCCGGTGTTCTAGGACGTTCTGTGACTAAAGAGTTATACCACAGAACAAACGACGTTCGACCAATCAGGGGTCAGATTATAATTAGTTATCTGTCAAAAATTCTGCGCTAAATACCGGGTTATTCCACTTTCCACACCGGTTCATAATATCACATAAAAACATCTTACATACTCTTCGCATTTAACTTTTTACCGGTGGCGGGTTGTGAACTCATTTGTTCCACTTTCTCCCACTATCAATTGATTAGCTCGAGGTGGGAGAAAGTAGACGAAAAGTGGGCATAAATAGTTTTTTAGATTTTCGCGTTGCATTATAACTATAATTAGCGGTAGTCCGCTCGTGACCACGACTGCTGTAACGTAGCCGAAACGTCGAGCAAAATATGTGAGTACACAATGTTGTATCACATAATAAATATCGTGTTAATCCCGTCTTGATTAAGTGGGCATAAGTAGACGTAAAGTGGGCGTAAGTAGACGAAAAGTGGGCGTTATGAACCGGTGGGAGAAAGTGGAATAATCTATTGCAAGCAGTAGAGAGATATATATCATAACAGTATTCAATTTCACGGTGATATACCAATATTTCGGCTCCAGCTTGGCTTCGACCAAATCAAAAGAAACCGTCTCATATACCTACCTTAATGTCTCAAACATGGTTGTTGTAATAGCGAGAACCTAGTAGTTAGTGTCTACGCTAAGGATTTGTAACTCGTTGATCTCAATTGGAAACTGTTAAACGTGTGTTCTATCATTAATACAGGACTTTCAATTATTAAGCTCAATATTATACCTTGTGATGTATTTTTATAGTAAAGTCGTACATATTACAATTGAGTGTTTTATTTTACCTGCCTCTTAAAGCTAGTTGTAATATAGAGCAGACTGAGGGCCTACCAAGAACTCGTCCCGTAACAAATGAGAATTACGAACAAATGTTATTAACTGACTTAGAAGGACACAATTCTCACAACATCTCATACATTGACCTGATTCCGTACTAAGTAGCTTAAGCACTTGTGTTACAGATATCAGACAACAGAGGAACACAAATATATACTTAAATACATATATTACACACCAGACACTGAACAAACACAAGTGTTCATCGCACGAATGTTTGTCCAGAGGTAAGGATCGAACCCACGGCCTTTGGCGTAAGAGGCAGGGTCACTACCAATTGTGCCATCCGGTCAGTCAATAGGTAGGCACATATGGGTACCTACATAAGCATACAAAGAAAAGACGCGCACTAGCGTTTTTCCTTTGAATTGTTAAGTCAGTATTGTTGTACGCCCTCAGTTTCAGAGCAATATTGTTTTTTTATGTGATAGGTGGCAGATAAGCTGACGGATCGCCTGATGGTAAGCGATTGCCGCCACCCATGAACATTATATATTTGACGACCCGTTTGGAACAGTGGTAGTGAACGCTGCCTCTGGTGCAAGGGTTGCGGGTTCGATCCCCGCACAGTGCAAACATTTGTGTGCATGAACATATCTGTTTGTATTGGTCTGGGTATTATCTATGTATTATAAGTATGTTTTTACAAAAGAAAAGTATGTATATATTTGTAATCCCACTGTTGATTCTGATATCCGTAACACAGGTGCTTGAGCTACCTATCTGGGAGTCAGATCAATGTATGTGATGTGAAATATTATTATTATTTACATTAATATTGCATTTTAACGGTAACAAATAAAGATCAAGGAGACAATATAAGTAATAAAAGATGCATTTGTACTGTTATCATTGGTTTATTTATCACGATTATAACGTTACAGACATAATTTGGAATGTTGTATCCTTCCATACAACTATATACAACCACGTCTTTTAAACAAACGTTAATTTACTCATACAAAATCATATTAATTACAATGAAAATTTTATTTTTATTAAAACTATATAAAATCAATTATAATTTACAGAAAGTCGAGAATCAGTTATTTTAAATTATATTATAAAAGGAACAATGAAAGTCTAATCCATGATTACAAATTATATAACTGCGCATAAAATGCTTAGTTTTGTAATAACACATTTTTAATAGGTAATAACTAATAAAATTCATTATATGTATAAATAATAGAGGTAGTGAAATCATATCTCAACATGCTATTTCCGATTGCGTCCAACAAAGGTATCGCATCGGAAACTGGGGTACCTACGCATGTATTTATATTTGGTACAACCCGTGCGGATAAAGAATGGGATCATAAATGGCGGCGCATCTATTCATTTCTCGCTCGCACACTATTTGCGTCTATATTCGCACCCCACGAGTGCTCGCACACTATTTGCGTCTATACTCGCAATCCGATTGCGAGTATAGACGCAAATAGTGTGCGAGCACTCGTGGGGTGCGAATATAGACGCAAATAGTGTGCGAGCGAGAAATGAATAGATGCGCCGCCATTTATGATCCCATTCTTTATCCGCACAGGTTGTAAGACTGGTAAAGATAAAGATAAAAATGTATTTATTGCACAGAAAAAAATATTGGTATTACAATAAAGCGACTACCGCCTCACCTTGGCAACATGGGAACTAGACGAACAGGATCATGGGTATCATTTTGTTCATTCATATCACAGATTGACAATCTATCTGAAACATGCAGATTTCCTCACGATGTTTTCCCTAGCTAGTCTAGCTATGTAGTTGGATAGTGAATTAAAAGGCGAATTACCTATAAATTAATTTGTAACATTTTTAACTGACCCGTTAAGAAATAACAATAAAGGATGGATCCCTATTAGATCCCTGAATGAGTTTGGCAAGAAACGTTTACCCTTCAACTGGAGTGAAAGTTCAATAGATTTTGAACCTTATCTGCCATGACACACGAGCGAAAACCATTAAATTTGAAAACTTTCCAATTAAAAGGTTATAAAAGACATAAGAACTAAGCATCATATGCGCTCAGAAACACGAAAATATTTACAATAAATCATCATCACCATCATACTAAAGACTATTATTAAAAAAAAACTTAAAAAATACCTTATTGTTGTTAAAAGCCTCAAATCAAAAACACGACGTGAGTGTTAACAGTTTTAGGGTCATTCATTCTCGTACTCCTCTATTACTAAATTACCACCCATGTCTTTAAGAACTTTTGAAGAGAAAACTTTTGGGAGTTGCCACACTGGCCGATTGTAAGCGTTTTCAAAGCAGAGCGACAACGCAGCGAACACGTCGCGGCTGCGCAGCGTTCACGCAACGGATTCGTCGGCGTTTTTCTGATTGGTCGCCACAAAAAAAAAAACAATGGCGTTCAGACTTATCTCGGCGGTGAATCCGTCGCGCATCCGCGACGTGTTCGCTGCGTCGTCGCTTTACTTTGAAAACGCTCGCAATCCGCCAGTGTGGCAACTCCCTTAGTCCCTCGAAACTACAGCGTAAGTACAGAAGTGTCAAACTTTTGTATCTACTAACTCTGTTTTGAGGACAAAAAGTACCTACCGATGACATGTCTCTTACGTTCGCATAGACTTTTCATATGTTTTGTCACTATTTGCACCTATTATAAACACAAAAACTTATAGAATCGTCAGTTTAATTAACTAGTGAGTTTTATAGATCGGTTAGTAAGTACTATAAGTATGACCTAATGTCTAAATCTCCGAGTTCAGTACAGTGTATTTCATAATTTGCAGTTTTAAAATTACCCATAATAGGTACCTTTCGTCTGATATGCTTTTAAAACTGGATGAAAATATTTTATGGCGACGTAGAAAAATATAGGTTTTCGTGATAATTCATGACGAACATATTGTATTATAAAAAGAAAAAGAAGTATATTTTCATTCAAATTCCCATTGATATCAATATTATCTAACATTTCCTAAGGGTAAGTCCACATCTGACGTGACGTGAAACGTGGACGCGCCCTAATGCATAAGTACTAAACATTTTACCCAATAAGTTAATATCTGAAGATATTCCTCTTAAATATTTAAACATAGTTCTGAATAAAAAATGTAAATATGTTTAGATGACCTACACACACTGAGCTTTAAAATGATCTTGGTGTTCAAACCTATCAAATATAACTGAGCATTAACAACGACAACTGTAGGTAACTATGTCAGTATACTATTATGTCATAGTGCATTTTCATTTGTTGGCTGAGAATAACAACAAATGAAAGTACACCTTGAGGTTGTGCTAAAAATAATGATTGTCAAATGCTCAGATATTTTTGATAGGTTTGAAAGATAAGATCATTTTGATGCTGACTATACATAGAGACCTATTTGTCGCAAATAGTGCAATATCTCTTAAGTAGGTAGCACTTGCGTATCACCGTATCACATAAGTGTTTTGACTTTCATTAATTTTATTTACGAGGTATTCGTATTACCTGCATGGTATTTTTGCACGAAAATAATACCTACAGCGCAAACCTCCTATTCATTATTAACACTACACAAATTTAACTCCTAATGTTATACAACCACAACACCGAACTTTACTAACTATTAGAACAGAAATGGAAAACAAATACCTATGTACTACTTACAATATCGAAGTTTGACCCGTCAATAATGCCCTAATACACATTCACATAGTAAAACAATTTGTTAAAGTTATATAACAAATTTTACCCCCTTATTACAAATCGCCGTGCCGTGTGGCCGTTTGCCGTGTGGTCCCCGGCAGAGTAGAATAGGCCACCCTCACTCATACCGAGGTGTCGTAAAAGGCGACTAAGGTAAAGCTGCTGGCATGATCATCAGCACCCAGAGAAGGAAAACTCTGCATTTATATCTAAACCCTCGCCAACCCGTCTGCCAAGCGTGGTGAGTATGGCAATTACCCCTCATGTGATTGAGGGAAGCCCGTGCCCCAGCAGTGGGGACTTAAATGGGCTGATGATGATGATGATGATTACAAATCGCGATAGTTCCCAAACAAAATTGGTGCAGTCTTTTAAAATAGCGTGCTGGAATGGGATGCCTTGAGCTTTAGTACGGTAATAACTTTAGATAGTGAATTATAATAAGGTGGTTAGAGTCCGTGCCACGAAAAATGTCTCGCGGCAAAACACGAAACTAGAATTTTAGATCCCTTCCCCGTTATTATAAGACGCGATATTAGAAACTCGTTCCAGCCGCTTATAAAGTTGCGTGTTGGAACGGGATGGCATGAACTTTAGTACGGTAATAACTTTAGATCGCGAATTATAATAAGGTGGCTTGTGCTTATGAACATAAAACTCTAATTTGAATGTTGATGGCGACTGAAGCTTCTCACAGGAGTTCTTTGATGGCGTGGACATTGGCATGTAAACCAAGGACCAGAACCTGTAAACTTTTAAGGGTAAGTAAAAGGGTTTTTGTTGGGATTTTTGATAGAATAGTTTTTCAAGCGGTTTATAACTTTTAGAAAAGGTTAATAATATAATAAGGGACTTAACCTTATGGCGACGGGTAGCCTAACTAACGACACCAATCGATTTAATTAAAGTTACCTACTAAACCGGATCTATTTTAAACAATTTCGGAGCGGCAGTCATTTATACATGCCGCAGGCGGCAGTTATTTAATAAATTGTACAATACTATTTGATCTGTTTTTGCACTCGAAATTTGGATTAACGCCATAAGCGGCCGTTTTTCGCGGTAATTCAAATTTGGAGTACAAAAGCAGACCCAAAAGATAAGTATAAGTATTAAATAAATAATTTAAGTGTTTTGCGAGAGTCTGCAGCTTCGAAATTGTTGAAAAGATATCCAGTTTAGGGAGCGTTCAAGTATTATGTAACGTAATTTTTGAAGATTTTTTGACACCACCCTCGGCCTTCTGTAAACGGCACACCGTAACGTTTTTTTTCTGCCCCCCCCCCCTCCCCCCCCCCCCCCCTCTTTAAAACGTCACGTAAACACTCAAGTGACCAGAACAAATGAAGGACAAGACTATTATAATCGAGGGGATTCCCCGTAAAAAACGTAAACGAAAAAGGGTGCCAATTTGTGGAGTAAAAACGTAAACGAAAAGGGTTCCCTATTTTTTTTATTCAAAGAAAGATAACCATATTAATTGGGTAATTAAATAAGAGACATGATTTCAATAGGCTTAACTTTAAAAAGGGGTTTTCTGGTCCCTGATGTAAACATGCCCATTTATTTTTCATACATTTTAATCACTATTGTAAATATGTACGGATACGTACTAAAATTAACACTTAATTGAGTAGCATTTTGAAACTAGTGGCGCCAACATCGACCATTTGGGGCGTCTACATGGACTGAGGTCCAAGAACAACATCATGGTTGTTTCGTTCGTCAAATTGATATTTAGACATTAGACGTTCATAAATAACCAATCAGCTTGTAGATGGACCTCACTGCTATAGTCACGCCATCTATCGGATTTTTGCAATAGCCCCTATTGCACATATCTCCAAACACAGTAGCGCTGGTGAAACGGATGTTTTTAAAAGCCAAATAAAATAGCTTAAACACCATAAAGTACAGAAATTAAATGGATTTTCAACTTAATGTCCAACACAACAAGAGTTAAAAATCGATTGAGACATTTTCACGGATGGGTGTGTGTACAATCGGAGATGTTCCCGGTAGACTTTATTTCAATGCATTAAGGTCGAAAAGTCACTCAGGAACATCATGTCGTAAATCGAACCAATAGAACGCAGGGTTTGTTTTGTGACTGTGATGTAACTCGTATTAAATACACTATCAATCTGTTGAACTGAGGTTAGGTTAGTTAGGTAAGCAAATTAGTGGCGCCAACATTAACCATTTTGGGCGTCTACATGGACTGAGGTCCAACTTCAACAGCATTGATTCTGTCGTTCGTCAAAATGACTTATTTAAGTATAATAAAGTATCAGCCTATATACTGTCCCACTGCAGGGCAAAGGCCTCCATCATAGAAATCAAGTCATCGCTACTATGATAGGATTAGGCTTAATCACCACGCTTGCCTAATGCGGATTTCTGATCATAATCCCGAGCTATGTTCGACAAATCGAAACATATGACGATGCGATACGATTTGACGACCCGTTTAGTAGTGTACGCTGCTTTTGGTCCAAGGGTTGCGGATTTGATCCCCGCACAAAACAAACATTTGTGTGCATGAACATGTCTGTTTGTATTGGTCTGGGTGTTTTCTATGTATTATAAGTATGTATTTACAAAAAAAAAGTATTATATGTATATATTTGTAATCCCACTGTTGATTCTGATATCCGTAACACAGGTTCTTGAGCTACATATCTCTGAGTCAGATCAATATATCTAATGTTGTGAATAATTTATTAAAAAAAAACCTTTGCATGACCCGGGAATCGAACCCGGGACCCCGAAATCACGGCCTGGTACTTAAACCAATAGACCAACAGAGCGATTTATATTACGTTGAAAAATAACCAATCACTTTACAGATGGACCTCACTCCTACGGTACGCGCTCCATCTAACGGATTTTTAGAACGTGACAGTCCCCATTATCGTATCGGTCGAGTCCGCACCACTAAATAAGTCCTTCGTGGCATAAACTCTACTGTCAATTTCCGCTGGTTCAGATGTACATACATACATTGCTTACACTGTAAATACAAACAATACTGTCATACAATTTGCACTAGATCAAAGCCATGATTGTTACGCTATGCAACGCGTCATCGATCGCTGAGGCAGGACCACGCGAGCGGTGGGATCTTCATGTACTGGAAAAATAAATAAAATCAATTCAGAAAAATAAGTATTAATATTTAAACTTTCTGTTTGAGCTACCTATCTCGGAGTCAGATCAATGTATGTGATGTTGCGAAATATTTATTTTATTTATTTATATAAACATTAAGATTGCACTGCCCTACACCTCCATCAAGTGTCCTTTATCCCAAGGTGACCTGGAAGAGATCGCTAATGGTTATAAGGCCGCCTTCGTTGTACATATCCTGTAATACCTAGTCTTATGTTTTTGTGGAGGACACGATTCGGACCAATCCCGTTTAGTTGGTTACCTTGTGTTATTATCACATTGAGTATTAAGAACACGATTCGGACCAATTCCGTTTAGTTGGTATTTTTGTATGTGTTTTGGTATCCTTTGGTTGGTACACTGGTAAGAACCGGCCAACCAGAGAGATAGATATATTCGCCAGCAGATAGTCGCTTTATACGAAAAAGCATTGTAATCATTGTATTGTAATCGAGAAATAAAAACACAATTGGATTAGTGATAGTGAACGCTGCCTCCGATACAAGGGTTGCGGGTTCGATCCCCGCACAGTACAAACATTTGTGTGCATGAACATGTTTGTTTGTATTGGTCTGGGTGTTTGCTATGTCTTATAAGTATGTATTTACAAAAGAAAAGTATTATATGTATATATTTGTAATCCCACTGTTGATTCTGATATCTGTAACACAGGTGCTTGAGCTACCTATCTCGGAGTCAGATCAATGTATGTGATGGTGTGAAATATTTATTTAAATATATATATATATATATATATATATATATATTCATTCGTTCTGGCGAAGAGTACACTTGGACCAATCGAAAAAAATCTCTTCGAGCTCGCGCAGTCGCTCATGGCTGTAGCTTCAAAAGTCATTCTTATTGGTCTGTGACTGATTGATTGGCCCAAACAGAATATTAACTTTTTGGATATGCCAAACCCACTCCACGCATACTTTTAGTAAAACCCCTTCTCCCCCTCTCTCCACTACCTACGCCAGTGACCCTCATTTGAACGAGTGTTTGACCAAACTCTTTCAAAAAAAAAAACTTACATGATCTCCAAGCTACTGTCACTGTTCTTCGTAGCCTGCTCCCCCTCGCTAGAGTTAGAACCCCCAGACTCGGACCGCTGGCTGCGGCTCCTGTGGGGCTTCTTCTTTTCCTCCGTCTGGACCTCGGTGGAAGTCGCTTCCTCAGACTGGCGCTGCCACGCCGGTATTGACGGGGGGTCGGGCCTTGACTTCAATGACGGGAATTGAGATCTGAAATCAAGAAAGAGAAGTTTTTTTTGTGATAGTTGGCAGACAAGCGGACGGATGACCTGATGGTAGCCGATTGCCACAAGTGCGCTGCTAATCTTTAACCCCTCTTTCCCCCGGATTGGGCCTCCGGTACCCTCACTCACGCAGCGAAAAACAAAAGCCAAAAAAAAGAGTTAAAGCTTTTTCCATAACACTTGACCGTGGGAGAGAGGCTACGGCCGAAGTTTGGACAAGAATGGGCCGGCTCGACCAGAGTAGGCCACCTATTTCTTTTTTTTTTGTCACTGGGGCTTGCGCCTTATGCATACTCTCCTGGTGGGAAGCAGAAGGGTTATGTCTAGCCCTCCTCTAGCGGTGGTTTCTCCTAACGAGAAGCCGGCTAGAGGTATACCGACTAAACCCTGCCTATCACATATAAAATAGTTTCTACGGAAAATATTGCGAATTTTGAGTGGACCCAATTCATTAAAAACATTGCGAACACCGACAAAAATAACACATTTTATTCATTTATTAAAAAAAAAAGTTTTATTAAACGTTCATCTGGCGCTATGATTTTCTATTGTGAAAACAAAACTGTCCATTCATTATAAATAGGCCAAGCACTTATCTACTATCGGATCTTAAGAAATAAACAATGGATGTTTATTTCTTAAGATCTTTCATAAAAATGTGTTTGTATTGGGAACAATAGATTATTGTAGGACGAGGTTTTTATATGTACCTACATGTTATAAATATTTTCATCCAAGAAATAATACATCATCAGTATTATTTCATTATAAGACTAAAGGCTAACTTTTTACCAATAGATGGCGTTAGGTGTCGATTACATCGCGCAAGCGTTCTGTGTTTTCGGATTACCTATAAGCGTTGCCGTTGTCTGTATGATTTACCTCTTTATAAACAGTATAAATATATATATATATTTATGATGTTTTAGTCTTGTTTATAATAAGTTGTTTTTGTTATATTTTTTCTTTACATTAATTATGGATCGATCGATTGTTTGCACATAATACGTTTGTTTAGTGTTCTTCATGACCTAGTGGGCTTATAATGAAACGCTCTCGGAACGAATGACGATATGCCTGTCGCATCCAAACGAATCAGATACAAGCGCTTGTGAAAGAGACGGGGATAACGATTCGGTCTAATTGCGTTTTATTGTACGCACTCAGATTCGGATTCAGATGTTTTATTCATTTTATTTGAACATAACAGAAATTCTATACTTATATATTTTTTTTTTTTTTATGCTAGAGGCGGACAAACGAGCAAGCGAGTCACCTGATGGAAAGTAATCATCGCCGCCCATGAACATCTGCGAAATCAGAGAGATCGCTAATGTGTTGCCGGCCTTTTTTTTAAAAAAGAGTACGCTCTTCTCTTGAAGATCCCTAAGTCGTAGCCGTCCGGAAATACTCCTGCAGCCAAACCGTTCCACAGAACTGAGGTACGTGGTAGAAAGTTCCGGGAGAAACGCACAGTACCGACTAGACCGCCATCCATCGAGATGATGAGAATGGAATGACAATCGCTTGCGAGTGGTTCGATGTAAGAATTCGGCCGCAGGGAGTAGATCAAACAGTTCTTCAGAGCACTCCCCATGGTAAATGCGGTATAGAATGCTGAGGGAAGCTATGTCCCGCCGCAATGCTAGAGGATCAAGTCGACTAGAGAGAGTCAGGTCACCAACGATTCGAGCAGCCCTACGTTGTACGCGGTCAAACGGAAGAAGTAACGAATAGGTACACTTAAAAACTACTGCTCAATTTTGATGATTCACGAATTAAATAATAATGGTATAAATAAATGTATAATGCATAAACATAGGCTTCTTCTCATCCTAGCGTGTAACTGGGAATTACAGCCCGGGGTACGCTTGGACCATTATCAGGATTTGTGGAGTCTAGTAATTACAATAAAGCGACTGCTGTCTGACATTCGCAACCCTTTAACAGGAGAACCAGGCCAACTGAATTATGGTTACACGTTTCAGAAACTATTCGATAAGTGCAGGTTTCCTCAAGTTTCTTTCCCTCACCGCCGAGCTGACGGTAGAAATATGCGCATAGATTTAAAAAATCAAGAGGTGTATGCTCGGATCCGAACCACGACCCCGTATAGAAATCCCGTTCTGAACCACTGAGCTACCATCGCTCTTATCTCTCATAATAACACTGCATATTTAATGGCAAACCAAATTCCACTCGTAGAATGACTTCCTTGACCTGTTGCTTATCAATCATGAAATTGGGATCGCGCAGTATCGCTTGCAAGTCGTAAAGCTATGACGTTATCATGATGAAGCTCGCGTAATCTACCGACTGTCTGTACAGTCCGGTAGCCACACATCAGGTTAAACTGCAATCTGTCAAAATTCCTCAATTGATATTGCACGATTCGATTGAAGAAATTTTACAGTTTTGTATACTTTATTGATCTTTTTTTTTATTGCTTATAGTAGGTAGACGAGCTTGCGGCCCATCTGATGGTAAACGGTAACCGCCGCTCATAGACATCAACAATGCCGGAGCACAGTCATGCCGCTGCCTACCGTGAGAGAAGAACTCTTTTCAAACCTCGTTTAAAAAAGGACATGTTATAGCGATCAGGGAACACCGCGGCTGGAAGCTCATTCCAGAGTTTGCACGAGCGCGGGAAAAAGGAGCGCTGGAAACGAAGCGTTCTGGAAGGGATTGGTTCCAGGTAGTATTGGTGAAGTTTGCCGCGGCGTCTAGTCGTGCGATTGTAGAATGGTGACCCCGGTATGATATTAAACAGCTCTAAAGAGCACTCTCCATGGAAGAGCCTATAGAAGAGGCAAAGAGAGCCAAAATCTCTTCGCGACTCCAACGACTCCAATTTTTCCGTGAGATCGTTGATCTAAGTTAAGTATATTCCAATAGTGCAAGCGAAGCAAGATAAAGATTTTTTTTAAATATGATAATAGGTTCACCTGATGGTAAGCGATCCGCCCATAGATTAGACACCCGCAAAACCACAAATTGTATCCAAAAATAATTCTATGGTATATGCTGTCATTATTTGGTATGACAGCATATATGTTATTTCATATAAGCAGGGTTATACTATGAATTATTCTCTAATAAAGATTGGTCGAATCAGACCTTAGTAACATACCTGTGTATGTTTACGTTTAAAGTACAACAACATAGAAAAGAGGTCAGGGAACAATACAGAACAGTTTGTGCGACTCTCAACTTGAACATATGATTAGGTATAACGAGTGAGGGTACCGGAGGCCCAATTCGGGAGAAAAGGGGGGTTTAAAGGTTGGTAGCGCACACTAGAGATTCCATTGGTGTTGCCGTACATGGGCGGCGGCGGAAATCGCTTACCATCAGGTGATCTGCCTGCTCGTCTGCCAACTATCAAATAAAAATAAAGGAATGTCATCGATCTTTGTCCAAGCGGCGAGACTTTACAGACAAAAAAAAATACCTGTTGAGCAGTATTCCTTTAACCGATGCGATGTCAGATTTAATATTGTCTAACTGGGACCTCAACACGCTCTGCTGCGCCGTCGCTTGCATGTCACTGCGCAGTGACGTCACACTCGCGTTCAGGATATCCAGGGATTTTCGTAGCTCGTCTATGCAGTCGGCTGTCGACTTGCGTTTCGGCTCTTCGACGAAAAGAAGATGTCTGATGCAGTTCTGTTGAAGTTCAGGGCAATATTTAAACCGGAATATGTTGTGTTTAAGGGAATACCACATTTTCTAAGTGGTTTGACAAGGACATTGTCGGCACAAAATAGACACCGAATGCCTACCTACATCGCGTACTAAACAGACTATACAGAACGTGTGCAGGTCACAGTACGATATACTGCCTAGCGAGTAGGTCAACGAACCCTTTGACAACGATAGTGCCGAACCGAGTCTATTTATTTTGTGTTTCGGACGTGCATGGCTTATCGCCCTTAGGCCGTTGGTACCGATACCAGGAGTACCCAGAAGTTCCTAAGTCATCACCACTGCCATTAGCAGCCCATATTCAAAGAAGAAGCAACTATATGCTGGAATAACTTGCCCCCTCCTGTAACGAAATCTCGTTTCAAACCTATTTTTTAAAATCTTCCAAATTTAATTCTCTTTGTACGGAAAAAATGGGGAACAGCGATTGGTTGCCTTCACAGTGCCAGTAGAACGACTGCATCGTGAGAAACTACACACACATCTTCTCCTTTTACTATTAATACAAACAATATATTTGTTACATCTATTTATATTTATTATAAGCCCTTCTGGGTTTTAGTACTTATATCTATACTCCTCTATAGGCATGTGCGCTTTTTGATGCAGATAAACGTTATATCTATCCATCTATCAATACTAACATCTTGAAATGTGAATCGAAATCTAAGATAATAATAAAAGTCGGTATTTTATCTAAGTCATTAATAAATTAGTAGAAGAGATTTTCGCTCTTTTTCTTCACTGCAATACTGCCACTAATGAGCATTATGCATTAAAATATGGCTACTTAATATGTTAATCAGTCTTAACAGGAAACCTTTATCTTGAATACAGAAATTTTGCCTATTGGGATGACAGTCTTAAACAGTTTGTTACGGTACATGTAAAAAAAAACAGTTAAAATATTATTATTAGGGATTGGAAAAGGCAGATTATATACCTACAACTTTCGATGGGACATAACGTGGAGATGATATACCACCGAATTTTGTTTCCCAAAACTAGTATAAATACACACATAGTTCCCAGATGCTTGCTCGGATACGAACCACAACCTCCCGCATGGAAGGCGCATTCTTATCCACTGAGCTACCATCACTCTTTGATTTTGTAGGTAAATATAGTCTACCTGTTCCAATCTCTAATCATAATTCAAGAAACAATATAAAGTATGTTGAGGATAAAATGGTTACCTATATCGATGAAGAATTCCTGTAACACAACTACAACAAATGGCTTGAACAAAGATACTTTTATTTTACAGATAGAATATTTAATGTAGGTCATAGGTGATTTGATTGTTTTGTCTAAACTATATGCCATAACAAATCTTAGAAAGAGACAGCATATTACATTAGTTGAGAGTATAAAGTCTGGTTATGTAAAAAGTTGCAAATAATAGACATCCCCCTTTTTTGGTCCAAGTGTCGTCAGTAAATGTTTTTGTGGTATTCTGTACAACTCGTCCCTCTGAGTTTTTGTGGTATTTGTTACTATGGCACCAAAGCTGTAGGGTTAATATCGTTGGTTTTATTGGAGTTCAAAAATCACCTTTTTACGCATTTTCAGTGTATTAACTAGTAATAGATATAACATGAATTTAAATAGGTTACCTTATAAAACCAGTAACATCCATAAGCAAAGCCTCCATAAATAAGTAATGGTAAAACATTTTCTCTGAACCATGATCTCCTAGAGTGGTGGAAGAACATCAGTTCTGATGTGATCGATGGCACATCAACCAGCTCCCCAACTTTCTCTATAGCTGTTTTTATCTCAATATCAGAGAGGCCCTTTTGACGAAGAAACCGTTCTTTGCTTTCTATTGTGCATCTCTGCACGCTGGGGTTTGTTAGAAACTTGACTGCAGTTGTGACCTGAGTAGGAATAAATTAAATTATTTATAACAATGAAGACATAACTATTGACGACCCGTTTGGAACAGTGGTATTGAACGCTGCCTTTGATCCAAGGGTTGCGGGTTCGATCCCCGCACAGTTCAAACATTTGTGTGCTTGAACATGATTGTTTTATTGGTCTGGGTGTTTCCTATGTATTATAAGTATGTATTTATGCAAATAAAGAATTTGTATTTGTATTTGTATTTGTATTTAGAAAAGAAAAGTATTATATGTATATATTTGTAATCCCACTGTTGATTCTGATATCCGTAACACAGGTGCTTGAGCTACCTAACTCGGAGTTAGATTAATGTATGTGATGTTGTGAAATATTTATTTATTATTACAATCGTATTAACTATATAGTTTTATTTCATATAGAATAATATAGAGCAACAAATTAAGTAACATAAATTGATCCTTTTGAAATTTTGAAGCACATACCAATGCAAGAAAACTGATAACAAAGCTAATATTTTAATAACTGTTACAATAATTAAAAATTAACGCTAGTTAAACAAAGACAAGATATTAGCATTGCTAATAGATATAGATATCAACTTTGATAAAGATAATGAATAAGTACCTACTTAGCAACTCTTCAGTTCATTGTTCAATTGAACCAGGAAGTACGCAAATTGAATGTGTATACTTTGAGAAAGCCTCAAGGCATTTACCAGGTGCGAAGGTCAAATAAGTACATAATATTAACTTAGCAAATAAAAATAACGTTCAGCGATATAAATAGCTTCAAAAATATGTTTACTCAACATCACACCAATCTATTGGTAGTATAAAACTTTTAAGACTGTATAAAGTAAAAGTAAATGGTTAAAGGTAAAAGGAAAAGTATAAAAGATACCAAATTTTCACGTATTTCATTTCCAGCGGTCATCAGAGCTTCGGTACTCATTTTCTACGTTAATTGATAAGACTAGAATAAACACACTTTATCTTTTGAGGACGACACGAATCACGATAGTAAATGGGACTATCTACCCTGAAACCAATAATTTTAAATAAATTAATAGATTGGACTAGCCCTAAGAGACCAAAATCCAATTTGACAACTGAATGAAATTCGTCTTCGTCTTGCGTGTGACAGCCAGCAGCTCTGACAGATAGAGGGTGATAATAGGGACGTGGAACCATTCACACTCTTTACCGGTTTTTTGTTTCATAAATTACCCTTATAGGAAACCCCTACTTAGGAAAACTATTTTAACGAATGCATTGAGTAGATTCGGCGGGTAGGGCTATAAGAAGCCGCGTGGGCTGATGCAATTCAAAGGTTTTAAATTAGTGTCTAGTGGTTTTTAGTGTGCAAGTTTGGTGTTTATTTGTGCAGTGAAGTGCCGCAAAGTGATCCTAATAATAAGAATCGTTGGATTGTATCGTTTTTAACACTGCTATTGTGTGTCGAGTGCGTTGTCTCGTGACAACTTGCTTGGACCTAATAAGAGTCTTAAAACCCGCGATTGCTTTTAGAGTGATATCCGCTGAATCCGTGGGTCGATAAAACGCAAAACACCGGCGTTATATTGAGTGACTGTGACTTTGACTGACTTTGACTGACTTCGACTGTTGACTACCTACTTGTTCTCAATAAGTTACTTGACATTGGCGAATTATCTTCGGTTGTCCCGCTTAATAATGCCTAAAATCTAAAACATGATAATGGCAGGAGTAATTCTCAGTCGAGAAGTTGATTGCCACAAATAAATGAAGAAGAATAATGCATGAGTAATGCAAGGTTTTTTTTTATGGCTTTCTGTTGCTCTTACGAGACAACTCTGCCAATGTCAAGTGATTAAAGAGACACGTTCCTTAGAAAATTTGTTGAATAATGAGCTGGTTCTCCTTAAATAATTGAGTTTGGGTTATTATTAAACACCACCAAAAACAAACAAAACGTACACTGACATACACATTTAGACAACACAAACTTTGTTAATTGGAAGATTCATAGATATTGTTACTATAATCTTATATTATACAATTTGATATAGTTACATGAATATTCAATATAACGTGAGAAGGAAAGGGACAGGAGGAAAGGGAAGTTGATGGGCCGAGGAATTTTCGAGGGTAGGATGTCATACAACGAAGTTGGGTATTTCCGACAGTTGAAGAAAATGTGTTCCGGTGTAACCTTCTCTAAGCCACATTCGCAGAAGTGACGAGTCTTTTACGCGTATCTTATTTAAGAAGACCGGAGTGTAGGCATGTCCAATTTGCAAGCGACTGATGGTGGATACTATGGATTTTTCTATTGCTTTTCTTTTGAAAAACCATGGACGACGTGGGATCACTGGCTGTATACTTGCGAAGTGACGACCCTTAGATCTTGAAGATTCGTTAAATCTATCTTGCCAATCTTCCACCAAGGTGTTGGAAGCCTGGGGTAGAATATTGTGTGCGAAGTTCTGCTGGCGAGAGGAACCAAGCTGTATGGCTTCCTTAGTCCAAAAAATCTGCCTGTTCATTGCCTCGAATACCACTGTGACCAGGAATGCATACAAGTGTTACATCAAGGTTTTGCAAATGACAATCAAATAAACGATTTCTAATATCAAGGACAACAGGTGAGATAAATTTAGCTCTGAAAAAGTTACTTAGAATTGAATTTAAACAGCTTTTTGAGTCTTTGAAATGATTGATTTGTTTAATTTGTGGGATAGAACATAACTCACAGCTTTTGCTGATAGCAAAGTGGTTCCCGGAACATAGAAGACAAGTTGATGCAACTTCAAGAACTTCGCAAGAGTCTCCAGGGTGGTTCTGCGCACAGCGGTAGCATCGGGGTTGGGAACGGGCATTGGGTTTTGATATGGCCGAATCTGCAGCAGTTGTGGCACTGTATCGTAGGCCATTGATCGGTCTCTACTGTTAAGGAGGCATGGAAGGCAAATATTTTTTGGGGAGTTTTTGTCCAGAAAATGTAATAACTACGGTTTCGGTTGGTAACCAGGCTGTGTTTCCATTCTGTGTAATTTTCCTGTTAAGTCTCCTAGCCTTCAGTATTATACCACAGCCGTCTGGTATTTCAATTGCTTCTGCAAATTCATCCATTGACCAATCTTTTGGAACCACTCGTACAAGGCCCATGCGGGTCACATTGTAAGTAGGGATAAACGCTTTATATTTGTTATCACTTGGTCACGCACTTACATTGTGTGAAATTGTTTGAATCTGTAGCTGTATTAAATTGTACCGCAATCCTATTTCGCCCAACACCTGTCATACCATCTTTAGCAATGCCTGCAATAATGTTTTTGTGAAGGAACTGTCCAAACTTTAGTGGTCTAATAGTGGTACCCGAGGCAGGGTCAGGCTCTCTACTCTCGATACATGTACGATGAAGGGACCAGAGTCCGCTTCACTGTAGGTGTATGACTCATAGAGGCTAGGATGTGTATACGTCATTTGTTGAGACGGAGCTGAATCGATGTCACTTACACTTCGATACCGCTTATCATTATTCCCATTTGTAGCCGGCTTATCAGCTGGACATTTTTGCTTTCTGATGGGGGGATTGTTAGGGGTTAAGTCTACTACTGGGGACCTAAAATGAATGCCATTCTCGCTAGAGAATATTAGCGGAGGATGACGGTCTCCGGGGAATCTGGAGGTTTAGGTGGAACATCCATCTTCGCTGTTTGACATCCGAGGATAGGGTTATGAAAAAGTAAATAGAAAATATATATGTAAATAGAGAGTTAGTTTTTATATACTTACCCTATAAACCTTCACCCACATATAAAACTCAATTACGGACAGAAAACGCTATGAAAGCTTCATAAAGAAAGATAATTAAGAGATCTTGTGTGTCGGTAAACAACGAGACGTCAAAAAAAAAACGTAGTGCAAGTTTCAGGTGGTTTCAGGACCCCAATTCTCGGGCTCGTGACATTTATTTTCATACGACATATATCACTAAAACATAGTTTTTTTGTATGGTTTTCGGGTGATATCCGCCATGTTTTCAAAATATCACGAACCCGAGAATGGACAACATTTCAAAATTGCTAAGCTCTGAAACAAAAAATACCAATTCTTTGTTTACTTTTCCGCTGCTCGAATATATATTTATTCATTTTTTATATTGCTTATTTACTGAGACGTAACGTAAGATGACGTCATCGGACGGCAGAATGTAAAATATTTCTTTGCTTAGCACATTATAGTTTTAAATTTACGTAATGCCAAACTCACGACATGTAACTGTCAAAAAAAAAGACAACTTGTCAACGTTGAATGTATGAATGACGTTGACAATGTTGACACTAGTATTATTTACCTTTGACAGTAGTACCTTTTTTTTATTAAAACAACGATAAGCAAAGGAATATCGCTGTATTCAGCCGTCCGATGACGTCATTTGGCGCTTACGTCTATTTAGAATAAAAAGAATTTCAATAATCATTTTATGCATGAAAATGGACAAATTTTTAAAAAAGAAAAAATATGGGTCTGTTCATTTTATGTCTACTTTCATATAAAAAAAATTTGAAATGTTGTCCATTGGGCTCCTGAACTTATATTTAGTTGTCACAGTGACAAATGACATTGACAGTTTATTTGTATTCATTTCAGTGTGAGTGAGCGTCCGAAGTTTTGTTTCCTTCCAATTTCCTGTAAATTTTCAACAGTTCTATTCAAATAAACGAGTAACATGAGTGATATGACCAACGCCGCAGAAGCGGCTTCCCTCGCCGTCCGCTTCGACCAGATGGGGGATACGGAAAAGGCGGTAGAATGTTACAGAACTGCAGCCCGCTTGCTGGACCGAGCAAGAGACTCTGTTCCACCCGAGCGAAGAGCGGGAATCCGTGAAAAAGTCCAAGAGTACTTAGAAAGAGCCACTACGCTGCAGGAACAGAAAGGTATATGGGTAAAAATCGAGTAGGTAGTTGGTTTTAAAGTTGTACTAGACTATTGTTTTTAATAAACAGCACCTTTGCTTCATCAAGCTTAGTGGTATGACTCATAGAAATTTACGCTTTATCCCATTTATATGCTAACACTATCCTACGAAGTATTCATTATGATGAATTTCTAAGCATATTGTTTATTCTTATTACAAAGTGCTTAGGACTTGTTGCAAAGCTAATTTTATTATTATTGTCCATAGTATGTAATTTTTCGTTTATTTACCTAAATATTTGAAAAACTATTCAGATTTTAAAAATTTAATAATATAATTTTGAAACTTGTTTTAATAAAAAATTTCAAAGTGATATGATTAAAGTTTCTAAGACCTATTTTTAGCCTGAAACACAAGTCACCCAAGTTCAGGAAAAGTGTTAAATATGTGTACTATTATATAAGATTTATTGATCAAAGTCGTATTAGACATAAACTATATGAAATAAATATTTTATTAATTTATTTACCTGGTCAATTTTATTATTGAGGCACCTATGGAAGACCAGTGTCAGTAAGTATAAGTAGATAAAATGTTATACTGACTGAATTTGTTTTATGTTATAAGACATTTCTAACTATGTCTCACTGAATGAAATATATTAAAATTACTTATTGTATATTCCAGATGTGGCCCAGCAAGCAGAAAGTGAGCGTAGCTTACAACAGTGCTACTTCCTGATGCAGCAAGCCCTAGATGCAGATGAGGCTAATCTGCAAGACCTGGCATTACAGCTGTACACTCAAGCTGTTGAGCTAGCTGTTACAGTGGTGTGTGTATACATGACCAACTAACCATCTAAATGTTTGAATAAATAATTAAATATTTCACAACATCACATGCATTGATGACTCCAAGATAGGTATCTCAAGCACCTGTGTTACGGATATCAGAATCAACAGTGGGATTACAAATATATACAAATAATACCTTTCTTTTGTAAATACATATTTATAATACATAGAAAACACCCTGACCTATACAAACACACATGTTCATACACACAAATGTTTGTACTGTGTGGGGATCGAACCTGCAACCCTTGGACCAAAGGCACCATTCACTACCACTGTTTCAAAGGGTTGTCTATAAGAAACATCATATCCAATCTTTAGGGAGTCAACTATTGCCCAATAAAACCAATTTAAAATTTAATTCATTAACAAATCAAAGAGTTAATTAAGCTAAAGGGCAAATATTCCTTATTAATTATTAAAATTTGTAGCACAATTATTATTTGGTTTATTTTAGCCCTAAAACTGTGATAAAATTACTTTCCATGAAAAGGTACAATTCCTCAATTATTTATACAAGCTGTTATTTTTTGTTTCTAACAGAAGTCAAGTGATCCAGAAATTAAGGCAAAGGTAAAAGGATTAGCGACGCAAGCGCTGGATCGAGCTGAAGAGCTAAAAGGGATAGACAAGATGGAAGCTTTGTCAATCAATGCACCAAATAGGCCTGGTAATCAGATATAACCCATTTATTGTATGTTAAAGATTTGGAATTCTATTTTTATTAAAGTGTTTGTTATTTTGGGATACTTTTCCCTTGTACTTTGCCCAGTTTTAAAGGTGATTTGGGACTGTAATTGCGCTATGCAGGTCCTAGTGTGCAACTCCTCCATTTATCTGCAGGCCTGATTACAGTGTCACTGGTAAAATATCTTAAATTTAGACTTTCGTTTTTTACTGTTTAGTAAAAGTCTGTTCAAAATTTATTATTATATAGGTTGTCATACCATCATCAACACACCAAACTGTAAGTGGGAGCGGAAGATCACAATCTGATCAAATTTGGTTGCAGTGACCACTCGGCAATGAACGCTCCCCAGAACTTCGAATAATAATCATCAAACAAACACCAAATTTGTTTGCGAGTGTTAGCGAGGCCCTACTACCCTACCTATACATTTGTTTAGATATAATCTATTATCTATACAAAACACTTAACCCAACAGCTGTATCTCCAAGTCGACCGCAACTTCAAAGGGAGCAAAGCGTCCACTTGAAAGTGAGTGGAGGCAAACAATCTTACACAGAGGAAGAAAAAGAGGTCCTCCGCTTCACTTCGAACATCAACAACAACTGCTTCCTACCGTTCATGGACGTGGACCTATCTGAGCGGTTCCAGTACGCTATTCCGTTTGAGGACAAAGCGAGTGAGCTGAAACTGTCGTTGAAGCAGGAAAAAGAGTTTGATTGTTGGATCCGGCCGCACGAGATTTGTAGCGATCCGAAGTTGATTGCCAATGAACATGTGGATTGCTTTAGTATTAAACAGACTGTAAGTTTCATGTTATCTTATTTGTTAGGGGCCATTTTTATAGAGCACCTAGACACAAAATGTGCTGACATAGAACAAGCTACACACGCATAGATACATGCACGCGTATAGTGATCTCGGCGAATTGGAGTAATATACGATGATACGATATACTTCCTAGTGGATAGGTCAGCGATCTGAGTCAATTTATTTTGTGGCTTCGATCCTATGGGATCTTTTGTTTTTTTTTTCAGCAGACGGATCACCTGATGGTAAGCGATTTCCGCCGCCCACGGACACTCAGGACACCATTGGAGTCATAAGTGCGCTGCCAACCTTTAAACCCCTTTTCCCCTGGATTGGGCCTCCGGTGCCCTCACTCACGCAGCAAAACACATCACAGTGTTGCTTCACGCCGGTTTTTTGTGAGGCCGTGTGGTATCACTCTGGTCGATCCAGCCCTTTCATGCCGAAGCGTGGCTCTATCCTTGTTTCTCTCGAATGATTATTCTCATCAGAATCACGTTAAACGTTGCCTTCGATTGACCATGAAACGTTTGGTCCAAAAGCACTAAATTTTTAGTTTTTAGTCCACAAGGGCTCGAATTGTGTGTTTTAAAAGAGCAATTCTTTTCAGATAGTGTCGGATTGTTCTTTTGTGGCTTCACTCGCTGTTAGTGCCTTATATGAGAGGAGGTTCAACAGAAAGATTATAACCTCCATTATTTATCCGAAGAATAAGAATAAAGAACCGGTTTATAATCCCTTTGGAAAGTATATGGTGAAGCTGCATTTAAATGGTGTGAGAAGGAAGGTAAGTTCCTCTAATATTTTATTTTGGTTAAAAGATCTACTTCCCTACTAAGAATCCCTAATAGAAAGAAATGAAACACATTTTTTTGTATGATAAGTGGCAGACGAAACAGATGACGTCGCCTGATGGTAAGCGATTGCCGCCGCCCATAGACACCGGTGACACCAGTGGAGTCACAAGTGCGCTGCCAAGCTTTAAACCCCCCTTTCCCCTGGATTGGGCACACTTCACTCACGCAGCGAAACACAGCACAGTGCTGCTCCACGCCGGTTTTCTGGGAGATGGTGTCACTCCGGTTGAGCCGGCCCGTTCATGCCGAAGCGATATAGCATACCGATAACATAAAAGATAAGTACAAAGTATTAGCTAGTTGCTTGTACAATACATCAGTTTTGAAAACTATCGTTTTCAAATTAGTGTGCATATTTTTCCCAATAGCATGGTGGCGAGCGATACCACGGCCTCACAGAAAATCGGCGCGAAGCAGCACTGTACTGTGTTTCGCTGCGTGAGTGAGGGTACCGGAGGCCCAATCCGGGGGGAGGAGGGTTTAAACGTTGGCAGCGAACTTGTGACTCCACTGGTGTTGCGTGTGTCTATGGGCAGCGGCAATCGCTTACCATCAAATCCGTCTGCTCGTCTGCCACCTATCACATAAAAAAAGACATGCATTAAAGACTGTTGATTGCATGATTGAAGATCTTGATTGAATGATTGAAGATCTTGATTGAATGATTGACTGTGACTGTGACTTTGACCGACTTCCCTTCATATTGGCAAGCTAGGGGTTACAAATAAGAATACGGTACGCATGGTACCGCCACCCATAGACATCAGCAACACCCGTACAATCCATAAAGGTACTGTTACACATGCTTATTTTCATGCTTAAAGCATGCTAGTTTTAAGTGTGTCTGTTCCGGCTAATTTTATGTTATTATTATTTTCTTTCTCCCTGTCTACCCTATTTACAATACCGTAACAAACACACGACACACGGGTAACCCGCTGCAAACCAGCGTCGCGGTGCGACATTAATTGTCACGTCACGACATTACGCTGAGCGGGCGAATGTTAAATTGTGGGATGGGTTTTAAATAAAGCCAGGGATTTTCTGAATAAGTATTCTTATATTTACAATTTTTTATCGTCGTCTTACACCGTCCTTACGTTGTCTCTCTCACTCTCGCACGTCATTCTGATTCAAACATCGAACTCATCCGCGTTCCTTGCCATGCATCGATCCGATCCTATATATATCACGATCCGATACCGATCACCAATCCTACACTCGGCCACACGCAGTTTCACGCATGTACTTATTGTTACTGTTTTGTTTTATGTATTGTAATATCAAAATTTTGTGTATAAATCTTCTGTCTTTCTCCTTTCTTATATATGTGTGTCGAAATAAATGCAGTATCCGTCTGCGTATTTTTACCACTAGCACGGTGGGGAGTGAAAACTTGCATGTTTTGTACAGTCATTCAAACATAGGCCGCGTTCCGAGATACGCTCTCCAACAACGCCAACAGCCGTTCCGATTTCGTTTTCGTGATTAGAGTGTTGATAGCGATATTTCAAATCGGAACGATCTTTTGGCGCGCTAACAGCGATTATGACGTTTTTCAAACGGATAATTCGCCAAAGATTATATTATTTTTGTCTGTCATCAACTTTCAACTTTAAATACTTTATCAACTTTAAATAAATATTTCACAACATTACATAGATTGATCTAACTCCGAGATAGGTAGGTAGATCAAGCACCTGTGTTACGGATATCAGAATTAACAGTGAGATTACAAATATATACATATAATACTTTTCTTTTGTAAATACATACTTATTATACATAGCAAACACCCAGACCAATACAAACAAACATGTTCATGCACACAAATGTTTGTACTGTGCGGGGATCGAACCCGCAACCCTTGTATCCGAGGCAGCGTTCACTACCACTGTTCCAATCGGGTCGTCCAATCATGTCATACATATCTATTCCTAAAATAATTAAATAGTTTTTATAAAAGAAAAACGTTTATTTGAGGTAATAACGCAACAAAATACTATTTATGAAAGGTCACTTTTGAGACTTACTGTAATATTGCCTCTGAGCCTGAGCACTGTTATTGCAAGATGGCGCCGATAATGACGTCCAGAAATCGTTTATGGACGCGCTCACGTCAAAACGGAACGACTGTTAGCGCGCTCACAGCGCTCGGAGCTTATCTCGGAACGCGGCCTGAATGTCCACTTCTTCTTCTTATTTTATTTGTGGCAATCAACTTCTCGACTGAGAATTACTCCTGCCATTATCATGTTTTAGATTTTAGGCATTATTAAGCGGGACCACCGAAGATAATTCGCCAATGTCAAGTAACTTTATGAGAACAAGTAGGTAGTCAACAGTCGAAGTCAGTCAAAGTCACAGTCACTCAATAGAACGCCGGTGTTTTGCGTTTTATCGACCTACGGATTCAGCGGATATCACTAAAAGCAATCGCGGGTTTTAAGACTCTATTAGGTCCAAGCAAGTTGTCACAAGACAACGCACTCGACACACAATAGCAGTGTTAAAAACGATACAATCCAACGATTCTTATTATTAGGATCACTTTGCGGCACTTCACTGCACAAATAAACACCAAACTTGCACACTAAAAACCACTAGACACTAATTTAAAACCTTTGAATTGTCATCAGCCCACGCGGCTTCTTTTAGCCCTACCCGCCGAATCCGAATGTCCACTTGTTGAGATTTAAATGATTTTGACGTGTAGGTATGTAAACATGATCCAGTTGGTTCCTCTGTCTTTCGGCAGTTCACAGTTAGTTTTATCCTTATTTGTTTTTCTATTTTAGGTAATTATAGACGATCGTCTACCATACAGCAGATATGGCCGACTTCTGTGTTCGTATTCGAGTAATAAAAACGAATTCTGGGTTTCCATGTTGGAGAAAGCGTATATGAAAGTCATGGGTGGATATGATTTCCCTGGATCAAATAGTGTGAGTATAGTAGATTTATTTTGATTAAATGAAATGTTTGAGATACTTTATTGCATTGATGCTTATACAGCATTACATTATTTTATTTATAAAAATAAATACTACTTTTTATCATATTATATACCTACCACTTCTCCATATAAAAAAAAATGTAATATGGACGCCGTGTGGTCCCCGGCAGAGTAGAATAGAATAGGCCACCCTCACTCTTACCGAGGTGTCGTAAAAGGCGATCGGTTGGAGGAGGATAATAGCTCAGTTCTCAACGTCTCCCGATTTTAGAGGCAACATTCTTGACCAATACACAAAGCTAGCTTTAAAAGTGATGGTAGCTCATCATAGGTGGCACACGTTTCGCCGCCAACGCCGTGTGGGCCCCGGCAGAGTAGAATAGGCCACCAGGTAAAAGGCGACTAAGGTAAAGCTGCTGGCATGATCATCAGCACCCAGAGAAGGAAAACTCTGCATTTATATCAAAACCTCGCCAACCCATCTGCCAAGCGTGGTGAGTATGGCAATTACCCCTCATGTGATTGAGAGAGGCCCGTGCCCCAGCAGTGGGGACTTAAGAGGGCTGATCATGATGAATATGGACGACCAAAATAGCCGGCAAATATTACCACGTTAGTGGGTCGTTTTTGTCAGCGCTATTGTGGATTACCCTACGAAATATTCACTTTTTTCTCTGTTTTCCTTTAAGCTCAAAATGCCATCTCGAAGAAATGGCTCAAATAGCCAACTTCTTGAAAAGCCAACATCTCATAATGACAATTTAAAATTTTAATCGAACTCCGAGAATGGTTGGCAAAAAATTCTACCATTGCGAGAGGTTTGGCATTTGGAGAAGTAAGCTATTTGCGAGTGGTTCGCATTCTGAACTGATACTCTTGTTGCTAAAGAAATCAAAGAATATAAATATTTATGGATATGTGACTAAAATTGCTTACTATTGTAATAATGGCTCGTTGGCGCAGTGGGTAGTGCGTCTTACTTTAAAACGACGGCTGCGCTTTGGGTCCCGGGTTCGATCCCCGGGTCGGGCCAAAATTTGTACATGAGTTTTTCTGTTAAGAAATTCTCAGTGTCAACCCGGAGTCTGGAAGTTGGCGGTCTTGTACCCCCGTGCCTCGGAAAGCACGTTAAGCCGTTGGTCTTGCGCCCGATCCATCTCCGGTCGTGTCCATCGGATTATGAAGGCAAGGGAATAGAGAGTGCATTTGTGTTTGCGCACACACTTGAGCACTAAAATATATCCTGCGTAAGTGGCTGATCGTTGAGATTCGCCGCCTTAGGCGGAATCGGTTGGCAGATATTATTATAATTGTATGAATGTCAAATATTGTATTGCTGTCAAATAATTATTCTATAAATATTATTCTATTTTGTTTTAACGCCCTGTTGGGCTAGTGGTTTAACTACCGGGGCCGGGATCTCGGGGTTCTGGGTTCGATTCCTGGGTCGAGCGAAAAGTATGTTACGAATATTTCGAATATAGCTCGGGTTTGTGATCACCAATCCGCATTTGGCAAGCGTGGTGATCAAGCCTAATCCCATCATAGTAGCGATAACTTGATTTCTATGTTGGAGGCCTTTGCCCTGCAGTGGGACAGTGTTATACAGCGTGTTTATTTGATACGGGCGAATATTTTAATGGCGATTACTATCGGACCTAGGGAACCTGTTTACATACATTTCTTTAGGAAATTAAGGTACTTTTTTTTTCGTACAAAATAATTGAGCACGCAATGTATTGCATCCACGTTAATAACATCATTTAACGTAGACATAAGTATCTAAACGTCATACGAGTGTCATGACACTCATGTCACTTGTCATGTCAAACAAAGTTGGACGGCATACATTGCTGCTGGGTTGCACTTTAGAAAAATCATTACACCTAATTATCCACAAAATTTAATGAAATGATTATCTTATACGATTCGTAGGATCAGATATTATAGCTGGATTAATTATTCGCCCGTATAAAATACACACGCTGTATAGGCTGATAATATTTGTAATAATTAACAGAACATAGACTTGCACGCTCTAACGGGCTGGATCCCAGAGCGCTGCGCCATCCGCAACGGAGACGCCGACTTCAACGCCGACGCGCTGTACGACACCATCCTCTCGCGGCTGCAGAGGGGCGAGGTCCTGGTCACGGTGGCCACGGGGCCGCTGTCCGACGCGGAGGCCGAGAGGACGGGGCTGGTGGCCACGCATGCGTACGCTGTGCTCGACGTTAGGCAGGCTAATGTAAGTGTTCATTTATTTATTTTTCATTAAAAACTTTATTGCACAAATTTTTGATACAATTAAGCGAACTTAATGCCAAGAAGTGCAGTGCAGAAAGTGCAGTGGTGTGGAGAAAGGAAAATTTGTATAGTTACTAGTAAGGAAAAAAAACATTAATATAAAATAACTACACACTACTTAACATTATTATAACATAACTACATTATATACATATATTTATAACTACATTATCTAATATATAAAATTCTCGTGTCACAGTTTTCGTTGCCATACTCCTCCGAAACGGCTTGACCGATTTTGATGAAATTTTTTGTGCTTATCCGGTATCTATGAGAATCGGCCAACATCTATTTTTCATCCCCCTAAATGTTAGGGGTAGTCCACCCCTAAATTTTTATTTTTATTTTTTAGACAAAATTTTTAATTTCTCTTTTTTTATGATACAACATACAAAAATACATACAATCCTCAATTTTCACCCTTCTACGATCAACCCTTTTATTTATATGGCAAAACAACGTTTGCCGGGTCAGCTAGTATATATATATATATATATATATATTACTATTATATTATTATTACTTGTTAAGCAAATTGTTTTATAAGTGTTCCAGACCTAGCGCGCGGCATAAGAATACGATTGCTACTCCTTTATGTAAATGTAATTACAGGAAAAATAGTTTTATTGTTAGAGCTTGTAATAAATTTAATAGCAGCTATAACCATATCGACATTTTTCATGATAAGATTACAGTTTTTAAAAAATCTTTAGTCTTGAATTAAATTAATAAGTAACAAAAATAACCATCCTTTTTCGCATTTTTTTTTTGTATTTTGTCTCACAACACTAAACGTATTAATTTGTAGTGGAAAATTTAAATTGCTGATGTATTATTTAAGTAATTTTAGAACAGAGTACTATTTAACAGCTGTATTTTTCCTTAATAAAGAAAATAAATAAATAAATATATATAAATATATTTAAAAATAATAAATCTCACAACATCTCATTGGTTGACCTGATTCCGTACTAAGTAGCGTAAGCACTTGTGTTACAGATATCAGACAACAGAGGAACACAAATATATATTTAAATACATATATAACACCCAGACACTGAACAAACACAAGTGTTCGATCGAGTGTGGGATCGAACCCACGACCTTTGGCGTAAGAGACAGGGTCACTACCAGTTGCGCCATCCGGCCAGTCCAGTATATTATTAATAAGTACATTATAAATACAATATATAGCTGTAAACAAAAAGTAAAATACATAAGAAAAAGAAAATACTACATATAATGTTATTTGTAAACATATAAGCAATTAAGTCAAACGGAAAGATTAGATGTCAAAAAACGCTCACTTCTTACTGCTTCAAGTAATATTTACACAACTACGGCGAAGCAAAAAGGAGGGTTATGATTTTGTCCTGTATGTATGTATGGTTGTTCATCTGTTCCCTCATAACTTCTAAACTAGTTCATGTTTGAACAAACAAAACAAGCGTCTTGATTGTCTTCTGGTTATAGGCGAGATGACGTAACGTTAAATTGACTACAGCGCCCTCTATGGGAATTACCATGCTTATTAGTACTGTCTGTCCACACATGCTCCTAAGTCGCTTACTATCAGGCGATCCATCTGCTCGTCTGCCACCTATCACACAAAATAAGTAGCACTTGCTCAAAAGGAGCATGCTTTAAGCATGTGTAACCTTTACGGATTGTACGGGTGTTACAGAAGTCCATGGGCGGCGGTGCCATGCGTTCTCTATTTGTAAGGGGAGCTTGTCAATATGAAGTTTAATCGGTCCAAGTCACAGTCAATCATTCAATCAAGATCTTCAATTTAGCAATCAACAGTCTCTCAACGCCTGCCTCCTTCATGCTTCACCTCAGTTATTTATCCCAGATAATGTTGTCGCTAGAAAGTCCACTATCGATAGTCAATCGATAAATAAATAAATAAATATTTCACAACTTGTCAACACAATTGATCTGACTCCGAGATAGGTAGCTCAAGCACCTGTGTTACGGATAACAGAACCAACAACGGAATTAGATATACATATAATACTTTTCTTTTGTAAAAACATACTTATGCCGTGTGGTCCCCGGCAGAGTAGAATAGGCAATAGGTGTCGTAAAAGGCGACTAAGGTAAAGCTGCTGGCATGATCGTCAGCACCCAGAGAAGGAAAACTCTGCATTTATATCAAAACCCTCGCCAACCCGTCTGCCAAGCGTGGTGAGTATGGCAATTACCCCTCATGTGATTGAGGGAGGCCCGTACCCCAGCAGTGGGGACTTAAATGGGCTGATGATGATGACAACAAAATTTCGAACGAAGCACCGTTTTCGAGAAGTAAGCAAAATTCCAAAAAACGGCCATTCAATCGTTTGGTCAGCAATATGCAGGCAAAGCTAAGGAACCCTTACCTTAGCCAAATGGCAAAAAACGGAACCCTTATAGATTCGCCATGTCTGTCCGTCTGTCCGTCCGTCCGTATGTCACAGCCACTTTTCTCTGAAACTATAAGAACCATACTATTGAAACTTGGTAAAGAGATGTATTTTGTTAACCGCATTACGATTTTTACACAAAAATTGGGGGGTCTCCATACTTGAAAGTGAAACTCAATTTTTTTTCTTTCATTAAACCTATACGTGTGGGGTATCTATGGATAGGTCTTTAAAAATGATGTTGAGGTTTTTAACATCATACTTAGCGCAAGAGACGCTACCAAAGAGGTAAAGTGCCCCCCCCCCCCCTCTAACTTCTATAATAAATGAATTATAAAACAAAAAAAAAAAAGGATATACATTACCATAAAAACTAACAACGAAAATTGGTTTGGACTTGATCTAGTAAGTACTTTTTTTAATACGTTATAAACCGTAAACCGCAATTTACCTTCCATATATCTTACTTGCTGCTACGGAACCCTTCATGGGCGAGTCCGACTCGCACTTGGCCGGTTTTTTTTAATAGTTCTCCTTCTATCTTAACCCCAGGGCGTGAAGCTTTTAAAGCTAAAGAACCCGTGGTCGCACCTCCGTTGGCGAGGGAACTACTCGGAGCTGGACACCGGACACTGGACACTGGCCCTCCGCTCCGAGCTGAACTACGATCCGGACAGCGCGGCGCAGTACGACAACGGCGTCTTCTGGATAGACTACCAGAGTATACTCAACTTCTTCGACGTGTTCTACCTGAACTGGAACCCGGAATTGTTTAAGTTCACGTATTGTATTCATCAGTGAGTGTTTTATGATATTTTTTTTAAATGTAAGGTGGCAGACGAGCAGACGGATCGCCTGATGGTAAGCGATTGCCGCTGCCCATAGACACCTGCGACGCCTGTGGAGTCACAAGTGCGCTGTCAACCTTTAAACCCCCCTTTTCCGGATTGGTCCTCCGGTACCCTCATTCACGTAGCGAAACACAGCACAGTGCTGTTTCACGCCGGTTTTCTGTGAGGCCGTGCTATCCCTGATCCTAATTTCGTTAGTTTTTCTATTTGTTTTTTTTTTTCATGTCCAATTTTAAGTGTGTACGTTCGTCGCCCAAGGCTCAGCCTGAAATTTCTCCTATTAAAAAGTAAAAAAACTAAAACCCAACTACGACAAAAAACGTCGCTAAAAAAGTATAAAACAAGCCTTCGTTGTCAATTTATGCAATATTCACTATGTAGAGATAAAATTTCATGTTTGGAAATCCGCAGTCACACGTTGTCAAAGGGTAGTATATTTAACGTGTGACTACGCCTTTCCAAACATGAAATTTTATCTCTACATAGTGAATATTGCATAAATTGACAACGAAGGCTTGTTTTATACTTTTTTAGCGACGTTTTTTGTCGTAGTTGGGTTTTAGTTTTTTTACTTTTATTTTATTTGTACTATTTTGGTGTCCAAGTGCTAGTAATATATATATATATATATATATATATATATTCAAAATGTACAAGTCAAGCGCTTTCAAATGATACCAAACACGGCATATTTATCATAACTTTATTTTTTTACTCTGTATGTTTTGTCCGCTAGAGGGCGCCACATTAGATTTTGTGAAACTTCATATAGCCTATAACCAGCGGACGATCAAGACGCTTATAATGATATGTCATTTGTCGAATTCTGATAAGTAGTTAAGAAGTTACGTGGAAACAGATGAACATACATACATACATACATACATACATACATAGCCTGTCAAAATCATAACCCTCCTTTTGCTTTGCCGTAGTCGGGTAAAAAAAAGAAATTCACAACATCACATTGATCTGACACCGAGATAGGTAGCTCAAGCACCTGTGTTACGGATATCAGAATCAACAGTGGTATTACAAATATATACCTACATATAATACTTTTCTTTAGTAAATACATACATAGAAAACATCCAGACCAATACAAACAGAGGTTGAGCAATATGTTCATGCAAATAAATGTTTGTACTGTACGGGGTTTGAACCAGTAACCTTTGCACTAGAGGCAGCGTTTACTACCACTGATCCAAACGGGTCGTCTCTGTAGCCTGACCCTTGTGTCCTGTATCCTGTCATCACAACCCTAAAACTACCCTTCCCTTTATCAGTGCGCTGCCAACCTTTCCCCCCGGATTGGGACTCTACCCACACTCACTTGGTGAAAGAGCGCAAGCGCTGCTATACACCGGTTTTCTGTGAGGCCCTGGTGTCACTCCGGTCGAACCGGCCCATTCATTTTTAACAGTGGGAGAGCCACGCTTCGGCATGAATGGGCCGGCTCGACCGGAGAAATACCACGTCCTCACAGAAAACCGGCGTGGAGCAGTGCATGCGCTGTGTTTCGCTGCGTGAGTGAGGGTACCGGAGGCCCAATCCAGGGGAAGGGGGGTTAAAAGGTAAGCAGCGCACTTGTGACACCACTGGTGTTGCAGACGTCCATGGGCGGCGGTAATCGCTTACCATCAGGTGATCCGTCTGCTCGTCTGCCACCTATATCATAAAAAAAAAACATGCCAAAATGTGACATGATGATCGACGTCTGGACCAGCCTCTTTTATATTGTTTATGTTTTTATACTTTTTTACTGATTTTGATAGATTATACCTCATATTTGGATTTCACGGCCGCTTACCATCAGGCGGAGTGAAGTCATCCTAATCGGCATTTCTATAAAAAAAAAAAAGTTTTGGCATTGTCTTGGTGTCAGTGTCTGATGAACCTGTGAATACCCCATTTTTACTGATATTAGTAGTTCTATTAGCATCCTCGTATTAGCTACCTTGACTGCCTCGGTGGCGCAGTGGTTAGTAGGTCGCACTTTTAAGCGACGGCTGCGCAAGAGGTCCCGGGTCCGATCCCCGGGAAAATTTGTACCTAAGTTTTCGGTAAGAAATTCTTAGTGTTAGCCCGTATTCTGGAAGTTGGCGGTCTTGTACCCCCGTGCCTCGGAAAGCACGTTAAGCTGTTTTTTTAAATTTATTTATAAAAACTTTTATAGACACATTATTTGACATAATAGTATCTTAAAGCCTATATTAAGTTTGTCTAGATACTATAGTTCTCTAGGCAAACTGAACTAGGTAAAGCATCCATAATAATACTTAATCTAAAAAAATAGGCAATGACAGATATTACTCGTATAACAAAAAATATATTGTGCGCGCGCGCACAGCGATAACTCCCGGTGTGGGGCGCGGTGTATTGGTGTTGGTGTGCTTTCATTTATTTTATTTTTTATTTCTAAAGGTATTTTATTAGGTAATAAGATAGGGAATATTTACGTACGTACATACTTATCCTTTTCCCATATTCGTTATTTTCGCTTTTGGTTTAACTAGTTTTTTATTTGTAATGCTTCTATACCCGAAACTGGAATTCAAGACCAAAAAAAACTACGACAGATACGTCACTGTCAAATCTTTCAATGTCACTTATGTCATTGTCAAATCTAGTTTTCAGGTTTTGCTAACCTTTTTGTTATATACTTCTTTTCTTAGTATAAGCTGGCACAATTCATGATACGGTTTCCACCACTCTAGTAATTAATTCTTCCAGTTTTGCACATGTTTTGGATTTTAGGCGTTGATAAGTGAAAAAACTCGTAAGGAAAATAGAGAAGTGATATTTTGTCAAAATGGATAGTCAACAGACGAAGTCAGTCAAAGTCTCAGTCACTCAATAAAACGGGGGTGTTTAGCGTTTTATCGATCTATGGATTCTGCCGAGACACTCTCAGGTCCTAGCAAGTTATTCACGTGTTAACTCACTCAACACACAATAGCAGTGTGAAAAAGATTCTTATATTAATATCACTTTTCGGCACCTCACTGCACTAAACAACAACATGACTTACATGTTGTTGTTTAGTGCAGTGAGGTTAAATATTGTACCAAATGTTATTAATACCTGAAATCACACAAGCTCAATACCAGCCTTTCTACCAAACATTACGGATGATTAAATTTTTATTAAAGCATATTAGTATTTATGTAAAAATTAGTAAATAAAATTACTTCTTTAAATTATAGAATTAAAATGACTAATAAATAAAATACGTCAGCGTATATTTTTAGGAAATAGGTATATACTATTGTACGATCATTTTATTGCAGAGTGGCAACATTATAGTAGCCTTTTTGGTCTTGAATTCAAGTTTCGAGTATGGTTAATATTTTATGTTGTACTGGAATTTGGTTTTCTTTTTCAAAATATTTTTCTAAAAGTAAACTATAATTTACTTTTTTTATGAATCGGTAACACGTTACAATGCTGAAACAAACCATCCGGGTTTTCTTTATATTTATCTTTTATTTTAAAAGGAACTATTATTGGTTCTGCGTCTGATCCCTGTCCGGTCGTGTCACAGTAGTGTCTCATCGGAATATGAGGGTAAGGGAATAGAGAATGCACTTGTGTTTGCGCACAAACCTGAGCACTATATGTATCCTACGTACGTGGCTGATCAGTGAGATTATTAATATTATAGCATCCTATCGCCAGATTATATATAGTCCAATCGCCACAGTGAATCTTCCATTAGCTTGGGCGCGTTCTGTAATCTGATATCTGAATGCTTGTTTACAGGAAATGGGACGGCGGAATCGGACCGGCGAAGGACGCATACAACATCGGCGAGAATCCTCAGTTCTCCCTACACGTGCAGGGCAAGGGCGCCGTGTGGCTGTTACTGACGAGGCATATCACTCAGATAGATGACTTCCGCGACAACCAGGAGTATATCACGCTGCTCGTCTATAAGAACGACGGGAAACGGGTTTACTACCCCTGTGAGTACTCAAATATAGACTAGTGGCACCGTCGCGGAACTTAATTTTGCCATTGAACCAATAGATGCCGTGCTTGTGAACCGAGGTCCAACTTCAATATCATTGGCTGATTTATTCGTCAATTGACAATTTGACATATCACGTCTACAAATACACAATCACCTTGTAGATGGACCTCAGTCCTATAGTACGCCATCTTGCGGATTTTTCGCATGCAATAGCCCCCACTGAATTGAATTGAATCCATAAAAATCGGTGCTGGCACCACTAATCCGTAAAAGGGTTCTTAACGCTAAGGTTTCATCGTTTGGAACAGTGGTAGTGAACGTTGCCTCTGGTGCAAGGGTTGCGAGTTCGATCCCCGCACTGTACAAACATTTGTGTGCATGAACATATCTGTCTGTTTGGTCTGGGCGTTATCTATGTATTATAAGTATGTATTTACAAAAGAAAAGTATTATATGTGTATATTTGTAATCCCACTGTTGATTCTGATATCCGTAACACAGGTGCTTGAGCTACCTATCTCGGAGTCAGATCAAAGTATGTGATGTTGTGAAATATTTATTTATTTATCGTGGTTGTGTCGAAATCTGTCGTTTCGATGTCACTCTAGTGTTATTGACAGGACACGACGCTAGAGTCCGCGCCACCAAAGAAGTCCCCTGAAAAGCGCGCTTCAGTCGCCATCGACATTCAAATTTAAGCTTTATGACTATAGACACAAGGTATCTAAAATTTTAGCTCCGTGATTTTCCGCGGGAGTTCTTTCGTCGCTTGGACTCAATTTTTTCATTGCTTTTTAATTATAAAAATTATCTTGTTACAGACGATCCAGCGCCGTACATAGACGGCATTCGGATCAACAGTCCCCACTACCTCTGCAAGGTGGTCGTGGGGGACAACAGCAGCTCGCGGTACACGCTCGTGGTGTCCCAGTACGAGAAGTCGCGCACGATCATGTACACGTTGCGCGCGTACGCCACGTGCGCCTTTGCGCTGAGCAAGCTGGAGCCCTATAGGCACAGGAGAACGGTCAGTGACGTCACCGCGAGGAGAGAGATAGAACAATAGATAGAGAGAGAAGTGTGTATGTGTGAGAGAGGCGACAACAGCAGCTCGCGGTACACGCTCTTGGTGTCCCAGTACGAGAACGCGCACGATCATGTACACGTTGCGAGCGTATGCCACGTGCGCTTTTGCGCTGAGCAAGCTGGAACCCTACAGGCACAGGAGGACGGTCAGTGACGTCACTGAGAGGAGAGAGAGATAGAATAATAGATAGAAAGAGAAGTGTGTGTATGTGAGAGAGAGAGCGACAACAGCAGCTCGCGGTACACGCTCGTGGTGTCCCAGTACAACCTGTGCGGATAAAGAATGGGATCAGAAATGGCGGCGCATCTATTCACTTCTCGCTCGCACACCCACGAGTGCGAGTATAGACCCAAATAGTGTGCGAGCGAGAAGTGAATAGATGCGCCGCCATTTCTGATCCCATTCTTTATCCGCACAGGTTGTACGAGGAGTCGCTCACGATCATGTACACGTTGCGCGCCTACGCCACGTGCACCTTCGCGCTGAGCAAGCTGGAACCATACAGGCACTGGAGGACGGTCAGTGACGTCACCGAGAGGAGAGAGATAGAACAATAGAGAGAGAGAGAGAGAAGTGTGTATGTGAGAGAGAGAGGCGACAACAGTAGTTCGCGTTACACGCTAGTGGTGTCTTAGTACGTGAAGTCACGCACGATAATGTACACGTTGAGCGCGTACGCCACGTGCACCTTCGCGATGGCTAAGCTGGAGTCCTACAGGCAAAGGAGGACGGTTATTTTAAACTAGGGGTCCGGGTTGTTTATAATAATATAATAATTCTCACAACATCTCATACGTTGACCTGATTCCATACTAAGTAGCTTAAGCACTTGTGTTACAGATATCAGACAACAGAGGAACACAAATATATACTTAAATACATATATATTACACCCAGACACTGAACAAACACAAGTGTTCATCGCACGAATGTTTGTCCAGGGTGGGGATCGAACCCACGACCTTTGGCGTAAGAGGCAGGGTCACTACCAATTGAGCCATCCGGTCAGTCATTAACATTAGTATTATAGTTACGTTTAACATTAGTATTATAGTTGATTTACTAACGTTAAACTTAGTTTTGTAATAATGTTTATTCTAGTTCTTCAATTATTTCTAGTATTAATCCCACTACTTATTTTAAACCTCGTTTTGGAATAAAAGGGTAAATAACTAAGTCTCTTGTTACAGCTGAGCGGCGAATGGGCCGGCCGTACGGCTGGCGGGTGCGAGAACCACAGACAAACTTACCCTCACAATCCGAAGTACACGATCACGGTGCCGGAGTCAAGAGTGCCCTGTAACGTGGTGGTGGAACTGAAGGGGCCGAAACAGTACCAGATAGGGGTGGACGCGAGGGTGGAAGCCTTAGATGATCCCAGCGTCACTGCGCCGTTCCTCAAGGAGTCGTCGGGGCCTTACAGGTGAGTGGTGCATTCAACTTTAAGTAGAGAAATAGAGATAGGAAGAAGGGAGAAAGAAAATAGAGCTAGAGAGGCGGTGGTAGATGAAAATAGAGAAAAAGAAATATAGAGTTAGAGAATACAGATAAATTACTTTAACACGGTTGTTTGCTTACCAATTACATTATTTAAAATACAAAGTGAAGTATCAGCCTATATACTTTCCCTATACAAAGTTTTCACAAAAATAAAACAAACTCATTGACAAAAAGAGAAAAATGGGGAAAGAGAAAGTGAAAGAGGGAATGGAAGAAATATTGAGAGCGAAAGAGAGAAAGGAATAGAAAGGGAGAGAGAGGTATGAAGGGAGAGGGGGGGAGTATGAAGAGAGAGAGAGAGAGGGAGGGAGAGAGAAAGGAAACGAGGGAGAGATAATAATGAATAAAGGCCATGACATTAGAATCGAGCTGTAATTTTGTATATTTGAGGTATTTTATGTCTTTAGGAAGGAATAGAAAGGGAGAGAGAGGTATGAAGAGAGAGAGAGAGGGGGGAGTATGAAGAGAGAGAGAGAGGGGGGAGTATGAAGAGAGAGAGAGAGGGGGGAGTATGAAGAGAGAGAGAGAGGGGGAGGGAGTGAGAAAGGAAAAGAGGGAGAGATAATAATGAATAAAGGCCATGACATTCGAATCGAGCTGTAATTTTGTATATTTGAGGTATTTTATGTCTTTATTTATCAATTTCTTTTTTGCCGCATTTAAGAGAGAGAGAAAGAGATGGAGAGAAGGAAAAGAGGCAGAGATAATAATGCGATAGAAAGGCCATGACTTAATAGTGGATTAACACGATATTTATTATGTGAAACAACATTGTGTACTCACATATTTGTGAGTACACAATGTTGTTTCACATAATAAATATCGTGTTAATCCCCGTATTGATACATTATAGTTATAATGCAACGCGAAAATCTAAAAAACTAATTAATAGTGGAGCTGTAATTTTGCATATTTGAGGTAGTTTACGTCTTTATTTATCCTTTTTTTTTTCTGCCCCCCTTTCAGATCCGGTTTCGTAGTCATGGAGCTAAACAACCTCCCCGCCGGGCGGTACGTGCTCACGGCGTCGACGTTCTACCCGGGGCAGGAGGGGCCGTTCTTCCTGGAGCTCCGGTCCACCTGCGAGATCGGCTGCGAGCCGCGGAACTAGCGGGCCGCGGGCAGGAGAGAGTACGTGTACCTTTTGAGAACTGGCCCGTCCAAATGTTGATAAACACCAAATAATGACAAACTGTGGAATGAAATTATACCACCTTATTATAAATCGCGATCTAAAGGTCCGTAAAGTACCGTACTAAAGCTCATATCATCCCGTTCCAACACGCAATGTTAAAAGGGGCCGGAACGAATTTTGTTCTGGGACTATATTTAGTTCGCGATTTGTAATAAGAGGGATAGAGTCCGCGCCACGATAAATGTCCCGCGGCAAAACACGGAACTAAAGTTTTAGATTACTTGTGGCTATGAATGTTAAGCTCAAAGGACATCCCCCTGAGTATTTATTACTATGGCACCAAAGCTGTAGGAATGAATGAATGAATGAATGAATGAATGAATGAATGAATGAATGAATATTGGGGAATATATATTGAATTAATGAATATGAATAGAGGGTTATTATCTTTGGTTTTATTTGAGTTCAAAATTTTTATTTATATTTCAGAGATTTTTTTTTCGCTATTCCGAATGTTGACATTTGAACATCAGGGGGACAAGTCGTAACAGAATACAGCATTTATTTTTCTGGCCTGCGCTTTCATGTTTGGACCAAAAATATATGAAAGTCCGAAGGATCTCCATTGAATGTTGATGTTGACTGAAGCTCGCTGTGCATGGGACTTCATTGCTGGCGCGTACTCAAGTACTATATGTGACTGTCACATAATAAGGATTATTTAAAAACGAGGATTGACGAGTTTTTCAATAGCATTCGCGAGTATTTTATTATCAAGTTATGTGCAGTCTTTTACACTATTTTAATGTACTTTTTTTTAATTTTTAAACAACATAGAAACACAACAAACATACAGAGAATTCGCCAAATAGAACACACACACACATAATGATCGAAACGAAATGAAATCAACGCGAAATGATTTATCTTCTGCGGTATTACATACTTCGGAAAAGACCATACTCCTTATTAAGAGGCTGGCCTTTCATTTTACAAATTATGAATCTCAATTTTTGTGTCAATTATACTCCTTTCGCGTTATTATGATATTGGTGACAACAGAGTTACACGTGAGTCACACTTTAGAAAGAGACTAACGTGAAAGATGAATAGTTTTTGACATCTGTCACCCATATCATGCTTCGCAAAGCGAAAGGAGTATAATGAATCGAGTTTCTTTTTTTAATCGCCTTACCGTCACAAATAGTTCGTTTCGTTTTTTTAATGAAGCTTTGGCAATTTTTTTAATTCTGTCTGTATTGTTGATATCTATTTTATAAAGCCCCTTTCACTGTAATTACTTTCCTAAATTAGGTTTATAAATTCATGGTTTATGGATGCAATTAATGATGATTGATTATTGCTTATTCTTCTTATTTCCTGCCTATTTTATTCAATAGTTTCTGATGAATTATGATCTGGTTGTGAATAAGTTTTTTTAAATTGAATTTACATTTTATCTATTTCGGACTTTTCAATGAGATAATGTATATGATCTCGCTTTTGTTTTTTTGTAAATAAAATTAATACAGGATGTTATATTATTCTCTCTTTTAATACGCTTCATCAATATTAATTATTAAGAGTTTAATAATTATCATTACTAAGTTTTCTCTTCACACAAACCACCCTTGTTTAAATCTTACATTTCGACTTTAAGATAATGACTTTTATAAATTGATAGTTTTAATTTTTGTATGTCTAAGTTTTTATTGTTAGTAAATCTAGATATTCTATTTAGGCTCGATTCGACTAATCTTTATCCGTGGATAAATCTATGGTATAACGTCAGATTTGTACGGAATGACAGTGCTTACATAGATTTGTTCTCGGTTTAGGATTGGTCGAATCGAGCATTAGTGCATTAAAATTGTTATTATCTCCTTAGATACATAATTTAATATTTGCTCTACGCATTTATCTCTGTTTATTTTATGAGTCAAATGAGATAATGTATAATGAAACGAGAAAGATACGGCTGTCTTTAATTTCATTATAAAGAAAAACTATGTAGCTCAACTAGTCTGTTTTGGCCATTGGCAAAACTAAAACTATTTCTGTTTTCTTAGAGTGTCACATTGGGGAGCTTACACATTGCGATACAAACGCGCGTTTGACTTTCGCGCGATTGTATCGCTGTTTTTAGGGTTCCGTAGCCAAATGGCAAAAAACGGAACCCTTATAGATTCGTCATGTCTGTCCGTCCGTCCGTCAGTATGTCACAGGCCACTTTTCTCCGCAACTATAAGAACTATACTATTGAAAATTGGTAAATAGATGTATTTTGTTAACCGCATTATGAAACTCAAATTTTTTTTTTCATCAAACCTATACGTGTGGGGTATCTATGGATAGGTCTTTAAAAATGATGTTTGAGTTTTTAACATCATTTTTTTCTAAAAACAATACTTTGCGCAAGAGGCGCTCCCAAAATGGTAAATTGTGCCCCCCCCCCTCCTTTCTAACTTCTATAATAAATGAATTATAAAACTTTGAAAAAATATATGATGTACATAATCATGAAAACTAACTACGAAAATTGGTTTGGACTAGATCTAGTAAGTAGATTTTTTAAATACGTTATAAACCGTAAAACCCATTTTACCTTCCATATATCTTACTTGCTGCTACGGAACCCTTCATGGGCGAGTCCGACTCGCACTTGGCCGGTTTTTAGTAACAGGAAGATGTCAGTTCAGATCGAGATTAAATCAATGCAAAACGTAGGTAATTGGGGCCTTAGTGTAATAGTTTTAGGCATTATAGGATAATTGTCGTACAACGGCCCCCAGTCAATGTAATCTGTCATCAAAACAGACTTGGCGCATTGTGCCTTGGTTTGCACTTTTGATGATCAGTATGACAAGGATATTTTTAGTTGATATTTTATAGCAATCTTATGCGATTTATTCTTAAGTAAATAACACACTTAAAAATTTCATCTCGTGTTCAGGCGGGACTCGAACCCACACCTTCCACAATCCGGGTGAATGTACTACCAATTATACCACTGAACGCGTTACTTAGTCGACGAAATTTGTAAGTGCTTGATTCGACAACACGAGATGAAATTTTTAAGTGTGTTATTTACTTAAGGATATTTTTGTTCTTGCTAAGGCAGTGTTTCCACCGGCGGCGATGAGTGAGCGGAAATAAATTTTAGGTTCCTTGTGTCTGTGAACAGAAAGATCAAATTAGAATGTTGATGGCAACTGAAGCGCACTTTTCTTTGGTGGCGCGGACTCTATCTTTGACTCAGCTCTTGTCAAACTTGACAAGCGATCTTCGCCAGCAGTGTGAACAGTCAGCGATAAACTTTTAATATATGCATCTATTGTACGTTTCTTAAACGAGAAAATCGATAGTTTGTCTCTTTCTCGCCGGCGCCGGTAGGACAACTGCGTTAAATGTTATATTATTTTATTGTTCAGACAGCCTTTTGCACTGTAGTTAAGTAAATTTCCAGACCCCCTTCCCCACTTGATCTGGGACAAAACATGATGTATGCAGATGGCCTAATTGCATCAATGCAAATGTATTCAGTTTCTTGTGACCGACGTAACATGTTGCTTTGATTTGGAAATCTCCCACAAAATCCATCTTTTAGTTCACAGAATAACATAATATATTTCCTTATAGTCGGATTTTTAATTAGACAAAATGATTTGACAGATACAAATGTCAAGTCCCCATACATTTTGACATTTAGCATGTTCCTTTAATATTGTGACGTCTTTGTGAATGTTTTGTTCTGTCTTGGTTATAGATGGTGCTTGGTGATAAACTCAATTAAAATAAACATCAAAAGGATTTAACTCGCCACACCGGTCAATAACCATTAAATTAACGTGTCTCTTTGATCACTCGACATTGGCAGAGTTATTATGTGTCCATATAGAAAAATAATAATTTGCATTTTGTAAATGTATTGGAATGACACATTGACATCTGTCAAATCACTTTGTCTAATTAAGAATCCGACTTTAGATTATGGCAACGTTTTGGTAGGCAGTTTTTACCTTAGATTAAATTATTTAAAAATAATACTCAGGTAGACGTTACAGATAAAAAAAAAGTTTTTTTCTTACCCAGCGTTGTTCTAGCACCCACTATTTGAATTTTGGATGTGGATTCTGTGAGATGTTTAAGACAAAATTCCGAAGAAACATGCGGTAAAATATGGATAAATCGTGATTCGCAGAAGAGTAATCTGACGTCACATTAGAAAGGCATTTTAATAACTACAAATTATATCTCTATGGCCGCCATAGAATTTAATATTTATTCGTAGATGAAAAATTTTTGCAGAAAACTTTTTTTGACTATTTGTGATTTTTATGATGTTAAAACTTGCAACACATGGGCTTATAAATTTGCCAAGAAAGTCGTTAAAATAGATGGCGCCACCGCCATACGGTATAGTAACCCCATTGGTGTGCCATGACATAAGAACTTCGTAAGTTTCTCAAACATTCAGTGATACGACTTTCTTGACGCATTACGCGGTTACCTAAAATAAAAAAAACTTTATTTAGACAAATTAAAGATAAACTATTTATTAAAGATGCTTTACGTTCTCCTCTCGCGGCCTGATATGTACGTTTCTCGCAGCTTCTACCAATCGCACTACTGTGATAATTAGCTCTAAGGATCACAGTTTGAATGTTGTTAAATCAAATTTTATAAATTACCTATATAATATATTTTGATAGTAATAAAAAATGTTTTATTTTTACCATTCCCTCACGATCACTCCTTTTAAAGCGACAATGCGACGATGTGATTATATTATGGAGATTAAGAGACATTTTTTTTTAAAGTGAGCAACTTTAAGGAACATATTAACAATGCTAAAAACCATGTCTCTTATTGGCCACAATCAATATAAATCACTTGGCAGCGCTAGTATCGTCGCGGTATCGCCTTAAGGTGACGGGTAGGGCACACTAGCGACGCCAATCGATTTTAATTTACAACAACATTCGCGTACAAAAACGGACCCAACATTTGTGCATGGTTATTTAATAAATAGTATAGATTAAAATAGATTGGCGTCGCTAGTGTGCCCTACCCGTCACCTTCATGTTTTATTCCAGTCTAATCAACCCTTCTTCACACACATCACACAAACATCAGTGACGTAGCCAGCTGGGGTGACACCAGAGGTGGATACTTGTCGCTTACACTCCCCCATCCACAGAGTGGAATACTCTGACTTCGTAGAGGGGTGTGGATCCGAGTTAGCAGAAGAGGTTGTTGAGATGATGTTCTTGCCACTCTCTTTTGTTGAAAAATAAAAACTTTTTATCTATCTATGGTAAAACCGACCGCGAATGTTGCTATGCTGACTGTCCCTCTGTGCCGTGTGGTCCCGGCAGAGTAGAATAGGCCACCCTTACTCTTACCGAGGTGTCGTAAAAGGCGACTAAGGTAAAGCTGCTGGCATGATCATCAGCACCCAGAGAAGGAAAACTCTGCATTTATATCAACACCCTCGCCAACCCGTCTGCCAAACGTGGTGAGTATGGCAATTACCCCTCATGTGATTGAGGGAGGCCCGTGCCCCAGCAGTGAGGACTTAAATGGGCTGATGATGACTGTCCCTCTAGCTACGCCACTGCATAGCTACATTGACCGCATCCGTAGCTTAAAGTGAAGGGTATACCCCACTAGCGACGCCAATTGATTTAAATTGTTAGCTACTAAACCAGATCTATTTTAAACAACTTGAGGGCTTCAGTCTCTCGGTAAACACCTGTAATATTTATTTAATAGTTATAGTTAGCTATTTGATCTGGTTTTGCACTAGAATTTTGAATTACCGCCAAGAGCGGCCACTTTTGGCGTGAATCAATTTTTTTGTACAAAAACAGACCTAACATTTAGGCATGGTTATTGAATAAATAGTATAAGTGTTTGCCGAGAGACTGAAGCCCAGTAATTATTTAAAATATATTTGTTTTAGTAGCTGTTTCCGGGTATGAAAAATCCGCTAGATGGAGTACTATAGGCGTGAGGTCCATATACAATGTGATTGGCTATTTTTAAACGTGATCTGTCCAAATGTCAATTTGACAAACTGAACAACCAATGCGGTTGATGTTGGACCTCAAGTCAAACCGTACGCCATCTAGGGATTTTTCACACGCGAAAACCCTCATTAAAATCAATTGGCATCGCTAGTGTGCCCTACCCGTCGCCTTAAGCACTTTGGTAATGGGTTATAGACTCATCAATATACCACTATTTCGACGACCCGTTTGGAACAGTGATAGTGAACGCTGCCTTTTTTCCAAGGGCTGCGGGTTCGATCCCCGCACAGTACAAACATTTGTGTGCATTAACATGTCTGTTTGTATTGGTCTGGGAGTTTTCGATGTATTATAAGTATGTATTTACAAAAAGAAAAGTATGGTATGTGTATATTTGTAATCCCACTGTTGATTCTGATATTCGTAACACAGGTGCTTGAGCTACCTATCTCGGAGTCAGATCAATGTATATGATGTTTTGAAAATACTTACTTATTTATATATATGGCTAATATACACCCAGACACTAAACAAACTGCTAATGGTCATCTCACGAATATTTGTCCTGGATAAGAATCGAACTTACAACCAACAATGCGTCACTGGGCCAGTTTTTTCTAGTCTCGCAAATTCTTGCATTGGCGTAAGTCTTGCATGCAAATTCGTAACGCAAATCCTTGCAAAATCCTAACTTCGTGAACTAAAAATAATTTGCATGAGTGAAGACGTGTTCCCAATGGCTCCCAATAAACTATGCAATGTCACATTCAATAAAGTATTTGTTAGGTCAGGCCGGAACAAATGTCAGCGATTTCCCGAATGTATCTACAACGAAATGGATGATCAAACAATCGTTAAGCGCTCCTTGGGCATGCGAATATCGACCCTATTCGGTTGTAATAAGAAAGTAAAGGGCGCGATCTTTGCAATTTCATTCTGTCATTATGTGGTGCAAGTTGTAAGTTATGGGCGTGGATTGATTTATAACGTTTTTTTTTTGCCTTGCTCTTAAGACCTATATTGACGTTTCTCTAGCACTACTTAGACGGCCGTAACCATTTCTTCTCGCTCAAGAGTAAATAATGGCAGGTGAGATATCGATGCAGGTGAGTCATAATTTAGAAGAAAACTGATTTTGACCCTGTGAGAGTTTCGATCTGGCATGAATGGGCTGGCTCGACCGGAGAGAGATGACTAATCATATAGTCATGGTAATCGCTTACCATCAGGTGATCTGACTGCTCGTCTGCCCCCTTTCTCATAAAAAACACAGAAAAATACCGAGATCGCCGAGTGAGTGAATTACCGGAGGACCAATCGAGGAGGAGTGGGAGGTACAAGGTTGATAGAATTCTTGTGCCTCCATAGGTGCTGCAGCTTTTGCTAACCATCGAGTTGATCCGTCTGCTCGTGTGCCACCTAAAATATGAAAAAAAAAAACACGTTAAAATCCACGCGCCCGCTCCCGCCTCCGCCTCTGCCAGCGCAACCCAGAAACAAGAATTATTAGACGAATTATCACAATTTTAGTTACAGTGGCGTAAGTTTTACATGCATCTGTATTACACTTCTTATTAACCGAACATTGTAGAGTCCGCGTCACGAAGCAGTCCCGCGGCAAAACACTGAACATTTTTTTTTAATTCGTGTGTCTATGAACATAAAGCTCAATGTTGATCGACTAAAGCTTCACGGTCTTCTTTGGTGGGGCGCGGACTTATTACGAAACGCTTTTTACATTTTTACGGTATCCTAGCTCTCTGGACAGGCGACTTAGCAAATAGCAACTCGCTCGCCGCTTGTGACTTGAAGGACACGTAAATGTTTTATAAGGGTGTGCTTCAAAATTTAATTTTGCCCGCCGTGTGCGAATGCGCTCATTGTTTTTTTAGACCCTAATCTTGGTGAAATGTGTCAAGGTTGCGAAGAAAGCACTGTGTCTTTGGAATCGGTTTATCCAAATTGAAAACGTCTGGAGGAGAATTAGACAGGGGCAGGACATATTATCAGGTAATACATGGCAAAGTTTTTTACCACCAAAGTCACCTTCGCCTTTTTAAATAAGTATTTAGTTTAGCTTGTAGATTGCTAGTATTTAGACGAAAATGTACCTATGTAATTTACGACTCCAAATGCAACTTATGGGGGCATGGAAGTGTGCTGTATGACTTTTGCAGCAGTTGGTAAGTTGGTATAATGTAGGTTCTAGGTTTTTTTTTATTGCTTATAGTAGGTAGACGAGCTTGCGGCCCATCTGATGGTAAACGGTAACCGCCGCTCATAGACATCAACAATGCCGGAGCACAGTCATGCCGCTGCCTACCGTGAGAGAAGAATTCTTTTCAAACCTCGTTTAAAAAAGGACATGTCATAGCGATCAGGGAACACCGCGGCTGGAAGGTCATTCCAGAGTTTGCACGAGCGCGGGAAAAAGGAGCGCTGGAAACGAAGAGTTCTGGAAGGAATTGGTTCCAGGTAGTATTGGTGAAGTTTGCCGCGGCGTCTAGTCGTGCGATTGTAGAATGGTGACCCTGGTATGATATTAAACAGCTCCAAAGAGCACTCTCCATGGAAGAGCCTATAGAAGAGGCAAAGAGAGCCAAAATCTCTTCGCGACTCCAACGACTCCAATTTGTCCGTGAGATCGGGATCCCCGACAATCCGGACAGCTCGTCTCTGCAAGGGTGGTGGGAGCCTGATGACCTGTATAACAGGTATGTATATACCTATCACGGGCATCAGTCTCACACAAACCACATCTACTGTACCTACCTAAAATACTGATGTAACCTAACTTTAAGTCATGTGTTTTGTGATGAGAAAATAAAGATTATTATTATTATTATTATTATAAGGCGTCAAATGGGTCAAGCTGATATTTAGGGGCGCCTGCCCAAAGATGGGAGCAGCACTCCATAGGTACCTATACTTTCTCAGGAAAAGTTTCAACGACAATGAATAAATGTGTAGTGTTGGATCTGAAGTAGGTAAGCCTATTATATAGCCTATAAGTGGGTGTAGTTTAAAACCAGCGACATTATAAAGGGAGACGAAAAGCGTGACGTCACATCGGAGTCAAAACTAATTAAATCTGCCTAACACTGGAACAATAAGGCCTATTGTTTTTTTAAGGTCACGGGTAGAGCACACTAGCGACGCCAATTGATTTTAATTTTAAGCTACTAAACCGGATATATTTAAACAATTTCGGGAAACACAACTTCTCATCAAACACTTATACTATTTATTAAATAACCATGCACAAATGTTGGGTCCGTTTTTGTACGCGAAAAATTGATTCACGCCAAAAGCGGCCACTTTTGGCTTGAATCAATTTTTCGCGTACGTGTTGGACCCAACATTTTTGCATGGTTATTTAATAAATAGTACTTATAAGTGTTTGCCGAGAAGTTGTAACCCCGAAATTGTTTAAATAAATCCGGTTTAGTAGCTAAAAATTAAAATCGATTGTCGTCGCTAGTGTGCCCACCCGTCACCTTAAGCTTTTACGCGCAATTAAGATTTTTTATAATCCGTTCGTGATCCGGTCGTAATTTGTCAAAGTCTAAAGTTAAGGTTTTGATTAGCGTGTTTATGACTCAACAAATACAAAACAATGGCGCAATCTGATACTATCTACGCACCGATTTTTTAAATTATTGGTTAAATTAACTATAGTTAACTGATTAACCAATAGTTAAAATGACAGCGTCATCATCATCATCATCATCATCATCATCAACCCATTTAAGTCCCCACTGCTGGGGCACGGGCCTCCCTCAATCACATGAGGGGTAATTGCCATACTCACCACGCTTGGCTTCCTTCCTTAGTTTTCCTTCTCTGGGTGCTGATGATCATGCCAGCAGCTTTACCTTAGTCGCCTTTTACGACACCTCGGTAAGAGTGAGGGTGGCCTATTCTACTCTGCCGGGACAATGACAGCGTCAAAGTGACGTAATTCCTTGTAATACAACTATTGGTTAAGCTAATTAGGTACCTATTCTTCAAACAACACATTTTGACGATATTTGACCTTTTGATTGGTTACTTTTTAAACCATTAGTTCAGTTTAACTAAGGATCAAAAAATCGGCCCTTAGTAAAGAGATAATATCACCGACACCAACATGAAAGCCGAAAAGTCGAAACGTTGGCGTGTAGCAATCCATACCCAGCGCCATCTATTATCATATTTTAAAATGATACATTCTAAAGGAACGGGTTTGGACAAATTTAGTTCCGTAACGAAACCTAATGACCCTAGTTTTTAGATAGGTAAAGTACTTACTGTGTGATCTTTGATCTACTATCTTCTATCTATATATTGCATGAATAAGACTTCATAAATGTCTATCATACAATACAAACTAGTGATGAAACGGATATCCGGTAACTATCCGTATCCGGCCTATCCGGCCTATTTTCACTATACGGCCGGATACCGGATAGTAGGGCACTATCCGGCCCGAATACCGAATACTAGATGTTTCCCGCGATACCGTTCGCGCTGAGTGCCTTTACGCCCTAAACTCGTCTATATCGCGCTTTTCTGTGGGAATACAAAAGTTACTAAAACTTACATACCTGCCTTTTTCCTTCACCACCGCGAGAAATTTCAACGTGACACAATAACATGACGCGTACTTGTTATCGTCACTTTTTAAATCAAAATATTGCCAAATTGGCGATCTTTTTTTGATACTGACATTTTTTAATAATCGACAAGTTAAATAGAAAGAAAAACAATGGAATAAACAAATGCACACAACCTGACATGAGCGATTACACCCGAACGCCGCGAGTCGTGGCCGGCCGAATGCCGATCACGCCGAATGCGTCCGAATATTTCCGATCTTAATCACGCGCGCATATTCAAATCAAATTGTAACGCGATAAGCGGCCGAATATCCGGTGGCCGGATATCCGGCGCTCCGGCCTCGTAGTTAGCCGAATATCCGGTATCCGGTATCCGGCCAAATCACTATCCGTTTCATCTCTAATACAAACACCCAGAAAAAAAGGAGAAATCTTATTGTAGCTTATGCTCCATTAGTAAAAACTAAATTTGCCCAAATACAATACAATTCTCAATCTCCTCATTTATTTAGAGTTAGATATATATGTAAAAACTTGTAAAGAAACAAAAATAGAAAAACTTGGGAAGAGACAGAATCTTTCCTTCACTATATAAATTAATACATTCCCATCATAGATATGTCTGTACATACACATGCTTACCACACGCGCACACACGCATATAACTGACATAGGTACAAACACAAACACGCAGACACACACACACACACACACACAATTAATTGTGCTTTGCATGAGGTTTCTTTTGATTAGTTTAGCGATATTATTAGTTATTTATGAAAGAGCGGAGCTTCATAACACAGGCTTAAGCTTAAAGAGAAGCTGGTTGATGACAATAAACAATTTTGAATTTTTCAATTTTAACTTACTAGATTACTAGTTTCCAAACTTACAGTACAAGAAACATAATCATAAATGATTATGTTACCCCGCCAGGCGTAGGATCGAAATGTCTCTTTTAGTCCCCACTATTCGGGCCACCCTGTAATGGATGGCGACGATGACGGTCCGTTAAGCACCGAGCATCTCTATAATAGACCCGGTGCGATATATCATCGATAGTCCGGTACAGCGGCAGTAATTTATCACTGATATGAAATGAGTGTGCTTTCGATAACTTCATAGAACGACTAAATACCTACTCAAACGCTTCAGTGTGAGTACTGCTTTTAAACAGGTTGTAACAGGTGTCTTCACTAGTTAGTGAATAAGGTTTCGTATCCATCATCACGTTCACTCTAGTGTTGCGGAACTATCGATAGTTGACCTTGAAAATCATTCAGACTATTAATAGTACTGCTAAAACTATCGAAGCTCTCGATATTATCGATAGTAAAATTTGATCAATACTGTTGGTAATGCCAATACTATCGATTGTTTAATGCCCGAAACTATCGATAGTCAGCTTTGTTTCGATATTAGATATTGCTGTCTGGTTAAATGTGTCGATAGTATCGATACATTGACCTGTTGGTAGTCAGGTTCACTCATATAATGGGCCGCCCGTACCTTGTACCTCACTTTCTATAGACTCATTGCCTCTCCTGGAGATATGGCCGAAAAACAGAAGTACCTATATGGGTTCTAATATAATGGATTCCCGCGACCTGCACCAGATCGTCGGTCCTCCTTGTGGGGGACCTGCCACGGCTGCGACTTCTTATACGTGAAATGTCCTTCCAGAAAGATGTCGATCGACGAATCCAACTCGGCTGGGCAGCGTTCGGGAAACTGTGCAGCATATTTTCGGCCCATGATGACATCTGGAACCGCAACATGGCCGCTTACAATCACACAATGTGCCAATTAAGGAGGCTCAAAGTCACCCAGAGAGCAATGGAGAGGGTTATGCTCGGAGTCTCCTTGCGTAATCGTATCAGAAACGATGAGATCCGCAGGAGAACTAAGGTCACAGACATAGCTCAAAGGATTGCATGCCATAAGTGGCAATGGGCAGGGCACATAACGAGGAGAACGGACGGCCGTTAGGGCGGAAAGGTCCTCGAGTGGAAATGGGAATTGCTATCAATAAATCTAAAACCAAGCTCATGATCATCACCGGTTTGCAGCTATACAACGTAATAACCAACTACAGGATTACGAATCCGTGAACCAATTCCAATACCTTCGCTCAGTGATCACCAATAAAGGAAGTAGCTAAACTGAAAAACGGAGACGAACTCATCATCATTATCATCATCGTAGCGTTTTATCCTGGTTGCGTCCCAAGCTGTCACTTTGGAGCCCGGGGTCCGCTTTCCTATTTCGACTTTCCTACTACTGAAATACGGAGACGAAATTGCAGGGACCATAACATATCTCACTGGACTAAAATACACCTGTTCCGCAACCTCGTCTTCTCCATTGCTCAATACAGTGCAGAGACGTGGACTTTCAAAGCCGCAGATAGGCAGAGAATCGACGTTTTTGAGATGTGGTGCTGGCCTAGAATGTTGCAAATACCATGGACGGCTTACCGCATTAACTTTTCTTTCCTTAAGCATCTAAAGATAGCAACTAAGTACTCCTCGTCTATCCACTAAATGTCTACGAAAACTGCGGTATTTTCGTCATGTCATACGAAGGGATACCAGCAATTTGGAACGCCTTATGGTGACTGGTAAAATCTGAGGTAAAAGACCTAGAGGCAGAAGTACCAAACGATGGTAAATATGCCTGTAAGTGAAACACTCCACCAAGCTACAGAACGGGACCGATGGAGACAACTGGTTGACCAATGAAGAGAGAGATAGAGAATTACAATGTAACGACTGCCGTCTGAACTTCGCAACCTCTTCAGGGGAACTAGACAAATTGAATCATGGTTTCACGTTACAGAAAATACCTGACTACCTCGATGGTGACTAGTTGGTACAGGCGTAGCACTTGTGACTCCACTGGTGTTGCGATTGGAAACCAATCAAGACAGCCGTCGAAAAGACATCTGTCCGGATGAGATTATTTCGCCGGCGCTCGCGAGGAATAAGATTGGCAATCACATTAATGGAAGCGGGGCACAGAGCAGCCAAAATAGTAGGCTTAGCAGCCCATCGACCGATCGTCATGAAAATCGATTATTAGGATGATCAATCGATAGTTGAATGGATTAGTCGACGTTGATATATAGTTTTTACAACAAAGATCGTTCGATAGTTGAATGGATAGACCAAACATTATTTTGAAAAACTAATTATTTCCGAATACAAAACAAACGTCGTCCGCCATGAATATCTGTATTTATCTACGTTATTATTACTCTCGCACACCACCTCCTCCATTGTTCCACTCAACAACAGTTCCATGGACATCATCTAGATAGTTGGCAGTCTTCGACTGTGCGTTTCTCAAGAAACTTTCTGCCTCGTCAAAACTATGGAAAGAACTATCGCCTGCGGTATTTCCGGACAGATACGACCTGCCAACCTTCAAGAAAAGAGCGTATTTCTTTTTAAAAGGTCGGCAGCTCACTTGTGTCGCCTCTGGTGTTGCTTACCATCAGGTAGGCAACACCAGAGGCCTGAGTTTGTAATACTATCCTCGCTATCTAAAACTATTGCTCTGTCTCTTTCACATGCACCAAAGGGACAAAGCCATAGTTTTCGATAGCGAGAACAGTTTTTCAAACTAAGGGTACTGATCCGTGATCCGCCTGCTCGTCTGCACCCTATCTCATAAAAAAAAGATATTTTACACGACAGACGAGGTTTCTTAGGGAAATAAAATCTTTAACAATGACTGAATCGATTTGGTGGAATAAAATGGCTAATTTGGATGCGCTTTTATTTCTTTATCCAGAATTTTGCGTAACATTTTTATTTCTGCCACGAGGAGTTTCTGCTCTTCTTTTAAACTTAGCGCCCAAGCCGGGTGTGAGCCGTACATCAGTATAGGTAGTTCTAGCAGGGCTGCTGGCTCTCTTGTTTCGGAGTCCAAGAGTCGGTTCGGGTCGTTGAGCCAGCGGAGGAAGTTTCCATCTTTTGAAAAAAAAACGTATCTTTCAAAAGATTGGAACTTTTGCATCTGGATCAGTGCAGAGATGCGGAATAGTGAAACGCTTCATTTGGAACATCGACTCTCAGATAGATCCGTGATTTGTTCCGCCCCTTCGGATTATTCGGCTCACTCGGATCATTCAGCTCATTCGGATCATTCGGGTCATCGGGTCATTCAGCTCATTCGTATCATTCGGTTCACCTGGACTCGAGATCAATTTGAGTCGGATGATACATTCGCAGCGAACATTAGAGATTCGGAACAGTGTATCATTTAGCTGAAACGGGTCACTAAGTCATTTCAGTAGAGTTACACGCGTCTAAAGTTTATTTCATGAATCAAATAAAGGATATTTCGTTGAAGTAATCTGTGCTAACTACAGGATTTAGGGTACTTTTCCTTCAGCACCCAATGTATTTTTCATCAACATCGAAGCGAACGCTCCGGTTGTGGCATACAGCATGAGGCCAAACATAGCCAGCGAATGTGGACCACACAGTGGTCACTCCGCCCAGTCACAATTTATAATGCTAGATGCTGCAAGATGCTTTTGGTCCCATGATCTACTGTACTGAATCGGTCTGTGGCTCGAGATGAATTAGGAAAGATCTACGAACAATACCTACCAGTTTAAGAGGCGGGAAGCTCCCGCCAATCTACTTACTTACAGGAAATTCGATAAGGGAAAAGGGTTGAGTTTGCCGGTCGAGGACGTTAATACGTAAGTTTGAAAATCTAAAACAATATTGGTAGGCTCACACCAACCCATACAACAGTATAACGAGAGTCAAGGAAATCTTTTGTTAAGTATTGGTCTAGCGGTTTAAGTACCTATGCCATATTGGTTTCGTGGCACTAAAACCAAGGGCAATCTCGGGGACCTGCATTCGATTCCCAGGTCGAGTAAAAAGTATGTTTTTTTTATACTACGTCGGTGTAAACAAGCGTGCGGCTCGCCCGCTGGTAAGTAATACCGCAGCCTATGGACTCCCGAGGACCTTACGCGCTGCAGACCCATTGAAAACCTTAACACTCCTTTTTTGAAGACGCTGTATTCCTTTTTTGAAACCCTCCGATGGCAGCTCTTTCCACAGCCGGAGCGTCCGCGGGAGGAAATTCCTCTGGAACCATACTGTGCGAGACCATTGGGTCCCAATGTGTGAGGGTGGAGGTGGGTGGTGGTGTGTATGGTGGGTGTTTCGAATTTTTCGAACATATCTCGGGTTTGTGATCACCAATCTGCAAATTAATTTAGTGTACCTACTCTAATTTATAATGAGGTATTTTTTGTTTACGCATAAAAGATTACCTCAATTGTGCTCACATTTTGTAGACATTAATTTGCTCCTAAACTATAATTGCTCATAATCTTTGATTATTGTCTGTTGTGTAGCCTAAATAAATGGAAAGCGTGGTGATTAACTCTAATCTCATCACAGTAGCAGTACCGGCAGGCCTCTGCCGGCAGGATTCGGGAACGTATGTGCGGTATTTGTAAATGAGGGACAATGTAAAATTGTATAAAAATAATTATTTAATGCGTAAACATCACAAAAGTACGCTCATTGTCCTAAGGTGGGAAAATTAGTAACATTAAAAAAACAAATGAGCAGCGATATTTGAAAAAAGAATAAAGTATTCTTCGCGCCATAAAAGTAAACAAAGAAGGTTTCATGCATCGAGTCTTTAATCCTCGACAGTAGCGGGGACTTGATTTCTGTGATGGAAGCCTTTGCCCTGCAGTGGGATAGTATATAGGCTTATACTTACAACTATTTAGTTTAAAAATTCAGTGCGTCCTGTGAAAAGTGGTACAAGTCGACTTATATCGAATTTGATTTTCTTCTTGCTACTTCATCACAAAAAAATCCTCTATTATTCTGTCTGATCAGACGGTAAAATGGAGGATTTTTTTGCATGTCTGATCAGACAGAAAAATAGAGGATTTTTTGTGGCCGGCACATTATTAATTGACAGTATATTGGCTGGTACTTTACTTACTGTGACCATACTACCACCAATACGAGAAAGTATTAAATTGGGAGAGTCTGTTTGTTTGTCCGTCTTTTGTGGCAAAACGAAGTTAAGTAAGTACGAATTGACGTGATTTTTTAAGTGGAGATAGTTGAAGAAATGGAAAGTGTACATAGGCTGCTTTTTGTGTTTTTCTAGCCCCCCATTTTCCTAAAATGGGGATTGGAAACTTTGATTCTGCAATTTTCAAGGTAGAAAGCTGAAAATTGGTATGCGAACTATTGGTGACTACCAAAAAAAAATAGTGCATCATTTATTTTTGGAAAGGGGAACGGAACCCCGAATTTTAAGCGTACAGTGTTGTGTTTCGCTGCGTGAGTGAGAGTGCCGGATGCCTAATCCGGGGAAAAGGGGGTTGGTAGCCCACTTGTGACTCCACTAGTGTCGCGGGTGTCCATGGGCAGCGGCATTCGCTTACCATCAGGTGATCCGTCTGCTCGTTTGCCACCTATCACATAAAAAAATGAGTAGTTGGTATGTATTAAAGGTACTTATGTGGTATTTCGTATTCTGACACAAATATGAAAGTAATTTGTTATATCGGTTAATATAAAATTATTTCGGTTATTCAGGAGATCTAGGGATCTACGGGCTTTAGAAGATCTGGTAAAGCCGCGTAAAGACGATGTTGCTATACAGGGTGTATCTGTGGACATTTACATCCCTTTAACCATCTGTTCTACAAACCATTCTGAGCAACATTTGTTCTACGACTTTTCAAAATTCGTCGAAAATTATTTCGACTCCCCATACTAAATGACCAAGTCATGTGACCGACTTTGAATGAAAAGTTGAATTTTATTTATGTGAATTTTCTAAAGTCATAGAACAAATGTTGTTCATAATGGTTGATAGAACACGTGGTTAAAGGGTATGTAAATGTTCAAAGATACACCCTGTATAGACTTGGCAAAAATGGAACATTTGCATCTGGATCAGTGCAGATGCGGAACAGTGAAACGCTTCATTTGGAACATCGACTCTCAGATAGATCTGTGATTCATTCCGCTCATTCGGCTCACTGGAATCATTCAGCTCATTCGGCTCACTGGAATCATTCAGCTCATTCGGCTCATCGGATCACTCAGCTCATTCGGGTCATTCGGCTCATCGGATCATTCAGCATATTCGGTTCACTCGAACTCGAGATCCATTTAGGTCGAATGATACATTTAAAGTGAACGTTAGATATTCGGAAGAGTGTATTATTTGGCAGAGTCGGATCACTGACTCGTTTCAGTAAAGAGTTACACACGTCTATAATGCTATACAACCCGTGCAGATAAAGAATGGGATGAGAAATGGCGGCGCATCTATTCACTTCTCGCTCGCACACTATTTGCGTCTATACTCGCACTCGTAGGGTGTTAAATAGTGTGCGAGCGAGAAGTGAATAGATGCGCCGCTATTTCTGATCCCATTCTTTATCCGCACGGTTTGTAAGTAGCATAACAAGTTGCGTAACATGTGTGTAGCGCTACACGTTGCGCAACACCTTATCCCGCAACACACTTCAGTCGGTGGCATGCAAAAGGCAGTCAAGCTTTAGATATTACTAGCGGCCGCCCGCGACTCCGTCCGCGTGGAAAAGTAACTTTTTACCCCCCTTTCAACCCCTTACAACCCCCTTTTCGCAATAAAAAGTAGCCTATGTGCTTTCTCAGGGTCTAGATTATCTGTATACCAAATTTCATTTAAATCCGTTGAGTAGTTTTGGCGTGAAAGAGTAGCAGACAGACAGACAGACAGACAGACAGAGTTACTTTCGCATTTATAATATTAGTATTAGTATGGATTAGATGACAGCTTAGGTAAAATGTATCCGCAAATTGTCAAATGATGAATTCCCAATGAATACCAAGTGAATTTATAGCCCGTCTTCGACGACTATCTCATTACACATTCCTCTCAGTCCGGGAAACAAACGATACGCCAAATTAGACCTTTATTGCAGCACGTAACGGACCTATTTGATTCGGAGATATTTGAAACTAGCGGCCGCCCGCGACTCCGTCCGCGTGGAAAAGTAACTTTTTACCCCCCTTTCAACCCCTTACAACCCCCTTTTTGCAATAAAAAGTAGCCTATGTCCTTTCTCAGGGTCTAGATTATCTGTATACCAAATTTCATTTAAATCCGTTAAGTAGTTTTGGCGTGAAAGAGTAGCAGACAGACAGACAGACAGACAGACAGAGTTACTTTCGCATTTATAATATTAGTATGGATTTAGAAATACTCGTAAGGATAGCGATATCTACCTACTAAACTATACACCGTGAATTTCTGAATACCTGAGAAACATCTTGAGGGCATAGAACTTTTTTTATGATATAGGGGGCAGACGAGCAGACGTATCACCTGATGGTAAGCGATTACCGCCACCCATGGACACCTGCCACGTCAAATGAGTCAATGAAAACAAATATTTGACTGACCGGATGGCGCAATTGGTAGTGACCCTGCCTCTTACGCCAAAGGTCGTGGGTTCGATCCCCACCCTGGACAAACATTCGTGCGATGAACACTTGTGTTTGCTCAGTGTCTGGGTGTAATATATGTATTTAAGTATATATTTGTGTTCCTCTGTTGTCTGATATCTGTAACACAAGTGCTTAAGCTACTTAGTACGGAATCAGGTCAACGTATGAGATGTTGTGAGAATTATATAAAAAAAAAGTATTATATCATTAGATATTATTGACATCGATAACGCTTATAATAAACTAGACTGCGCTCGCGGCGTTACTCACGCAGTTTTAGTCTTTATTACAAAAGTCTTCATTCAAATTACAAACCCGCGCAACTACCCCTTAGGGGTTGAAAGTTCAAAAGTCACTTTTTTATTCAAAACCGGTGCCCAAACATAAATTTAAAGATTCTAACTTTCAAGCTGTCAAATACCCCATACTGCATTGCATCCCCTAATTTAACCCGTCAAAGGGTGATTTTCCAGAAACGTATAAGTCAATTACTTTTTATTTTAATCATGAATTGAATCTTTAATCATAATTTGAAATTGTACAATTAAGTTTCTGTAATGCCTAGATTTTAAAGTTGTGTTTTTTTTGTGCAATAAAGTATATCTATCTATCTATCTATCTATAGATGACGGAGTTTCATACAAACTTCAAACCCATTTTTCACCGCCTTAAGGGTTGAATTTACAGATTTCATTCATTTACAGTGCGACCACGATTAGAAGGCACTCCAGTGACATTGACAATGGGGCGTTGTAAAACGTATTTTCTATGGGAAAATGTCAAAATAGCATTAGTTCCGACTTTTTCCAAGTGCCAGATAACCGCGATCACCTGTATTCGCATCAACTTCGAAGAATCGTTGGCTGAGTAAGTATTTCAGTTACAGTCCGATCATGGTTATTTGGCCTGTGGCAAAAGTCGGAACTAACGCTGTTTCCTTTACAAGTGTCAGTGCTTTCGACATTTCTCATAGAAAAAATATTGTATAGCGCCCATGTGGCCCAGTGGCATTGACATGGCACTGAAGTGCCTTTTGATCTTGGTCGGTTTGTACTCCCCTTTTAACCTACTGAATGACTATTTTGAATAGTGTAACTGTCATCATATCATTCATTATTAATGAATAAAATACTTTTTATTATATTAAAGGTGGCAGATGAGCGTACGGATCACCTGATGGGAAGCGATTGCCGCCGCCCATGGACACTCGCGACACCAGTGGAGTCACAAGTGCGCTGCCAACCTTTAAATCCCAATTTACCCCGGATTAGGCCTCCGGTACACTCACGCAGCGAAACATAGCACAGGGGGCGTATTACGAGGTCGTAATACGCCTCCTGAGGTCTTGATTCCTGTCAATTAGCTCCTTATATTAAACTGCCTTGCTTTACCGTATTACGAACTCTTATTCACGCCGGTTTTCTGTGAGGCCGTGGTATCACTCCGGTCGAGCCGGCCCATACATGCCGAAGTGTGGCTCTGGTCATTTTGTATAGTAAAGAACCCGCCTATATACTGTCCCACTGCAGGCCAAGGGCCTCCATCATAAAAATCCCTCAGGCTGAGAACGACAACTTCCTAAAACGACAACCTCCTAGAATGGCAACTTCCTAGAATGGCAACTTCCCAAAATGACAAATGATTAAAACGTCTATTCCAATAAATCAAGTCATCGCTACTATGAAGGGCTTAATTACCACGCTTGCCTAATGCGGATTGGTGATCACAAACCCGAGCTATGTTCGAAAAATTCGAAACATAATTTTTGCTCGGCCCGGGAATTAAACCCAGGACTCCGAGATCATGGCCCGGTACGTAAACCACTAGACCAACAGGGCGTCATTTTTTTATGGGGAGTCGATAAAAAAATCGATGAGTTTCGAAAAGTTGTAGAAAGAATGTTGTTAAGAATGGTTGGTAGAACAAGTGTTTTAAAGGAAAGGAAAGTAAATGTTCACAGATACACCCTGCATCTATACTATTTATAAAGAGGTTAAAAAATCCTGCAGAAAGCGGCAACGCTTATAGGTTATCCTAAAAAACGAAACGCTTGCGCGATGTAATTGACACCTAGCGCCATCTATTGGTACTAGTACGCACGGGGCACTGCCGGCTTGACCGGAGTGATACCACGGTCTCACAGAAAACCGGCGTGACTAAGAGTTCATAATACGGTAAAGCAAGGCAGTTTAATATAAGGAGCGAATTGACAGGAATTAAGACCTCAGGAGGCGTATTACGACCTCGTTCCTGTCGAGCCGGCCCATACATGCCGAAGCGTGGCTCTCCCACGGTCAAAATACCTGCTAATACTCTACCGTTTGCTCCCCCTTACCTATTATGGCCTAATGGAGGGGAAGGGAAAACTATATTACTATATAGATAGTAGATAAGTACTAGAATGTTTATGAAAATCAGTAACCATGACGATTGCATGAATCTCCCGTCTGATTTAAATAGATTCGGGCTTTACTATGCAGCTAATCGGATGGGCATAAATCCTAATAAATACGCTTATGTGTCTTTCACTAGGAAAAAAAGTCCCACATATTTTAAATACCACATTAACAATGCTGAAATAAATAAAGTAAGCTGTATTAAGGATATTGGTGTGCAAATAGACTTAAAACTAACATTTACAGAACATATAGATACAATTGTCAATAAAGCATATAAAAGTTTAGGTTTCATACTGCGTGTGAGTGCCCCCCTTTTCCGACATAAGCTGTTTCAAGGTTTTATACTGCTCTTATGTAGGAAGCATACTGGAGTACTGCAGCATAATCTGGAGCCCAACCTTCCTTTTATTATTTGTTAGAAATGGGGTGAGCCCTGCGTCTCATAGCCACTGCGTCCAGTAGATGATCTATTGTGGCAGACCCGTAACCTATTACAGCACCTCATGTAGCTCCAGTTCCAGGTTAAACCCAAGAATGGAGCTGAAGGGGGAGCTCTTGATCTCGTCAGCTGAGATCATGTGTGCTCCCAGGTGCCGGCTTCTGTAGCGGTGCAGCGCTATGCACTCGCCGAGGACGTGGATAATCGTTTCCTCGTCCTCGCGACAGATCCTGCAATTTTGGTATCTGAAAGGCCCATGTTGTGCAGGTGCTTGTTTAATTTGTAGTGCCCTGTGAGGGTCCGAGTGAGTGCCCTAACATGTCCTCTACTCAGTTTTATTATTTCTACAGCTCGTCTCTGATCGACCGCCTGTATCAATGCCTTAGACTGTTCTAGTCGAGGTAGTCTTTTCCAGAATTCAGTGCTTTGGTTATGCTCCCACTCTTTTAACTCGAACCTGCCCATGCAGGCTGGAACGCCATTTATTGGTTCCGGTCCGAGTAGTGGGCTCTCTGCCCCGGCCTTTGCTAGCACGTCAGCGACTTTGTTGCCTCTGATATTGCAGTGTCCCGGTACCCAAATCAGATTTACGATGTTGGCATTGCCAAGCTGGTTTAGGAGCAGGACACACTCGCTAGTGAGTTTGGAGTGAATTTCACAGGATGTTAACGCCTTGAGGGCATCTTCTTATTCGGGAGATTCATTTGTAGACTCTTTTGGACACAGCCAATTATTGCGAAGACTTTTGCTTGGTACACTGTGGTATAGCGACACAGGTTGCGTATTCCGAAGCGATCATTACAAAATCCCGCCCCGGATATGCCTTCCTGGAACCATTCGTATACCAAACGATGTCATTTTGCTTAACATTTCCGGGAGTTCCAGCCTCCCAGTCTTGTCTAGTAGGTAACAAGACTGTAAACCGTAACTGTGTTGTAATATTAGTTATATATATATATATATATATATATATATCAAATAAAAATTTGTGATATTAGTATACCTAAAGAGCTGTAGATTCTGTTTAGGAAATAAAAAAAACCCCTTTCCCCCGGATTGGGCCTCCGGTACCCTCTCACCCTTTCCCCCGGAATGGGCCTGCTCGACCGTTTCACTCACGCAGTGAAACGGTTGAGCCGGCCCATTCATGCCGAAGCGTGGCTCTCCCACGATGGTTTAAAATTTAAGCATTTCTCTGTTGACAAACTTTCAGTAAATTATTCAAAAGTCCTAAAATGCATGATTAAATAGGCTTTAGGTAAAGGTTAAACACACTGACGAGACTAACTCCATTATTAGTACTTTGTCTTAATCCGGCTAGATAGCTGACTGAACGAAAACTTTGTGGATTCAGTTCTTGGGTTATTTAAATATATAACACTGTGCCCCGCCCTCACTTCATTTCGGGATATTAGTTCAACTTAGTACCAATAGATGGCGCTAGGTGTCAATTACATCGCGCAAGCGTTTCATTTTTTAGGATAACCTATAAGCGTTGCCGCTTTCTGCAGGATTTTTTAACCTCTTTATAAATAGTATAGATGCAGGGGGTGTCTGTGAATATTTACATTCCTTTCCTTTAACCACTTGTTCTAACAACCATTCTAAACAACATTTCTTCTACAACTTTTCGAAACTCATCGATTTTTTATCGACTCCCCATAAAAAAATGACGCCCTGTTGGTCTAGTGGTTTACGTACCGGGCCATGATCTCGGGGTCCTGGGTTTAATTTCCGGGCCGAGCAAAAATTATTATCACCAATCCGCATTAGGCAAGCGTGGTGATTAAGCCCATCATAGTAGCGCTGACCTGATTTATTGGAATAGACGTTTTAATCATTTGTCATTTTAGGAAGTTGCCATTCTAGGAGGTTGTCATTCTAGGAGGTTGTCATTCTAGGAGGCTGTCGTTTTAGGAAGTTGTCGTTCTCAGCCTGAGGGATTTCTATGATGGAGGCCTTTGGCCTGCAGTGGGACAGTATATAGGCTGATACTTTACTATACAAAATGACCAAGACACGTGACCGACTTTGTATGAAAAGTTGATTTTATGCGAATTCCTAAAAGTCATAGAAAAAAAGTTGTTTAGAATGGCTGGGAGAACACATAGTACATAAAATTTCTGTAATGCCTAGTCCTTAAGTTGTGTTTTACAATAAAGTATATCTATCTATCTATCTATAGTTAAAGGGATGTTACTATTCACATATACAGGGTGTTATAAGTGAAAGTTTGTTATTTGGATGCGCTGTGTGTCTCCTTTGTTTGGACATACGAGACACACAGCGCGTGTGAAAGAGAGGGAAACTCCGATTCGTCTGCTTTAAATTAGACCCTCTGGCTGGCTGACTGACTTCTCAATCAATGCAGGGCCTAAACTGGGTTACATACTTGAAATTGTCAAAGGTCTAAATGAGTAGATAGGTAGATGATACAGTACATAATAACAAGTACCTGCCCACCGTTAATACGTTTGGGGACAAACAAAAAAAAGGCGAAGATAATAAAAGAGAATAAAATGAAAGTCCTCGAACGCTCTCAAATATCGTCAAAGGTCCAAAACCGCTTCGGTCCATTTTTCTTAAATCCTCTTAACATTAATAGTCACATTCCCCATCGGTGGGACAAAGTGAGGTCAACTTATCCTGTTTTAAAATTTGTCCCACTTTAGACTGGTGGTACCATCATAGTAGCGATAACTTGATTTCTATGATGGAGGCCTTTGCCCTACAGTAGGACAGTATATAGGCTTTTACTTTACTATACTTTTTTAGACTGGTTAACACAGTAAATAACACACTTAAAAATGTCATCTCGTGTTCAGGCGGGACACGAAAACCTGAACACGGGATGAAATTTTTAAGTGTGTTATTTACTAAAGAATAAATTGCAAAAGATTGCTATAAAAATATCAACTATTGGTTAACACAGTGCTTAGCCAGTTACTTGACTTGTCAGAGTTACTTTCTAGCTCACTCGTGCGAGTTACTTGTAAGTAATGTTCAAACAGCGCGAGTTACTTCAGTGCAACTACTCGGCAGGCTAACTCGTACGCAGCTCGCAGGATGTAAATCAGTATATTTTTTATGTCCCAGGAGGAGTCATCTTGTGACGTGTGACGCAATCGATTTTAATATTTAGCTATTACACCGGAACTATTTTGAACAATTTCGGGGTCACAACCTCTTGGCAAACACCTATACTATTTATTTAATACTTATAGTTAACTGTTTGGTTTGCTTTTGCACTCGCCAAAAGTGGCCGCTTTTGGCGTGAATCAATTTTTCGCGCACAAAACCATTTATACATGGTTATTTAATAAATAGTATAAATGATTGCCAAGAGGTTGTAACCCCGAAATTGTTTAAAATAGATCCGGTTTAATAGCTAAAAATTCAAATCGATTGGCGTCGCTAGTGTGCCCTACCCGTCACCTTAAGTAAATACTACACAAGTTCTACCCACCATTTTAAGTAAACTAACTATAGTCCCTAGGGGTGTTTATCTCAGCGTAAACGAGGTCGAATATATAAGTACCTATGTATAAATTATACCCCCCAACAGCCGGGACCTCGGCCTACCTGAATATCGGGATTAGCTTTCCAAATACAATGTATAAAGCTCGTTTTTTATATGTTTTCGCCGTTATGGACACCTTTAGGTAACACTAATGGAGTCACAAGTGCGTTGCTAAACTTTAAACTCCCTTCCCCCGAATTAGGGCTCAGGTACCCTCACTCACTCGGCGAAGCACAGTGCATGCTTTTCACGTCAGTATTTTTTTATGTGATAGGTGGTAGATGAGCAAACGGATTCTTTTACTTCTTCTCTTCGTACGGGCTTTTTCGCAATCAGGCGGCAGGTGCGCCCATTTCGCATGCGGAAGGTGAAGTTGGCTGCTTTTCACTCTAACCGCAGATGCAGAGCAGACGGATTACCTGCTGGTAAGCGATCGCTGTTGGTGTAATGGTTTCAGTACCGGGCCTATCTCGGGGTCTTGGGTTCGATTCCCGGGTCGAGGAAAGGTATGTTTCGAATTTTTCGAACATAGCTCGGGTTTGTGATCACCAATCCGCATTTGGCAAGCGTGGTGATTAAGCCTAATCTCATAATAGTAGCGATGACTTGATTTCTATGATGGAGGCCTTTGCTCTGCAGTGGGACAGTATTTAGACTAATAAGTAAGTAGGTAAGCGATTGCTGCCTCCCATGAACACATTCTGTTGTAGATTATCAATCTCAACTATGTAAAATAGGCTCTAAGGAGCCTACTGGCATGCTTTTTTCCTCATTCTTCTGACGTGTTTTGTTCAAAGAAGTTTAAAAATGCTGTTTATCTTGGTTCCTCTTTATTACATATCTATCACCGAATACCATCTATTTACCACCTTACCGCGAATCCCAAGGCCTTTATCCTTAAACATTATATGAATCAACGGTATTCTGTAAATGAATTAAATTCATTTTTTTAGATCTGTCAGTTATTTTACCGATACGAATTACTGGGACAAGTAAAAAAGGGACGCGTTGACATCACTCGGGTGAACAAAAGGACTCCCAACTCAAAGGTAACGTTTTAATCTGACCTATAACTTTGAATTCATAAATGCGAAATACCCGAACGGCATTCGGGAATAAATACGAAGTTTCAGGATTCAAAGTCACAGAGTGAAAGTCAACCGCAGATACAGGGTTATCAATGGAAAGCTGAAATAGTAGTTTCAGAGTATTTTAAAGCCATTTTCGCTTTGCTTCATACAAATGGGTGAAAGAAACTTTGATGTGTAATAAAATGTGGTAGGTCTTCTCTTGTTGAAATTCACCCAAATCTTAATCCATACGATAACATCTCCTAATATTTCCCTGATTCCATACTAAGCTTTGAACTATAATAATAATACCCCAACCGATTACGGCTACGGCGGCCAATCTTAAAGATCAGCCACGTTCGCAGGGAAATCCGTCAATCCATCAGGGAGATTTATTTTTTAAATGAAAATAAAACTGGAGTCAATGTTTTTTTAGATTGCAATTTTACTGCATGGGAATCCAACCTAAAAAAAATGACTTTTTCATTATGAAAATCGATACCGTCATCATTAGAACGATAAAGGAGATCTTCGAACATATATTTTATGTTCAAACATAAAAGTTTAGCACTCTATGAAGGTAGTCGGGGTTCTGCGTTTTATTTATTGAGGTTCCGTGTCAATTTATAGATTTTAAATGGAATACATCACATGAAAGTTCGCCATTTGTACCTTGTTAATAAAAAAAATATTACAAACTTCACTTACGCGTTTTTGTGACGCCCTGTTGGTCTAGTGGTTTAAGTACCGGGCCGTGATCTCGGGGTCCTGGGTTCGATTCCTGGGTCGAGAAAAAAGTGTGTTTCAAATTTTTCGAACATAGCTCGGGTTTGTGATCACCAATTCGCATTTGGCAGGCGTGGTGATTAAGCCTGATCCCATCATAGTAGCGATGACTTGATTTCTACGATGGAGGCCTTTGCCCTGCAGTGGGTCAGTTATAGGCTGATACTTTTTTTGCGTGTTTTAGAGATTTACGGTTTTATCAATTCATTCTTATATTACATAAATTATCACTTTGAATTTACCCTTGTATGTACCAAACTTCATAGCCCAAGAGTAGTTCAGGCTCTGAAGCTACAGCTTTGAACGCAAATGGGAACTAAACGTTAAGATGAGGAGGATTAAATATCACTTTGAGGCACTTTGAGCAACACCAAATTTGTCCACTACAAACCACGAAACACAACCCAAACCCCTTGAATTGCATCCGGCGATCCTTGACATCGCCTATTCTTAACTGAATCCAACCGATCTCAACTGCCACCAAAACGCTCAACTCGACATTAATGAATTAACTAAGAGTGTGAAATGGGTCGCAATTATTAGCCGGGGCTGGGGCAATTTGACTAACAAATAACGAGTTACCCGCAGGAAGCTCTGGAGCAATGTTACGGGCTGCCGCCACTATAGCTAGTAGCACAACTCGTAGATCGTGTATATTTTAACAAAAGTTGTCAATAATAACAACTCATACTATTGACAACTTTTGTTGAAACATTTATGGAAATAAGAAAAATATAAGTAGACGACGCCATAACCCAATTCTCGTGCTCGTGACATTTATTTTCATATCACTAAAACATAGTTTTTTTGTATGGTCTTCAAGTGATATCCGCTATGTTTTCAAAATATCACGAGCCCGAGATTGGGCTCCTGGAGCCTAATTCTCGGGACGTGATATAAATGCCGAATTTGACATTTCGCCGAATGTATGGAAATCTCTCATTCGATTTTTATCTTATGTGCACGAGAAATAGGCTTCAGTGGTAGTGAACGCTGATCCATGGATTGCGGGATCAATCCCCGCACGGTACAAACATTTGTGTACATGAACATGTCATGCTCTGGATATTTTCTATGTAGGTTATTAATGTGTATTTTTTATGTGATAGGTGACAAACGAGCAGACGAATCACCGATGGTAAGCGATTTCCGCCGTCTATGGACCGCCACACCGCGACGTGGCGGGTGTCCATAGTCGGTGCACCGGTGGAGTCACAAGTGCGTTGCTAACCTTTAAACCTGGACTAGGCGTCCGGTACCCTCACTCACGCAGTTCGCTGCGTGCTGCGTGCGTGCAAAACAGTGCTGCTTCACGCCGGTTTTCTGTGAAGCCGTGGTATCACTCCCATTCATGCCGAAGCGGGGCTTTTCCACGGTAAACAAATGTATTAACAAAAGAAGAGTATTAAATTTTCCCCCTAGCCCATTCCACCACCGGACAACAAGGCGGGGCGAGGGGTCCATAGGTACGTTGTTGGCTTACCCCTTATCCGCACGAAGCGATTGGCTTCCCCGTTCACAATGCGAACAGCTAAGGAATAGAACTCCTTGCCAAGGTCTGTTTTTCCGGATCACTACAATCTGGACATCTTTAAGGCAAGAGTGAAAATGCATTTTCTAGGCGAACGCGTTGCATCCTAGACCTCATCGTCACCTTCTATCAGTGATTGTGGACAAGTGTTGCCTATAGCTCATAAAAAAAGGTTTGATTATTCCACTGTTGATTCTGATATCCGTAAAACGGGTGCTTGAGCTACCTATCTCGGAATCAGATCAGTGTATATGATATTGTGAAATATTATTATTCTATTATATTATAAGTATTTTACGGCTCCAACGGCTGTCAGTTCTGCGGCAAATATGACCAGCCCACTGCCACTTCAGTTTGCTAATTCGGTGGGCTATGTCGGTGACTCTGGTTCTCTGTCGGATTACATCATTTCTGATGCGGTCCTTCAGAGATACTCTTGAGTGGAGACCGCGACTCGGTAAGCGTAGTGTAGGACGCCCTGCGACAAGATGGGATGATGACATTCGAAGGCTGGCTGGTGTGGGCTGGATGAGAGTGGCCGAAAATCGAGAGCAGTGGCGTGCATTAGGGGAGACCTATGTCCAGCAGTGGACGAGTGTGGGTTGCTGATGATGATGATGATAAGTATTTTCTGTACAGTCAATACTCATGCTTATTCCCGACAGTCTTAAAAACGATAAAGCCAAAATCTCTCTCGCTTAAAGTATGTATTAATAAATTAGACTATTTATTTAAATTACACCGCCGTGACTTAGTGGGCGCCCCGAAATCTATAAAAACCATAAATATTGGCAGAACTAATCTGAATCCAGTAGGATCAGCGTCGCTGGGACCCATGAATTGCAAATTGGTGTTCACCGACCACTTTTCTGCTCGAATTAGCGTTTAAATTATGGTAATAGAGGAATAGTTACGCTCCGCTCGTGGCCTCGGACTTCTAAAAGAAAATTGTGTGGCCACACTTTCTAAAATGCGGCTTTACAGGTACTAAGCGCAAGGAAATACCGTACAGTATTTCATTCATATAAGACAGTTAATTGGTTCAAAATGCTCCTAAGTAAATAACACACTTAAAATTTTCATCTCGTGTTCAGGCGGGACTCGAACCCACACCTTCCACAATCCGGGTGAATGTCCTACCAATTAGACCACTGAACGCGTTACCGAGCCGACGAAATTTGTAAGTGCTTGATTCGACATGAGCTGTCGATAGTCTCATCAATATTGTAGGTATATTTACAATATCAAGTGGAAACATTATTACAAATATTTGACCACCAGTTAAGATGAGACTGCTAAATCAATAGTAGATATTTTTCCCTGCCCTGAACACGAGATGAAATTTTTAAGTGTGTTATTTACTTAAGAATATGTTGCAAAAGATTGCTATAAAAAATATCTATTATCAAAATGCTCCTGTTATGCTCGAGCCAAAGACTCGTAGCAGTCAGTGTCACATGTCATTCATAATTAATGATTGAAATATTCTACCACTATTCGTCATGTAACATCTTTATTTTTTAAAAATGAGAGGTGGCAAACGAGCAGACGGATCACCTGATGGTAAGCAATTTCGCCGCCCATGGACAACCGCAACACCAGTGTAGTCACAAGTGCGCTGCCAACCTTTTCCCCTTCCCCCCCATTGGGCCTCCGGTAACCTACCTCACTAGCCGTGTGGTCCCCGGCAGAGTAGAATAGGCCACCCTCACTCTTACCGAGGTGTCGTAAAAGGCGACTAAGGTAAAGCTGCTGGCATGATCATCAGCACCCAGAGAAGGAAAACTCTGCATTTATATTAAAACCCTCGCCAACCCGTCTGCCAAGCGTGGTGAGTATGGCAATTACACCTAATGTGATTGAGGGAGGCCCGTGCCCCAGCAGTGGGGACTTAAATGGGCTGACGATGAACCTCACTCACACGGCGAAACAGAGCGCAGGCGCTGCTTCACGCCGGTCTTCTGTGAGGCAGTGGTATCACTCCGGTCGTGCCGGCCCATTCATGCCTAAACGTGGTTCTCCCACATTTTAAAGCAACCAAATTTGGAGAAATAGGTAAATCATTTTATTTTACTTCCCTACGTTTAATACACACCACACTTTAGTATGTGTAACTGTCATTCATATTCTTCGATCAGTTAACCTACTGTTACACATGCTCATTTGTAGCATGCTAAATATGAGCATGCTTAAGGAACTGTCCGCATTTGCTATCAATAAGCATGCTATTACCCATATTTTAGCATGCTTAAAAATAAGCAAACCTGTTTACACGTGCTAAAGCACTCCACCACACTCCCCCTTTCCCCCACACTGCAGATGGCATGCTTAAAAATAGACCGGCGTGCGATTTTTGGCATGCTAAAAATTAGAATGCGTATTTGTAGCGCGTCCGTCCACACACCCTACTAAGTAGCACTTGCTAAAAAGTAGGATGTCTTAAGCATGAAAATAAGCATGTGTAACAAATAAATAAATATTTCACAACATCACATACATTGATCTGACTCCGAGATAGGTAGCTCAGGCACCTGTGTTACGGATATCAGAATCAACAGTGGGATTACAAATATATACATATAATACTTTTCTTTTGTAAATACATACTTATAATACATAGAAAACACCCAGACCAATACAAACAGACATGTTCATGCACACAAATGTTTGTACTGTGCGGGGATCGCACCCGCAACCCTTAGACCAATGGTTGCGTTCACTACCACTGTTCCAAACGGGTCGTCCAACCTACCAGACACCTTACCTACACACACAGTACCTTTAAACCTACCAGACAAGTCCAAATGGATCAAATCCATAGATCAACATCTATTTGTTGATCGATGGATTCGATCGCTTTATTTTTTATGATTTTTAAATAAATAAAAAATAGTTTATTGCTCTCTTCTTGCACAGTTTAGGTACATACAGTTTTAACAGTTTGTTTATACAGCAATATGTGGAGACAATTGGAAATAACTCAGCTTATGCTGGCATGAGCGGCTCGCACCCATTCAGCGCTGGTTTTCAGTTATTTCCACTTCTCTAAGGTCTTAGCGAGAAATTTTGGTCTTGAGGGCTAAGAATTAAAATACAGATGCAAATAGTTAAAAGTATTTTAAAGAGGGTGAAAAAAAAAACCTGATAAATTAATAAAAAAAAAGCTGACCAAGTCCCATTCCGACCAGTATCACTGCAACCAATTTAATTTTTTGTTATCGCCGTTGTTCTACATATCAGTCCCAAGCCTTTCAGAAAGTGTATTAATTATCGATCGACCCTTACGCGAAAGTCATACATCAGAATTTTATCAGAAATGGTTGCTCAAAGCAATTTATGCTTTAAGCTGTTTACCTTTACACCCAATTTAAATGTTACCGCATCCATTGAAACGTGTTTTCTCTGCTCCTTAAACAAACAGAAGCAGATCGTGGTGAGTCAATTAGCTGGAACAGTGCTATTCAACATTGGACCTTGCGGGTAGAAGACAAGGTAGTGTTTTGATGGTTGCTGGGGGATCTCCGAAGAGATCTTAGAGATTCCGTTTGACAAGTTTCGCAGGGGGATCAGACGTATGCTGGCAGATACAAGGAGCTAATAAATTGTAGACACTAGTGCGAAAACAATGATTGAATTCGGGGACGAAGCTGTGAATAATTGGCAGTTTATATCCGGAGCGATACCGTCATCAGTGTTGCCAACTCGGTGCCAGTATTTCGGGCTAATAGAGTATTTGACTAAGGTCAAAATTTACAAAATATACATATTTTTATCAAAATTCTCAATTAAAAAATATATACGTCTAGCCGGTTTTATGGTCATTCAAAGATTCATGGGCAAGTCCATTTTAAAGTATGAAATTATTAAAAAATAATTATGCCATTGAATAACCTATACAATTTGCACCAACTATTGTAATAGAGTCATAGCCATAACGAACACATCCCTACCTTAAATGAAATGTATATGTTATAGGCAATGTGTATAATACGGCATTCTATAGAATGCCTAGGCATTGTACAGATTGCTTAAAACGTTCAGACAATGTGTATAATAAGATTCATTTCATATGTTGCCTAGGTGTTGTATAGAATGCTCGAAGTGCATCAGGCAATGTGTATAATGAACGACCTCGGGAAGGAGGAGAGTGCGCGGCGTGCGAGACTACCCCGTAAACAAGGCGCAACTTATTCGTTGTGTTAGAACGCAGCGCTCCTTTGTTTTATGCAGACGATTTTTTTTTGTTTACGCATTGATTCTAAATTGAGAGTGTTCATTTATTGCTTGTGTGATTATGTAATGGAAAATGGCTACTGATCAGCGGTACTTACTAAAGAAAGAAAGGTTTTACTTAGAATTGCGTACTAAAAGAAAATCGGTTTCTACAAAGAACCGAGTATATGTTTATTTATGATCAACGTTACACACGTTGGAGGAAATAAGTACAGCGAAAACGTTAAACAAGAAAACTCCGCGTGATTATTGGTTGCTGAAAGATTGCGACCTAATCACTGATGGACAAACTCGTAAGTTGATCTTCCCTGTAAATGCTCCGAACGCTGTTATCAAATACTACGTCTCTGATGATGATTTGTTTCAAGTGATTCACGAAATTAGGATAGCTCTCAAAAGATCAGTACTTGTCTTTAACTTAATCATAGAGAAGAAAAATCGATTACATGCATTACCTATGCGTCAACCGGCATTCTATACAATGCCTAGGTATTCCATACATTTCCAAGTGTGAAATAGTTTGAACTTTGTATATCATTGCACAAATTGCCTGGACGAAACCAGCCATTCTATACATTTCCTAGGTATTGTATAGAATGCCTGCAGTATACACATTGCCCATAACATAAACAAAATACTGTCGTGTGACGTCACATCTCAGTAGCCATTTGTATGGAGCGTTTTGGCCAAAATTTTATTTTACAGTTTTAGGGAATCTTACAGCTAAACCACTGATAAAATAATGTGATTTTAAAGTTGTGATATCTCGATATCTATCAAGTAATTCTTTCAACGATGTTTCTATCATTGAGAGGTTTTTTGATTACAAAAATAAAAAAAAATGTCAAATACCGTATTGGAGTCTCAAAAAGTGCTAGATTTCGCTAATACTTTCAAAATAGGGCTAAAAGTTTTGCTAACTATTTTTCTTATCGATAAAAATTACTATTAAATTAATATTAAATAATACAACACACTTAATGAAAAAAAAAACAGCTTAAATGTCTAAATCGTCATTAGAGGATTCATCGCCACAAAATATTTTACTTCAACTTTTATTCCCTAACTCTATGTTTTACACTCACTTTGTGCTGACGACTTTGATGGCTGTGACTGAGCCCTGTCTATTTTATCAGGGATAGCCTTGCTCAATACAAGTTAGATAATAATTATTTAAAGGGCTAAATGAGCATAAAAAGGGCTTGATCCAGTCCCGAAAGGGCTATGTTGGCAACACTAGATACCATGGTCTCACAGAAAACCGTTAAGGTAGGGTGCACACTAGCGATGGAAATCGATTTTAATTTTTAGCTACTAAACAGTTACTGTAACATCCTAGCTTTCGCAATTGTTCGCACCATCAGGTGATTCATTTCTTAGGCTCCATTTATCACATAAAAAAGATAAATTCGAGATTTTTTTATTTCACGTTAAACTGTCTTGCACTGCCACATTGCATGCCTCGAATTACGAATGGTCCAGAAGTTTACAACCATTGTATTCGTAAGTAACTAACACCTGTAAGACGGTGCATTCATTTATAAGTTAGCCCTGGGGGTCTTTACGATTTTTTATTTAGGGTTGTAAATCAAGGTCCTTAAAATACCGTCATAAACCGACGGACGGACCAATTAAGGCACCTACGTCACGTCTCTGCCATCGTAAACTCAACTAAGCCTTAACAATTCATAGAGTAGGTATTCTATAACAGACTCAAGGTGCCCTCGAGAAAATTTAAGATGTTTCCAATATCTCTTTCACCTTTTATTTTGGTTGTAGCATATTTTTTTGCTTTAGTTAACAACATATTTAAAAACAGGTTCAAATATCGCCTGACCTTGAACGCGAGATGAATGAAGTGCTTTATTATCGCATACATCGATTTGATCCCAAAATAGTAGCGTAAGCTAGAGTTAAATTGTGTAATTCATCATCAGAATATGCCATAGACGCCGAACGAACACAAGTGATCATTATATTCGTCCAGGAGTGAATACATAATTTTTTGAGCTGCGGCGGATCACTCACAATCAAATATGTATCTCAAAGAGTGTAAACGAGGATTAACATTTATACTTTTCGGAATCTAGGCTGTTCGAGGGTTGGTGGGAAGGAAAATCCCCCATGGTCATTAATGAGCGGGATAATACTAATATTAGTAGGGTAAGATACTCTCTACTGTAGCTATAGCTAGGGTTTTTAGTTTAAATCTTGCTCGCCAGCAGTAAAAAATACTTATACATTCTAAAAATTTGCCTTCGAAGCTTCCTCTTCTTCTTCCTAAAGTCTGACAGTTTTTAGTTCCCCTTTACTCTGGGAATCGAAGAAATTGTAACACAATATCCGCCACCGAGCCGTGTGGCAGCTTAGACACAGCCAGCTTTCTGCTACGAACGTCGCCTTCTTCTTCTACGATGGCCGTCACCGAAGCAAAGCAGGGATCAACGTAGCCGCCAGCTAGCTTTGTTAAAGCTGTGTATGTTATGTTATTAGGGTCCGTTTGTGATTAGGGTGACGGGTAGGGCACACTAGCGACGCCAATCGATTTTAATTCTTAGCTACTAAAACGGATCTATTTTAAACAATATCAGGGTTACAATATCTCGGCAAACACGTATACTATTTATTTAATACTTATAGTTAACTGTTTGGTTTGCTTTTGTACTCGAATTTTGGATTACCGCCAAAAGTGGCCGCTTTTGGCGTCAATCAATTTTTCGCGTACAAAAATGGACCCAACATTTGTGTATGATTATTTAATAAGAAGTATAAGTGTTTGCCGAGTAGAGAAGTATGGGTGTTTTCTATGTATTATAAGTATATATTTAAAAAAAAAAGTATTATATGTATATATTTGTAATCCCACTGTTGATTCTGATATCCGTAACAGAGGTGCTTGAGCTACCTATCTCGGAGTCAGATCAACGTATGTGATGTTGTGAAATATTTATTTATTTATTTATAATAGATTAGGTTTAGTAGCTTAAAAATTAATATTGGCGTCGTTAGTGTGTCCTACCCGTCACCTTAACTGAATATAACGATGAAACCGGTTAGAATTTGCATTCGGCCATTTCTTTTCAGTTTACAAAAGTTACGAATGTAATGACAATGTATCTTTATACCTGTGATAATATCACAGATATCCTACACATCACAGATTTATTCGTAGCGAGGGCCCGAGCACTTTTACGACGGCTCCCCTCAGGCGATTTGTCAGAACGAGCTAAACTAGATATGGTCTACGGTTTGCTAGACCACCACATCCGTGAGAGAAAACGTAGAGAAGGAGAAACGAAAATTTGAGTCTCATTTCTGCCGAAGAGCAAACGTCAGTCACATAATGTGACCCACCCATTTTGGAGTGGAGGATGGTAAACCCCACTAGAATAGGGATGTGAGAAATTTCTCCGACCTTAGGAGATTTCGTCTATAGGGCGTAAAAATTGGAGTAACCGACTCAGATACCCCATTATCTCCATTTTATTACTTCACGCGCTTTTATGAGAAGTAGTTCAGTTACTTTTTAGGGGAATAAGATAATCAAATCAAAGTTCTGCAAAAAAGCAGCTGACGTGGATAAAGGACTGTGAGAAACAGTAGGAAGCATAGAGTAACTTATATTATACTGAGAGAGAGGCATCAGTCGGCTACACAGTGCTACTAGCACCATCTAGAGGAACACGACCAATACTCAACGGCTATGTTACTACATAGCCGTTGAGTATTGGACGTCTTCTTGACTGATTCCCAAAGGTACTCCTTTGGGAATCAGTCAAGAAGACGAATAAATTAAATATCAGAAATAATTTTATTTGCTATATAACAAAATTCTTCGTTGCATTATAATTACAATTACCTAATCAAGACGGGAATTAACGAGCGGACCGCTCGTAACCACGGCTGCTGTAACGTAGCCGAAACGTCGAGTAAAATATGTGAGTACACAATGTTGTACCACATAATAAATATCGTGTTAATTTCGCGTCACTGGTTTGTTTCTCATACTATTTTAAAATAAATGCTGCGGCTTGAGGTCATTGTTTCGGAGACACGCTTTACTAGCGCGATGTAAAAAATGCATAGTGTCAACCTTCTTCTTTCTACCACCGGACATTACGGAAGACGACAAGAATCCACCCTTACAAGTTCCACCAGCTCGTACTAAGCGTTTCGCATCTTCTTTCTTGGTACGAACTGCTAAGGAATGGAACAACTTGCCGGCTTCTGTATTCCCAGAGAGCTACAATTTGGGTGTTTTAAGTCGAGAGGGAATAGGCTTCTTCTGGGTAAACACGCTACATCTTAGACCTTATTGTCACTTTCCATCAGGTGAAATGAGGTCCAGTGCAAACCCATTTAATATATATAAAAAAAAAACTATCGTAACAGCGCCGAACCATCTGCGTTGCTTTTAAAGAGCAATAAACGAATTGAATTGAATTGAATTAAAGCTACATCTGCCTTTTACAAGCTCCATCTAACATTATAACATTTTTTTGACAACCAGTGAAATGACCCTGGTGGGAAGCTATCACCGTAGAGTATGTCGCAGATGTGTTCAATACTTACTCGTTAAAGGTGGGAAGGGTAGGTTTTAATGTAACATATAAAAATAGTAAACTGCGCTCGCGGTGTTGCTCACGCAGTTCTAGTGTGCGATAACAAAATTCTGTTAAGTTTTTATCTATATAGACAGCGGCAACGCTTATATGAATTCCTAAAACACTAAAAGCTTGCGCGATGTCATCAACACCCAACGCCATCTATTGGTATAAGTGGAACTAATGTGCTGAAACGAAGTGAGGGCGGGCCATTAGTTTATTATATTAAATGTCATCGTTCAAATTTCAAACCCGCGTTACTACCCTTTAGGGATTGATATTCAAAACTTGTGCCCAAACATCAATCTTAAGTCTCTTCCATTCATCATCATCATCATTTCAGCCAATGGACATAGGCCTCCCCCAATGCTCTCCACACAGATCGGTCCTGTGCCGCCCGCATCCAATGGATTCCCGCGATCTTCACCAGATCGTCGGTTCACCTTATGGGGTGCCTGCCACGGCTGCGAATTCCTGTACGTGGCCTCCACTCGAGGACCTTTCCGCCCCAACGGCCGTGTGTTCTCCTGTGCCCTGCCCTGCTACTTGAGGCATGCAATCCTTTGGGCTATGTCTGTGACCTTAGTTCTCCTGCGGATTTCATCATTTCTGATACCATTACTAAATAGCAAAAAAATTCTTACTTTTTGTTTCAAGTTAAAGAGTCTAAACACACATTTTCGCATTCCTAAAATCAAAGATTTTTTGCCTCATTCTTACAGGACTGGTCTCTGAAATGTACCTACGGGCAGCATCAAAAGTACTGAACACTTTGGTACCATGTCGAAGTAACATTTTTCACGTACCCCTTACAAACTGACTATAATGTTAGTTAGTTACTTTTATTTGTTTATTCGTTTTAGGTGTAAAAAAATAGCTACCAAAAATATCAAAGCAAAGTGAATTCTCAATACCTACAAAGTTGGCATTGAAAAAATAAGCAACTTCAGAGTTTAGACAGTCTAATGACCAAACTTTGGCGACCTCACGCCAGACTTGTCAGAAGATGGTAGAGTTTAAAAAAAGTTTAAATTAAAGTTGTTCAAGTTCAGTTTTCAAAAAAGGCACGTGGTAGTGACACGATATACCTACTTTTATTATTTGATAGAAATGGGGTGAGCCCTGCGTCTCATAGCCACTGCGACCAGTAGATGATCTATTGTGGCAGCCCCGTAACCTATTACAGCACCTCATGTAGCTCCAGTTCCAGGATAAACCCGAGAATGGAGCTGATGGGGGAGCTCTTGATCTCGTCAGCTGAGATCATGTGTGCTCCCAGCGGTGCAGCGCTATGCACTCGCCGACTACGTGGATAATCATTTCCTCGTCCTCGCGACAGAACCTGCAGATTTTGGTATCTGAAAGGCCCATGTTGTGCCGGTGCTTGTTTAATTTGCAGTGCCCTGTGAGGGTCCGAGTGAGTGCCCTAACATGTCCTCTACTCAGTTTTATTATTTACGATATACCTACAGTACTATTTTAAATTTATTTACTATTGGACTTGATTTATACCACCACTAGATTTTACTCTCGGCTTCGCTCGCGTTAGGAAGAGATAAAAAGTAGCTTAAGGTGACGGGTAAGGCACACTAGCGACGCTAATCGATTTCAATTTTTAGCTACTAAACCGGAACTATTCTAAACAATTTCGGGATAACAACCTCTTGGCAAACACTTATACTATTTATTAACCACTAGCTTTTGCCCGCGACTTCGTCCGCGTGGAATAGTGACTTCCGGCAGATTTTTGGTTTTTCCCACATAGTTCCCGTTCTTGCGGGATTTTCGGAATGGTCGAGTTTCCGCAGAATTTTTAGGATAAAACCTATGTTTTTTTTTCGAGTTCCAAACTATTTATATCTGTACAATTTTTTAAGTAAATTAAATTATTATAGAACTTCTGCATATACTACATTTTTTGTTTTATTGTCTTGTGGCAGAAGAATATATTGATTTTCGCCACAACCTGATCTTGATAAGGCGACGTATAACTGGCCGTGCGAAAAACAGTCTTGGCGTAAATCGATCCCCACGTGTTTGAATGTCTGCCCCTGTGATTTATTTATTGTGACTGCGAAGGATAATTTAATCGGAAATTGTATTCTTTTAAAATTGAAAGGTAAGTCGTTGGGTATCATTGGGATGCGGGGTATGAGGACTGTTTGACCAACTGCTGGACCAGTCAAAACTATTGCAACGATGACGTTATTGCGCAGAAATTTTACTTGAAGTCGGGTCCCGTTGCATAAATTTGGTGGTTTGAGATTTCTTAGTAAAATGATTGGGGCACCTATTTTTAAATTAAGAGAATGTGGGGGAAGGCCGCTTGGGTTCAAGGAATTGAGGAACTCCTGTGGGTAATTAACTACATCTTCTTGATCCATCACGGTATCAATGGATGTGTAGGTTACAATATCTCCTGGGAGTTTACTTAAAATTATATCATTTATTTCGTCAACGTTACTATTTCTTGCCGCCAATATTGCTCTTTGACACATCCATTGGTGGTCCTTGTTTTCTATTTGGCTGATGTCAGGGTATACCTTAGTTATTAATTCCTCGATGTTACCCACTTTTACTCCTAAATCGCAATCAATTTCAATTTTATTATTAGAATGAGGTATTTTCCCGTCTCCTACAGAAAGTAATTTTGACGGGAAAGTTATACTACCTCCCCCCAAATAATTAATAACTAATAATTAATTAGCGCTGTATTCAACCGTTCAGTAGGGAGCCGACCGCGCGAGTGAGCCGCGCGGCATGGTATCTCGTAGAGCTGCACCCCCCTCCCGGCTTGCCCGCAAGCACCGCCTCTCTCCCGCCGCGCCGGCCAGCGCAGTGAGCGCAGAGAGCGAGTTGGTTTTGTTTCGGAGTTATTTATCATTGTAATCTTTAAAGTTTTTTGTTGAAATTAAGCTATGTCAAAGACAATTTTATTCACAATGAAGTACTCTTAACCAACAACATATTTATATTTATATTTGAATAAAGATTAATATTATTATGTTGATACAACTTAAACAAATTATTTCGACCAAATTTGGTACCATAAAAACGGTCATTGTGACTAAACCTTAAAAGATAGACATATGCCGTCGCGGACTTTTTTTTAGATCATGTATAGAGGAATAATTCTTTCATACATATTTTTTGTGTATCTTGAACCGTTTTCGCAGCGCACGCAAAGAAAGCCTTCAAAAATGAATAATTTTCCCCGTTTTTTACACATTTACCGCTCTGTCTTTGCTCGTATTGGTCATAGCGTAATGTTATTTAGCCTATAGCCTTCCTCGATAAATGGACTATCCAACAAAAAAAGAATTATTCAAATCGCACCAGTAGTTTCGGAGATTAGCGCGTTCAAACAAACAAACAAACAAACTCTTCAGCTTTATTATATTAGTATAGATTCACAAATGTTGGATCTGTTTTTGTACGCGAAAAATTGATTCACGCTAAAAGTGGCCGCTTTTGACGGTAATCCAAAATTCGAGTGCAAGAGCAGACCAAACAGTTAACTATAAGTATTAAATAAATAGTATAAGTGTTTGCCGAGAGGTTGTAACCCTGAAATTGTATAAAACAGATCCGGTTTAGTAGCTAAAAATTAAAATCAATTGGCGTCGCTAGTGTGCCCTACCCTACCGTACCTTAAGTTACTCTCCATCCATTCAATATCGCCACTAAAATAACGTTACATTCATTACAAGAAACATGGTACATGGTAAGTTGTTACATTTACAAGAAACATGGTACATGGTAAGTTGTTACATTAACAAGAAACATGGTACATGGTAAGTTGTTACATTTACAAGAAACATGGTATATGGTAAGGTGTTACATTTACAAAAAACATGGTAGATGGTAAGTTGTCACATTAAATAATTGCAATTAAGTACTCCTCAATAGAATAGAAGCATTGTTCTTCCGTCCGTCCGTCCGTTCGTTGCTCCGTTTTGCCGTGAAGGCCTGGTAAACAGACAGACACACTTGCTCTACATATCATCGTCATCTTCAGCCCATTTAAGTCCCCACTGTTGGGGCACGGGCCTCCCTCAATCACATGAGCGGTAATTGCCATACTCTTCTTCAAAAATTTTTTTGAATTCGGTTAAAAATGAGAAAACCACCTCTTTAGGAGGTGCGACTGAATTCGAACCAGATTTTTTTTTGTTTTACTATACAAAGTAAAACATAAAAAATATCTGGTGGAAAAGAGAACAAACGCTGTCAAGTTGTCAACCCTGACCCGTGAGAATCTAAGTTAACAGTTGCTAAAATATAATAATGCCAACTGTTAAATTGAAAGTGTGCCTCAAAACGTTATAGGTGGCTAAATACGTAATTCATAGTTCTGCGGGATTTTTCGCTCACGGATTACTCGATTAATGAATATTTTATTCGCCCGATAATCGATAGAAGTGATTCACGATATTCCGTTGAAAGCCGATTCTATTTCAAGCCTGGTAGGGATGTGTTGGATTTTTGGTTTAGCATTTTTAAATGTCAGGAGCTTCGCTTTTAAAATACTAACCAAAAATCCATGCATCTCTGTAGTAGCGCTATGCTAAAATAAATGTATGTATTTTTGAACGCTCTTCAGCATGAATGGGCCGGCCCTATCGGAGTAATACCACTGCCTCACAGAAAACCCGTCGTGAAACAGTGTCTATGCTGTGTTTCGCTGCGTGAGTGTGGGACCCAATCCAAGGTAAGGGGGGTTTAAAGGTTGGGAGCGCACACTCCACTTGTGTTGCGGGTATCCATAGGCAGCGGCAATAGCTTAATATCAGGTGATCCGTCTGCTCGTCTCCCACCTCTGATATAAAAAATATGGGTACTTCTTATATTTGTTAGTATGGTTATTTTGGTAGTATAGGGGGACTAAATGGCGAGTCATGGTGGGTAAAATAGAGAGGAGTCGAAGTGTTGGAAGAAGGAAAAAGTCGTGGCTGCGTAATATAAGGGAGTGGACTGGCATCGCATCAGTTGAACGGCTGTTTCGTCTCGCAATGAACAGAGAGGAATTTTGGAAAGCTAATGGCCAACCTTCAGAACAGAAGAGGCACTCAAAGAAGAAGAAGAAGAGGAAATGGCCAATAACGCATTAGCGACCCCTGTGATACTTCCCTTTAGGCGACCCAATTGCCCGTTTCTCGACTCTAGCATAAAAAAGGATAGTTCAGATAGTTGAGTAGCGGGTAATTTATGTAGTTAATATCAAACAAAAGTTCTTTCAGTGCAAAACTTCGACTGGATCCGCACATTTGATTCTACAGTTTGTTTTTCTTGGCGTTCATATTGGATTTCGGAATAACTGGACGGTTTTATTGCTTTAAAATTAAATAATTAAACAATAAAACACTTTAACAAATGACACAACGGGTTACAATATATTTTGGTTTGAAATATAATAGGTAAAGTTGTAGCGAGACGCGCGTAATGTGCACAGGTTGCAATGATTTCTACACTAGGCTAGGAATTTATCACTTTACGATATGCGACTTATATCAACTACAGACGATTGCCAAATAGTATTTATTTTAATTATGATTCTAATTTCAAGGTCCTATCCTACATAGTTTTTTAGATTTTCGCGTTGCATTATAACTATAATGTATCAATACGGGGATTAACACGATATTTATTATGTGAAATAACATTGTGTACTCACATATTTGGCTCGACGTTTCGGCTACGTTTTTTTTATTTTTATTTTTTTTTTCTTTACATTGAACCGAGTAGGTACAATAAAAAATGTTGTATGGTACAACTTTACCCTCGTACCGTCTTACTGTTACTTGAACATACATAATATTATACCTTTTTCATTCAGGCATTGACAAAATAGCATGCATATACAATTTCACAATGGAAATAACCTTTATCTAACGTTTTATTTATCAACATTTACAATAATATAGCTTATACATCAGAATAGCACTTAGTTTACAATTTATAAAAAATATAATTTACTGTGAGGATTGTCCAAAATATGACGGTAAGTAACACTGCGCGAAGCCGCGGAGGCGGCCGCTAGTTGGTTGTAAGTTGTAAATTAACAAGTACATAACAATAAAGAAACAAAAATATTTTTAAACTATTTTGGCGGTACACAGAACAAAAGTGATTTACCTTCCGTGCTAGTCGATGACTGTGTTACGGCAAGGTAAGAATCTCGTCCTAGGAATTTTAACCTTTTCCAATAGGAACTTACAGGCTAATTTGCGATAGTGCACTAGCACTTCACGTTTGAATAGAAAAAAATGTCGATGCCAGTGACGAGTTTTTAAGCGTAAACATGTAGTATACGCAAAATGAACAGATAGAAACACAATGTAACTACATTATGTTTACGAATAGATTTATATATATATTATATATATACATATACATATATATAATATATATATATATATATATATATATATCCATAAATATATATAATGTATATATATAAGAAAATAATATAATAAAATAATGTATCAATAAAAGAAAATTAATATAGTATAATATAAAATCAACAATGATATACCTACCCATTAAATATGATATTTATGTATTTTATATACTTATCTAATATTTTAAAATTTATTTAAGTATTTTCAATATATTTTCTGTCTGTTCGTAGTTTAAGCCACCCAAAAATTCATCAAATTGTCTTCTTACAACCAAAACTTGTCATTTCTTTTTAAAGACGTTTCGGCTACGTTACAGCAGGCCGTGGTCCGCTCGTGACCATGTCACAATGTTGTTTCACATAATAAATATCGTGTTAATCCCCGTATTGATACATTATATTCCTATCCTACATATTATGCAAATAACATATGCATAATATTTAGGATAGGACCTTGAAATTAATCTTTGAGAGGGTTTGTGTATGAGTGAATGTGTGTGTGTATGTGAGAATTACTTGGCAATAATGTATGGAAAAACTAAACAGGAGCTGGTAGCTCAATATATTAGTAGAGCGATGGGGGGGGGGGGGGGGGGGGTATCTTTATCTTTTCTATCCAGCTAATGCCTTTCATTCTTCGCCAACACCACATCTCGGAAGCCTCTAATCTCTCTCTGTCTCTTTGTTTCATTGTCCACCTCTCTCAACCGTATAGAGCAATGCTCCCGATGTATAATTTTAAAAGTTTTTTCCTCAGTTTTAGCGATACGTTTAATTTAAATAGGTTCTTTTTACTGTTAAATGCTGTTTTTGCCATGTTGCCATGGCAAAAACAGTTTTCTTCTTCATTCTTGCTTTCATGTCTGGTCATCTGGAGTCAAATGTTATTAAACTGCCTGGATATTTAAATGAACTAACTTGCTCTAATTGCACAAAAGCCTATTAATACAAGAAATATAATGTGTATAAGTGCCAATTTAGGCGAAGGGTGCCGCACACAAGTGATGCTAATTGATTTAATTCTTTAACAACTAAACTCGATCTATTTTCACCAATTGTAAACCGTCGGATACTGTACCGGATAGTATACACACCTGTATACTATTTATTTAATTTGAGCTTTGGTCTATTTTTGTACCCGAAAAGCGCCCACTTTTGGTGTGCAATGTGAATCAACGTTTCGAGTACAAAAACAGATCAAACATTTTTGTGTACGATTATTAAATAAATAGTATACCTACATGTTTATCGACGCTCGATACTCGGCGTCTCGAGCGACTCGGCGTCGCTAATATGCGGTACTTATTTTCATGCTAAAGACGACAAATCAACAAGCGAGTCACCTGATGGAGAGTAATCAAAAGCGCTCGTAAACATCCATGAAATCAGAGAGATCACTAATGTGTTGCCGGCCTTATTAAAAAAGAATACGCTCTTCTTTTGAAGGTCCCTAAGTCGTAGCCGTCTGGAAATACTCCTGCAGCCAAATCGTTCCACAGAACTGAGGTACGTGGTAGAAAGTTTCGCGAGAAACACACAGTATTAGACCGCCATCCATCGAGATGATGGGGATGGATTGACCTTTTGCCTTAAAACATGGCTGCGATCCAAACAAATGAATCGTGACTGTAAAAATAATGCCTATAGTATTGTTAGAAAGCTATTTTCTATGGAAACTTTTCTATAGAAAGTTCGCATGTCAATAGGCCCTTATCGTAACTTAATGAGAAAATAGTGTAGCATCCCTACCGAGTAGAATTAAATTGTGCGTTGTGCAGGAAATAAACGCCAATTACCTTTGCTAAAAACATTTGTGTTACGATAATGCGTACAATGGACAACATTTCAAAATTGCTAAGCTCTGAAACAAAAAATACCATTTCTTTATTTACTTTTCCGCTGCTCGAATATATATTTATTCATTTTTTATATTGCTTATTTACTGAGAAAAAAATTAAAAACTAAAAAACGTAAGATGACGTCATCGGACGGCAGAATGTAAAATATTTCTTTGCTTAGCACATTATAGTTTTAAATTTACGTAATGCCAAACTCATGACATGTAACTGTCAAAAAAAAAAGACAACTTGTCAACGTTGAATGTATGAATGACGTTGACAATGTTGACACTAGTATTATTTACCTTTGACAGTAGTACCTTTTTTTTATTAAAACAATGATAAGCAAAGGAATATCGTTGTATTCAGCCGTCCGATGACGTGATTTGGCGCTTACGTCTATTTAGAATAAAAAGAATTTCAATAATTATTTTATGCATGAAAATGGACAAATATGGGTCTGTTCATTTTATGTCTACTTTCATATAAAAAAACAATATGGACATGTTAAAAATTTGAAATGTTGTCCATTATTCAATTTCTGTTTGCCTTAGTTTCAGATCTTATATTTTAAAGCTCAAAGACAATTTTTGGATTGAAAAATATGGTGATTTTTAAGAGGAGTCTTACGGTCCAGTGGCTACTCTGCCGCTGCCATTTGATAATTTAAGAGATTAAATGAAAAAATGTTCAAGACATTTAACGTAGAAAAGTATTTCAGATTTTGAAGCTTATTTTTTACGCGACATCATGGACTAATTATGCATTAGTCCTTGACGCTATGTCACAATGTAAAAATGGCAATTAAATACTTTTAAACACTGAGGACACTAATTAAACCTCTTTTGGCCAAGATTTCAAAAATCCCTAAAATATACGCAATGAGTTAATACTCAATCATCATCATCATTTCAGCCAATAGACGTCCACTGCTGGTCATAGGCTTCCCTCAATGTTCTCCACAGAGATCGGTCCTTTGCCACCCGCATTCAATAGATTCCCGCGATTTCCACCAGATTGTCGGTCCACATTGTGGGGGCCTGCCACGGCTGCGACTTCCTGTACGTGGCCTACACTCGAGGACCTTTCCACCTCAACGGCCGTCCGGCCGTCTGTTCTCCTCGCTACATGCCCTGCCCATTGCCATTCGAGGCATGCAATCCTTTGGGCTATGTCCGTGACCTTAGTTCTCCTGCGGATCTCATCATTTCTAATACGATCACGCAAGGAGACTCCGAGCATAGCCATTGCTCTCTGGGTGACTTAAAGCCTCATGAATGGGCAAATTGTACTTGTTCCAAGTATATTAGATACATACAGCGGAATGTGCCATTTTCGGAAAAAATGGCACATTCCGCTGACTTCTAGTTCCATGGTATTTCCACGCTGAGGTCTAAAGCGTGGCTCTGGACGTAAATGGGAATGACAAGCATAGATGACGGAAATATAGGACAAAAATCTATGATGCAACATTAAGAAGGCTGAATACCCTTCATACAATACCTTTTGAGTATTATTGAACTAATTTTATCAATAGCCGTTGAATAAAGAGCGTAGATATTAGATTAATGTATCTACTAGATACATTTGTTACGCTGACAAAGTGCCAATACTGATGACAATTCACGGGGTCTTTTCATAGGCCAGGGCGGCCTTTATTGGCCGGTAATATATTCTAAGCGGACGTAAAGATTGTCAATTGGGGGCGCCGTTGGGTGGAGTGGTGGCCACACGTTCTCGCTTAATGGGACTGTATTGGGCTTTGACGGATTGATACACGCAGCTGTAGGGTGTCTGTGAAATGGTTTTGAGAAAATAATATCAGGGTACTTTTTTCCTCAGAATGGGAAAAATAGTTCAACGGTTTTCGTTAGATGGAGCGTAAAAAAGCGGATGTAGCTGTTAAAAGCAATCAAGCAGATGGTTCGGCGTCGTTTCGGTAGATGTCACTACATCGCACTAGTAAAGCATGTTTCCAAAACAATGACCTCATGCCACCTGCCCACATTAGCAATCTTAATAAAGGGAATATAGTATAGAAATTAAACCAGAGATCTAGAAGGTAATGAGAGATTTGTAATATAGCAAATTAAATTAATTCTGATATTTTATTTGGTCGTCTCCCTGACTGTTTCTCAAAGGTAGCCGTACTACATAGCCGATGAGTATTGTTCGTTTTCCTCTAGATGGCGCTAGCACTGGCTGCCTTCTACCTCAGTATATATAAGTTACTCTATGAATAATATCCTTCAACCGATTCGGCTACGGCGGTCGTCAATTATTAGCCACTTACACAGGATATGTGGTAGTGCTCAAGTAGAGCAATTTGTATTTAGGTTTTTGAGATAGGTCTTCTAGAAGACGGCCGTTGGGCCGGAAAGGTCCTCGAGTGGAGGCCAAGGAAGTCGCAGCCGTGGCAGGCCCCCCACAAGTTGGACCGACGATCTGGTGAAGGTTGCGGGATTAATTTGGATGCGGGCGGCACAGGACCGATCTGTATGAAGAACATTGGGGGAGGCCTATGTCCAGCAGTGGACGGCTATTTGCTGAAATGATGATGATGATGAGCCGATAGGTCTTGTAAAATAGCACCTTTACTTGACTGGCCCGATCCTCAGACTCCTCCGATAAAATCGGTAATTCATTTGTTGGCTTAAGTATTAAGATATTCAATAAGCTCCCACAAAATGTCATCGCTGGATAAGTTTAAGTAAGTCTCATATTAAAACCTGCCTAATGAAGAAAGGTTACTATAGTGCAAGACTATTTAAATGATACGGGTTCTTGGTCATGTTCATCGATTGGTCCTGAGTTGTTATTAATAGTAGTCTGTTAACTTTGATAATTGTATTTTTATTCCTCTTCTCAATTGAAACTCTGTAACATCAATATTTGTAAAGAGTGACTACTGAGTTTCATGCCAGTCGATGGTGTCTTCTCCGAACCAGCGGTAGATGATAATATGTGTACCTATTTTGACATTCATAAGTGTTCTGTATGGACCTGAATTGAATAAAGATTTTTTTATCTTTATCGAAATTTTTTTCGACTCTTCATACAAGCAATACATACAATGACCTAACCGACTTTGTATGAAAAGTTGTTTTTTTTTTAATTTGAATTTCAAAAAGTCATAGAAGAAATGTTGTGCAGAATGGTTCGGCAGAACACGTGGTTTAAGGGATGTAAATGTTCACAAATACAACCTGCAAAGTAGTATGCCTATTTATAAGAAACATCATTGATGGTCGCCCTACCGGCGCCCATCGTAAACGCTACTACGACGCAACAGTAAACTTGCGCCTCTGAATATTTGATTTCGTTGTTTCGTGTTAGTATGATTTGCACTCCGCCCACACACGAATACTATATGGATATAACAGTGACGAACAGTCAGACCGCGGCTGGTCGTAAAAAGTAATAAACTGGGTTTTTCTGGAGATTTGAAATATTTCTTTTCCGAATTTAGGTGCTTTCGATTTGTTGCGTGACATGAGTTGTGTTGTAGTCTACACCATGACATAGATAGGTATATTGTTTTCAACTTTCATGGTCTTTCGTAGGTCCGAAAAAATTGATAGTGAACCTTGGTACCTCAGGTGCGCGTAGTAAAAGACTGCGACTGGTAGACCGATTGGTCTGCCAGTAACATCTTACCCGCAAGAACTTCAGTTACTCCATGACCATGGCGCTTGCAACAGTGCCGAAATATCGGAAACTCAAAAATAAAGTACATGGTAAGGTCAAAAATAAGTACAAGTTGTTGCGGGTAAGATGTTACTGGGTAGTGAACACTGCCCCTGGTGGGAGTGTTGCGGGTTCAATCCCCGCATATTACAAAACTGTGTGTTCATCAACATCTCTGTTTGTATTGGTCCTCGGTGTTTTCCATGTATGTATTTAGAAAGGAAAAGTAGACAAGCGTCCGTGGCACTCACTTAGCTGGTCTCACTGAAAACCAGCGTCATTGGCCTTTGTCTGGGCCGCGACTCAAGCTGAGTGAGGGCCATTTATACTAGACGTCATAACACAATATTCATTTGGCACTACCTAGACATGATTGAATATATTTTTGTTTTTATTTATATGTATTTTAATTGTTTTCTGTTTGTGCCAATTTGTGTTTAGTAATTTGTGCTGTACCTATGCCCTATGTTGTGATGTCTATTATAATAAATGTTTTTCTTTCTTTCTAAATGTATTTGTAATTCCGCTGTTGGTTTTTATATCCGTAACACAGGTGATTGAGTTACCAATCTCGGAGATGGATCAATATATGTAATGTTGTGAAATATTTATTTGTACCTAAAATTACCTATCTGATTCGAATTCCATAAGAGTCCATTCCAACCCAACCAACTTGTAGATATTAATTTAGGATGGTTGTGGGTCTGTTTGAGGTCAACCTTGTTAGCCATTATTCTTTTGTGCGATCATGAACGCAGCGTATTTCCGGTTGTATCAAAAGCTTCGGCTGACAGGGTAATCTTGTAGCTTGAACTAGGATTTAGTTTTGGTAAATACAAGTTAGTATAATGCTTAGGAAAATCAGACAAACTGGATCATTCATCTATTGAAAGTATCTAATATTTGAAAAAGTATATTAGACATGGAGTATTTGCTATAAATTGTTCCATCACCGCCGAACTAGTGGTAGAAAAAATTATATTGATTTGAAATATACAGAGGTGTTTTTTTTCATGAGATAAGTGGCACACGAGCATACGGATCACCTGATGGTAAGAGATTATCGCCGTCCATGGACAACCACGACACCAGTGGAGTCACAAGTGCGCTGCCAACCTTTTAACTCGCCTTTCCTCTGGATTAGGCCTCCGGTGTCCTCACACACGCAGCGAAACTCCGGTTTTCTGTGTGTAGCCGGGCTATTCATGCAGAAGCGCAGCTCTCCCAAGGTCGAATTTTGGAATTACATACTCGGAATCCGTTCTACAACCATCAATTCTAGAAGAAGTTTACGTAGATTAGTGGATAAGAGCGTGAGCTGTGTGGTCCCCGGCAGAGTAGAATAGGCCACCCTCACTCTTACCGAGGTGTCGTAAAAGGCGACTAAGGTAAAGTTGCTGGCATGATCATCAGCACCCAGAGAAGGAAAACTCTGCATTTATACCAAAACCCTCGCCAACCCGTCTGCCAAGCGTGGTGAGTATGGCAATTACCCCTCATGTGATTAAGGGAGGCCCGTGCCCCAGCAGTGGGGACTTAAATGGGCTGACGATGACGATGAGTGGATAAGAAAGATCTTAACCCACCGTCACTGTATGTTGCCAGACCACACTTTTATAGGTGAGTGAGACCCTTATCTGTTATGATAACAAAAATGTTTCCCAAAATTTAATGCATCACGTCTTTTATTGAACACATCAGCTGTTTATTTACCCTTTCGGCTCAAACTATCGGGCCGCGGTAACAACAAAATGAAAACTCTTTATATGTAATATGTATACAATCGCCTTTGATTTGGAAGGGAAAATATTTTCCCTCTTGGAATGTGTGCTTGTATGAATATATTCTATTGAAACTGGCTTACTTACCGAAAAGGTGGGACTATGAATGCCAACTGTTGGAGAAATGAGTAAAGAATAAAAGGGCTTACCGCGTTTGTAGTAACACATTTTTTTTGTTGATATGTGCAGTTGCACTGAACTAATTTGGAAGTGAGTGAACAAAAGAATGACGCAAAAATCCATCTGTAGTTAACAGGCTTTCGAATCGTATGGGTACTTTGATTTTCAGTCATTGTTTTGTCCCGGTTGCAACCAAGCTGTTGCTTCGGAGCCCGGGATCCGCTATGCTTCGATTTTCGGTAATTGTCATTTATGTTATAGATACAACGTTTGACTGCCTCGGTGGCGCAGTGGTTAGTGGGTCGCACTTTAAAGCGACGGCCGCACGCAAGAGGTCCCGGGTCGGGCCAAAAATTTGTACCTAAGTTTTCGGTAAGAAATTCTTAGTGGCAGCCCGGAGTCTGGAAATTGGCGGTCTTGTACCCCAGTGCCTCGGAAAGCACGATAAGCCCTATGTTCCTGCGCCCAATCCCTCTCTGGTCGTGTCACAGTAGTGTCCCATCGGAATATTAGGATTAGGGAATAGAGAGTGCACTTGAGTTTGCGCACACACTTGAGCACTATAATATATCCTACGTACGTGGCTGATCGTTGAGATTGGCCACCGTAGCCGTAATTGGTTGGAGGATATTATTATTACGTTTATTCGCATTAAAAAGCAAACACACGGAGCAGTATAGATGTAAGTACAAAAACCGAGAAGGGTTTTACGCCTCATTAAAATTATACATTTAATAATATAATTTGTAAAAAGCTGGATTGGCTTACACACCACAAGTATGATTGATTAGTAATAATTAGTAAGTACTAACATAGTATTTAATATTGTTACTAACACCTATATGGACTCTGTGGTCTGAAATAAAGCTTCAATCGACTTAAAGTTATTACCGTACTAAAGCTCATGTTAAAAGGCAGAGTAGAATAGGCCACCCTCACTCTCACCGAGGTGTCGTAAAAGGCGACTAAGGTAAAGCTGCTGGCATGATCATCAGCACCCAGAGAAGGAAAACTCTGCATTTATATCAAAACCCTCGCCAACCCATCTGCCAAGCGTGGTGAGTATCGCATTTACCCCTCATGAGATTGAGGGAGGCCCGTGCCCCAGCAGTGGGGACTTAAATGGGCTGACGATGACGATGATGTTAAAAGGTTAATCTTAAAAGGAGTTAGCACGGTCCAACACGCAATGTTAAAGGTTGTTTCGCACGGTTGAAATCTACTTACCCAGAGACTGTCAGATTCAAACACTGTGTCGAGTTAGTCGAGCTTCCGGGACCAAATACGAGTGGATGCGCGAGAGCAACACGTACTTGGCGCGCTGCCAACGTTGTACCAAGCAATTGAGATTGATGTGGGAAACAATGTTTTGAAGGGTTTTATATGATACCCTTTCACAATATTCAAACGCAAATATAAAAAGTGCAATGATGGAAAAAAGATACTTTTTATAGCACAAAAGGTTTACAGATCTTAATGCTATAAGTAGTCATAGGTAAATACAATCTCGGCGGTCTTATTGCTAATGCGATCTCTTGAGGTCGAACTACTAGTGGTTTGGTTACTTTGTGATATGAAGACTTTTAAGGCGTTTCTTGTTTTATCACAAAGAATAAACATGGTGTAGAATAGTATTAGTAGAAACTTTGAGTGTGTTCATATCTGGAGCCCAATTCTCGGGCTCGTGATATTTATTTTCATACGACATATGTCACTAAAACATAGTTTTTTTGTATGGTTTTCGGGTGATATCCGCCATATTCTCAAAATATCAAAAGCACGAGAATTGGGCTCTTGCTATAGTCTGTATTTTTTTTCTTTATGGCTGCTACTGTGTTGCCTACGGCGAACACATAATAATTCTGCCAATGTCGAGTGATTAAAGAGACACGTTAATTTAATGGTTACTGACCGGTGTGGCGAGTTCAATCCTTTTGATGTTTATTTTAATTGAGTTTTTCACCAAGCACCATCTAAAACAAAGACCAAACAAAACATACACAAAGACGTCACAATATTAAAGGGAGATTCTCATCTAAAGTCTGTAAAATATAGCTTGTTTAGAATGACAGATGTCACTTTTTAACAAGTTTTATTCTATAGAATTTTATTTCTAGACATAAATATCATTTGTCCGTGACATGAATAGCTATCATTCTAAACTATATTTTACAGACTTGGGTCGACGGCCATTTTTTTCCAATGCAGAGGCGTCACAAAAGGTCCATTCTGAAAACCAGCGCTGCAGCTGGTGTTTGTGGCAGTTTTTTTTATGAGAGAGCGAGCCAAATGAGCAAGCGAGTCACCTGATGGTAAGCGATCACCGTCGCCCATGGACATCAGCCACACCCCAGGGGGAGTGGAGATGCGTTGCCGGCCTTTTAGGAAGGTATGGGCTCGTTTCTTGAAGATCTCAATGTCGTACCGGTTCGGAAATATCGCTGCGGGAAGTTGATTCTCGTCTCGGGTTCGATCCCCGGGTCAGGTCAAAAATTCGTACCTTAGTTTTCGGTAAGGAAATTGTAGTGTCAGCCCGGAGTCTGGAAGTCGGCGTTTCATTGTCGTTGATATTGGCCGCCGCAGCCGCAATCGGTTGGAGGATATTATAGACAAACCGACGTCGTTTGTATTTTTCCCTGATGAAAAAGAAGAAGTCTTGTTCCAATTGGCTCAGTTATCCGCCTTAATGCTGTGTCGAGCAATCAGCTGCGTCTGGCGGAAGTGCGCAGGTGGAGCAACACGTGCCTGGCGCGCTGCCAACAGCGCGTCCGCATACACTAGGCGATTTAGATTGATGTGGGGAATATTTTGCGAGCAATGGTAGCTCAGTCCATAGAGTTCATGGTTAGGATTCTCACAACATCTCATAATTTCACCTGATTCCGTACTAAGTAGCTTAAGCACTTGTGTTACAGATATCAGACAACAGAGGAACACAAATATATACTTAAATACATATATTACACCCAGACACCGAACAAACACAAGTGTTCATCGCACGAATGTTTGTCCAGGGTGGGGATCGAACCCACGACCTTTGGCGTAAGAGACAGGGTCACTACCAATTGCGCCATCCGGTCAGTCATCACAGGTCAGGATCTGTGCATTGACCTCTGGATTTTTTAAATCTATGTGCATATTTCTATAATAGGCTTGGCGGTAGCATATTGAGAAAACCTGCATGCCTTGGATAGTTTCTCAAAATTGTAGTGTGGATACTTACAATATTTGAAATAATACCTCTGATACAATGGTTGCGGGTTCGATCCCCGCACAGTACAAACATTTGTGTGCATGAACATGTTTGTTTGTATTGGTCTGGGTGTTTGCTATGTATTATAAGTATGTATTTACAAAAGAAAAGTATTATAATGTATATATTTGTAATCCCACTGTTGATTCTGATATCCGTAACACAGGTGCTTGAGCTACCTATCTCGGAGTCAGATCAATGTAAGTGATGTTGTGAAATATTTATTTATTATTATTTATTATTTATAATGATAATTGGATAATCATTATTTCAAATACTGTACGAGTAACCGTGTGTAAAGTCACCCAAAGAGCGATGGAGAGGGCTATGCTCGAGTCTTTTTACGTGATCGTATCAGAAATGATGAGATCCGCATAAGAACTAAGGTCACAGACATAGTCCAAAGGATTGCATGCCTCAAGTGGCAATGGGCAGGGCACATAGCGAGGAGAACAGACGGCCGTTGGGGCGGAAAGGTCCTCGAGTGGAGGCCATGTACAGGAAGTCGCAGCCGTGGCAGGCATCCCACAAGGTGGACTAAAGGTTGGTTGTAATTATCAGTCTCCCTGAATCCGAGGATCATGTTCCAAGTGGAGCCAGCTCCAAAGCGTAGCTTTGCAACTGGGAAATACACACTATGAAGAGATGAGGAACAGGATTTTGGCCAAGAACATTTCCCCACACAGCGGCGTAATACGGGGGAGCCACGCTTCGGCATGAATGGTCCGGCTCGACCATAGTGATACCACGGCCTCATAGAAAACCGGCGTGAAGCAGCACTGCGCTGTGTTTCGCTCCGTGAGAGAGGGGTACCCAATCCGGGGGAAAGGGAGGTTTAAAGTTTGGCAGCGCACTTGTGACTCCACTGATGTCGCGGGTGTCTATGGGCGGCGGAAATCGCTAACCATCAAGCGATACGTCTGCTCGTCTGCTCCCTATCACATAAAAAAAATAGGAGGAGATACCTAATATGTCGAGTTTCATATGACTTGGGACTCTAAGACTAAAGCTTCGTTCACAGAAGACTCTCTAGCGATTTCAGTCTGACTTCCCATTTCATCGAATTAGCAAAGCTTATGCTTTGATGTTGGTTCCTGTCACACTAAGTCCCTGGGGCCGTAGCCTCGCGATACCCCCTAGGCCCCTGTCTCAGCCCGTTTCAACGACACACTGGCCGGTTCACTTTGTCGATTGCACTCAAGGTACAGTGCATAGAACAGTGCTATCAAAACACCAGCTTTCTAGATTGGTTTTCTCTGATTTCATCATCAACCTATCGCAGTCCACTGATGGACGTAGGCCCCTCCAATGGTTCGCCACTGTGATCTATCCATGGTTTCTCAGATCGTCCCCCCACCTAGCCAGAGGGCGCCCTACATTGCCAAGACGCGGTCTCCACTATAGAACTCGTTTACCCCATCGGTTGTTAGTTCTGCGGTTAATATGGCCAGCCCACTGAAACTTAAGCTTGCTAATCCGGTGAGCAATGTCGATGACTTTGGTTCTCTGCCGGGTCACCTCATTTTGGATTCGATCTCGGAGAGGGACGCCGAGCATTGCTCGTTCTATAGACCGCTGAGTGACCTTTAACTTGTGGACCAGCCGTAATTGTCCACGTTTCGGCTCCGTATGTCATGACATTCTCTGATTTACACTAAATAAAATGAGGAGTAATCAAACTGGTTAGTTAATTTATTTGTCGATTGAACTCGAGCAAGGATGGGAAAACTTGTTCTTTCGTGTGCCAATTTTTACTAACGATATTAATAGTGGGCTAACAGTGACTACAGTGTCTCTTCAAATATCGGCTTCATCCTTGCACTTCCCCGAGAGAAGCTGTGATTTTGGGCCCTGCACTAGAGTCTAGGAGAACAATGGATGTATTTCATAGTTGTGCCCTTTTGGTCAGCGGATAGACCAACTGGAGGAGCTAATCACTTTTCCAGATTTACAGTCTTCCAGCTCAGTGACGATCACATACAAGCCGCCTTGCCTGACTGCCTCGGTGGCGCAGTGGTTAGTGGGTCGCACTTTAAAGCGACGGCTGCGTAAGAGGTCCCGAGTTCGATCGCTGGGTCGGCCCAAAAAATTGTACCTAAATTTTCGGTAAGGATTTTTTAGTGTCAGCCCGGAGTCTGGAAGTTGGCGGTCTGGTACCCCCGTGCCTCAACCTCGCCTGTTGGTCCTGCTACGCCCCTCTCTGGTCGAGTTTAGGAGAACAATGGATGTATAGAACAGTAACTGAGATTCTTAATGATTTATTTTTTTTATCAGGAAACCTGTTTATTTGCCCCAGTTTATTTCATTGATGACCTGGTTTCCTGGGTCGTGCTTAAGTCATCCATAATTATTAACGTCACATGCTAAAGGCGAAGTGTGACATTCTGTGACAAGGAGAACCGTTCACACCACATTTTAAAAACTTGCATTAAAGCTTATGCTTCCTAAGGTGACATTTTAGTTAAGAAACTAGCGTAGGTAAGTAGGTTTACAGCAATAGCTTCATTTGTAAATATTCAGCTATGTAAACTTTATTAAACATCTATATATAAAATAGATGTGGATCTGCCTACTGGTGTGTAATAGTCTACGATTTGTGTCTTATACAAGTGACACATTACCTACCTACGTAATATTTGATGACTCGCTTAGGGAGGGAGGATATCACACATTTATCTATATAATTAGCAAGCTTAAGTGGCAGTGGGCTGGCCATATTAGCCGCAGAACCGACAACCGATGGGGTAAACGAGTTCTGGAGTGGAGACTGCGTCTTGGCAAACGTAATGTAGGGCGCCCTCTGGCTAGGTGGGGGGACGATCTGCGCAGGATGGCTGGCAAGAGCTGGATGCGAGAAGCCATGGATAGATCACAGTGGCGAACAATTGGAGAGGCCTACGTCCAGCAGTGGACTACGATGGGCTGATGATGATGATGATGATGATGATGATCTATATAATATCCTCCAACCGATTACGGCTACGGCGGCCAATCTCAAAAATCAGCCACGTATGCAGGTTATATTATTGTTCTCAAATGTGTGCGCAAACACAAGTGTACTCTCTACTCCCTTACCCTCATATTCTGATGAGTAATCGATCTACCTATATACGTAGATATATTTATAAAAAGAAAGTAGAACTAGTTACACTATTTATAACTCAAGAAGCGCAGGACTCATTTGGCTGAAAATTGATAGAGAGGTAGATACTTATTGAAATTTTGATGACTGACCGGATGGCGCAATTGGTAGTGACCCTGCCTCTTACGCCAAAGGTCGTGGGTTCGATCCCCACCCTGGACAAACATTCGTGCGATGAACACTTGTGTTTGTTCAGTGTCTGGGTGTAATATATGTATTTAAGTATATATTTGTGTTCCTCTCTTGTCTGATATCTGTAACACAAGTGCTTACGCTACTTAGTACGGAATCAGGTCAATGTATGAGATGTTGTGAGAATTATTTAAAAAATTAACTATTGAGTTCCTTGTTAGGTCTACTCGGTAGTAATATTTCGAATCAGCGATATATTGCTTAGTAGTAGTAGAAAAAAAGCTCTGCATGCTTTTTTATTGTATTTTGAACTACTTAATGTATTTTTTTACATGGTCTCCACTATTAATAACCTATCACTTTAGTTCAAAATAAGGGTGAAAGAATGAATTAGGTAACCTCTACTTCAAAGTTTAAAAAATTATAACTAAGTTATTGCCTTTTATACTGTGGTATGTCCCAAGCGGTCGAACGGCTAAAGAAGCGTTTGTAGCGTGTATTTGACTCGTTTCTCGGGGAAAACGCCGTCTATACGAGTAGGTTAGGAGGAAAGCGATTCAGTCGCAGTTGAATCAAAAATATGGCAAGGACTTTTTTTATGCTAGAGGCAACAAAAGAGCAAGCGAGTCACCTGATGGAAAGTAATCATCGCCGCCCATCCGCGAAATCAGAGAGATCGCTAATGTGTGAAATGTTCTTTTTACTGTGGTATATTGCTTAGTATTTAAAATTAGGCAATGTGTAACCCCAAACACAAAACAAAAATGGGATGGGGATCGAACCCACGACTTTGGACGTAGGTATGAGGTCAATATCTTAAACAAATCCCATTCATAATTTCAGCCAATATACGTCCACTAAGACTAATCTCCACACAGATCAAACCTTTGCGGTCCGCATCGAAGGGATTCCCACGACCTTCACCAGATCGTCGGTACACCTTGTGGGGGGCCTACCACGGCTTCGACCTCCAATACGCGGCCTCCACTCGATGACCTTTCTGCCCCACCGGCCGACTGATCTCCTCGCAATCAAATTCTATTAATGAAAATCAAACGTCCTCTTGGTTTAGTGGTTTAAGTGCCGGGCCGTAATCCCCGAGATCACGACCCGGTACTTAAACTTCCAGGGTGCGATTTCCGGGTCCCGAGCAAAACGTAGGTATGTTTGTAATTTTTCGAACATAGCTCAGGTTTATGATCAACGATCATCACCCATTCGCATTAGGCAAGTATGCTAATTAGCCCTAATTCCTTCATAGGAGACTTGATGTCTATGATGGAGGTCTTTGCACTGCAGCAAGCATTTTTTATGGCGGCTATTTAATCCCTGATGCAAAAACGACGAGGTGTTATAAGTTTGACATGTCTGTGTGTGTGTGTGTGTGTGTGTCTGTGTGTCTGTCTATGGCATCGTAGCTCCCGAACAAATGAACCGATTTTGATTTTGTTTTTTGTTTGAAAGATGAATAAGGGGGGAGTGTTCTTAGTTATGTTGAATAAAAATCGATTCAAGATAGCCGCCTTCACAAAGATATGGATTGTATGTTTTAACACAACTCCCTCAATATGGATATCATATAAAAGGGCATTAAAAAGTAGCAGAATATATTTATTGTGACAAATTTCAAATCCAAGATGGCCGCTGTCGGGGATTTTTTAAATATTATATTTTTTATATTTATATTATTAAATGGCGGCTATTGGAACAAGCGCTCTCAAATAAAGCGCTTTTCCACGCATACCTAGGCCCAAACCAGACGACCTAAAAATCACAGCACACAATCACCCCTTACCATCACTCATCCCCGACACAAATTAAATTACTCGACGTTACTCGCACGTTACCTACACTGAAACTGAAACTCAATCGCCAACGAGGCTCAGGACTAATCAATCAATAAAGTTTCATGTTAATTCATTCAAATTACTTTAATATATTCCCCGGAGTTGCTGAAGTTTCATGATTCATTATTCGGCATTAGCATAGGCGCTGTTGTGTAATACTTGCTTGTTTCCGATTGCGCTACTTAACTGCTTTATAGAATGAGTGATGGCACTTCCCATAGAAATGGGTTATAATATATTCGCAGGACTTTATCTATAAAATTACCGTTTATTTCTAGACACAATAAGTTGTAACTCTAAAGGAGTCGCAAAAAAATTTTCTGCGAAAAAAAAACGCCTTCATAAACTACGAACTAAAAACTGTAAAATAATATTTTTTACACTTTATACACTTCAAATAACATTACAAGATAGTATTTGGCGCCGACTTTTCGGTAAAACTTTTTCTCAAGTGTACCTACTGTTATAAAATTTTATCATCATCAGCCCATTTAAGTCCCCACTGCTGGGGCACGGGCCTCCCTCAATCACATGAGGGGTAATTGCCATACTCACCACGCTTGGCAGACGGGTTGTATGGCGAGGGTTTTGATATAAATGCAGAATTTTCCTTCTCTGGGTGCCGATGATCATGCCAGCAGCTTTACCTTAGTCGCCTTTTACGACACCTCGGTAAGAGTGAGGGTGGCCTATTCTACTCTGCCGGGGACCACACGGCAGATTTGAAGTGTATAAAGTGTTAAAACATTATTTTACACTTTTTAGTTCGTGGTTTATGAAGGCGGTTTTTTTTCGCAGAAAATTTTATTTTAGTGTCATTTTTGACAAACCGCTCTTCTTCCACCCTCGCCAAATAACTAAAAAACGAATTGTGAGAACAGTATTGAAAGAATAGTATTTTTTGTAACCTTTAACTCCTTACCGTTGAGTTGACCTTCCATCATCAGCAGGGCCACAAAATTAATACAGTCAGGCGTAAATACAGGTGCAGTTTTGAAAAAAGATACAAAAACATTACGTGTCCCTATAAAATTTGAGAGATTTCCTTAATTTTTCCAGGATGAGGTACCAATCCGGAACTATATATATATATATATAGTTCCGGATTGGTACCTCATCCTCATCCTATATATAAATATATATTTTTTATGTTTGTTCGCCGATTACTTTGCCATTTATGAACCGATTTAGTTGGAAAGTAGATAGTTCCGGATTGGTACTATCTACTTTCCAACTAAATCGGTTCATATATATGTATACATGTCGATTGAGAACCTCTTTTCTTTGAAGTCGGTTAAAAATTCGCCATACTATATATACCATTATATTGATTAGAGACAATATCTTTAGGTTTATATTAATAGAGATCAGATATAATTGTATTTGTGATGCAAAAAATAAATCTTGAAAATTACCCCTTTTTTACACTTCGCAGAATTTGACGTATTTATCGATTTTGATTGATGATTGCCGCCGCCCATTGACATCCCATTGGCAACGTATGTATGTTGTAGAAGTTATATTACAACAACTTGTACAAAACTACACCACGTGAGATTTCAGCGTGGAATTCTTAGTTGCGTCCAAAACTGTAATCCAAGATTGAGTGGTTGGGAGTCTGTTAACGGGGGAACCAGACCAACTGAATCATGGTTTCTGCACGTTTCAGAAACTATTCGAAACGTGCAGATTTCCTCACTATGGTTTTCCTCACAACCTCACTCACGGTAGAAATACGTACGAGATTTTAAAATCCAACGGTTTTATTATTTTATTTTTATTTAAAGCTGGCGGCTATGCAGGTCCTATTCAGAACAATATCACTGCGTCCAGTTTGATCTATTGTGATCGCCACTGTGCTACATATCAGTCCCAAACCCTACACTTTTCAGAAAGTATATTTATTGTTTGGGACAGATCCCTAGCTTCATTGGGGCTCAAAAAGTGCTTTCCCAGATGTAAGCTACGTTTGCGCAATAGTGGTGCATGCTCGGATTACAAACCACGACCCCCCGCATAGAAGGCGTGTTCTTATCCACTGACCAACCATAGCTGTACAATTTGTATGTAGTACAATCAGCATTATCGAATAAATGAGTTTTGTTTCAAGCCACTTCTGGGTACAGACAACAGCAAAAGTTGATGCACAGTTTTCGCAGCTAGTGACTCTTATGCTCTTCGGAATAAGAACTACAATCTACGAAATATGTGCAGCTACTGCTGTTGACTGTACGTAAAATGTTGGTTCCGATTTAGATTGGCCATTTGAACTTTGAGATTAGCCCGACATAGTTCTAAATTCTATTGCACCTGCAGTTGTTGGGTCAAAGGAAAAGTTTATTTGATTAATAAGTACGAGAAATAGTTTGCAGTGTTGCAACCACGATCAGAAGGCACTTCAGTGACATTGTCAGGGAGCATTGTAAAACATATTTCTATAAGTGTAACTGGCGAGTTTCTTGCCGGATCTTCTTGTCAGAATCAACTTTCCGATTCCGGTGGTAGAATCACATTAAATAAGTTTATTCATTTCTTAGTATATTTTATGTAGTAATTACATATATGTGTATATTTTACTTACAAATAATAATAAAATAATAAATAAATAATAAATATTTCACAACATCACATACATTGATCTGACTCCGAGATAGGTAGCTCAAGCACCTGTGTTACGGATATCAGAACCAACAGTGGGATTACAAATGTATACATAAATTACTTTTTTTTTTTAATATATACTTATATAGAAAACACCCAGACCAATACAAACAGACATGTTCATGCACACAAATGTTTGTACTGTGCGGGGATCGAACCCGCAACCCTTGGACCAAAGGCAGCGTTCACTACCACTGTTCCAAACGGGTCGTCAAATAAATAGTTATACTTTCTAATATATGACGATTTGAAAGTGCTGTATGTATACAAGCCTATGCAAATAAAGATATTTTGAATTGAATTGAATTAGAATGGAATTGAAATATGCAAAAATGTCAAAACAGCATTAGCTGCTAAGGAATGGAACAACTTGCCGCCTTCTGTATTCCCAGAAAGCTACAATTTGGGTCTCTTTAAGTCGAGAGTGAATAGGCTTCTTCTGGGTAAGCACGCTACATCTTAGACCTTATTCTCACTTTCCATCAGGTGAGATGAGGTCAAGTGCAAACCCATTTAATATAAATATATTAAAAAAAAGCTCCGATTATTGCCACGTGCCAAATAGCCGCGATTGGACTATAAGGCTCAGACAGCTGACACAATAGAAAATTAATTGTTGTTGACTTTAAAAAATACTTTGGGCCTTACGGCCTTAATGGTGATGATGGAAAAATTTGAACTATGACCATACATAATTTTACATTCAGCGTAAGAAAGGGATTATGGGAGTTCCGGTTTAAAATTAATGATAGGAACACGTTGAGATGTTCATCATCTGATGATGTCGTTTATTACAATATGTATTTATATCATGCTGCGTCAGTGTTTTGTTTCTTGTTACATAATTGACGGTCTCAGTTCCCCTGTCATAAAATAAATATAAAAAAAATAAACACCGTTATTAAATAATATTTAATAGGCTACCTCAGATAATTATTGACTTGCCCACACATAAGTTTAATTTGTATATAAAAAAAACCGGCCAAGTGCGAGTCGGGCTCGCGCACAAAGGGTTCCGTACCAGCAAAGTCCAAAATTACAGTTAAATCAACCTATCTCAAAAACTATAAGAGATACTTTGATCAAACCAAAAATCGTTGAAAGAGTTAATTAGCATGCATCACCTCTATTTTTTTTAGAATTTTATACCCCGTAGTTATAAAAATAGAGGGGGGGGGACATACTTTTTACGACTTTGAGAGCTGATATCTCAAAAACCGTTCACTTTAAGAAAAATGTTTTTTAGAAAACTTTATATCATTTTAAAAGACCTTTCCATTGATACCCCACACGGGTATGTACATCGAAAAAAAAAATTTCATCCCTCAGTTACATGTATGGGGGGCCCCACCCCCAATTCTTTTTTTTACTATTTAGTGTCATATTTTTGTAGCGGTTCATACAACACATATTCCCATCAAATTTCATCACTGTAGTACTTATAGTTTCCGAGTAAATCGGCTGTGACAGACGGACAGACGGACAGACGGACAGACGGACATGACGAAACTATAAGGGTTCCGTTTTTGCCATTTTGGCTACGGAACCCTAAAAAACTGTTTAAAGAAAAAAGGCTATTATGAAATATACGATTTTTTTGAATGACAATAATTTAGGGACATATTAGTAACCCAAAAATTGTACTTTATTTTTAAGTTAATGGTGACATTTTGTAAAACAACTTTTTTTTAAAAGAGTAACTACTGAGTTTCTTGCTGGTGTCTTCTCAGTGGAAATCGACATTCCAAACCAGCGGTAGATGATAATATATGGCCTTCGACCTTCACCAGATCGTCGGACCACCTTGTGGGGCCACGGCTGCGACTTCTTGTACATGGCCTCCACTCGAGGACCTTTTTCGCCCCAACAGCCGTCTGTTCTCCTCGCTATGTGCCCTGCCCATTGCCACTTGAGGCATGCAATCCTTTGGGCTATGTCTGTGACCTTAGTTCTCCTGCGGATCTCATCATTTCTGATACGATCACGCAGGGAGACTCAGAGCATAGCCCTTTTCATTGCTCTCTGGGTGACTTTACACACGGTTGTACGTACAATATTTGAAATAATGATTATTGGATAATCATAATTTCAAATATTGTAAGTATCCACACCACAATTTTGAGAAACTATCCAAGGCGTGCAGGCTATGTCTGTGACCTTAGTTCTCCTGGTTGTGGACGAGTACATCTACTTCGGACAAAATGTCCACCTTGGTAAGTTCAACTTCCAGAAAGAGGTCGATTGACGAATCCAACTCGGCTGGGCAGCTTTGGGAAGCTACGCAGCATATTTTCGGCCCATCTACCGCAGTGTCTCAAGACGAAAGTCTTCAATGCGTGTGTGACACACACGTGTGTTGCCAGTGATGACATACGGAACCGAGACATGGTCGCTTACAATGTGCCGATTAAGGAGGCTCAAAGTCACCCAGAGAGCAATGGAGAGGGCTATGCTCGGAGTCTCCTTGCGTGATCCTATCAGAAATAAATGAGTAAAATATAAATAAATATTTCAAAACATCACATACGGCCAATCTGACTCCGAGATAGGTAGCTCAAGCACCTGTGTTACGGATATCAGAATCAAAAGTGGGATTACAAATGTATACATATAATACTTTTCTTTTGTAAATACATACTCGCAAGCGATTGTCATTCCATTCTCATCATCTCGATGGATGGCGGTCTAATACTGTGCGTTTCTCCCGGAACTTTCTACCACGTACCTCAGTTCTGTGGAACGGTTTGCCTGCAGGAGTATTTCCGGACGGCTACGACTTAGGGATCTTCAAGAGAAGAGCGTACTCTTTTTAAAAAAAAAGGCCGGCAACACATTAGCAATCTCTCTGATTTCGCAGATGTTCATGGGCGGCGATGATTACTTTCCATCAGGTGACTCGCTTGCTCGTTTGTCCGCCTCTAGCATAAAAAAAAAATACATAGGAAACACCCGGACCAATACAGACAAACATGTTCATGCACACAAATGTATGTATGCGCGGGGATCGAACCCCCAACCCTTGGACCAAAGGCAGCGTTCACTACCACTGTTCCAAATGGGTCGTCATCAGTCGGTCGTCTCAGAAATATATGGACCTATTTTGACCTAAATTAAATAAAGATTTTTCCTATCTTAGAAAATATTCCTAATATAGTAGACACCTACCTACTACACTTGAATAAGATACCTATACCTACCAACGTACGACTAAAAGAATATCGAGTGTGCTCAACTTGAAGCATTAAATCCCGTTCCAATGACGTCATAATCCGTACATCAACCAACCGCAAATCATGGTTGTCATCGTGAATTTGGCCACGTTTTTTGCTACAAAAAAATCTTCGGACGTCGGGTGGTAATGCGGCTTACGCAGTTTGTTTATTTTTTGCCTTACGATTTCAGACTAGCGGTTTCAGGACGAAAATCTCAAACCCGAGGTTTTAAGGCTATTACACTGGAAGCCCGGAACACTTCCCTCAGCATTCTATAACGCATCTATCAAGGGGAGTGCTCTGAAGAACGGTTTGATCTACTCCCTGCAGCTGAATTCTTACATCGAACCACTCGCAAGCGATTGTCATTCCATCCTCATCATCTTGACGGATTGCGGAATACTGGGCTTTTCTCGCGGAACTCTCTCCCACGTACCTCAGTTCTGTGGAGCGGTTTGGCTGCAGGAGTATTTCCGGACGGCTACGACTTAGGGACGTTCAAGGTGGTTCGCTTGCTCGTTTGTCCGCCCCTAGCATAAAAAAATTACGAGAGCTTGCTCTCCTTACTTTATCTCGCCAGTCATGACGATTTTATTCACTTGCGAGAAATCTTAATCCTCCTTGAGAGAAGCCAAAATTTTATCTATAAATAGCTGAGTAAGCGACGCATTAAGGTAATGGTTGTGTTAGTTACAGAACTTTATCATCATTTCAGCCAATAGCTGGAAATGGTCCACACAGATCGGTCCTATGCTGCACGCAGTATAGAACTTACGACCTCAGAAAACCTTAGCTGCACAGGTTATCTACCGAATTCGAAGTTGTATACTCCATTCCTTTGTCTTCATTCGGTTGCGATACCAGGTGACACACCTGGAGATGAATAGTGCGCAGGAATTATGGTTTAACGTAAGTATTTGACTACCTCGGTGGCGTAGTGCTTAGTGGGTCACACTATAATTTGACGGCCGCGCCAGATGTCCCGGGGTCGTTCCCGGGTCGGGCCAAAAATTGGTACCTAGGTTTTCGGTAAGAAATTTTTAGTGTCAGCCCGGAGTCTGGAAGTGAGCGGTCTTGTACCGCCGTGCCTCGGAAAGCACGTTAAGCCATTGTTCCTGCGCCCAATCCCTCTCCGGTCGTGTCTTCGGTGTTCCATGGGAATATGAGGGTGCACTTGTATTTGCGCACACACTTGAGCACTATAATATATCCTGCGTACGTGGCTGATCGATGAGTTTGGCCACCGTAGCCGTAATCGGCTGGAGGATATTATTTCGAGACACGGTAAAAACCTCTCTATCGACAGACAGACCACAAAGTAGTAGAGAACCCTAACAGTCACAGTGCAAACCTCGATATAAGTACTTAGTATGTAGGTAGTTCTATGGTGCAAACCCAGGCAGCGTCCAAAAATCGCTAATCTGAATAGATCTCTAAGGCATTCGCGCCTGAGGTTTTTCTTTCTAAATTAGGCGTATTTGCCGAAAGATTTTTTGGTGGAATGCTAGCTCCGATCTCAGATGGAGCTGAAAAGGCACGGCGACAAGTAAAACATTGCTGGGGCAGACTTGAGAAAAACATTTGAATGGTTCTTATCTTCTTTTAGGCACGATTCGACCACTCTTTATCCGAGAAATAACGCTGTTATACCATAATGATTCGTATGGCATTATTTATTATACGGCCCGGTTCGACAAATCTTTAGAGGGAGAATGCATCCCTAAGCGTCACACGTCAAATTGCCAGCTGATAATAATTAAATTAATTTTATTATGTATGTAATTCATTAAACTTTGTGTGAAAATTAATTCAATTATTGTGTTAAGTGGCTAATTAATTAGGATAAATGTGCGCAAGCCTGTGGCTTCGATAATTCCTGTTTTTATATTGAGGAACTGTTCGGAGGCAACCTATTAAGGTGATTCAAACCCACAACGGACAAACCGGGGAAGTATAAGTGTTATTTCTATCATTTAATTACATATTACTTCATTAGTGCAACGGTAAAAACGTAATTATATTTGACTTAATTCAATGCAAACAATAACCTTCAAACACCTACCTACGAGAAGTTTGCAAACAGTTTATTTAGGGTCCCTTTTGTTACGTGTTAAAACTTTTCACAGTACTCAGTGCTGATATCCTAATTGAATATGATTGGTTGAATCAGCCTTCACAGTAAAAGTATTAGACTCTGAATGCTAGTCACTCATATACAAACAAAATTATAAATTAAATTTGATAAAATATACACTTGGATTCTACATACATAATAAATCAAAAAACCGGCCAAGTACGAGTCGGACTCGCCCGTTCAAAGCAAGTAAGATATTATATCTTATATGGAAGGTAACTCGCGGTTTATGGTTTATAACGTATTAAAAAAAAACAACTTCTCACTAGGTCTAGTTCAAACCAATTTTCGTTGTTAGTTTTCATGGTAATGTGTATCATATATTTTTTAAATTTATAATTCTTTTAATAATAAAATAATGGTAAAATGTGTGTCTATAAAGACACACATTTTAACACTTTTGGGGGCGTCTCTTGCGCAAAGTATTAAGTTAAGAAAAAAGTTATATTAGAAACCTCAACGTCAGTTTTAATACCCCATAAGTATGGATTTGATGACTAATTAGAGTTTCAGTTTTGAGTATGGGGACCCCCAAAAAATTTTTTTATTCCCATTTTTATGTCGAAATCGTAATGAAGTTAACAAAGTACATCTATTTGCCAAGTTGCAACAGTGTGTACAGACAGACATGACGAATCTAAAAGGGTTCCGTTTTTTAGCATTTGGTTACGGAACCCTAAAAACATGTCAATAGTCAATAATAATAAGCTAAGCAAAAATAATTATCTACAAATAATAAAACAAAATAAATCAAACAATAAAATTCTCATTAATCATCGAGAATTCCATATACCAATTATTAAAATTAATGGTCCGATAAGGGCTTTTTGACAAAGCTGCCCAAAGCCGCCAGAGAATAGATTGGTTGCCCAGTCATGAGCAAGCATTTCCTTGATGAGGCGCTGGAACCCTATTCTCGTGCACTATACTCGTATCATCGTATAGCATAGATTATTCATCGTCATCATCATCGTCAGCCCATTTAAGTCCCCACTGCTGGAGCACGGGCCTCCCTCAATCACATGAGGGGTAATTGCCATACTTACCACGCTTGGCAGACGGGTTGGCGAGGGTTTTGATATAAATGCAGAGTTTTCCTTCTCTGGGTGCTGATGATCGTGCCAGCAGCTTTACCTTAGTCGCCTTTTACGACACCTCGGTAAGAGTGAGGGTGGCCTATTCTACTCTGCCGGGACCACACGGCTTTATTATATTCTATAAAAAGAAGTGGGGAGCCACTTCTTTTTTTTCATCATCATCAGCAACCCACACTCGTCTACTGCTGGACATAGGTCTCCCCTAATGCACGCTCCCGATTTTCGGCCACTCTCATCCAGCCCACACCAGCCAGCCTTTGAATGTCATCATTCCATCTTGTCGCAGGGCGTCCTACACTACGCTTACCGAGTCGCGGTCTCCATTCAAGGACTACGGCTCCAACGGCTGTCAGTTCTGCGGCTAATATGACCAGCCCACTGCCACTTCAGTTTGCTAATTCGGTGGGCTATGTCGGTGACTCTGGTTCTCTGTCGGATTACATCATTTCTGATGCGGTCCTTCAGAGACACTCCGAGCATAGCCCTTTCCATAGCTCTTTGAGCAATTTTGAACCGGTGGACTAGTCCAGCCGTGAGTGTCCACGTCTCGGCACCGTAAGTCATGACCGGAAGGACGCACTGGTCGAAGACTTTCGACTTAAGACTTTGAGGGATGGGTGACGAGAAGACTTGACAAAGTTTACCAAATGCCGCCCAGCCTAGCTGAATTCTTTGAAGTTGTTTTTTTTTTTTACTTACAAGGTACTTTTGTTAAGGAAAACTTACAGCTAGGTATATAAAATTGTTATTTAGACTCAAACATGCAGATGATGAACTACTACTGATGGTCAATTAAAAGTTTCCACAAATAGCTAAGGAGTAGGTATGAAAACAGTAACAGTAGACGCCTCAATAAAACTATAGATAAATACAATAAACCAAAAAAAAAACAAAAGACTTTAGCCTGGAATATTTAGCCTTAAAGCAACATATAATATTAATTTTTTATAGTTAAACCAAAGAGTAAAGACCACAAAGCCCAAAAGATTGCATGCCTCAAATGGCAATGGGCAAGGCGAATTGCGAGGAGAAACAACCGGCTGTTGGGGTGGAAAGGTCCTCAAATGGAGGCCACGTACAGGAAGTCGCAGCCGTGGCGCCCTCCACAAGGTGGACTGAAGAGGGGACCCTGGAATCCCTTGAATGCAGGCGCCTCAGGACCGATCTGTCTGGAGAACATTGGGGGAGGATTTATGTTCAGCAGTGGGCTGATGATGATGATAGATTACAATTCTCTGATAAAGATTGGTGTGATGCGCCTTATAAGAGAAGCTGGGGCAAAAAGTACTTACATTGGGCGGTTTTTGGAAGTAAATGCATCGCATACTAGGTAAAAAGCTAACGAGTGTCACGCTCAGAGATGTCAATTAAGGTAAATGTTCATTAACTATGCATTAGCATAGTTTTATGTAAATTCAATTAAGTATCAATATTTTTGCTAAATAAATTTAGACCTCTCAGAGTGCGATAGCAGGACACCATTTTCTGTATCAGATGGACAACAACACTTAATAAATAAAGATCAAGTGTAATCAGTACATAGAATGTACAGTGTTTTCAGTGAAAACCTGTTATTAGCTATAAGACATTCATTGTAATTGTTACCGTATTAAAACAGCTGTTGATCTTCCGAAAAAAACAAAATAATTAAAAATTGAGGAGTATTAAGAGAAAAACCTATTAAAATTTTCGTGTCAATCAGCGACGTGTTTTTGCTACGAGGGTGTGGCTCGTCGTATCATTTGCTACGGGAGGGTCCCTAGGAGACTCGTGTCATTTGCTACGAAAGGGCAGCTCGTAGTATCATGTGCTACGAGAGGGCAGCTCGTCGTATTATTTGCTACGGGGTCCCCCAGCGACGTGTTTTTGCTACGAGGGTGTGGCTCGTCGTATCATTTGCTACGGGAGGGTCCCTAGGAGACTCGTGTCATTTGCTACGAAAGGGCAGCTCGTAGTATCATGTGCTACGAGAGGGCAGCTCGTCGTATTATTTGCTACGGGGTCCCCCAGCGACGTGTTTTTGCTACGAGGGTGTGGCTCGTCGTATCATTTGCTACGGGAGGGTCCCTAGGAGACTCGTGTCATTTGCTACGAAAGGGCAGCTCGTAGTATCATGTGCTACGAGAGGGCAGCTCGTCGTAATATTTACTACGGGGTCCCCCAGGAACTCGTACATTTGCTACGAGGGGCTGCTCGTCGTATCATTTGTTATGGGGTCCTCCAGCGACGCGTTCATTTGCTACGAGGGGCCAGCTCATCGTATTATTTGCTACGAAAGGGTAGCTTGTCGGATTATTTTCTACGTAGTCCCCAGGTGGGACGTTCATCTGCTACGAGGGCAGATTGCCGGATCATTTGCTACGAGGGGGCAACTTGTCGTATCATTTGTTACGGGGGATGCCAAAGCGACTCGATCATTTGGTAAAGGGAGTGGCTAGTAACGATACTAGCCACCCCCTCCCCCTCTCCCGTCCCCTGTAGTGGCACTCATGTGCGGCTCCTAGCATAATTTACTACAGCGTGGCAATTAATCAAATCATTCGAATCAATTCGCTCTGATTCGAATCTACATATTATAATCTCATTCGAATTGAGTTATAGCTGTCACGATTCGAATCATTCGAATCACATGTGATTCGAGTCCTATCACTAGTTCTCAAACGCAGCAAACACCAGTCGCTATAAACGTACGTCATAGTACAGTAGGCGTTAAAGTAAGCCACGAGATTTACAGGTGATTTCAGATTAGAGTATTTTTCACTTACACGCGCTCTACTTTAAGCGCTTCAAAAACTCATAGTACCTATATTGGGAATGTACCGCAACGTTTATCAATACGGCGACATTCATAAGCAATTGATAACTTTTTGCTGTCGTATGTTGTTTAGTGATTTGGAAACGTTGATTAACAAAAAGTAACTGCAGTGCGGATGGAACGTAACAAAACTAACCTACTTTGTTAATTGTTAATTCACACCGAACATATCTCGCTTCCCGCACGTACGGAATTCCTATGTTTGTGGCCTCGGTAAACCGATAAAAATTGAAATTTTTGGGGACCCTCCTCGACACATAAAGTAATATTTTTTACTTGCCGAATTAAAGCTGATAACGATGTTTCCCTTCAGTGTCTTCAAAATTAGAGTTTGATGCGTTACCAACCTCTTAACCCCCATTCCCACGATTGAGCCTTCGGTAGCCTCACTCATTCGAAGGAACAATGTTTAAATCCTCATGCATCCTCAACAATGTTTAATCCATACTAAAGTTTGCTGTGAGTCTGTGGCGACTGTGCTACGAGGCAGACCGTGCTACACTCATGCCAAAGCATGGTTCGCTCATAATGTGTCATTCATGAAAATTAACAAGAATGTTTTTTGGGTACAGCAATTTTTTGCAATTTATTTTTGAGTAGGTAAATAATCGAGGGGTGGCCGCGTACAGGAAACCGAAGTCGTGGCAGGCCCCCCACAAGGTGGACCGATGATCTGGTGAAGGTCGCAGGAATCCCTTGGATGCGGGCGGCACAGGACCGATCTGTGTAGAGATCATTGGGGGAGGCCTATGTCCAGCAGTGGACGTCTATTGGCTGAAATGATGATGATGAAATAATGCAGGTAACAATTTAAAAAAAATCACACAGACAGCTTTCGGGGTAGGACTCGAACCCACGATCTTTTGCACAATCTATTTTCAAGATCTTTTGGAAGATCTATCGTTGGCCCACACGGCGAAACAAAAAGCACTTATAAAATTCGTCGACATACCAAGATCTCCGGTAGCTTAGTCGGTTAGTAAAAGATCATGGGTTCGAGTGCCATCCGAAGACTGTCGAAATTTTTTTAAGTGCATTATTTACAAGAATAAGAGGCCACGCGACTGCGACTTCTTGTAAGTCGCAGTTGTGGCAGGCCCCCCACAAGGTGGACCAACGATCTGGTGAAGATCGCGGGAATTCATAGGATACGGGCGGCACAGGACCAGTCTGTGTGGGGGAGGCCTATGTCCAGCAGCGGACGTCTATTGGCTGAAATTATGATAAAAAAAAAAATAGTTTATTGAACAACTTTAACATATGACAGAATGGGTTACAATATATTTTTATTCTTAACTTAATAGGTAAAGTTGTGGCGAAAAGCGCGTCATATGCACTGGTTGCCATGATTTCTACACTAGGCTAGGCCTGTCACGTAGATAATCATTTAACACCGGTTACCACTTTACGTTATGCGACTTATGTCAACTACAGACGAATGCCAAATAGTATTTATTTTGAAATAATATTTAACTGTGATTCTAATTTTAACGTGCTACGCATATAACAAATGCATAATAATATCTATTACATAGGAAAGGATGATTTACAAGAATGTCTGTCCAGAATAAAATCTATAACTTTTGAAGAGTGAGGCAGCGTCACTACAAATGCACGGTTGGCCATCTCATAACTCACTTGTCATCACCGAGTGCTTCCCGGTTGCGTCCAAAGTTGTCGCTTCGGAGTCCGGGGTACGCTTGGACTATGATCCAGGATTCGAAGAGTCTCGCATTACAATGATACTTTTAAGTATCAACCTATAAACTGTCCTACTTCAGGGCAAAGTGGGCAAAAGGGCAAATCATAGTTATCAAGTTATCGCTACTATGAAGGGATTAGGCTTAATCACCAGGCTTGCCAAATGTGGATTGGTGAACACAAACCCGAGCTTTGTTCTTAAAATTCGAAATATACTTTTCACTCTACCAGGGAATCGAACCCATGACCCCGAGATCACGGCCCGGTATTTAAACCACTAGACCAACAGAGTATTACAACAAAGATACTTATAACTGACTTTTTTTAAAAATAAATATTTCACAACATCACGTACATTGATCTGACTTCGAGACCTGTGACCTTCGAGACCAGAAGGTCTCGAAGGTCACAGGTCTGGCACCTGTGTTATGGATATCAAAATCACAAGTGGAATTACAAATACATACATATCATACTTTTACAAATACATACATACATATCATACTTTTCTTTTGTAAATACATACTGATAGTACATAGAAAACACCCAGACCAATTCAAACAGACATGTTCATGCACACAAATATTTGTACTGTGCGGATATCGAACCCAAAGGCTGCGTTCACTACCACTGTTCAAAACGAGTCATCCTACTTGTACCTTGTGACTGAAATGCATCATCATCATTATAATCTTAGAGTTTTGTCACGGTTGCTTCTCCAGTTTCCTCCACTTCTTAAGTTCTTGGGCATCAAGACTCAAATGCAGCATCATAGTAATTAAATATCCGCATATCTCTATAAATAATTTGGTCTTGTGGTACTTCACATCAGGGTCAGCCACAATTTCATGTGTAAGCCCATATTTAAGGCTGTCAAATAAAATATAACAGGTAGGGTTGCCTAGTGTTATGTAAATATTAAAGTTTTGGTAATGCCCACCGATTTACCAAAAATCCAGAGTTCGTGTTCGAACATACGAACCATCCATTACGAGGGTGCACGTTCTTATCCTCTGAGCTACAATTAAAGTACTTTTGTATATGCTACTATCCATCACGTAGGATGATATTTTTATCGATTTGTCATCAACGATCAGTCAAGAGCGCAGAACAAAAACAACAATAGTGTACAAGTGTGTGCGTTTACACAAGTGTTCTTAGTTCCTTTAAGTAGGCCACCAATGTGATACGATTGAAAAGAGATCATGCGCGGTGCAATAACCACTAACTTCTAAACTGGCAGTCACTGAAATATTCTACACATACAAAAGGAAGTACAGCGCCTGCAATGTAATGTAAATACTCCGACTCTTAAGGCAAAACAATAAGGTTCACATTTGAATAAGGTTGTATACTCATTATTGCACGTGAATATATCTAAAAGGGGTAGGGGTAAAGATGGCGTTGTTTTATAGGTAACACTTAAATTTTGAGTATGATGATTTTGATTTGAGTGACATTTACAAAATGTGCTTCAAATACTCTTATATACTTTGATTTTTAACTACGTGGACTAAACTGACAGATGCAAAATGTCACTTCCTATACTTTTTGACATTTTGCGATTGTTAAATGTATGATGATGACATAACGTGACGTCCACGTAACTAAACATCTGAGTTTATGTTAAATGTCCTCAACAATTTTTCATTAATTCATGACAATTAATAACAATCGAATGGCGACGTTCCTTGATGCAATGGAATAATACTTATTTGCTGATTCTGTACTTGGACGGACATAGTAGCGGCATCATAGAGACATCTCATCACCTGGATATATCGCCAATCGACTTGGCATCGCTGCAGGGACTCCAGAACAGACCAGATTTCAACCGAGTCAAAGGCCTTCTCATAATCCACAAATGCTAGACACATGGGGCTGATTATACTCTTCTGTCTTCTGTATAATCTGCCGCACTGTGTGGATGTGACCTATGGTGCCGTATCCGCTCCGAAACCCAGCCTGTTCCGGTACGGATGAACTTGGACAACACCAAGGTCATGTTCAATGAACATGTTCTACCGGAACCGATTGCAATTCACGGTGCCGTCCTCGAAGCTGTTCAAAAATACGTATACCTAGGGAGACTTTGCAATTGGGTAAAAACAACTTCGAGAATGAGGTGAATAGGAGAATCCAGTTAGGTTGGCAAGCATTTGGAAAACTACGTCGTGTCTTCGTATCGTCGATACTACAGTGCCTAAAGACGAAAGTCTTCAATCAGTGCGTCCTACCCGTCATGACATACGGAGCCGAAACGTGGATACTTACGGTACGGCTGGTGTGTGCACCAGTCGTACCGTAAGTATCTGTAAGTAACTTGTGAGTTAAAGGTCGCTCAGCGGGCTATGGAACGAGCAATGCTCGGCGTCACTCTCTGAGATCGAATCCCAAATGAGGTGATCCGGCAGAGAACCAAAGCCATCGACATTGCTCACCGGATTAGCAAGCTTAAGTGGCAGTGGGCTGGCCATATTAGCCGCAGAACTGACAACCGATGGGGTAAACGAGTTCTAGAGTGGTGACCGCGTCTTGGCAAACGTAATAAACATCAGCAACTGAGTAAATTAATCAGTCGATGCAATCAAATCTTACAAAAAAGTTGAAATGGTGATTTTTTTTTCATTATAACAATGAGCATTTTAATAAATCGTTTGTATTAATATAAAACACAAAATACTATAAAATATTGAAGGCTTACCTGTGAAAAGTGATGTAATTACTCTTTTTATGCTTTTCCGAATCATATTCATATTCCGACTCATATTGACAAAAATTTACCACACAAATCGTCATAGTAAATTAATTTTCGCGAGATGCGTTTGACAGGCATTGCCATTGACGACTACGGAGCGGTCCGAGCGTTTGGAGCCAGTTGGCTCCATTTGAGTTGTATCAAATTGTAGGTGCAGACTGAGGATTCTTTCTAGTCTTGTTATAATTCTATGGCGCCAACACAGTTTTTTGCCTAGTGAGTGAGAATACCGGAGGATCAATCCGGGGGGAAAGGGACTTTAGAAGGAAGGTGAGGTGTCGGCAGCGCACTTGTGATTCCACTGGTGTTTCGAGTGGTAATGGGCGGCGACAATCATTAAGGGTTCCATGATCCGTCTGCGAGCTAACATTATATTAAAAAAAAATTCAATCTCCAAAAACGTTGACCTGCCAGCCCTGCCACCGAGTGACCGCAGAGGACATAAAAATAAATCACGGAACCCCGTATTGACGCCCGCCACGCACTTGGCCGCTTATTTAGCGCCCCCTAGCGGAAAATTGTGTCGCGTTACTCCACGGTGCCAATGAATTTCTGCCGCGCGGTGAATTATTGCCATTGGGTCTACGATTTTTTGGATATTTTGAGATTAATTCATTTTAAAGATCTTTTTATGCTAGAGGCGACAAACGAGCAAGGTTCACCTGATGGGAAGTAAAGAATGTAGGATAGTGGAAAAAAGTTTACAGCTCTTTTGGATATAATAAATGTTAATATTTGACTTGCAGGTCTATTCTCGAGCAGTCGACATTGAAGTCGAATTCCGAGATTTCATACATCGTCTATACAAATCTCTAACTTGATTTCAATGTCGAGTGTACGACAATTTCCTCTTCAGTTCAAAAAAAACTTAAGGTGACGGGTAGGGCACAATAGCGACGCCAATAGATTTTAATTTTTATACTATTTATTAAATAACCATGCACCAGCGTGGCTCTCCCACGGTGAAAACGGTGCCTAGAAGATGCCTGTTCACTCTTGCCTTCCTTGAGAGTCAGCAATGTATCTGTTAGCCAAGGGTGTTGCTGCAGATGCTCACGGGCGTTGGTGATCACTTCCCATCAGTGACCCGTCGGCTCTTCTGCCAACTTTCACATAAAAAATCGTGGAAACGTTACATAACAATGTGATTCTGCAGCAATTGTTTAAGTCTATTTATACCCACACCCTAATGTCGCATTAAGATGAATCTTCAGATATCCCTCCTCCCGCAAACGTCACTTAGGTTTCCAGCTATCTTTATCCAAACTTTCCCCTCATCACAACGCAGCGACGACTTGAATAGAATTGCTGAAGTAAATGTAATGGAAAAGCATAATCATATTACCCTAATACCTAAACCCAGCTACATAATATGTTTATTTTTGGGTTACTAATCTCTCCAGTGGGGGAGAATTTTTGACTAACACGATAGATAAGGCGCCTGACAACATATCCTCGTAACTAAGGAAATTATTATACCGGGACAGATAGCGCATTATCGTCGGTTTATTGCAAGAACTTTACTTACAAGTATCATCAAGTACAGTACTTTCCATCAGGTGACTTGGTTGCTCGCTTGTCGCCTCTAGTTTAAAAAAAAATGAAGAGTCGATTTAGATACTTTTTACAATATCAATATGAAATTATGTATAACCAATAATTCAAGCCTTATCACTATTTTTTTTTCAATAATAATGTTTAATACTGTAGTGTTAACACAAGAAAACTCGTCTCGCCATGAATCTATACTAATATAATAAAGCTGAAGAGTTTGTTTGTTTGTTTGTTTGAACGCGCTAATCTCCGAAACTACTGGTGCGATTTGAATAATTCTTTTTTTGTTGGATAGTCCATTTATCGAGGAAGGCTATAGGCTAAATAACATTACGCTATGACCAATACGAGCAAAGACAGAGCGGTAAATGTGTAAAAAACGGGGAAAATTATTCATTTTTGAAGGCTTTCTTTGCGTGCGCTGCGAAAACGGTTCAAGATACACAAAAAATATGTATGAAAGAATTATTCCTCTATACATGATCTAAAAAAAAGTCCGCGACGGCATATGTCTATCTTTTAAGGTTTAGTCACAATGACCGTTTTTATGGTACCAAATTTGGTCGAAATAATTTGTTTAAGTTGTATCAACATAATAATATTAATCTTTATTCAAATATAAATATAAATATGTTGTTGGTTAAGAGTACTTCATTGTGAATAAAATTGTCTTTGACATAGCTTAATTTCAACAAAAAACTTTAAAGATTACAATGATAAATAACTCCGAAACAAAACCAACTCGCTCTCTGCGCTCACTGCGCTGGCCGGCGCGGCGGGAGAGAGGCGGTGCTTGCGGGCAAGCCGGGAGGGGGGTGCAGCTCTACGAGATACCATGCCGCGCGGCTCACTCGCGCGGTCGGCTCCCTACTGAACGGTTGAATACAGCGCTAATTAATTATTAGTTATTAATTATTTGGGGGGAGGTAGTATAACTTTCCCGTCAAAATTACTTTCTGTAGGAGACGGGAAAATACCTCATTCTAATAATAAAATTGAAATTGATTGCGATTTAGGAGTAAAAGTGGGTAACATCGAGGAATTAATAACTAAGGTATACCCTGACATCAGCCAAATAGAAAACAAGGACCACCAATGGATGTGTCAAAGAGCAATATTGGCGGCAAGAAATAGTAACGTTGACGAAATAAATGATATAATTTTAAGTAAACTCCCAGGAGATATTGTAACCTACACAATCCATTGATACCGTGATGGATCAAGAAGATGTAGTTAATTACCCACAGGAGTTCCTCAATTCCTTGAACCCAAGCGGCCTTCCCCCACATTCTCTTAATTTAAAAATAGGTGCCCCAATCATTTTACTAAGAAATCTCAAACCACCAAATTTATGCAACGGGACCCGACTTCAAGTAAAATTTCTGCGCAATAACGTCATCGTTGCAATAGTTTTGACTGGTCCAGCAGTTGGTCAAACAGTCCTCATACCCCGCATCCCAATGATACCCAACGACTTACCTTTCAATTTTAAAAGAATACAATTTCCGATTAAATTATCCTTCGCAGTCACAATAAATAAATCACAGGGGCAGACATTCAAACACGTGGGGATCGATTTACGCCAAGACTGTTTTTCGCACGGCCAGTTATACGTCGCCTTATCAAGATCAGGTTGTGGCGAAAATCAATATATTCTTCTGCCACAAGACAATAAAACAAAAAATGTAGTATATGCAGAAGTTCTATAATAATTTAATTTACTTAAAAAATTGTACAGATATAAATAGTTTGGAACTCGAAAAAAAAACATAGGTTTTATCCTAAAAATTCTGCGGAAACTCGACCATTCCGAAAATCCCGCAAGAACGGGAACTATGTGGGAAAAACCAAAAATCTGCCGGAAGTCACTATTCCACGCGGACGAAGTCGCGGGCAAAAGCTAGTGAATGAATATACTTTTATTGCACTCAAAATAAAGTATGAAAACTTAAAACTAGGTACCTATTACAGGATGTGATGCCTTATCACTATGAGCGATCTCCTCCAGGCAATCTTTGGGTAAAGATTTGAACTTGATGAAGGTGTAGGGCGGTGATATCTTTGTATTTATATACTAACACAGAAAGTTCAAATAAAAATACATATCGTAAATAAAGTATGAATACACTAATAGATACATAATATAAAATATATAATTCAATATAGATAATAATAGCAACTAAAATAATAACAATGAATATCAAAGCAGACCAATGATTCTCAGAGGACAGGAAGAGATGGGGGAGAGGAAGTGGGAACAGTGGTCTGAAAGGTTCAGGAAATGTGATTTAATTTGAGCTTTAAAGGTGGGTAGGGAGTTGGGATTGAATGATTGTCAGAGGTAAAGCATTCCACAGCCGGATAGAATGCACGGTGAATGATTGGGAGTAGGATTGAGATGAATGAGGAGGGAACTTAAGATGGAGAAGTTTGGAAGAACGCATATGACCTCGGGTGGGCTGGAGAAACTGGAAACGCTCTTTGAGGTAAGGTATGGGACTGAAAAGAATAGTAAATAGTAAGAACAGAATGTGGGAGTCACGACGAAGACGAATAGGGAGCCATTGTAGACGAGCTCTATTCTCAGATACGTGGTCATACTTACGCAAGCCATCAATTTCCTTTAAATCTTCACTTGATGATTTTTGTAAATAATGTGTTCTTACAATAAGCCACCACCGGTAGAGTCTCTATGTTATCATTTTTATTGTGTTTCCCGAAATGAATGAGGGTACCGGAAGCCCCTCAGTTACTGCCGCTGCAGTTATGCTAGCTGTGCTCCTAAGGTCATTAGTTAAATAAGTAGCAGGGCATCCTAGACTATGCTTGCCGAACCGTGATCTTCTCCAAAACACAATAGAATAACACACAGAGGCACATTGTTTTCATTAATTATAATCTCTTTTTTAAACGGACTGTACCCGATTTTTGAAAAAGTAATTTTGCCAATGTCAAGTGAAAATACTATGAGTAGTCATCTTTCGCCAAAGTCAATGTAAGTCATAGTCACTAACGACAATGCCAAGCGTTTTATTGATGTACTGTCGAGACAGTACTATCAACCGTGGAAGAGCCACGCCACGGCATGACTGGGCCGGCTCGACCGGAGTGATACCACGGCCTCACAGAAAACCGGCGTGAAGCAGCACTGTGCTTTGTTTCGCTGCGTAAGTGAGGGTACCGGAGGCCCAATCCGGATGAAAGGGGAATTAAAAGTTGGCAGCTCACTTGTGACTCTGGTGTGGCGGGTGTCCATGGGCGGCGGCAATCGCTTACCATCAGGTGACCCGGCTGCTCATCTGCGACCTATCACATAAAAAAAGAGACAACTCAGGTTTAAATACTGTTAAGTACAAAGCAAGTTATCCATGTGACAACTCACTCAACACAAAAATAGCAGAGTTAAAAAAAATGTTTTTATCAATATCGCTGCACGGCACTTATTGCATTGAAAACACTAGATAACTAAAAACCACTAAAGTAAAGTATCAGCCTATAAACCGTCCCAATGCAGGGCAAAGGCCTCCATCATACAAATCATGTCATCGCCACTATGATGGGATTAGGATTAATCACCACGCTTGCCAAATGCGGATTGGTGATCACAAACCCGAGCTATGTTCGAAAAATTCGAAACTTTTCGCTCGACCCGGTGACTCCTCTGCTATCAAATGTCCTTTGCCTGAAGGTTGTCTGGTAGAAATCGCTTCCAGCGATAAGACCGCCGAAATTGTACAATTAAGTTTCTGTAATGCGTTTTAAAGTTGTGTTTTTTTTTGTGCAATAAAGTATATCTATCTATCTATTGAACCCAGGACCCCGAGATCACGGCCCAGTACTTAAACTACTAGATCAACAGGGCATTCCCAAAACCACTAGATAATACATAATTTAAAACCTGTATATTGCATCAGCCGCAAAATTGTGTTCTGAGTCTGTCTATAAACAGAATCGATGAAATCCATTTGTAACTGAGCTGATATATTTTCCCATTTTAACTATGTAACTGAAAGGTAATCCGTATCTTTCTGGAAATAGTGTCCATTGCAAACGGGAATAAGTTTGGGAGGTCCCCGCCAAAGTCCGATAAGACCCGCGACCATTGTGGCCGAAATTGACTCGCACCCACTCGCCGCCGATGACACAATGCCAGAACCCACAGTGAGATAAATACTTAAAATAAATTCATTCATCTCATACCTACATTGACCTGATTCCGTACTTAGAGTCCGCAACACCCGTGAAAAGCGCACTTCCTTCGTCATCAACATTCAAATTTGAGCCTTATTTATAGACACAAGGAATCTAAAATTTTAGTTCCGTGTTTTGCCATGGGACTTGTGTTACGGTCATGAATGAATGAATGAAACATTTACATCTGATAAATAACGAAGACTGATCTCTCTTTATCAGAAGGGTTGAGCATGGTGGTAATATTGAAACTAAAGTCCACAAACCATAAAGCGAGTTCACGAAAGGCTCACGTGTCTATTAAACAAACTATCAATATTCAATGCGAAAGAACACAAGGATAAAAGCGGAAACGCGGCAGGTTCGACACAACGATTGTTATTCTTCTGCATTCACTCACTTTCTGGTATCAGCACCATCGAACACCATCACAAAACCAAAACAAACACCATCAAAAACTAAGAAAATCACACCGAATCCCACCAGCGGTTCCGTCAAACGTCAAACTGACAGCTCGTTAAAATCAAAATAACTGCCAAGGAAATAACTGATGAGTAACTATCGGTGTATTGGAAAACAAAATTGTTTGATTGATGTGATGTGAGTGATTTTGGTCATTTAGGTTATATAAAATTGGTTTTTTTTTGCTTGGTCCTGTTGTTTACCGACACACGTGCTCTGTTTGTTTTCGTTGTTTTTAGGAGTTTTAAGTAGCGTTTCGTCTACTTAATTGAGTTTTATGTGTCTGTGCATGTGGGTGAAGGTTGATAAGGTAAGTAATTAATAACTAACTCAGTGTTTATACTATTTATTTATCCAATTGTATCTACATAACCCTATCCTCGGGTGTCATACTACGAGGATGGATGTACCACCAAAGCCCCCGGATCCCCCAGATGATTGTCCGGCTCCGCTAGTATTCTCTAGCGAAAATGGACTTCATTTCGGGTCTCTGTCTGAGCCACTAACATCTAGCGACTCCGCTATTAGAAAAAATAAACGCCCGGCTGACAAGTCAACCGGTAATGTAAGTGCAGACAAAAGATACCGAAGTGTCAATGATATTGTCTCTTCAGCGTCACAACAATCAATGTACACACATCCCAGTTACACAGAATCGTACATATACAGGGAAGAGGATTCAGGTCCATTCATTGTGCACGTATCAAGGGTGGAACCTGACCCTGCCGCGGGTACCACAATCCGTGCTCTGAAATTCGGTCAGTTCATACACCAGAATAAAATTTATGGAGTCACAAAAGGTGGCGTATCAAATGTCGGGCGAAATAGAATCTCGGTCCAATTTAAATCTGCCTCCGATGCAAACAGCTTCTCTAAAAACAAGTGCTTAACGGATAACAAATTCAAAGCCTTTATTCCGACATACAACGTCACTCGTATGGGTGTTGTACGTGGTGTCCCAGTAGAGTGGAATATAGAAGACTTTGCAGAAGCCATTGAACTACCAGACAGCTGCGGTATTGTTTTGAAGGCCAGAAGGCTAAATAGAAAATCTATCTCAAATGGAAACACAACTTGGTTGCCAACTCAAACAGTAGTTCTCACTTTCTCTGGTCAAAAATTGCCGAAAAAAATCTATGCTTTCCATACATCATTGATTGTTGAGACATACCAGCTGCCGACAATCCAATGCCACAGTTGCTGTAGATTTGGCCATGTAAAAACACAGTGCCGCTCCCAACCCAGATGCTACCGTTGTGCGCAGAGCCACTCTGGAGACTCTTGTGAAGTTCTAGAGGTTGCATCTACCTGCCTTCTCTGTACCGGAAACCACTTCGCCATAAGCAAGAGCTGCCCAGAGCAATCTAGGCAAAGAGGTATAAAACTTTTAATGTCACAAGAAAATATCTCCTACCTAGAGGCCTCTGCCCGAGTACCTAACACTAGACGGCCTTACAACGAAGTCGCCAAAGATACCACTATCCCCTCTCTTTCCCAACTATCCATCCCAAACTCACCGCGTCGAATTCCCACAATGACCCAATCATATAAAAAAACCATTTTAACAAACCCACGCACTAGGACCCCCCTCTCCAATGGGTACGATAAGCAGGCACATCAGACCATAGTGGCGAATCCGCCCTCTACGATGCCTAATGGTTGTGCCTTTTTAGATTCTTCCTCCACTGTCCCAGAAGATAAACTGATAGAGACAACGGTAGCGTTGTTGACTATCATTTTATCAAAATTTAATGACGCTCTACCGACCAACGTTGCTTCTCAACTTCAAATCCTTTTTAAAAACATGCCTTTAGAAGTCAGGCATATAACAAACACACGAGCTAGCGAGTCCGATGACGGACTCTTACCAGTTTCTTCAATGGAACTGTAAGAGTATCCGTCGTCGAAAAAGTGATTTAATATAACTTTTCAATAAGTTCTCCGTCACGGTCGCTGCCATCTCTGAGACGTGGCTGGTACCTGGCTCCCTTTTTAGGATGTCTGGGTATGCCTGTCTCAGGGATGACAGGGATGATGGTTACGGAGGATGCTCTCTTTTAATAAAAAGATCTTTAGTCTACTCCCAACTCCCAATCCCCGCTCACAGCCCCTCATTCAATGTGGTGGCTGCGAGAATAATGGATATATCTTTTATATCCATATATATTCCACACCCAACTTTATCCATTATGCCTGATCTTAGATCAATCCTCTCTTCTGTTCCCCCTCCCATCCTTATCCTCGGCGACTTTAATGTACACCATACCGCTTGGGGGGCCCATTCGTGTGACGCGTTCTCGACTCAATTATTAGATCTATTTGAAGACCTTAATTTATGTGTACTGAATGATGGATCCCCAACTAGGAGAGTTTCGCCATTACAAGACCCACGCTCAGCAGTCGATTTATCTGTGTGTTCCTCTTCTCTCTCTTCCTTATGCTCCTGGAGGACCCTACTCCACTCTCACGGTAGTGACCACTTCCCCATCATCATCTCTAAACCCCATCACGTCCTCCCCGCCATCTCCACACCCCCACGTCTTAAATACAGAATGAAATATGCTGACTGGACTAAATTTAAAACTGAAATCGAAAACTATTTGACACCTCATTTAAACAACCCTCCTGTTAACATAGAAGACAAACTGTTTGTACTCATGGAGGCATTGTTATCTGCCGCTGACTCAAGTGTCCCCTTAAAGAAACCCAACCGAAAGGGAATAGCCCCTCCCCCTTGGTGGGACTCCGAATGTACCGAGGCAGTCACCCAAAGAAAAGAAGCAGAGAAGGAGTACAATCGATCCATGACTACGGACAACTTCATCAAATATAAGCAAATTGCAGGTCAGACTAGACGCTTACTATCAATAAAAAAGAAAAATGGCTGGTCAAATTTCTGTGAATCCCTTTCTCCCAGGTCCCCCTCTTCCATAGTTTGGAAAAACATTAGGCGATTTCGTGGCTCCCTAGTCGGCCCCTCACCTTCATCTAACGATCCCAATACCTGGCTCAATGATTTTGCGAATAGACTAGCCCCTCCTTCCGTCCCGTCTGAAAGCTCTATCCCATCCCCATACCCGACGCTCCAAAGCAATGACAGATTTGACCAACCATTCTCCTTATCCGAGTTGAAGTGCGCTTTACGTGGACTGAGGGACTCAGCCCCGGGAGAAGATGGCATCCCTTATTCATTCCTATCCCATATGGGTTCAGTGGGTGAACAATGGTTTTTGGATATGGTTAATTCCATTTTTGTTACCGGCATTATCCCGAAAACATGGAAATCCCAAATAGTAATTCCCCTACTGAAACCCGGCAAAGATCCCACCAACGCTTCCTCGTACCGACCTATAGCCCTCTCCTCCACCTTAGCCAAAACCATGGAACACATGATAAAAAACAGACTAGAATGGATTGTAGAAAATAGGGGTTTATTAGCCAATAGCCAATTCGGTTTTCGCAAGACAAGAGGTACCACCGATAACTTGAGTATCCTAACAACCGACATCAGGATAGCATTCTCCAATCAGGAGAACTTAGTGGGTGTATTCCTAGACATAGCATCGGCCTATGACAATGTACAACTTCCGGTGCTCAGAGAGAAGATGCTTCGCTTGAGTCTTCCAGAGAGGTTAGTAAATTGCGCAACAAATTTGTTGATGGGCAGGTCCATAAAAATTAGGTCCTATAACCACTCACTCTCTCCTAGAAATATTTGGCAGGGCCTTCCCCAAGGCTCAGTACTAAGCCCTATCTTGTACAGCATCTATACATTCGACCTAGAGCAATGTGTGTCTTGCTTCTGTAACGTGATACAATACGCTGATGACTTATGTTTGTACATAGCTGACAAGTCCATTGATGTTATTAATGACAAAATGAATTCTGCTCTATATTATTTAAATATTTGGCTTGAACAGCATTGCCTTAACCTATCCGCCTCTAAAAGTAATGTTGTGATATTTTCAAGGAAAAGATTGATCCCAAATGTTGAAATTAACTCTGATGGTCAACAGATCCCAATCACTGATCAAGTTAAATTCTTAGGTGTCATTCTTGACTCAAGAATGACTTGTACTCCCCACTTCAACTATGTGGCTCAGAAATGCGAAAAGAGTATTAATATCCTCCGTTCCCTCTCTGGTGTCTGGTGGGGGTCTCACCCATACAGCCAAAAACTGCTCTATAACGCGATTGTCCGCAGTCACCTTGATTATGCTTCATTCTTGCTCGAGCCCTGTAACAAGGAGGCGTTAAATGGGTTAGAGAAGATTCAAATGAAAGCGTTAAGAATTATACTAGGAGCAATGAAATCTTCTCCAAAGAATGCCCTTCAGGTGGAAGCTGTAGACCCCCCACTGGACCTTCGACGTCAGTATCTAGCAGATAGGTTCTTATTCAAAACAAGCCAATCTTCTTGTCATCCACTTATTCCCCGTCTTCAAAACCTATCTGACTTAATTTCCCAACCTTCTAACAAGTACTGGGCCCATAAAAACCCTCCTTTAATTATCGTTAGCTTCAGAAAACTTTCTTCCTTGACTTACCCAATAATACAATTCCCTAAAAACCCTGTTTTCCAAATTCAATTCGACGCTCTTATTTATGAACCAAAAATAATTATAGACTTTGGCTTACAAAAGGATGACCCCATGGCGGATTATAAATTTAATGCACTGCTGGATAAAGATTGGCAACATTGGTTACCAATTTATACCGATGCTTCTAAATCAAATACTGAGGATACAGTAGGAAGTGCAGTGGTCATCCCAAAGTATCAAATTGTTTTAAATTTTAAATCCCCCAAGGAAGCCTCTGTATTTACTGGAGAATCAGTGGCGATCCTAGAAGCAGTTTCATATGTATTATCCCACAAATTAAATAAATCTATAATTTTTTCTGACTCAAAAAGCTGTTTACTTTCTATTCTTACCAATATATTTAGAGCGAAATTTATTTCTCCAGTTGTCCTTGATATCAAAAATTGCTTGTATGAATGTCACTTGCAAAATTTAGAAATAGTTCTGGTCTGGATTCCGGGCCATTGTGGTATCCGCGGTAACGAGCAGGCAGACTGTTGGGCTAAAGAGGCTATACACCTCGGTATCGCACGTCATCATAATTACGCACATGACGTCCTTCCCTGTGCCACGAAGACCCTGATAGAGGATTGGCAGAGTAGATATAATGAGTCTTCAAGATCCAAAGGCCGCTACTTCGCAGGTATACAACCTCTTATCCCACGGAGACCATGGTTCTTCAAACATAAAGACATAAATAAGATCACCATCTCCACGGTTTGTCGCTTGCGAATTGGCCACGCCTGTACACCGGTCTTCTTAAAAAAGATTCATGTTAAAGATTCCTCTCTTTGTGAATGCGGCCTTGATGAGGGTACCCCAGAGCACATCTTCTTCAACTGTCAAAGATACCCTACCTCTTTGTATGACGTCCTACCCCCAAAAATCCCTCGCCCCATTAACTTCCCCTACCTCCTTTCCCTTTCCCATAAATCTTCTATTAAATATTTATGTAAATATATTTACTTATATAATATTAGGTTATAACAACAAATAATAAGAATCTCCCAAGTTATACTGTGTTGTCTATTGTACTGTTTTGTCTATTGTACTGTTTTGTTTGTTTTAGGTGGTGTTCTGTCTGTAATTAAACTTATTTATTTTTTAAAATAATAATAACAAACTCAATTAAAGAGACTCATCAACAGCAACTCGCATCACCGTCCAATTTCAACAAAAAAAGAAACGTGTCTCTTTAATCACTTGACATTGGCAAGTTGCGGCAAGACGCAGAGCCATTATTAAAAAAAAAAAAAAAAAAATCGGTGTATTGACTCCACCCAAGTAAGTGCCTTGACGTTTCCAACGTTATAGAGGGCGCCACTGTGCTGACGCTCCGACATACATATTGCACCCAGACACTGAACTAACACAAGGGTTCATTACTTTGGCATACGCCAAATATATACATATTTGGCGTATTTTTGGATAGATGGACTTCACCATGGGAGAGCCTCGCTTAGGCCTGATTGGGATACTACAGTCTGTGTTGTGTTTTGCTGTGTGAGCGCGGGTACCGGAGCCCCAATTCAGGGGGAAGGTAAAAACTTGACAGCTCACTTGTGGCTCTACTAGTGTTTCCTGCGTGTCTATATGTGAATTCTACTGTTAATGACATTAAATGACAGTTATTACTTATATTTAACAAACGTTTTTACTAATCAACGTTTTAAACCTACATTACTCTATGTTACTTTTACTGTGCCTTTACTGAGCAAACACTGTGCTATTTTATCGACTCCACTTATGTCGAGGTCGATCCATGAATATCTATAAACCGGTATTTGTGAACCAATATTATCCAAGTAATGTTATAATGTCGAAACTGACCATTTCTTGTTGGTACTTATACGGTTAATATCCATTGGTATGTAAAAAGTACGATATTTATTTTTCTTATTAAACTTGTCGTGACGACGTCAACTATTATTAACATTAGTAACACACAACTACACTGTCAACTTTAAAATTCCCTTTCCCTCGGATTGGACTTAAAATTTATAATATTTATTTACTTATTTATAGGATTAACAACAAAGGATACAGCTATAACAAACAAAAACAAAACAGAGTGGACTATGAGCTAACTGTCCCTACAATTACAGGCAACCACATCATGCATAAAAAACAATAACAAAACAAAACCAAATTTACAAATTAAATCAAAACATAACAAATTAAAAAAAAGTGAGGCATTAGTTAGGTTTTTTGACACAAGAAAAGTATTATAAATTATAATTGCTCGTGGTCGTTAGTCCTCTCCCAGATCCATCCATATATTGTAGGTATAAAATATATCTTCTCTATTATAACCTTATAGTAGTATATTTTATATAATTTGTGTAGGTTATATTGTATTATAGTAAGTTAACATTCGTATATATTAGTGTATCATAACGTGTTTATTTATTTATTTATTATCTAGATTTATGTATTTATATATTTACTTAACCAATACTCACAATCAAAAGGATTGCACCACCCTCCCCTCTTCTATCTAATGTCCTTTACCTGAAGGTTGTCTGGTAGAGATAGCTCCCAGCGATAAGACCGCCTAAATTGTACATTGTATCTCTGTATACCTAGCTTTTAAGTTTTGTATGTTGTGCAATAAAGAGTATCTATCTATCTATCTATCTATAAAGAAAGAGAAAAAAATTACACAGTAGCAGCCATAAAGAAAAACAAACATTAAACTTTTATACTATTATGAAACACACATCACCAAGTACGCACCCTACGTCACCAATTTTAATACAGTTTAAGAACATATGGTGGCTCTGAAAATTGATATCGAGTTCAGGCATTTTTTTACTCAAGTAATGTCTTGAGTAAAATCGCTTATCTCGTCTAAGCGACCTACAGGAGAATTACGGCCCATTCGAGTTCTACTTGACTTATATCTAAATAACCCGCCAGGATATCGATGGGCAATAAATTGATCATAGATTACTAATTGAAAGGGGAAAATATTCGTCTTGGCCGCAAAAGGGTAAATACGGGTACAATATTAAGACAATATTTATTATGTGATACAACATTGTGTACTCACATATTTTGCTCGACGTTTCGGCTACGTTACAGCAACCGTGGTCACAGTCCGCTCGTGACCACGGCTGCTGTAACGTAGCCGAAACGTCGAGCAAAATATGTGAGTGCACAATGTTGTATCACATAATAAATACCGTGTTAATTCCCGTCTTGATTTATTATAGTTATAATGCAACGCGAAAATCTAAAAAACTACAATATTAAGAGCCGAAGACACGAAAAGACTATAATTGGGAGGCGAACTGGGGGTCCTATGTACCGATGTCACTTTAAAAATTCAGCTTCTTATCCTTTCCTTATATTAAGGTTATATCCGATTTCATTAATACACTTAAGTTTTAATTTTCAATCAAAACAATCAAATGTATCACACAAACGTATTTCCAGAATATTGCTCTAGAAAATGCCAGACACCACCAAGAAAAATCAACAAACAGCAATAAAATACTGTAGAACTCAAATGAACTACGCTTGCTACGGTGCTACGTGACTGCTACGAGTGCTGATTCGTAGCAGCGTAGCTAAAACGTCGTAGTCTTCACTTCTTGGAAAATTCTTCTTCTAAGAATTATTGCTTTTTGCTTAATAATGATAATAGTAACGCTGTTTTGTAATATTTTTTTTATATTTGGTTTCATGAAGTACTTGATATTATTGGTTTTTAGTACCTGTTCTGGCAGATCGTTATACACCATCACCGTAAAAAAAAACAGCTGTTCCATACAAAATGGTGTAGGTAGGTCCACTGTTGTCCTAGTGGAGTCAAAAGTGAGTTGCCAACTTTTGAACCCCTTAAATTACTGGCCGTGGGAGACCCACGTTTTGACACGAATGGGCCGGCTGGCAACAATGTATGGACCAGTAGATTTCATTTTTCACTCATTTTGATCTAACATGCTAAATAGATTTCATTCATGATACCTATTATGAGGTTTTCGGGATGTATTCGATAAAAAAAAACGGTGTATGGTAAAATAAAAATAAAAGTTGATCTTTTCCTCTTTAGTTTCCGTGCTGTCTCTTTAAAGGTTGCGCTATGTGGATGGTCCCCATGGCATTCCCTCTAATATGGTTGAGTGAAATGATGGATAACAAATACGTCATACTTGTGAACAGGTGCGACCTTTGGGGATCGGTCTGCTTCGGTTTACCTCATATTAAGCTTTTTATGTGTTTCATTCGATTTTGTGTTGCATTAGACTGTATAACTTGGTATGAGGATAATAAACCATTGTATAAAAAGTTGGCGATTAAAGAGAGTAACTGGCGAGTTAGTTTTTTGCCGGATCTTGTCGACCAGAAACAACTTTCCCAGCCGGTGGTAGAATCGCATTATGTTTATTTATTTCTTAGTATATTTTATGCATTGGCATATAAATGTAACTACATGTAAATCATTATAATACATTAAAAAGATTTAAATGTATGACGATTTGTAAGTGCTGTGAACAAGCCTATGCAAATGAAGAATCTTGTGACTTTGACTCTAAAAATCCTTTTGACTTTTACCGGCAGCTATTACAAAACTTTTTTGGAACAGGAGAAACTTCTCGAGAGTGAAAACAGATTTTTTAATATTAAGGAACATAGGGTTGAATCTAAAAAAAATCACCTTCCCATACAAATTTTATCAATCAGCTGATCATTTTTGCATGGGAAGTGAAATTTGGAGTAGTTGAACTGTCCAGGTGGCCTAGGCTTATATTTTATTTGAAAATAATAGCACAATAGGTGCTGTAACTTAGATTAAATTGATTTAATCTAAGGTGCTATACGAAAAAAAGAAAGATTCTATAACATTTTTTAAGTTAATATAGTTGGCAGATAAGTAGTCGGATCACTTGATGACAAGCGATTTCCGCCCAGGGACTGGTGTAGGTAGGTAGGACAACAGTGGAGTCAAAAGTGAATTGCTAACTTTTAAACCCCTTAAATTACTGGCCGTGGGAGACCCACGCTTTGACACGAATGGGCCGGCTGAACCGGAGTGATACCACGGCCTTACAGAAAACCGGCGACGCGCTGTTTCGCTGCGTGAATGAGGGTACCGGAGACTCAATCTGGGGGAAACCACTGGTGTTGCACCCCCATGGGCGGTGGCAATGGCTTACTATCTGTTTGTCTAATAATAATAACAATATTTCCACAGTGTGATGTCATATGGTCTACTGTTGTGGGGGTCTGATGCTGACTTACAAACTATTTTTGTATTACAGAAAAGGGCCATCCGCGCTATATACAGCCTTAGATCACGTGACTCACTTAGAGATATATTTAAAGAAATTAATATTTTAACCGTGGCTTCCCAATTTATCCTCGACTGCATTATGTATGTACGTAAGAACTTGCACACTTTTCCAAAAAAGTCCGATAGTCATAGTCTTAACACCAGAAATAAACATAGACTTGCCGTCCCGGTTCTCAGACTTCATAAAATCGGTAATTCGTTTGTTGGCTTAAGTATTAAGATATTTAATAAGATACCACAAAATGTCATTAACCTATTACTGGATAAGTTTAATTCTCATATTAAAACCTGCCTAATGAAGAAAGGTTACTATAGTGCACAAGACTATTTAAATGATAAGGATTCTTGGTCATGTTAATTGATTAATCTTTTGAGTGGTTATTCATAGTAGTCTATTAACTTTCATAATTGTATTTTTTTTCTCTTCTCAATTGAAACTCTGTAACATCATCAATATTTGAAAAGAGTAACTACTGCGTTTCTTGCTGGTGTCTTCTCAGTAGAAATCGACATTCCGAACCAGCGGTAGATATTATGTACCTATTTTGACATTCATAAGTTTTCTGTGTGGAACTAAATTGAATAAAGAATTTTTTATCTTTTATCTTTTTATCTAATACACATCACTTTTAGAGTAAATTGTCAATGGAAAGGGCCTCTACGCGTTGGCTTCGGCTCCACGCACGCCTCTCAAAAATACGGGACATAATTATTGCCCGAGGTTATGAATCTAACGACAAGCATAATAGTAATAATCCTCCAATCGATTACGGCTACGGCGGCCAATCTCAACGATCAGCCAAGTGCCTGGTTCGCCGCCGTAGCCGCGCGGGCTACAAGATTGGCAGTGCAGCTGTAACTATTATTGTTACGCGTGTCTATGGGCGGCGGTTACCATCATGTGATCAATCTGCTCGTCTGCCGTCTCATCATCATCAGCAACCCACACTCGTCCACTGCTGGACATAGGTCTCCCCTAATGCACGCCACTGCTCCCGATTTTCGGCCACTCTCATCCAGCCCACACCAGCCAGCCTTCGAATGTCATCATCCCATCTTGTCGCAGGGCGTCCTACACTACGCTTACCGAGTCGCGGTCTCGGCTGTCAGTTCTGAGGCTAATATGACCAGCCCACTGCCACTTCAGTTTGCTAATTCGGTGGGCTATGTCGGTGACTCTGGTTCTCTGTCGGATTACATCATTTCTGATGCGGTCCTTCAGAGATACTCCGAGCATAGCCCTTTCCATAGCTCTTTGAGCGACTTTGAACCGGTGGACTAGTCCAGCCGTAAGTGTCCACGTCTCGGCACCGTAAGTCATGATCGGAAGAACGCACTGGTCGAAGACTTTCGACTTAAGACTTTGAGGGATGGGTGACGAGAGGACTTGACGAAGTTTACCAAATGCTGCCCAGCCTAGCTGAATTCTTCTATTGGCTTCTCTCTCGTCTCTCGCTCGTCTGCCGTCTATAACATTAAAAATAAAACAGTTTAGACTGTGGTGTCCTGACGGCACCAAAATGTACCGTATGTGGAATGTAATGTATGTGGAAAATACAAACGACGTCGGCTTGTCTATAATATCCTCCAACCGATTGCGGCTACGGCGGCAAATCTCAATGATCAGCCACTTACGCAGGATATATTATAGTGCTCAAATGTGTGCGCAAACACAAGTTCACTCTCTATACGATGGGTCACTACTGTGATACGACCGGAGAGGGATCGGGCACAGGACCAACATCTTCGTGAAGTAAGGTTCTTTAACCCGTACTCATGTCCCCTCCCCACTCTGGCGATGTGGGAGTTAGCGTCGCTGGGGTTTAGTCGGTATGCCTCTGGCCGGCTTCTCGCTAGGAGAAGCCCCCGCCAGAGCAGGGCCCGACATAACCCGCCTGCTTCCCGGCAGGAGGGTATGCATAAGGAAGCATTCCCAAGCGTCAAAAAAAAAGGAACAATATCTTGACGTGCTTTCCGAGGCAAGGGGGTACAACACCGCCAAATTCGACACTCCGGGCTGCTAATAAGAATTTACCCGGGGATCGAGCCCGGGAACTCTTGCGCAGCCGTCGCTTTAAAGTGCGACCCACTAACCACTGCGCTGCCGAGGCAGTCAACACCTAACACCTATCACATAAAAAGGTACTAGAGAACAAAATGAAAGATAACAAAAAATTGTCTCTTTAGACATAGCAAACCAAATGACACGAAATCTATTCATAAAATTGTAAATATAAAAGTGTCATAACTCGAATTATGCCTCTTTTCATATTCTCCGACACCGTGCCCCGATTAATCTTACCTCGATCGCCGTCACGTGAGAGCCCATCCTAAGCCCATAAACCGCTTTAGCCTGCTCGAGAACGATCGCGTCACGCGAGCCTTTCCTATGTTGTATGGATGTCGAGAAGAAATGTCTTTTGAATGTTAAGGATGTGTGACCACTAGCGCTGCTACTTGAAATTATTTACTACGGTCCTGCACCTTGTTTTTAATTGATTGATGATGGGTTTGCTCTTGCCTTCACACTGAACTCTAGAGTTGAGAAGAAACCTACGATGGATTTTATTTTATTTATTTATATTATTTTATGTGATAGGTAAAGGCGACTAAGGTAAAGCTGCTGGCATGATCATCAGCACCCAGAGAAGGAAAACTCTGCATTTATATCAAAACCCTCGCCAACCCGTCTGCCAAGCGTGGTGAGTATGGCAACTACCCCTCATGTGATTGAGGGAGGCCCGTGCCCCAGCAGTGGGGATTTGAATGGGCTGATGATGACGATGACGACGTGATAGGTGGCAAATGAGCAGACGGATCACCTGATGATGATGAGGGAGCAAGCTTACCCAAAGTAGCTATTCACTCTAGCTTTAAAAATATTGGGGTTGTAATTACTGAGAAAAACAGACGCTAGCAGGGCGTTCCATTCCTTGGCAGTGCGCATCAAGAAGAAGGAGGAAAAGCGCTTTGTACGCAATCGAGGAATATTCACCAAGAAGGGATGATATCCCCCAATTCACTTGCTCTCTCGATAGTAGAAAGGGGATTGCGGAGTAAGTTCATGCATCTCAGCAGCACACTCCCCGATGTACAGCCTGTAAAAAACAGACAGGCAAGCTATTTTGCGTCTATGGGACGACTGTGAAGCTAAGTTTTTACTAGCTCCTTGTCACCAATTTCTTGGCTCTGCGTTCCACTGAGTCTAGTTGTTTCACTGGTTTCACACGTGTTTGACATTAAAGTGAGAATCAACTGAAGAAATTTGTCAATTTTGTGTACTTTGATCTGTGGCTGTACGTATTTATTAAATTTGTGTTTCGCTGCGTGAGTGAGGGTACCAGAGGCCCCATTCGGGGTAAAGGGGGGCTTTCAAGTTAGCAGCGCACTTGTGACTCCACTGTTGTCGCGGGTGGCTATGGGCTGCGGCAATCGCTTACCATCAGGCGAACCATCTAATCGTCTGCCACCTATCACATAAAAAAATGACTTATACTTGTTTACTTCTAAAATATAACTTCAGTTCATTCCTAAGAAAAAATCGAATGGAGGCGCTTGTGCATAGGACAAGTAGCCGAAATGGAACAAAAACAAATGTTATTTTAGGAGTGGATCAAATTCTCTCATAATAATTCAAGTATATGTTACTAGCTTTTGCCTGCGATTTTACTTCATCGCATAATTCTATAATTTTTTATTTACCTTTTACGATATTTACTTATTTAATTTTTTTAAATTTTTATTTGGAACCAACAGAGATCAGGGAACCAAAAGAGCTTAAAAGAAAAGCGTACTTTGAGTGTTTTTTTTTGGGTACCTACTCACCTATTTTGAATAAATAAATATCAACGATCACGATCAGCTACGTACGCAGGATATATTGTAGTGCTCAAGTGTGCGCGCAAACAAAAGCGCACTCCTTATTCCCTTACCCTCATATTCCGATGGGACATCAGCGTGACACGAATGGAGAGGGATTGGGCGCAGGACCAACGGCTTAATGTGCTTTCCAGAATTTCTTCCCGAAAACAGGTACAAATTTTTGGCCCGACCCGGGGATCGAACCAGGGACTTCTTGCGCAGCCGTTGGTTTAGAGTGCGACCTCCTAACAACGACGCCACCGCGGCAGTCGAAACGAGTTTAACATCATAAATGTGTAAGGCCTACTGTCCACGTAGACATGTAATGCGCACGCTTTTGTCCATTGACGATTGCTTGAAGCTTGCAAGATCTAGATACAGACGAAACTGTGTCCAGGCTGCTGCTTGTGGCGATAGGTAGCAGACGAGCAGACGGATCACCTGATGGCAAGCGATTGCCGCCGTCCATGAACACCCACCACCAGTGGAGTCACAATTTCGCTGCCAACCTATAAACCTCCCTTTTCCCCGGATTGCCACGAAATTGCCGCTGTGAAATGTACAGTTTAAGTGGACAGTAGGCCTAGGATACATGGTGTTTCAAAGACCTGGTAAGACCCGTCTAGAACCAAATAATATAGATAGATAGATACTCTTTATTGCACATTTTTTTTCAGAACTTAATGCAATGGTTATTAGTAAATAATAAATAAATAATTTATTTTCTCACCATTAAATACAATCTCGGCTGTAATTATAAAATTAAATAATATAATTATTTAAGTATGCTCCGAAGCCGTGTGGTCCCCGCCAGAGTAGAATAGGCCACCCTCACTCTTACCGAGGTGTCGTAAAAGGCGACTAAGGTAAAGCTGCTGGCATGATCATCAGCACACAGAGAAGGAAAACTCTGCATTTGTATCTAAACCCCTTGCCAACCCGTCTGCCAAGCGTGGTGAGTATGGCAATTACCCCTCATGTGATTGAGGGAGGCCCGTGCCCCAGCAGTGGGGACTTAAATGGGCTGATGATGATACATGCACCGTGCTTTTTTAACCGTCTTGCTCCCTTCCCTTATTGAGGGCATTACCTATACTGATGAAAACAATCATTTTTCCCCAGTTTATACAATAGGCGAACTTAATGCCAAGAGGCATTCTCTACCAGTCAACCTTTGGGTCATAAAGAAAGGATAATGAGGCGGCGAAAGAAGATTACGTGAACGTGAAGAACAAAACAAAAAAAAAACTATAAATATATATATATATATATATTATATATATATATATATATATATATATATACATATATATATATATATATATATATATATATATATATATATACATATATATATACAAATACATAGCAATACGTATATTATACATATACACATATACATAAGCAATTACATATATATTATAAATATGAAATTAATAGAAAGAATACATTTTTATAACGATAAGCAGTTTAGTCATAATAATTAAATGGGATACTGAAAAGAGGAAAAACGTTCTAAGACACTTTTTTTAAATGTCTGTTTAGTTAGAGATGTTTTTGTAGATAAAGGCAAAAGGTTCCAAAGCCGTACAGCCTGCACGGTGAAAGAGTTGGTGACGAACGAGATGCGGTGTCGCGGGATGTAGAGACGAGTTTTTTAAGTTTAGAAAATGAAGGCTGTCTGGAAGAAATGGCTACAAGGGATAAGACCGCCTTATTATTCTGTCTGCTGTTGTTGTGTTATACTTGTATTTTGTTTTTGTGCAATAAAGAATATCTATCTATGTATATTAAAATTTGTAATTCCACTGTTGTCTGGTTTTCGTAACACAAGTGTATAAGCTACTCAGTACGGAATCAGGCCAATGTATGAAATGTTGTAAAAAATCCATTAGTTTAATAATTTTAGAGCGTCAGTTTAAGACGAGCACGGTTGGAATCATAAAGAGTAACAAGCGAGCGGCAAGTACAAAGAGCGTGCACTGAGATGAATTGCATTTTAAATGTGTTGCTGCTTGCGCCGGCAGAGGGCGCCTTGGAGATGAGCGGCGCGATTCCTTTGCGTGATTTTAGATAGATAGATAGATTTTTTTATGAGAAAGGGAGGCAAATGAGAAAGCGAGTCACCTGATGGTAAGTGATCACCACAGCCCATGGACATCAGCCACACCAGAGGGAGTGGATATGCGTTTCCGGCCTTTTAGGAAGGTATAGGCTCGTTTCTTGAAGATCTCAATGTCGAACGGAAATATCGCTGCGGGAAGATTATTCCACAACGAGGAGTTACGTGGCAAAAAATGACATGTAAAGCGCATGGTGGTGGACCTCCACCTATCCGGATGGTACGGGTGGAATCCTAGTTACGGTAGATACGCGTAGTACGGTAGATACTCTTTATTGCACAATATCGGCATGTTTGCATCGGGCATGTTTGCTGACGCACGTGTCAATGGTTTCCACACAGTTATGCGCAAAAAGGTGGTTTCGATTAGGAATCGTATACTCGGCAGTTCCAATATCATTCTGAAGATACTCTCGGAACGCTATGATGGTCCGTCCTTGGAATACTGGGCAAAAGCGGTAAAGGGTGTCGCGTGCTGCAATGACAAGATTTGACATTATATATTTTTTAATACGTTAATTTCAATTTAATTTTCATTTTGAATTTGTATTCAATTGGCATGTAGTAGCTTAACATTTTTTTGTATAATTTTAATTGTATAACCAACTTTAATTTCTATTTAACTTGACATTTATAATCCCCTATGAATTTAATTTGTATACCCAACTTTAATGGAACTGTCATTTTTTTATTTCTATTTAACTATGAATATAATTTAACTTGACATTTATATACTTATTACAATGTATGAATGTCAAATATTGTATTGCTATTAATACTATTCTATTTTGTATATGACCTGTAATTTGGTTGAAATAAATGATATTTAATTTTAATTTAATTTAATATACAAAACTCAAAAGCTAGGTATACAGAGATACAATGTAATGTAATGTAATGTATGTATGTATGTATGTATGTATGTTTATTGTTTTTTACCAATATAGTTTTCTAGGACCTATTTATTAGCCTGAAACACAGGGTATCCTAGTTCAGGCAAAATGTGAAATATAAGTACTATAATATGTAAGATTGTAATCATAAGTTTTGACGACCCGTTTGGAACAGTGGTAGTGAACGCTGCCTCTGGTGCAAGGGTTGCAGGTTCGATCGCCGCACTGTACAAACATTTGTGTGCATGAACATGTCTGTTTGAATTGGCGTGGGTATTTTCCATGTTTTATTAGTAGATGTGTATTTAAAAAAGAAAAGTATTCAATGTATTTCTATTTTGACATTACGGTCACGGGCAGGGCACACATAGGTGTTTGCTGAGAGGTTGTAACCCCGAAATTGTTTAAATAGATCCGGTTTAGTAGCTAAAAATTAAAATCGATTGGCGTCGCTAGTGTGCCCTACCCGTCAACTTAAAAGTGAGGTAATTCCGCTGTTGAATCTGATATCCGTAATACAGGTGCTTGAGCTACCTATCTAAGAGTCAGATCAATGTATGTAATGTTGTGAAATATTTATTTATCGCTGGGAGAGATCTCTACCAGACAACATTCACGTTAAAGACCTTAGATAGAAGAGGGGACCCTCCTGCTCTCCAGCAGGAGGGTATGCATAAGGCGCCGCCACCAGGCGGCGACGTCGGCCATTGCACAACGGGCCGGCGGCATTCCCCAGCAAGAAGAAAAAAAAATGGTGGAGCAATCCTTCTGATATTTAACATTGATTAAAGAAATGTATATAATAAATATTCTATCATATATCTACATAAACATATATCTAGATAATGTTGTGAATGTTAATTACAAAGTGAACTGTCAAAAATAATGATGATAACCGAGAGCGTGTTAGGCGAATCCCTCTTCTAGAGTCCGCACCACAAAAGAAGTCTTGCGGAAAAGCACGGAACTAAAATTTGAGATGCCTTGTGATTATAAGAATGAATGTGTCTACACTTGTTGCGGTTTACAGCGTCTCGGGAGTTTTGGACAACGGATGTTTGTGTTACAGCCCTAATGAGATCTGTCCAGCGCGCGGGTAAGCGCCCACGCGACCGCTTGCCTTCCACATATCCCTGGAAAATAAGTCGCTCCATGGAGTGTTCGTTGCGAACAACGAGGCCACTAAGCTACCATTTTTTTTTGTTTTCCCGGGAGAAATGCATTACGCAGACCCTGCCGCCGGGGGGCGACAGGGTACTGTGGGACTCACCCTCCGGGCCGCTTCTTCTAACAAGAAGCGACCTGAGGGCATACCCACTAAAACTCCCGGGGCTCAACCACCCGTGGGTATAGAATGGGGTCACGGGAACTGCACGAGGCTATTCCCCGCAACCCCACTCCCCCACAGGCTCCTACACGGGGTGTGCGGCCACGCCCCTCCTCAGGCTAGGAGGAGGGGGGTTGGGGACAGCCGAAAGAGCTGAGCTGTCCCCAAGCCACTAAGCTACCATTTTTTTTTTTTTTTTTTTTGTTGCCCGGTGGAAAATGCCGCCTTAAGCACACCCGACCGCTGGGAGACGGCCGGGTAGTGTGGGGCTCTCCCTTGGGGTGCTCCCAGGGGCCTACCCACTAAAAACCACCGGGGCATTTCCTGCTACGTCCATGTGGGGTGGGCTACGGTAACGGGTAGAAACCAAGTCCGCGGCCCACCCTCGAAGGACGAGAGGCTCGCCAGCACGGCCTCTTCAAAACCGGGCCTCGCCGAAAAAACGAGGCCTAGGGCCACTCCCATGGCCCACCTTTCCCCCCTCTCCGGAATCGTCCACGTTGCTGGATTGCAACGCAGACGCTCCGGAAGGGACGACTGCAGACCCCTCCCCCAACCCATACCCTGCTGGCTGCAGGGCAGAGAGAGGAGAGAGCACCCACAGACTTTAAGTAATACCCGAAAAACCGTGGAACTCCCCAACATTCGAACGCGCCCGAAGGCGCGACAGTTCAAGGCCCGAGAACAAAATGGCCCCCATACGGCACCATCACACTAGGAACACCGGCCCACCGCACGCCAAAGCGCCCGACAGTGGGTGCCACCACACCCCAACGCCAACCCACGGCAGAAGGGGGGGCTGGATAAAGAAGGCAGCCTCCGTGCCCGGCCCTATTGTGTTCAGGTCCGTAAAGAGAGGCCGGTCCTCTAAGCCCTCAGCGGACAATGAAAGCCCCCGAGTGGTGTGCGCTGCACGCGATCCACTGCGTCGGGGCTGGTCCGCCGGAAATCTGTGCATCCTTTGGCCGTCGGGTAGCAATCCACGAATGAATTACTACCCGCCGTTGCCCGGGGAAAACCGTGCCCCACGGTAACCGTTTCTGCCTAATACCAACCGAAGCTGGAATCAGGACAGAACTGATTACCAGCGGGGCCACTCTAGGAGGTAGATACACCTGAGTCCCCGCCACTAAGCTACCATCGCTCAAGTCTCTCAAGGTTCAAAACCAAGATTAACCATCGGAAACTTTCTAACCACTAAAACCGAAGCCTAACTTCCTCCATTCCAATTTAGCAGCCTTCCCTGCTACGCTGCAAATTGTTATAAATGACATGTACACGGATTTCTTAATCCATTGCAATAAACACTTCGTAATCAGGATTATTACGTCATTGTTTTCTTACGAGTGTTTTTATCATCATCATCATTTCAGCCAATAGCCGCTTACTGCTGGACTGCCTCCTTCAATGTTCTCCGATCTTCACACAGATCGGTCCTATATCAGGATAGTATTCGCTCGTAGCGATGCCAGCGTAACCTTTTAACTTCCCTTCCCCTCGATTGGGCCTCCGGTACTCTCACTTACTCGGCGAAACAAGGCATAGGTGGTACTCTGGATGAGCCGGCCCATTCATGCATGCCCAATCTCCCCGTACCGTACGGGTAATGTACCTTTGTTTGTTTTTCATTCGTCGACCCGTTTAGATCGCTGGTAGTGAACGCTGCCTCTTGTGTAAGGGTTGCGGGTTCGATCCCCGCATAGTACAAACATTTGTGTGCATGAACATGTCTGTTTGTATTGTTACGGGTGTTGTATGTATTATAAGTATGTATTTACAAAAGAAAAGTATTAAATGTATATAATTTTATAATTCCGCTTATGTGCTTGAGCTACCTATGTACACACATGTACAGTCAAAGAACGAAAAGGTTCGTCTGTTTTCAAATTGATTCGTTTGATATGCTATGAGCACTTATTACCTTTCGTAAATTTATCAGAGTAATACCTGTTGCACAGAAAATTATGCTTAACTGTTAGATCAAAAAGTTCAGATTTGCTTGTAGCAACATTGATACCTTTTGATGTGAAAGAAAATTTAAGGTGAAGGGTATTGCCAAGCCAATTGATTTTAATTGTTAGCTATTAAACCAGATCCATTTTAAACTACTTGGGGGCTTCAGTCTCTCGGTATACACCTATACTATTTATTGAATAGATATAGTTAGCTATTAGATCTTGTTTAGCACTCGAATTTTGAATTACCGCCAAAAGCGGTTACTTTTGGCGTGAATAATTTTTTTAGTACAAAAACAGACCCAAAATCTGGGCATGCTTATTAAATAAATAGTATAAGTGTTTGCCAAGAGACTGAAGTCTCGTAATTATTTAAAATATATTTGTTTTGGTAGCTAACAATTAAAATCGATTGGCGTCGCTAGTGTGCCCTACCTGTCGCCTTAAATAAGGTTGGCAGAACTTTTTAAAACGGTATGGTGGTATAACTGATTCTTGCCGTGCAAGCGAATATTTACCTTAAGGTGACGAACCTTTTTATTCTCTCTACCGTACATAGCCAATTTTCATTCAGTTTTGCTTAGGTTCCGTAGCGTTTAAAACGACCTATTGCAAAAGGCTATGCAACTGCAATATTGTTTCAGCTACACACCACAGTGCTTCTCAAAGGTAGTCTACGCACTGTGTATCGAAACAATATGATTCTTGTTTCGTTTCACCGCGTTTCACGAAGGTCGGTGTGGCGCGCCATCGATTTTAACATTACTTTCAGGTACAGTTTTATTGCTTTTATGTAGCTTCGTCATGTGCCGTAAAGTGTTATTTCAATTACAACTTAAGCACATGGATACAAAAAAGCGCCATTTGAAGTCGACTATAAAAAATCTGTGAAAAAAAAAACCGCCTTCAAAAACCACGAACTAAAAAGTGTCGGCGCTCAATACTAAATTTTAATTTAATACCACATTCAATTATTCAACAGAGATTAGGCGCTGACTTCGGTAAAACCTTTTCTCGAGTGTACTATTATAAAATGTTATTTGAAGTGTATAAAGTGTTAAAAATAACAATAACATAATAAACGTTTTTTTTTCACAGATTTTTAGATCGATAGCAAAATTTAATAGTATTGTTTAAATTTTGCTATCCATAGTATCGATAGTTTTGATCAATAGCAATATCGAGGTTAACTATCGTTAGGAAACTATCGATAGTTCCGCAACACTAATAGGAACTCTTGCAGCTGATCATGATAGGCAAAGTGGCGGGAAGGCAAACAGTCGGCCGGAGAAAGAAATCATGGTTGCGTAACATCAGAGAATGATCGCCAGTGCCTCAGAGCTTTTCCATCTAGCAAGAGATCGAGTGAGATATGCGGAGATGACTGCTAACCTTCACTAGTTAGAAACACCAGAAGAATATGAAGATGGATACATAAGTAGGTGCATTTAACGTACTGAGTAGCTCAGTGGTCGATTTTTGAAACTACGGCTAACAAGGATAGCTTATTACGTTCTCGGGTCGGACCATAGGCTTGGTATGACTGACCAGGTGGCCTGTTATAAGCAGTATGGTCGAGACTGTTCTCGACCCTGTGACCCTGTGGTCACCTGGGAGGCGGTTTCTTCTTTCTGTGAGCATGTCATGCTCCAGAAAGAGGAAGCTGAGTGAACGCGAGCATTCAACTCCCTCGCTTTGGAGAAGAAGTCGCAGAGGCCGTCCCGATGGTGCGTCTTAGTGGGACTGCTCTACGCCCTGTGGCTAGGGGCGTTTAAGAATACTGCCAAGGTTTTCCCGGCCTGTCGTAAGAGGCGACTAAACGGGCTTTCGGAGTACGTGAGCGTATCCACTGCTGGGAAGTGGCTTGCTCAGCATACTCCGCGGGGGACGATATTACTGGGTGTCCTGGTAGGTCGTACAGCGTTGAAGGGCTGTATAGCGCCAGATAGGGGTGAAGCGGCGAGGGCGATTAGCGGTACGGTCTAGTCCCGGCTATGGGGTTTCCGACCGCGATTGCGTGGAGATGGACACCCCAGGGGTTTTAGCTAGGGTTTGAGTCCCACACATCACCTTGTTCCTTATATTTAGCAAGGTGACGGCCATGATGGTTTCCCCTGGGAAAAAAAGCGACCCATAGTTAGTCTTGGCCTCCTATAATAAGAGCCTCCATCTTAGTCTTTGCCAGACTTTAGACTTGGTATGGCTAAGACAAAATTTTTTCAAGCAATTTTTATTTGCAGCTTGAAGGTGCCCGAAGCCTGGAAAGTCACGGTCTTGTACCCCCGTCCTCCCGTTCCTCAGAAAGCACGTTGGTGCATTATCACAATGTGTTTTGTATTCTTGGCTGATCATTGGTCTTGTTGGTAGCCATTATCGAAATTTGGAAGGGTATTGATATAATTTACTTTCACATCATGAACCGAAACGTGGCCGCTTACAATGTGCCGATTAAGGAGGCTCAAAGTCACCCAGAGAGCAATGGAGAGGGCTATGCTCGGAGTCTCCCTGCGTGATCGTATCAGAAATGATGAGATCCGCAGGAGAACTAAGGTCACAGACGTAGCCCAAAGGATTGCATGCATCAAGTGGCAATGAGTAGGGCACATAGCGCCCTAAAATCGCGGGAATCCATTCATCCATACATCCACAGGACCGATCTGTGTGGAGAACATTGGGGCAGGCCTATGTCCAGCAGTGGACATCTATTGGCTGAAATGTTGATGATGACTTTTACATCATGGCGACGAAACGGTTCACCTGATGGTAAGTGATTATAACCGCCCATGGACATTTGCAACTCCTGAGACATTACAGATGCGTTTGAATAAGCTATTATCTTGAAGATCACCAGGTCGTATCTTTCTTCAGCTTTGTTATACCTTTTAAGTATATAAAGTTTACAGATGCCAGATGGTTGGTAGGCCAACAAAGTTTGGTTGCTAGTTCACAATATGCCCAAAAGCCGATTTTTACCTTCGTGAATACGGTACTTTATTACCTGCTTTTATAGAGTGAGAACCTCACCTCATTTGTGTCCTTAGTTTCCTACCGTGCGGCCTAGTCGTAAAAAGTGCCAGGGTTTTATGTGCGGCTGCAAGGCTTTTCAGACTGGCGTATTTTTTGTAATACCTACATTTGTTTAAAGGAAGAAAGAAATAATATCTTAGATGTTAAAACGGACGGCTGGATTTGTCCGAGAAAAAACAGTTTACCTCAATGATTACATCACACCCATAGAATTTGTATAATTCTATGATCACACCCATTTATTCCTTGTTTTTTTTTTACAATAAAACGTCAAAAAGACAACAAAATAGAAGAATATAAAAAAGTAAACATTTCCAAGAAAATAGGTAAAAATTTTATGGTGTTATGTGGCAGTCATGTCAAAACTCAGAGGGTCAAACTTACGATACATATATACAACAACAATCAGACAAGTTACACTTAGCCCGATCACGGTTAATTTGCACTGGCATATTTCCTTGGTAGCCTCGGGGATCCTTTATCACAATGTCCAAATGTCGATGTAAAATAAAATTGTAACCAATCAGTTGCCACGACCTACCCAAGAATTAGGTACTCACGCTCAGTGGGACCAACTGTGATAGCACTAAGGACTAAAACTGGCAATAATGACTCGTCGTCGTCATCAATCGTCAGCCCATTTAAGTCCCACTGCTGGTGGCTAATCGGGCCTACCCTCAATCCTACAAATGAGGGTAATTGCCATACATCACCAGCGCTTTGCTAACTGGTTGGGTAGGGTTTAGATATCATGCAGAATTTCCTCCTCTGGGTACTGATGATCATGCCAGCAACTTTACCTTAGTCGCCTCTTACGACACCTCGGTAAGAGTGAGGGTGGCCTATTCTACTCTGCCGGGGACCACACGGCCCAATAATTACTATTTATTGATAATTTCAAAAGCGTGAGTATTTTTCATACAATAGGATGCTACATGCTTTTATATCGTGCTGTTTAAAATTAACTCTCTCTCTCTCTTCAGTCGGTCTCTCACTGCTCTTGACTCCAGTAGGACAGTATAGTATTGTGAAAAAAGGTACTTAAGAGTGTACGGGTATTATTTATAAACTAAACGGTGTTTTTTGTTTCAAACGTTAAAACTGAAATATAACACCGTTTTAGCTAGCAAATTAATAAAGCCCTACATCTTTTACAGCCTACTGTACAGTGTAAAGTAACACCTATACTGTGTGGCGATGCGCCACGCTTTTGTAAATATAATTAATGTGTAAATTATTTTGTATATATTTTGTGCATCAACCAACGCACGGACAGTAGGCCCTTTTATATCTATATAGTTTAAGTGTATTTCACGAGCGCGCATGATTTAGCGGCGCGCCAGCTCTTATACTGTTCGTCCGTCGTTGACAATCAAAAAATGTCATCGGATTTCAACAGACTGATTTTGTACTGTGAATATTTATTTAAAATTAATTGCGTTCTTTATCTTTACTTCGTTTCCGCTGTTTAGTTCCCTTATTCTTATATATTGTGGTTAAATATTGGTCGGATTGTGTAAAATTTGTACTAGACTCTTCTTCAAGACCAAGCCATACTACGCCACGACGCACCCCTAACTGCAATAACGCTTGAATACTCGAATCCGAATCGAGTGTATCCGAATACCATCCTTTTTTTGTCTGCTATTGTGTCCGTAGGCACTGTTAGCTCAGCCAATGTCGAGTGAATAAAGAGATATTGTTTCGGAAGATTGGCCAATGTAACGACTACAATAACGCTGGTTTTTATTTTAATTGAGTTATGGCAGCATCTAAAACATAGCATTCATGTGATTTTAAATGTTTTGCTAAATTGATAAATAATTAAACAATAATCCTCGGTGATTAATCAATTTCAATTTCAACCTGAAACAAACGTTATCAGTGGAACGGACTGAATTAATTTGTAATATAATTTTCATCACGGATTATTCATTTTTGTTTGTATCGAAATAGGTTATTTTTCGATTTACTTGTCACAATATATGTTTTATAGAAGTCTGGTTTTGGTATGGTTTTTGCGTAAGGTAAAAATGTTAACTCATTCTGTAGGTTTCTGAGATAGGTAGCTCAAGCACCTGTGTAACGGATATCAGAATCAACAGTGGGATTACAGATATATACGTATAATACTTTTCTTTTGTAAATAATCATCATCATCATCATCATTTCAGCCAATGGACGTCCACTGCTGGACATAGGCCTCCCCAATGTTCTCCACACAGATCGGTCCTGTGCCTCCCGCATCCAATGGATTCCCGCGATCTTCACCAGATCGTCGGTCCACCTTGTAGGAGGCCTGCCACGGCTGCGAGTTCCTGTACGTGGCCTCCACTCGAACTCCTCCTCCTTCTTTTGTAAATACATACTTATAATACATAGAAAATATCCAGACTAATACAAAACGACATGTTCATCCACACAAATATTTGTACTGTGCGGGGTTCGAATCCGCAACCCTTGGACCAAACGCAGCGTTCACTACCACTGTTCCAAACGGGTCGTCAAATCTAAAGTTACTACCGTATCAAAGCTCATGTCATCCCGTTCCAATGTTAAAAGGGGCTTGCACACATTTTGTTCCGGGACTATTCTTAGTTCGTAATTTGTAATAAGGGGGCAGGAGTTCTCGACTTAAGGCGACGGGTAGCCCCACAGATTTCGTGCTCTGTGGGAAGCCCTAACTAGCGACACAAATCGATTTAAATTGTTAGCTACTAAACCGGATCTATTTCAAACAATTTCGGAGCGGGTGTCTCTAAGCAAACATTTATACTATTTATTTAATAATTGTGCACTACTTTTTTATTTGTACTTTTTGCATTCGAAATTTGGATTAACGCCATAAGTGGCCGTTTTTGGCGGTAATTGAAATTCGAGTACAAAAGCAGACCAAACAGTTAAATAATCAAAATTTAAATCGATTTGGCGTCGCTAGTGTGCCCTATCCGTCACCTTAACGTGTTTTTTTATGTGATGGGTGGGGAGACGAGCAGACGGATCAGCCTGATGGTAAGCATTGCCGCCGCCCATAGACACCCGCGACACCAGTGGAATCACAAGTGCGCTGCCAACCTTTAAACCCCCCTTTCCCCTGGATTGGGCCTCTGGTACCCTCACTCACGCAGAGAAACACAGCACAGCGCGGGTTTTCTGTGAGGCCGGGGTATCACTCCGGTCAAGCCGACCCATTCATGCCGAAGCTTGGCTCTCCCACGGTTATCCACGGTGTGGTTCCTAGTTACGTGCAAAGCTGACGATTCGGAGCCCGGGGTAGGCTTGGACCATGATCCAGGATTCAGGAAGTCTAATAATTAAAATGAAGCGACTTTCGTCTGCCCTTCGCAACAGTTACACAGGGGAACTAGACCAATTGGACCACGGTTAGACGGTTAATCGGACAATGGTATAATAGTTTCCACCAGATTTTGAACCTTATGTGTCATGGCATAAGAGCGAAAACCAATGAAAATTTTCATGGACTCATATCCGATTAAGGGCTAAGAATCATAATCTGAAATATTGTAGGTACTATCTATCCATAATTTTGAGAAACTATCCGAGATGTGCAGGTTTCCTCACGATATCTTTTCCCTCGTCGCCGAGTTTACTAATGGTAGAATATGTAGAATATGCACATTGATTTGAAAAATCCAGAGTTGCATGCTCGCTATCGAACCACGATCCCCCGTATAGAAGGGGTTCGTATCCACTGAGCTACCATAGCTCTTCTCGAACATATATAGAGTGTATCTGTGAACATTTACATATCTTTAACCACGTGTTCTACAACATTTTTTCTATCACTTTTGGAAATTCGCATGAAAAAATTTTAACTTTTCATACAAAGTCGGTCACGTGACTTGGTCATTTTGGGGAGTCGAAAAAATTTTCGAGGAATATCGAGAAGTCGTTGAAAAAATGTTGTTCAGAATGGTTGGTAGAACACGTGGTTAAAGGGATGTAAATGTTCACAGGATACATCCTGTATTTTACATTATGGCGGATAAACGAGCAGACTGATAACTGATGGTAAGTGTAGACATTTGCAACACATGAGGCATCTTTGATGCGTTGCCGGCTCTTATATCTGGAGTAACCTGTCTAATTACCCTCCAGAAATAAGTGATATTATTTAAGTTATTACGAACTTGTGGCCCGCCCTCACTTCGTTTCGATACCAATAGATGGCGCATGGTGTCGATCACATCGCGCAAGCGTTTTGTGATTTCGGATTACCTATAAGCCGCAGTCTGTAGAATTTTCCTCTTTATAAATAGTATAGATAGTATAACCTGTTTCGATTAGGTAATAAATTCCTATTACCGCCGGCATTCAGTGTCCCGGAGACAACGGGATTAATTTCAGGTAGATCTAATAATTTAACAACCGGTCTTTGATTCAATTTAATCCAGACATCTTAAGTGAAAACCAGAATCGCGCCAAAGTGCGACCTTCTCGCCTTTTTGCCTCTTGGGAAGAATTTAATTAATTCCAAGTTTGTCTCGTTTTTGTCGCACAGGTTTAGTGAGGTCGAAAGTATCTCATTCGGAGAATAGGAATTGACAGAGGGTTTAAGGCGACTGCTCATCTAAATCTCAGGGTGGTAACACAAAGACTAAAAGTAAAAACAGGCAACTCGACCAACATTACAGTTATATGAAAATAACTATCCGCGGGAAACTTTTTAAACTCAATGGGGGCTATCGCGTGCGGAAATCCGCAAAATGGCTTACTATAGGACTGAGGTCCATCAACAAGGTAATTGGGTATTTTTAGACGTGATATGTCAAATTGTCAGTAACGAATAAGCCAATGATGTTGAAGTTGGACCTCAAGCACGTCATCTAGCGGATATTTCACACGCAAGATCTGTTATTACGCGATATTGTGTTCATCTAAAGCCGGTTTAGCTATACCATATCTCACGAGTAAATGAATGAATAACATTATAAACCGGCCAAAAAACAATATATTATTTTGTGTCTCAGCGTAATGCCACCGGGATATTTTTGATAAGTAGGGTTATACGGGTAATGTCAAAATTAACTGACAGCTGTGACATTGACAACGCGTTTTTAAATTTTTAGTTATACCTATTGTCATCATTAGTGGTATAAAGATATACCATTGGAATAGACGTTGATTGTTGGATGATTACTATAACTGCCCTATGCAATAGATGTATCGTTCGATATAGATTGGTCAAATCAGGTTTTAGCCTATTGGCTTGAAACGAATTGGTATATTACTTAATTATGGATTTACGCCACTGGCTCAGGAACCCGAACCGAGCCTTGGTCTTCGAAACAAGAGAACGCCACTTTGATCGATCCTGCCTGCACTACTTCTTGCCAGCCATTGACCCGAAGTTCTCGCAGATCAGTCGCGACGGACATCTTTTCAGCAATAATGAGCGTTGGCTCACCGGTCGGCCCTATCTACTTATCTTTATATACCTATTTGCCAAAATCTATTTAATATCTGGCACCACATCGTGTGGTCTCGCCCTTACGTTATCTGACTCATAGAATATAAATTGACAGATGAGACGTCACTTAAGTATGCGCCGGACAGTTTTGACTTTCAAGCTTAAACATCGCAGCTTCCAGACAGGACATTTGGAATCGTAATTTTGTACATACTAAAAACAAAAAAGATTTTATTCCAGACAAAAGCTGGAATAACTATCTACTTAGTCAAATCTTGAAATGAATGTTTTATAACTTTTTTTGTGACGTTTTGTTGCCTAAAGAGTTTAGGTACTGTTATTTTCATGCTTAAAGCATGCTACTTTTGAGCAAGTGTTACTGAGTAGCATGTGTGGATGGACGTGCTATAAATAAGCATGCTAATTTGAGCATGCTCAAAAATCGCACGCCGGTCGATTTTTAAGCATGTTACCTGTAGGGCGGGTGGAAGGGGGAGTGTGGCAGAGTACTTTAGCATGTGTAAACAGGTTTGTTTATTTTTAAGCATGCTAATGGATGGTTAAGAGCATGCTTATTGATAGCAAATGTGGACAGTTCATTGCTTTTAAGCATGCTAAAAATGAGCATGTGTACAGTAGTTTTACGTATTTTATGATAAACAAATATAAAAAGTAAGCCACGATTCGACATGAATGGGCTTAATCGTAATGATAACAGGGCGTCACAGCAGCAGGAAGCAGCGCCTGCGCAGTGTTTTGTCGTGTGATTGAGGGTATTGGAGACCCGATTAGGCGGAAAGGTTGGCAGCGCACTATTGACTCCAGAGGAATATCGCCTGAAAACCAAACAAAAAACTACGAGAACTACCACGAGAATTTGGCTCTTTTTCGTGCTCGTGACATTTATTATCATTTATCACAAAAACATACTTTTTTGGCATGGAGTTCATGCGATATCCGCCATGTTTTTTCATATCGAAATCTCGAGAATTAGGCTCCTGTATCTAAGTATTTAGTGACGTGATTATTTTATGTTTTTCATTGTCATATGTGTGAGAAGGATCATAAGATGGTGTAACTACATCGATCTTCTCAGATATACAAATCGACAGAGGTACGGAACACAAATAAAGACTCAAATAGATATCTACATAATTATAACACCCAAACACTGAACAAACACAAGTGTTCATCACGTGAATGTTGACTTAGAGTGGGGATCGAACCTACTTCCCTTGGGAGGAGCGTGAGGCAGGGTTATTATTAGAGATGGGCTGATTACTTGCCTATTCGATTACTACTCGGTACGTGGTGTATTCGGTAGTTGCTTTAATGACTGCCTCGGTGGCGCAGTGGTTAGTGGGTCGCACTTTAAAGCGACGGCTGCGCAAGAGGTCCCGGGTTCGATCCCCGGGTCGGGCCAAAAATTTGTACCTAAGTTTTCGGTAAGAAATTCTTAGTGGCAGCCCGGAGTCTGGAAATTGGCGGTCTTGTACCCCCGTGCCTCGGAAAGCACGTTAAGCCGTTGGTCCTGCGCCCAATCCCTCTCTGGTCGTGTCACAGTAGTGTCCTATCGGAATATGAGGGTAAGGGAATAGAGAGTGCACTTGTGTTTGCGCACACACTTGAGCACTATAATATATCCTGCGTACGTGGCTGATCGTTGAGATTGGCCGCCGTAGCCGTTATCGGTGAGGGGATTTAAAAAAGTTGCTTTAATACTCGTACTCGTCCGAATAACTCAAGTCCAATGACGAGTACTCGGAACTCGTTCTAACTAGTTAAATGAAATTGTTTAAGGAGAATCATGTGCATTAAATTGAAATATAAAACAGGCTGGCCTACATTTATAGAGTAGTTTTATTAAATTCAAACACAAACTTGCGAGAAAATAGTATATTATTGGGTATGTATGTATTGTTTATTATTATTTATGTAATGTAATAATATTAATATATAAAATAATGTATACTTCTGCCATTCTCAATTTCATTTGTTAATTACTTTGCACTGCCTTCCCCTATTACGAATACGATATTTCTTTCCTCTACCCAAAGGTTGTCTGGAAGAAATCGCTACAAGCGATAAGACCGCCTTATTGTATTGTCTGTTGCTGTTGTATCATGCTTGTATTTTATTTTTGTGCAATAAAGAATATCTATCTATCTATCTATTTTTCTTTAATTCTGGATAAACTTATATGTGATACCTTAGGTGATGCAGATGTCCAAGGGCGGCGGTGATCACTTTCCATCAGGTGTGCCGTCTGCTCGTTTGTCCGCTATTATGTAAAAAAAAAAACTTTCACCACCTTATTACAAATCGCGATCTTATATTAATAATTTAAGATCGTACTAAAACTAATGTCATCCCTTTTCAACACGCAATGTTAAAAGGGGCTGGCTACGAATTTTGTTCCGGGACTATCCTTAGTTCGCGATTTGGAATAAGGGGTCATGGTCATTAACATAGTATTTCTACGGTAATTGTTACCAGGTTCGGCACAGTCGCAAGTGCAATGGCCACGGATTAATCATGCCGCTTTCAACAATGCTAAAATATAGAAAACTCCAAAATATACATGGTAGCTGTCCCGTAAAAATCTATTATGATATGATGACAAGATGCTAACCACCTACTATTGTACACCTCGTCCTGCAGTTTATTAGTCTGGATTAAGTAACTACTACTCTTTGTGACCTATGAGGGGAACCTAAGTAGTCATGCTCACTCAAATGTCTCTGAGGTGGTGGCGCTATGTGGCGGGTCATTACATTCCCTCTAATATGGTTGAGTGAAATGATGGCTGACACGTACGTCATACTTGTGAACAGGTGCCACCTTTGGGGACTGGTCTGCTTCGGTTTACCTCATAATATTTATTTTATTATTATTTCCTTTATTTTATTTTGTGTAACAATTAAACTGTATGGCTTGGTATGATGATGACACAACATTGTAGAAGAGTAACTGGCGAGTTTCTTGCGGGATCTTCTCGACCAGAAACAACTTTCCGAGCCGGTGGTAGAATCGCATTATGTTTATTTATTTCTTTAGTATATTTTCTGTATCAACATATATATCTATTAACATGTAAATTATACATAAGTACTTATAAATAGTTTTAAGTCATTAAAATGTATGACGATTTGTAAGTGCTGTATACAAGCCTATGCAAATAAAGAATTATTTGATTGATTATAAATACTTGTAACTGAAAACAGAAGAAGTTTTTGAACTCCAAACAAACGGAGTACCTATCGGTTTGAGGAACTTTAAACCGATTATACTCGGTTACTCGATAAAAGTAGCACTCGGCGCATCTCTAGATATTATTAAATACGCCAGTCAGTTCGGTCCCGTACTACCAAAATGACACCTTAATTTATTAATCCTATTTACTCGTAGACGTACAAGCTAATTTGCATCCTATTTTTAGACGCTAATAACATAAATTCCAAAATCTATTCACATTCCCAAGGCGTTTGATTGTAACCCACAAATGCTTAGTATCAATGCTATGAGCAAATATGTACTCAGTGCTAATTGAGCTAACACTAACAGGGAAGCAAGTTAATGATATATTAGCGGTGGTTTTGGGGTTAACCGCGCTGTAACGGCCTGAGATATTATAGAGTAGTCCGTACAGTTATAAGAATAAGACTTTAATAGTGATAAGGTAAGGTTGAATTTCGTATGATGAAGATGGGAAGCTTTTTACTTGGAACTCGTGTTGAGGAGACAAGGGCTGACTGATTTGAGGGGCTATAAGATTGTTGGGAATGGTCATCATTTTATTGTGTATTAGTTGTCATCACTAATGGACACGGAGAGCCATGCTTCAGCATAAATAGTCTGGCACGCCGGAGTATTCTTTTTTTTTATGTGATAGGTAATATTAATAATAATAATTCTCACAACATCTCATACGATTCCGTACTAAGTAGCTTAAGCACTTGTGTTACAGATATCAGACAACAGAGGAACACAAATACTATACTTAAATACATATATTACACCGAGACACTGAACAAACACAAGTGCTCATCGCACGAATGTTTGTCCAGGGTGGGGATCGAACCCACGACCTTTGGCGTAAGAGGCCGGGTCACTACCAATTGCGCCAGCCGGTCAGTCAAATAGGTGGCCAATGAGCAGACGGATCACCTGATGGTAAGCTGTTGCCGCCGCCCATAGACACCCGCGACACCAGTGGAGTCACAAGTGCGCTGCCAACCTTTATAGCCCCCCTTCCCCCGGATTGGGCTTCCGGTACCCTCACTCACGCAGCAAAACACAGCACAGTGCTGCTTCACGCCGGTTTTCTGTGAGGCCGTGGTATCAATTCGGTCGAGCCGGTCCATTCATGCCGGTTCTCCTACGTTTGTGGACTTGTTTTGGACCTGGCAAAAACGCATTTGGAATATCGACTCTCAGATAGATCCGTGATTCATTCCGCTCATTCGGATCATTCGGCTCATCGGATCATTCAGCTCATTCGGATCACTCGGACTCGAGATCCATTTTGGTATAATGATACATTCGGAGCGAACATTAGAGATTCGGAACAGTGTATCATTTGGCTGAGTCGGATCACTGAGTCCTTTCAGTAAAGAGTTAAACTCTTCTACCGAAGAAGAAAATATTGGCAGCGTACCTCTTACTTTACTGGTGTTGCATATGTCATGTGGGGTGGTTCGCTTCCCGTCAGGTGATCCGTCTGCTCGTTTAACCAGGCAATGGTTCATACGAGACCACCAGATTTTGAACTTTGTGCAGTTGAGATAAGGTTGAAAACCAATGAAATAAATGATGTATATTTGCCTGGTAAAGGGTTAAAGATTGTTTGCCTAAAGTAGTCCGTTTCCTCCTGATCCTAGCGTGTAATTCCCAGTTGAGTCCAAACCTGTCGATTCGGAGAACGGGGTACGCTTGGACCATGATCCAGGAGGTTTGGTAATTACAATGAAGCGACAGCCTTCTGATCTTCTGCCTGCCAAAAAATGAGACACGAAAAATCTTGACATTTTTTTTTCTGTCAAACACTTCAAATAACATTTTATAACAGTACACTCGAGACAAGGTTTTACCGAAGTCGGCGCCTTATCCCTGTTGAATAATTGAATTTTGTATTAAATTACAAGATAGTATTAAAATGTTATTTGAAGTGTATGAAGTGATACAAATATTATTTTACAGGAAAAAACGGAACCCTTATAGGATCACGTTGTTCCTTTTGTTTCCGTTGTTTATCCGTCTGTCTGTCTGTCAAGACCCTTTATCTCAAGAACGCGTGGACGTATCAAGCTGAAATTCACATAAAATACTATTGTCCCTTCAAGCTGTGAAAACATCTTCTAAGCTAAGCCAATCAAAAGATACAGCCGATTATGTCGATATTTTCAACAAATTTTCGACACTTGCAAAACAATCAAAACCTACAGGGTACTTTCCGTGAACTCAGAATCTTGAAATTTGGCATGAAGCATTATCATATAATGCAAATATAGGGACAATTGCGAAAAGCACATTTTTTTAGTTATGTAATATAATAAAAATATTTTAATAAAATGAAACTTACTACCTTATTTCTCACTAACGAATAAAGGTATCAGATTGAAATTTATACCAAATACCTAAGTCTACTGTCCCTATAAGCTGTGAAAAAACCAAACTTTAAAGTTAACGCGATCAAAAGATACAGCTGTTTATACCGACACCTACAGGGTACTTCCCGTGAACTAGAGAATCTTGAAATTCGGCACGAAGCAACGTTAAATAGTACAGATAAAGGAAAAATTGCGAAAATGATAAATTTGAAGTAACATAAAATATTATAATATTATTTTTGCTTATATGACATAAAATATTTTTTAAAAATTTTAAAAATTCTACTACCTACCCTTTTCTACATGAACGCGTAGAGATATTAAAGTTGAAATTCATATCAAACACTTCTTAAGTCTAATTGCCTCTAAACTGTGAAAAATTCTAAATCAACGCAAAAATTCAAAACCCTGAGGTACCTATAATCATACCGCATATTTTGAAACTCGCCACTACTCGCAACGGAATCAAAACTTAAAGACTACTTCCCGCTGACATTGAATCTTGAATTTTGGTATGAAACAACCTAACAGAAAAACCCGAAACCTTTTAAATTTTTCAAGGCACAGTAACTAAGTAGTTAAACCAAAACAAATACCACCACAATCGTCATTCAATCTAAATATTTTGGTGAATATAATTCTGTATATAACCTACGCCGTGTGGTCCCCGACAGAGTGGAATAAGCCACCCATCACTCTTACCGGGTGGAGGTGTCCGTATAAATATACTAATAATAACTCAAAACCCTCGCCAACCCGTACGTGACTCACTTAGAGAACTATTTAAAGAAATTAATATTTTAACCGTGGCTTCCCAATTTATCTCGACTGCATTATGATTTACGTAAGAACTTGGACACTTTTCCCAAAAAAAAGTCGATAGTCATAGTCTTAACACTAGAAATAAACATAGGCTTGCCGTCCCGGTTTTCTCAGACTACATAAAATCGGTAATTCATTTGTTGGCTTAAGTATTAAGAAATATTTAATAGATACCACAAAATGTCATTAACCTATCACTTGATAAGTTAAAGTCTCATATCAAAACCTGCCTATGAAGAAGGTTACTATAGTGGTACAGACTATTTAAATGATAAGGATTCTTGGTCATGTTATGATTAATCTTTTGAGTTGTTATTTCATAGTATCTAATTACCTTCATAATTGTAATTTTTTCTCTTCTCAATTGAAACTCTGTAGACAACATCAATATTTGAAAAGAGTACTACTGAGTTTCTTGCTGTGTCTTTCTAAGTAGAAAGGACACTGCTGGGGCACACCAGCATGTGGGGACTTAATGGGCTGATTGATGATGATGATGATGATGATGATGATTAATGACACACTTTATTACAGAGGTAATTTGAATTTAATACGTCATAAATCTGTAAACTGCTACGTTTTGTACGGCGGAACTCTCGAGTGCGCGAGGTCGGACTCGCACTGGCCGCGTTTTTTAGTTCGTGGTTTTTGAAGGCGGGTTTTTTTCACAGATTTTTTTTTTACTTTTCACTTTCGACTTAAGTGTTTTAAAATTTAGTAAAAGTCTTAAAGGATGTAAACTATTCACCGATTCTCGTATCCGAAACGTGTTGGAATTCTTCCCAAAGCGATTGGTATCAACCCGCAGCCGCGTAATTGGCCCAAACAACTCGAGGCAAGTAATTAGAAACTTTCTGTCGGAGCCAAACAGTTACCTCGCAGCTACATTTTTAATTCTTGTGCGGCAGTTGCTAACTTGCTGATTGACTTCGAACTTTGGCATTAAAATGCGTGTAAGTAATAAAAAAGTTTCGACAGCTGCGATTTTTTTTTCCTATTTGTCTGCCAGACGAACTGACGGATCACCTGATGGTAAGAGAATGCCGCCGCCCATGGACACCCAGGTCACCAGTGGAGTCACAAGTGCGCTGCCAATCAACAACATCTGTGCTGAGTGACCTCACTCACGCAGCACAATACAGCACATTCTATAACATTAAAAACACAGTGACAACGCTTATAGGTATTCCGAAAACACAAAACGAGCTGTTTGGGAAATTACGCGGCTGCGGTTTATACCAATCACTTTGGGAAGAATTCCCACACGTTTCAGGTACGGCAGTCGGTGAATAGTTTACTAAATAGGTCATTCTTAACCACTTTTTAGTTGAAAATACTATTTGTAATCCGACAGACAGCGACAACTCTTATAGGTAATCCGAAAACACAAAACGAGCTCTTAGGGAAATTACGCGGCTGCGGGTTTATACCAATCACTTTGGGAAGAATTCCCACACGTTTCAGGTACGGGAGTCGGTGAATAGTTTACTAAATAGGTCATTCTTAACCACTTTTTAGTTGAAAATACTATTTGTAATCCGACAGACAGCGACAACTCTTATAGGTAATCCGAAAACACAAACGAGCTCTTAGGGAAATTACGCCGCGGCTGCGGGTTTATACCAATCACTTTGGGAAGAATTCCCACACGTTTCAGGTACGGGAGTCGGTGAATAGTTTACTAAATAGGTCATTCTTAACCACTTTTTAGTTGAAAATACTATTTGTAATCCGAGAGACAGCGACAACTCTTATAGGTAATCCGAAAACACAAAACGAGCTCTTAGGGAAATTACGCGGCTGCGGGTTTATACCAATCACTTTGGGAAGAACTCCACACGTTTCAGTACGGGAGTCGGTGAATAGTTTATCTAAAGATTAACTCTTAACCATTTTTAGTTGCAAATACTGTTTGTAATCCTAGAGACAGCGACACTCTTATGGTAATCCGAAAACACAAAACGAGCTCTTAGGGAAATTACGCGGCTGCGGTTTATACCATCACTTTGGGAAGAATAGAAAACACAAAACGCTTGCGCGAAGTAATCGACAACTCGCGCCTTCTATTGGTATAAAGTGGAACTCATCTCGTGAGACGAAGTGAGGACGAGCCACTAGTGGATAAATTAAATCTTTATTAAATAATCTTAAGATATCTAAAGCAACGGAAACATCACAGAAGACTGCCGTGAAACAACGTCTGTGCTGTATTTCGCTGCGTGAGTGAGGGTACCGCAGGCCCCATCAGGGAAAGGGGGGTTTTAGAATGGCAGCGCACTTGTGACTCCACTGGTGACATGGGTGTCCATGGGCGGTGGCATTCTCTTACCATCAGGTGACTGTTCGTCTGGCACACACATAAAAAAATCGCAGCTGTCGAAACTTTTTAATTATTTACACGCATTTTAATCCCAAAGTTCGAAGTCAATCACCAAGTTAGCGACTGCCGTACAAGAATTAAAAATGTAGCTGCGAGGTAACTGTTTGGCTCCGACAGAAAGTTTCTAATTACTTGCCTCGAGTTGTTTGGGCATTTACGCGGCTGCGGGTTTATACCAATCACTTTGAGAAGAATTCCAACACGTTTCGGATACGGGAGCCAGTGAATAGTTTACTAAATTGTAAAACATCTTTTAGTTGAAATTGAAAATACTATTTGTAATCCGACAGACAGCGACAACGCTTATAGTTAATCCGAAAACATAAAAACGCTTGCGCGATGTAGCTAGCGCCATCTATTGGTATAAGTGGAACACAGTGTCCGTGAAATGAAGTGAGGACGAGCCATAGTGAATAAACCAAATTTAACTTAGGATATCTAAAGCAACGAAAACATCACAGAATACTGCCGTGAAACAACGTCTCGTGCTGTAAAAGCAAGATGTTGGTAGCTTTGAAAAGCAATCAAGCAGATGGTTCGGCGTTGTTTCGTATTTGATGTCACTATGCATTTTTACATTGTGCTAGGTAAAGCGTGTTTTAGAAACAATCTCCTATGCCCGCTGTTACTAAGTATTAAAAGTATGGAAGTAATCCGATAGTCTATGTAGTGAGAATTTTATTATACAGCATTTAAAATACATCTGATATTTATTTAATTGTAGGGAGCCGTACTGCATATCTGTTGAGTATTGGTCGTTTTCCTCAAGATGGCGCCAGTACTGGCTAGCCGATGATGACTATCTCTCAGTAGTATATAAGTACTCTATGCCTGAATGCGATTTTGCTATATTCATACTAGTATCTACGAGGTAGAGTATACAAACAAGGAGAACCGTAATATCTTCTCCACAAATAGTAGACTTCACAGACGGTGATCACGAATTCATTGATTTCACTAAAGTGTCTTTGTGTCTTAAAATATAGGGTAAAGGCTCGATCTAATGTGAGGCGGAAGAAAACAGAATATTAAATGTTTGCGAGTAAAATAAAACAGAGTCGTACTTATTCATAATTATTTTTCCATTTGGTCGCCGGGGGGGGATCACTTAAATGCAGGCAAATTACAAGTGCTAATTAACATAAACAAGTTCCCAGAGATTTTGCATAAATAAACTTTGGCCAGTGGTTTTTTAAAGTTTTTTTATTTATGACCTCTGAACCATCTAGCCTGTTTATAAGGATCACTAACAAGAGGAAGGAAGAGGAAGCGTTGGCCTATAGTTCATAAAAAAAGGACGAAAGATGAAAGAAAGAAGGACCGCGATATCACATCGCGTTGACTTCGAGAGACTATTCGTCGCGGACGGAAGCTGTTGGTCAACAATCAATAATGATTAAATGGGTGTCGAGTGCGTGAGCTGGGACCTAAGCTATTTTTTTAGGGATTTGTTCTGGATGCTTAAGGGAGAGCCACGCTTCGGCATTAATGGGCATCGCTGCGTGAGTGAGGGTACCGAAGGCCCCATCCGGGGGAAAAGGGGGTTTTAGATTGGCAGCGCACTTGTGACTCCACTGGTGACATGGGTGTCCATGGGCGGTGGCATTCTCTTACCATCAGGTGACTGTTCGTCTGGCACACACATAAAAAAATCGCAGCTGTCGAAACTTTTTAATTATTTACACGCATTTTAATCCCAAAGTTCGAAGTCAATCACCAAGTTAGCGACTGCCGTACAAGAATTAAAAATGTAGCTGCGAGGTAACTGTTTGGCTCCGACAGAAAGTTTCTAATTACTTGCCTCGAGTTGTTTGGGCATTTACGCGGCTGCGGGTTTATACCAATCACTTTGGGAAGAATTCCAACACATTTCGGATACGGGAGTCAGTGAATAGTTTACTAAATTGTAAAACACTTTTTAGTTGAAATTGAAATACTATTTGTAATCCGACAGACAGCGACAACGCTTATAGTTAATCCGAAAACATAAAACACTTGCGCGATGTAGCTAGCGCCATCTATTGGTATAAAGTGGAACACATGTCGTGAAATGAAGTGAGGACGAGCCACTAGTGAATAAACCAAATTTAAGCTAAGTTAGGATATCTAAAGCAACGGAAACATCACAGAATACTGCCGTGAAACAACGTCTCGTGCTGTAAAAAGCAGATGTTGGTAGTTTTGAAAGCAATCAAGCAGATGGTTCGGCGTTGTTTCGGTAGATGTCACTATGCATTTTTACATTGCGCTAGTAAAGCGTGTTTTAAAAACAGTCTCCTTATGCCGCCTGCCAACCTTACTAAGTATAAAAAGTATGGAAAGTAATCCAGAGATCAAGGTATTGAGAATTTTATTATACAGCATTTAAAATAAATCTGATATTTTATTTTATTGTAGGGAGCTGTTAGATTAGGGCCGTGTGGTCCCCGGCAGAGTAGAATAGGCCACCCTCACTCTTACCAAGGCGTAAAAGGCGACTAAGGTGAAGCTGCTGGCATGATCATCAGCACCCAGAGAAGGAAAACTCTGCATTTATATCAAAACCCTCGCCAACCCGTCTGCCAAGCGTGGTGAGCATGGCAATAACCCCTCATGTGATTGAGGGAGGCCCGTGCCCCAGCAGTGGGGACTTAAATGGGCTGATGATGATGATGATGATGATGATGATGTAGGGAGCAGTATTGCATATCTGTTGAGTATTGGTCGTTTTCCTCAAGATGGCGCCAGTACTGGCTAGCCGACTGATGCCTATATCTCAGTATATATAAGTTACTCTATGCCTTGAATGGATTGCTATATTCATACTATGTATCAACGAGTATATATACAACAAGACGAACCGTAATATCTTCTCACAAATAGTAGTACCTTCACAGACTGTGATCAAGAATTCATTGATTTCACTAAAAGTGTCTTTGTGTCTTAAAATATAGGGTAAAGGCTCGATTCCTAATGTGCTGGCGGAGTAAAACAGAATATTAAATGTTTGCCGAGTAAAAATAAAACAGAGTCGCTACTTATTCATAATTATTCATGGATCACTTAAATGCAGGCAAATTACAAGTGCTAATTAACATAACAAGTCCAGAATTTGCATAAATAACTTTGGCAGTGGTTTTTAAAGTTTTTTTATTTATGACCTCTGAACCATCTAGCCTGTTTATAAGGATCACTAACAAGAGGAAGGAAGAGGAAGCGTTGGCCTATAGTTCATAAAAAAAGGACGAAAGATGAAAGAAAGAAGGACCGCGATATCACATCGCGTTGCCTTCGAGAGAATATTTCGTCGCGACGTGAAGCTGTGGTACAATCAATAATGATTAAATTGGTGTCGAGTGCGTGAGCTGGGACCTAAGCTATTTTTTTAGGGATTTGTTCTGGATGCTTAAGGGAGAGCCACGCTTCGGCATTAATGGGCCGGCTCGACCGGAGTGATACCACGGCCTCACAGAAAACCGGCGTGAAGCAGCACTATGCTGTGTTTCGCTGCGTGAGTGAGGGTACCGGAACCCCTATCCGGAGGAAATCGGGGTTTTTAAGGTTGGCGCACTTGTGACTGCACTGGTGTCGCGGGTATCTATACGCGGCGGCAATCGCTTACCATCAAGCGATCCGTCAGCTCGTGTGCCACTTATCACATAAAAAAATGTCCCCGCCTCTAGGAGGTGCGCTGGAGTGAGGAGGGCGAGTTAGTATGTTTTTCCTCTAAGCACCTTGAACAAATCCCCAAAGAAATTGCATACGAGTAGGTCCCAGTTCACGCACTCTACATCATAGATTATTATTTGTTTATTTATTTATTATTAAACTCACAAATTTAGTTTACAAATTACACTTGTCCTGCAAAACTGTTTACACAGTTTGTCTGCAGGATCGGTTGAGTCTAGTAACTCATATATACTATATAGATATATATAGAGGCATCAGATGGCTAGTCAGAGCTAGAGCGCCATCTAGAGAAAAACGACCAATACTCACCGGCTAAGTAGTACGGCCATCTTCGAGAATCAGTCAGAGAGATGATTAAATAAAATATTTTTCTTTGCTATATCACATAATTCCCAATACCTTCTAGATATCTGGTTTATTTCTCATACTTGTTTAAAATTGCTAAAGTGGGCAGGCGGCTTGAGGTCATTGTTTCGGAAACACGCTCTGTAAAAATGCATAGTGACATCTACCGAAACAACGGCGAACCATCTGCTTGATTGGTTTTTAAAGCTACAAGCTCCATCTAACGAAGACCGCTGAACTATTTTTCCAGGAAAAAGTATTAAGTGAAATGACGCTGCACACAAGGAGGTGTTCCTTGTATTGATTGGACTAGCTGCGGTCCAATCTTCTCTGACTACAGATGTATTGCACTAACAAATAATCGACTTCCAAGATATTTCTAATCGGCTAGACTCCTTATCACTGCGTAGAGATGTAGCCTCGCTATGTATACTCTACCACTTATACTATGGGAATGCTCTGAGGAATTGTTCGGACTGATTCCTGCCGCTTCATTTCGCCATCGATCCACTCGACAACAGTTCCATCCACATCATCTAGGTGGTTCAGTCTTCAACAGTAAGTTTCTCAATAGACTTTCTACCTCGTACGGCAAAACTATGGTATGAACTATCGCCTACGGTACGACCTGCAAAGCTTCAAGAAAAGAGCATTATCATCATCATTTCAGCCAATAGTCCACTGCTGGAGATAGGCCTCCTCTAATGATCTCCACACAGATCGGTCCTGCGCCGCCCGCATCCAATGGTCTCCCGCGACCTTCACCAGATCGTCGGTCCACCTTGTGGGGGGCCTGCCACGGCTGCAACTTCCTGTACGTGGCCTCCACTCGAGGACCTTTCCGCCCCAACGGCTATCTATTCTCCTCACTATGTGCTCTGCCCATTGCCACTTGAGGTATGCAATCCTTTGGGCTATGTCTGTGACCTTAGTCCTCCTGCGGATCTCATCATTTCTGATACGATCACGTAAGGAGACTCCGAACATAGCCCTCTCCATTGCTCTCTGGGTGACTTTGAGCCTACTTAATCGGCACATTGTAAACGACCATGTCTCGGTTCCGTATGTCGTCACTGGCAACACATACGCATTGAAGACTTTCGTCTTGAGACACTGCGGTAGATAGAAAAGAGCATATTACTTTTTAAAAGGTCGGCAGCACACTTGTGACTCCTGTGGTGTTGCAGGTGTCCAGTAATCGCTTACTATCAGGTGATCCGTATGCTCGTCTGCCCCCTATCTCATAAAAGAATGTGGTGGAAATGACTTTGAGAAATACTGGTTTAAGAATTATTACAGAGTTTGTCATGCGCCGTGACAAGAAAATAATGAGTGACAACATGACAATTTTTCTTTTTCCCTACAAAAGTAAATTAGGCCGTCTTAATATCTATCCTAATTCAAAGCCATTAAAGATTGTTTACAAATGCAGACCATTTCGCCAGGTGTGCCCAACTGTTTGTCAAATTATGTGAAAGTTGTCAACTTTTCTGATTGTCGGATTCGCGTGGTTTTTAATGAAACGAAAAACAATTCGAGTTTTTTATTCTAGTATCCTCTTATCTCGGGGATTTGAACCGAAACCATAATTGTATGAATAAAAAATATGAGAATTAAAAGTTTTGTTTTGTATTCTATATCGTTGGGTTATTGTTACGTTGGCACAGATGCCAGGAATGGTTCGAATTGAAAACTGTCGAAAAAAAATTAATGTACTTTAAATGTAAAAGGGCGGTAAACATGCATGAAAACTGCGAGATCACCAACACTCTATGAGTATTACGAGTTACGAGTTAGTTACGAGTTAGTTACGAGTTGGTTGTTGGAATTGTGAACCGGAAGTGTTGGCACAACATCGTTGTACGCGCGGAGGACTCCCTCGACGAATAAATAAATCTTTCATTTCACAGAAACCATTTTACAAAATAATGTGAAACCCCTGACTTCCGTGCTAGATTTATAAATTTGTGTGACAGAAATCAGTGTCCTCAACCGACAGTGGTACAGAAGCATTACTCCGCCCGGGACCCCCAATGTCTTACTTTGTTATATTTGTAACTTAACCGGCAGATTGCAGTCCCTCTTTAATGTAATAGTTAGGACAGTGAGGAAATACCGCTTCACCCAAACTATTCCACAAAACGGAGGTAAGTGGATGAAAGTACTCGTCCCGTGAGAAACGCACAGTACCTGCATCACAGAATAATGTAGACTGCACATGATTCCGATCTATAGAACTGTTCAAATGCCGAAGTCGATACCAGAAGTGGGCGCCGATTAAGCACATGCGCGACTGTAACCGATGTAGAGCAAAACTTCGGCATTAATGACGCCGGCCCGAGCTGAGTGATACCACGGCGTTACAGAAAGCTTGCCCAAAGCAGTGCCTGCACTGTTTTTCCCCAAGTGAGTGAGAGTACCGGAGGTCCAGTCCAGGGCGTCGGCAATCGCTTACCATCAGGTGGTCTGTCTCTCATCTGCCATGCCACAAGAAAATCCTGGAGATGGCGTAACTTCATCATCAGCCCATTTAAGTCCCCACTGCTGGGGCACGGGCCTCCCTCAATCACATGAGGGGTAATTGCCATACTCACCACGCTTGGCAGACGGGTTGGCGAGGATGGCGTAACTTAGCAGTCCTCAATACCAAGGTAGAATGCGGCAGTCAATACATCTAAACAACGCCCAGAATATGAATGGAAGCCCGAGGTTTAACAAAGCACTACCGCCGATTGGCCCTTGAAAAATTCCCTTGGAGCGGGCGGAAAAACGGATATCGGATATACTTTATGGTACGAAGCCTTTTTGAGTTATGTGTAGATCAAATGAATGCGAAAATGGGTAGTGCTGGTTGATACGAGACTCCATTTTTGTAGCTGAGAGAAGCTAAGATATTTTTATATGCGATAGGCAGACGAGTTGAGGGTTCAGGTGACGTTAAGCGATTCTCGCCGCTCATGGACACCCGTGGAGTCACAAGTGAACCTTTGGACTGCCCTTGTTGGATATGGCTTTTGGTACCCTCACTCACTCGGCCAAATACAGCGTAAGGCGTTGCTTCACGTCAGTTTTCTGTGAGGCCGTCGTGATCATTCTGGTCAAACCGGCCTATTCATGTAGAAGCGCGGCTCCACCATAAAAAGTTGTTGTTTTGGTTTCCCATGTCATTGGTCGGTTCATTGTAATTACCAGACCTACGCATTCCTACATAATGTGGAGATATTTCCATCATGGATTGTATGGAGGCATTTTTTTTGTACGCAGGTTTTTTTTTACAGCATCTCATACATAAAACTGATTCCGTACTAAGTGAGTTAAGCACTTGTGTGTGTTACGGATACCAAACAACAGATTGTATTAACTTCTAGTGTTTCAGCCTGTACAGTCGCCTGCAATGAAATGTAAACACCTCGACTCTTAAGGCGGAAGAATAAGGTTCATATTTGAATGATGTTGTATACTTATTAGTGCACGTGACTGTACATCACTACCGTACGCAGCGAGTTGTGTAGAATCGATTCACACCCACTCGGTGTATTCGCTGCCGGAGGCGCAACTATCGACAGGCGATTGAGATGAATCGATTAAAATCACATGAGCACTCTGTGCGATTGCATTGGGTTGTTAGTTAACCCAGCTGGTTTGATATTAAGGTTGCGTGTACAGGGTGTATTGGCAGCTTTCAAGCTCTTTTTATACTGTGGTATTGGTGTCGAGTTACAGTGGCTTTAGCAGTGGGATCATTGGTTCGTATTTGTGGCGCAATGGGTAGTGGGTCTTTAAATTCGATCCCCAAGTCGGGCCAAGCTTTGAGTCTAAGATTTGATGAGAAATTCTTAGTGCCAGCCCGGAGTCTGGAAGGTGGTGGTCTTGTAACCCCATTCAACCTGGTCCTGCGCCCGATCGTTCTCCGGTCGTGTCACATTGACGTCCCATCGGATTTTCGTGTGATTTTAAAACAACACATTTCATATTTTTTTTGATATTTTTGACCGTCTTCAAAAAAAAAAAAAATATATATATATGTATGTGAGAGACTACTAAAAAACTGAGAACCCTAAAGTTAAAAAAAGGTCTTTTTAGTGTCTCGTTTTTTTGCCTAAAAATGAGACACTAATTTCAGTGAAAAAAAACCGCCTTCAAAAATCCGACTATTGACTACTGACCGAAGTCAGCGCCTAATCTCTGTTGAATAATTGATTGTTGTATTAAATTACAAGATAGTGTTGGGCGCCGACTTCGGTAACACCTTTTCTCAAGTGTACTGTTATTATAAAATTTTATTTGAAGTGTATAAAGTGATAAAAATATTATTTTATACTTTTTAGTTCGTGGTTTTTTAAGGCGGTTTTTTTTCGCTGAAAATTTTTGGTTTCTGAACTAATTTTGGTCTCTAAGGGTTTAGTTACATGTTGTCAAAATACCACACACGTACACTCTAATACCATCAAACAAGAGTGTCAAAAGATGGTTTTAAAATAACACATCTTGAAATCTGTGTGTTGTTTTAGAATGTATCTCTAAAGTTGTAACAAAAGCACTTGTGTTGTTTTGAAATCACACGATTTAAATAGAGAGTGAACTTGTGTTTGCGCACACACTTGAGTACAATAAATAAGTATATTTTAACGCTGCACGCAGCACTGCGTACGTGGCCGCCGTAGCTGTCTCGGTTGGAGGATATTATTTGTAGCCACGCGTTTAAATTATTAGAGTGGAAACTTGGTCAGGCGCAGTGTTGGAACTTTAAATCACAAAAATGGGTGTTAGGTTCCGAAAAACTTCGTTCATTGTGACAACCCGTTTTTTTTATGAAATAGGTGGCAGACGAGCAGACGGATCACCTGATGGTAAGCGATTGCCGCCGCCCAAGGACACCCGCAACAACAGTGGAGTCACAAGTACGCTGCCAACCTTTAAACCCCCCTTCTCCCGGATTGGGCCTCCGATACCCTCACTCACGCAACGAAACACAGCACAGGTGGTGCTTCCCGCCGGCATTCTGTGAGGCCGTGGTATCACTCTGGTGCACCGTCGTACGGAAGGCACGTTTCTTTTTTCTTTCTTCTTCTTTCTTTTGTCTTTGTCTTTCATACTTAGGAATATTTCACGCCTAACCTGCTGCTAAAATGTGAGAAGATACCTGCTATGTGCTATTTGTTAGTACCTTAATATTAGAGTACTAGATATACTGTCTGTGGTTCTGTGGTAGATCCGTCTCCGAAAAATTAAGTGTCCGTTTTTAAGTTCAACTGGTTGTATTAATTAAATACACATAATTTCACGCTTTATACTCATATCTACCTGTGTACACAGTAGACAAATAATATATCTACTGAGCTATGTAGATATGTACGATCAGCATCAAAAGTTGCTTTACACATTAGTACCATGTCGAAGTAACATTTTGTAAGTACCCCTTAGAAACTGACTATAATAAGCCAAACGGTAACTTTGACATGGTACTAAAATTTTAAGGTACTTTTGATGCTGACGGTACCTACCTATATACGATTTAGGTATACTGTAAATATCTCCCAAGCCAGAGCCATGGTTATAACTTAGCAAGAGTTCTCCTCTCCCTTTGTTCCCCTCATTACCTTACCTTCTTTGCTTTCGCCCATCAATAACTTTGTAATGGCCGCATTGACAAAAAGAGACAACTTTATTGCGAGTGAGTTCACAAATTCGCCCTAGTTATAAAAGTTGTCGGACGTGGGCGTAATCTAGGGGAATCCGAAAGAAACGGCTGTTGGAGCAAACTCGGGGTAAGATTTCGGAATCGTGAAAGATAAAAATAGGGGAAAACTTTGTAGGAATGCTACTTTCCAGAAAAAAAAACAGATTCCGCGCCGATCAAATGTCCTTCGACCGTGGGAGAGTTTCGACATTAATAGTCCGGCGCGATCGGTGTGATATTACGGCTTCACAGAAAACCATCATGAACGGCAAACGCTTACCATCAGATGATCCGTCAGTTCGCGAGTAGGTAGCAGAGTAGCTAGATATATAACCAACAACCATATAACTAGTTAGTGATGAGTATAAATGTAAATGGGTGGAGGAACTGAGGGTGGCCGAAAAAGAGATGAATGGATTGTGTGAAGAATGCCATGATGGGAAAAGGGGTGGGTGATTCGATGACGAATGACAGGGACGTATGGAAAAGGAAGACATACTTTTTTTTTTTTTGTTGCGTTACGCATACCCATCCGTCTGTCAACGGATGGGTTATGTCGGACTCTCCTCTGGCGACGGTTTCTCCTAACGAGAAGCCGGCCAGAGGCATACCGACTAAAATTCCTGGGACTCTCCCTCATCTGTCCATGGGTGGGCGGGTGACATGGGGCCAAAGCTCGGAGCCTTTCACCACGTCACCCCCCGGATAGGGACGCCCGACTACACGGCGGGCACGGCGCTTCTCCCCCCGGGGTCGAGGGGAGGGATGGGGACAGCCAAGAGAGTCGTGCCGTCCCCTGAAGGCGTAGGAGGAGGTCCGTGCCATGCCGGTGGTGGGGTTACAGCCCCACGCACCAGCGGACCTGCTCCACGCAGGGGAAGGAGACGCAAGTATTGGAAGACATACTGCGCCGACCTCGATAACCTTTGAAAAGGGCAGGAGGATGATGGAGTGGGTTGGTATATTACCTCACCTTAGCCTGATGGCAAGTACAAGGAATTCCCTTGTCCGTAACAATTACAACGGCTAAGATGGCTCGGAATCGCATCCGTTGGCATTGCCATGTGCCACTAGCCCGTGGAATTCTTCTGCACGCTTCTTTTAATGGAATCCATATTGTAAAGTATCAGCCTACATACTGTCCCACTGTAGGTGCAAGGCCTCTATCACAGAAACCAAGTTATCGCTACTATGATAGAATAAGGCTCAATCACCACGCTTGCCTAATGCGGATTGGTGATCACCAACCTGAGCAATGTTCGAAAAATTCGAAACATACTTTTTGCTCGACCCCGGCGATGAGGGAAAACATCGTGAGGATGATTCAGTTGGTCTGGTTCCCCTGTTAAAGGGTCAAGGGGTGCGAAGGTCAGACGGCAGTCGCTCGTACGTGTGAGCGTGTGATTCCCAGTCAGTCGTGAAGTCTGGTAAATACAATGAAGCGACTGCCGTCTGACCTTTGTAACCCTTAGAACTGGATCATGGTTTTAACTGTCATATTAATGAAATACTAGGTCATCTGCCGCGAAGCTTTGCGTTTATTATAGTAGAGGTAAGTTGTTAGGCATTTCGAAGAGTGCCGCAGTGACCTTTTACCTAAACCGGAAACGAAGGTTAGTTACCGAAAATTCAAATAAGTTTATTTCAAAATCTGAAACTTTAATTTTTTTCTTATCTTGATCTTGTTTTTGGTAAAAACATGTTATATTTTTATCAGTGACCGATTTAATATTCCACGCGACAATATACACGAACGTGTCACCAATGAAATGGTGTGAAAATATTTTAACAAACCACTTAACACGATATAATTATAAATTGATTATAATATCCTCCAACCTATTATGGCTACGCCGGCGTATCTCAACGATCAGCCACGTAAGCAGAATATATTAAAGTGCAAACACAAGTGTACTCTCTATTTCCTAACCCTCATATTCCGATGGGACACTATTGTGACACGACCGGAGAGGGATCGGACGCAGGACCAAAGGCTCGACGTACTTTCCGAGGCACGGAGGTACAAGACTTACAAACTAAGGTACAATTTTTCGGTCCGATCCGGGGATCGAACCCGGAATCTCTTGCGCAGCCGTAGCTTTACCTTTACCGACCCACTAACTACTGCGCCACTTAGGCAGTCAATTAATTACGAAAATCATATCAAATCATATAATAATAAAATAAACATAAAAATTATTGAGCAGAAATGCCCTGCAAAACGTAGGTAGGTAATTTACCGTGGAAGAACTACGCTTCGGCATGAATGGGCCGGCCGACTGATACAACGGCCTCACAGAAAACTGACGTGTAGTATGCCCTTCGCTCTGTTTCGCTAAGTGAGTGAGGGTACTAGAGGCCCAACTGGAGGGAAGGGGAGTTTATAGGTTGGCAGCGCAACATTCTAATTCGAGTATGCTCTTCTTCATCTTAGCGTGTAATTCCCGGTTGCATCCAAAGCTGTCGCTTTGGAGCCCAGGGTACGCTTGGATCATGATTAAGGATTTGGTGAGTCTGGTAATTACAATGAAACGACTGTCGTCTGACCTTCGCAACCCTTTATCAGGGGAACCAGAAAAACTGAATCATGGTTACACATTTCAGAGACTATCCGAAACGTGCAGGTTTCCTCAGGACATATTCCCTCACCGCCGAGCTAATGGTAGATGAAGAAAATGCGGAGTTGCATGCTCGGATTTGAACCACAACCACCCGCAAGGAAGGCGCGTTCTTATCCATTGAGCTACCATCACTCGAATCCGAGTATACATCTATAGATTTTCATACTCAAATTGCAATTTGCAACCTGCTGCGAGTTCTTATCCCAGGGCACTCAGTGTTTTATCAATGTTCACTTGACATTGGCAGAATTTATCCTTTCAAAGAACAAGTTAAGCGTTGTCAAATGAATAAGAACACAATAATTTTGAAGTGAATTAGAACTAATAACATAAAGATTGGGAGAATGACAAATGTACTTAGTCTGTTGGCGACTAGCTGTGGTGCAACCTTATTTTCGAGAGTTATTTTTATCTAAATTTGACGTGCTGTGTTTCCATTCAAAACTGTCAACTGATTGTGTCACATAAACATCGCTTTGTATATATTTATCTCCAAATTATATAAAATTAACTATTTCAATCGTGCTTTTATCATTCTCCAGTTATTATACAGTCCACTAGCATCACCAGTAGTTATCATAGTCTTTGTACTAAATCTCATCTAAACGAATTTTCTTCTTACACCTTTGATGTGAGAATTCCTCTATTCCAGTGTTTCCCAAAGCTTGTCCTTTTATAATTCGGTAATTCACTTCTTTATGTCATAGTTGTATATGTGGCAGACAAGCAGATGGATCACCTGGTGGTAAGCGATTGCCGCCGCCTATGGACACCAGCAACACCAGTGGAATCACAAGTGCGTTCCCACCTTTTCCCTGAATAAGGCTTACGATACCCTCACTCCCTCGAAACACAACGCAGGCGCAAGTATCTCTTTTAACGCTGCTTCAAGCCGGTGTTCTCTGTGACAGAGTTAAGTTGACGACGTATCACTCCGGTTAAGTTGACGACTCCAGCAGACGAAATCCAGATAGATCACGATGGGTCGATGACATCACCATAATTGTAGGGACTACATGGATCCGAGCATCCGATTCAGGATCGGGAGCATTTGCGTAAGGGAAAGGAAGCCTATACTCAGCAGTGGGTACTACGCGGCTGATGATGATGATGATAATTCACTCTGAAAAGCTGTTCCACTACGACCCGGTATTCTATTTTGATGACCCTGTAGGCACCGCATGCCTGACAACTCCTCAGAAATAAAGATGTGTTTAAGCGCCTCATGAAAAAGTGTGACATTGACTCATCTCGCTGGGAGGAACAGGGTGCTGAGCGACCCAAGTTTTAGTGAAAACTAAAGTCCGACACTTCGAAACACAAAGGCTCTCTGAGCTTGACACTAAGCGGGATGAGTTGAAAGCCCGACCACCTAAGGCTATAAATTATAACAATGTCTACGGTGTGCTCACGTGCCCGCAATGTATGAGAATGTTTTCGAAAAAAAAAATCTGCGAAAAGAAACCGCCTTCTATACCCACGAACTAAACAGAGTAAAATAATATTTTTAACACTTTATACACTTCAAATAACATTTTATAACAGTAGGTACACTCGAGAAAAGGTGTTACCGAAGTCGGCGTCCAATACTATCTTGTAATTGAATACAACATTCAATTATTCAACAGGGATTAGGCGCCGACTTCGGTAAAACCTTTTCTCGAGTGTACTGTTATCAAATGTTATTTGAAGTGTATAAAGTGTCAAAAATATTATTTTACACGTTCGTGGTTGTAGAAGGCGGTTTTTTTCGCCGAAATTTTTTAAGCTTTTTAGTGTCTGATTTTTTGACAGATAAATCAATATAGACATATAGAGTGCCGACCCACTCCCACTGCCAAAAAATGAAACACTAAAAGGCTTAAAAAAATTTTTTTCTGCAAAAAAAAACCGCCTTTAAAAATCACGAACTAAAAAGTGTAAAATAATATTTATAACACTTTATACACTTCAAATAACATTTTATACACATTTTGTACATTCGAGAAAAGGTTTTACCGAAGTCGGCGCCTAATCCCTGTTGAATAATTGAATGTTGTATTAAATTACAAGATAGTATTGGGCGCCGACTTCGGTAACACCTTTTCTCGAGTGTACTGTTATTAAATGTTATTTAAGGTGTATAAAGTGTTAAAAATATTATTTTACACTTTTTAGTTCGTGAGTTTGGAGGCGGTTTTTATTTGCAGATTTTTTAAATGTATCTTATTGGCTGAAATAAATGAATTATTATCATTATTATTTATTATAAATACGATTTCGCTTTACCATCAGCTAATTGGAACAAACAAAAGGATCTATTAATCTTGATATAGAAACAGATATACACAATATTGGCTAATGATTCTACTTTGATGATCCCGCAATGGGTAAGCTCATTGGAAACCACTGGTGCTACTGATGCGGTATTAATTGCATAGCAATAGCATAGTGGTCATATACCCAGTAGTTCCGATTGAACGTTTCTGCCATCCAAATCATAAAAGTAAATAAAAAAAAATCGCGATGCATTATACTAAAAATGATGTACTGGCGTAATTAATTTATAATTCACAATTTTTTGACTGACCGGATGGCGTAATTGGTAGTGACCCTGCCTCTTACGCCAAAGGTCGTGGGTTCGATCCCCACCCTGGACAAACATTCGCGCGATGAACACTTGTGTTTGTTCGGTATCTTGGTTTAATATATGTATTTAAGTATATATTTGTGTTCCTCTGTTGTCTGATATCTGTAACACAAGTGCTTAAGCTACTTAGTATGGAATCAGGTCAACGTATGAGATGTTGTGAGAATTATATTATATTATTATTATTATAAATAAAAATAAACACGATTCATTATACTAAAATTGATGTACTGGCGCAATTAATTTATAATTCACAATATTTTAAATGTAGATACACCTGAAAAGGTAAAATTTTAGCTGGTGTTCTGTCAAAGCCAATGTAACTGCTTATTATGTACCTAAATGTATATCTACAATAAATTTCATTCATTCATATATGTAACGCGGTCGAAACGTCTAGCTGTAAGTACTACAATGTACTTGTTTATTTTAGTCGCGTATAGCCCCGATATATGGATAATAGTATAAAAAAAGTAAAAATACATGCAGTTGAAAATAGAACCTCCTCCTTTTTTGAAGTCGGTTAAAAATAAAGTAATGAATCAGCCTATAAACTGTCACTGCAGGACACCATCATAGAAATCAAGTCAACGCTATTATTATAGTATTTGGTTTAATCACCACGCTTGCCTAATGTGGATTGGTGATAATAAATCCGAGCTATCTTCGAAAAATTTCCAAATTTACTTTTTGATCAACCCGGGAATCAAACCTAGGACCCCAAGATCACGACCACGGAGGCGTGAATTTCGACTTATCCACTAGACTAAATTAAACGCAGTAAAAATTTGCGAAGTTGGCAGACGAGCAGACGAATCACCTGATGGTAAGCGATTGCCGCTGCCCACAGACGCCCGCGACACCAGTGGAGTCACAAGTCAAATAATTCAACCTTATTGTTTTCAAATTAAGGTTGATTTTTTAGTAGAGCAAATTTGCCGCACAACTTTTTTACCTGATAGAAAACGATTGCTGCTGCCCATGGACCATGTAACACCAATGGAGTCTAAAGTGCGCTGCCAACCTTTAAACTATTACTCACTCGGTGAAACCCACTGGAGGAGCTGTTTCACGGTTTTCAATCAGGTCATGCTATCAATCCGGTTAAGCCGGTCATGCCGAAACGTGGCTCATCGACGCTAAAATATGCACACAAAAATATTTTTTTTAAATACAGAGATGCGTGCTTGGATTCAAACCTATGAGCTCCAGTTACAAGGCGCACGATTGTAGGTAACACTAATCTACCGACTACTGAGCTATCCTTGCACTGTGGCTATTCAATAAGACAATACGGTTACTATGGGATTAGAATATAAGCTGATGGCTTTGTTGATTAGAAGACATGGTAGCTAAGTGGATAATAACGCACCTTCCATAGGAGGGTTCGAATCCGAGCATGCACTTCTGGGCTGTTCAAATCTATGTGCATATTTTTTTTATGTGATAGGTGACAGAGAATCACCTGATGGTAAGCGATTGCCGCCGCCCATGGACACCCGCGACACCAGTGGAGTCGGCCGACCTTTAAACCCCCCTTTCCCTCCGATTGGGTCTCCGGTACCCTCATTCACGCAGCGAAACATAGCACAATGCTGCTTCACGCCGGTTTTCTGTGAGAATTGCACGATATTTTTATTACTTTTTAGAGGCGACAAAACAAGCAAGCGCGTCACCTAATGGATAGTAGTCAACGTCGCCCAAGAACGTGTTGTCGGAATTTAAAAAAAAACGCTCTTCTCTTCAAGGTCCCTAAGTCGTAGCCGTCGGCAAAACTCCAGCAGTGAAACCGATCCACAGAATTGAGGTACGTGGTAAAAAGTTCCGCGAACGCGGAAACGCACAGTATTAGACAGCTATTCATCGAGATGATGAAGATACGAGAAGAAGGACAATCGTTTGCGTGTGGTTTCCAGGGAGTAGATCAAAGAGTCTCTCAGAGTACTCCCCGTTATCCGAATGCTGAGAGAAGCTATAGTGCTTGAAAACTGTATGTTATATACTGTATGTTATCAATACTAGATTCCGGACATCAAAAAGAAAAACGAAACACAGATAAAACTATTTTACGTTGGTTGTTGGTCTATTCTTTTTTATGAGAAAAGCCTCAACGTTTAGTTACGTCCAGCTGAAAATGATATGAGAATTGAATAGGTCAGTAGTCCAATGGATTCGTTAAAAATAAAGTTTAAAAACTAAAACCCGACTACCAAAAAAACACGATCTAAAAAGTACAAAACAAGAAAATTGTCTCTGCTGAAATGATTATGCCGTATCGCCGTGGTCGTTGCCACATTGATTTTATTTTATTATTATAATGAATCTGTTTTGCAACAGTAGGTGGCATACGACCACGGCGATACGCCATAATCATTTCAGCAGAGACAATTTTCTTGTTTTGTACTTTTTAGATCGTGTTTTATGGTAGGTAGTCGGGTTTTAGTTTTGAGACTTTATTTTTATTTAAAATATTTTTAGTTATGTAAATATAATTACATATTTGAAATGTGCTAAAAAGCTCTCTCATTTGATACGCCACACGGCACCGTCAAGAATTTTTTTTTTAGTTCCTTACTCTTTGTCCCCTAGAGGGCGCTGTAATAAATTTAACGTGACGTCATGTTGCCTATAACCAGAAGACAACCAAGACGCTTCTAACGACACCTCATTTGTTCAAATATGATAACTAGTTTAGAAGTTACGTGGAAACAGATGAACGTACATCATCATTTCATTTTAGCCAATGGACGTCCACTGCTGGACATAGGCCTCCCCCAATGTTCTCCACACAGATCGGTCCTGTGCCTCCCGCATCCAATGGATTCCCGCGATCTTCACCAGATCGTCGGTCCATCTTGTAGGAGGCCTGCCACGGCTGCGAGTTCCTGTACGTGGCCTCCACTCGAGGACCTTTCCGCCCCAACGGCCGTCTGTTCTCCTCGCTATGTGCCCTGCCCATTGCCACTTAAGGCATGCAATCCTTTGGGCTACGTCTGTGACCTTAGTTCTCCTGCGGATCTCATCATTTCTGATACGATCACGCAGGGAACGTACATACATATATACATAGCCTGTCAAAATCATAACCCTTCTTTTGCTTTGCCGTAGTCGGGTAAAAAATAAATATACATGTCGAATAGAGAACCTTCTTTTTTAAAGTCGGTTAAAGAAAATAATGTAAGCATCAAAACATGTGCTCCACATTAAACCAAAAAGACACAAACACACTCCGTGTTCTCATATAATAAAAAAAATTGCCAAAAATTTTGTAATTATTGGCAATTTATCGTATCACAGAAAAAAATATAAAAAATATATCACAGAAAAAAAATCTTAATACCATTTTTTATGACATATGTGGCAGACGTGCAGACGGATCATCTGATGGTAACAAAAAAGAAAATATAAAAAAAACAGTTCGCATTGTGTATTTGAAAATGTTTACGACGGAATGTTTATGCAATGAATGGATTTATTTTTTATATGATTAGTAGCAGACCAGCAGACGGTTCACCTGGTGGAAAGTGATTGCCGCCGCCCATGGACCCCCGCACACCAGTGGAGTCAACTGCCAACCTTTAAATCCCCTTTCCCCAGGTTTGTCCTCCGGTATTTTACGCAGCGAATTACAGCACAGTGCTGCGTCACGCCGGTTTTCTGTGAGGCCGTGGTATCATTCCGGTCGAGCCGGCATGAAGCGTGGCTCTCCCACGGTCGGTTTTTGTGATTAATGAACCACACATTTTACCTACATATTTGCATGACGGTACAAAACCCTACGTTTGAGAATCCTACTCCCTTTCATCGCGTTTTCATTAAGGCGACGGATAGCCCTACTATACTAATAAAAATAATAATAACTATAATAATAATAATAAAAAATCTTTATTGATGCAAATAATAGGTACAAATTTTAGCTTACAAAAAGTTACAATTAGAGGAGCCATAAGTAAGGAGGAAACATTAACGTCTGTCACACAGTTTCTATGTAAACTATAAATAGAAACTGTGTGACAGACGTCAATTATTCTTCCATAGTTACACATGTTGTAATCTAACTGAGCCAAAAACTAGCGACATCAATCGATTTTAAGTTTTAGCTACTTAACCGGACCTATTTTAAACAATTTCGGGGTTACAACCTCTCGCGAAACCCTTATACTTTTTATTAAATAACCATGCACAAATGTTGGGTCCATTTGTGTTCGCGAAAAATTGATTGCCAAAAGCGGCCACTTTTAGCGTGAATCAATTTTTCGCGTTTGCGCACGGACCTAACATATGTGTGTGGTAATTTAATAAATCCGGCCGTGTGGTGCCCGGCAGAGTAGAATAGGCCACCCTCACTCTTACCGAGGTGTCGTAAAACGGCCGTGTTGTGCCCGGCAGAGTAGAATAGGCCACCCTCACTCTTACCGAGGTGTCGTAAAAGGCGACTAAGGTAAAGCTGCTGGCATGATCATCAGCACCCAGAGAAGGAAAACTCTGCATTTATATCTAAACCCTCGCCAACCCGTCTGCCAAGCGTGGTGAGTATGGCAATTACCCCTCATGTGATTGAGGGAGGCCCGTGCCCCAGCAGTGGGGACTTAAATGGGCTGATGATGATGATGATGATTTAATAAATAGTATAAGCGTTTGCCGAGAGGTTGTAACCCCGAAATTGTTTAAAATAGATCCGGTTTAGTAGCTAAACATTAAAATTAAAGAAAAAAAAACCTTTTTAAAAACAAGCTTTTATTATTTGTTTATAAAATGAACTAAAAAGTTAAAAATAAATTAACTCTAAAAATAAATATAACACTTTGTAACTTGATTGTTACCTTTAACGACAAATAAGCGTCTTCGTCTAGGACAAAATAATTCCATATTGTACAAATTTATTTAATTTTAACACTAAAACTTTTCACCATACATAATTATTCAATCTCGTCCCCCTCTTTATCATAGTCCCCATTTATAAATGAAAGCGTGTTACATTGTGATAGCTTGAGGAAAATGTTGTGTTTTAGTAAATGTAACACGCTTTTATTTATAAATGGGGACTATGATAAAGAGGGGGGACGAGATTGAATAATTATGTATGGTGAAAAGTTTTAGTGTTAAAATTAAATAAATTTGTACAATATGGAATTATTTTGTCCTAGACGAAGACGCTTATTTGTCGTTAAAGGTTACAATCAAGTTACAAAGTGTTATATTTATTTTTAGAGTTAATTTATTTTTAACTTTTTAGTTCATTTTATAAACAAATAATAAAAGGTTGTTTTTAAAAAGGTTTTTTTTTCTTTAATTTTATTTTTCACTTTTTAGTACCTCTATTTTTAATTCGAGATTTACTACGACGTAGTTCGCAGCGCGTAGCAGCGTTAATCCGTTATGAAGTCCGTAGTTCGTTCACATGATATGTAATATGTACTGATTTAAATATCAATAGTTTTGAAGTTATGTAATCACTTGTTAGTTATTTGTAACGTTTCTCATTCTATCCATTTCTTTTAATGCATCAACATTACAAGGTTTCTTCGACGTCAACTTGGAGCAGTCAAGTTCTTCGATTTGAAGACCTGCTAAAGACCTAACTCGGCTTAAAGCTACATAAGCTTGACCAGCAGCGAACAATTTGGAGCCTAGATGAATAACAGCATGATCTACAGTAGTTCCCTGCATTTTATGCACAGTTGAAGCCCAAGACAAGACAATCGGGAGCATTCTTCTTTCAGCTGTGCCGTGATTAAATTTAGCAGGAAATTGATCTGATTTAGGGTGTATTATGTGAATGCCATCGTTACCAAAGTCTACTTGAACCGAATGTACATCGCTATCGTATAGTTGAGCACGTCTGTAATACGGCCATATGATTTCAGTGATGTGACCTATTGCTCCTTTCACAAGTCCCTTAGCAACGTCAACGTTAGACCTCAACATAACTTTAGCACCAACAAATATTTCTAGTTCTTTTGGAAAACCTCCTGTTTTGTTAATGTCCGTGTGTATTATTTTATCGAAATCTTGTCTAATTATGCGTTGTTCTAGAGATTCGTTTTTCCTTCTATCTTGTGTATTTATTCTATTGATATCTTGCCTATATGTGCGTTGTTCTAGAGATTCGTTTTTCTTTGTCTCTTGTGTATGTATTCTGTCGATATTTTGCCTATGTGTGCGTTGTTCTAACGATTCGTTTTCTCTATGTTTAGCAGTAGCTAAACTTATTTTTCTAAGCGTTGCCGCTTGTGAACATCGCTTTCATTAGCAATCTTCTCCTGTCTCTTCAATTTCGCCTTCTCTAAACGGCGTTTTCTTTGTGTAGTTGTTTCTGTTTTCTTCATGTTATTTCCACGAGTATAGGACAAATAACGGTCCATCCCCCAAGAGATCCGTTGTAGAGGGATAAGGGCTACAATACAACAGGGTTCGCCCTGGTACCCTGAGGCGCAACGTTAGCGACAAGACATGTTTATACACCCTCATACCATTCAGCCCTCGGCACGTGCTCACCTTGGCATTGGGTCATCCATCCAATCAATCATATATAATTAATATGGGAGGAAAGCAAGAGACTCGTCAAGACGAATCAAACGAGACTAAACTCGATGGGGTTAGAGTCGTTTAATTACGGCGTTCCTATGGCCACCTTCCGGCTTCAACATCTTACCCTGGTTACCATATAGTATCAGAGTACTCGTCAAGACTAATCCAATGAGCCCAAACTCGATGGGGTTGCGTCGTTTAATTACGGAGTTCCTATGGCCACCTTCCAACTCCAACATCAGACCCTGGTTACCATATAGTATCAAAGTACTCGTCAAGACTAATCCAATGAGCTCAAACTCGATAGGGTTGGATCGTTTAATTACGGAGTTCCTATGGCCACCTTCCGGCTCCATCATCAGACCCTGGTTACCATATAGTATCAAAGTACTTGTCAAGACAAATCTAATGAGCTCAAACTCGATAGGGTTGCATCATTTAATTACGGAGTTCCTATGGCCACCTTCCAGCTCCATCATCAGATCGGCTATATGTCACAATAACATTGCATTGTCATCCGATTTATACATGCATTCTAAATTTCAGCTTAATCGGAAACCGGGAAGTGGATCAAATTTAAGTTGCAAGATTTGATTACAGAACGACAGACAACGGGACAGGTGAAACTAAATAAAAGCTTGTAAAATCGATTGGCGTCGCTAGTGTGCCCTACCCGTCGCTTTAATGAACTTCAACTCGCCTCTCTGTAAGTGGTTTAAGTACCTCACTGCAATCTAATTTACGTAACTTAGGGCTGAGTCACTTAGCTTTAAACGTAACTTACACAAATTGCATTTGTCATGATGAGCATTTGGTTAGCCCCATAATGAGGTGTAAGAAGTGAAAACGTCTTTTTAGATTTAAGATTTTTCAACCTTCAGTTTAGTGTTGTGAACTCACGAACAGGTGTTAAGTGCAATGTGAAAAGGTGCTAGAATTTTCAATAATGGTTATCCAATAAAAGGCCAACATACCTTTTTGGGTATAGATCTTAGAGGCATAGATATATTAATTTAAGAAATAATCATCGTCATCGTCAGCCCATTTAAGTCCCCACTGCTGGGGCACGGGCCTCCCTCAATCACATGAGGGGTAATTGCCATACTCACCACGCTTGGCAGACGGGTTGGCGAGGGTTTTGATAAATGCAGAGTTTTCCTTCTCTGGGTGCTGATGATGCCTGCAGCTTTACCTTAGTCGCCTTTTACGACACCTTACACACCTTTGAAGAAATAATATTTGAAAACAATAAGGTACCGACTTATAAGTTTTGTTAATTACATTATACTTAATCCTACTTAATCTATTTGCGCGCTTGCTGGCAGGCTGGATACCGTGTACATGATACTTTTTTATAACATCTTTGTATCAAATTGTGTATTAAGCAAATAAATAATGTTTCTGTTTCTGTTTCTGGGTCTACCCCTGCTCATCATCATCAGCCCATTTAAGTCCCCTCTGCTGGGGCACGGGCCTCCCTCAATCACATGAGGGGTAATTGCCATACTCACTACGCTTGGCAGACGGGTTGGCGAGGGTTTTGATATAAATGCAGAGTTTTCCTTCTCTGGGTGCTGATGATCATGCCAGCAGCTTTACCTTAGTCGCCTTTTACGACACCTCGGTAAGAGTGAGGGTGGCCTATTCTACTCTGCCGGGGACCACACGGCTGCCCCTACCCCTGCTACCTAAGGTAAAAGTAAGGTAGGTAAGTAAAGTAAGGAAAGGTAAGATTCAAAAAGGTATCTTGGCGTTGTAAGTGCTGACATGCGTGACAATAATCTAATTACGAGGACAATGGAAACGATTTATGGTGGGAGAGCCACGCTTCGGCATGAATGGGCCGGCTCGACCGGAGTAATACCATATTGTCACGGAAAACCGGCGTGAAGCAGTGCATGCGCTGTGTTTCGTTGCGTGAGTGAGGGTACCGGAGGCCCAATCCAGGAGGAGGGGTTAAAAGGTAAGCAGCGCACTTGTAACACCTCGGGTGTTGCAGGTGTCCATGGGCGGCAGTAATCGCTTACCTACCATCAGGTGATCCGTCGGCTCGTCTGCTACCTATATCATCAAAAAAAGAAAGATCAATGACCTTAGGTGGAAGGTCATTGGGAAATATCGTTTAAAGTGGGGAAGATGTAGCAGGAAATTCGACCTTAGGCACGAAGCCCCATCCTGGTTGGGTGATTTAACGCTAATATGGTGACTTGGTCAGAATTAATATAGAAAAAAATGGAATAAAAAATGTATGTAGATGGTTTGGTGCAGTGATAGGTACCTTGTTGTGGTGCGTGGTGATGAGGTTCCGTATGTGGGGTTAGGTAAATCAAACGACGTCACACACTGAATGTTTCTATTGCCACACACAGTTCACAAGCAATACAGTTAGCACAGCACACAGTTCTACTATTTTAGAAGGAGTGAAAGATTAACACACAGAAGAGAGTACGTAAGGAATATAGAAGAATAGAAAGCTTAAGCGCATAAGTAAACAAGCTAGGTAGCCGGCGCGCGATCATGCGTAATCATCCGCGTTGTGCGTGGAGACCGACTGACTGGTAGGGAAGACCGGCCGATCCCTGCGCACGCGCATTGCGCGCGCAGCGTTGAACAAAAGGATCGGGTCGGCCGACCGGTCCGCGGCGCGGTTCCACTGCGCCCGCTTAGTGAATGCAATGACGGACGATATGTAAACAACGTTAATGATTATGATTTATTGATGCTTTTATTTTTGTGTATTATATTGTAAATATGTATTTAGTGTTGTTCCTTAGTGTAATTTAAGTTATTATAAAGTTTTGTTATTTATGTAAATAAATTTAGGTTAATATAGATTAAGTTAATATGAACATAGGGACAATGTATATAAGTAAATATAATAATGTGTGTGTGTGTGTGTGTGGTTAGTAACGTAGGTTCCCTACATCACTCCCCCCCAGAGACCGTCACTACGGGCGATAATAATTAGGAAAGCGTACAGTACGACCTGAACGAGTATGCCTAACGTTCTCCAGTGTAGGTACAGGGGTAGGTTCTGTACTGGGATTAAGGGCCGGAGTATGGGTGGGAATCGGAATGGGAGGATATAGCGTTGGGATGGTATTGGATATTGGATGGGGAGTTGGGTCCGCCAGTATGTAGGCCGGCTTTAGGCGGTCTATAGATACTGTGGTAGACTTACCTTTCACCAATATCCTAAAGGTTTTATCACCTCTTTCGAGTACTTCGTGAGGGCCGGAGTAGGGAGGCTTTAAAGGGCCTCTTAATGCATCGTCCCTTAGAAAAACGTGGCTAGAGGTGAGGAGATCCTTGTAAATAAAGATTTTGTCCTTATTATGACGCGCTGCGGGGGATGGTGCCAGTTTCACCGCAAAGTGGCGTAGGCGAGTGGTAAAATCCGATATATCGGTGGAGTCTGGTACAGTCGCTTGAAGAAATTCACCAGGCAGACGTAGTGGTTCGCCATACACTAACTCGGCCGATGAAGATTGAAGGTCCTCCTTAAAAGAACTTCGTATGCCGAGGAGTATAAGGGGCAGATGGTCTACCCAATTGCAGTCGGCGTGGCACATTATGGCTGCTTTTAACTGTCGGTGGAATCGTTCCACGAGTCCGTTACACGCTGGGTGATACGCGGTAGTTTGGCGATGTTTGAATCCAATCATTTTTCCAAGGTATTGGAAAAGTGCGGATTCAAACTGTCGACCGCGGTCAGTGACGATATCCGTTGGACATCCAAACCTGGATACCCACGATATCAGCGCCTTGCCAACGGTTTCGGCAGTCATATCGACCATTGGTGTGACTTCTGGCCAGCGTGTGAAACGATCCACGACGGTAAGGCAGTATTTGTAGCCCTGTGAAGGAGGAAGGGGACCAACAATATCCATGTGGATAAAGGCAAATCGGGCGCGAGGTAAAGCGAACGTGCCAAGAGGAGACGACACGTGGCGGTTTACCTTGGCGCGTTGACATGCCAAGCATTTGCGAGACCATTCTCGACAGTCTTTACGCACTCCAGGCCAAACAAAACGTTCTGCCACTAATTTAGCGGTTGCGTTAGCGCCTGGGTGGCTGAGACTATGAAGGCTGTCGAAGAGCTGTTTTCGCAAAGGCTTTGTGATGAAGGGCCTTGGGGACGGTGTACTGACGTCGCAGTACACTTCGGTCCTAGCGTCTGGAGCAGGCAACTTTTCGAAGCGGAGTGAAGATTCAGCGCTCAACAGTTGTGTCAACTCCGGGTCCACAGCTTGAGATGAAGCGAGTCGTTCATAGTCGACTGGTGTCTGCAGTTCATCAATCCGTGACAATGTATCGGCGACGACGTTGTCTTTGCCGGAGATGTGTCGGATGTCGGTCGTGAACTGCGAGATGTAGTCGAGGTGACGATACTGACGGGGCGAACAGTTGAGTTTCCGTTCGTGGAAAGCAAAACTGATCGGCTTGTGGTCAGTATACACCACGAAGTGTCTCGCTTCCAGCATGTGGCGAAAGTATTTAATGCTCTCGTATATGGCTAACAGCTCGCGATCGTACGGTGAGTATTTTTGCTGGGTAGGACTCAACCGACGTGAAAAGAATGCAAGAGGTTGCCATACGCCGTTTTTATACTGCTGCAATACCGCACCCATGGCCAAGTCGGACGCGTCTGTTACCAGAGCGAGATTGGCTTCCGCGTATGGGTGTGCTAGTAATGCAGCGTTAGATAGGTCTTCCTTGCACTGCTCAAAAGCAAGGAGGGTTTCTCCAGCCAGTTCAACAGGATGGGATGCCTTTACTGAACCTGTGAGCAGAGAGTTGAGTGGGCCTTGGGTCTTGGCGGCGTGCGGAAGAAAGCGCCTATAGAAATTTGCCATGCCCAGAAACCTTCTCAGTTGCCTCACGGTTTTAGGCGCTGGAAAATCCTTAATGGCTTGGACTTTAGTGTCCAAGGGCTTGGTACCGGCTTCCGAGATACTATAACCTAAGAAAGAAACTTCACTAGCTCCAAAAACACACTTGGAAGTGTTAACGACGATGCCGTATTCTTTCATAAGGGGTGAAGAGCTGCTGGAGGTGATCCTCATGTTCTGCTTCTGTCCTAGAAAATACGAGGAAATCGTCAAGGTAGCAGTAGCAGAAATCTAGGACTCTGGTCATCTCGTCGACGAAGCGTTGGAATGTTTGCCCAGCGTTTCTCAGCCCAAAGGTCATATACGGAAATTCGTAAAGACCAAAGGGAGTTGTGATGGCGAATGGACAGGTATCTGGTTATAGGCCTTAACTAAATCGATTGTTGGAAAAGACTTTACAACCAGATACAGCATGCGCGAAGTCATGAATATGCCGAATAGGGTAACGGTCCGGAATGGTGCGTGCGTTGAGGAGCCTATAGTCGCCGCAAGGTCTCCAGCCGTTGTCCTTTTTCGGCGCCAGGTGCAACGGCGAGGCCCAAGGACTGTCAGATGGACGTGCTGTACCGCTGTTAAGCATGAGCTGAAACTCCTGCTTGGCGATTTTCAGTTTATCTGGAGCCAATCGACGAGGAGTGGAAAAAATGGGTGGGCCAGGTGTAGTACGTATGTAGTGCACAGTGTTGTGTCTGGGTGTAGTGATGGTGCCCGATGGGCGAGTTATTTCTGGAAACCGTGATAAAATATTATGGTATCTAGTGTCGCCCGTCAATACCTTCACTGAACAAATGTCTACAGCGTTAGCCGCAGAAGCGTTAGATGACAATTCTGTTACACTATCTACTAGGCGCTGTTTACGGCAGTCTACAATCAAATTATAATGGCTAAGGAAATCAACCCCTATTATAGGTTTGGTTACATTAGCCACTATAAAGCGCCAGGGAAAACTACGCCTTAAACCTAAGTTTAAGTCTAATTCCACACAGCCAAAAGTATCTATGGCACTACCATTTGCCGCACTTAATTGATAATTAGTCTTTGCACGTCGGTCATGAAGCGCGGATCGAGGGTAAACGCATAGGTCACTGCCAGTGTCTACTAGAAATTTGACGTTCGAGCTGCGGTCCGTAACGAAGAGGCGACCTGAAGAGGCGAGGCAATCACCAGTCGCCATGAGCGACTGCCCATGGAGTTTCCCGCCTTGTAGTCGCAAGGCTTGATGCAGCTTCGAGCCTTATCACCAAACTTGGCGTGATACCAGCAGACAGGGAACTTGCGGTAGCTGGAGTTAGACCGAGATCGAGATTTTTGACGAGATGAGTTCCGTCTCTGAGGTCTTGATCGGATGCTGGAACATTGGGCTGAGCGAGTATGTTCATCGAGCTTCAGCGTGAGGAGTTCCACCATCTTCTTCAGTTCCGCTATCTCGCCGTGCTGGTTCACAGCGTTTACGGCCTGGGATGAAGTGGACGCGACGTTGCGGTTTGATGAAATCTCCTGGATACGGTCAGCCAGGTCAGAGAGCTGATCCAAGGAGTGAGTTGGCTGTGATGCCAGAATCGACTGGATGTCGCGAGGTAGACGGTTGCACCAGATCGTCTTAATGAAATCCTCTGGTACAGCCGGGCCAGCAAGATCTTGCAGGTGCCGGAGGAACTGGGAAGGTTTCCGGTCACCAAGTTCCTCATGGTTGAGCAGCTGACGTACCTTCAATTCCTGGGAGGCGGAGAGTCTCTTGACTAACTCGGTCTTAATCCTCTGGTATCGATTCTCGGTCGGAGGATTGAGGATAATATCCTTCACGGCCCTAGAATGCTGGATGTCCAGGTTGTTGGTGACGATCGTGAACTTGACAAGGTCGCTGGTTATACCGTTTGCTTCAAACTGACTCTCGAGAAGAGCAAACCAAATCTCGGGTTCATCTAGGTCGAAAGGTGGGACACGCAGGTTGGTTCGTGTCTTTACGCGTGACGTGCCGGACGAGTCGGATGAAGTGGAAACGCGCACTTTTTGCTTGCGCCGCTTAGTAATGTTGCCGTCTCCGCCATCTTGTCCGACCACGGTTCTATCAGTATCAGAACTATGGGTACTCATCTTTGTGGATCTTCGTGCTCTGTCGGGTCACCAGTGTAGATGGTTTGGTGCAGTGATAGGTACCTTGTTGTGGTGCGTGGTGATGAGGTTCCGTATGTGGGGTTAGGTAAATCAAACGACGTCACACACTGAATGTTTCTATTGCCACACACAGTTCACAAGCAATACAGTTAGCACAGCACACAGTTCTACTATTTTAGAAGGAGTGAAAGATTAACACACAGAAGAGAGTACGTAAGGAATATAGAAGAATAGAAAGTTTAAGCGCATAAGTAAACAAGCTAGGTAGCCGGCGCGCGATCATGCGTAATCATCCGCGTTGTGCGTGGAGACCGACTGACTGGTAGGGAAGACCGGCCGATCCCTGCGCACGCGCATTGCGCGCGCAGCGTTGAACAAAAGGATCGGGTCGGCCGACCGGTCCGCGGCGCGGTTCCACTGCGCCCGCTTAGTGAATGCAATGACGGACGATATGTAAACAACGTTAATGATTATGATTTATTGATGCTTTTATTTTTGTGTATTATATTGTAAATATGTATTTAGTGTTGTTCCTTAGTGTAATTTAAGTTATTATAAAGTTTTGTTATTTATGTAAATAAATTTAGGTTAATATAGATTAAGTAAATATGAACATAGGGACAATGTATATAAGTAAATATAATAATGTGTGTGTGTGTGTGTGTGGTTAGTAACGTAGGTTCCCTACATCACGTTCTCCAAAAATGAATGATCAGTAAATGCTATTGTTTCAAATTATGTAACTTATATTTGACGAAATAATATTGAAAGTATTTCTCGTACGCTTGTTCTAACATCCTGTTTTAATAGTGTTAGTTCCAAATAAGTGCCAGGCTAGATGCTAATTATGTAAAATTTTAACGTTAGACCTACGAAAATAGTGCAAGCCAAAGCCTATCCTAAATCCTAAATTCTCAGGTAGCAACACTGGTGACGTTGATTAAATTATATTGTGAAAAATTAGCGAAAGCTGGCGTTTAAATTTAATGTATTTTTTTTTCAAGCGGTTTGGAAGGTAAGACGCGGGTTAAAGGTTTTTGACTTTAAAATTAAGTTTTGAGCAACATTGTGTGTATATAAAGGGATTCTTATTACGATAAATCACTGCGTCATTGTTCTAGCAATCATTTTTTTGATACAAAATCTTACTTGCATGAAATGAATGCACTAGCATCGTTAAAATGTTTAGTTTGTTTATTACACCATTTTACACCTTTACCATTTCGCACCCAATAGTGCCACTCAATATGGTATATCGGTAGGTAAATATTTACTTACATCCCTAACCACCTCTTCTACCAACCATTTCGAACAATATATTTGGAAATTTAATTAAAAAAATAAACTTTTCGTACAACATCGGTCACGTGACATGTTCATTTTCCAAGACCAAATTCCAAAAGTCATAGAACGAACATAGTCCAAAATGGTTGGTAGAAAAGATGGCTAAAGGGATACGAGTATAAATGTTTACCGATATTACATCTCGTATTCATCATCATCAGCAACCCACACTCGTCCACTGCTGGACATAGGTCTCCCCTAATGCACGCCACTGCTCCCGATTTTCGGCCACTCTCATCCAGCCCACACCACCCAGACTTCGAATGTCATCATCCCATCTTGTCGCAGGGCGTCCTACACTACGTTTACCGAGTCTCGGTCTCCACTCAAGGACTTTACGGCTCCAACGGCTGTCAGTTCTGCGGCTAATATGACCAGCCCACTGCCACTTCAGTTTGCTAATTCGGTGGGCTATGTCGGTGACTCTGGTTCTCTGTCGGATTACATCATTTTTGATGCGGTCCTTCGGAGATACTCCGAGCATAGCCCTTTCTATGGAAAGGGCTATGCTCGGAGTTTCTCTGAAGAGCTGTGGCTCTTTGAGCGACTTTGAACCGGTGGACTAGTCCAGCCGCGAGTGTCCACGTATTACCAAGTATTTTTACCTACCTCAAAAGTATTATTACTGATATTAATTTCATTGTACTTAAAGCCACAGCAAATCTTCTAACTTACCGACATCAAGACTGCACAAGAAACGCAGTAACAAAGAAGCCGAGTAATGAAACAACAGGTGAAATAATTGGAGTACACGTTGGACTTCCAACAGGCATGATGGGCCCCTTAGTTCAAGACTTAACTACAATTTCCGACCGATGATCAATCACACACAACTGCAGCTATGCACTTCATTCTGTATACCCTTAATTTCCGCATACATTGCTCCCTTTAGTTTAGCAACCTCTGTAACGTCAAAACTGAACGCGCAATGGACAAGGTCCAATACGTTATGTGGAATTTAAAGAATAGGAATCGCAGTTTAGAAGTACGGGTGAATAGCAAGTCTTGTAGTCTGTGATGAATGGAGTCTTATCCAGCTGTTTGTTGTGTTTAGTTTGCGGGTTATGTGGTAAGACTGTTTGACTAGATTGGTCGCGGAACATCTTGGGGCTTGCGGAGTTCGTGTGTAGTTCGAAGTTCGGCGGCTGTGATGTGGCTCTTATGTCTTAGAGCTGTGCTTCTCAAAGTATCTATAAGAGAGAAAACATTGGATACCTATTTGCTGAAATTTGATTTTAAATAAATTCGATGCTTTGTTTCTGCCAAAATATAACTAAGATTTAAGTGTGACTAAAACGAAGTGGGATCAGGAGCGGATCAATGCGGCAATCCGAAGCGTGCTTTCCGAAGCTCGGGAGTACAAGACCGCCAACTTCTAAACTTTAGGAGTTGACACTGAGAATGTATTATCAGAAAAAATCATGTAGAAATTTTGGACCGACCCAGGGATTTTACCCAGGATCCGAAGTGAGTGCGAACCACAAGACACTGCGCTATCGTGGCAGTAAAGCTTCACAATATGCCTATTGCCTACTTATATGCGGTACAGTCAGCATCGAAATGATCTTAGCGCTCAAAACCTACCAAAATATCGGAGCATTTGAAAATAATTACTTAGAACGCCCTGTTGGTCTAGTGGTTTAAGTACCGGGACCGGGCCGGGTCCTGGGTTCGATTCCCGGGTCGTGTAAAAAGTATATTTCGAATTATTCGAACATTGCTCGGGTTTGTAATCACCAATCCGCATTAGGCAAGCGTGATGATTAAGCATAGCCCCATCACAGTAGCGATGACTTGATTTCTATGATGTGAATGAATATGAATGTGAATATGAATAAGCTAAAATAAATGTTTGTTGTTGCCTGTGCCATATTGTAGCCACTTAAATTGGAATTTTTATTTCTTTATTTTTTTTTGTTAACTATTTACTTCATCGTTCGGATACTTGACAGATGCATTCCTTAACACTATTATATGCTACTAATTGAGTCGCGGGTCTGCTTACTTCTGATATTGTCAGTTTGAAGCTGGTGCGCGGCTCCTAAAGTGGGTCCCGCTGAAAATCAGCACCCTGGCCGGCCAGATCAGGAAGACCAGGGTAATATGCTGAGCGGGCGCCTATTTGGCAGTAATGAGTTATAAGTTTCATATCTTGTCCTGTATTGTATTTATCCGATCCTTTTATTTTGCATGTTAAGCTTGTATCTTTATTTTGCCAAATAAATTATTACTTTACTTTACTTTACTATGATGGAGGCCTTTGCCCTGCAATGGGACAGTATACCTATAGGCTGATACATACATACTTTGAACACAATACCTTAAGATGTTTATTTATGAGATAGGGTACAGACGAGCAGGCGAGTCACGTGATGGTATGTGAAAACCGCCACCCATACACATCTACAACACCAGTGGAGTCACAAGTGCGCTGCTGGCCCTTTAAAAAAGAATACGCTCTTTTTTGAAGGTACTTTTCATTTAGTTGATATTTTTACATATTTTTTTTCATTTTATTCTTAAGAGCCGGCAACGCATATGTAATACCTCAGGTCTTGCAGGTGTCCATGGGCGGCGGTGATCACTTTCCATCAGGTGTGCCGTCTGTTCGTTTGTCCGCTATAATGTAAAAAAAAGTACGTAAAAAACGCACTTAAAAAATTTATATCGTGTTCAAGCGGGAATCGAAGCCACATCTTCCACAATCCGGGTGGCTGTCCTACCAATTCGATCACCGAACACGTTACTAAGCCGACGAATTTTGTAAGTGATTGATTTAACATGAGCTGTCGACAGTCTCATCAATATTGTAGGTATATTAACAATATTTGACCACCAGTTAAGGTGAAACCGTTTAATTAATATAGTTGATATTTTAATAGCAATTTTTTGGAATTTATTTTAAAGTAAATAACGCACAAAACTTTTTCATCTCGTGTTCATTTGTTTTCAATCAACAAAAAAAAAACGCAGCTTGACGTGTACTGATTACTGTGTACAGACCGACCAAGACCAGAAGGCATTTTAGTGACATTGACATGGGGGCGCTGTACAATTTTTTTTATAGTGACACAGAATATTGCCTCTTCTCAGCCTGATGGTAAGCAAGATAAGAGCCCACGTTGCAATTACAACGGAAGCGACGTAAGGCATCATCTCCGTTGGACTGCCATACTGGCCCGCGAGAAGCTTCTTTACGTTTCGTTTGAAGAAATCCATATTGTAGGAAGGAGGAAATACATGCGCCAGCAACGAATTCTATGAGAAATGTCAAAAGCACTCTTGTAAAGGAAACAGCGTTAGTTCCGACTTTTGCCACGTGCCAAATAACCGTGATCGGACTGTAGATGTTTTTTTTGTCAAAAAAATATTTTTGAAAGTTTTTAACGCTAAGAAAATTTTGATGCTGGTTGTACCTAATTCAGTGAAATTATTACATTTTTTTATGTCTTGTTATCCATTCCCAACGCGCAGACTTACGAGTATTTTATCCTGATACATAATTTATCTCCCCTCACCTATGAAACATCCAACGGCAAAAACATCACGTTTAATTTTCGACAATTGATTTCAGCACCTTTATTTCCCGCGCGAGTGATTCATAAGTTTGTCGGTTCGAGTAAGTATTTGTGTGGATTAGTGATGGACAGTGAAAAATGTCGATGAATTTTTTTGATGTTGCACGGATATTGCGCCGAGAACGGGTACTTGACCAGGTGAGAGCCACGCTTCGGCATTAATGGGCCAGCTTGTTCGGAGTGATATTACGGCCTCACAGAAAACTGGCGTAAAACAGCACTGTGAGTGAGAGTAATTGGGCCTCACCAATCCGGGGGATGGGGGTTTAAGTGGGCCGCACTTTAAAGCGACGGCTGCGCTTGGGGCCTTGGGTTCGATCCCCGGGTCTGGCCAAAATTGGTATCTGATTTTTGTTAAGAAATTCTCATTGTCAGCCTGGAGTCTGGAAGTTGGCGGTCTTGTACCCCCGTGCCTTGAAAAGCACGTTAAGCCGCCTGCGTCCGATCCCTCTCCGGTCGTGTCACACTGGTGTCCCATCGGAATATAAGGGCAATGGAATAGAGAGTGCACTTGTGTGTGCGCACATACTTGAGCACAATATTTCTTGTGTAAGTGGCTGATCGTTGAGATTGGCCGCCATAGCCGAAATCGATGGGAGGATATAAAAAAATGCATGCTCGTTTGTCATCCTTTAAAAAATGCATCGATATAGAATACGGAGTATTTTATTCATCCCTAATATGCATGTGCATGGGTGATGCAAGTGCATAATTCATCATATTTGATATATAACTCTTGTCGCGGCTGACCTAGTTTGTAGATGTTCTTTTCATGATGTTCTGTTGGATGGATGGTTAGTTACATTTGATTTACTGGTTTATACGATACTTTTTTTCTCCAGGGGAACCTATTATGGCCGTCACCTTGCTATAATGTAGGGAACAAGGTGGTGTATGGGACTCTAACCCTAACAAAAACCCCTAGGGTGTTCATCTCTGCGCGATAGCGGTCGGATACCCCACAGGACTGGACTAGACCGCACCGCTGATCGCGCTCGCCGCTTCACCCCTACCTGGCGCAATGCAGCCCTTCATTGCTGTACGGCCTACCAAAACACCCGGTAACGTCGTCTCCCGCGGAGTCGTATGCTGATCTAGCCACTGGGTACGTATGCGGTACAGTAATATTGACCGATAGTGCAGAATTCTTCAAAGAGCACACTCCCATGTTGGTCTCATTGTCACCCTGTCAGGAGGTCCCAGAGAAATCGAGGGCAACCAAAAGATTAAGAGATAACACTCTAAGATGAGAGAGCTCTCTCTCTCTCACCTTTTAACGTATCTCTCCCAGTGGCGTCCAAAGTTATCCAGTACCAGCTGAGTCCAACATCCAAAATTGGGGAGTAATTACAATGAAGCGACTGCCGTCTGACCTTCGGAACCTTACACAGGAGAACCACACGAAACGGAACCTGATTATTAGAAACGATCAGGTCTTCTCGCGATGTTTTCCCTCACCGCCCAGCTAATGGTGGAAATGTGCAGATTATAACAAGTACAGGTGCATGCTTATGACATACGGAGCCGAAACGTGGACAATTACGGTACGGCTGGTCCACAAGTTAAAGGTCGCTCAGCGGGCTATGGAACGAGCAATGCTCGGCGTCTCTCTCCGAGATCGAATCCGAAATGAGGTGATCCGGCAGAGAACCAAAGTTATCGACATTGCGTTATCGGATTAGCAAGCTTAAGTGGCTGGCCATATTAGCCGCAGAACCGACAACCGATGGGGTAAACGAGTTCTGGAGTGGAGACCGCGTCTTGGCAAACGTAATGTAGGGCGCCCTCTGGCTAGGTGGGGGGACGATCTGCGCAGGATGGCTGGCAAGAGCTGGATGCGAGAAGCCATGGATAGATCACAGTGGCGAACAATTGGAGAGGCCTACGTCCAGCAGTGGACTGCGATAGGCTGATGATGATGATGATGCATGCTCGGATTCGAACCTACAACCTCCCGTATGGCAGGCGCGTTCATATTAACTAAGCTACCATTAGCTCTACATATATCAATCTCCAACTAAGTGGAACACGAAATAGGCTTCTCCACTCCATGAGTGAGCTAATAGATTAAGGTTGATTAGCACGTAAGGCGCGCGTTGGTGACTAATGGGCTGGTAATGCCACCTCGATGCCTCAACTAGACACCTTAATTCAACGGCTTATCCTGTTATAAGCCTGTTTATAGCAGCCTTGAATCTTCACGGATATAATTGTCGTATTATGCGCCGTGTTCATGACCTGATTTTTGTTCCTCACGCCAATAGATGGCGTTGTGCATTTATGAATCGCACAAGCATTTGGTTGTTCCGATTTGTATAAGTCAATATTGAATATTTCAAAATTTACTCTCTATGTTATTTCTAGATCAAGTTACGTTGATTTATTTAATAATCAACCGTAGCCCGTTCAGAACATCCAGTACAGAGTCAAACACGCCGTGTGGTCCCCGGCAGAATAGAATAGGCCACCCTCACTCTTACCGAGGTGTCGTAAAAGGCGACTAAGGTAAAGCTGCTGGCATTGATCATCATCACCCAGAGAAGGAAAACTCTGCGTGGTGAGTATGACAATTACCCCAGGGAGGCCCGTGCCCCAGCAGTGGGGATTTAAATGGGCTGACAACGATTACACAGGGCGTCCCACGGGCATGCAACCTTTTTTTTATGTCATAGATGGCAGACGAGCAGACGGATCACTTGATGGTAAGCGATTGCCTTCGCCCATGGACACCTGCGACACCATTGGAGTCACAAGAGCGCCGCCAACCTTTAAGCTCCCCCCTTTTCCCGGATTGGGCCTCCAGGTCCCTTAACTCATGCTGCAAAACCAGCACAGTCCACCGGTTTTCTGTGAGGCCGTGGTATCACTCCGGTCGAGCCGGCCATTCATGCCGAAGCGTGGCTCTCCCACGGTGTAAACATGGAGGGAAAGTACCTTTAAGATGAAGGGTATACCCCACTAACGACGCCAATTGACCTTAATTGTTAGCTACTAAACCAGATCTATTTCAAAAACTTGGGGGCTTCAGGCTCTCGGTAAACACCTATACTATATTTATTTAACAATTTTGAATTACCGCCAAAAGCGGCCACTTTTGGCTCGAATCAATATTTTTGGTACAAAAATAGATCCAATATTTTAATAAGTGTTTGCCAAGAGACTGAAGCCCCGTAATTATTTAAAATATATTTGTTTTGCGTTTGCCTAAAAGATGCCTGTTCACTCTTGCCTTAAAGATGCCCAGATTATAGTGGTCAGGAAAAACAGATCTCGGCAGAGAGTTCCATTCCTTAGCCGTCCGCATTATAAATGTGGAAGCAAATCACTTCGTGAGGATAAGGGGTATTTCTACCACATAAGGATGAAAGCACTCGTCGCGCCTTGTCGTCCGAACATTTTACTGAAAGAAGACATTATTTTAATTTCATAAACAATCTAAACTGCATTCATAGATTTTTAAATAATTACACGGTTGAACCGGGAATAGAAACCGCTACACGAGAAAAAAAAATACCATGTAGCTTTGTCAGACCGATCGGAAGGCTTCATCATAAGGATTATGTTTTACTAAATAACATACCATCAGAAATAAAAGAAAGACCATGAATATTAACATTTGAAAATCTAACCCCCTTAAATTTTTTTATGGGGTTATGTAACATTGCTAACATTTCTAAGAAAATATAGCTTCTATGACATTAAAGATTTTTTGGATTGAAGGTGGTGACTTATGTTAAACAATTGCATGATATAAATTTTGGCTAAACATGTAAACTTATGTATTTTATAAGATCTTGTATATACCGTGTTTTATAGAAATAAAATTGATTGAATTGAATTAAGAAATGGCCGTGTGGTCCCCGGCAGAGTAGAATAGGCCACCCTCACTCTTACCGAGGTGTCGTAAAAGGCGACTAAGGTAAAGCTGCTGGCATGATCATCAGCACCCAGAGAAGGAAAACTCTGCATTTATATCAAAACCCTTGCCAACCCGTCTGCCAAGCGTGGTGAGTATGGCAATCACCCCTCATGTGATTGAGGGAGGCCCGTGCCCAAGCAGTGGGGACTTAAATGGGGTGATGATGATTTAAGAAAAATGTCTTCTTTGAACAATGTCTTCGTGGGACGCCCTGTATATACAGGGTGTATCTGTGAACATTTACATCCCTTTAACCACGTGTTCTATCAACTATTCTGAACAACATTTGTACCTCATTCATCAAAATCGTCTGGGTAGTTTAGGCAGAATCTTTTAACATACAAGGACTAGACTGCGCCCGCGGCGTTACTCTCGCAGTTTTAGGGCCGATTTCACCGTTGAAATTGAACGCGATCAATTCACTTGAAATCGGCCCTAAGTCTATATTACAAAAGTCTTCATTCAAATTTGAAACCCGCGCAAGTACCCCTTAGGGGTTGAAAATTCAAGTCACTTTTTTATTCAAAATCGATGCCCAAACATCAATTTTAAGATTCTAACTATTAAACTGTCAAATCCTCCATGCTGCATTTCATCCCCTATTTTAGCCCCTCAAAGGGTGATTTTCCAAAAACGTTTTTAAGTGAATTACTTTTTATTTTAATTATACGTATATATACAATTTCTAATTTCTTAACATCAAAGATGACGGACTTCTATACAACCTTCAAACCCCCCTTTAACCCCCTTAAGGGTTGAATGTATGAAAGTGTTAAAACAACTTGTTTTGGTTTAAAATAAGGAGAATGTATAGCGATTTTCAAGATTCTTACTTTTAAATGGCTTAACTCTCATACTGGCATTTCATCCCCTACTTTACTCCTTATAAGGGTGATTTTCAAAAATCCCTTCTTAGTGCTTCAATATTAAAGAAACCCCCCCCTTTGCTGTCAAAATTGTTTACTTCGCCTACGTCAGAACCATCTTGGAATACGCGAGCCCTATATGGTCACCGAATTATATCACATACAGAGACAACTTGGAGCACATCCAAAAAAAAATTATTTATCATCTTAATTTCAGAAACCGTTGTAACTTTGTATCATATGAGGAGGCTTGTGCACATTATGGATTAATTACGTTAGATCAGAGGCGTATCATATCAGACATGTGTTTTTTGTTCGATATTCTGCGGAGCAAAGTGGACTGTCCTGAGCTGATCTCAAAAATCGCATACAGAACACCAAAGTATCGAACACGAAACACAAAGTTACTGTGCATGCCATCTCACCAGACTAACTACCTGGGTAACTCAACACTTTGGCGACTCGTTCACACCTATAACAAAATGTTTAGTCATATCGATCCATTTCTATTGAGCAGAAACCAATTTAAAAGCAGCATAATAAAATACATAGTTGACAGATAGATGATAGTTATTAAATACCATTCACTAATATCTAGCACAAGATAAAACGGCATCATTTGTAATTAACCTTTCTAGTAATAAAATCAAGTTATAACTTTCTTAACAAACTTTGGACTTCTTTTAAGAATATATTATAATTGCAACATTTATATTAAGTAGCTTAAATAAATATCTTTTTTCTTGTTTTTAGACAACATAATATTTCTAAGCGATTGCATTGTAAACACTTATAAATTAAGTTGGCACTATAAGTAAGTTAAGGAAAATCTATTATTGGCTTTACTATTGTATAAATACTAAACTGTTTAACTACCTGTAAACGCTGTTGATTTTCTAAATAAATAAATAAAATTTCAAGTTTCTAGGGTCAGTAGTTCGGGCTGTGGGTGCATTCCTAGTCACTTAATACCTTTGTCACTCAGGTATTCCTTTTATATATTATATAAAGATATTTACATACTTACATACATAGACTGCTAAAATCATAACCGTTCCTTTTGGCTTTGCCGTAGTCGGGTAAAAATCACGTCAATCCATCGCTCGGTTTTGCCGTGAAAGACGAAAAAACAGACAAACATACGCACTTTCACAATAGATATCTATCTGATAAGACACCGTGACAATAAAGGGGTGGCATAGGGCCGTGTGGTCCCCGGCAGAGTAGAATAGGCCACCCTCACTCTTACCGAGGTGTCGTAAAAGGCGACTAAGGTAAAGCTGCTGGCATGATCATCGGCACCCAGAGAAGGAAAACTCTGCATTTACATCAAAACCCTTGCCAACCCGTCTGCCAAGCGTGGTGAGTATGGCAATTACCCCTCAAGTGATTGAGGGAGACCCGTGCCCCAGCAGTGGGGACTTAAATGGGCTGATGATGATAGGGCGTAAGACCGTTCCTGAGATATAGAAAGAAAGAAACATTTTATTGACCATCACGAAACACAATTTAACAATGACACTTATTATAAAACATAGAACATTCACATTCACATTAAGACTACAGACAAAGGTGAGTACGAAAACAGACGATAGGTAGGTTATACAATGAAAATATTCTGAATAATTAGGCGTGTGTGAATTGTGAGGTCAATAAGGTCTCGGCCTCATGGTGCGACCACGACACCGACAGAAATGTCGCGGCAGTGCTGGTATTCTGGCAGGACCTGTTGTGAGTGACGACCGTGTTAATGAAAAAAAAATACAACATAAATAAATAATAATGTGAGATAGAATAAATAGATAGAACGGAAGAAGATAGACTTGAAACCAGATCAGTACATAGCATCTAGCACACTCATTTATAAAAGCGACAGTAGCGCCATCAATTATTTAATTATTTTTATTTTTTACATGAGAGGTGGCAGACGATTCCGCCGCCCATGGACACCCGCAACACCAGTGGAGTCACAAGTGGAGTCAAAAGATCCCCCCAATTGGGCCTCCGGTAACCTCACTCACACAGCGAAACACAGCGCAGCATTCATATCATCAATGTTGACACGTTGTTGATTAAACGAAATGATTAAGAAAAAAAGATAACAAATAGAAAAAAAAAGACAGTTTGCCCCGGTTTGATCCATGTTATATGGTTTTATTTGATATCTGAGCTTCATGATACATCATTCCGAATTTCCCAAATCCATGGGTGAAGAGTGCAATGAATTATTATGAATAATTCTTAGTTTTTGAATATTTTTGTCGGTATATGAACAACGGAATGATGTCAATAAAGAAGTTTGCCCATTTCCCTCGCCTCACCCGCCATAAAGATATGTGCTAAGTATTTTTATAACTTAGGTAAAATCAGAGTATTAATTTACTCTATTGGTATAATGTAAAAGCATGAAATCACACGAGCATGACAATCATACGAGCCAGTAAGCATTTCCAAATTTCAAACAACAGGTTAAATTGTCCATACATTACGAACTGGATAAACCCGTTGTCCTATTTAGGCACGTTTAAATATTCACCATTACGCTACGAGCCAATTAATTGTACGATTCCGGCCAGTATAGTTGAATGGAGTGTTCTGGAAACCGTTGGCGCCAACCATGATAGGTTTCAGTGACAAACCGCATTGCTAGGGAAGTGTACATGAGTATCGATAGTTTCGAAAATTGCCTACAAAATTATAACTGTAAAATAAGGAATAAGTAATAAATAAAGCATCAGCATCAGAAATGATGTAATCCGACAGAGAACCAGAGTCACCGACATAGCCCACCGAATTAGCAAACTGAAGTGGCAGTGGGCTGGTCATATTAGCCGCAGAACTGACAGCCGTTGGGGCCGTAAAGTCCTTGAGTGGAGACCGCGACTCGGTAAGCTTAGTGTAGGACGCCCTGCGACAAGATGGGATGATGACATTCGAAGGCTGGCTGGTGTGGGCTGGATGAGAGTGGCCGAAAATCGAGAGAAGTGGCGTGCATTAGGGGAGACCTATGTCCAGCAGTGGACGAGTGTGGGTTGCTGATGATGATGATGATGAATAAATAAAGGAAACTTTTATGGTCTAGGATAATTGCAAAAGTAATGTTTATTTTTTAATACATCAGATAATGAACAAACATAAGTGTTTATGACACGAATGATTTCCCAGAGTGGGGATCGAATTCATAAGAAGGTATCTAGTGAATTCGATCCCCAAAAATCTAAAATAATGGTTTTGTAAAAGATAGTTTTCTTCACATTAAGGGCTGAGTTCACCAAATTCTAGATAACGGACAGATACGAAAACAGGCAGTAATAGTTAAGTTTAAGTAATAGTTAACATTAACCAGCCGTACTGTTCACCACAAAAATTGAATATCCAGTTAACAAAACAAACCATAAATAAATAAATAGTCAGTTAGAATATTTATTTATTTATTGTAATTCCACATGTCCAATTTTGCGCTCTTAAATCTAATATAACAATAAGTTACAATTAGAACTGACTAGCAATCATTTATACTTAACTAAAACCAGAAGTCGGATTTTCATATACCAAAAATACACTTTGACATTTTGCATTAATCAAAATGAGTAAATATGTTTGGAAATGACACATTTACATTTTTTAGTTTAGTTCGCATAGTTAATAATTTGGGTTTTGATCGGACCTTGTGTGATTGTATGTCTAATTATTTAGTATCAGTACAGTAACGAAATCACTATCGATAGTACAGGTACAGTGACAAAAGTTTTGGTCCCCCATCACTAGTCCTGGATAAACGATTGGCACCTAGTTACTTCACTTCAATAGGTTTAGTGACAAACCACATTACATTTACCGAATAGGCCGGAATGAAATATATATATTTCCCCGAAAGCTTCACAAATCATTTCAGGAAATATTACGACAATAAATCTACTATTTACCGAAAATCTTCTTGCGAGAAATCAAATTTTTTGACTGGGAAGACCCACGCTTTGGCAAGAATGGGTCGGCTCAACCGGAGTGATACGGTTTCGCCGAGCGAGTCAGGGCACCGGAGGTCCAATCCGGAGGAAGGGTGGTATAAGGCACCCTTTCGGCTTCTGTAAAGTAGCTCAAAAGTCAAGCAGAAAGTGCATAAATGTACTGCATAATAATCGTCGCTTTAGGGCCGATTCGAGCAATCTTTTTTTTATTTATATTGGCTGCTACTGTGTCTTGCTTGCGACACATCTATAATTCTGTCGCCCAATCTTTATCCGTGGATAAATCTATGGTATAACGTAAGAAACTAAAAAAAAAAATTGCTTGACGGTACCGTGTGGGGTATCAAATGAAAGAGCTTTTTAGCACATTTCAAATATGTAATTTTATTTATATAACTAAAAATATGTTAAATAAAAATAAAGTTTAAAAACTAAAACCCGACTATCAAAAATACACGCTCTAAAAAGGACGAAACAAGAAAATAGTCTCTGCTGAGATTATTATGCCGTATCACCGTGGTCGTATGCCACATTGATTTTATTTTATTATTATAATAGGTGGCATACGACCACGGTGATACGGCATAATAATTTTAGCAGAGACCTTTTTGCTTGTTTCGTACTTTTAAAAGTGTGTTTTTTTGGTAGACGGGTTTAAGTTTTAAACTTTATTTTTATTTATTAAGTTAAAATGTAGCATTTTAACTTAATAAATAAAGCAAAGTCTAAGAAACTATGTATACCTTCAATTTAGCTTAAAGTATCCACATTCCATTGATTCGAGTGTAACTTTAGACATCCATCATATTTAGTCCGTCGCGTATACAGGGTGTCCCGTAAATAATAAAACAAATGGTAATGGTAGATTCGCTTGTAAACCTACAACTCATTTGAACTGCTTTGAACCAATTCAAATGAGTTGTAGGTCTCTAAGTGTGCAATTACTATTACCGTGAAAACCTTAGAGTTACCAAAAAGAAAACTTTTTTTTGTGCTGCAGTCCATAGACACCCTCGACATAGTGGAGCACAAGTGCGCTGACAACATTTAAAGCCCCTTTTCCCGGTACTCTCACTCACGTAGCGAAACACAGTACAATGCTGTTTTAAGTCGGTTTTCAGTGAGGCTGGTGTGTCATTATTCATTATTTTTATCAATTTTTCGGCCTCAAAATAGTTTTTTATGTCATAAAGTATCAGCCTATAAACTGTCCCACTGCAGGGCAAAGGCCTCCATCATAGAAGTTAAGTCATCGCTACTGTGATGGGATTAGGCTTAACCACCACGCTTGCCAAATGCGGGTTGGTGATCACAAACCCGAGCTAAGTTCGAAAAAATCGAAACATAGTTTTCGCTCGACCTGGGAATTGAACCCAGGACCCCGAGATCACGGCCTGGTATTTAAACCACTAGACCAACAGGGCGTTTTTGTCATTATTATTTCTGGCTTCAAATAGAGACCATTGGAGGAGTTTGGGAGAGGTCTTTGCCCAGCAGTGGGACAGCTTACGCTCACAAAAAATATTGCTGAATAAATGGCAAACAAATTATCATGGCACTTTAGCAAATTACATCAGCAGCTTCATTATCAAATTGAAGTGTACCATCATTATGAAAATATGTACAATTAATAATGTCTCTAAATTGCCATAACATTTGGTTAAGTACATAATTTACCAAGTTATAGCTGAAATACTCTAACAAAATCATTATATGTATGAAATTCGTGTGGAAAACTTAATTTTTGTTTCTAAATAATAGTGATTTAAATATAGTCTACGTATGTACTTGTTACAATAAAATAAGCTTCGGCGGTTCTAATTAGTAAATTGGGTTGAACATAGCGGGATCAAGATCATATAGATAATTAAACTTAACTTCATAATATTTGCTAAACTTTATATAATAATATTTGTATTCAGTTGTATGATCAGTTGTTAAGGAAGAGTGGCTCCCTCTGACGCAGGTGCTTATGCACCTAAAAGAGGAAGTCGACACCAATCTTGTAAAGTAATTTGTGAACTGAATAAAGATAGATTGATAGATAATACGTTTGTTCTGCTGCACAAAATTATAAAGTAACATAATCAAGCTGTAAATACTAATAATAGTCATAGAGTCTGATAGGTAGAAGCAATTAATGAAATACTAAATATAAGAATAATAATTAGTGAACAATGTTGCAGCAAGAATGGTCCCCGTCTCAGCCTATGCCACAGCAAAGCCATGACGCTGATTTTCAGACGGCGGCCTCAAAGTTTGTCCACGCCAGGCGAGGTGCTACAAATATTATTTTATTTTTATTTTAATCAGTTGTAGGTCAAAGCGAACATCTACTATTACAATATGTTTTTTTTTCTTTGTTTTAGAGACCAAAAGCATTTATTAACTAGACAACTAATTAGCGTATTGAATACCTATTAATTAAATAAAAAAAACATTTATTCAGTTTTACAAAATGGTACAGTTACGACAAATCAAGTAAATTCTAAGGTTAAATAGTATTGAGTAACTAAAAAGATTTTCTCTCAGCATTTGTCAATATTTATGGGACAGCCTGTATATTTATTTTCTACATGCTGTAATTTCCTTTCTCCTCGGTATAACAAGAGATGAAGGCGAGAAAACTAACAAGCCCTCGGATTATTTTCGCAATTGAATTTAGGACCCAAATTACGAAGCAATTTCTAATCGCACTCCCCTATTTTGATAATGGTAGGTATTGTTCGTAGAATATCTTGTCACAGAACGCTATGTGTAATTTACTTAGAGATTAGAGTATTTTATTACAATGAAGAGGTAAGTTATGTAAAGCCTGGCCGAGCAGTTTAAGTACCGGGCCGTGATCTCGGGGACTTGGGTCCACTTCCCAGGTAGAGCAAAAATCATGTTAGTTAGTTGGTGACGCAGAATTAGTGGAGGGTAAATCCCAAAGCCTCGCTCCCCGACGTAATGTAGCCTGTCTATCGGTTTTTTATAGGATGCATTTTGGAGAGTGTTCGAATGAGCTTTACGACCTGATACCACCTTCTCCTTTCTACCACCGGACATTGCGGAAGACGACAGGAATTCACCCTTACACTGAGGAAGTTCCACCAGCTCGTACTAAGCGTTTCGTTTCTTTTTTCTTGGTACGAACTGCTAAGGAATGGAACAACTTGCCGGCTTCTGTATTCCCAGAGAGCTACAATTTGGGTGTCTCTATGTCGAGAGTAAAGTGAGTAGCTTCTTCTGGGTAAGCACGCTACATCTTAGACCTTATTGTTAATTTCCATCAGGTGAAATGAGGTCAAGTGCAAACCCATTAGTATATAAAAAAAAGTTTTTTCGAACATAGCCCGGGTTTGTGATCACCAATCCGCATTTGGCAAGCGTGGTGATTAAGCCTAATCCCATCATAGTAGCGACGACTTGAGTTCTATGATGGAGGCTATTGCCTTGCAGTGGGACAGTTTATAGGCTGATACTACTACTATAGTCGATATTTTAATGTATGTAACGATTCATAAATCAAAATCAAAAATGTCTTTATTCAATTTAAGTCCATACAGAACATTTATGAATGTCAAATATTATGTAATCTACCGCTGATTCGAAATGTCAATTTCTGCCGAGAAGAATCAGCAAGAAACTCAGTAGTTACTCTTTTCAAATAATATGGTAATTACAATTTTCTTTCTTATACAAATTATGTTTACTCTGACAGTCAGTTGGATTGTAGTCGACTCTTTGTTTTTTCCATATTCATAATCTTGATCTGAAATAATATATTATCTATTGTGTACAGGGGCGTAGCTAGGCGTGGGCGACGTAGAGCATCGCCCACGACCGCGCTCAAGGGGGCCTCTCGAGATATGTATTCTATGCTCTCGAGGGACCGTGACCCTACTAACATTTTTCGCCCACGTCTACGTTTAGCTACGCTAGTGGCGTAGCGTAAATTTTGTGATCCTCGTAGATAAATATAGCTTTTTCTTATAGGATTGATTTTATTTTTTATTTTAATTTCATTTTATTTTACAAGTTTTTGGAATACTTACAGCTAGATTTAGGGACACAGTCACAGAAAAAAAACATTGAGGGCCAATTACAAGGTTCCACTGATAATCACTTGGTTGTTTTACTTAAATGCAAGTGGAGTAATGTTAAGAGAGAAAAAAGTTACAAATAACAAACAAAACGAACAACGTATTTGCCACTCTTAGAAGAAGAAACATTAAAATTGATCAAGTCATCTGACATTAGAAAGATAAGAAAAAAATAAATTAAATAATATTTGAAAAAGTTATCATTCAGTACACCTTTGAATTTCGAAACTGAAGTGTTGAAATTTGTTGTTGATTGATTATGTAATTATTGTAATGAAAGAATTAATTTTTAATTATTTTGTTATGCCCGACAGGGCCCATTATGTTAATTGTGCCTATTATTGTAAGAACTTTAACTACATATGGAATGCAATAAATAATTGAGAATTGAAGGTTGCGAAGGTCAGACCAGACGACAGTCGCTTCCTTGTAATTCCCAGATTCCCCTACATCCCGAATGGTAAAAGCGTCCCCGGGCTCCAGAGTGACAACTTTGAAATGATGAGGTTATCTAAGGTAATAACCCCAAAACTGTCTCCCACATACAGAACATTTTAACAACACGCAAATCAATTTGGATTTAAACCAATTTAGCATACAAAAACGTTTTGCAATCAATTCACTCGCTCAATTGGGCCTATTCAACCTACCCTCTTTTTATTAGGGTTCCGCGACTACTAACCCGTTACTTCGGAGTTAGACACAGCAATAAGGTATTAATTATGTCTGTATGAGGTTCTTTGCATGATATGTGAGTGAGGGAATTTGGTATAAACCATGTTGGGTAAAATAGAAATTAGTATTAAAAATAATGTCCTCCAAACTGATATTTCGGTCATGGCAGCCGATCTCAGAGATCAACCATCGACACAGGACATATTATAGTGCACCAGTGTTTGTGCAGACACAAGTGCACTCTATATTTCTTTACCCTCGTATTTAGATGGGACACCACCGTGACACGACCGAAGAGGGATCAGGCACAGGACCAATGCCTTAACGTGCTTTCCGAGGCACGGGGGTACAAGACCGCCAACTTCCAGACTCCGGGCTGACACTGAGAATTTCTTAACAGAACCACTCAGGTACATATTTTGGCCCGATCCTCGGATCGGGGATGAAAATTGCTATGTGATTCATCATCATCATCATCAGCCTATCGCAGTCCACTGCTGGACGTAGGCCTCTCCAATTGTTCGCCACTGTGATCTATCCATGGCTTCTCGCATCCAGCTCTTGCCAACCATCCTGCGCAGATCGTCCCCCCACCTACCCAGAGGGCGTCCTACATTACGTTTTCCAAGACGCGGTCTCCACTCTAGAACTCGTTTACCCCATCGGTTGACGGTTCTGCGGCTAATATGGCCAGCCCACTGCCACTTAAGCTTGCTAATTCGGTGAGCAATGTCGATGACTTTGGTTCTCTGCCGGATCACCTCATTTCGGATTAGATCTCGGAGAGAGAACGCCGAGCATTGCTCGTTCCATAGCCCGCTGAGCGACCTTTAACTTGTGGACCAGCCGTACCGTAAGTGTCCACGATTCGGCTCTGTATATCATGACGGGTAGGACGCACTGATTGAAGACTTTCGTCTTTAGGCACTGTGGTATCGACGATACGAAGACACGACGTAGTTTTCCAAATGCTGCCCTACCTAACTGGATTCTCCTATTCACCTCATCCTCGAAGTTATTTTTACCCAATTGCAAAGTCTGCTCGAGGTATACATACGTATTTTTGAACAGCTTCGAGGACGGCACCGTGAATTGCAATCGGTTCCGGTAGAACATGTTCATTGAACATGACCATGGTTTTGTCCAAGTTCATCCGTAGGCCGACAGTGACATCCCTCTACGTCATTGGAAATCATTAATTTCGTAGATTCTGATGGTAGGACTAAAACTTTTTGCGTGGGCTGATACAAATACCTTAAATTAGTTTGTAGTGGTGTCGAGGACAGACCTCCTTGCCGCTTAGGCGCCGTTATAAATAGAAAAAGTATTTCTTTGACGTCTCTTCTTCTTCTGACGTTTCGGCCGATAACATGTAAATTTTCCGTATTTTTCTATATTTTTATTTTGTTAATATATTTATTTTTTGCCTCCTTACCGGTGTCTTCTGTTCTGTTTGCCACATCGTTTGGTCCTTCGAAGCGCGGAGTTCGCCATGTAGGCGCCATCAGCGCAAATTTTCAAATTCAAAATTATATGAATTTTGTGGCAGGGCACCGATTTCTACGTAGTTGAGGACATTGGGGGCACGCTCCTTGCTAATATAATAGAAAGCGTGGTCAGTGGCGGCCGAAATAGCCGCTCGTGAACTGGAAGTACTAGCTGCTGCTGAGGAGGAGGCTGCGCGCGCGGCCTGTGAGGTTGAAGCCGCCGCGATTTGGGCGCAGAGATTGACGCAATACATTCCTGCCCTTCAAGATTCTTCCGACTCAGCGGGTGGCGGCCTATGCGGACCTGGTCCGCCGCCGCAACCATTTGGCAGGTGCCGCACATGCGCGACGTCCTCCACCGTGGCCCTCAAGACGTCTGCCTACATCCTACTGTTCGCGGTTTTCGTGAGGATGCAGCGTTCCTGGGGGCGGAGGACCCTCGCCGCGTACTGTGCGCCCTTGGCCTGCCAACGATGTCGGATATAACTCAGGAGCCAATCGGAGTGAGTATTGTGAAGCCAGCAGCCAGGCGCACCTTTGCCCGGGCGCCGCAACTTTGGGCGGAACGCCCGCGCCCTTGGCCACCACAGTGGTGTCATCCAGCGCCGCCACAACCACCAGCGGTATCTTCTGTGGTGATCGACAGTAATTTTGTCGCATCCTCATCGTGTGAAAGTTTTACGAGGACATTCATCATCATCATCATCATCAGCCCATTTAAGTCCCCACTGCTGGGGCACGGGCCTCCCTCAATCACATGAGGGGTAATTGCCATACTCACCACGCTTGGCAGACGGGTTGGCGAGGGTTTTGAAATGCAGAGTTTTCCTTCTCTGGGTGCTGATGATCATGCCAGCAGTTTTACCTTAGTCGCCTTTTACGACACCTCGGTAAGAGTGAGGGTGGCCTATTCTACTCTGCCGGGGACCACACGGCCACGAGGACATTGAGAGGTCTATATGACCAGTGCAGTGTTTAAACAAATATGTGTCTAGGTAGGCCCACAATGAGGTCTGCCCTCGAACTCTTGGTTTTGTAGTAAGGTCCTTTGATCCCCTACGGGGAGGGCTATGTCGAGGACAGACCTCCTTGCCGCTTAGGCGCCGTTATAAATAGAAAAAGTATTTCTTTGACGTCTCTTCTTCTTCTGACGTTTCGGCCGATATCATGTAAATTTTCTGTATTTTTCTATATTTTTATTTTGTTAATATATTTATTTTTTGCCTCCTTACCGGTGTCTTCTGTTCTGTTTGCCACAAGTGGTTTTAATGAACAAATTTGGTGTTTATTTGTGCAGCAAAGTGATCCTAATAATAATATTAGTTGAATTGTATCGTTTTGAACACTGCATTTGTGTGTCTAGTGAGTTGTCCCGAGACAACTTGCTTGAACCTAAGAGTCTTAAAACCCGCGATTGTATTTAGAGTAGTATCGGCAGAATCTGTAGGTCGATCAAACGCTGCGTTTTATTGAGTGACTGTGACTTTGACCGACTTCGACTGTTGACTACCTACTTATTCTCAATAAGTTACTTGACGTTAGCAAGATATGTTCCGGTAGTGCCATACTATAAAAACATTTCGTAATTGTACATAATAATTTCGTAATCAGGTGAAAACTGCTCTTAATGGTCCACTCTATGAATGCACTACAAAGCATTTCTGCGTGAGGAGTAGCGAAGGATTGTGAAGCAATACTTAAATAAAGCAAACATAAACGCTAATGTGACGTTCCACGAACCACTCTGCCAGAAGTGTAACGACGAAGAATAAGAAGAAATAATAATCTTCGACTTTTCCAGATCGCTTTCCGGTTATTCTGTTTCGTTCGGTTATTTAGTATGAAGATAGCGTAAATGTTTGTGCGAATTTCGAAACTTTCAGACAAACTTATAAGTGGTTTCAAAGAAAGGGCGAAACAGTCTTTGTCTTGCGACGCACTGTGACAGGTAAAAATATGTACGGAACCCCGCTGCCTACGAAACCTATTTGCCAAGTTTTAATTTAAAATGCAAATATGTTAACACGCTTATTCTTTGTTTACACTTAGATTTGTGTTGGATTAAAATAAAACACTGTGTGGATATTTGTAGAAATGTTCCGGCCTTATTACATCGCATTGTATTCTTCAGTACTTAAATTACAAATACTTTTTAAAATAAAAAAAAAAACACAATTCGTAGAGCTAGTGGACTCGGTCATGCATTTTAAGGTGACGGGTAGGTCACACTAGCGACGCCAATCGATTTTAAATAGACTGACCGGATGGCGCAATTGGTAGTGACCCTGCCTACTCCAAAGGTCGTGGGTTCGATCCCCACCCTGGACAAATATTCGTGCGATGAACACTTGTGTTTGTTCTGTGTGTGGGTGTAATATATGTATTTAAGTATATATTTGTGTTCCTCTGTTGTCTGATATCTGTAACACAAGTGCTTACGCTACTTAGTACGGAATCAGGTCAATGTATGAGATGTTGTGAGAATTATTATTATTATTATATTATTATTAATTGTTAGCTACTAAAACGGATCAATTTTAAACAATTACGGGGTTACAGTCTCTCGGCAAACACTTATACTATTTATTAAATAACCATGCACAAATGTTGGGTCCAACGCATACGGATGCCATTTGGTGATCCGTCTGCTTGTCTGCCCCCTATCACATAAAAAATGGTCCAAACCAGAGCGGATATCTAAGTCTGTAGTCACATATCGGACAACGTGTGTTGCAGCCTGGGGTGGCATTCGCGGAACTCAAAGCCGCAGATTAGTTAGATTGACATTAGCGGTACTTGTCCAATCATAGCGCGGCGGGCCGCGTGCGTGAACTGTACTAATTGCCGGTCGATTTTTTTTAATACGTCGGTGGAAAACAAGCGTGCGTCTCACCCGATGGTAAGCAATTACTACCGCAGCCTATACTTACTTACTTACTCCACTGACTCAGTAACCCAAAACGAGTGTTGGCCCCGCACTACTTGTCGCTAGTCACCAGCCTGAAGTTCTCGCAGATCATTTTCGACGACGTCTTTCCAGTCTATGCTGCAGGGAAAACCTCTGACGGCAGCTTGTTTCACAGCCGGAGCGTTCGCGGGAAGAAATTCCTCTGGAACCATACTGTGCGAGACCATTTGGTCAAACCTTTATCAATTAAGCGTGTAATTTAATTGTGTTTTTAAAAAAAGCTCGAATTTGTCATATACCTATGTACCAATATAATTGTATATCTGCCACATAGTCCATACATCTTTCAATATATATTATACGTGTATATACTTATAGCTATTTATTATAAATATTATAAATATTTCACAACATCACATACATTGATCTGACTCCGAGATAGGTAGCTCAAGCACCTGTGTTACGGATATCAGAATCAACAGTGGGATTACAAATATATAAATATAATAGTGGTAGTGCCACTGTTCCAATCGGGTCGTCTAATTTACTTACATGACTCACTCACTCGCAACCAGGTCCCACCAGAAGACCAACGCTGCCGCGGCACCGCAGATAGTGCCGTAGCAGCAAATGCTGAAGTCGGGACCTGATTGACCACACACAATCACACCACCTCTTCTTATATCGCCTCTTCTATTTGTATCTGTACCGTGTCGTGTTATGCCTATTGTACATATTACCTTTAACTTTAACTCCGTGTTGTGATGGTCAATAAATGTATTATCTTTCTTTCTTTCTTTCTTACTAATTCTCGGTTGCGTTCAAGGCTGGTGCTTTGAGCCCAGGGTAAGCTTAGACCATGATTCAAGATTTAGGATTTAGCTACCTTTTAACTGGGGAACCAGACTAACTGATCATGGTTACACGTTTAGAAATTATCCGAAACCTGCAGGTTTCCTCCCGATATTTCCTTTATCGCCGAGCTAATGGTAGAAATCCGAGCATGTACCTCTGGATTTTTGTGCATGCTCGCAATTTAACCACGACCGCCAGCGTGGAAGGCTCGAGACTTTTCTTTTTAAATGAGAGGTGGCAGACGAGCAGACGGATCACCTGATGGTAAGCAACTCCGCGGCCCATGGACACCCGAAACACCAGTGGAGTCAATAGTGCGCTGCCAACCTTTTCTCCTTCCCCCCATTGGGCCTCCGGTAACCTCACTCACACGGCGAAACACAGCGCATGCGCTGCTTCACGCCGGTCTTCTGTGAGGCAGTGGTATCACTCCGGTCGAGCTCCAATTCTATCCACTGATCTACAACCATGTTTATAGCATTAATTATAATTTAACACCGGATTTTCCTCTTGCGATAAAGATATCATTTTAAAGAATGGTGGCTTTTTTCGGGAATAATAACTTTTAAAGCTATTAAGTCGAGGTCTATTATGTAGATAAATTTTGTTTTTTTTTTGGGTAGGTAAGTACTTACTTACCTACATTACATACATTTTATATGTATGTGCAATTTTTGGTTAATTGCACATACATATAAAATTTTGCTGGTCCCAACACTTGGCAAGCCTGTCCTGTAGGCCTTTAATCGTTTGAAAATGTTTATTAAATATTATAGGACAATTCCTATTTACAAAACCAATTTATAGACAAAAACAATTTTTTGTCTCCCTTAGAATTGATTTAAAGGCAATTGTAGGAGATATTTTTTTCGTGAAATATAAATGTCTCACCAGATGGAATAAAAGGCACTGTTAGCTGGTGTTAGTAGTTACAATATTTGAAACCTAACCACTGTCACTATAGCGCCGCGTAACTAATGGGTCAGAATCAGCAGAACCCTAAAATTTCCGTGTCTGAGCGTGTTAATTACCACAAGGGGAGCACAATCTGCTTGTAGGGGCGGGAAGAAATGGATGTAAGACAACGTGTCCTAGCGAGGAGAATATAAGGAAAGGAATGGAACCTAACTCTAGTGAGTCTAGAACCTCTGTACCTCAGACACTAGGTATTGACCATGCGAGAACCACGCTTGGGCATAAATGGCCCGGGTCGCTTCGACATGAGTGATACCACGGCTTTATAGAAAACCGGCGTCAAGCTGCACTGTGCTGTGTTTCGCTGCGTGAGTGAGGGTACTGGAGGTCCAATCCGGGGAAAGTTTGGCAGCGCACTTGTGACTCCACTGGTGTCGCGGGTGTCCATGGGAGGCGGCATTCGCTTACCATCTGGTGATCTGTCTGCTCATCTGCCAAATATCACATATAAATAAAGAAAAAAAAATATCTAGAGCCCTAGAGAGCCTTGGAATGAGAAAAAACACATATACTTGTAGATAAGATGAACAGACCTTGCTCCCTGGTTGCCCACGGTCGCAAGCGGAGAGAATCAGGAGCCAATTCTCGAGCTCGTGACATTTATTACCATACGACATATATCACTAAAGCATAGTTTTTTGTATAGTTTTCAGGTGATATCCACCATGTTTTCAAAATATCACGAGCACGAGAATTGGGCTCCAGGATGGTAGGTAGGAAGAGAACCGCTGCCAGTCCAGGAGGCTAACTTGACTGATCATAGCCACGGCTAAAGCCTAATCTGAAACCGGTGACTTCGTGTAAATCTTACTTTATAAATGGAAAAATCCTCACTATAACATGCTTATATATCCTAGAAGTTTGCATGTTTGTAAAGAATCATATGTATTTATATTCACCAAATATCAGTTAATATTCCCATTAGGTAACCCACTTCAAATTGTAATATCAGGCCCCCTTTGATGTTTATCAAAATTTATAATAGTTTCCCCAACCATATAACGATATTAAACAAACTAAGCCCTTCATACGAATACATTACCTCAAAACGCACTTGCAACAAAAAGCTTATACAGTCTTAATAAGTTCTTCGAAGATAGTAAAAAATAAATTTATTTGATTTATATATCTCTGTTTATGTTAAATAATTTGATTGGGATTTTATTATCAAAATCAAAAATATCTTTATTCAATTTAAGTCCATACAGAACATTTATGAATGTCAAATATTATGTAATCTACCGCTGATTCGGAATGTCAATTTCTACCGAGAAGAATCAGCAAGAAACTCAGTAGTTACTCTTTTCAAATAACATGTTAATTACAATTTTCATTCTTATAAAATTAAGATTACAGTGACAGTATGATGTTCAATGCTTATAATCGATATCGTTTAGATAAATCCAAAGAAAAATTATGAAATGAATTATACATTAGAGGACATGAATTATACAAAAAGATCTATAAGTCCAGGAATCCTTATCATTCAAATAATCATCTACTTTATAGTAGCCTTTTTGCATTAGGCAGTTTTTTACATGCAACTTAAACTTAAGTAGCGGTAAATCAATAATATTTTGAGGTAACTTATTAAACATTCTAATGCTCAATCCTACAAATGAATTTCCAATTTTATGAAGTCTTAGACTTGGGACAGCAAGGCTATGTTTATTTCGCGTGTTAAAGCTATGATAATATGATTTTTGCGAGTAAAGGTGCAAGTTCTTGCGTACAAACATAATACAATCAAAAATGTATTGAGATGATACGGTTAAAATATTGATTTCCTTGAATACTTCTTTGAGTGAATCACGTGATCTAAGACCGTAGATGGCGCGGATGGCCTCTTCTGCAAAATGAAGATGGCTTGTAAGTCAGCACCGGATCCCCACAGTATATTTCACATTACACAACAATAACCAATTTTCACGGTGCCCCTACGGGGTGTCATGTGCACAATGTACTGGTTTATGAATGAAGATCTTTATTACCATGTGACATTCAAAATAAATAAATACATAAAGGTGTCTTGGCCGCAGTGGGGGAAATGAGACCTAACACAGACGGTTGAAAGATTTCAACCATTACCTAAACAGATGTTTAGGTAATGGTTGAAATTATAATGGATAACTTTATTAAATGTATTTATGTCGTCGTTGAAGATTGCAGACGCTGCATGAAGACAGTCCATCGGTCAGGCGCGCTGCATGTCGATGCTGAGTTGCCCACTGTACATCGTAGCGCGTAAATTCGTTCATTCAATTCTAGCCTCAAAAGCATTAATCAATGGATACAAACGCAATTGCCTCTTGTAATTCGGTTAAATATTTCACAATCACAATAGGTGGATATTAAACAGCGCCGTATAACATTCCAGGACACCATTAATTCCTGCCGATACATCAAGTAGGTACAAATTGGTACCGGCTTTGCAACGATTTGTCAAGCTAACAAATCGGCTGTGTTGAATTGGATCCGTATTGGAACCTAGATTAGCTTACACCCCATCTACGCTGACGCAAACCAATTTAAACTCTCATACAACCAGTGTAAAGCCTACAATTGAAAGACAAGCCTGCTATGGAAATGAAGTTAGTTGAAAAATATAAATTTACAAAAATACTTCACAGAGCATGTGATGCTTGGTTCGGAGCGGGAAATGGAGTAATTTGGAGTTTAAAGTCGAAAAAGATTTAAAAGCCGTGAAATTTTTCACATATTTAATCGTAAATCTTTTGAGGAAAATTTTTATTCCTGCACCAACACAAATATTTGATTTTTATTCCTGCACCAACACAAATATTTGTTAATGAAACAGGTGTGTTGTGTCTGAGTGTTTGTGGTACATTTCGAGCGATGTCCAGTTTCGCGGTCATCTGGAAGACAAAGCTAAAATAGGTTCAAAGAAACTTGGTGTACTTAATAGAGTGGGGCGGTATTTCACACCAGCTCATTGGTTACAACTCTATAAGGCACAAGTTCGGCCCCATATGGAATATTGCTCCCATCTCTGGGCTGGTGCACCTCAGTACCAACTTCTTCCGTTTGACCGCGTACAACGTAGGGCTGCTCGAATTATTAGTGACCTGACTCTCTCTAGTCGACTTGATCCTCTAGCATTGCGGCGGGACATAGCTTCCCTCAGCATTCTATACCGCATTTATCATGGGGAGTGCTCTGAAGAACTGTTTGATCTACTCCCTCTTCTTCTTCTTACATCGAACCACTCGCAAGCGATTGTCATTCCATTCTCATCATCTCGATGGATGGCGGTCTAATACTGTGCGTTTCTCCCGGAACTTTCTACCACGTACCTCAGTTCTGTGGAACGGTTTGGCTGCAGGAGTATTTCCGGACGGCTACGACTTAGGGATCTTCAAGAGAAGAGCGTACTCTTTTTTAAAAAAAGGCCGGCAACACTTTAGCGATCTCTCTGATTGCGCAGATGTTCATGGGCATTAATTATTAGCATAAAAAAATACTACAATAATTAACTTATAAAAAAAAGCAATAAAAAAAACAAAAACGACGAATACCGGCTAATCTACATTGTAAGCATTAAAGAGTTGGAACAGACATAATACTTCTTACCACAGCAGTCATAAAAAAGGAAAGAAAAAGTTAAGTTAAACATATTCACGGATCCATGTTGTAGATACCTTAAATAAAAAGATATAATAGATAAAAATTCTTTATTAAATTTAGGTCCACACAGAACACTTATGAATGTCAAAATAGGTACATAATATCTACCGCTGGTTCGGAATGTCGATTTCTACTGAGGAGACACCAGCAAGAAACTCAGTAGTTACTCTTTTCAAATATTGATGATGTTACAGAGTTTCAATTGAGAAGAGAAAAAAAAAACAATTATGAAAGTTAATAGACTACTATGAATAACAACTCAAAAGATTAATCAATTAACATGACCAAGAATCCTTATCATTTAAATAGTTTTGTACACTATAGTAACCTTTCTTCATTAGGCAGGTTTTAATATGAGACTTAAACTTATCCAGTGATAGGTTAATGACATTTTGTGGTATCTTATTAAATATCTTAATACTTAAGCCAAAAAACGAATTACCGATTTTATGAAGTCTGAGAACCGGGACGGCAAGCCTATGTTTATTTCTGGTGTTAAGACTATGACTATCGGACTTTTATACACCAGTCCCTTCTCATCCTAGCTTGCAATACCCCAAAAGCTGTCGCTCTGGAGCCCGGGGTACGCTTGAACTATGATTCAGGATGTAGGGAGTCTGATAATTACAATGAACTGACTGCCGTATGACTTTCACAACCCTTTAAGGGAACGAGACCAACTGAATCATGGTTATACGTTTCAGAAACTATCCGAAACGTGCAGGTTTCCTCACGATGTTTTCCTTCACCGCCGAGCTAATGGTGGAAATACGCACATCCGCCGGGTAGATGACGCGGTTAGGGACAAGCTTGCAAACAAAACATAAATATCCACTAACCCCAAAACCCTCCCCTCTGAGGCCCATATTTTTTTTTATGTGATAGGTGGCAGACGAGCAGACAGATCACCTGATGGTAAGCGGTTGCCGCCGCCCATGGACACCCGCGACACCAGTGGAGTCACAAGTGCGCTGTCCGACCTTTATACCACCCTTTCCCCGGATTGGGCCTCCGGTATCCTCACTCATGCAGCGAAACTCAGCACAATGCTATTTCACGGCGGTTTTCTTTTTACTACGTAAAACCAACCCCCTACCCCCAAAGACATAAAAAACCCACTTACAATTACACTAAATTCATCCTACTTACAATAACCATGCCTAATTGCCTAAATTTAAGATATTGTTATTTTATTTAATTTAATTTTGTCGCGGGGAAAATTATAAAATTGTGTGACCCTTAAAAAAGAATAAGCACAAGAAAGGCACGGAACTAGTGTCCGTGGAATTCAATGTATACTAAAAAAATACGCACATACATTTGAAAAATCTAGAAATGACTGCTCGGATTCAAACCAGGACCCCCCGTAAAGGTGCGTCCAGAATCACTCTTTTATACACCAGTCATCGTTACCTACCTACCTAATCACAGGAAAAAACATCATAATATAAGAGCGGTTGAAGTTGCTAGCGAGCTAATATATCACGATAGTAATATTGCTAGATCAAAAAGAAAATACTTTTCCATTGGATACGATAATTCTACGTCAAATAAAATTACTCGACCAATGTAGCTTCATTCTCGTTGGAACTTTACGGGAAGTTTACACCACAGTCAGTTGGATAAACTCACTGACTAGTTCTACCGCGCACGTTTTTGGTCGACATGTTGATGTCGATAACTATTCTAAAGTCATCGATAGTATGATATTTTAGTATGATGGTAAATGATTAAAGTAATAAGTAACCACCAAAACGTCTTGTGCTTTTTATCGCTATTTAAGCATTCATCATCATCATCAGCCCATTTAAGTCCCCACTGCTGGGGCACGGCCCTCCCTCAATCACATGAGGGGTAATTGCCATACTCACCACGCTTGGCAGACGGGTTGGCGAGGGTTTTGATATAAATGCAGAGTTTTCCTTCTCTGGGTGCTGATGATCATGCCAGCAGCTTTACCTTATTCGCCTTTTACGACACCTCGGTAAGAGTGAGGGTGGCCTATTCTACTCTGCCGGGGACCACACGGCACTTGAAGCATTATTTTTTTGTATTTATCGACCACAAACTAATTTTAACATTTATCGCGGACAGGAAAGGAGAAGGGAAGGAGGTTTATGGGGGAAGGACCCCGCCCTCCCCCCGGAGGGCGGGCTATTTGGAACATAAAGATATAGGAAGCGCCCAGTAGGGCGCCCAAGATTTCGCTGGATAGACCAGATTCGCCAATCTGTAGAGGTGGCTCAGAACAGAATGGAGAATTCTCGTGTCGGAAGCCAAGATCCGCTTTGGGTTGCTGAGCCAGCGTAGTGAGTAAGTAAGTAAGGAAATTTACATGTAAATAGGCTCAAAGGCCGGCAGAGTAGAATAGGCCACCCTCACTCTTACCGAGGTGTCGTAAAAGGCGACTAAGGTAAAGCTGCTGGCATTATCATCAGCACCCAGGGAAGGAAAACTCTGCATTTATATCAAAACCCTCGCCAACCCGTCTGCCAAGCGTGGTGAGTATGGCAATTGCCCCTCATGTGATTGAGGGAGGCCCGTGCCCCAGCAGTGGGGACTTAAATAGGCTGATGATGATGAGGCTCAAAGTCAAATCACAAGAAGCTGTCATTTATAATTTTCTTCAGAATGGCAAGGAGTTCTGACCACGACAACATCAACGACGGCTACGCTTGTGATCCCGGGTTCGATCCCTAGGTTCGGACCATAGATTAAGAAAATAAGGGTTCCGGCCTTTTATACCTGAGTTCAGCTAAAAAATTTCTGTATCAGCCTCTAATCTGGAAGTTGGTTGACTCTATACATCTTATTAAAAACTTTTAGTGTTACTTATGACTTTGTTGGCGACCAGCAACTAACCTCCTTATATTATTTATGGTTTTTGATATTCGTAGTTTGCTATTCTTCTTATGTCAAATAAGTTACTCGTTACAATACTCGTTGGCGCAGTGGGTAGTGCGTCACACTTTAAAGGGATGGCTGCGCTTGGGGTTCGATCCCTAGGTCGGGCCAAAATTTGTGCCTGAGTGTTTCTGTTAGGAAATTCTCAGTGTAAGCCCGGAGTCTGCATGTTGGCAGTCTTGTACCCCCATACCTCGGAAACATCCGTTGGTTCGTTAAGCAGTTGGTTCTGCGCCCGATCCCTCTTTGGTCGTGTCATAGTAGTGTTCCATCGGAATATGAGGGCAAGGGAATAGAGAGTTGTGTTTGTGCACATACTTGGGCACTACAGTATATCCTGGGTAAGTGGCTTATCGTTGAAATTAGCCACCTTAGTCTAAAAGTGTTGGAGTATTATTATTTTTAGATCAAATAAAAACGGTTGTTTGGAAATAGTGTTCGTTACACTATCACATATTTTTTATATTTATTGCACGCTACCGACTGTTGTTGCCTGCCAGTATACCAATATTCGAGGCGCACTCATTCCTCACGCTTGTATGAAGACATGACACTGCTCGGTACCTATTACTACCGTGTTTATCTTTCCACCAAGTGTTCTGTGCTAAAAGTACCTAATCACTTTTTTATCGACATCATTGATAGGTTCGCGTTACTAGTCCCACACCGCGGAGTTTACTCGTAGATATTAAGCAGACTCAATGTTGAACTAGCCTCGGTACTAGTGTTTAATATTTCATACTAGCCATCTGCGTCTTCATAATAACGGAATGAATATTAATGCTTTGATAGCTGCGATTGCTTTTAGAGTATCTTTGCGTTAAATCTAATCTTTGTATGAATAATAGAAACCTTAATCAGACTTCTGAGTTTCAATGAAGATGTAACATAATTAATTATCAATTTTACCAAGGATAATGTTTTTTGCTATTTCAATCTACAAATTCCATCCTCACCATATCGATGGATGGCGGTCAACTACTGTGCGTTTCTCTCGGAATTCTCTACCACGTACCTCAGTTCTGTGAAACGGTTTGGCTGCAGGGGTTTTTCCCGACGGCTACGACTTAGGGACTTGTAAGAAAAGAGCGTACTCCTTTTTAAAAGCGATGCATTAGCAATCTCTCTGATTTCGCAGATGTTCATGGGCGGCGTCAATTACATAACATCAGGCGACCCGCTTGCTCGTTTGTCGCCTCTAGCATAATAAAAACAAATCCATCATTATCTCCGCGTGTTATTCTTGGTTATGTCCAAAGCTATCGCTTAGACCAAGATTCAGGTTTTGGGGAGTCTGGTAATTACAATGAAACGAGAGCCGTCTGATCTTAGCAATTTAATAGGGGAACCAGGCCAACTGAATCGTAGTTACACGTTTCGGAAACTTTTTTCCCTCACCACCGAGCTAATAGTAAGTAAGTAAGTATTTATTAACCAAAAATTGCACATACATATAAAATTTTGCTGGTCCCCACACTGGGCAAGCTTGTCCTGTGGGGAACAGTAAACGATTAACAGGGAAACACCAGACGTAGGAGGGTGTCCGTGTAATGCCGGTAGTGGAACCCCCGTCCCACAGACCAGTGGACCTCCTCAACTTAGAATGATCTAGTTTAAGGCACGATAATCAATGGCTTGATGGCGCATTTGGTATTGACCGTGCCTCATACGCCGTGGGGTCGATCCACATCCTGTTTAGTATCTGGGCGAAATATGTGTATTTAAGAATATGTTTCTAACTAGCTTCTATCGCCGGTGTTGCTTACGTAGTATTAGATTTTGATTATCCCACAGGAATCTGACATTTTCCGGGATAAAAAGTGTTCTTTGTCTCTTTAATTGTTCAAGAGGTATCAGTTAAAGCGGTGTAGCCGTTCTTGAGAAATAAAACGTGTATTTAACATGACTTTCTTTTACAATATATATTCTTCTGTTGTCTGATATCATACGGATATCCAATAATAGAAGAATCTATGATTGCAATACAAACTACTTAGCACGAAATCAGATCAATATATGAGATGTTGTAGAACCCAGCGGAATGTGCCATTTTCTGAAAAAACAGCATAGAGTGTGAAAGAGACCTAATAGGAACTGACGCAGATTCTGTACGGGTGCGGTAGAGAAAGAATGTCGCTCAGCACGTCACCCCAGTACTAACAGCTTCGCGCAGTTTTTCAAGTATGGCTATCTAAAATTCTCAGTCTGTTTTAGGTGCATGTCTATGGATGTTGTATGAATTATAAAAAAAAAGTGTCACATTTAACATTTCTCACAAAGAAAACTAAAAGTCTTTAAGACTTTGTTAATAACCGAACAGAATCCAAGTTACCTTATTTCAGTTACAACATCCGAGAACTGTAAACAAAGAGAATGATTACAGAAGCGGGTCGTCAATCGGTCCCGGACCCTTTTTATGTGCGTTGACACATCGCCCCATCGATAAGAAGTGATAAATGCCCCGGGGCAACAGATACTGGGCAGATGCCGGTAAACGGGCAGCAGTTGTTTCTGTGAATTTGTCTTCAGTTTTCCTCAAGGTTCGTTGGTCAACTAGCGCCGCCATTTGATTTTTTTTATATGAGAGGTGGCAGACGAGCAGACGGATCACCTGATGGTAAGCAATTCCGTCGCCCATGGACACCCGCAACACCAGTGGAGTCACAAGCTGCGCTGCCAACCTTTTCCCCTTCCCCCCCATTGGGCCTCCGGTAAGCTCACTCACACGGCGAAACACAGCGCAGGCGCTGCTTCACGCCGGTCTTCTGTGAGGCAGTAGTATCACTCCGGTCGAGCCGGCCCATTCATGCCTAAGCGTGGCTCTCTCACTTCTTCTTCTTTGCCTGTTCCCACTTTAGGTGGGGTCGGTCTCTCCTTATCCTTCTGCGCCAGGACAATCTGTCCTGGGTTGTCGGGTCAGGTAGTTGGGACTTCTTGACTAGGTTGGCTGTACTGGTCCACCAGGTCAAGGGCGGCCGTCCCCTTCCTCTCTTGCCTTCTGGGATTGCCAGTGCTCTCCCACATTTATTTATATTAATTTATAATTGACGAGTAAGAACTCGTCTAATGTCACTCAAATTACATATCATAGGATTGCATGGTACGGTACACAACGTGGGTACCTATGTACAGTACGCCTACGATCAGTCAGATGGCTTAATTTAAAGCCGTCCGGTAACAAACGAAAATATACCTATCGATCCAAACAAAGGAGACACACAGCGCGTGGGAAAGAGAGGGCAACCCGGCAAAGAGACCCCCTATTTTAAAAGAAGTATATTATAACCACACATCCCGCCGTGGAGCCGACATCAGCGGTTGACACGGACCGCCTGGCCCGTGCATATTGCGTATGCTTGAGCAGTTGCTGCTGCATTACCTCGGCATCAACGACCAATCGGGCAGAAACCGAAAGTGACACTAACATTGTCTCCACCGAAGAAGTGCGATGAACAGGGGCTTCATCAGAATGGAGAGGAAGAAGCCGTTTTCCGTTAGAAACGGAAGACTCGTTACAGCCAGAGACTCACACTACGCAGCTGTACGTTTCCCGCCTACACTGGTCTACGAAGGATCGAGGGAGTCGTAGATTGCGTGCGAAAGAAGCCAACCTGGACGCTGAGGGTCGAACGGTTGAAGTCTCGCCACAAAGTGAACTTCAGCTCATTTGTGGTGAGAGTGCCGACCCACTCCCTGGCGACCTTTATTAAGGAGGACTTCTGCCCGCAGGAAATCGTCTTTCAGAAGTTTCGAGGACAGCTACCAGCTGACTATATGCCACACGTAAAATGAATGTGATAAAGAAGTGAATTTTATTATATATGTGTGTTCGACTCTAATGATATGGGCCAATGAAATATTTTGTTTTTATTCAACTTGTAACCTGAAACAAATGAATTATTATTATTACAGTAAATTTGGGTAACTTTGAATTACCTTGTAACTTTGAAAAAACTGGTTTAAAGATTTTATATTTTATTCCTTGGAATTCCTATACAATTTAAAACGGTATCTACGTATACAATTTAGAACGGTATCTAAAGGTCGATCCATTCAACGTAGATACCGTTTTAAATTGTATAGGAACTCCAAGGAATAAAATAAAAAACCTTTAAACCAGTTTTATTCAAAAGTTACAAGGTAATTCAAAGTTACCCGAATTGACTGTATTAAAAGTTTATTTTAATTTTTTTCCTTTAAGTGTGATCTATAAGAAAGTTGTTTGCCAAATTTCATTAATCTAGGTTAACGGCAAAGTAGTCCCCTTGGGTTTTTATTTGAGGAGGGTTATTCGTTGAATAGACGATCGTATCTTTTTTACTCAACTTTTGTTTTGAGGTTTGAATATTTCATGACTTTAAGAGTCCGTAGAGTCTACGGTCTCTGAAAATTAAATCATATACTAAGATCTGAGGCGTAGACCCTATGGTCTACGCCTGTTGTAATTTAAACCTATATACCTATGTATATAGGTTTAAATTTCTACTCGATACCTCAACGAGTTCTCGAGATAAAGGGTCATGACACACATACTGACAGACATGGAATAATAATAAAGTCTTTAAATTTATTCAATTAATCGTCTTTAGACGACCCGATTGGAACAGTGGTAGTGAACGTTGCCTCTGATACAAGGGTTGCGGGTTCGATCCCCGCACAGTACAAACATTTGTGTGCGTGAACGTGTTTGTTTGTATTGGTCTGGGTGTTTGCTATGTATTATAAGTATGTATTTACAAAAGAAAAGTATTATATGTATATATTTGTAATCCCACTGTTGATTCTGATATCCGTAACACAGGTGCTTGAGCTACCTATCTCGGAGTCAGATCAATGTATGTGATGTTGTAAAAAAAATATTTTAATACAATTTGTGTATTTATCAAAATATCAAACAGCGGCGCTAGTAAACAAGAAGCACCTTTCATTTGTTTGTTTACTTTTATCATACTCGTAGCTTTTATAGAGGGTTATAGGGTCGGGCTTTATACTCAATTTGGGGGCACTTTCAGTCAATATCATTGGGGCTTGTATTGAGGGAAAGATTTTATATTTCAACATACAGGGTACATCCAAAGATTAAATCTTTTTGTACATATAAACAGGACGCATTATTTTCTGTCTATATATGACATTAGTAGGCTAATGTCGTACCCACTCTTGTGGAGGTCTACACTGGAAGTTGTAGACGAGTACATCTACTTCGGACAAAAAGTCGATCGACGATTCTAACTCGGCTGGGCAGCGAGACACTGCGGTAGACGGGCCGAAAATAAGCTACGCAGCATATTTTCGGCCCATCTACCGCAGTGTCTCAAGACGAAAGTCTTTTATGCGTGTGTGTTGTCAGTGATGACCTACGGAATCGAAACGTGGCCGCTTACAATGTGCCCATTAAGGAGGCTCAAAGTCACCCAGAGAGCAATGGAGAGGGCTATGCTCGGATTCTCCCTGCGTGATCGTACCAGAAATGATGAGATCCGCAGGAGAACTAAGGTCACAGACATAGCCCAAACAATTGCATGCCTCAAGTGGCAATGGGCAGGGCACATAGCGAGGAGAACAGACGGCCTTTGGGGCGGAAAGGTCCTTGAGTGGAGGCCACGTACAGGAAGTCGCAGCCGTGGCAGGCCCGTCACAAGGTGGACCGACGATCGGGTGAAGATCGCGGGAGACCATTAAATGCGGGCGGCATAGGACTGATCAGTGTCGAGAACATTGGGGAGGCCTATGTCCAGCAGTGGACGTCTATTGGTTGAAATGATGATGATGATCCTACTAATATTATAAACCTCGTTGCCTCATCCTCGTCGCTCGTTGTTGTAGTGTGTTGCATTCTGTGCTTGGGGTCCTGGGTTCAATCCCCGGGTCGAGCCAAAAGTTATACCTGAGTTTTTCTGTAAGAAAATTCATAGTGTCAGTCCGGAGTCTGGAAGTTGGCGGTTTTGTACCCCCTTGCCTGGGAAAGCACGTTAAGCCGTTGGTCCTGCGTCCAATTCCTCTCCGGTCGTGTCATACTGGTGTCCCATCGGAATATGAAGGCAAGGGAATATATAAGGTATAGCTTACATATCAGAATAACAAATAGAATAGAAAATCTTTATTGCAAAAACTGTGTACAAAATATTATGGTGCTCACATTTTGGGCCTACCATCACATCACCATCATCTACCGGTTGCACCGGTCCACTGTTGAACACAGACCTCTTCTGAATACTTAGGTAAATTAACTTCTCAACTAGATAGTCTAGAACTTCAATCCGAAAGAAATATTTAGATTAAAAATGCCTGATAGTCTTTCGGTTTTTGGTAGGCTTTGCTTATGTAAAACCGAAATGGTAACAATATATGGTGCATAGTAAACAATTCCATTTCCATTTGTCATGCGTAAACAACGTACAAAAATAGAAAGAAAACGAAATACGAGTGAGCAGGACAATGACCCCTGCACTATTTGCAGTTGGCTGTCTCCAATTACACGAGTACACACACGTAGCTGTCCCAACTTCGAGCTCTTTTGTAGTAGGGAAACAATTAGACATAACCTTCACCTATCTGTTTATTCGACAATTATATTTTTTAGGGTTCGATCCCCGGGTCGAGCGAAAAGTATGTTTCGAATTTTTCGAACATATCTCTGGTTTGTATTTTTTTATTTTATTTAATATGTGGCCGATGAGCAGACGGATCGCCTGATGGTAAGCAATTGCCGCCGCCCATAGACAGTTACGACACCAGTGGAGTCACAAGTGCGCTGCTAACCTTTAAACCCCCTTTCCCCCGGATTGGACCTCCGAAAATTAGCCTAATCCCATCATATTAGCGATAAATTGTTTTCTATGATGGAGGCCTTTGCCCTCCAGTAGGACAGTATATAGGCTGATACTTTACTTTTTAATAGTTTAATCGACATTTGTCAAACTCAAACTAAGCATACCTACTCATGTTGCGATAATGAATGATTTGAACGTGTAACGGGTGATCTAATTGGTCTAGTTTCCCTGTTTATGGGTTGCAAAAGCCAGTCGCTTCATCATACCTCTCATACCAACCTCCAAACTTACCAAATCCCAAATCTGAATCCATAATACAAATGGACCCCGGGATCCGATGCGAGGGTTTTGCACGCAACCGGGGAGAATGAGCTGAGATGGAACATTATTTGGTAATAATTTATTTCAAGTCAATAACTCATATTTTATTAGTAACATCTTAATCCTAGGTATTAGTGATCCTTTTCGCTATTTTAGTGCAGAAAGTAGACACAGTCCACTCGGTCTGCAATCATCTTCAGGAGGGAATTGGAGCTAGCCCTGACCATGCGCGCGAGGGACATAGCGCGCTTCCGCATCGTGGCAAAGAAATAGTCTACTCGCGCCGCCGCGAACGCCCGACGCGCTGCAGCGCCAGAGCAGCCCCCTTAACCTCCTGCAGGCGTTATTATATTGAACACGGAGGGCCCCGTACGCCCTCTGTATAATCAGCCAACAGGCTGCACGTGTAGAAAGAGGACAGACAGTATGCTCTAAATAGAGTAATCTTTACTTGAGGAGTACAGCGTGCAAACCTGCGGAATATCATATTAGCTCTTACGAACAGAGCCCTCCGTTCCCTATCAAAATCAGCGTTGTCTTTGAGGCCGGCAGTGACCAAGTGACCCAGGTATTTAAATTGGTCAATACGCTCTAGTGCAGTGCCTCCGAGCTGCACATTATCACGATAACTGGTCCCGCCAGCCCCAAAGACCACGCATTTGGTTTTTTTAACATTGTATCATCATCATCATCATCAGCCCATTTAAGTCCCCACTGCTGGGGCACGGGCCTCCCTCAATCACATGAGGGGTAATTGCCATACTCACCACGCTTGGCAGACGGGTTGGCGAGGGTTTTGATATAAATGCAGAGTTTTCCTTCTCTATGCATAACATTGTATGCTAGCCCCCTATTGTAGATTATTGGATCTCATCTCATATAGTCAGGAAGCAATCTTCGTATACAGGGTGTCACCATCATACTCCTGTTCCTTCGCAGGTTATCTGGGGTCGGCGCAGTATGCCTTCATTTTCTATACGTTCCCGCCATTAGTCATCGAATCATCCACCCCTTTTCCCATCATGTCATTCTTCACTCAATCTATCTCTCTTTTTTCAGCCGTCCTGCAGCCACTTATTTATTTATTTATTTATGCTAGTCACATTACATAACATTATTTGTATATCTGTAAAAATTAAATAGATATAATAATTGCATAGATAAATTTCAAATTTTCATATAAAGTTGGTCACATGACTGTTTTGTGAATGAATTTTGAATTTGAATGAATGTCTGAATTTTGAAAGGGAAGTCGAACACATTTTTGACCAATTTGTAAAAGTCATAGTACAAATGTTGTTCAGAATGGTTGACAGAAGTTGTGGTTAAAGGGATATATTATGTTGTCGGAACTATACAGAGTTGTGAAGTACAAAAGAAAGAAATTAATTTATGGTTTTAGCTGCAATTCAAGACTGCGTGACGCTTTTCTCTCTCATTGTGTGCATACAAGCGCTTGTGAAAGCCATTGTGACAAAATTTGCGGGGTTAAAAATATATGGGACAGTAGCGGCCTAACGTGTTTTCGGATTCGGCTTTCAAGAAAAGAGCATTTGCTGATGATATTGCCAGTGTCTATTAAGAGCGATTGCTTACTATCAGATGATCGGTCTTCTTGTCTCCTCCCATTTTTATGTCATGTGAAGTCAAAATTGTACTTTTTTTTTAAATGTCTCATAATCGCTACAAGAAATCAAAATCTATTGGATTCTAGTTACGTCGATGCGTCACCTTAAGAATAAATTGCTACAAAAATATTAACAATTGGTAGGTATATAAGTATACGACGACCCGATAGGAACAGTGGTAGTGAACGCTACCTCTGATGCAAGGGTTGTGGGTTCGATCCCCGCACAGTACAAACATTTGTGTGCATGAACATGTTTGTTTGGTCTGGGTGTTTGCTATGTATTATAAGTATGTATTTACAAAAGAAAAGTATTATATGTATATATTTGTAATCCCACTGTTGATTCTGATATCCGTAACACAGGTGCTTGAGCTACCTATCTCGGAGTCACATCAATGCATGTGATGTTGTGAAATATTTATTATTAAAAAAAAAAAATCTAGAAAACTGAAGTAAGTTGAAAAAACATTTTTTTTCCTTGATTAAAGCGGCTATGTCTGCCTTACATTTTTGTTACTAAATGAGGTAAGAAAACCTGCATCGACGCCTAGACTAATATAAAAATAAGACACTAAAAAGCTTGAAAAACCTTTTTAAGTACTTACAAACGAGTGAATGCGCGCAATTCCAGTCACAGTATATCTCGCACGAGGAGCCCCCATGACTTCAGGCCGCTGCGCGTGAGTGTAGCGCTGACGGTTAGTTTTCGCACTTGTAAAATAGCCCACTTTATACTATTTTTTTTATATTTTAGTGGACAAACGAGCAGACGGCACACCTGGTGGTAAGTGATTGATATATAATCACTTACCAACAGTGTCTATACAAAAGACAGAAGAGTATAATCAGCCCCTGTGCCCAGCATTTGTGGATTATGAGAAGGCCTCTGACTCGGTTGAAATCTGGTCTGTTCTGGAGTCCCTGCAGCGATTCCAAGTCGATTGGCGATATATCCAGGTGATGAGATGTCTCTATGATGCCGCTACTATGTCCGTCCAAGTACAGAATCAGCAAACAAGTCCTATACCATTGCATCGAGGAGTGAGACAAGGGGACGTCATCTCCCCGAAATTGTTCACAAATGCAATGGAGGATATGTTCAAGACGCTGAACTGGAAGAGACGTGGCATCAACATCAATGGCGAATACATCTCTCACCTGCGATTTGCAGACGACATCGTCATAATGGCAGAAACGCTGCAGGACCTATAATAGATGCTGAATGACCTGGCTGACTCTTCTAAATGCATCGGCCTACGGATAAATTTGGACAAAACAAAGGTCATGTTCAATGAACATGTTCTACCGGAACCGATGCCGAAAAATGAGACACTAAAAAGCATGAAAAAAAAATCGATTGGTGTCGCTAGTTGACCCTACCCGTCACCTTAAGTGTATTTCAATATTATAGGATTAAAATTAAGCGGCACCTCAAATTCTCCTTCAATAGGTACCCATAACCTAAGCAGAGCATTTTTATCACTTAAGTACCATACTGGGATCACCGTATAAATTATAATTAAAAAAAAACACACACACACACAAGCAAAAGCTAGAAACCAATGCATTCATCGATAAAGATATGTTTGTACTAGGTAATCACTAGTATTTTGTCAAAAAGAGATAGCTTATTGTAAAATTCACATGAGAAAAAGAGATTTTTCCAAAAGACATCAACGCGTGCTTGTTTTAAAATGCACGATTTCTTCTAATGTCCATTATAACTTGCGCTGTTAAGGAGTGATCAATTAATTTTTTTTTTACTTACCGGTGGAATGTGATACCATCTTTTAGAAAATTTGATGTTCTTTTCGATTTTCCACACCATTTTATAGCACATGTTGCCATTTTCGTACCCGTCAATCATCGTAAAGTATTTTTTAGAGTATTTAAATACGCGTAACGCACGGGTCTGTTACTTGGTCAGACTTATAAAAGCAAATGCAACTAGATATGTATGGTGACTTTTTCCGGCCTCCTATGCGGTATCTATAGGGGGTGATCTGTGCACAGTAGATAACGCAAGCAGTATGGACACTACGAACAAACGCTCGATTACGCACGCACACAGACGCACACTTTACACGGATTCTATGGTCCCATCGGAGTATAATCGTAGGAACTAAATTCGGTTTTACTCGAGTGTCGCTTACTTTATTTTGGTAGAGAAAATAAGTAGATACATAATTATATATGGTAATGGTTTCGGATTTTAAAGTGATATGATTGGGGGGGAAGTAAGTGGTATATCTAAGGAGGGTTCTTTCTATTTTAGTTGAAATTTACTGTTGTCTGCTGTAATTTACGAGTTACGATGACAATTACATTTTGGGGGGTCGGAGATGGAGATTGATATGAGGGGGGTGGTTTCCAAGTAACAAAACAAAACGTTATGAAAAGTATGTCTTATTTTATTTCTAATAAAATTCCACGAACACTGGTTCCGTGCCTTTATTGTGCTCGTTTTTTAAGTGTTACAAATTATTTTTGAAATTTGCTCCGCGATAAAATTAAACTAAATTAAATTACAATAACAATCTTAAGTTTAGGCAGTCATGCATGGTTAATGTTAATAAGATGCATAAAATGTACTGTCATTATTATTATTTTTATTTTTTTTAATTAGTACTTAAGCCAGGAGTCCCAAGGTAAGAATAATATTTTACAAAAATAAGAGGACAACCCTATACGGTAGGTAACTTTCTGTCCAAAATGGCGGAGTGTCGATACTGCTTTAGCGTATTTATCTACTATGGTCTAGTTCTCCTGTTTTAGGGGTTGCGAAGCTGAGTTACCAATCGCTTCATTGTAATTACCAGACTCACCAAGTTCTTGATCATGGTTCAAGCTTATTCCGGGCTTGAAACCAAGAATAGCTCGCCGAGACAGCTTAAATAACAACATTTTTAGATTCCTATTCATAATAATAATATTTGACAACATCACATACATTGACCGACTCCGAGATAGGTAGCTCAAGCACCTGTGTTATGTGTGGATATCAGAATCAACAGTGGGATTACAAATATATACATATAATACTTTTCTTTTGTAAATACATACTTATAATATATAGAAAACACCCAGACCAATACAAACAGACATGTTCATGCACACAAATGTTTGTACAGTGCGGGGATCGAACCCGCAACCCTTAATTCATTTATCAGATTCTAAATTGGCTTTTTGAAGGATAAATGAATTCATATTTTATGTAAGGAATCTAAAAGACAAAAGTTAATCTTTTTAACTTTTTAGGCTCCTTTTGTTAGAGTTAAACAAAGGGCTATTGTGATAACTCTTAACTTATGAATAATAGGGTTTAAAGTTGGATTTAGGTCGCTTGAATCGACTGCTTTGGGTTTTTGCTTCTGTGCCTCAGTAGCACTTTAAAGCGACGGCTGGAAAACAGGTCCCTAGTTCGATCCCCCGGTCGGTCCAAAAATTGGTTTTCGGTAAGAGATTCTTAGTGGCATCCCGGAGTCTGGAAGTTGTACCCCCGTGCCTCGGAAAGCACATCAAGATGTTGTCCTGCGCCCGATCCCTCTCCGCTCGTGTCACAGTAGTGTCCCATCGGAATGTGAGGATAAGGGAATAGAGGGTGCACTTGTGCTTGCGCTCACACTTGAGCGCTTATAATATATTCAACGTACGTGACTGGTCGTTAAGATTGGCCGCCGTAGCTGTAACCGGTTGGAGGATATTATTATCTAGGAACGAAAACCAAGGGGGGCCTATATATCATGGTATAACACAAAATGAATTGACACAAGACTCTGGATGTACAACAGCCACACATCAAGTTACTATAATCTGTTTCCCGGGGAAAGGGGGACTTAAAGGCAGCGCACTTGTGACTCTACTGGTGTCACGGATGTCCAGGGGTGGCGGCAATCGCTTACCATCAGGTGATCCGTCTTCTCGTCTGAAATCAACCACATAAAATAAAAACTGGCTGCACACACAATACATTTGTTTGTGATTCGGTAAGAGACATGTATGTGGGGGAGATACGATACGCTATACTTCCTAGCGCGTAGTTCAACGAACTCTTCTCTCTTCTCTTCTTGTCAGCTAGAGCCGACGTTCTTTACAAACGAGTGTATTCCTTCCGAAAAGACCGGCAACGCATCAGTGACTCATCTGATTTCACAGTTACCATCACATATCATCACTTACCATCAGGTGAGATTGTGGCAAAATGTATACCCAATGAATACTGTATAGAATTCATTGGGTATACATTTTGCCACAGGTCTTTTTTATTTTTACATAAATGGAAAATCTTTTCACTTTTATGTTACCTCACAAAAAATATATGCCTAAGGGACAGGAATTTAGTATGAAAATAAAAAATCATCAACCATTTTAATTCTGATATAATTTTAATATTTATTTCGTAATGTCACTGGAAACAACATAATAGCTGGCGGCGAAGTCGCCCCGGACTCTCGGGCGACCCCAGCGCGGCTTCATAGACTATAACGCGTAAAAAAACAATTCTCAACATCTTCTATCATATGTATATATACCTTTATATTATTTACAACTCTCCAGCTAAACGTATTTACACTCACTACTAACGATAAGTATGTATAACATACAGAAAGCGCCGAAATATAATACAAGTAGGAGAATGTCGTAGTCCATAGAGCACATGCTCAATTATATACATAATAGGGACATTTTCGTTAGAATTTTTTATTGCGACCGCGCCGATGCGTCCCGAAGAGGATCCGCGCGAACGCTTGGCGGAAGTCGGGACTGAAGATCGTGTAAATGACAGGGTTTAGTGTCGAGTTGAAGTAGCCCAGCCAGAGGAAGAAACTCGCCAAGTAGTCACTTATCACGCATGTCTGACAGATCGGCATCACCAGCGCCATGATAAAGAATGGTAACCAGCAGAATACAAACGCCCCTGTAATTATTGCAAGCGTCTTTGCCGCTTTCCTTTCTCTCTTCGCTTCTAAAGATTCCTTCTTCTCTCTATGCGTGGGAGCGGGAACGATAGCCCTCTCCTGCTTCGAACCATTTGTGACCGTCGAGGAAGACTTCTCTGGTGACACAGACGACGGGACTTTTTCGTTGACGGTGAACGCTGTGGTTCTTGGCTCCTCATCCAAGGTATCCACAGTAGACGTGCTCTGACCCTCGGTCAGGAGCAAAGCAGCAGCCAGTGTCTCTGTTCTGGTGCGCTGATTGCATTTTTTGAGGTTAAGGAAGCGCTTCTTTACAAATCTTCGGTCTCTTGCCGATTGAACTGGTCGCCCTGAAGGTGGGGCTCCATCTGCAGACGTTGGCCGAGGGGGAGGCGGTTCCCTTCTCCTGCGGATACGTCTTCGGGCAGTTTGGAATATCTTCCAGTACAGGATGAGAATGACAGCGAGAGGGACGTAGAAGGTTGAGCAGGTTGCGAAGATCTGGTACGCGAGATCTTGGCTGACGAGGCACTTCTGTTGCTGCGTTATTCTGGCGAGGTAGTCGGGGTCCTTCCAGCCGAGCTGCGGAGCCAGGGACACGACCAAGGCTGCACCCCAGACGAGGAAAATCATTGTGAAGATTCTCTTCTCGTTTCGTAAGTGGATGTAGTCCACGTCTGTCACCGCCCAATATCTGTGGGGTAAGAAAAAATGTGGCTGTGATAGATTTTCAATTTGATTCTATTATTTTCCATGAGGATCATAACAGCAGAATCTTGCCTACCATTACCAAACTCATGCATGAGTTATACATGAATTGTGAGATTTTACTGGCATAAGCAATGATTCTACGCAATATTGCGAGCATTTCAGTTCAGATTGCAGAATATTCAATATTTTTGCAGAATATGCAAATAACCAAGATTGCTAAGTGATTAATGAAGAACTGGTTGCATCAAATATTGAGATTGGCTGGTAATTATTTCGTGAAAGTATTCTTGGGCTATATTTTGTTAGGCAGCTGGATACTACTTTTAATGCAGAAAGCATAGTAATAGTATGACTAATAATATCGCCGAGAATTAAAAGGTTAATATTTATACCACATGCGTTTATCAGCTAAAATGAATTAAAATGGTGAAATCTGGTACTTATAAGTATATCTAAGGAAGATATCTATGTCCTGTCCTGTATTAGGCAAAGATTGAAATCATTGATCATAATCAGATTCATTTACGTAAGTAGATTTTTAGTTTTTATTTTGTAACATAATGATTTTGAATAAAGATTTTATTTATTTATTTATTATTGGTAGTGGGCTTATATAATTAGGTTGAGGAGATCAAATCAAGTTGTGACAAAGTAAAACGATGTTGTAACAAGTTATAAAAGGTTTTTTTCAAAAAATATGCTCATGTAGCTTCTAAGCTAGCAGTTACTGCTGACGAGCCGTCACTCATCATTAGTTACGTACGATACTAATATCTTTGCAATGCAATTGATTACATTCACTTTCTGTACAAGTCTACCTATACACAAATTGAATTAATTGATGATTTATTTACCTATAGAAAGGTCAAGCAAAAAGTTTGTAACGAATTTTTTGATGTTTGTGATGGCCAATCCGCATTAAGGAATCCCTCATGGTAGCAATAACTTGATTTCTATGATGAAGGCCTTTGCCCTGCAGTGGGACAGTTTATATGCTGATACTTTATTTAAAAAGCGTTGATATTGACGCTGAAAATTATGGTGAGGTTGTTAATAACACGAGGTTGACGATGTTGTTGTTGACGATGGCTAATTCTCACCTGTCAGTAGCGATAGCAACTAGATGTAGAATGGAAGCGGAGCTGCATAGAACGTCGCTGGAAGTCCACATATCGCATAATTCTGGCCCCAGAATCCAACCTTGGCTGACCTGCAAACATACAACATTTTAAAGTTAATTTAATTTATAACTAAGAAGATATAGGGGATGGCAGGGTTATTCTGCGCAAGGTTTGAAAAGAGTTCTTCTTTCACGGTAAACAGCGTCATGACTATAAGTTGTAAGTTAAAGAATTGTTGCTGAGAAGTTGTTCCATTTTAAATAAAATCGCATTGTACATGTAGTACCCGTCCTACATGTACACTAGCGACGCCATTGATTTAGATATATTGTTAGCAACTAAATTTTTGACTGATATCTTTTTAACAATTTCGAAATCGAGCTTCTCGCAAAGCACTTATATTATTTTTTTATTACCTATACTTAACTTTTTGGTTTGCTTTTGTACTCAAAATTTGAATTACCGCCAAAAAGGGTCACTTTTTTTTACTTTTACATATTACTTATGGCTTTTATCCAAAATTCGAGTGCAAAAACAGATCAAAAAGTACACAATATTAAATAAATAGTTTAAATGTTTGCTTAGAGAGTGGAGGTACGAAATTGTTTAAAATAGATCTGGTTTAGTAGCTAAAAATGGAAATCGATTGACGTCGCTAGTTAGGGTACCCGTCGCTTTCAAAATATTTTTAGGAGTAGACTCTACTCGATTGAGCGTCGTCCCATGAAGTTAGTTGATGAAGCAGAATTCAGTGGAGGGTAAATCCTAAAGCCTCGCTCACCGACGTAGAGTGGCCTTTCTATCGGTTTTTTATAGGATACATTTTGGGAGAGTGTTTGAATGAGCTTCACGAACTGATACCACCTTCGCCTTTCTACCACCGGACATTGCGGAAGACGACAGGAATCCACCCTTACACTGTGGAAGTTCCACCAGCTCGTACTATGCGTTTCGCTTCTTCTTTCTTGGTACGAACTGCTAAGGAATGGAACAACTTGTCGGCTTCTGTATTCCCAGAGAGCTACAATTACAATACCAAAGACACCCAGTCTTTAAGTCGAGAGTGAAAAGGCTTCTTCTGGGTAAGCACGCTACATCTTAGAACTTATCGTCACTTTTCATAAGGTGAGATGAGGTCAAGTGCAAACTCATTTAATATATAAAAAAAAAACCCAGAAAAGTCGTTGCTATTTATCAAAAATACTTAAAGTGATTAATCAGCCAAAACCCCAATTAATATTTCACTCGAAACACAATTAAGCTGCTCAAGAATGTGATTATATTACGCTGGCAATGTTGGCATTTATGAAGGTGTTTGATGGTTGTAATTGGCCAATTAGGCATAACGGGGGAGACGAGGGTGCAATAGAGCTGAGGTTTTAAAACTAAAATTACATTAGACTGCTGGCACAGACTTTCTATCACTACCGATGGCATCATATAGCCCCGCCGCTGTGCAAAAAAAGCTTTTCTCAGACATAAAGATGATCCAAAGTCCAACAAAGGTAATTCTACGTTGCGCCATGGGTATAGCAAACCTTGGTTTCAAAACACGATTTCAAATAAACTTTGGTTCGGTATTAACCTTTGTTTCAATGACCAAACTCAATACCCTGTATGACAGTAAAATATATTTTCGCCGCGGAAAAGAAATATGTGACTTGCAAAAGAGTGGAATTCTGCAAGGTAGATATTCAATATGAAATCTCCTTTTCTTAGAAGACTCCTTCTTTGATTTTTCTTGAAATATGACCATGGGAGAGCCATGCTTCGGCAAGAATGGACCGGCTCGACCGGAGTGATACCACGGCCTTACAGAAAACCGGCGTGAAGCAGCACTGTGCTGTGCCTCGCTGCGTGAGTGAGGGTACCGAAGACTTTTTTTATGATATAAGTGGCAGACGAGCAGACAGATCACCTGATGGTAAGCGATTGCCGCCTCCCATGGGGGTGTCCATGGGCGGCGGCAATCGTTTACCATCACCAATGGAGTCACAAGTGCGCTGCCGACCTTTAAACTCCCCGGATAGGGCCTCCGGTACCCTCGCTCAAGCAGCGAAACACAGCACAGTCCTGCTTTACGCCGGTTTTCTGAGAGGCCGTGGTATCACTCCGGTCGAACCGGACCATTCATGCCGAAGCGTGACTCTCCCACAGTCAAAATTTAGAGGAAAAAGGGGTTTAAAAGTTGGCAGCGCACTTGTGACTCCACTGTTGAAGCGAGTGTCCATGGGCGGTAATCGCTTTCCATTAGGTGACTCGTCTGCCTATCGCATAAAAAGGTAACCTTTTGTCTCAATTTCTCGCTGCAGTGACAAGAAATTATGACCTTTTTTCTATTTTTTTTTAATATTGAACTACTCGCCGTTCTAACAAGAAACCTCAGTCTCCCCTAGTCACTTTGCGTGTCACTGGTGAGTTATAGCAATAGTGCGTAACTAACAAATATCGTACGCAATTCTGTCAAATTAATGTATTCGTTTGTTGATGTTGATGTTCGAGTAGAGGGTCGGCGTCCTCTAATAATAACATGTTGCTTCAAGGTCGCCCACGAAGGGCTAAAATTAACTCAAAAAATCAGTTTCAGTCCTCTACACATGCCATTTACCTGTACCATAATTTTTACATTAGGCCATAATTTTACCAAAACCAATCTTGATTTTATAAAAGATAAGGTGTTAAATATTCTTCATCGCGGAAAGGTCATGGGACTATTTAATATTTGATAGAAATGGGGTGAGTCTTACGTCTCATAGCCACTGCGACCAGTAGATGATCTATTGCGGCAGCCCCATAACCTATTACAGCATCTCATGTAGCTCCAGTCCCAGGATAAACCCAAAAATGGAGCTGACGGGGGAGCTTTTGATCTCGTCTGTCGAGATCATGTTTGTTCCCAGGTGCCGGCTTCCGCAGCGGTGTAGCGCTATGCACTCGCCGAGGACGTGGATAATCGTTTCTTCGTCCTCGCGACAGAACCTGCAGATTTTGGTATCTGAAAGGCCCATGTTGTGCAGGTGCTTGTTTAATTTGCAGTGCCCTGTGATTGTCCGAGAGAGTGCCCTAACATGTCCTTTACTCAGTTTTATTATTTCTACAGCTCGTTTCTGATCGAACGCCTGTATTGAGGCCTTGGACTGTTTTATTCGAGGGAGTCTTTTCCAAAATTCAGTGCTTTGCTTATGCTCCCATTCTTTTAACTCGAACCTGACCATGCAGGCTGGAACTGGTCATGGGACTAAGTAATATTATAGGGTATTTGACTAAGCTCGAGATTTCACAAAATATTAGTATTGTATCAAAATAGAGGTAAATATGAACCGATAGCAAAAATTCTCAATTAAAATATAACGTCTAGCCGCTTTTATGGTCATTCAAAGATTCATAGGCAAGTCCATTGTAAAAGTATGTAATTATAAAAAAAAAATTATACCATTGAATAACTCATACAATTGCACCAACTATTATAATAGAACAATTGACATAAACGAAACATTTGATATAGCTACCATACAAAATTCAAATGAAATGCATAAAAAATACTTGCGTGACGTCACATCTTAGTCGCCATTTGTATGGAGCGTTTTGGCTTTGCCCAAAATAATGTAATTTTAAAGTTGTGATATCTCAGGTAGTTCAAATGAGAATCAAGTAATTCTTTCAACGATGTTTCTATCATTGAGAGGTCTGTAGATTACATAGATTATAGTTTGTGAAACGTGTAACCATGATTCAGTTGGTCTGGTTTCCCTGTCTAAAGTTTGCGCAGGTCAGACTGCAGTCGCTTCATTGTAATTACCAAGCTTAGTAAATCCTGGAACATGGTGTAAGCGTACCGTTGGATCTAAAGCGACAGCTTTGGACTTAACCGGGAATCACATGCTGAGATGAGAAGGTGAGACTATTCCGATCCGCCCTTTTTCTGTGCTAAAGTCGAGAATTGCTATTGCAAAATGGATATCACCTATATCTTTTTTCCAAAATTGAGAGCACTAGTGTTGTTTATCGACATTCCACTATCGATAGTCTATCGATAGTAAAAGTAAAATCAATAGTATCGATACATTATAGATAGTTTTAAAAATTCGAAAGTACTTTATTTGCATAGGCTCATATACAGCTCTAACAAATCGTCATACATGAAAAATATAAATGATAACTATGTATATTATACATGTAATTAAACATATATAAATATGTCCAGTATTGCTGGTGGTCAATAATATCGATACTATCGACAGTATTGATAGTAAAATTAGATGAATACTATTGATAACGCTAATACTATCGATTGTTTAATGCCGAATACTATTGATAATATCGTTAGTATCGGACATATTTATTAATTAAGCAGAAATACTATTGAAATATAGCTAACTAAATCGAAAACCATCGATAGTATTGATTGATTTATTCTGTTAGAGAACACAATACTATCGATGCTATCGATAGTTTTGACCAATAGAAATACTATCGATAGTCTGAATGATTTTCGAGCTCCCCCTCGCTTCTCACCTCTGGCTCCCTTTTTGCTATGCCTCTATGGCTTCTCAACTTCACCTTTACGACTTCCTGTAAGAAGCGCGTTCATATCCACTGATCTACCAACGCTCTTTGACTAAATTACCAGTGCTCACCGGTGTGTCAGCCAAATCTCTGGATTTGGTTAAATACATACAGATTATTATGCAAGATATCCTAAGATACCACAAAGCTTATTACGTCATATGTAGTGATGGGATCAACCATAAGCTAACTCGGCTGTGCGACGATTGAAGTAGATGTGATGTGATTTTGATTCAAATCGATATCATAACTCGAATCAAAGTAGACGTGTGTAACTCTAGTGAAACGCCTCAGTAATCCAACTCAGTCAAATGATACACTGTTCCAAATCTCTAATGTTCGCTCCTAATGTATCATTCGACTCAAATGGATCTCGAGTCCGAGTGAACCGAATGATCCGAATGAGCGGAATATCGATGACCGAATGATCCGAATGAGCTGAATGATCCGAATGAGCGGAATGAATCACGGATCCATCTGAGAATCGATGTTCCAAATGAAGCGTTTCACTATTCCGCATCTCTACACTGATCCAGATGCAAATGTTTCAATCTTTTGAAAGATACGTTTTTGCCAGGTCTATATCAAAGTGAATTGTGAGACTTATATCTTACTCACTCACTCAGTTTTACTAACTCAGTTTTATTTTACTTAAAGTATCAGGCTATATACTGTCCCACTCAGGGCAAAGGCCTCCATCATTGAAATCAAGTCATCGCTACAATGATGGGATTAGGCTTAATCACCACGCTTCCCTAATGTGGGTTGGTGATCACAATTCCGAGCTATGTTCGAAAAATTCGAAACATACCTTTACTCGACTCAGGACCCCGAGATCACAGCCTGGTACTTAAACTACTAGACCAACGGGGCGATATTTTATTTACTTATAAGTAAAGTAAAACTGAGCTATTTATTGTTTTAAATAAGTAAAAATTAAAAATAAAAAACAATAGTACTTATTTGTCAATATTTGATGATTGTCAAGTCCCATTTAATGTAATTTGTTTTCTTTCCAATGTCCTCTCATGTTCTTATGTTGTGTTTTCGTGTTCTGTAGTCAAATAAAAAATCTTTATATCTATCTTTATTTGAACTAAAACAAACGAAAAAGCAAAAAAAAATAATAAGAGAATTTAAGTAATGTGCTCTACGCGCGTAGGTAAGTTTCCTATTCACTGAACCATTCGAATCAAAGAAGCAGATTCACACCAAGGAAATTGATTCGAATCAAATGGGTAATTAAAATCAGAAGCTTAATTCAAATTTACATGAAACCTAACTCGAATCAAGTTATGATTCGAGTCCCATCACTTACTATGTAATAATATGTCTTACTAAGCCCTATCACCTGCGATGTTATTCCAAGTTTACGGCGTGATAATAGTGTCTACTTAATAATGCATAGCATTATAGTTAGAATTACATAAACAAATCATCTGGGAGCAGTGTTCCTACCTTCTGTTTTGGTTTACCCTTAAATCAATTGACCGTGGGAGATCCACGCTTCGGAATGAATGGGCCGGCTCAACCGAAGTGTTACCACAGCCTCACAGCCAGCTTTCAGAAGCGCTTGTGCTGTAATTCGCCGAGTGAGTGATGGTACCGGTGGCTCGATCCGCGGGGAAGGTTTAAAGATTGTCAGGTTAAGGAAACAGGTCAATGTATAAGTGGTTTATGAATGACTGTTGCGGCAACACTAATCAATTTATCGCGTGATAGGCGCCCGCTCTCATTGGTATTTCACGGCGCGACATCGCACAGCGGGCCAATGGGAGGCGGCGATGACACACACACATTTTCAAATATCAACTACGCACGCACATTTTTTATTCGATATTTAAAATCCTGTAAAAATTGAAGAAAATAAGTATTTGTTTATAACAATAATTAGTTTTTTCTTCTCTCCACTTCGTCCCCAACAATGACGAAGACAAATTTGGCTGTTCCTTCCTAACAGCTTCCATGAAAAAAGTATTTTTAACAAATTAGATCATCAAAATAAGTGAAACGAAATTGTCGTACCAAGTGGGCGTATAATTTTGTACGGAGCAGCTATTTTATTTTTAATTTTAAACCCCCGACTGAAAATACGCCAGGGTGCTATAACATTTCGTCGGGATGACCGCTCCTTACCTTACCTATGAAATGTGTACTTTGCACAAAACGCTCTACATATTATATAATTATGTAATAGTAGAGCGGCCACGTGTAGAATATACCTACGTATGAACATTTTATATGGCCACATGCACATACAAAATGTTCATACGTAGGACAGTCTTTTTTCTAATATGGCTCTACCCGAAGATAATTTGATAATGTCAAGTAACTTATTGAGAATAAGTAGGTAGCCAACAGTCGAAGTCAGTCAAAGTTACAGTCGCTCAATAAAACGCCGGTGTTTTAACGTTTTATCGATCCGGATTAAGCGAATATCACTCTAAAAGCAATCGCGGATTTTAAGACCCTATTAGGTCCAAGCAAGTTGTCGCTAGACAACTCACTCGACACACAATATCAGTGTTAAAAACTATACAATCCAACGATTCTTATTAGTAGAATCACTTTCCGGCACTTAACTGCACAAATAAACACCAAATTTGTACACTAAAAACCACAAGACACCAATTTAAAACCTTTGAGTTGCATCAGCCCACGCGGCTTGTTTTAGCCGCCGAATCAAAGGACAGTCAATAGCAATTTAACTTGGACTTTTTTTGTCAGGGGTTTTTAAGACTTTAATTTTTTTTGTCGCGGTTTTTAATAAAAATTACAAACGTAGCAAACCAACGATTGTATTGCCAATAAAGCTGCGCCGCTGCCTATCCGCGGACACGAATGTCCAAAATTTTCCTTATTTTCGGGGAAACTTCCCAAACATGCTCACACTCTTGGGCAGTCGTGACGTGTCTTGATATCTTTGCTGGCGGGCAGACGCGACAAACCGACATCTTGACACATTACGGGGTAAAATACATAGAATTATCTCATATTACGAGGATGGTAAAGGGTACCCTGGACTAGCAAAACCAACTGATTCAAAGCTACTAAACCTGATCTGTTTTTAACTATTGCGAAACCATCGGAATACGAGGGTAAGGGAATATAGTGCACTTGTTTGCGCACACTCTTGAGCACTAAAATATATCCTGCGTAAGTGGCTGATGGTCGAGATCGGTTGGAGAATATTATTATTAACCGCCGCTCATAGACATCAACAATGCTGGAGCACAGTCACGCCGCTGTCTACCGTTAAAGAATATTTATAATTTACGAGTGTAATGCAGTTCTGTAAACACTATGTAACTATACTTAATTAACAAACATTATGTTAAAGTCTCGTCCAACATTTACACCAACAAATCACGCAAATCCGGGCTTAATTTCCCGGGATTAACTCAATCCAAATCTCTTGTAAAGCCCTTTGACCGTAAAACGTATGTCGCGTTCTTAGGTTAAGTAGACATGACATGCGTAGAGCCGGATATTGTTGCCTTAAAAGGCTCACAACCACTAAGGTCACATTTTGTGCAATAACGTATATATAAATAAATAAAGCGTCTAGTCGAAGTCAGGCAGCTACCTCACCCAGCGAATTTCCATCGCGATCCAGCGGGGTATTGCTGCCAGCATTTTGGGGACATTGCCACGGGTACCTACTTTGTTTTAACTTTACTTTTTATTTACTTTTAGCTTAATTTTATTTCTCAGTTATTGTCTTAATTTTCTTGTGTTTTTGTTCTTTTGTTCAATAAATAATTATTAAATATTTCACTACATCATATACATTGATCTGACTCCGAGATAGGTAGCTCAGGCACCTGTGTTACGGATATCAGAATCGACAGTAGGATTACAAATATATACATATACTACTTTTCTTTTGTAAATACATATTTATGATACACAGAAAACACCCAGACCAATACAAACAGACATGTTCATGCACACAAATGTTTGTACTGTGCGGGGATTGAACCCGCAACCCTTGGACCAAAGGCAGCGTTCACTACCACTGTTCCAAACGGGTCGTCAATATATTATTTTATGTGTTAGGTGGCAGGCGAGCAGACGGATCACCTGGACACCCGCGACACCAGTGGAGGAATGTGAATATCCTCCAAACCGATATTTTCGGTCATGGCGGCCAATCTCAGAGATCGGCCATCGAAGCAGGACATATTATAGTGCACAAGTGTTTGCGCAGACACAAGTGCACTCTTTATTCCCTTACCCTCATACTTGATGGGACACCACTGTGGCACGACTGAAGAGGCATCAGACGCAGGACCAACGGCTTAACGTGCTTTCCGAGGCACGGGGGGTCGGGGGCACAAGACCGCCAACTTACAGACTCCGGGCTGACACTGAGAATTTCTTTACAGAAAAACTCAGGTACAACATTTGGCCCGACCCGGGAATCGAACCCGGGTCACTCAAATCAAGTGCGCTGCCAACCTTTAAACTCCCCTTTCCACTGGATTGGGCCTCCGGTAAACTCATGCAGCGAAACACAGCACAGTGCTGCTCCACGCCGGTTTTCTGCAAGGCCCTCTCACGGTCAAATTTAACATTTGCATAGGTTGGTAGAATTCAAACTCAACATGTCGGCTATTAGTTTTTATTTTGTACAATAAAATGTCGTGGAAGTGATATTAAAGAATTGTTAAATAATATCATTTTTGTGCCGTGTGGTCCCCGGCAGAGTAGAATAGGCCACCCTCACTCTTACCGAGGTGTCGTAAAAGGCGACTAAGGTAAAGCTGCTGGCATGATCATCAGCACCCAGAGAAGGAAAACTCTGCATCTATATCAAAACCCTCGCCAACGCGTGTGCCAAGCGTGGTGAGTATGGCAATTACCCCTCATGAGATTGAGGGAGGCCCGTGCCCCAGCAGTGGGGATTTAAATGGGCTGACAATGATCATTTTTGGGTTACAAATTGAAAAATGATTTGTTTCTTTCTTTCTTCTTTCTAAATTATTATCTTTCTTCTTTCTAAGTGAAAATAGACTCAGTTGGTAAACAACAGTAAATCGCTCTCAACGACATTATCGTCGCCAGCGCAATGCGGGACAAATCTAAGCGTAAATCAACGATGCTCTCGCGATTTAGTCAATTTATTTTTATCGCTCCTGAAATGAAAGAGCGCTAGTTTATGGCAGTCAACAGAGTTGTTTTTCAATTCACATAGAACTTTATCCGAAAAGTTTTACCATAACAATAAATCAATCAGCATATGCCCATTCATTGCTGTACGTCTATACTATTTATCCTACAGACACTGGCGACGCTTATATGTAATTCGAACATACGAAACGCTTGCGCAATGTAATCGACACCTAGCGCTATCTATTGGTTTAACTTGGAATTAATTCCCCGAAACGAAGGGAGTTTCATTGTATATTAATGAGTCTACCTCGGTGGCGCAGTGGTTAGTGGGTAACACTTTAAAGCGATGTCTGCGTAGGGGTCCCGGGGTCAATCCGCGGGTCGGGCTGAAAATTTGTACCAAAGTTATTGGAAGAAATACTTAGTACTAACCCCTGTACCACCGAGGCAGAGGGAGGCGTACCAGTACTTGATCAAGAAAATCCAGTGTAAAACTGAAAGGTAAAAAAAAAATAGCTCTATATACAGACACCCACAAAATCTAATATCTATTCCATTACCAAAGCTCGTAAGAGGCTTTTAGGATACCACTACCCTTTAGTAATTATCTCATTATGCCCTTAAGCACGACTATTGCCCTTGGACCGCTGCCGAAGGGCCGTTAGGGAGCTGTGACACTGGCGGTTTGCAAGCGTTTTCAAAGTCAAAAGAACACGTCTCGGATGGTCAGTGGATACGCGACGGATTCGCCGTGGAGATAAATCTGAACGCCATTTTTTTGTGTTGGTCACGCCGGCGAATACGTTGCGCATCCGAGGCGTGAACGCTGCGGCCGCGACGTGGTAGCTGCGTCATCGCTCCGCATTGAAAACGCTCGTAATCCACCAGTGTGGCAACTCCCTTAGAGCTAATAACAGCGAGCAGCCCTTTGCACAAAGTAAATCCCTTAGCCTGAACACTGATAGCCTTTAAGCGATATTTTCTTTGAGCCGCCCCTTCCTGTTTGTACGAGTACTATGTAGGTAGATGTGCCGGATCGTGAAAAATGTTTATCCGCGGATATGGATCTGAATACGGATATTTCGTGTCAAGATCCGCGGATACAGATCTCAATTTTCAAAGTGCGTGTGACCATGAGTTGAGACATGTTTTCATTTGTATTACCCGGGGAGTCTTCTCTTTTGTTTTTTTTTTGACGTTTAATTTTTCAGGTATTGGTACTCATGTACTCCCGAAGGCGTTGTAGGCGAAGCAAATCCCTGTGCTCATGCATAGCACAGTGCAAGCGCTTTCGCTGGCTAGCTGGAACACCGCTACGTTTGCTGACCGTACAAATTATAAATTTAAAATTAATAAGCTAAATACAATAGCATATCACAGTCCATCCATGCAGCATTGGGCTTCAGCTCATAAGGGAGTTAGCTGCTGTGTTTACTAAGGACTCGTCACATTGCATTGTAGGTGCTATCAGTTTGTGTTATTTATTATGTTAGTGTAAATTTGATTGAATTTGAATTTAATTTTAATTTTATTTATTTATTATCTAATATTTATTCTAATGTAATATTTTTTAATATGATTTTAAACTGAATGAATAAATAAATATACAATATAAATGTGAGGATAATACATGGTTGAAATAAATGTTTTTTTTTTAATTTAAATACATTCGTAAAGATCCGCCAAAAAGGAACGGTTAAGATTTCATTATTCATTATTTTGCCTCGGATATCTGCGGGTACGGATATCCGGCATATCATTAACTAACTAACTAGGTTGGCGCAGCGACCCATAGTGAGTCTTGGCCTCCGATAATAAGAGCCTCCATTTCGGTCAGTCTTGTGCCATTTCCTGCCAGTCCTCCACCAAGAGTCCGCGTAAATCCTTATCGACCTCATTTTTCCAGCAGTACCTTGGACGGCCGACTGGCCTTCGCCCATTAGGACGTCCCAGGTACGCTCTCTTTACTGCACGATCTTCTCCCATTCTCTCGAGGTGGCCGAGCCAGCGAAGTCGAAAAAAATGATCGGCATACATTTTGTTGTGAACATTGTGTTGTGATTAGATACCTATTCATATCTAATCCTTGAACCTCACAACACCATGTTAATTGATGAGAACGAACACCCACCATTGGATATTTCAAATCGATTAAGAAATAAAAAAATATACTAAATCAATTATTACTGCCACAAAAATACCACTTTTGTAGTGGTAACCATCTTACGCACTTCTCTAAGTGCCACTATATCCTCTATAGCAAGATTTTACAAGGTTCTGAACCTCAAAAGGAAAAAAACAGAACCCTTATAAGACCACTCTTTTTCTTAAGGAAGATCTGGCAATATTGATTAGTAATTTGCCTTTTCTTACAAATATGTGTCAACTTTAATTTTGTATGGGAAAGTGTTTTTTTTTTATTATACACTATTTACCCCGAATGATCGTATTTTTGCAGTAATACCTTGATACGTTTGTGAGCGGATTAAAATACATATTGTATAATATATGAAAATCTGATACACTGACCTGACCTCACAGTAAGTAGCTTAGCACTACTGTTATGGAAATCAGAAACCCGTTACCATAAATACTCGTATAGACACTATAACAGCCACAATGCACTGCCGTTCCATTCTCTATGGGCTAATAAACTGAACTAGTGGTATAAAAATTAAATTGAATATTTAAAAAAACCCCGACGGCGGCCATCTTGGATTTGAAATTTGTTACAATAAATAGGTATATTCTGCTACTCAAGCCCTTTTATACGATACCCATATTGTGGGATTTTTCCATACAAAAATCATACATAGCACGCATCCGTAACACACATCCGTAGCACGCATCCTACATTCAATATAAAAGTCATAGCTTAGCATAGAATGCCTCGGTGGCGCAGTGGTTGGTGGGTCGCACTTTAAAGCGATGGCTGCGCTTGGGGTCCCGGGTTCGATCCCCGGGTCGGGCCAAAATTTGTACCTGAGTTTTTCTGTTAAGAAATTCTCAGTGTCAGCCCGGAGTCTGGAAGTTGGCGGTATTGTACCCCCGTGCCTCAGAAAGCACGTTAAGACGTTGGTCCTTGCGCCTAATCCCTCTTCAGTCGTGTCACACTGGTGTCCCATCGAAATATGAGGGTACGGGAATAGAGAGTGCACTTGTGTCTGCGCAAACACTTGTGCACTATAATATGTCCTGCGTCGATGGCTGATCGCTGAGATTGGCCGCCATGGCCGAAATATCGGTTTGGAGGACATAGCTTAGTTGAACCCGTTTCCAGCACTGCACTTTACGTTACACCTCATCATCGTCAGCTCATTTAAGTCCCCACTGCTGGGGCACGGGCCTCCCTCAATCACATGAGGGGTAATTGCCATACTCACCACGCTTGGCAGACGGGTTGGCGAGGGTTTTGATATAAATGCAGAGTTTTACTTCTCTGGGTGCTGATGATCATGCCAGCAGCTTTACCTTAGTCGCCTTTTACGACACCTCGGTAAGAGTGAGGGTGGCCTATTCTACTCTGCCGGGGACCACACGGCCTACACTACGTTACACTTACTGCAACGTTATGTGGACCAATGAACACGATTGGTGGTGATTAGACGTATCCATAGCAACGTATCGTAGCACATATTTTGTGGAAAGGGACGCTACAGGATTCTGCATAAAATCGAATAGACTGGTGATTTCATAATTGAATACCTTCGTGCCGGTCCATTCTCAGAGGCGATTATCTGATCAACAATTACTATATCACGAACGGCCTCACTGATACCAGCCAGTCAATAAATTGCCGTTAATGAGCTTAACCATTGTTCATTGATTGATTAATCACCTATTCTAAATGCGTAATTATGCGTTATATTGACACCAGTTGCCAGCCTCTGCAATTAAATTTGATGTAATTATGATCAATTATCTGTTGTTATCGATTGCTAGCTTCTACATCTGACTTTGCTTCTGTATTATAATTATTATTATGGAAATTTTCAACGTCATTAAATCTATTACCTTTGTATTTATTAGTGACAGACCTTTTTCGACCTCATCCTTCCAGCGATATCTCGGACGGCCGACTGGCCTTTTGCCATTAGGACGTCCCTGATACGCTCGCTTTACCGCACGATCGTCTCCCATTCTTTCTAGGTGGCCGAGCCAGCGAAGTCGATGCGCTTTAGTCTCGCCAATGATGTTGGGCTCGCCCACCTGGTCTTCCAGTTCCCTGTTCTTTAGCCTCCTCCAGGCGCCATCCGGAGTCTGTATAGGTCCCAGAATCTTCCTCCAGATCTTTCGTTCTGCCACGAGTAGTTTGGTCTCTTCTTTGCGGGTCAATGTCCAAGCTTCACAGCCGTACATCAAAGACTTGCGCGGACTCTCGGCAGATGACTGGCAGGAGGTGGCGCAGGATCGACCAAGATGGAGGCTCTTATTATCGGAGGCCAAGACTCACTATGGGTCGCTGCGCCAACCTAGTTAGTTAGTTAGTGAAAAACCTCCATTTGATAATTATTATTTATGTTTAATCAATAGTTTTGAGGTGGACCGACGGTCTGGTGAAGGTCGTGGGAATCCCTTGGAAGCGGGCGGCACAGGAGCGACCCGTGTGGAGAACATTCAATAGGGCGAGGCCTATGTCCAGCATTGGAGGTATTTTGGGTGAACATATATTATTATTTATAAGTCTTCCTTTTTTTCTTATAGTATACACAATAAGATACCTTTAATAAGCAAAAAGTCACCATGCTATTATTTTATTTTGATTTGAGAGTATATTTTAATGTTTAAATTAAATAGAAATCAGATATTATTGTATATGCGATGCAAAAAAATATTTTAAAATTACACTTTTTTACTTGGCAGAATTGACGCTTTTGTGAATAATAACTTTTTAATTAAAATCTTTTTTTTTTCTAAAGAACTGTCCGACACGTTCCTAAACGTTGTCCTTTAAAGCACAGTTAAGTATGGAGTAGTAACAATAGTTACTTTACAAATTAAAAAAAAAGTTAGTATGGAAAATACAACTTCTAAGAAAATTACCATACAAAACGGCAATAGTTAAAGACCTTGTGTAATTTCAAAAGTTTTTGGACGAGAGCAAAAAGGAATAGTTTTTAGGTAGTTAACTTGCTGTGGGTTTTATATCCAGCAATGTCCTAAGGTGACTTTTTTAATATTTTAAGAGCACCTCTTTTCCATCATTCTCAAAGTTCAAATGTATTTTTTAATATAAGAGATGGATGAGCAGATGGATCATCTGATCGACAAGAGACATGAATAGAGTAACAAATATACAGCAATTACCTATAAACACCCCAACCCTCGCCAACCCGTCTGCCAAGCGTGGGGAGTATGGCAATTACTCCTCTTGTGATTGAGGGAGGCCCGTGCCCCAGCAGTGGGGACTTAAATGGGCTGACGATGACGATCACCTATAAACACCCCTTTTCCCTGGATTGGGCCTCCGGTACTCTCAATAATTCAGCAAAACACAGCACAGATTCTGCTTTACGCCGGTTTTCTGTGATGTCGCCGTATCACTCAGGTCGAGCCAGCCCATTTATGCCAAAGTATGGCTCTTCCACATACAGCTTACTATTTTTTTAGATAAATATTCCTAGTTTTTCCCTTTTATGCTTAGTTACGTAGTTAGGAACAGCTTGAAAACACAAAAACAGGGAATTCAACATTATCCTTAATTAAAGCACTGGAAATTCTTTCGTCCGTACCCGAAAATAGTCGGGAACAAACAAGAATTCTAGGTTTGTCTGCTCCAAAATTAAATTCGGGTCTTAGTTCGATAGATAGTTTCTCCAGTTCTACTAGCTATCACTGGATATATATTTTTTCAGGGTACCCGCTGAAAGAAAGGATGTGGTATTTTTTTTTTAGAATTCTAAGGATTTTTCGTTTTGAGGTTAGGAGAAACATCGAAATCTTGATCAGTTTATCTGAAGTGCACAGTTCATTTATATTGAAAATAAAATAATGTACTAAATTTATACTTGTCTACAAAAGTACAATCTAAACTAACGAGTTACATTGTAATGATTTGATATGGGTCCCTGAGGTTTGACATGAAAAAAAAAATCTGTGTTAAAGAGCTCAGTGAACAAACATGAAGTCAAGACAAAACAAGAGGTCATAGGTTGAGCCTTAGCACGAATTTATGTATTTTTACCCGACTACGACGAAGCAAAAAATCGTTTAAAAGTAAGTATTCAAATAAGTATTTATAGGGAATCGCAGCGTACTTGTTACTCCACTCGTGTCTTTGGGCGGCGGCAATTATTACTTGCGATCAGATGATCCGTCTGCTCATCCACCTCTTATTTTAAATTTCCTTTTTGCTCTTGTGGGGGGCCAACCACGGCTGCGACTTACTGTACGAGTCCCCATTACATACATTTTGACATTTAGCATTTTGAAAATATATGGGAATGACACATTGACATCTGTCAAATCTCTTTGCCTAATTAAATATCCGAATTTAGGCATAGCGCCTTTTCTAGTTCCATGGTACAGATCGAGCAAGATCAGAAGGCACTTCAGTGTCATTGACAGTAAATAACTTTAGACCGCGATTTATAATAAGGTAATTGCACGGTTATTTAAGTCCTAGACCTAACTGTAAATTTAGCATCAGGTACCCCATGATTGAATAAGTGATAGATAAATAAAAAGTTTGAATGATTAGTTATTTGCATTCAAGATACTCATAGAATTCAAAGAAATGTATGTACGAGTATAAGTGGCATACACAAGCTAGTTCCACCAATCAATTTATTGCTATATGTTACCCAGCAAGTGTATATTGATTGAGTACTGAGTAGTATATTGCAGTATATTATACTCTATCAAATGATGACTTTAGACAAATATGTAGTATGACTTAAGAAAAATTACGGATATTGTATGTACAGAGGCGGTCAAAAAGTGTTTACCAGTTTTGAAATTTGATTCTATACCACACTTTTTGCACTAAAGTCAAAAATGCCATATCAAGTTACATATGAGGCCTTTTTAAAGTAAATATAATTAAAGACACATAAAGAGGATACAACACAGAATCAGCCATAAAAAACCTAATTTCTTTGAAATGACATGAGATTTGTCATAAAATTGATTTGAATGTCTTTTGAACTTGTTTTGAACAGGAACAATTAAAAAGATACCATATCTATGATCAATATTATGTAATAGACATATAGAACTTATCACCCACATGTATGCGTGCGATTATGATCCTTAAGGTGGTAAACATTTTTTAACCGCGACCGTACATACAATACACTCGTAGAACGGATGTGCCTCATTTCTTTTTCATACACTGTGTCTCCACAGTCCATGAAACATAATAACAGTCGTGCAAACATGCCTCTTAGAGGGAACAGTGATAACCTTTTAGCGATATTTTCTCTTAACTGTGGTTTCGAGTGTCGAGTAGGGTTGTCACTTAGACATGTATCTTTATTTCAATGGATATAAAGTTGCGCTTCTGTTCTATCTCCGTTCCTATTTGGCTTCGAAGTTACAGGTTGCATAATGGAGGCGGAGGGGAACAGAGGCGCAATAATGCCTTAGGTTAGCCGCTGAAAACCAGCGTCGGCTGTATTCGGCCAGTGTCGACAAAAGCTGAGCTGTTGCCTATTTGACACATTTTTTTATTATTATGTTTTAATTATATATTTATGTTATTGTTTTGTTTGTTCTTTGCGTGTTATCTGTATGTTCTTTTATTGATTGTTTCAAATAAAGATTTATTCATTCATCCATAATGTTAACATTTAACCAAGTTTAATTCCAAACATTTTATTATAATATTTATCTGTGTCACCAATAGCTGTCATTTGAATCAGACTATATTTAACGGACTTTAAAGCTTATTTATACGCTTTTTGTCCTATTGCACCTAAATGCAGTGGAAGTTCACGCCGCATGCCTTTGTAGATGTGTTTTTTGTCTTTTTGCTTATTTAGAATGGCTCCGCGGATAACTTAGAATCTTTTTAGAGTCATGGACCAGCTAATTGTCTCAATTAGTCCATGGTAGGATCAAGCAGTGATTGACGAAACTCTGGTCAAAAATAACTATTAGTAAACCGTAGGTAGGATGAGTGGAGAGCAAGGAATGTGTCCCAAAAGGAGAAGTAGGGACTCAATTTGACACATTGTAAGGACTTAGACTAAACACATTCCATATTTAATTAAAAAATGTTTTTTGTTTTTGTTTCTTCATGAGATGACATGCATAAACGCTAGCCATTTGTGGTCATCTTTCGTGAATCGACCTGTACGTAGAATTGTCAGTATGTTATATTAAGGAGTCGATAGTCGATCTGGTGGCAACCTTAGCTTTTATCCGTACTCGCTACGGTTTCGCGAGTACTAAGTATTATTGGATGACGTGACTTAAGTTAGATGCTGTCATTTATTGTGATGCGAATATTTGCTCTGGAATAACAGGGAATTGAAATCTAAGGAAAGGTAAGAGATATAAGGGCCTATTCTCGTCTATTTGACATTGAAGTTGAATTAAAGGTTTGTAAGGACGAATGTATGAAATCTCGAAATTCAATTTCAGTGTCCAGCGCACGAGAATTTTTGAGGAATTTCCGGGGATTTTTTTAATCACTCACCAACCAATCAATATTGTCATTTTTGTTTCAGATACGAATACAGACAAAGGTTTATGTCGCTGCAAAAAGTCGCAATGTGTAAGCACCCCATAGTACTTACCTATCTGATTATTTGAAATCGACTCACCGGTTCAATGGTAGTGGGTTAAACTTCCATTGAACCGGTGACGTCTGCTTGGGGTCCCATTGGGTCTGAGTCGGGCAAAAACTGAAAATTTTCAACCTCAGTCTTGTGTCTGGAAGTCAGTCAGTTAATTCTGGTTCCCCTGTCTTCGGTTTGCGATGGTTAGATCTCTATTATGATGACCAGAGTTTCCAAATCCAGGATCATGGTCCAAGCGAACCCAGCTCCAATACCAGGTCCTCACATAAAGCCGGCGTGAAGTAGCTGCATTGCCGAGTGTACTGGAGGCTCAATCCGGCAGAAGGGGAGCTAACAGGAGCTTTATCAATAAGTAAGGTTGGGAGCTCATTTTTCACTCCACTGGTGTTGCGTGGTGTCCATGGGCGGCGGCAATCGCTTACAATCTAACGATCCGTCTGTTCGTCTGCCTCTTATTAGATAAAAAGTAAGAACTACAATACAATATGGATTACTTCAAACGAAGCGTAAAGAAGCATCTCGTGGGCCAGTATGGCGGTGCCGACGGAAGTGGAGCCTTGGCGTCCGTTGTAATTGCAACGTGGGCTCTCCTCTAGCTTTCCATCAGGCTAAGGAGACCCAATATACTTTTTTATTTTATGTGTTAGGTGGCAGACGATCAAACTGAGCAGAATGATGGTAAGCGATTGCCGCCGCCCATGGACACCAGCAACACCAGTCGAGTCATAAGTGCGCTGTCAATCTTTAAACCCCCCCTCCCTCGGATTGGGCCTCCGGTACCGTCACTCACCCAGCAAAACACAGCACAGTGCTGCTTCACTCCGGTTCTCTGTGAGGCCGTGGTATCACTCCGGACGAGCCGGCCCATTCATACCAAAGTGTGGCTCTCCCACGGCCCATAATACTGTGCAATATAAAAAAAAAAGAATCGCTTACCTCGTAGACAGCACCGAGCGGCATGACTAGGCAGGCCACCATCAGGTCAGCCACCGCAAGAGACGCGACAAGGTAGTTGGCCACATTCTGGAGATTTCTTTCGATGATGATGGCGGCTATCACGAACACATTACCTGGGGACAAAGAAAATAAAATTAAAATTGTGAAAAAGATCAGTCGTAGTGCTCCATTGAGAGGTTTTAAGGCTTTTTATTCTAAAGCAAGTTTTGAAAGTGATTACTGCAAGCAAGCTTAGCAATAGGGGTTTCTTATTTCACTTCGAAAAACTATTCTTCGAAATCCCTTTATTTCGAAAAACAAAGATAAGATCATCGTCAGCCCATTTAAGTCCCCACTGCTGGGGTACGGGCCTCCCTCAATCACATGAGGGGTAATTGCCATACTCACCACGCTGGGCAGACGGGTTGGGTTGGAAAGATAAGATAAAGATAAAATAATTTATTTGCATAAAACATGGTATAAACGGTCTAACGATAAATAATACAATGTGCTCATGTTTTTTTTTTACTGTAGATAGGTAAGCGTTTGACCATATTTCCCCTGATGGTAAGTGATAATATGGTCTAAGATGTAGCACGATTACCTAGAAGATACCTATTCACTCGCGCTTTAAAAAACGCCCAAATTGTAGCCTCTAGGGAACACCTCCTCAGGCTACAGATTCCACTGTTTTGCAGTACGAATAAGGAAACAGGATTCAAACCTCTTTGTGCAGATTTTTGGTATTTCTACCATGTACCGGTGTCGACTGAGGGTCTGCCTGGTGTAGTAGTGGAAGAACGGAGATGCTCCAATGACATTGTACAGTTCCGTGGCGCACTCTCCAAAATGCATCCGATAGAAGACCGATAAGCTTGCTACCTCGCGTCGGTTTCATCGTCATGTTTTACTACTTAAAAATAGCATGCAAATTTGGATATTCTCATACAAAATTTCTTCAGTCAAAATTGGATTTATATGTTATCTAATCTCTGTGGAATAATTGATTGTTGTATTAAATTACAAGATGGTATTGGGCGCCAACTTCAGTAACACCTTTTCTCGAGTGTACTGTTATAAAATGTTATTTGAAGTGTATAAAGTGAGAAAAATATTATTCTACACTTTTTAGTTCGTGGTTTATAAAGGCGGTTTTATTCGCAGATTTTTTTTTGTAAAGTGTGGAACGTCATTGATCTACGTATGCTGCGGCGCAGGCACATGCGACGCAGACATGTGTCTGTCCTGCTCTGCGTCTCGTTGTAGTGACGGCACAGGAGGTCTACTACGCCAAACGATATCGATTTATTTGTAACGATACGACAGTTGTTCGAAATATTCGCTAATACCCTATTATAAGAAATGTTCGTAATTTGTATCGATTATCGTAAGTATAGACCATTTACTTTCGTTTTATTCCAATGTTCGTGAACGAATGATTGTAAAATTTTAAAAACAATTGGCTGTTTGGCTTATTATTCTTCAGTGTGGACCGACCATAAATGCCTGAAAAAAAAATGTCACAAATCTTATTTGTATAAAAAGTGTGTGTTTTTAAAAGTTTTATAAACACAGAGTACTTTTAATTAGTTTTAAATACAAATAATAGTGTTCTTTGCTAAACATTTTATTTGGAAAATTAGTAAACTTGTGAGTATCAACCAGTGAACTAACAATTGTGTGTATTTACCGTATTTATTTATCTGGGTGTTCTTTTCTGATCGATAATTGATAAACTGGCCTCGACACGATTATTGGCACGATATATCTTTTATCGTATGGCGTAGTAGACCACCAGAATTTTGCGCGACGCGTGCACGTCGTGACGTGTTTTTTTTTTAACAATAACTTTTATGTGTAATGTACGAATGTCAGTTGCGTCGCAGCATGCGGAGGGGGCATGTCTGCCTCAACTACCTTGCACTGTGCTGTTCTGTGCTGTGCCGCATTGCCTGCGTCTCAGCATACGCCTAGACTGTACCGTAGAAGCAGTCAATATTGTTGACGCACTGCAAAAGCGGCGGAGCCCCAGCAACATTCTGAACGCATTATTGAACTTTATAAATCTTACCCGAGACCGAAAAACAAACGCTCCTAATTTTTACTAAAACAAAAACCTTCATTAAACAACCACTAATTAAACCATAACGATAAACAAATTTGCAATTCAAATCCAGCAAAACGAAAGTACACAAACACCCCCGTTACCGTCCACTTTTCAATATTCATGTGGCAACTTTCTTTTGTTGCTATACCCAACTGCAATATTTGACTTGCTCGATGTGGCAACACTGGGGACCGCGTTTGCTTTACGTCCCGCTGTTGTATGGACACAGTGATTTTGTAATTAATACCCCCTGTGGCTGTTGGAGTTTCTTTAACCATATATATTTTTGCACGTTCGCTGTCGTTTTTGTTTTTATGTGATAGGTGGCAGACGAGCAGTCGGATCACCTGATGGTAAGCGATTGCCGCAGCCCATGGATACCCGCGACACGAGTGGAGTCACAAGGGCGCTGCCGACCTTTAAACCCCTCTTTTCCCCGGATCGGGCTTCAGTACCCCTTACTCACGCAGCGAAACACAGAACAAAGTTGCTTCACGCCTGTTTTCTGTGATGCCGTGGTATCACTGCGATCGAGCCGGCCCATTTATGCCAAAGCGTGGTTCTCCCACGGTCAAACTTTCCCAAGGAATATAGACGCATATTAGGTATCCTTTCTTTTTTTAACGTTAAGCAGTTGGTCCTACGCTCGATATCTCTCCGGTCGTGTCACAGTAGTGTCCCATCGGAATATCAGGTTGAGGGAATAGAGAGTGCACTTGTGTTTGCTGATCGTTGAGATTGGCCGCCGTAGTCGTAATCAGTTGGAGGATATTATATCTTCTTTTTTTTTTATAGGCTACACTTGACCACAATCACGACTGATCGTACGCGACGATGAAGTCTAGGATGATACGCGTTTGCCTAGAAGATGTCTGATTACTCTTGCCTTAAAGACGCTAATAGATGGCGCTGGATGTTAATTGCATCGTGTTTAAGCCATATAATTGAATTGTTATTTGGAGTAGAACCACCACTTAAAAATCTTATCTCATTTTTAGGCGGGAATCGAACCCCGCGTGGCAACTATCAATTAAACTACTGAACACGTTACTAAGCCAACGAAATTTATAAGTACTTGATTCGCCTTGAGCTGGCGTGCGATAGTATAAGTCGAAGCCGATCAAGCCAGCCCATTCATGCTGAAACGTGGCTCTCCCACGGTTAACGCTAGTATGCCGATAGTAACAGTAAGATGCCACCACCCCCGTGTCTTTTTAGTGGCAAACCAACGAGTCTTCTTCTTCTTCTTTTGGTGAAGATTGGTTGGTTGTTGTTTCTTTCCGAAAAAAATACTTTAAGTATTTGCATAGGCGTGTATAAAAATTGTTATACATGAATAATATAAATTATAACTATGTATATTAAACATGCCATTAAACATATATGGCGAAGGCAATACAAAAAATATACCTACATACTAATGAATGAATAAATATAATGTAATTCTACCACCAGAATCGTAAAGTTTATTCTGACGAGAAGATCCGGCAAGAAAATCGCTAGTTACTCTTTTTAATAAGCAATTTTTAGGGTTCCGTAGACAAATGGCAAGAAACAGAACCTTTATAGATTCGTCATGTCTGTCCGTCCGTATGTCACGGCCACTATTTTCTATAACAGAACTATACTATTGAAACTTGGTAAATAGATGTATTTTGTTAACCGCATTACGATTTTTACACAAAAAATGGAAAAAATAACAAGAGGAGGTCTCCATACTTGAAACTGAAACTAAAAAATGTTTTTTCATTAAACCTATGCGTGTGGGGTATCTATGGATGGGTCTTTAAAAATGATGTTGAGGTTTTTAACATCATTTTTTTCTAAACACAATACTTTGCGCAAGAAACGCTCCCAAAGTGGTAAATTGTGCCCCCCCCCCCCCCCTCTAACTTCTATAATAAATGAATTATAATACTAAAAAAAATATGTGATGTACATAATTATAAAAACTAAAAACGAAAATTGGTTTGGACTAGATTTAGTAAGTAGGTTTTTTAATAAAGCGTAAACCGCAATTTACCTTCCATATATCTTAATTGCTGCTACGGAACCCTTCATGGGCGAGTCTGATTCGCACTTGGCCGGTTTTTTATAAGTACAAATTGATTTTATGTCAAACATTAAATGTATCGAATACAATGTCATGGGTGTAGGCGAACAGTTTATCATTTCTACAAATTCTTGTCATTTAAGTTATCATCAAATGTATAATATGATTAAGCCATTAAATGCCGAAGGTTGGCAATCATTAAGGCTATTTGCAATCTGGACAACGCCGCACGGACGAGCGATCTAGTACTTCTTCTGTGCCATTTACGCAGATTTCGTATTCAAGAAATTCTTCGTGCTCTGTGTTCTTCTCCTACCAGGCCTTTTTCCACCCTGGATTTTCCTTTGAATGATTAGTAACAATCGAATACACTTTCTTATTGACCCCTGACGAAAAATCGACGAGGTGTTATAAGTTTGACGTGTCTGTATCGTATCTGGCATTGTAGCCTACTTAAGTTTATATTATAATCCGAACGAATGAACCGGTTTTGATTTTGTTTTTTTTTTGTGAGTTGATTGGGAGTGTTGTTAGTTATGTTAGAAGGAAATTGATCCAAAATGGCCGATACCACAAAATGTCGGATTAACATATTATATGACAACCCCCCACGATATAGGTATCAAATAAAAGGGTTTAAGTAGTAAAAATATTACATTTTATATATGGAACAAAAACACAAGAAAATTAGGACAATAACTAAGAAATAAAATTAAACTATAAGTAAATTAATTGTTTATTAAGCATCTTAAATTTTCTTCCTGTTATGTACTAATATTGTTTTTTTATTTATTATTATTATTTTTCCTTGTTTTGTCCTTCTTCTTTCTTCCTATTGTATGTTATGTATGTGTGCACGTACGTCACCCAAGGCTCTGCCTGAAAACCAGCGCTGCAGCGGCTTCGGACACTGCAGCAAATGCTGAGGTTGGGCCTTGTTGGCTACAGAATTTGTCATACTTGTATTTATGTCACTCATGTTTGATTTGTGTTCTGTGGTCAATAAAGAACTCTTTATCTTTATCTTTAAATAAAAAGGAAAGTTAAAACAAAGTAGGTCCCCGTGGCAGTGTCCCCAAAATGCTGGCAGCATTACCCCGCTGAATCCCGATGGAAATTCGCTGGGCGAGGTAGCTGCCAGTAGTAAAATACATAACTCTTCGAAAAATTTCAAATCCAAGATGGCCGCCCTCTTACAATGGCAAAATAATAAATTATAATATAAACTTATGTTGGTGCCCATTAAAAGATTTATACTTAAGTAAAATAAAAATGAGAGTATCTTTTAAAACCGAAAAATTAGCCACCCCCGTCAAAAATGTGAAATGTCCAAAGATAAATTGAAACTGCTGTTGACTGTCCTACGTATGAACATCTTTGCTTAAATATTGTCACCTCGGGGGACCGCTCTCTACTTACTTTATAAAATGTGCGCTTTAGTAAAACGTTATGCTAATATGTAGTATGTTGAGCGGCCCCCCACGCGACAGTATTTAACCAAAAATCTACCTTAAACGATGTGATGAACGAATTTGCTGCAACCAAAATAGAAACAGTTGTCACCGAACCCGGACCAAACGAAGTACAGACCAAAGCTCTTAGCAAAAGTAAACGTTCAAATCAAGTTCAACTGCTCCGGTTAAACGAGAGTCAAAGATAGTGATGGGAAAAGTTTTGCAATTTAACTTAAGTGATTATTTCACTAAAATATGACTGATCAGGTCCAGAAACGCCCTGTTGGTCTAGTGGTTTAAGTACCGAGCCGTGGTATCGGCGTCGAGGGTTCCATTCCTGGGTAAAAAAGGATGTTTCAAATTTTCGAACATAGCTCCGGTTTGTGACCACCAAGCCGCATTTGACAAGCGTGGTTAGTCACCACGCTCTTTAGCCTAATCTCTAGCCTAAGCCTGATGGTAAGCGATCGCCGCCGCTCGTAGACACCCGCGACACCAGTGGAGTTACAAGTGCGTTTCCAACCTGTAAACCCCCCTTTCCCCTGGATTGGGTTCATAGTAGCGATGACTTGATTTCTATAAAGGAGGTCTTTGCCCTGCAGTGGGACAATATACACCGTTATTTTTTTATCGTTTACATCCCGAAAACCTCATAATAGGTATCGTGAATGAAGTCTGTTTCAATACAAAATGGAATATCGACGCAATGATGTATAGAATAGTTGATTTCCTTTTCGCTTATTTTGTTGATCTATCAAGCTAAATGGACTTTATTCACGATACCTATTATGAGGTTTTCGGGATATAGACGATAAAAAAATAACGGTGTATATGCTGATACTTTTCTTTACTTTTAAGACAGATGAGAAAGAATGATGACTAATCTCATTTGACCGTGTAATCCCCGGTTACGTCCAAAACTGTCGCCTCAGAGCCCGGGGTACCCTTAAACCATGATCTAGAAAATAAGAATTACAATGAAGCGACTGCAATATGACTTTCAAACCCTTTAACAGAGGAACCAGACCAACTGAATCATAGCTACACGTTCCAGAAACTTTCCGAAACGTGCAGGTTTCCTCACGATGTTTGCCCTCACCGCCGAGCTATTTTTATACAGTATATTAGCTTTCCTCAGAGGAGCGAATCCACGTTGCAATTAATGGTGGATTTGAAAAAAAATGTTGCGTTTGCGCGAATCCTGAACCATTGAGCTACTATCGCTCTGCTTATGTGCCATCTGCCACATAAAAATAATATAGTTTTGACGATTCTAAAAATTTTGAGCGAAAAAGAGTCGGATTTTTTTTGCCTAAAATTCATTATTTCAGATGTAACTCGAGTAAATTTTCACTTCACTAGTCAAAGGCGACTTAGTTAACCGCTTTCTCGGAAAGCGTTCGGTTACAGTTGGCAACTTGTTAAAACTACTCGACTTGTTTTTTCACGAGTGGCAACTTTGAGCAGGTATTTAAGCGAGCTCTAGCTTGTAACTAGATTGGTGTTGGAAATCACTTCGGTTTGCTTGTTTCTTGTACCTTGTAATTAGTGGAATGAAATGAAAGTTCGTTTGAGAGATCTTTGCTTAGTGATTCGGAACGCTCCTTCCATTGGCATGGGGTCGTGGTTCAAATTCGAGCACGCATTTTTGGTGTTTTCAAATCTATGTGCTATTTTCTACCATAGCGGGGGAGAATGTGGCAAACAGAGGTCTGTTTAAATAATCATTTTATTTTCGTTTTTATTTTTTTTCTCAATTTGACGTTTTTGTGTTGTCATTATGTGGTTTGGTGCAAAACGGCACTTAAATATATTTTCTTTTAAAGTTTATTGTTTTCTTTCTATATTTACCCATCACTCTCGATCACTAACAATTTGGTCCTAGGGACAACATCGTGAGGAAACCTGCACGTCTCGGATAGTTTTTGAAACGTGTAACCATGATTCAGTTGGTCTGGTTCCCCTGTTGCAAAGGTCAGACGGCTATCGCTTCATTGTAATTACCTTACTCTCTAAATCCTGAATCATGGGCCAAGCGTACCCCGGGCTCCAGAGCAAAAGCTTTGGACGCAACCGGGAATCATATGTTAAAAGGAGGAGAAACTGGAAGTTCGCTTAGACCTAAAAAGATGTGACTTGGCATAGTAAAAGATGACATGCGTGCTAACAAACTGAAACCCAATTCTCGTGAATATTTGAATATATTTTTTATTTTAATATATAATATTTTGTCATCGTACGACATATGCCATATATGACTGACCGGATGGCGCAATTGGTAGTGATCCTGCCTCTTACGCCAAAGGTCGTGGGTTCGATCCCCACCCTGGACAAACATTCGTGCGATGAAAACCTGTGTTTGTTCAGTGTCTGGGTGTAATATATGTATTTAAGTATATATTTGTCTTCCTCTGTTGTCCGATATCCGTAACACAAGTGCTTAAGCTACTTAGTACGGAATCAGGTAAATGAATGAGATGTTGTGAGAATTATTATTATTATTATATGTTAAGACGAGGAAAAACTGGAAGGTTTAGACCTAAAAAGGTGTGGCTTGCCATAGTAAAAAATGACGTGCGTGCTAACAAACTGAAACACAATTCTCGTGACGTGATATTTTGTCATCGTACGATATATATCACTAAAACATAGTTTTTTTTGTATGGTTTTCATGCGATGCGACGTTTTTGATATCGAAAATCCCGAGAATTGGGCTACTAACCACTAAAGATGCAACAAGAGAAGACAAGATCATGCGAAGTGGAGGAGTCGAAGTAGGAAAGCGGACCCCGGGCTCCGAAGCGACAGCTTGGGACGCAACCGGGACAAAACGCTAAGACCATGATGATGATGATGATGAAACTGGAATGTCGTTTAAGGCATATTTCTTCCACTAGCTTAGCGGTGAGGGAAATCATCCTTAGAAACCTGCACGTCTTGGATTCTCAAAATTGTGGATACCTGTATTTGAGATTAGTTTTGCCCGAAAAATATTGGTCTTGCGTGACTCTTGCTTCTTGCATTCAAAACTGAGTGTCATTTCAGAGAGTACAAAATGAAAGAATATGAATGTTTATTATTGTCGAATGTCACGTGATCATTTGTTCAACCAGACAATTAATCCCGTCACTCAGGGTCCAAACTGAAAACCAGCGCTGCAGCGGTCTCAAGCAGTTGTAGCTCATGCTGAGGTTGGATCTTGCTGCCCACTAGGTTTTTTGTAGTCATTTTTCATGCAACATGTGACATACTTGAAGGGAATTCGCCCTTATCAGAGTGGTTTTCCATTTTTCTTTACCGCCCTAGTAGTCAATTAGGGTATGGCGTGGATTATCGGGCGAGGAGGGTATTTTCTAATAAAATACGATCACTTTATAATAACTCCGATATAATGATTAATTTTCATACAATTACATTAAGAAAATCATGAAGGATTGATTAGATAATTTCCGATTGAAACTATGACGTCCGCCGAGCACGTGGATGCGTGCGCGCTCACCGCCGCTCGAAAATCGAATGATCACTCCAATCCAATATGGCCGCCCCTCCAGTGCTCGGCGTTACGTCAGAGTGACAACTCTGTTACGTTCGGAAATCACCTTTACATCGATACTAGAACATTGATTAAAAATCACATTTGGTTGGACTTGATTCCTGACGTGCTGTCAGATAAAAAATTACAATTTGGTGGACTCTATTTTCGACGCGCCGTCATACTTATTATTTGTTCCTTTCTGTCTCATTGTTAACATCTTGTTGTAATTGTATTCGTGTTTGTGGACAATAACCCACTTATTCCAAATCGTGGTTTAAAATAAGTAGTGTGATTAATTCTGGGAATAACTGAAGAACTAGAATAAACATTATTACGAAACTAAGTTTAACGTTATTTAGTATATCAACTTTAATACTTAAATTAAATCACCCGGACCCCTAGTTTAAAATGAGTACTAAAATAATAACCTCATAATTTCGATTCAGTAACCATGACAACTTATCCCTGTGACAGTTCATTCCGTTTTACACTTAAGTTATTTGTGAGAAAGTGGCTACTTTATTTTTGGTATTTAATCCCAAAAATATCAGCAATTCCTATTCATATTACTTGGAAACCTTACTTAGGTAAATATTTTAAATTATTGTTGCTTAAAAACCATTCTTTAGAATTTTTACTTCAGACAACAAGATTATGTAAAATGAAATGTCACTGAACGAATGATTGAATGATTCGATAAATTTTGACACTATTCTGCGGTACTAAGTTGTTTATGGTTAATCGAGGATTTGTAATAATGCAGTTTTTTAAAGGGGAAATAATAAATAATAAGAGGGTAAATGTTTTACTTACTTAGATAAGTACTCTTAGTGGTCTATGAGACGTTTTGTTCTTAATAAATGAGAACTGCCTTTTAGCACAGAATAAATAATAGTTTCAGCGATGGTCAGACCAGATAGCGAAACAGCTCGAGATCCCGATAAGCACTGCCCTGCACCGAGTGGCGAAGCGCAGCCGATGGCGACCGCTGGTTGACAAAATGGGAAGGAGTCACGATCCTCAGCAGTGAGGGAATCGACCGAAGAGAGAGAGAGAGAGAGAGAAATCATAGTTAAATCAACTTTTATTAATCCAGGTTTTGTTTTTGTTTTAAGGCCGGATTCGGCCGACCTTTATCCGTGGATAAATGTATGGTATAACATAGGATTTTTTTTTTTTAAATTCTAATGAAATTCAACGGACAGTGGTTCCGTGCCTTTATTGTGCTTGTTTTTGAAGTGTTACAAATTATTTTTGATATTTGCTCCGCGATAAAATTAAATTACAATAACAATCTTAAGTTAAGGCAGTCGTGCATAGTTAATGTTAATAAAATGTACTGTCATTATTATTTTTTTTTTTTTGGGGTAGGGGGTATGGTGATTTTATGTAGTTAAGGACCTCAGAGGGGGGTTCAGGGGTATGTTAGCAATTTATCTTTTATTTGCAAGCTTGTCCCTAACCGCGTCATCGCCCCGGCGGATCGCCATTTTGAGGTTGTACTCGGTTATTTTTTCGATGGTAGCCTTCGATGCCATGGATATTAGGCGCGCTGTGACGCGCGCTGTGGCGCGCTGTGGCAGGATTTGTATTTAATGACAGCGCTATACCATAGATTTTGTAATGGACTAAAGTTATGGTATATACACAAATCTGACAATATTCCATAGATTTTTCCATGGATAAAGATTGGTCGAATCGGCCCTTTAGCTAATGACATTTAGCTAAGCGAAGAATAAGGTTCTTACGTATCTACATTTCGTGATAAATGACGTCATACGATATATGCAAAATTTTGGCCTAGTGGTACATTATACTTTTTTTATGTTAAGAGGAACAGCCGTGTTCAACATCCGTTGCAATTTAGTGACGCTGATATTGCGCCAAAATCCTGGAGGGGTCATAACTTACAATGAGATACTGTAATTTAAATGAACGGGCTGCTCTAATTAAGCTTTCTTTTAGGAATCCGTACGCGCCGGTTATGAACCTTCATAGTTTTAGCAATGTAACTACTGAGTAACTACTGAGTTTCTTGCTGGTGTCTTCTGAGTAGAAATCGACATTTCGAACCAGCGGTAGATTATATATATATAAATATAAATATTTTTCACAACATCACATACATTGATCTGACTCCGAGATAGGTAGCTCAAGCACCTGTGTTACGGATATCAGAATCAACAGTGGGATTACAAATATATACACATAATACTTTTTTTTTGTAAATATATACTTATAATACATAGAATACACCCAAACCAATATAAACAGACATGTTCATGCACACAAATGTTTGTACTGTGCGGGAATCCACTGTTCCAAACGGGTAGATATTATGTACCTATTTTGACATTCATAAGTGTTCTGTGTGGACCTAAATTGAATAAAGATTTGTTTTATCTTTTTAATGTATATATCAGACAACAGAGGAATTACAAATATAATACGAAAAGTAAAATAAAGTATCAGCCTATGAACTGTCCCACTGCAGGGCAAAGGATTAGGCTTAATCACCACGCTTGCCAAATATGGATTGGTGATCACTAACCCGAAAAATTGGAAACATTATTTTCGCTCGAACCGGGAATCAGACCTAGGACCCCGAGATCACGGTCCGGTACTTAAGCCACTAGACCAATAGGGCGTTCAAATACTTAAAAATAAATACATATATTAGGCCCAGACACTGGACAAGCACAAATGTTTATCACACGAATGTTTGTTCAAGGTGGGGATCGAACCTATGACCTTTGGCGTATGAGGTAGGGTTATTACCAAATATGCCATCCGGCCAGTTACTTATAGGCTTGAGTACATTACGCCTGATTGAAAGTGAAGATAATTATGATACGTGATACGCGTTTGCCTAGAAGCCTACTCACTTTTGCCCTAAATATGTCCAGATTATAATGGTCAGGAAAAACAGATACTTGCAGGCGAGCAGACGGCTCATCTGATCGTAAGGTACAAGATCATAGATACCTGAAACTACAGTAGTGCAACAACAAGTGGGTTGCCAACGTTTTCTCCACCGTGCGGATTGGGCCTCCTCACTCATTTAACAAAACACAGCGCAATCGCCGCTTCACGCCGGTTTTTTTGTGAGGCGGTCGTGCCGGCCAATGCATGCCAATGCGTGGCTCTCCTATAGTTAAATATTATAAAAAAACTTGTCCTTCATAAAGACTGGTTTACACAAAGGCTGCTACTTAGCTTAGAGAGTTCAATTCAATTCAATTTATTTATTCATAAACAAAATTCATTGTGTTTGAATATTACATAATTATACAAGTACAATACATATTTATTATAACAGCAAAAATAATATCTACTTAAATCAAAATAACGGATAATGAATTACAATGTCAAGAATAATTATTGAAATACTGTGTCAAAATAATTAAAGTGGAAATACAATATACAATTTCTATTATGTCAAGTTACCTACTTACTATAAAATATATATAATAATAATAATTCTCACAACATCTCATACGTTGACCTGATTCCGTACTAAGTAACTTAAGCACTTGTGTTAAAGATATCAGACAACAGAGGAAATAAATACATTCTTAAATACATATATTGCACCCAGACACTGAACAAACACAAGTGTTCATCGCACGAATGTTTGTCCAGGGTGGGGATCGAACTCACGACCTTGGGCGTAAGAGGCAGGGTCACTACCAATTGCGCCATCCGGTCAGTCAAATATTGTAAGTCAAAGTACCTATAACTCCTCTATACTGTAAAGACACCTTTCCAAGAGAAATGATTTTAACTTGTTTCTAAAATTGCAGTGATAAATAGAGCTTTTAAGATCTAATGGTAACTTGTGAAACAGTTTGACCGCCTTATGCTCTATGTTTGACAATGTCAAAATTGGGCCTTAATATATTTTGAAAGTCCTTTCGTCTTGTGCTTTCTCTTTTATATCTTTCGTCCTCTGTTTCAAATGTACAAACATTTTTAGCAAAATAGCTTAATAACACAAGAACATACAGGGATGGCACCGTTAATAATTTAAGTTCCTTGAAGTAGCCCCGACAAGAAACTTACTGCTTAATACGGACCATTATTCTTATTGCTCTTTTTTGTAATATAAACGCTCGTTGTATATTGTATAAATAGCTACACTTGTCATGCGAGCAACTTTCTAGCTCGCTGGTACGGGTTACTCATAAGTGGCGTCTAAACCGTGCGAGTGACTGCTCAGTGCAGCTGACTCATGCGCATAATTTATTTAATTATTGCAAACTTTAATGACATTTTACATAAAATGCTTTCATAACCAATTAAAAAGATTGTCATATTAAAATTAATTACAAAGGACTGTCAAATACAGACTATGGAAAAAAAAATACAAAAAATTACCTGCCCGATGGTCCGACGATATTGTAACGGCCGCAGGGAAACAATGGATAAGGCTGGCAGGGGACCGAAGGGAGCGAAGTGATAAAAAAGAGGCCTGTACTCAGCAGTGGGTGGATATAGGATGATAATAATAAATCATCGTCATCATCGTCAGCCCATTAAGTCCCCATTGCTGGGGCACGGGCCTCCCTCATGAGGGGTATTTGCCATACTCACCACGCTTGGCAGACGGGTTGGCGAGGGTTTTGATATAAATGCAGAGTTTTCCTTCTGTGGGTGCTGATGATCATGCCAGCAGCTTTACCTTAGTCGCCTTTTACGACACCTCGGTAAGAGTGAGAGTGGCCTATTCTACTCTGCCGGGGACCACACGGCTAGCAATAATAAATAAAAAATAAAAGTAAATGTGTGTGAATTGTGTGGTATAATAAATAATCTATTCTATACTATATATTTATAAAGAGGTAACGTTTTCGCCGACGTACGGATTTGTCGTATATATTTCAAGTCGGTATAAAAATGTTGCATCGCGATGTAGGATTGTATGAGAAATTCGTTTTTGTATGGAACAGTCAGATTAGCGCCATCTGTTGTTGGAGGGTAAATTTTTGAATATGTATGTGAAGATGTGAGGATGTGAAAATATTTTTTGGTCTTTCCCAAATCAACGCACAGCCGTAACTACTGAACCGAAAATCATGAAAATTATAACATAGGTAGTATTTATTATGTAGGTTAGTGCGCACCTACATAATAAATACTACCTATGTTATAATTTTCATAAGGGATTTTTAAAAATTCAACCCCTAAATGGGCCTAAGGGGCCATTCATGTTCCAATGAAAGTCGTTCAGTTTGATGTTAAAGATTTGAAAATTGAGTTTATGTTTATATATTGCCTAAATAAAAATTTACCTGTTTCAGTTCTTTTTTTAATTCAACCAATAGAGGGGTCAAAATGGGGTAAAAACATTGTATGTAAAATTGGTCATTTTTATAGCTAGAGTCATGAAAATTGGTATTTGGGATCTTTAAACAAATTAATTACAAGTGCTTTCAGCATTTTTTTCTTCAGCCTCTAAAGGGGTGAAGGGGGGTAAGAACTTCGTATGGAAGATTTTTCATTTTTAAAGCTAGAGTCATAAAAATTGTATTTGAAATCTTCATCATCATCATCAGCCCGTTTAAGTCCCCACTGCTGGGGCACGGGCCTCCCTCAATCACATGAGGGGTAATTGCCATACTCACCACGCTTGGCAGACGGGTTGGCGAGGGTTTTGATATAAATGCAGAGTTTTCCTTCTCTGGGTGCTGATGATCATGCCAGCAGCTTTACCTTAGTCGCCTTTTACGACACCTCGGTAAGAGTGAGAGTGGCCTATTCTACTCTGCCGGGGACCACACGGCTAGCAATAATAAATAAAAAATAAAAGTAAATGTGTGTGAATTGTGTGGTATAATAAATAATCTATTCTATACTATATATTTATAAAGAGGTAACGTTTTCGCCGACGTACGGATTTGTCGTATATATTTCAAGTCGGTATAAAAATGTTGCATCGCGATGTAGGATTGTATGAGAAATTCGTTTTTGTATGGAACAGTCAGATTAGCGCCATCTGTTGTTGGAGGGTAAATTTTTGAATATGTATGTGAAGATGTGAGGATGTGAAAATATTTTTTGGTCTTTCCCAAATCAACGCACAGCCGTAACTACTGAACCGAAAATCATGAAAATTATAACATAGGTAGTATTTATTATGTAGGTTAGTGCGCACCTACATAATAAATACTACCTATGTTATAATTTTCATAAGGGATTTTTAAAAATTCAACCCCTAAATGGGCCTAAGGGGCCATTCATGTTCCAATGAAAGTCGTTCAGTTTAATGTTAAAGATTTGAAAATTGAGTTTATGTTTATATATTGCCTAAATAAAAATTTACCTGTTTCAGTTCTTTTTTTAATTCAACCAATAGAGGGGTCAAAATGGGGTAAAAACATTGTATGTAAAATTGGTCATTTTTATAGCTAGAGTCATGAAAATTGGTATTTGGGATCTTTAAACAAATTAATTACAAGTGCTTTCAGCATTTTTTTCTTCAGCCTCTAAAGGGGTGAAGGGGGGTAAGAACTTCGTATGGAAGATTTTTCATTTTTAAAGCTAGAGTCATAAAAATTGTATTTGAAATCTTCATCATCATCATCAGCCCGTTTAAGTCCCCACTGCTGGGGCACGGGCCTCCCTCAATCACATGAGGGGTAATTGCCATACTCACCACGCTTGGCAGACGGGTTGGCGAGGGTTTTGATATAAATGCAGAGTTTTCCTTCTCTGGGTGCTGATGATCATGCCAGCAGCTTTACCTTAGTCGCCTTTTACGACACCTCGGTAAGAGTGTGGTCCCCGGCAGAGTGGAATAGGTATTTGAAATACTTATGCAAAATAAATTCCAGTACCTTCAGCATTTTTTTTGTTCAACCCCTAAAAGGGTAAACGGGGGCAAAAACGTCGTATGCAAGATATGTCATTTTTAAAGCTATAGGCTTGACGTCGTAAGGGATGACATGCGTGCCAACAAATTGACCACAATGGATACACAAGATAAGTAGAGGAGTCGAAGCAAACCACGGGCTCCAGAGCTTGGGACGCAACCGGGACAAAACGCTAAGATGATGATGCCGAGGGTCGTGAATTGGTATTTGGATTTTTATACAAATTTAAGTCTTCACGGCCTGTCGTAAGAGCCGTAACGGGCTTTCGGAGTACGTGAGCGAATCCACTGCTGGGGAGTGGCTTGCTCAGCATACGACTCCGTACAGCGTTGAAGGGTTGTGTTGCGCCAGATAGGGGTGAAGCGGCGAGCGCGATTAGCGGTACGGTCTAGTTCCGGCTATGGGGTTTCCGACCGCGACTGCGCGGAGATGGACACCCCAAGGGTTTTAGTTAGAGTTTGAGTCCTACACACCACCTTGTTCCCTACATGTAGCAAGGTGACGGCCATGGTGGTTTCCCCTGGGAAAAAAAGGCTTGAGGACCTGTGTTACGGATATCAGAACCAACAGTGTAATTACAAATCTAGACATTTTCTTTTTTAAATACATACTTATAATACACAGAAAACACTCAGACCAATACAAACTGTGTATGATAGTGGGAGTTCAGTGTGGGATTTGTCGCTCTTAGTTATCTAGTACTAACACTAATTTGTAAATTTTTAAGTTATATGCTACTAACACTTATGGATCACTGTTGTCCGATAAATAAACGTTTTTATTTTTATTTTATTTATTTTAATCACAAAATTGAGGTAGTTCATCATCAGCAACCCACACTCGTCCACTGCTGTGCATAGGTCTCCCCTAATGCACGCCACTTCTCCCGATTTTCGGCCACTCTCATCCAGCCCACACCAGCCAGCCTTCGAATGTCATCATCCCATCTTGTCGCAGGGCGTCCTACACTACGCTTACCGAGTCGCGGTCTCCACTCAAGGACTTTACGGCCCCAACGGCTGTCAGTTCTGCGGCTAATATGACCAGCCCACTGCCACTTCAGTTTGCTAATTCGGTGGGCTATGTCGGTGACTCTGGTATCGGAGAGGTAGTTACCACTATGTTAATCAAACTGGAATACAGCTAGCTCTTGCCCGGTTCTCTGCTTACATAGATGCAGTATGATTGCATGCACTCGTAAATTTTAATTTTAAACAGCCAAGCTTGGATACCTAATATTTTTATTTCATTGAAATGTTTGTATTCGTTTTAGACATTCACTTCGTTTTCCATATTTTATGTGTACGGTCGGACCATAACGTTTCATTATTTATTTTTTGAGAGCTACGCCGAAAATGAAATGATGAAAATAAGATTCAGTGTTTTAGGAATGTTAATTGAAAAGCGTTACATATTTTCATAAAGAATTCCAATAAAGCAAAAATATGATAGTACGGTTGTATGAATACAATTTCAGCAATTTTTAATCGTCATTTTTAATAGTTGCCGGAATTTAACCGTTTTTAGGGTTCTGTAGATACGCAAAGGGTAAAAAACAGGACTCTATTACTAAGTTACCTACCCGAACTTTCGCTGTCCGTTAGTCTGTCTCCAGGCTTTAGGTTATCAACCGCTACATGAAAACATTCTGTTGCCACCATAATAAAAAGTCAAACATTTTTTTTTATTGGTCAATAGGCTAACGCTTGACCACATGATCGCACCTGATGGAAAGCGACGATGAGGTAGGATGATACGCGATTGCCTAAAAGATGCCTATTCACTCTTGCTTTAAAGATGTCTAGATTATAGTGGTCAGGAAAGACAGACCTCGGCAGGGAGTTCCATTCCTTAGTCGTCCGCATTATAAATGTGGAAAATAAAATACATATTTAAAGGGGGCTTCCATCCAAAAAAGGTGATGTTTTAACTATTTGACTGCACTAGGCTGCATGGCTGTGTTTTACAAATTGTGTATTTCTATTCAGTATGAGTGTAAAGGTATGTTGAATACGTAGCCGATCGTTGAGATTGGCCACCGTAACCGTAATCGGACGGAGGGTATTATGTATCTATTGTGTACTCTAAGATCCTAACAATACAGTTCAACGGCTATTAAAATTAAATTTCCCCAACACAAATACATCTTAGGCCATTTACTTCAGGGGTTGCAAATCCTCTTACTGGGAAGAGGGAACGGGGGTGGAGATACCCTCTATGTATGAAATGAGGATAGGCTCATGTTAGGATTACTTGTCCGCCGGTGCCACCCGTCTTTTCAGGGCCGTCCTTTATTGATAAAATATATTAAATAGATGTCATAATAATATTAGGTAGTAATGATATCCTCCAGAAAATATTTCCGCTATAGCGGCCAATTGTTACCGTCAAGTGTGTGAAGCAAAAATAGGCAAGTATTTGAGAGAGAGGCAATCGCTTACCATCGGTTGATCCGTCTGCTCATCTGTCTCCTATCACATAAAAAAAAACTGATAATCCATTCGTAAATCTCTAATGTGAAGATGAGCTGGATTTTTTAAATCTACCTGCATATTTATAACATTCATCATCATCAGCAACCCACACTCGACCACTGCTGGACTAAGGTCTCCCCTAATGCACGCCACTGCTCCCGATTTTCGGCCAATCTCATCCAGCCCACACCAGCCAGCCTTCGAATGTCATAATCCCATCTTGTCGCAGGGCGTCCTACACTACGCTTACCTATTTCTTACATATTTCTAACATTAGCTCATCGGAAATCTTGCAAGGTAATCTGTCCATTACGGATAGTTTCTAAAACGTGTCACCATGATTTAGTTGGTATGGTTCTTCTATTAAATTCAAATTCAAATTTCTTTAATTATTATTATTATATTTGTTTCGGGCGACGTTAGGCCCATGAGTTAGTAGAAATTTAAAATATAAAACTTACGAGTAGGTTTAGTAAAAAAAAATACATTTCGTTCCTTATTGAATCATGTACAGTGGCGGACAGGTCAAGCTATACAAAACTGTCAAATTTCCTCAATCGATTTTGAACTCAATGTGTAACAAAATACGGTTTATAATCGAATGAAAAAATTTGACAGTTTTGTATAGCTTGATGTGTCCGCCACTGTACTTTAGGGGCGCTCGCTTTGAACTCGCGTTAAAAGGTAGTGAAGTCGCATCATTGTAATTACTAGACTCCACAAACCCTGAATCATGGTCTAAGCATACTCCGGGCTCAAAAGCGACAGCTTTGGTCTTAACCAGAAATTACTTGCTATGATTGAGAGAGCGAGAGGTGGCAGACGAGCAGACGGATCACTGATGTAAAGTATCAGCCTATAAACTGTCCTACTGCTGGGCAAAGGCATCCATCATAGAAATCAAGTCATCGCTACTATGATGGGATTAGGCCTAATCACCACGCTTGCCAAATGGGGATTGGTGATCACAAACCCGAGCTATGTTCGAAAAATTCGAAACATAATTTTCGCTCGACCCGGGAATCGAACCCAGGACCCCGAGATCACGATCCGGTACTTAAACCATTAGAACAGAAGAGCGTCAGGGATCACCTGATGGTAAGATAAGAAATCCGCACCATTAGTGGAGTGTGCCGTGTGGTCCCCGCCAGAGTAGAATAGGCCACCCTCACTCTTACCGAGATGTCGTAAAAGGCGATTAAGGTAAAGCTGCTGGCATGATCATCAGTACCCAGAGAAGGAAAACTCTGCATTTATATCTAAACCCTCGCCAACCCGTCTGCCAAGCGTGGTGAGTATGGAAATTACCCCTCATGTGATTGAGGGAGGCCCGTGCCCCAGCAGTGGGGACTTAAATGAGCTGACTATGAGTGGAGTCACAAGTGCGCTGCCACACATTAAAATCACCTTAACCGCTTTTTTTTTTGGTTTTGCAGGGAGAATGCCGCCGGCTCAAGAGATGAGCCGACTACCTTATGCATACCAGACTACCGGGGGGCGGCCGGGTTATGTGGGGCTCTCCTTCGGCGGGGGGCTTCTCCCAAAGAGACGCCAGGCAAAGGCATACCCACTAAACCCCCTGCGGTTCTCCCTCATCGCCCATGTTGGGGAATATCAACCCCATACATGATACAGCCGAAGCCTCCCTCCACGATATTCCCCGGGTGGATGTCGAGCTTATGGTCTCACGCTTGTTTTATATGAGGCCATGGTACTCTGGTCAAAGCCGCCGACTTCATGCCAAAGCATAACAAAACCTTAGGACTACTGGCAGTAATTGGACGAGAAATGCCTGGGATAAGGATTGCTACCGAGAATGTTACTTTACTGGGATAGCAAAACATATTGAATAAAGCGTTTTTGTTAATCACCAACAGAAAAGTTGTTAAAAGCACAAAGTGACAATGTTAGTTTAACTAACGTGACGAGGTCTAGATTTGGGTACAATTTTGTTATGGAGGGTAAATTTTAGCATTGCAACTGCATCAATTTTCCTTAGCTAGTAGGTATCACAATTTATACCATTCCTATATGGTTGAAGTTCCAGCCATCCACACTAAGCGCTACGCAAACTCTTTTCTGATGCGAACAGCCAAGGAGTGGAACTCGTTGCCCGCCGATGTATTTCCTGAACAATATAATCTGGGCTTCTTTAAGGCAAGAGTGAATAGGCTTCTTTGTCGTCATCATCATCCTCCTGCCCTTTTCCCAGGTTATCTGGGGTCGGCGCAGAATATTTTCCTTTTCCATATGTCCCTGTCATTCGTCATCGAATCATCCACCTCTTTTTCCATCATGTCATTCTTCACACAATCCATCCATCTCTTTTTCGGCCGTCCTCTGTTCCTCCACCCACTTACGCTTACTTAGGCTACTCTTTCGTATAATAATAATAAAAAAAAAACATTAAAATTGGTAACTTAGTTCCATGAAAAATGTAAAAAATCACAAAAACAACTTTGCTTTCTTAACTAAAAACCTTTGACGGCACCCCAGCATCAAAGTTTTTTTATTTTGCGATGGCAATATTTCATTGTGTTGGAATTTGAGGTCCAAAATGAAAAAAGTCCTATGTTCAGCAGTGGACACAGGCTGTTCAATTATTGAATGTTATTACAACGTTTTTGAATCTTCGAAACCCCTTTTGTACTGAATTTGTAAAATAAGAGGCTTATATTCCGTCGGCCTTAATGGGTTGACAAAGTAGTTTTACCTATTCATGAGGACTCGTCTCGTCTCTATTTGATCCTAAATAGTGATGTAATAGGTAACAAGCACGTCGATGGCGCTGCTAACTGGTGCCCAGGGCGATTTGACTGACCGGATGGCGCAATTGGTAGTGACCCTGCCTCTTACGCCAAAAGTCGTGGGTTCGATCCCCACCCTGGACAAACATTCGTGCGATGAACACTTGTGTTTGTTCAGTGTCTGTGTGTAATATATGTATTTAAGTATATATTTGTGTTCCTCTGTTGTCTGATATCTGTAACACAAGTGCTTAAGCTACTTAGTACGGCATCAGGTCAACATCTCATAAGATGTTGTGAGAATTATTATTATTATTTCACTTAGTATTTTTTTCTTTACTTACTCCGCTGGCTACCCAAATAGAGTTTTGGTCTCCAAAACAAGAGATCGCCACTTCGGTCAATCCTGCGCCACTTCTTGCCAGGTATTGACCAGGGGACCTATTTTTGACTTACTCATATGACTTCGAAATACGAAATTCCGCATTTTTTAATCATTCGTCTGCAACAAGTGACCTCCACCCTAAATATATAGTGATCTGTGACCCCACCTACTCGTTGGTCGAGTGACTTAAAGCGAGCGATAGAAGCAACGTCAAAATCGTTGTCAATAGCAACAAGCACAAACAAAATATTATAATTTCAAAACTTTGATTTGACTGTTTTTGACAGTTGACACAATGTGACATTCATAGTTATCTGTGACAAAAAAGCAAAGATTTTCATTTTCAGCCAATAATCTATGGTTTTTGCGTTCCGTTTGCATTGCGAAAGTTACCGGTTTTTGTAAATTCTGCATGGAAAGGTAAGAATGTCAATTTACCGTATTTTTTTTTATTTATGTTATAGGTAGGCAGACGAACAGACGGATCACCTGATGGTAATCAATTGCCGCCGCCCATGGACACCCGCGACACCAGTGGTGTCACACACAAGTGCGCTGCCAACCTTTAAACCCCCCTATTCCCCGGATTGGGCCTCCGGTACCCTCACTCACGCAGCGAAACACAGCACAGAGCTGCTTCACGCCGGTTTTCTGTGAGGCCGTGGTATCACTCCGGTCGAGCCGGCCCATTCATGCCGAAGCTAGGCTCTCCTACGGTAATACGTGGAAAAAACCGTATTATATTGGCAACATCGAAATCGAATGATTTCGATGTTAAGGAAAATCGGTTTCATGCGACTTAGAAGGTGAATGTGACTTAGAGGCTGTCATACGAGTAACTCAAAAATAGAGCTCCAGGAGCTCGCGCAGGTCAGTCTCGACGACGTCCTTCCAGCGATACCTAGGTCGGCCAACTGGGCGTCGGTTTCTTTAGTTTTTCTTTAGTATGGGAAAAATAGTGCAGCGGACTCGCCCATGAATGGTTCCATAGCAGCAAGCAAGATGTTATGGAAGGTAAATTGCGGTTTACAGTTTATAACGTATCGAAAAAAACTACTTGCTAGATCTAGTTCAAACCAATTTTCGTTGTTAGTTTTTATGGTAATGTATATGATATATTTTTTTAAAGTTTTATAATTCTTTTATTATAGAAGTTAGAGGGGGAGGGGATACATTTTACCACTTTGACAGCGTTTCTTGTACAAAGAATAAAGGTTAGAAAAAAATAAAATTAAACCTCAACATCATTTTTAAAGCCCAATACATAGCTTACCCTAGGTAAGGGTTTGATGAAAAAAAATATTAAAGTTTCAGTTCTAAGTATGGGGACCCCCCTAAAAATTTATTTTGCCTATTTTTGTGTGAAAATCGTAATGCGGCTAACAAAATACATATATTTACCAAGTTTCAGTATTATAGTTCTTATACCTTCGGAAATAAGTGGCTGTGACATACAGACGCACGGACAGACAGACAGACAGGCAGACAGACGGGCAGACAGACAGACATGTCAAATCTGTAAGGGTTCAATTTTTGCCATTTGGCTACGGAACCCTAAAAAGCAGATGTAGTTTTAAAAACAATAAAACAGATGGTTTGACGTTGTTTTGGTAAATTTAACTACACATTTTTACATCGTACGTACAGAAATTTAACCAGCAGAAGCCCAGAAAGTATTGAACATTTTGTTATAGCAAATAAAATGATTTTTGATATTTTATTAAATCGTCTCCCTGACTGATTCTCGAAGGAGGCCGTTCTACATAGCCGTAAGTGTTGGTTGATTTCCTCTAGATGGTGCTAGCACTGGCTATTCGCACTGTTACTCAATAGAAAGAGCTGCCACCTATTAACAGTTAGTACACATTCCCTATCATCATCATCATCATCAGCAACCCACACTCGTCCACTGCTGGACATAGATCTCCCCTAATACACTCCACTGCTCCCGATTTTCGGCCACTCTCATCCAGCCCACACCAGCCAGCATTCGAATGTCATCATCCCATCTTGTCGCAGGGCGTCCTACACTACGCTTACCGAGTCGCGGTCTCCACTCAAGGACTTTACGGCTCCAACGGCTGTCAGTTCTGCGGCTAATATGACCACCCCACTGCCACTTCAGTTTGCTAATTCGGTGGGCTATGTGGGTGACTCTGGTTTTCTGTCGGATTACATCATTTCTGATGCGGTCACATACCCTATATGAATAATATTTTAACGAACGATGCAAAAATAGCTTAAGTTTGTGATCACCAATCCGCATTAGGCAAGCGTGATGATTAAGCCTAATTCCATCATAATGCGACGACTAGATTTTATTAGCCCTGCAGTCGAACAATAAAAAGGCTGATACTTGCTTTTTTTGAGTAAAATAATAAAAGAACTGTGTATGCTGTATGATTCAGTAGTAATAGTTTTTATATATTAACTGCTAATAGTATTTGGTACCGATTTGTGCTATTACATAGGTTATAGTGACTGTCATCGAGTGAAATAGAGTTTTTTCTCATTTAACTTCAGCCATTGAAGTCTTGTCCGAATAATACAGGAAAAAGATCTACATCACCGTGGGAAAGCCACGCTTCGGCATGAATGGGTGGGCTCGACCAGGAGTGATACCACGGCCTCACAGAAAACCGGCGTGAAGCAGCACTGTGCTAGGTTTCTAAGAGGGAGTTTAAAGGGTGACAGCTCACGTGTGCACCCACTGGTGTCACGGGTGTCTATGGGCGGCGGCAATCGCTTACCATCAGGCAATTCGTCTGCTCGTCTGCCACCTATCATAAACTACATAAAATACAACAAATCACGCAAATCCTGGCTTAGTTAGCTGGGATTAACATACTCCAATTAACTGGTACAGCTTTTTGACCGAAGAGCGTGAGATTCTAAAGCCTGGGAACAATATGCACGTCGTTTAAGACCTCTAACCTGGCATTGTTGCACATATCTATGTTACTGAGCAATATAAGAATCTGCAGAATATGTAACAAAATGGACGAGATCATATTAACATCGTGGATAAATTGCATTTATTCATTAATGCCGGAGAGATGGACCCATGTTGTCACGAAATGGCAGCCTGTAGATGACCGTCGCCCAAGAGGCTGGCCGAAAAAGAGATGGCGTGACGACCTGGACCAATATTCCCGTAATTGGCAAACGCTGGCGATGAATAGGGAGTAGCGGAGGCTTTTAGGGGAGGCATTTGCCCAGCAGTGGGACCATTTGAGCCTAAAAAAGAAATGATAATAAAAAAAAATACAAACATAAGTCAAAGACAAAAGATTCTTTATTTGCATAGGCTTGTACATACCACTTACAAATCGTCATATATTAACATCTTTTGTAATTATTTATAATTATAGTAATGATTTACATGTTGTAACATCATCAACATCATCATCAGCCTTTCGCAGTCCACTGTTGGACGTAGGCCTCTCCAATTGATCCAGTGATCTATCCATGGCTTCTCGCATCCAGCTCTTGCCAGCCATCCTGCGCAGATCGTCCCTCCACCTAGCCAGAGGGCGCCCTACGTTACGTTTGCCAAGACGCGGTCTCCACTCTAGAACATACATATGTTGTTACATATATATATGCCAATACATAAAATATACTATGAAATAAATAAACATGCGATTCTACCACCGGCTTGGAAAGTTGTTTCTGGTCGAGAAGATCTGGCAAGGATCAAGGATGAAAAAATCTCACAAGGATTATTTTATCACTGTCTAGGATAAAAATCAAAGCAACGACCCATGTTGTGATGATATATGAAATTGCTGTGCCCTTGCAGGGTAATGTGAGATCCTTGTATACTTGTAAAACCTTTTTGTAAACCACATTATGCAATAAATGATTATGTTTACATTTAAGATGATAATGATGATAATTACCAAATTAATGCTGCTGCAGAATTTCTTTCCTCATGATGTATTCCTCGCCCCGCAGAACTACTGTTAGAAACCCGGATCAAGGACATACCTACACATGTGATTATGATTACATTTAAGATGAAAATGATGGTAATTACCAAATTAATGCTGCACAGTGGTCCACAGACATACTATCTTTTTGGATAAATATCATCAAAACTGGTCGAAACGTGAGGATTTCCTTCGTAGTGATGTTTTCCTCGCCCCGCAGAACTACTGTTAGAAACCCGGATCAAGGACATACCTACATATGTGATTATGATTACATTTAAGATGAAAATGATGGTAATTACCAAGTTAATGCTGCAGAGTGGTCCACCGACATACTATCTTTTTGGATAAATATCATCAAAACTGGTCGAAACGTGAGGATTTCTTTCGTCATGATATTTTCCTCGCCCCGCAGAACTACTGTTAGAAACACGGATCTAGGACATGTGTAGGTAGGTATCTAAATTGGATGGCACTTAGAACAATCTAGAGAAATTGAACGCCCCGGTTGTGGAATGAGCTCCCTTCAGAGAATTTCCCGAGGGAGTACAGTATAAGGTTCTTAAAAAAAGTGAGTTAAGGTTTTTAAAGGGTCGGCAATACGTTTGCAAGTACTTTAAAGTTGCAGGTGTCCATCCGCTGCTACAACTGTCAGGCGATCCGCACGCTTGTTTGTCACCGACATGGTATAAAAAATTGGCTGCCTCGGTGGCACAATGGTTAGTGGTATCGCATTTTAAATCGACGGTTTGCACCTGGGAGTCCCGGGTTCGATCCCCGGGTCGGGCCAAATTTTGTACCTGAGTTTTCTGTTAAGAAATTCTCAGTGTTAAGCCCGGAGTATGGAAAGTTGGCGGTCTTGTACCCCCGTGCCTCGGAAAGCACGTTAAGGCGTTGGTCCTACGCCTGATCCCTCTTCGGTCGTGTCACACTAGTGTCCCAGCGAAATAAGAGGGTACGGGAATAGAGAGTGCACTTGTGTCTGCGCAAATACTTGTGCACTATAATATGTCCTGCGTCGATGGCTGATCGCTGAGATTGGCCGCGATGACCTGAAATATCGGTTTGGAGGACATTATTATTATAAAAAAATTACTGCCATTGTGGTGCAGTGGTTAGTGAGTCGCACTAAAAGCGACGGCTGCGCAAGAGGTCCCGGGTTCGGAAAAAATTATACCTAAGTTTTCGGTACGAAATTCTTAGTGTCAGCCTGGAGTCTGGAAGTTGGCGGTCTTGTACCCCCGTGCCTCGAAAAGCACCTTAAGCCGTTGGTCCTGCGGCCGATCCCTCTCCGGTCGTGTCACACTTGTGTCCTATCGGAATAGAAGGGCAAGGGAAAAGAGAGTGCACTTGTGTTTGCGCACACATTTAGCACTATAATATATCCTGCGTTAGTGGCTAATAGTAGGAGATTGGCCGCCTTAGCCGAAATCGGTTGGAGGATATAATAATAATAATACAATGGACAACATCACATACATTGATCCGACTCCGAGATAGGTAGCTCAAGCACCTGTGTTACGGATATCAGAATCAGCAGTGGGATTACAAATATATACATGTAATACTTTTATTTTGTAAATACATACTTATAATATATAGAAAACACCCAGACCAATACAAACAGACATGTTCATGCACACAAATGTGTGTACAGTGGATATTATTATTATTATTAAAAAAAACTTAAGTGAAATTGAACTTAAACGAATTTTAAACTCGAGTGAAAAAGAATTGCAGTCACATCACTATCATAAGCCCCATTCTATAAATGGGTCCGAAACTTATTAGTTACAAAGTTATCAGCGATTCTGCAAACCTTCGACCTTGCATTTGCACGTCCCTTTTGTTGGTGACGACATAGGATGATATTTTATTTAAGGACACAAAAGGCAGAGTAATCTTTTCAATGGTTTCAGCGTTTGACATTTGTGAACAAGCTGTCACTTTGACCGTAGGAGATAGGCTCTCCTACGGTCAAAGTGACAGCTTGTGGGAAGGCTCGACCGGAGTGACACCACGGCCTCACAGAAAACCGGCGTGAAGCAGCACTGTGCTGTGCTTCGTTCCGTAAGTGAGAGTACTGGAGGACCAATCCGGGGGAGAGGGGAGTTTAAAGGTTGGCAGCGCACTAGTGACTCCACTGGTGTCGCGGGTGTCCATGTGCGGCGGCAATCAATTACCATCAGGTGATCCGTCTGCTCATCTGCCACCTATCACATAAAAATAAAACACTTAAGTGTGTACCACAAAAAAGTGTTTTTTATCCCACACGCACACTAGCGCCATCAATATATTTAATTTTTTAACTGTTAAACTGGATATACGTGTTCTACCAACCATTCTGAACAACATTTGTTCAACGACTTTTCAAAATTCATAAAAAAATTTTTCGACTCCCCATACAAAAGGACCAAGTCACGTGACCTACTTTGTATGAAAAGGTGAAATTTTTTCATGCGAATTTCCAAAAGCGATAGAACAAATGTTGTTCATAATGGTTAGTAGAACACGTGGTTAAAGGGATATAAATGTTTACAGATACACCCTGTATTTATAACAAATGCGGACCGTTATAGACTCGGAAAACATGTGTAATATTTATTGAATAACCATACACAATTCTTTGTTCTGTTTTTGTACTCAAAACTTTAATTAACGCCAAAAGAGGCCGTTTTTGGCGTTAAACAAAGTTTCGAGTACAAAAACAGACCTAAAAGTAGTGTACAATGATTAAATAAATAGTATACGGATTTGCCAATTTTGAGACTGTCCACGATTGGTAAGAATAGATCCAGTTTAGCTAAATAATTAAATTAATTGGTGGCGCCAGTGTGCGCCTTCGCCTTCGTCCTAAGAACATGAACTAAGTACAAAGTACAAAGGAGTTGTTACAACCGCCACTGCGAAGCTCAAAGTTCAAAGCGCCTCTCCTCAGTTCGCCTCCTGTTAGTAAAGAAACAATGCATTTGCAGGGTTGCTTGCGACAAAAGACGCTTTAAATTAGTCACGAGGGTACGAATTTATACTACGACGAATTTATATCAGTTACTTACAGGGTATTTCTACTATTGTATACTACTATTATTCTGACTGCCTCGGTGGCGCTGTGGTTAGTGGGTCGCACTTTAAAGCGACGGCTGCGCAAGAGGTTCCGGGTTCGATCCCCGGGTCGGGCCAAAAATTGTACCTAAGTTTTCGGTAAGAACTTCTTCTTCTTCTTCTTCTTAGTGGCAGCCCGGAGTCTGGAAGTTGGCGGTCTTGTACCCCCGTGCCTCGGAAAGCACGTTAAGCTGTTGGTCCTGCGCCTGATCCCTCTTCGGTCGTGTCACAGTAGTGTCCCATCGGAATATGAGGGTAAGGGAATAGACAGTGTACTTGTGTTTGCGCACACACATGAGCACTATAATATATCCTGCGTACGTGGCTGATCGTTGAGATTGGCCGCCGTAGCCGTAATCGGTTGGGAATTATTATTATTATTTCTACTATTCTAATTCTAATTAATAACAATTCTAATAATTCTCACAACATCTCATACATTGACCTGATTCCGTACTAAGTAGCTTAATCACTTATGTTACAGATGTCAGACAACAGAGGAACACAAATATATACTTAAATACATATATTACACACAGACTGAACAAATACAAGTGTTCATCGCACGAATGTTTGTCCAGGGTGGGGATCGAACCCACGACCGTTGGCGTAAGAGGCATGGTCACTACCAATTGCACTATTTGCCTGGTAAATAAATAATAAATAAATAAATATTTCACAACATCACATTATATTGATCTGGCTCCGAGATAGGTAGCCCAAGCACCTGTATTACGGATATCAGAACCAACAGTGGGATTACAAATATATACATATAATACTTTTCTTTTGTAAATACATACTTATAATACACAGAAAACACCCAGACCAATACAAACACAAATTTTTATGCATACAAATATTTGTACTGTGCTGGGATCGAACCCGCAACCCTTGGACCAAAGGCAGCGTTCACTATCACTGTTCCAAAAGGGTCGTCATTGGGTTGGTAAATCCAACTTCCAGAAAGAGGTCGATCGACGACTCCATCTCGGCTGGGCAGCGTTCGTGAAGCTACGCAGCATATTTTTTTCCCATCTACCGCAGTGTCTCAAGACGAATGTCTTCAACTCGTGTGCGCTGCCAGTGATGACATACGGAACCGAAACGTAACCGCTTGCAATATGCCGATTAAGGAGCCTCAAAGTCACCCAGAGAGCAATGATACCGTGGGAGAGCCACGCTTCGGCATGAATGGGCCGGCTCGACCGGCGTGATACCACGGCCTCACAGAAAACCGGCGTTAAGCAGCACTGTGCTGTGTATCGCTGCGTGAGTGAGGGTACCGGAGGCCCAATCCCTGGGAATGGGGGTTTAAAGGTTGGCAGCTCACTTGTGACTCCTCTGGCGTTGCGGGTGTCCATGGGCGGCGGTAATCATTTACCATCAGGTGATCCGTCTGCTCGTCTGCCATTATGACATGGGAGAGCCTATGTCGTGGGAGAGCCACTCTTCGGCATGAATGGGCTGGCTCGACCGGAGTGATACTACGGCCTCACGGAACACCAGCGTGAAGCAGCACTGGGCTGTGTTTCGCTGCGTGAGTGAGGGTACCGGAGGATCAATCCGGGGGAAAAGGGGTTTAAAAGGTGACGCTTAAAACTTGTGACTCCACTGGGCGGCGGCTATTGCTTACCATCTGGTGAACTGCCACCTATCACATAAAAAAACCATTGTGTCAAACCATTATATACGCGATGGAATAGCGATAGAAATGTTGTATCAAGATTATGAAGTAGTTACGTTTCATAATATTGGTATATACTCGTACCAGCTTGTAAACGACGAGAAGGGAAAATATTAAATTGTGCGAAATAACAAAGTTAATGGTACGACACTTCATTGGTTCTGAGGCAGCCGTTTAACCACGAGTAATGGACCAAAATCTACTTTAATAGCTGGCTTAATATAAAAACAGTACACGACATAATTTAGACTGTGCCGTTTCAATCTAGGCTAAGCCATGTGATACTGATGTCTGATTTTATAATGTTTTGACTTATATTGACAGAAGTGGTCATTGCTTTTTTGTTTCGTTGTCGTCGTAAAAAATCTTGCTTGGAAATTTGGTTTGTATTTTTTATTTATTTATTTTAATATATTCTTTCACTATTTTTATGCGCGTTTTCTTTCGTCTGCCACATTTTTGGTCCCTCGAGTACAGACTCCTTGGGTCTAATTTAGATTTTTATGATATTTTTACTTATATTGACAGAAGTGGTCATTGCTTTTTTGTTTCGTTGTCGTCGTAAAAAATATTGCTTGGAAATTTGGTTTGTATTTTTTATTTATTTATTTTAATATATTATTTCACTATTTTTATGCGCGTTTCTTTCGTCTGACACATTTTTGGTCCCTCGAGTACAGACTCCTTGGGTCTAATTTAGTTTTTGTTATGATATTTTTACTTATATTGACAGAAGTTGTCATTGCTTTTTTGTTTCGTTGTCGTCGTAAAAATCTTGCTTGGAAATTTGATTTGTATTTTTTATTTATTTATTTTAATATATTCTTTCACTATTTTTATGCGCGTTTTCTTTCGTCTGCCACATTTTTGGTCCCTCGAGTACAGACTCCTTGGGTCTAATTTAGATTTTTATGATATTTTTACTTATATTGACAGAAATTGTCATTGCTTTTTTATTTTGTTGTCGTCGTAAAAATCTTGCTTGGAAATTTGGTTTGTATTTTTATTTATTTATTTTAATATATTCTTCTACTATTCTTATTTTCTTTCGTCTGCCACAGGCTGGTTCGATTGGAGTAAGACCACGGTTTACAGAAAACCGGCGTGCAGCAGCACCTACCTGGATTCTGCAACGCACAATGAGTAAAGTTTTGTGCACTCGAATAATTTACTTTTAAATTATATCGTAGATTCTAAACAGGTTATTTCAAATATTCAATTTGAGAATTTGACGTCAATTTGTTTCCAATTCATAAGTCAATTCGACCTTTTCGCTATTCAATCGACACATAGGACAATATGAGACAGTGACCCTTTAGAGCATTAACTTGAAGTGTCTACTGTCTAGGGATATTCGAAAGCTGTTTAAAAAATAACATTGATCGTTGTATTCGAGGACTTTCTTATTTCATTTAAGATTTTTAGAAAAGAGTCATGTTATAAAGCCTTGTGATTTCTTTTCGGTCGTATCCCTCAATGCTGAGGATCGTGACTCTTCCCGACTGTATCAAGAAGGTATCTACATTCAGCCATTCCAAATTGTTTAGTTATCTTTTCTGACCATCGCTGGGGACAATGACCTCCAGGGCTTCTCCCGTCCACTTTCCTTCAAACAAGAGACGCACCAAATTATTGCCATTTCTTCTGACAATGTGCGTAAAATATTGCATGTTACGGTGCAAATCAGTGAACGCAAACGTTTACTGTTGCAAATAGATCTTAGAAAAACGCTGTCCAGAAAAATAAGGTACGAAAGTCTAAGACCGCCAGCTTCCAGACTCTACACTGTAACAAATGCGACTTGTCGCTAGTCTCTTGCGACTTGTCGCAAGTTCCAGGCGGCTTGTCGAAAGTCTTAAACGACTCCTCACTGTTCCGTTCCGAAATTTGAACAGTAAAGCGATTAATCGCATTAGGCTGCGTTTCCACAGAAGTGGAGCTGCGCGGAGTTGAGCGGAGACCTATAAAAATTTACCAATCACATTGCTCAAAATACACATATCATCTATTTTGAGCAATGTCATTGCTAATTTTTTTTAAGTCTTCGCTCAACTCCGCGCATCTCCACTTCTGTGGAAACGCAGTCTTATGCGATTAATCGCTTTACTGTTCAAATTTCGGAACGGAAAAACTTACGCCCAACCCAAATGTAAACGAGTGTACCATATGTACATTACATATGAGTATAACCAATGGCAAGTTACAACGATATTGAGCTGACCTCGCATGATAGGGGCCTCGCCCTTGATCCCTGTAACTGTCCAGGGGAATCGCTTGGCATTGGCGGAAAGTAATCGGAATCACTGACATATGTACATAATGTTAGGGGAAAAATCACTATCATACATTCTTATCGATGATACAACGCCGTGACATTTAAGGCAGTTAGTACAAAAATAGTGGGTCGATCAATTTGTTTGTTCGAATGAGGGACGCCACCGTAACTGTAATAAACGCAAAGCTCCTGACAGATGTCTGCTACCTATCACATGTGGGATAACATAACCGTGGGAGAGCCACGCTTCGGCATGAATGGGCCGGCTCGACCGGAGTGATACCACGGCCTCACAGAAAACCGGCGTGAAGCAGCACTGTGCTGTGTTTCGCTGCGTGAGTGAAGTTACCGAATCCAGGAGAAAGGGGGTTTTAAAGGTTGGCAGCGCACTTGTGTCTCCACTGGTGTCGCGGGTGTCCATGGGCGGCGGCAATCGCTTTCCATCAGGTGCTCCTCAGTCACCTGTAATAGGTGGCTGAGGAGCACAAAACATAAAAAACATAATAAAAAGAAAAAAAGACGGTACAGTATTTCAGTCATTAATAATGAATAATTCATTGGGAGTTAAGTTGTTCAAAATAAGGATGTAACTGTTATACTCTAGTCATACGCGCTATATTTAGTAATTTCGTTTTAAGAATGAGCAAATGTGAAGCTCTAAACCAAAATGTAACTAACATAATAAATAAAAATAAACCAAAAAAAGGCACGGACCAAGGGTCTGTGGAATAATAATTTATTAAAAAAAAGTCAGACGCAAACTCAAAGACTTTTGGAAGTCGCTGTGATATTTAATTTATAATTACTCAAAATGTTCCGCTCCCTACACTTCTTTCCTACTTAATAACTAAGTGCATTTAAGAGACAGCACAGTAGCAAAATGTCCTTATCATGTTTTGGTTAGCATGTTGCTTTATCGTATGCGAAAACATAATGCTTTTTGAACGCTTCGGTATGAAAGAGCCGGTTGGACCGGAAAGATACCACGGCATCACAGAAATTGGCGTGAAGCAGCGTCTATGCTGTGTTTCGATTCTATCGATTGAGGGAGAGTGCCGAAGGTCCTATCCGGGGAAAAGGGAGGGGGGGTTATAGGTTGGCAGTGCACGTGACTCCTATGGTGTTATGGGTGTCCATGGGAGGCGGCAATCGCTTAACAAAATTTGCTCGCCTGCCACCTATCACTAAGAAAAAAATATATTTTTTGTTACAAAAAACAGGCTTGTTACCCTTTTTTTTCTTTAACGGGCTTATATGATAAATTACTAATCTATGTAACTAGAACTGGAAAAGCTACTGGTCTCTCAAATACCTAATGAAAGGCGATGTACCGATTTCACTGAAAAGAAAAGTCATGGATATGTGCATCCTTCTCGTCCTCACTTATGGTGCTCAAACTTCATTCTATTTTGTGTTGCATTAGACTGTATGACTTGGTATGAGGATAATAAACCATTGTAAAAAAGTTGGCGATTAAAAAGAGTAACTGGCGAGTTTCTTGCCGGTTCTTCTCGACCAGAAACAACTTTCCGAGCCGGTGGTAGAATCGCTTTATGTTTATTTATTTCTTTAGTATATTTTATGTATCAACATATATATGTATTAACATGTAAATTATTACATAAGTACTTATAAATAGTTTTAAATCATTCAAATGTATGACGATTTGTAAGTGCTGTGTACAAGCCTATGCAAATAAAGAATTATTTGATTTTGATTTTGATTTTGGTCTTTGACCGATCAGCAGAGGTCCACACTGTCTGTCATGGCGATGGAGCGTAGTTTGCTAGGAGTAAAGTTAACAGACCGCATTCGAAACACTACTCTGCGCCACAGAACTCGAATATTACGAAAAGCAGCTCAGCTAAAATGGGATTAAGCTAAGGACGTCTGCCGCATGCCGGATATTTTTTGTGCAAGTCACCACAGAATGGATGCCCGAAAATAAAAAGATGGAGGAACGAATTTGATGCCCACCCAAAGGATTGGATGACTGTAGCTCGTGACCGAAAACGTTGGAAGGTGGATAGGGAGGCCTTTGCCCTGCGGCGGGACAGTACGGGCTAACAACAATATTTATAACAGTGAGGTCCGTGTCCTAGGAAGTTTTACCCGCCTTTTTTAAAGTTGGATGAAGACTCGAATTCTAAGATAGCATAATAATAATATAGAACTAGGGTTGTGCCGCTCAATTGAAGCTGGATAGTACAATTTAACTTTAAGTTTGCCAAACTTTCTCGGAGCTGAACTATTTCGTTTTCTAGCTGTTCCTAGTTGTGTTAACCCTATTCTGCTCACATTCACGAAACTTCCCGAACATACCTTGAGAGTCTCGATTGCTCTTTTAATCGGACGCTCCAACTCCTCTTAATTAAAAATAACTCAATAAAAGTTCCTACCGTGCTCCGCCATTATGGACTATTTAAAAGTTAGGCGGCCTTAAGGGAGGTCATTAAGTAATTTGTCAGTCAAATTTTGAAATGTTATCTTTAAGGCATTTTTAACGGCTTCGTTAAAGTGTCGTTTTAAATGGTGTAGTTAAGAACGAATAACTTATTAAAAGCAGTATTACATTTTTGAAACCGGTTTCAAAATCAAAGCGAAGAAAGTCAAGTAAAGTATCAGCGTATACTCGTAAACTATCCCATTGCAGGGCAAAGGCCTCCATCATAAAATTCAAATCATCGCTACTATGATGGGATTAGGTTTAAGCTCCACGTTTGCCTAACGCGGTTTGGTGATCACAAACCCAAGGTATGTTCAAAAATCTCGAAATATACTGTTTGCTCGACCCGAGAATCGAACCCAGGACCGGTACTTAAACGATTAGATTAACAGGGTGGCTAAGTCAAGAGTAAATGTGAAATAGTCTTCCTGTGAAAAGACCATGATTTGGGATTTGAGTAGGTAGCCTGATACAAGTAATTAGAAACAATGAAGAGACTGTCTGACCTTCGTAACCCTATAACAGGGGAACCAGACCAATAATTGGTACACGTTTCAGAAACTATCCGAATAGTGCAGGTTTTCTTACGATGTTTTTCTAATGCCTAATCTCAACGATCAGCCAAGTACGCAGGATATATTAAAGTGCTCAAGTATGTGCGCAAACATAAGTGCATGCTCTTTTCCTTTTCACTCATATTCTACTGGGACACTAGTTTGAAACTACCGGAAAAGATCGGGATCAGGACCAACGGCTTGACGTCCTTTGAGGCACCGTCCCTTGAGGCGGCTGACACTAAACATTTCTTATCAAAAACTTATCTACAAATTTTTGGCTGGACCCGGGGATAGAACCTCTAGCGCAGCCGTCGCTTTTAAGGGCGACTTATTAACCATTGCGCCACCAAGGCAGTAAAGGCAGCCTAATTTTTTTTTATGTTAGGTGGCAGACAAGCAGACGGTTCACCTGATGGTAAGCAATTGGCATCGCCCATGAACGCACACCAATGGAGTCACAAGTGCGCTGCCAACCTTTTCCAAACGCCGGATTGGGCCACCGGTACCCTCACTCAAGCAGCGAAACACAGCACAGTGCTTCTTCACGCCATTTTTCTGTAAGGCCGTGGTATCACTCCGATCGAGCCGGCCCATTCGTGCCGAAGCGTGGCTTTCCCACGGTATAACAGTGTCTCCCACGGTGCCTACCACAGGTGCCTCTGCTATAAGCAGTTAACATAAAATCTCTGTATCCCAGCGCATCCCTCGCCATCGTCCCATAAATGTCCCGTAATGCCGACTCCGGCTGTTCAAACGAAACACTAGTTTTTTTTCTAATCAAACCGATATGAATGTGCCGGCGAATTGGCTGACATCCAAATTGCAAGTGCTTATCTACGTAACAACATGGCCGGTATCAATGGATCTGCCGTTCTCGATTGTGAATTTAAAATGTATTGCTAATGGTGAACGTTTAGGTCGGGAATCGCATGACAATAACTGGGTGGATTGCAAAACATTAACTTAGAAATATAGACTGCTGAAATATTAATTCTCTCTTTTGGCATTTCACTAGTCGGGTATTTAATAAAGCTTAGTGCCTTCGTGCGTGGAGTCCCATCGAAATATGAGAGTAAGGGAGTATATAGTGTACATATGTTTGATACACTATAATACCTATAACCTACCGTCATCGCATCCGTTGGAGGATTCCTATTATAGCTTAGAGAGATTATTTAAAATGAGGCGACTGTGCCGTCTGGCCTTGATAAACCAAACCAACCCAATCATGGTTACACTTTTTTTTTTATAGAAAGGCCAATCAAGATGACCTCACTTCGCCTGATGGTAACCGGCCGTGAAATCCAAATATGAGGCTGACAGGCACAAAAGAACTAACAAAGTACCCATTGAATCTGCCATCCTCACCCTGATGGCCTGCTGAGATGCCTGTTTCAGAAACTATTTTTTTTTAATAATGGCAGACAAACGAGCAGACGGCTCACCTGGTGGTAAGTGAATTACCGCCGCCCATGGACATCTGCGACACACGGGGCATCACACATGCTTTGCCGGCTCTTAAGGGAGGAATAAGCTCTTTTCTTGAAGATCACCAGGTCGTATCTGTTCGGAAACACCATCGTTGGTAGCTGATTCCATAGTTTTACTACGCGCGGTAGGAAGCGGGCGAGGCGCCGGGACCAGGGGTGCCAAGAATCCCCGGGTGGTGAATTTAAATCTACGACGCGATCTTATTCACTGAGCTACAATCGCTCACGACTTTATAATATCTATGAATGTATACCTACATTTATATATAATAATATATAAAATTGAAAATTTAAAAAACCCCCGACACAACTAAAGCTCTTTCATTTGATACCTATATTGAGGCAGTTGGAACAAAAAATAGGTTATTCGTCATTTTCTGACGGCGGCTATCTTGGATTTAAAATTTTTCACAATATATTCTGCTACTCAAGCCCTTTTATATGATACCCATATTGTGGGAGTTGTGTTAAAACATAAAATCCAAATCTTTGTGACGGCGGCCATCCTGGATTGATTTTTATCCAACATAGCTAAGAACACTCCCTACTTATTCATCTTTCTAACAAAAAAACAAAATCAAAATCGATTCATTTGTTCGGGAGCTACGATGTCGTAGACAGACACACACACACACACAGACACGTCAAACTTATAACACTCCATCGTTTTTGCGTCGGGGGTTAAAAACGGAGGCGCCTGGGAGTTACTTTTCAACGAGTTCTTTGAAAAACAACGAAATAATGCAACAATTGTTTACTCGAGCTTAAACATTCAAAGCATAATAACGACCGGAAGAAAATAATTTCGGCGAAATGAAAAATTATTCTCCCAGTAATTAAATTTGTTGACGCCGGCACACGAGGAAATTTTATACAAGTAGCAAAAACATACCAGATTTTTTTTACTGAGATCCATCTAAATTATACTAAAAATACAGAGGAAAAGTTAATACAGCTTAGACAAATTGTTGCGGTATTATCATATTTAGGGGAGCACACCTAAAAAAATATTACTTACTGTGAGGATGATGGACTTTCATTAGACGACCCACTTGTTTGTATGAATCCCTTTGCCCTCAATAACTCTTTTTCCAGGAATGCGTTGAACGCATGGAATATTATTTTTACTGTCTCCCAATGCATCGCGATTGTATCACTGCTTTTAGAGATATAAGTAAGTAAGTAAAGTGTGTGACCACAAGTATAACATAGTATATAAATGTGTAGGTGTTAGTTACAGCTGTATTGATGCTGTATCGCGTTTTTATCTTCTTTATTTTTCCCCAAAACTTAGACACTAAAAAGCAAGCAGACAAAAAAAATTTCTACAAAAAAAAACCGCCTTAAAAACGTTAAAATGTGGTCTTTTTCTCGAAGAGTAAAATAATATTTTTAACACTTCATATAACATTTTATAACACTATACTAGAAAAAATGGTGTTATTGAAGTCGGCGTCTAATCCCTGTTGAATATTTGAATGTATTACAAGATCTAGTCAAACAGTTGCAATATAAAAAGGCGCTAAAGTTTTTCTCTGTCTGGTTATACAATCGTTATCTATCAATCTTCTTTCTTTATTTACATTATTTCATCATCATCTTCATTCCAGCCAATATACGTCCGCTGCTGGACATAGGCTTCCCTCAATGATGCACATAGATCGATCTTTTGCCGCCTGCAAGGGATTTCTACGACCTTCAGCAGATCGTCGGTCCACCTTGTTGGGCTTATTTACAAAGAGGTTTTGTGATAGGTCACAGACGAGCAAATGGATCACCTATTGGTAAGCAATTGCCGCCGCCCATCGACACCCGCGACACCAGTGGAGTCACAAGTGCGCTTTCAACCTTTTAACCCCCCTTTCCCAGGATTGGGTCTCCGGTACCCTCACTCACGCAGCGAAACAGCACAGTGCTGCTTCACGCCGGTCTTCTGTGAGGCCGTGTTATCACTCCGGTCAAGCCGGCCCTCTCATGCCGAAGCGTGGCTTTCCCACGATTAAAAACGAGGTAATTTCTATAGGCAACCATTAAGCAGAATGAAACACTTGCGTGATATAATCGATACCCAGCTCCATCTATGGGTTGGTTTGGAACTTATTGCAAAATTAGGTCCGAAACGAATGGCCACTTTCTAATATACATTTGGACGTTCAAACACAGGATACACTTGAATCGGACTATCAATTTGTACTTAGTACTTTTTCTTTCTTAGTCGGTCCCTCAAGTCACGCTGCCTACTTGTCAAATTTGTCAGCGACCAATTGTCGCTAGTTGTCACGATCTTGCGCAGCCTCACGGAACGACATGTCTATTGACTCAATGAGAGTGTCTACGGCACGTGGTCTCTTGCCTGTTCTTTTCCCGGTTAGGATCTTCTACACAATCCGGTGGCTTCCGCACTATTTGTCATAGTATCGACATCTCAAACGACAACTATGTCGTTTGAGAATTATAGTTGGGAGGCGTTCTTTGATTCCTAATTATTCTAGGATCGAATCATTTAATGCGGAGTTCTTAGAACAGATTTGCTTTATTTTCACAGTAAAATGCCGAGATGTAACATTGATTCTAGCGCTGTTACGAATGAATAAAATATTAATGTCGCGATTCTGTCATTAAAACGATTGCATCATTCAAAACAACATCTTCAGTTCCCTAATACAGTTACCTAACTTACAAGCTTACTAGTGAGGCGCTCAAGTTAGAAGCGAACTATTAATCGATACACCACAGTCTACTCGATACCGAAACAAGAGAGCCACTCGATTTACGTAAACCGGCTTCGGAGCTAAGTGCGAAATCTGCCGTTACTAGGTCAAGTTGTAGCTCGCTATGTCTGTCTATGTAGTTCAGTTGGCACTGTGACTTTAGATCACGTGATCTACTTTGTGACTTTTTGAATACCCGCGAAACTTCTCAAGGCATAATTACGAAAACATTTTTTTTTTATTTCAAGAGGCTGGCTATGCAGGTCATATTCAGACCAGTATTACTGCGACCAGTTTGATCTATTCTGATCGTCACTGTGCTACTTTCAGTCGCAAACGCTACACTTTTCAGAAAGTATTAGTTTTTGGGACTGAGATCCCTAGCTTCTTTGTTACTCAAAAAGTACTTTCCTAGGTGTACGTTTGCGCATCAGTGGTCCGCATTCAGTGATTATGGGTATAGGGGTTTCATCAGCTTCGTTTTTGATATTAAAAAGCAGTCGACGACACAATTAATGCGCGACGCGATTTGGAAATTGTCAAAAGTGACAGACGTCATAAACAAATGTCAGTCCCTCCATGATGGTTTTTGCTGTTAAGTATTGCTATATTCTTTGTGATCTTTTTATTTGTACCAGATAATGAAGTAATTTTAAAGGAATTGGACGGTTACAAAGTATATAAGGTATATTTGTCTTTTTTTTACCAACTGTACAAGGTCCTCGCCCAGGGGCCATACATTCTGGGACAAAACCTTGGTTTTTAGTACTGAATGTATCGATTGGTGGAATAAAATAGGCACTTTCCCATATCTTAAACTTTTTTACTGATTGTATCTTAGATATTCGGTACAAAGGATACCTTTCACGACATACGAGTTTAAGGCCTATGGTGTCTTAGAGAAATATTATCGTTAGTAAATTGACTGTATCGAATTGGTAAAATACAAAAGTCAACTTTTTTATTTTTTTTCGGTTCGGTTCCCGTCACAGATTTAATATGTGGTTTCCGTGCAATACAAGCACAATAAACAAATGGTTGAATGCAGTTTAATAAAAAAATAAAAATGAAGTGAAGTTTTCTTAAGTAAAAACTGCCAACTTAAGAATTAAGGTACTTTCCTTTCATGACATATATACATATATTTTTTCATTTATTTTGGCAACATACAGTCATATATATAAACATTTGGTAAATAAATATTAATTATGAAAATAGACCTAATAGTGCCTATAAATAACATGCTAATTATACATACATATTTTTTACATAATCGGACATGATAAAGTTAGTGTGTACAATAAAGTAAAGTAAACTAAAAATATTCAAAATTTCAGTGAACAAGAATAATAAAAAGCCAAACATTGAAATTTTATTTTACTTAGGTAATTCCTGTTTTACCAATAATAGATTATTTTGCTTAAATGTGTTTAATGAAATATGAAAAAAATCGATGTCAGTAAATTCCTTATTGTATGCGTTGGTGGATCGACAGAAGAATGAATTACGAGTGTATTTTTTTTGTAACAAACAGAGGTAAAATACGAGAGAAGCGCACCGGCAGACGGGTTGGACCTGAAAAGTATAAGCAACTGAGAAGTTCTGGTGAATCAATTATCGAGTTTAGTATCTTGAAGAGATAGGTCATATCAAACATTTAACGCCTGTTTGAAAGAGTTAATAATTTGTATCTGCTTAGTGACATTTTGTAGACATTGTTACGATAATTAAGTGACATATAGTCGTCAAACGCCCTGTATATATATGTACAATGGACAACATTTCATATTTTTAACATGTCCATATTGTTTTTTTTATATGAAAATAGACATAAAATGAACAGTCCTTTATTTTTTCTTTTTTCAAAATTTTGCCATTTTCATACATAAAATAATTATTGAAATTCTTTATATTTTAAATAGACGTAAGCGCCAAATGACGTCATCGGACGGCTAAATACAGCGATATTCCTTTGCTTATCATTGCTTTAATTAAAAAAAGGTACTACTGCCGAAGGTAAGGAATATTGAGGATACCTACCAGTGTCAACATTGTCATCGTCATTCCTTCATTCAACGTTGACAAGTTGTCTTTTTTTGACAGTTGCATGTCATGGGTTTGGCATTTCGTAAATTTAAAACTATAATGTGCTAAGCAAAGAAGTAATTTACATTCTGCCGTCCGATGACGTCATCTTACGTTTTTTATAGTTTTTAATTTTTTTCTCAGTAAATAAGTAATATAAAAAATAAATAAATATAAATTCGAGAAGCGGAAAAGTAAATAAAGAAATGTTATTTTTTGCTCAGCAATTTTGAAACGTTGTCCATTGCTACTACTATGATTTTTTTTTCAGGTTTGATTCCCGTGCAATACAAGCACAATCAAAATATACCTTGGATGCAGTTATTTAAACATTGTTTTTTGAATATTGTTTTTTCTTTGGTTCTATTGTAACTATTTTCTTTGTTCTGTCTTACTTCCTTTTGGATGTATGTGTCCACATACGTCGCCCAAGGCTCCGCCTGAAAACCAGCGCTGCAGCGGCTTCGTCCACTGCAGCAAATGTCAGCATTTTTGGCTACAGAATTTGTTCTATTTGTGTATTTATGTCACTCGTGTTCAAATTTGTATTCTGTGGCCAATAAAGAAATCTTTATCTTTATTTTCTTTTAAAAATTAACTGAAGTTTCTTTTAAGTATAAAATGCTAACTTAAGGATTTAAAGTACTTTCCTTTCATGTTCCATAGTCGTGGGATACCCTGTATATCTAGAATCGCGACTATTATGAAATTTGTTCCGGTTTGATTCCCGTGCAATACAAGCAAAATCCAAATAAACCATGAATACAATTTATTTTCTTTAAAAAAATATGTGGAGTTTCCTTTTAGTAAAAAATGCTAACTTAAGGATTTAAAGTACTTTCCTTTCATGTCCCATAGTCGTGGAACGCCCTGTACGAGTATATCTACAATTGCTACAACTATTTTAAAAATATCACCGTACCACGAAATCACCAAGTAACTAGATAATCCTCTAAGTCAATATATCGCGTGACAAATTCACTAAAACAGTAAACGTAATCAATCACGATCAACATTCAAATCGCTTTAGCGTACTTTATTATGCGACACTGTTATTAGTATCGCGTGATGCAGTCACTGTGATGGAGTCGCAATCAATCAGAATATCGTTTATCAATAAGTAGGATTAATGTTCTCTAGTGAGTAGTAACCGATTGTGGACATATTGATATTGATTGATAGTAGCAATCTGCTTTCAGATTTGGAGCCATGGATAAGCCAGCTCAGTGAGGAAGATCTTGCTGTTTCCTTTGATATCTTTAAAGATTAATGTTCTCTAGTGAGTAGTAACCGATAGTGGACATATTGATATTGATTGATAGTAGCAATCTGCTTTCAGATTTGGAGCCAAAGATAAGCCAGCTCAGTGAAGAAGATCTTGCTGTTTCCTTTGATATCTTTAAAGATTAATGTTCTCTAGTGAGTAGTAACCGATAGTGGACATATTGAGATTGATTGATCTGCTTACAGATTTGGAGCCATGGATAAGCCAGCTCAGTGAAGATCTTGCTGTTTCCTTTGATATCTTTAAAGATTAATGTTCTCTAGTAGGTAGCAACCGATAGTGGACATATTGATATTGATTGATAGTAGCAATCTGCTTTCAGATTTGGAGCCATAGATAAGCCAGCTCAGTTTCCTTTGATATCTTTAAAACTTTCAGAGATACAATCACGGTATGAAAATGATAATTTTAAACTTGGTCTTTAATTTTAAAATCATCTTAACAATTTTAAACTCTGTTACATAGATATGGAACATATGCGAAATAATGTTACGGTAGTCGCTGAAAACCAGGTGGCTTAATTTAAAGCCGTCCCGTAACCAACTAGAATATACCTGTCGCATCCAAACAAAGGAGACACGCAGCGCGTGTGATTAAGAGGGAAACTCCGATTCGGACGTAACGTCTGCTTTAAATTAGGCCCTCTGTGTCGGGGTTGGTCTCTTGGATCGGAACCGACTACTGCTGCGGCCGCCTGTTTGGCACATACAGGGATAATATTGTCCTTTTTTCCATTAATATTTATAATATAAAATATAATATAAATATAAATGTGGGACTTGAGATAGAAAAACGGGATTTCAGGGTCTACAAGATCTTTATTTTATAAAATCATAGAGCAAGCGTCTTTCGTCGTCTCGCACCCACAGAACTCCATCATTCCCTCCGTTCACTCGTTCCTTGTTCACTTTTACACCGTTCCATTCTACTCGTCTTCCATTCCGTTTCACTCTCTCACAATCCCACATAAATATTTCACAACATCACATACATTGATCTGACTCCGAGATAGGTAGCTCAAAGATCTGTGTTACGGATTATAAGAATCAAAAGTGGGATTACAAATATATACATATAATACTTTTCTTTTGTAAATACATACTTATAATACATAGAAAACACCCAGACCTGTTCATGCACACAAATGTTTGTATTATGGGGGGATCGAACCCGCAACCTTTGGATTTATGTTAAGTTTTAAAATAAGATTTCTTGTTTTGTATTGTTCAAAATAAAGTTATCATTCATTCATTACAAAAGCGAAAGCTGATTGACTGATCTATCAACGCAGGACCTTGAAATCTAGAACCTTGAAATTTTGCACTGGGATTCCTTTTTTCACGCCGTGTGGTCCCCGGCAGAGTAGAATAGGCCACCCTCACTCTTACCGAGGTGTCGTAAAAGGCGACTAAGGTAAAGCTGCCGGCATGATCATCCAGCACCCAGAGAAGGAAAACTCTGCTTTTATATCAAAACCCTCGCCAACCCGTCTGCCAAGCGTGGTGAATATGGCAATTACCCCTCATGTGATTGAGGGAGGCCCGTGCCCCAGCAGTGGGGACTCAAATGGGCTGATGATGATGATTCCTTTTATACAATAGGAGAGCACTAAGAAAGGATTTTTTGTAAATTCTTTAAAATCTAAGAGTGTATAAAGTTAGTTTAAAAAAGGTAGCGATAACTTGATTTCTATGATGGAAGCCTTTGCCCTGCATTGGGCCAATTTCTAGGCTGAAACTCTAATTTTTCCAACAAAAATTACTTTTTGTAACTACTTAGTATGACGTCACTGTTGAATTTCTTCAATTAAGTATGTTATTAAGATACTGATGGATCGAAAATTCTGTCACGTCTACTTTAATATTAATTTCGTTGTTGAGAACTAACATATGTCCTTTTGTGTGCCCTTGACACGGATCGAATATTAGATAAGATGTAAAACTTTTAATCACCATAATAATGCTGGGCATAAATAATTGCAAGCAACTACAAACAATGAATAACGGGGTAATAATTTACGCCGAGACGTTTTTATTGCGAATGATATTTATAAAAGGATAAATAACTATCAAGATAGTTTTTCCGCACAAAAGGATTGTACATGAGTAAGTAAAATGTAATCAGATTGCTGAATCAAGTCTTTATTTCATTATCATCATCATCATCAGCCCATTTAAATCCCCACTACTGGGGCACGGGCCTCCCTCAATCACATGAGGGGTAATTGCCATACTCGCCACCGCCGACTTGACGCCGTGTGGTCCCCGGCAGAGTAGAATAGGCCACCCTCAATCTTACCGAGGTGTCGTAAAAGGCGACTAAGGTAAAGCTACTGGCATAATCATCAGCACCCAGAGAAGGAAAACTCTGCATGGTGAGCTGCGTGGTGAGTCTTTATTTATGGTATAGGAAACTGGGCCCTTAGTGCGATGGTAGCACAGTCGGTAAGAACGCGCCTTCCAATCGGGGGGTCGTGGTTTGAATTCGAATTTGCACCGCTGGATTTTTCAAATATGTGTGCATATTTCTACCATTAGCTCAGCGGTAAGGGGAAACATCGTAAAATAATAATAATAATAATAATTCTCACAACATCTCATACATTGACCTGATTCCGTACTAAGTAGCTTAATCACTTGTGTTACAGATATCAGACAACAGAGGAACACAAATATATACTTAAATACATATATTACATCCAGACACTGAACCAACACAAGTGTTCATCGCACGAATGTTTGTCCAGGGTGGGGATCGAACCCACGACCTTTGGCGTAAGAGGCAGGGTCACTACCAATTACGCCATCCGTTCCGTCATTACGCCATCCATTACCACGCCACGCCAGTCATTACGTAAAGAAACCTGCACGTCTCGGATAGTTTCTCAAAACTGTCGATACCTACTAATATTTGAGATGATTCCGAACGTGTAACCATGATCCAGTTGGTCTGGTCCTGTCAGTGAGTTGTGAAGGTCAGACGGCAGTCACTTCATTGTAATTACAAGACTTCCCGAGTCCTAGATCATAGTCCAAGCGTGTCCCCGGGCACCAAAGCAACGGCTTGGACGCTATACAAATAATTAATGTCATCATTTCAGCCATTAGACGTCCACTGCTGGACATAGGCCTCCCCCAATGTTCTCCACTCAGATCGGTCCTGTGCCGCCCGCATGCAATGAATTCCCGCGATCTTCACCAGATCGTCGGTCCACCTTGTGCGGGGCCTGCCACGGCTGCGACTTCCTGTATCTGGCCTCCACTCGAAGACCTTTCCGCCCCACCGGCCGTCTGTTCTCCTCGCTATGTGCCCCTAATAATTAATGTGCACGGGACGAAATGCTGTTATTTTTATATGGCTTGGACGCTACTGAAAGTCACTCGCTGTGATGAGGAGGAGGAGATATCAGGGTTTACGATGATATGGTCAGCATCAAAATATTTCACAAATAAATAAATAAACTTCAATTCAAACAACTTAAACTTCAATTTTACTTCATAGATAGATAGATATTCTTTATTGCACAAAAAGAAAATACAAGCATGATACAACAACAACAGATAGTATAATAAGGCGGTCTTATCGCATACTGCGCTAATTAGCCAGTGTGACTTCGGCAATCAATCGTGTCGTTCGCGTACTCATTATCATTCTTTCATTTAGACTTCTTCTATCAGTTCTATCAGAGACTTTCATTCCAATCATCTATCATAAAACGGTGAGCAAACCGTACAATGTCAAAGTAACTGTGCTGTCTATTTAGGTTTCTAAGGGGTACGTAAAAAATGTTACTTCGAAGGGTACTAATGTGTTAAGCTACTTTTGAAGCTGACCGTACGTGTACAAAATAGCGGATGTTGTGTGTGGCGATTGGACTGTACATGAAATGAGCGCTGGCGAGTGGTGCCAATAAAAGCCACTGATATCAGCGATGGTCTATTTTCTAGTATATTCACAGAGGTTCACAGATGTTTAGACAATAACAAAACAAAAATCTATCAAAACCAGCAAATAAGTATAAAAACATAAACAATATAAAAGAGTCTGGTCCAGCCGTCGGTCCTCTACAATGGAGTATCCATAGAATTGCATCCTAAGTCTATGGAAGTACTTAACTACGCTATACGGCCTATAGGAAGGCTTCCTTCCCTTCCTTAAGTCGTGGCCTTAGCTGAGTGAGTTCCTTTTTGTTGACCCAATGTTATATTGCCCAGCCGAATTATTTTAACTTGTAGCTACATACTCCTTTTTGTTTTATGTGTTGTTTTTACTTTTGTTTATATTTCGCTAGTTTTTTTTTATTTGTAATGTTGTGTGTCATGTGTGTTGAACAAATAAATGTTTTTATCGTATCTTGTCTTATCAATTTTGTTCTTTTTTATGGTTATTAGTAAGTCAATAATGGAGGGTCAAATGATAAATAAATGAAATTAACTTTCCAATAATGTAATCAAACATTTTCACTGCAATTTGGACCGTAGGTACTGAAAACAGAAAGCTGGTGCAACAAATTGCTTTTGGATTTATTATTTGCGAGAAAACGAAACGTTAGTTAGATAGACTGGGGCCAGATGTAACCTCAGCTGTACCGTGTCGTGCCGTACATAGTAAAGGAAGTGTAGCAGAAAAAGGTTTTCTGGGCTCTTATATCCGACTTTCAAAATTCTGGATGACTGTCCAAACGTAGGTACTCTGGATTCCAAAGTCATAGAGTAACTTATTTACTGAGATAGAGGCATCAGTCGGCTAGCCAGTGCTAGCGCCATCTAGAGGAAAACGACAAAAACTCAAACGCTATGTAGTACGGCCACCTTCGAGAATCAGTCTGGGAGACGATTAAATAAAATATCAGAATTATTTTTTTTGCTATATTAAAAAAATCCCTTATAACTTCTAGATCTTTGGTATATTTTCTATATTGTTTAAAATTGATAATGCGGGGCTTGAGGTCATTGTTTCGGAAACACGCGTTACCAGCGCGATGCAAAAATGCATAGGTACTGATATCTACCGAAACAACACCGAAACATCTGCTTGATTGCTTCTTAAAGCTACATCTGCTTTTTACATGCTCCATCTAACGAAAACCACTGAACTATTTTTCCTATACTAAGTAAACAAGTATTACGTTTCTAACGAGTACTTTTAGGATTATGTCGGTGTTTATTTGCAAAAGAATACAGAATTTTGCCGCCGCCTATGGACACCCGCGACACCAGTGGAGTCACAAGTGCGCTGCTGACCTTTAAGCCCCCCTTTCCCCCGAATAATTAATTATTCTCACAACATCTCATACATTGACTTGATTCCATACTAAGTAGCGTAAGCACTTGTGTTACAGATATCAGACAACAGAGGAACACTAATATATACTTAAATACATATATTACACCCAGACACTGAACAAACACAAGTGTTCATCGCACGAATGTTTGTCCAGGGTGGGGATCGAACCCACGACCTTTGGCGTAAGAGGCAGGGTCACTACCAATTGCGCCATCCGGTCAGTCAAGTCAGTCCGGTCAATTAAGCCTCCGGTACCCTCACTCAGCGAAACACAGCACAATGCCGCTTCACGCCGGTTTTCTGTAAGGCCGTGGTATAATTCCGGTCGAGCGTGGCTCTTCTATGGTCTAAAACTTTGGAAATGTTTTTCATTCTTGCAAAACTAGTATTGAATTTGTTATGAACTGTAAGAAGTAGTTTGTTTCCTGGTTGAGTCAATCAATACATAATATGAGCAATTGATCAGCCATGACCTATGTTTCATCCATAATGTGATTGCATGTCTGACCAAGGGCAAGAAATTATGTTAAAATATTGTAGGAAATATTAAATTACGTAACAAAAGTGCGCACAAATCCTTCGAACGTTGGGGTCGGTCGGTAAGACATTACCTAGAATTAGTGAATCATCATTATCATCATCATCAGCAACCCACACTCGTCCACTGCTGGACATAGGTCTCCCTTAATGCACGCCACTGCTCCCGATTTACGGCCACTCTCATCCAGCTCACACCAGCCAGCCTTCGAATGTCATCATCCCATCTTGTCGCAGGGCGTCCTACGCTTACCGAGTCGCGGTCTCCACTCAAGGACTTTATGCTACGGAAAGGGCTATGCTCGGAGTATCTCTGAAGGACCGCATCAGAAATGATGTAATCCGACAGAGAACCAGAGTCACCGACATAGCCCACCGAATTAGCAAACTGAAGTGGCAGTGGGCTGGTCATATTAGCCGCAGAACTGACAGCCGTTGGAGCCGTAAAGTCCTTGAGTGAATTAGTGAATACGTTGAATTTATTAATGCTTCTGTGTAGTACTTTTGATATCCCTTTTTAGGCGCGTCGCTCATACGACAGCCGCTGCGGCTTGGAGTCGAGGCGTGTTTTAGCGTGTCTCTATTATGCAGTCGAGGCGGGGGTGACTGGGCAAACTTCGCTTTTTAAATCATCCAAAAGGAACAAATTAAATTAAAGTCGCGACAGAGTAACGGCGTGGCAACAATTAAGGTGACGGGTAGAGCACACTGTTGGTTCTGATATCCGTAACATAGTTGATTGAGCTAACTATCTTGGAGTCAGATCAATGTATGTGATGTTGTGAAATATTTATTTACTTATTTATTATTATAACAACCTCTCGGAAAAAACTTATACAATTAATTAAATACTCTTACTTAACTTTTGGGTCTGCATTTGTACTTGAAATTTGAATAACCGCCAAAAGCGGCCGCTTTTGGTGCGAATCAAATTTTCGCGTACAAAAACGGATCCAAAATTTGCGCATAGTTATTTAATAAATAGTATAAGTTTTTTGCCTCTCGGCAAAAGGTTGTAACCGCAAAATTGGTGAAAATAGATCCGGTTTAGTAGGTAAAAATTAAAATCGATTGGCGTCGCCAGTGTGCCCTTTTTCTCTGTCGCTACGCTCTTGCCAGAGCGGTCGTGGTCACGTTGAGGCGTCCTTGTTGGTGTTAGAGGCGGACTCAGCTTTCCTCACATCTCTAGCCATCTCCCTCTGTTTACAGACCGTCTGACACGGGGTTTCCTATTGCGGACTTCACTTGATCAGTCCAGCGCATCGGTGATCTGCCGCGTGATCTTGTTCTCTCCCTATACGACTAGCCGCTCTATCGAGTCGTTATCACGCCTTGAGACATGACCAAAGTACGGCTTATTGACATAAGAAAAACTGTGATCAGTTTAACCACAGCTTGAACAATTACCTAAAACTTCTCAGAGTTTGGTCAAGAAGATAAAAAAATCAGCACATGATTTATCAAAGGATACCACCCACCACTGAATTCATTGCTATGAATCTAAGAAACCAAGTTCCCTAAGTTTTCCGCAGTCTTTGTCTGAAATCGGTCTCCGAGAGGGTAATTATAATGGCGGGTGGAAATCTGTCAGTTGCAAGGATTCCTTAAAATTTTAACAGTTTATTAAAAGGTTCAGTCATTAAGGAAAGTATTTTATAAATTGGCGAATTATGAAATGTACTGATGATTTTGTAATGGTAAAAAAAAATTTGCTCTAAATGAATATCAGTAGTCCTTCATTGAACATATCCTGTAAAACCTAGACTAACGGCCGCACTCAGAGACGTCATTTAAGCTAATGTTCATTAACTTTAATATCGGTAGTCTTTATTCGTGTCAATATAAGTGTCAATATTTTTCTTAAGTAGCTAATTAAGTTAATCAACGACTCAGAGTGTGGCATCATCATACTTTATTATGGGCGCTCATCATCATCATCATCAGCCCATTTAAGTCCCCACTGCTGGGGCACGGGCCTCCCTCAATCACATGAGGGGTAATTGCCATACTCACCACGCTTGGCAGACGGGTTGGCGAGGGTTTTGTTATAAATGCAGAGTTTTCCTTCTCTGGGTGCTGATGATCATGCTAGCAGCTTTACCTTAGTCGCCTTTTACGACACCTCGGTAAGAGTGAGGGTGGCCTATTCTACTCTGCCGGGGGCCGTGTGGTCCCCGGCAGAGTATATATTATGGGCGCAATAAAAGTATAATCATTCATTCATTCATTCAAGTTATACAAGAAGAATATTGTAGGCGATCATAATACAGAGATTATCACTATGTGTGTAAGATTAGAAGAAAGGCTACTATATGAATATACCGTGACTAGATTTTGGAATTTCCTCGACAAATTATACCATCGTGTCCGGGCTCATCAGAATGGTCGTAATGTAAACATTACGATATCCGTAACACAGGTGCTTGAGCTACCTATCTCGGAGTCAGATCAATGTATGTAATATTGTGAAATATTTATTTATTTATTATACATCTCCACCAAGAAAAACGGAAAGGTAACCAAAAGTATCTTCCATCTGAATAACAGCCCTTTGGCGTTCTATTTTAAGAATACTAATTTGGCAATAAGTATTCGTAAATAAGCTATTATGTTCTCCTAAGTCTGAAGAAATAACCAAAATGTATTTTTAATGCCCACTATTCATCGCTTTGGCAAGATTCCAGTCCTGGCGTCAAACTTATTTAATATTAAGCTATGAATTCCCGCTGAACAAAGTACTAGAATATTTGTGTTGACAAATTTCTATTACGTTCAGCTTCATGATTTAGAAGCTTTCAAGCTGACACCGAGCAATATTGAGCAGTAACTAATAATATAGAGTACATTATAACAGGGCAATATTTTGGCTATGCTGTCCAATTTCAATGATCAGCCAATATTGTATAATGGAGAAATTGGATTATTATCCTCCAACCGATTACGGCTACGGCGGCCAATCTCAACTATTAGCTACGTACGCAGGACATATTATAGTGCTCAAGTGTGTGCGCAAACACAAGTGCACTCTCTATTCCCTTATCCTCATATTCCGATGCGACACCAGCGTAACACGACCGGAGAGGGATTGGGAGCAGTAACTACGGCTTAGCGTACTTTTCGAGGTACGGGGGTACAATACCGCCAACTTCCAGACTCCGGGCTGACTAAGGATGACTTCTTACCGAAAACTTAGGTACAAATTTTTGGCCCAAATGAGATCGAACCCGGGACCTCTTCTGCAGCCGTCGCTTAAGAGTGCGACCCATTGACCACTACGCCACCGAGGCAGTCAAAAATAGGATTACATACATATATTTAGCACACAGACCAAGTCACGAATCACGTACCTGGGATCAGTGCCCCACTCATCCGGTGACATCTATTGCGGCGTCAAGGCACGCATTGCTGCCGCGTGGGCAAAATGACAGCGGGTGACAGGCGTCATTTGTGACCCAAAAATGCCAGTTAAGCTGAAAGGACAGGCTTGTAAATCCATGATTATGCCGGTTTCATGTTCGTGATGTAGCAGATAAACTGCAGGAGTGTGGACTACATTGTTACAGTCTTATTATACGCATATTGGTTAGAATAGTAGACACCAAATATCATGCCAGCATCGCCGGGTGTATTAGAAAGTAGGAGTAGTATCAGCCTATATACTATCCCACTGCAGGGCAAAGAAATCAAGTCATCGCCACTATGATAATAATAATAATGTCATATTAAATAGTGCAAAAATTTCTTAATATAGAATAAGGTTTAAGATGCGCTTGGCTACGGCCCGTGCTCTTAAAAACATCTCCTTGAGGAGAAAAAAAAAAAGTTTACAGAATAATAATAATAATTCTCACAACATCTCATACATTGACCTGATTCCGTACTAAGTAGCGTAAGCACTTGTGTTACAGATATCAGACAACAGAGGAACACAAATATATACTTAAATACATATAGTACACCCAGACACTGAACAAACAAAAGAGCTCATCGCACGAATGTTCGAACCCACGACCTTTGGCGTAAGAGGAGGACGAAACACCGATGCACGTCCTCTGTCAATGCGATGCCCTCGGGCACCCAAGAAGCCGCACCCTGGGCAGTTACCACATCTGCCCGGAGGATGTTAAGGCTATCGCTCCCAAGGCCTTTATACGGTTTATACAAACCGTGGGCCTAGGAGACGATCTGTAAGTGGGAGCGGAGGTCACAATAGATCAAATTTGGTCGCAGTGACCACTCGGCAACGAACGCTCCCCGGAACTTCGAATAATAATAATAATTGGCGTAAGAGACAGGGTCACTACCAATTGCACCATCCAGTCAGTCAAATGATGGGATTATGCTTAATTACCACGTTTGCCTAAGGCGGATTCGTGATCACAATCCTGAGCTACGTTCGTAAAATGCTCGACACGGGAAATGAACGCAGGATCACGAGATCACTGCCTGGTACTTAAACCACTAGATCAACGGGGCGACAACCTAGTAGAAAGGTAAGACCCAAAACGGTTTGGCTTGACGTCATAAGAGATGACATACGTGCCAATAACTTTATTAATTGTAGTACATATCCATTGGAATGCAAAAGATCGTATGGAGTGGAGGTGATACAGCAGGAAAGCGGACACCGGGTTTCGAAGCACCGACCGAAATATTTCATCTCTTCATCTTGATCAAAATCTTTCCATCTAATAATAGAGAAATATAACAGTCGTACGCCAGATCGGATTATCATCATCATCATCATCATCATTTCAGCCAATAGACGTCCACTGCTGGACATAGGCCTCCCCCAATGTTCTCCACACAGATCGGTCCTGTGCCGCCCGCATCCAATGGATTCCCGCGATCTTCATCAGATCGTCGGTCCACCTTGTGGGGGGCCTGCCACGGCTGCGACTTCCTGTGCGTGGCCTCCACTCCAGGACCTGTCTGCCCCAACGGCCGTCTGTTCTCCTCGCTATGTGCCCTGCACATTGCCACTTGAGGCATGCAATCCTTTGGGCTATGTCTGTAACCTTAGTTCTCCTGCGGATCTCATCATTTCTGATACGATCACGCAGGGAGACTCCGAGCATAGCTCTCTCTATTGCTCTCTGGGTGACTTTGAGCCTCCTTAATCGGCACATTGTAAGCGGCCACGTTTCGGTTCCGTATGTCATCACTGGCAACACACACGCATTGAAGACTTTCGTTTTGAGACACTGCGGTAGGTGGGCCGAAAATATGCTGCGTAGCTTCCCGAACGCTGCCCAGCCGAGTTGGATTCGTCGATCGACCTCTTTCTGGAAGTTGGACTTACCAAGGTGGACTTTTTGTCCGAGGTAGATGTACTCGTCTACAACTTCCAGTGCAGAGCTTCCAACCTTCACAAGAGTGGGTACGACATGGGAATTCGACCTGATTTTCGTCTTGTCATCGGATTAAAGGAATCCATAAGAGTGAAAATAAGCTTAGTATTCACGTTGTATCACTTGATATTATCACCAGTAAAATATCTCGTGACGCTTTAGTAATTGTAGGCTGACTTAGTAAATATTTACCAATGGAATTTTAGCACAAAGTCTTTATGAAAAGCACCGATCCACGTAATCTTCCGAGCATAAAGAGCTGGAAAGTTTTACACGTCAGAACTGCCATTTATAAGTAGCTGGTATGTATAATGGTAGTAAATAGGTGTTATAGCAAGCAATGTCCCTGTGTAGTAATCTTTCACGATAGAGGTAGTAAATGAAGGTTAATGACCGGGGAGAGCCATTACACTTCCGCGTCAAATGGGCTTCTTAGACCGGAGTGAAACTACGGCTTTACAGTAGAAGCGCTAGTGCATTGTTTCGTCGAATGGCCGGAGAGGTCCAACAGGCGGAGAAGGAGAGTTGGTTGGCAGCGTACTTGTTACTTCAATGGTATGGATTCCTCTACGAAAACAGATATTTTGTATGAAAATTATAGAGTGATCGCAAACTTTTTGGATGTGTGTTTTCAATATCTTGTTACTGTCTGAACATTATGTGACGGGAAAGTCAAAACCGAGCACTTTATCTAGGATCGTTATCTAAGATAGGATAAAAATATTTAGTAGGCATATACTCACTTACAGTCCTTTGATAGCTGTAAATGGCGTTGAAAGATAGATAAAAATACCTGTTGAAAGATAATATAGGCTGCTTTTGCGAGAAAATTGGGCCTTTTAGCTGAAATAGTATACTACTATTCTTGAGTTATGCTAGAATGATATCACTAAATCATATTTAGATCGAAATAACTTCTATCAGTGGAGGTGCTGTTTGGTAGGTACCATCACATTTACTGACTGATCGTCATGTAACATAAAATGTATTGAACTTAAATTTGCTAATACAGTGGTTATAGAACCAAATTTTTTTAACAGCTGTTATAAAACTCACCGACAAGAGTAGCAAGAGTTATGTGCACAAATCAAGTACTACCGAGGCGGCCATGAGAACAATCAATGTGACGTCACTGGAATTGCTATTCTCATTTAGTGTCGTTGATAAAATATAAAATACCTACTAATTAATCGTCATAATACTCGTACTTAAAGTTACTTATATTTGCTGTTATAAAAAGTAAAGCTACTTTTATGACTATTTTAGGACCTGAAGTTGGTAAAACAACTGTTAAATATTTTACCGATGATAGTTGTAAGAATGATGAGCCTAACCACGGCTGAGCAGGTTAACGCCATTGCAATGCTATCCCCACCGATGCCGCTGATAAAATAGAGGGTGTATTGGTTCTACCAACAATTCTGAACAATATTTGTTCTACGACTTTTGCAAATTCGTTAAACATGTTTTCGACCCCACATACAAAATGACCAAGTCACGTGACCAACTTTGTATTAAAAATTGAAATTTTTCTATGCGAATTTCCAAAAGTCACGGAAACAATGTTGTTTAGAATGGTTGATAAAAGAGATGGTTAAAGGGATATATTCTGTATGTTACTAGCTACTTTATTAATCGTAAAAAAAACTTATAGGCTGTTCTAGAGCTTAGAGTTACTTTAATAACTATTATAGAAAAGCTTCCAATACAGCTGCAATAGAACCAATGTAGATCTAAATGTTGCTTATATAACTGTTATAGAACTCACCGACAATAGTTGCAAGAATGATGAGCGCAAGCACGACCGAGGTTACCGCCATGAGGACGAGCGACGTGACGTCACTGGAGGTGCTGTTCCCGCCGGTGCCGTTGAGGCTGACGTTGCAGCCCCACGACACCGCCTCCACCCAGGAGCAGTTTCCGTCGAACCACTCCGATGGCGGGTACGTGACTTCATCTGGGGAAAGGAAATACATCTATATTACATCATCATATTATATATACTGCCTCGGTAGTTAATGGCTAGCACTTTAAAGCGTTGGCTGCGCAAGAGATCCCGGTAACAAATTTTTGACCGGACCTGACTTTTCGGTAGGTATTCTTAGTGTGATCCAGGAGTCTGAAAGTCGGCGGTCATGTACCCCCGTGCCTCGGGAAACACGTTAAGCCTTAGAACCAGGGAAAGGATATGAGATACTTTTTATCCCTCTGTGGGATGAATAAAAACGAATACTTTGCCAGCAACGCCGCGGGTGGAAGCTAGTATTACATAAGAGGAACAAAAAACAGCTCTCCGACGTCAAATACTTTAATAGCAAGTACGTTAATTTTCAAATAGGAATACGGAACACGATATCAAAAGTCAAAAAGTTATTTCATGCAAATGAAAAGTTCCCAAAACTCCTCTCAGTCGAGAGTTACCCAAACATATTAATATGTATGTATACAAAATTTAAAAGAAATAAAGAAAGTAAATACATTTATTGGCCAGAAACAGAACACAGATAACAGAACAGAATGACGTTCCACACAACAGATACAAAGCAATATTTATTTTGTGAAGAAAAAGTGAAGGATATGGCCAATCAGGTCTCAAGACCAGCATTTGCTTCTACAGAATTCTTTACAACTCCAAGGCAGCGCTGGTATTGGTAGGACCTGTTACTATCACTAGTAGTGACGTCACCGTCATCACGTCAATATATGTATGACTGCCTCGGTGGCGCAGTGGTTAGTGGGTCGCACTTTAAAGCGACGGCTGCATAAGAGGTCCCGGGTTCAATCCCCGGGTCAGGCCAAAAAATTGTTCCTAAGTTTTCGGCCAGAAATTCTTAGTGGCAGCCCGGAGTCTGGAAGTTGACGGTTTTGTACCCCCGTGCCTCGGAAAGCTGTTGGTCCTGCGCCAAATCCCTCTCCGGTCTTGTCTAAGTAGTGTCCCATCGGAATATGAGGGTAAGGGAATAGAGAGTGCACTTGTGTTTGCGCACACACTTGAGCACTATACTATATCCTGCGTACGTGGCTGATCGTTGAGATTGGCCGCCGTAGCCGTAATCGGTTGGGATATTATAGTGTACACAGACTATATAATATGCTTCTATAGGAAACGTTATTTCTAGTAACAAAACTGAATTTCTGAGTATTGACCACGTATTTCTCATACATAATATCCTTATGGTTAGAATAGAATAGTACAGAAACGTGGTATTCCCGATTCAATTTGTATGCCAGAACCAGGAGGGATATTTCTGCATGAATGCATTATATTTATTAGTGCAACACACGTAGACGGCTGGTATGAATACATTCAACGGTCCTTCTTGGTTAGAATATCTCATCATCATCATCAGCCCATTTGATCCGAGGTTTGATCGCTAAAGCGCCTCCGATGTTTTACTACCTCGCCATGGATGTTGGATGCTAGTGGAATTTCAAACAGTTCAACTTCAAGATGTAAAGATTCAGATATGTAATTTTGCATTTATCTTGAATGTTTCGATATCGGTTACGCAGTTATGTTACAGTTGCCATTACAGAAAATCATCATCATCAGCCCATTTAAGTCCCCACTGCTGGGGCACGGGCCTCCCTCAATCACATGAGGGGTAATTGCCATACTCACCACGCTTGGCAGACGGGTTGCCGAGGGTTTTGATATAAATGCAGAGTTTTCCTTTTCTAAGTGCTGATGATCATGCCAGCAGCTTTACCTTAGTCGCTTTTTACGACACCTCGGTAAGGGTGAGGGTGGCCTATTCTACTCTGCCGGGGACCACACGGCGTAGAATATCTAACAATATCTAATGTCTAATAGAATTTTATAGTACTTATTATTACTATCGTCGGCGAAACTAAAGCACATTGACTTCGCTGGCTTGGCCACCTCGAGAGAATGGAGAGGATCGTGCAGTAGAAAGAGCGTACATGGGACGGCTAAATGGTTCAAAGCCAGTTGGCCGTCCAAGGTACCGATAGAGAGACGAGGTTGAAAAGGATTTGCGTACACTTCTGGCGGATGACTGGCAGTAGGTGGCGCAGGACCGACCTAGATGGAGACTCTTATTATCGGAGGCCAAGGCTCACTTTGGGTTGCTCCGCCAACCTAGTTAGTTAGTTAATAGAATTTTATAGTACTAATTACCATATTTTTAGGACCTGGTGGGATGTTATTTTGAGCATAACAATTTTGCCTTTTGCCTCATGCTAAATATTTGGTTAAAGTACCGGGCCGTGATCTCGGGGCATGATCTAGGTTCGATTCATAGGGTCGAGTGAGTTGTCATTAACAACTTCATTTCATTCATTCATTATTAGTCTGCCAAGCGTGGTGAGTATGGCAATTACCCCTCATGTGATTGAGGGAGGCCCGTGCCCCAGCAGTGGGGACTTAAATGGGCTGACGATGACGATGATTATCAGCCCATTTAAGTCCCCACTGCTGGGGCACGGGCCTCCCTCAATCACATGAGAGGTAATTGCCATACTCACCACGCTTGGCAGACGGGTTGGCGAGGGTTTTGATATAAATGCAGAATTTTCCTTCTCTGGGTGCTGATGATCATGCCAGCAGCTTTACCTTAGTCGCCTTTTACGACACCTCGGTAAGAGTGAGGGTGGCCTATTCTACTCTGGCGGGGACCACACAGCCTAAGTATGGACAACTTGCTTGGACCTAATAGAGTATTGAAACCCGCGATTGTGTTTAGAGTGGTATCGGCAGAATGCGTAGGTCGATGAATCGTAAAACATAGACGTTTTATTCAGTTATTGTGATTTTGACTGACTTTGACTGTTGACTACCCACTTATTCTCAATAAGTTACTTGACATTGGCAAGATATCTTCGGGTAGAACCATAATAAAGGTTGGCACCATCTACTTAGTATTCTCAGTCAGGATTAATTTATTTATTTATAGGTACACATACAGATTATTATCGCTACAAAACAGCAAACATGGCACAGATAACATAGACTAGACAATAATCCAAAAAAAAGTGTACACAGAACGCTTAAAACATCAGACACAAACAGTAACATTACTCTTAAACACTAACAATCTATCACCGTGAGAATAGTATCTCATATAGATATGGTATCTCATAGTGATAAGGCTGCCTTCGTTGTACACATCCTGTAATATCTAGTTTTTAAGTTTTCATACTTTATTTTGAGTGCAATAATTTTTGCACTAAATGTCAAATAAAACCACAGATTGGATAAAATTGTTTTTTTTTAATTATTTCGTCAACGTGTCAACTTTGACGATATGAAACAATCGATGGCGCCACTGTCGCTTTTATAAATAAGTTAGTTATAATTATATCTTCTTTCGTTCTATCTAGTAATTCTATCTCACATTATCATTTATTTATATGTACATTAGTATTTATTTATTTATGGTTATTCATTAACACGGTCGTCACTCACAACAGGTCCTGCCAGAATACCAGCGCTGCCGCGACATTTCTGTCGTGGCAGCACCATGCTGAGGCCAGGACCTGATTGACCTCACACTTCTACACACGCCTACTTATTTAGCATATTTTCATAAGTGTGTATTTACCTACCTATCGTCTGTTCTCGTACTCACCTTTGTCTGTAGTTTTAATGTGTCAATGTTACCTATGTTTTCTAATGAGTGTTCATTGTTAAATTAATTATTGTGATGGTCAATAAAATGCTTCTTTCTTTCTTTCTTTCTTTCTTTCAATAAAAGTATATTCATTCATTCATTCACCGCTGAATGGGAATTAAGGAGAAGAGGAATGCTGGGCTTTCAGGAAATTCGTCACAGACTTTTTATATTCAGCAAAATTTGCGTTAAAAATATTGACACAAATATCAGTGAAACCGCAAGTCAGATTAAGGAAATACCTAAACAAAGGCTGACAACGACAATTAAGGCCTAAAATAAACGACACAGTAATTTGTCAAACTCCTTCATAATGACAAACGAATTCGGTTCAATACCAATAGAGAAAACCGTATCTATATAGTTCAAGGCCATCATTTGTATGTCATTTTAGCATTTCCATGTAATTTAATGAAATATACTAGCTTTTAATAAATTACGGAACTGTAGTAGCTCAGTGGATAAGAACGCGCCTTCGGGAGGTCGTGGTACGAATACAAGCATGCACTTCTGAATTTTCCTAATCAATGTGCGTAGTTTTACCATTACTTCGACGGTTAGGGAATACATCGTGAGGTAAACTGCATAAATAGATAGATAGATACTCTTTATTGCACAACATACATAACTTAAAAGCTAGGTATATAGAGATACAATGTACAATTAAGGCGGTCTTATCGCTGGGAGCGATCTCTACCAGACAACCTTTAGGTAAAGGACATTAGATAGAAGAGGGGAGGGTGGTGCAATCCTTTTGATTTTGAACATTGATTAAGTAAATTTATAATTTAAATACATATATCTAGATAATGAATAAAACATTATCACACACTAATACATTGCATGTTTCGGGTAATTGTTGAAACGTATATATGGGTATACGTCTCGGCACCGTAAGTCATGACCGGAAAGACGCACTGGTCGAAGACTTTCGACTTAAGACTTTGAGGGATGGGTGACGAGAAGACATGACGAAGTTTACCAAATGCTGCCCAGCCTAGCTGTATTCTTCTATTGGCTTCTCTCTCGAAGTTGTTTCTGCCTAATTGGAACGCTTGTCCTAGATAGACATATTCCTGAACAACTTCGAGAGGTACTCCATTAACAGCGGCCGGTCCCGGATCAACGAGCTCGTTGAACATGACCTTGGTTTTATCCAAGTTCATCCGAAGACCGATGTGTTTGGAAGATTCAGCCAGGCTGCTCACCATCTCTTGTAGGTCTAAGAGGTACGGCAGGACTAGTCCACCGGTTCAAAGTCGCTCAAAGAGCTATGGAAAGGAGCTATGCTCGGAGTATCTCTGAAGGACCACATCAGAAATGATGTAATCCGACAGTGAACCAGAGTCACCGACAAAGCCCACCGAATTAGCAAACTGAAGTGGCAGTGGGCTGGTCATATTAGCCGCAGAACTGACAGCCGTTGGAGCCGTAAAGTCCTTGAGTGGAGACCACGACTCGGTAAGCGTAGTGTAGGACGCCCTGCAACAAGATGGGATGATGACATTCGAAGGCTGGCTGGTGTGGGCTGGATGAAAGTGGCCGAAAATCGGGAGCACGCTGCTGCATGCATTAGGGGAGACCTATGTCCAGCAGTGGACGAGTGTGGGTTGCTGATGATGGTATATGGGTATACGTTGGGTGAGAACCAGACTTACTGAATCATGGGATTCATTAAGTCTGGTTCCCTTGTTAAATGGTTGCGTAGGTCAGACGGCAGTCGATTCATTGTATTAAGCAAACTCGGCAAATCATGAATCATGGCTTAAGCGTTAACTGGGGTCCAAAATGACACCTTTAGACGCAACCGAGAACTACACGCAATCCTCATCTTAGGATTAATTCTTTATAAGTTAAACAAATCAGGTATAATCTCGTAAAAAGATTGAAAATTCAATTCCCCACCTACATTTCTCACTTCAACTGAAGGGTAGGGCACGCTAGCGACGCCAATCGATTTTAATTTATGCTACTAATCCGGATCTATTTTAAACAATTTCGGGGTTACAATCTCTCAGCAACAACTTATACTATTTATTAAATACTTATAACTTAACTTTTGGGTCTGCTTTTGTACCCGAAATTTGCCGCTTTTGGCGTGAATCAATTTTTCGCGTACAAAAACAGTCCCAACATTTGTATATGGTTATTTAATAAGCAGTATAAGTGTTTGCCGAGAAATTGTAACCCCGAAATTGTTTAGATTAGATCCGGTTTAGTACTTATAAATTAAAATCGATTGGCGTCGCTAGTGTGCCCTACCTGTCACTTTAACCCTTCTTAACAATGCTTTGCACTTTTCCAGGCATTTTCCGCTCAAATGGTACCTGATTTGCGTCCCATACTTGTCACGATATATATCCGTATCAGCATGGCGGACACGTAGGCGACCGGAACGCACCTCTGAGGTTACAACGAAAGATACTTTTTATTTATTATGTTATGGAACCTTTTTGGAACTATTCGTACCGAGAATTTTTTTTCGTAGGTAGATGTGGACAGTGCGATAATGAAATACTGACCTGTGTCCATCTGACCAAGGACACAAAGCCCTCTTACCATTATTATAATATTTGAAGTAATTAGACATTTATATTGGATTTAATTTAATTTAATATAATTTTATTTTATTTAATTAGATGTTATTGAGTTGAATTTAATTTAATTGATCGAAATGTAATTTAATTTAATTAATTACTAACATAGTTATAAGGTCACTGTTACTAACCAATTTGATATGGGTCGTGCCTAAAATAAATGATTTCTATTTTATTTATTTTTACTACTCGAACCGAGATATCAGAGAAGGAAAACTCTGCATTTATATCAAAACCCTCGCCAACCCGTATGCCAAGCGTGGTGAGTATGGCAATTACCCCTCATGTGATAGAGGGAGGCCCGTGCCCCAGCAGTGGGGACTTAAATGGGCTGACGATGATGATGAACTGAGGTATTATTTTCGTAGCCGCTCGTAGTATCCGTAGACGATTCGTAGCAACTTTTTTATATGCATAGTTGTAGACTGCTACAACTCACTGGAGTTGCTGTTGTTGAAAGTAATTAAATCAGAAATTACAACTAAAGATAATTGTATAAAACATTATGAGACCTTTTTGGCACTCCTCCAACCAAAGCAGATAATGTTATTATTTTCGTAGCACTACATAGAATCCGTAGTCGGTTCATAACTAACTAAATAGTGGTTGGATGTAATTAAATAAGAAAAAACAAAATATAATTAGTATTATCCCTTATTATGAGAACTTTTTTGGCACTACTCCAAACAAAGTAGATAAATTATTTTCGTAGCACTACATTGAATCCGTAGACGGCTCGTAACAAACAAAATAGCTGGTGGAAGTAATTAAATCAGAGATTTTTAACAATCTATTTATTACACTGATGGGTGAGTAGTATTAGCCGTGAATTAAAAAGTCACAAGTTTCATTTCTGGCCCATTTACCCCTAAAGATCACTATTTACGTAGCCCCAATCCGTAGCAATTGCTACGTATATCCGTAGCACTTGCTACGCATCAGCTACTAATTGCTAACATGAACCATTGTAGCATGAACCAATAAAACTACTATGTGGAATATTGCACGCCACGTTCTAGAATGCTTTTTTTTATTTTGCCGAACAAACGAGCAGACGGAACACCTGATAGTTAGTGATTACTGCCGTCCATGGACATCTGCATACATTTTAAACGGTATATTGTACTCGTAGTGTTGTGAATTCCAAAATAATAAAATTTTCTTTCTTTCTAACTAATACTCTCAGTCTAATCACCCTGTTAAAGGGCGGCGAAGGTCGGAAGGAATGAGTTTCAGTGTAATTATCAGATTGCCAAATCCTGGATCATAGACAAAGCCAACCGTATTAAAACCGTTCAAATAAGGGTGTTTCATCTGTCAGTGCTAGATAACATGATCAGATTTGCATCCTATCCGTATCACCGTCACCTGCATCAGTATGCGAGACACGTAGTCTTGGGAGGCCGCACACTCAAGCAAACGGGGCGTGTGCTCTTCGATGTTTATTTATTTACCTCCAACATAGGTGACACTTACTTAAATTTTTTGGTCAATAGGCTAACGCTTGACCACAATCGCACCTAATGGAAAGCGACGATGAGATCTAGGGTGATCCGCGTTTGCCTTAAAGATGCCTGTTCACTCTTGCGTTAAAGATGTCTTAATTAAAGTGATCAGGAAAAACAGTCCTCGGCAGGGAGTTTTATTCCTTAGCCATCCGCATTATAAATGTGGAAATTAATCGCTTAGTGCGGATGAGGGGTAGTTCTATCACATAAGAATGAAAACCCTCGCCGCGCCTTGTCGTCCGGTGATGGATCAAATTATGTAGAACCTCCGCAAACTCCCCGAAATGAATCCGGTAGAAGACCGGTAGAAGACCGATGCATGCCACACTTCGACGATGGTCCAGGCTCTGAAGGCCAGCTTCGGAGAGTACGTCTGAGCCTCTTCGCACGTCGCTCTGGAGCTCTAAATTTGATTCACTCATATAACTTAGCGTCGTCGCATGCGACGTAAGTCACATTCGACATCTAAGTCGCATGAAGCCGATTTTCCTTAATTTTGAATCATTCAATTTCGATGTTGCCGATATAATACGGTAAATTGACATTCTAACCCTTCCATGCAGATTTTTATAAAAACCGGTAACTTTCGCATTGCAAACGGAACGCAAAACCAATAGATTCTTGTCTGAATATGAAAATCTTTGCTTTTTTGTCACAAAAAACTATGAATGTCACATTGTGTCAACTGTCAAAATCATTAGAATCAAAGTTTTGAAATTTATAATCTTTTATTTATGCTTATTACTATTGGCAACTATTTGGTCCCCAGAGCTAAGTCATACGAGTGAATCAAAAATAGAGCTCCATGCGTAAATGTCTATCAAATACTTATTTTTATGTACGTACAACTATTATAAGAGATTTTTTTTCTAACCCTTTCATGCAGATTTTTATGAAAACCGGTAACTTTCGCATTGCAAACGGAACGCAAAACCAATAGATTCTTGACTGAATATGAAGATCTTTGCTTTTTTGTCACAAAAAACTATGAATGTCACATTGTGTCAACTGTCAAAATCATTAGAATCAAAGTTTTGAAATTTATAATCTTTTATTTATGCTTATTACTATTGGCAACTATTTGGTCCCCAGAGCTAAGTCATACGAGTGAATCAAAAATAGAGCTCCATGCGTAAATGTCTATCAAATACTTATTTTTATGTACGTACAACTATTATAAGAGATTTTTTTTCTAACCCTTTCATGCAGATTTTTATGAAAACCGGTAACTTTCGCATTGCAAACGGAACGCAAAACCAATAGATTCTTGTCTGAATATGAAAATCTTTGCTTTTTTGTCACAAAAAACTATGAATGTCATATTGTGTCAACTGTCAAAATCATTCGAATCAAAGTTTTCAAAATTTATAATCTTTTATGTATGTTTATTACTATTGACAACTATTTGGTCCCCAGAGCGTCCAGGAGCTCTATTTTTGAGTCACTCGTATGACTTAGCGTCGTGACGAGCGCACGATTTCTACTGATTTTCCTTCGACATACGAAATTCCGCATTTTTGAATCATTCGTCTGCAACGAGTGACCCCGCCCACTCGTTGGTCGAGTGACTTAAAGCGAGCGGTAGAAACAACGTCAAAATAGTTGTCAATAGCAAGAAGCTTAAACAAAATATTCATTTCATCAGCAACCCACACTCGTCCACTGCTGGACATAGGTCTCCCCTAATGCACGCCACTTCTCCCGATTTTCCGCCACTCTCATCCAGCCCACACCAGCCAGCCTTCGAATGTCATCATCCCATCTTGTCGCAGGGCGTCCTACACTACGCTTACCGAGTCGCGGTCTCCACTCAAGGACTTTACGGCCCCAACGGCTGTCAGTTCTGCGGCTAATATGACCAGCCCACTGCCACTTCAGTTTGCTAATTCGGTGGGCTATGTCGGTGACTCTGGTTCTCTGTCGGATTACATCATTTCTGATGCGGTCCTTCAGAGATACTCCGAGCATAGCCCTTTCCATAGCTCTTTGAGCGACTTTGAACCGGTGAACTAGTCCAGCCGTGAGTGTCCACGTCTCGGCACCGTAAGTCATGACCGGAAGGACGCACTGGTCGAAGACTTTCGACTTAAGACTTTGAGGGATGGGTGACGAGAAGACTTGACGAAGTTTACCAAATGCTGCCCAGCCTAGCTGAATTCTTCTATTGGCTTCTCTCTCGAAGTTGTTTCTGCCTAATTGGAGCGCTTGTCCTAGATAGACATATTCCTGAACAACTTCGAGAGGTACTCCATTAACAGCGACCGGTCCCGGATCAACGAAAATATTATATATTTTCGTTATTATAAATACAACAAAAATAAAAAACAAAATATTATAAATTTCAAAACTTTGATTTAACTGAATTTGACAGTTGACATTCATAGTTTTTTATGACAAAAAGGCAAAGATTTTCATACTCAGCCACTAATCTATGGTTTTTGCATTCCGTGCAATTTACCGGAAATTACCGGTTTTTGTAAAATTCTGTATGGAAGGGTTAGAATATCAATTGACTTTATTATATTGGCAACATCGAAATCGAATGATTCAAAAATAGGGAAAATCGGCTTCATGCGACTTAGAAGGCGAATGTGACTTACGTCGCATGCGACGACGCTAAGTCATACGAGTGAATCAAAAATAGAGCTCCAGAGCGTAAATATCTATCAAATACTTATTCTTGTGTACGTACAACTATTATAAGAGATTTTTTTTATGATACGATAGACAAGCATTTGACCTGAATCTCACCGAATGTTAAGTGAAGAATTCTAAGGTGGGTCATGCTTGCCCATGAAAAGCCTATTGAACTGTTGCCTTAAAGAGGCCCAGGTTATAATGTTCAGGAGATATACATTGGCGGGCAACGAGTTCCACTCCTTGGCTTTTCGCATCAGATGATTGCTTTCCATCAGGTGACTCGCTTGCTCGTTTGTCGCCTCTAGCATACAAAAAAAAACTATATTTGTATTCATCAAAACCAAATTATAAGACCCATTTTGCATCTACTAGATGCAAAATGGGTCTTATACTTTGGTACAAGTATACGACAAGTATACGTGAATGACAGGCAGTTGTAAGTTAAATAAAATGTTTTGTTTTCCCTGTTTAATATTTTCAGTGTCGAGTTCAGTTTGGAGTAGCACGGGTTTTACGAGCACTTACCAAGATCGCATGCATCATTATTCATAACGCATACAACTTAAACTCAGAAGTCATTTTTCAAAGGCCTGGATTATTACCTGAACTGACTGTGGGAGAGCAACGCTTCGGCATCAATAGGCCGGCTCGACCGGAGAGATATACCACGACCTCACAGAAAACCGGCGTGAAGCAGCACTCTACTGTGTTTCGCTGCGTGAGTGGGGGTACCGGAAAGCCCAATCCAGGGCAAGGAGTGTTTAAAGGTTGGCAGCTCACTTGTGACAATGGTGTCACGGGTATCCATGGGCGGCGGCAATCGCTTACTATCTATTAGGTGTTCCGTCTGCTCGTCTGCCACCTATGATATAAAAAAAATCTTGAAACTCGGACATAAACATCAGTGCTGAGCATTTTGGTAAGTTAATTTTATATTCCAGCTTCCCTTATGAAAATATTCACCCTTCGCCACTGGCATCTACCATTAAAATTAAACCCGCACATCTCAAATCGGAACTTGCTAAGTGGACAAGGAAGCCGTGACGTACATTGTACAAGCCTCGAAGCCTCCGAGTCCTTTTGTCTAAAACGCGGTGTCATTTACAGAGATCGCCTCTTTTGTATGAAGCTCGATGAATCGGGAGTCTATTTCAGAGCTCGAGCCTTTTTGAGAATTCTATCAGCCTTGAGGGTTTTTTAGGCCTCGTAATTTTTTTAAAATAAGAATATATTTTTATTTTAGACAACACAACACGATACAAACATCAGTTACATAAATTTACACAAAGTACAACGAAGGGATCAAAAAATAATTTAGTAGAGCACAAATAACTAACCGTGGAAAAGCCACGCTTCGGCATAAATGGGCTGGCTCGACCGAAGTGATACCATTTTCACAGCGTGATTGTGGATACCGGAGGCCCAATACGGGGGAAAGAGGGGTTCAAAGGTTGGAAGCGCACTTGTGACTCCACTGGTGTCATGGGTGTCCATGGGCGGCGGAAATCGCTTGCCATCAGATAATCCATCTGCACGTCTGCCACCTATCACATTAAAAACTTTACCACGTAGTGCGTAAAGATTCTGCGTGTTGAGACTTCCGACATAAATGGTCCCTCACTCAGCCTGTGTCATGGCCCTGGGAAAGGTAATGCTGATTTTCAGTAGGGCCAGCTGAGTGAGTGCCACGGAAATCAGTCTTGTACCTATGTCTTGTGTGCCTATCTAATGTGTGTGAAATATGGATAACGTATTTTGAGGGCTGTAGTTTTGATGACAGATGGTTAGGTTTACTTAATTCAAAAAACCACGGCGATATGGTATATTAATTTCAGCAGAGACAATTTTCTTGTTTCGTACTTTTTAGAGCGTGATTTTTTGGTAGTTAGGTTTTAGTTATTAAACTTTTTCTATTTTTGTTAATTTGATGCGTACCATATAATGTTCTAGTGTTCTTACATGTATGTAATTTATTTAACTTTTAATGTGTGTATTTGCAGCAGTACAAATAAACATATTATCTATCTAGATTTCAAAGGCTCGAGGTTTGCACATCACTACAAGGAAGCCTATACGACCTTTAGCTGTCCAGAGCCGCTCAGTCTCAGGCATTGTCTGTGGAGCACCCTCCACTGCGCTTCGCTCACTACAAATAACGCATTGCCAGTAGCCAAGGAGAGTTTTTAATGCCATTATCTCGCAATAGTGATTTGACCTCCGTTGTAATTGAGTTCCGTATTCTCGGCTGGAATAAGAAATAGGACGCGCACTGCGTCTGAGACGATCGGATTGGTTTTGATACTTTACAGAACATTGTGGAGTGTGGAATAACGGACATTGTGGAGAAAAAGAACACGACATTAGGGATTGCCCTAAGAATACTGAGCCACCTAAATGCGCCACTTGTTTGCATTACAAGAAACCGAGCAACCACAAGACTGGTGACCTTGAGTGTCCGGCCAGAAAAATGGCCGAAAATCGATTTATAAGGTCTATAGATTATGAAGGCGCCAAATAGCGCCACTTGTTAGGTACTTTTAGTTACGTTAATTATGTAGTTTGTTTATAATGTAAGTTATGCTAGATAACCGATTCTAACTCTAGAGGTATTTATGTCACGAAATGGCCAGGGTCATCAAAATGATTACTGGGTCAACATTCACAAATAATCATCACTTTCACTCGTAGGTATTTGTGTTATTTACATTCACGCTAGATTTGGTAATTTCGAGATTTAGTTTAATTATTAGTTATTTTGATGTTTTCAAAAATTAATTGGTAATTTAAGTCCTTTTCTCTCTTCGTTTCTGCCTAAGATACAGGAAATCCCTAGTTTAGGCAGTAAACTAAAAATTGTTACCTAAGTTAAAGTAGATTTAAGTCTTTTATGTTCTAAAGATTTTTCAATAAATTTTATTTTCTTTTATTTTTATTACTTATACAGCCTATGGATGCATTTTTTAAAATTAAAGTTGCTCCACAAATGGTTACATTTTTATAGTGACACAGTATATTGTCTCTCCTCAGCCTGATGGTAAGCAAGAGCAGAGTCCACGTTGCAATTACAACCGACAAGGCATCACCTCCGTTGGCACTGCCATACTGGCCCGTGAGATGCTTCTTCGTTTCAAGGATTCCATATTATGAGTAGATGGCATTGACAAATATTTTTCTAAATTTAAAAATAGTATGTAGTGTGTTGTGTTATATTTAGTTTTTCTACTTAAGTAGAGATGAAAAGTGCTTCTCTCTTTGTTTATTATTATTATTACTGCAAGTAGGTAAAAAGTGTTTAATCCGCCTTAAGCATCAATCTCTAGAAAGAAAAATCTTTCTTATCTGTTGCAATTCAAATTGATAGGTTCTTTAATATTTCTAAGATGGCTGCATTCCATCAGGTGACTCGCTTGCTCATTTGTCGCCTCTTGCATAAAAAAGCTCGTTAAGCCGTTAGTCCTGTACCCGCTGGTGTCCCATTGGAATAGAGAGTATATTTGTGTTTGTGCACACACTTGAGCACTATAATATATCCTGCGTACGTGGCTGATTGTTATGATCGGCTGCCATAGCCGTAATCGGTTGGAGGATAGTTGTTATATACAACTATCCTCATACTCTTTTGTGATCCTTAACTACAAACAGCGCCTTACCATCGGCCAAGGAGTTTATAACGACATTAACTCTGCCATAGTGAGAATTGACCTCTGCTGTAATTGAGTTTCGTAGTCTCGGCTGATATAATTTTGTTTACAACTTCAAGTGAAGAAAGTGTAAGTTTGCTAGGATCAATATTGGTTGAGGTTATAGTCATATTCTTTATTGCATCATGTGGTGGTTACATAGGATCTTAAATTAATCAGGTTCGCAAGTAGTTCGTGAGTAGTACTAGCCGTGAATTTAAAAGTTACAAGTTTCATTTCTGGCCCATTTACCCCTAAAGATCACTATTTACGTAGCCCCAATCCGTAGCAATTGCTACGTATATCCGTAGCACTTGCTACGCATCAGCAACTAATTGCTACGAACCATTGTAGCATGAACCAATAAAACTACTATGTGGAAAATTGCATGCCACGTTCTAGAATGTTGTTTTTGTTTTTATTTTGCCGAACAAACGAGCAGACGGCTCGCCTGATGGTAAGTGAATTACCGCCGCCCATGGACATCTGCGACACACGGGGCAACACAGATGCATTGCCGGCTCTTAAGGTTTAGGTTTAGCTTATTCCTCAGCTCTTTTCTTGAAGATCACCAGGTCGTATCTGTTCGGAAACACCATCGTTGGTAGCTGATTCCATAGTTTTACTAGACGCTCATATCGCGAATAAAATCCATCCAAGTGATGAGGGTGAAATTTGGAATTCTGGCGCTTAGGACCTGAATAATGTAATAAAGTATGTGATGTGGTCTTGATTATTTTATATGCCCCTAAAATAACTCGTAATATAAGTACTAAAATTGGTTTAAGAATACTCAAGGTCACCGCTTGACATTCGTATCGGGACTCGATATCCGGAACTGGGTGGAAGTATTGTCAAGTAAAGTCATGGCGAAATTAAGTGACAAGAATCAAACAATTCCATTTCCATTTCCCATTCATTTCCCATGGTATACTTGGTTACTGGTTTCATTTAATACTGTAACCAACTGCATTTCGATGTATCCATTACGCTCCTCAACATTTACGTACCTAAATGTGGTGCATACGCCCGTGGCTCTTAGTCTGCTCTCAGGCCACTCGGTCGGGACACAAAAGAGTGAGTGAATGTATTGGCGTGTCTGAACTGTAAGTATGTTTGGACTCACCAACACATTGAATACTCTTGTTCATCTAGTTGTATTGAATTGTACATAAGGAATGCAAGAAAGATATCGTGGGAGAGCAACGCTTCGGCATGAATGGGCCGGCTCGACCGGAGTGATAACACGGCCTCACAGAAAACCGGCGTGAAGCAACACTGTGCTGTATTTTGCTGCATGAGTGAGGGTACCGGAGGCCCAATCGGGGGAAAGGGGAGTTTAAAGGTTGGCAGCGCACTTTTGACTTCACTGGTGTCGCGGGTTTCCATGGGCGGCGGCAATCGCTTACCATCAGGTCTGCTCGTCTGTCTATCTATCATAAAAAAATATATATCAATAGTACCGCTCAAGTGATACTGTAAACCTACTGCATTTCTTTGTATGCATTTACGTTCCTCCGATAAAAGTGGTGCATACGCCCGTGGCTCTCAGACTGCACTCAGGCCACTCGGCCGGGATGCTAAAGAGTGAGTGAATGCATTGGCGTGACTGTACTGTAAGGATGTTTGGTGAGTCGTAGTGAATGCTAACAAGAACATTCAACGTATTGAATGATACATACAGTAGGAAAGTATAAAACAATTGAAGTTTTTTTTTATTTGAGGCTATGATTGGGACCTACAACAAGGAATATACTCATAATGTTCCATTATGCTCTACTTAACATGACAGATAATAATGCGCGCAGTTAATTGATGGCGCCACTGTCGCTTATGATAATATTGGTTTGACACCCGCGAATGCCATTTTCTTTTGTTGCTTTGTTGTTTTTTTTGTGTTGTTATTTTTTTTAAATATAATTTTAATGTTTTAAAATTGATTATGTATGTATCTCTGTGTTATTATTTCTTTGTTTTGTATATGTACATTTTCATTTTCTTTTTACTTGTATTTATTGCATGTCAATATTTTATAATATTTTTTTTAATGCAAAGGCGTCACCCAAGGTCCAGCCTGAAAACCAGCGCTGCAGCTGCTGTGTGTGGCAGTTGCAGCATATGCTGAGGCTGAGCCTTGTTGGCCGCAACTCTTTGTCTCTGTACCTAGTTTTCTCTGTTTTGTTCTATGTGTAATGTGTTGCGGTCAATAAATTGTTTCTTATCTTATCTTATCATATGACGATACAGAGAAACTGCTTATTGTTTTGAAGTAGGTAATTTATAAAAGTTGTTGTTTTTTTTGCTTTATATTCACTTAGATAAATATTTTTGTGATTATTCATGAGTACTTACTGTTATGTTTTAACTTTCTAGCCTGAGAAACAGGTTCGCCTAGTTCAGGCATTTGTATTCATTTCTGACCTTATTGTTTGTGTAAAATTATTATCTGAATAAATTGAATTGAATTGAATGTACATATATACATACTTATAATATATAGTAAACACCCAGACCAACACAATCAGATAAATTTGTGTGCGTGAACATATTTGTTTGTGTTTATTTTGTATTATAAGTATGTATTTACAAAGAAAAAGTTTTATATGTAATTCCACCTTTGATTCTGATATCCATAACACAGGTGCTTGGGCTACCAATCTCGGAGTCAGATCAATGTTTGTTATTTCCTGAAATATTTATGATTTGTTTAATTTATTTAATCTGTTTTTTTTTTAATTTTATAACAAAATCATTATAATGTTTAAATATGTCATGTGATTGTAAACGTAATGACTGTCATTTACTATGTTTGAGTGTATGTATAGGTTACGATGGGGCTGGCATGTATTTTCAATCAAAAGCCCCCAAATAAATAAAGAATAATAAAAAAGCTACGTTTGAGGTATTAGTATTATATTACGTCATAGCGTGTTTTTTATTCTTTTTTTATGTGATAGGTGGCAGACGAGCAAACGGATTGCCTGATGGTAAGCGATTGCCGCTGCCCATAGACACCCGCGACACCAGTGGGGTTACGAGTGCGCTGCCTACTTTTAAACTCCCCCTTTAACCAGAATTGGGCCTCCGGTACACTCACTCACGCAGTGAAACACAGCACAGTGCTGCTTCAAGCCGGTTTTCTGTGAACATATTGCGCGAAAAGTTGAAAACAACTTTAATTGCTATTTCAAAGAAATAAATAAAATAATTCGACTGGCCTGATGGCGCATTTGATAAGGGCCCTGTCCTATAATAAGTCAAAGATCGAGGATTCGATCCCTGTCCTGCACAAATATGTGTGAGATAAACACGTGTTTGTTCAGTGTCGAACTGCTACACTCGAGAGTCGTTGATTAACTTAGTTGGCTACTTAAGAAAACATATTGACACTTATTTTGATACGCACAAAGACTACTGATACTAAAGTTAATGAACATTAACTTAAATGACGCCTCTGAGTGCGGCCGTTAGTGTGATATTATATATTGAAGTAAGTATTAGGTAGGTATATTTTTAATTTCTCTGTTGCTTGATATACGTAGCACGAGCTTAAGCTACATGGAATCAGGTCAATGTATAAGATGTTGTATGAATTTGAATTTATACATTTATTTCCATTTTTTTATGTGATAGGTGACGAGCAGTCGGATCACCTAATGGTAAGCGATTGCCGCCTCCCATGGACACCCGAAATCCCACTATTTCAATGAAACTCCACAGATCTCAAAATGAAGTAAATCAAATAGTCAAGTAGCCTATCACTACTGTGTTATTATCACTGTTAAATTTATTTATATCGGTTGAGGGGCAAAGTAAACAGGCATATTTGTATTTACATACGACATATATTTTTGGTAAGCGGACAATTGAACACCGAACAGACTGACATACAGGATGTCTTCTTAAAACCAGAGTGTAGACTTTGTCTATGGAAACCCAAGTAGGTTTAACAGTTAAAAACACACACTAACTCATTGTGCATTTACATTAAGACTTTCGTTTTATAATAAAATGTTCCTATATTGATGACGGACAGCTGCAAACCAATGTTTACAAAGCACAGAATTCTGACACTTCCGTCATTATATATAATTGAGGTAGCTTTATTTGTCAAAAGTCATCATCATCATCAGCCCATCGCAGTCCACTGCTGGACGTAGGCCTCTCCAATTGTTCGCCACTGTGATCTATCCATGGCTTCTCGCATCCAGCTCTTGCCAGCCATCCTGCGCAGATCGTCCTCCCACCTAGCCAGAGGGCGCCCTACATTACGTTTGCCAAGACGCGGTCTCCACTCCAGAACTCGTTTACCCCATCGGTTGTCGGTTCTGCGGCTAATATGGCCAGCCCACTGTCACTTAAGCTTGCTAATCCGGTGAGCAATGTCGATAACTTTGGTTCTCTGCCGGATCACCTCATTTCGGATTCGATCTCGGAGAGAGACGCCGAGCATTGCTCGTTCCATAGCCCGCTGAGCGACCTTTAACTTGTGGACCAGCCGTACCGTAAGTGTCCACGTTTCGGCTCCGTATGTCATGACGGGTAGGACGCACTGATTGAAGACTTTCGTCTTTAGGCACTGTGGTATCGACGATATGAAGACACGACGTAGTTTTCCAAATGCTGCCCAACCTAACTGGATTCTGCTATTCACCTCATCCTCGAGGTTGTTTTTACCCAATTGCAAAGTCTGCCCGAGGTATACGTATTTTTGAACAACTTCGAGGACGGCACCGTGAATTGCAATCGGTTCCGGTAGAACATGTTCATTGAACATGACCTTGGTTTTGTCCAAGTTCATCCGTAGGCCGATGCATTTAGAAGAGTCAGCCAGGTCATTCAGCATCTGTTGTAGGTCCTGCAGCGTTTCTGCCATTATGACGATTTCGTCAGCAAATCGCAGGTGAAAGATGTATTCGCCATTGATGTTGATGCCACGTCTCTTCCAGTTCAGCGTCTTGAACATATCCTCCATTGCATTTGTGAACAATTTCGGGGAGATGACGTCCCCTTGTCTCACTCCTCGATGCAATGGTATAGGACTTGTTTGCTGATTCTGTACTTGGACGGACATAGTAGCGGCATCATAGAGACATCTCATCACCTGGATATATCGCCAATCGACTTGGCATCGCTGCAGGGACTCCAGAACAGACCAGATTTCAACCGAGTCAAAGGCTTTCTCATAGTCCACAAATGCTGGACACAGGGGCTGATTATACTCTTCTGTCTTCTGTATAATCTGCCGCACTGTGTGGATGTGATCTATGGTGCCGTATCCGCTCCGAAACCCAGCCTGTTCCGGTGGTTGGAATTCGTCGAGTCTCCGCGCAAGACGGTTCGTGATCACTCTTGAGAACAGCTTATAGACGTGGCTTAAAAGGGAAATGGGTCGATAGTTCTTCAAAAGGGTTTTGTCCCCTTTTTTGAAAAACAAGACGACCACACTCTTACTCCACGCCTCCGGAGTTCTCCCTTCGAAGAGGACATCGTTAAAGAGCTTTTGGAGTTCCCTCAGTACGGGTAATCCTCCAGCTTTCAACAACTCTGTTGTAACGCCATCCTCTCCAGGGGCTTTTCCATTTTTCAGCTGTCCAAGAGCAATCTTGATTTCGCCAATGCTGACTTCTGGCAAGTCTTCGGTGAAATGGCGTGTTAATGTGGCCCTAGAGTCCTCATTTTCGGGATCAGGTCGAGATGCATGCGAAGCGTATAATCGGCCATAGAAGTCTTCCACTTCTTGAAGGACCGCCGGCTTTGAAGCAACAACTTCTCCACGTGATGTGGTCAGCTTGGTCAGGTGGCTTCTTCCGAGAGATTGTACGAAAACCTTCGACCCCCGATTCTGCTCGATAGCTCTTTCAATCGAGAGAGTATTGGAGCACCGGAGGTCGCGTCGCACAAGTTTACTGATCTCCCGGTTTAGAGTCCGTTTTCCTGACGAAGTGGACGGTGGTTGCTCACGTCGTTGTCTCATTAGCCCCAAGGTCTCATCAGAGAGTTTCGACTTCCTACCTTTGCGCTGCATGTTACAAAATCTCGTGCCTTCTTCCCTGAGGACTCGAACCACATTTTCGAGGTTCTGGTCAACGTCCGTTGTGGTTTCCACGGCATTGAATCGGTTTTCCAGGTTTAAACTGAAACTTTTCAGATCCTTTCATGGATTGCAGTAGAGTAGGCCGGAGTCTTGACCTCATCAAGCGGACTCGTTCGGCTTTAAAGTCGATATTCAGAGTGCCTCGGACAAGTCTGTGATCGCTACCGGTGTTGAACCTGTTGATCACGGAGACATCTCTGAATATATGCCGCCTGTCCGCCATGATGAAGTCGATCTCGTTTTTAGTCATAGTGTCGGGGCTCTGCCACGTCCACTTTCTTTGGGGCTGCTTCTGGAAGAAAGAGTTCATCAAAAAGAGCCCCTCTCGTTCGAGAAAGTTGACAAGCATCTGCCCCCTATGATTCCTAACTCCAAATCCATGGGATCCTACTACCGATTCGTTGCAATTCTGTACTCCCACTTTAGCGTTGAAGTCCCCCATGACAACATTGTAGTGGGTTTTGGTGGTGAAGTGGAGGGCCCTCGATATGTCATCGAACATTTCCTCCACTTCATCGTCTGAGTGTGTCGAAGTCGGTGCGTACACTTGCACCACCTTGAGGCTGTACCTCTCGGTGAGCTTGATGATGAGGTACGCTACCCTGTTCGACACGCTAGACATTTCCACTACGTTGTCAGAGAGGGACTTATTGACCAGAAACCCGACGCCGCCTTGAGAATGTTGGTCTCCCTCGCGGAAGTACATTAGGTGGCCCGACTCCAAGGTTACGGTGTCCTCGCCCTCTCTTCGGACTTCGCTTAAACCAAGGATGTGCCACCTTATTTTCCCAAGTTCCACCTCGAGTTGTGCCAGATGCGAATCAAGCCGCAAAGTGCGTCCGTTGTACGTCGCCAGGGTCAGTTTATTGTGGTGGCCTCCCGTAGCCCGGAGATTCTTCGCACCCCCCGTCCCGCCGTTACCATGGTCGCCACCATGACCAGGAATAGCGGGACTGCCGGGAACTGGGGGCCGTGGCTGCAGTTTTACTCGCATTGGAGGGTTTGCCCATAATCGCCACGCTGGGCAGGCGGGTTGGCGATCGCAGGACGTGGATTTTTGCGCCAGTGACGCTGCTGCCCGTCACTGGCCTGGCGTATTTGGCCACGTCATAGCTGTGGTTATACCGCCATCGGTCGGTCGCCAGAGCCTCGTTGGTAATTTAGCAGGATGCACCACGGGCAGGTGAGGTTGGCTTGGGGCAGGAAGGTGGTAGATTTCCCCCTTACACCTCTGTAGTTGTACGTAACCGTCGAAATGGAAACCGTTTGTGCCTACAACCTGCCAAAACCACATTACTGAGAAAAAGTTTCCCATGTATGGCACCCCTTATCTATAACAAACTTCCTGAATATTTAAAATTACTAAATAAAAATGTCTTTAAAAAGAAACTTAAGCAAATTCTTACTGAGAAATGCTATTACAGTGTAGATGATTTTTTTAATGATAAATTTTGACTGAATCCTATGGACCTAATTTAGTTTATGACTTGAACAATTAAGTAACAATATTGGAAATTTAATTTTATGATTTGAAGTACTTATTAATTAGTTATCTATGTTTAATTTAAATTTTACACGCCAAAGTTGGCAGGACATGTTGAAACTAAAAAAAATGTACCAACCCATATTATGCTCTGTTGTAATATGTCTTTACACATGTTTTGGTAAATAAATATCTTTTATCTTTTTATCTTTTTATCTTTATTGCGAACTATACATTCATAAGACATTCAATCCTAAACCACGTAATCTCAAATCATCAGTTCGTGATTTATAAAACACCGCGGGATTTTCGGTCTTCTCTCCCGAATCGGGTCACGCGCGTTTGCAAATCGGGTCCAAACCCTTTTTGGGACAGTCGATTGGGTAAAATGCAAGATTCGATGCGCTGTCACGACTCGCAATACATGCCTAAATATGAGCGTAGGGTATTGGAAAACGACGAAAGGTATCGAGAGTCAAAGTGAAAAAGGTTAACCACTTCATAGATTTCTGCTGCTGAATTCTTACATCATATCACAGGCAAATAATTTTATTATAGTCTCAGAATTAAATAAAATCTCATGTTTAAAAATGGCATTTGACTAAGCTCGAGATTTAACAAAATATAAATATTTTATCAAAATATAGGTGAATATGTCATATGCCAATAGCAAAATTTCTCAATTAAAAATATAACGTTCAGGTTTTATGGTCATTAAAATAAATAAATAAATATTTCACAACATCACATACATTGATCTGACTCCGAGATAGGTAGCTCAAGCACCTGTGTTACGGATATCAGAATCAACAGTGGGATTACAAATATATACATATAATACTTTTCTTTTGTAAATACATACTTATAATATATAGATAACGCCCAGACCAATACAAACAGATATGTTCATGCACACAAATGTTTGTACTGTGCGGGGATCGAACCCGCAACCCTTGCACCAGAGGCAGCGTTCACTACCACTGTTCCAATCGGGTCGTCATTATAGTCTCATAATTTAATAAAAATCTCATGTTTGAATAGGGAATTTGACCAAGCTCGAGATTTTACAAAATATAAATATTTTATCAAAATATAGGTAAATATGTCATGTGCCAATAGCAAAATTTCTCAGTTAAAAATATAACGTTTAGCCGGTTTTATGGTCATTCAAAGATTCATGGGCAAGTCCATTTTAAAAGTATGAAATTATTACAAAACAATTATACTATTTAATAACCCATACAATTTTCACCAACTATTATAATATAACCATTGATATAAACGAAACATTTGATATATCTATCATACAAAATTCTAGTAAAATGCTTACAAAATAATTGCGTGTGACGTCACATCACAGTAGCCATTTGTATGGAGCGTTTTGGTTTTGCCCAAAATAATGTGATTTTAAAGTTGTGAAATCTCAGGTAGGTACATTAAATAAGAATCAAGTAATTCTTTCAACGATATTTCTATCATTGAGAGATCTTTTGATTACAAAAATAAAAAAAAATCAAATACCGTATTGCGGAACTTTTGTTTTCCTACAAATCGAGCCACAAAAATAACTTTGTGCTGGGTTCGAATTGTAGGAAAGTAAGTATGAACTTGTGGCCACACCGCTACCACTGTCTCTAGTCGCTCCCTCATTACTGAGAATCGTGGTCACTGGAACTCATCAACCAAACTTTCTCCATTGATTCTGATTGGAAGTAGCCTCCACCACGTCGTAGAACTTTGGTAGGGATGTAGCTCCTTTTATTTGGTCAGACCATCATGTTGGTTATCGGCATCGTGATCTTTAACCTTCAATGTTGCAAACAATGACCAGTTTTTCAAGGCTGTCATCCCCTCTTTGTATTATTTGGCCGAAATAAGAGAGTATGCGTTGTAGACATAATCTCAACAGTCGGATTCTTATGCCAAGTTGGGAGAGAACAGATACATTTTTGCGTTTAGCCGTTCAAGGTATTCGGAGCATACGCCTCCAGCACCACATTTCGAATACATCTATTCTCTGTCCCTCTCTTTCTCGTATTGTCCATTTTTCAACCCCGTAAATGCAGATCGGGAATGTTAGAGCTTTGAATAGACGTGTTTTTGTCATGAAGCTTATTCTGCGGTTTTTCCAGATATTCTGGAGACGTGTTACCGAATCTTTAGCCATAGCGATTCAGACAGCTACCACATTGTGTCATAGGCTAGGTACTTGTAATACTGTAAACTTGTTCTAAGTTATGTAATGTCGCTCTCTGTGCTGTGAATGTTGTGATGTCAATAAATGTTTTTTCTTTCTTTTTTTCTTTCACTTTTAACTTTTGTAACCGTTATAGCTTGTCACTGGGGTGGGCAGACCGAACTTTTAATAGGCTCACACAAAAGACGTCATCTGAGACTGCCAGCTCAAAATACAGAGGCAGTGTGAACAACATCCCACACACATTCTGCCATTCTATCCCGAATCAGGTAGCGCTGGGTGACTCATCAATATTCAAGGCTTTCCTTAGATAAAATAATTTCGGCTTAAAACTAGCAAAGTATAATTTTGGCCAGTAGAAACATAGACTCACTTAACATCAGGTAAGCCGTCTGCTCATTTGTCAGCAATGATGTAAAAAAAAAGTTGCGAGGCCCATTTCAGTATTGTAAATTAGTCGAAATGGGGATTACCTACAGTCAGGGTTTCTCCTCTATAGATGAGATAAATAATATTATTAAGACCACTAAATAGTTATATTAACATGTTTTAATTGAAATTGTATTTATTTTAAAATTTAAAAGATTAAAATTTTTATTATATTCTTTTGTTGTGTACATATTTTTGTCATTAATTTATTGATTTTAGTTTGTATAAATTATTCATTAATTTCAATATCTTCACTAAAGCCTTGACCTCATCGAGGTATTAGTTTGTAAATTAGCATTACCAAATTTTTTAAATTAAATATTTCACAACGTCACATACATTGATCTGACTCCAAGATAGGTAGCTCAAGCACCTGTGTTATGGATATCAGAACCAACAGTGGAATTACAAAGATATAGGTACATATAATACTTTTCTTTTGTAAATATTAACTTATAATCAATAGAAAACACCCAGACTAATAGAAACAGACATGTTCATGCACACGAATATTTCTACTGTGCGGGGATAGAACCCGTAAACTTTGCACCAGAGGCAGCATTCACTACCACTGATCCAAACGGGTCGTTTAACTGCTCTTAAAATGTTTGATTATAATATTAATTATGGTACATTGTACCTTGTGTGTAATGTACACTGTAAATTGTGTGAATGAATGACGTTGACTATGATGTAGCAGGAAAGCGGAGCCTGGCCACCGAAGCGCCAATTTGGATTTTACGCTGAGACTATTATCATGATGGTGAAGATGTGCTGTACTAAACTATACTCTATCTTAGTATTAACCTTTCAGAGTACATAACATCCCGAGTGCTGGTCATTTTAATACTGTGGTACGAGTTTAGCTAGTCATTAAATTTCGTTAGATGGAACTGGGTAGTTCCTTTTATGATTGCGATGGAGTGAAGTGAGTGGGCCTTTGATCGTATTTCTTTTGTAGTTAGGCCAGATCCGACCAATCTTATTCCGAGAATAAATGTATGATATAACCACAGTATAATGCTCTTTTACTGTGATATAAATTTGCCATAGCATTATAATATAGATCATTTTTGGATTTGGTCACGATGTACATCGACTAAGTAGACCATGGCTTCATAGAACACCGATGATGTGAGGCAGTGCATATGCTATGTTTGTGTCACATATAAAAAAATACCCTGCAAGTATTCACAACCTTTTAATTATTATTATTAATTATTCAGGCAGGCAGTTCAGGAACTGATTATTGCCTGTATCCAGTTACATTACAAGTATATCTTATTTTTCATTTTGTAAGTAGTTGTCTAGTCTATTCTTAAATATATTTGTGTTTTCGGCTGTGACTACTTCTTGTGGTAACTTGTTCCACAGCTCCACCACTCGGTTGCTAAAGAAATGTTTATGCGGTAATATTTTTATCAAAAAATCCAAGCTATTTTTTCATCAACCCAGTTGAAAACTCCGAAGCCTTCGTAAGCATCACACGTTTGATCCAGTGATTTGTCATTCGCAAGCCCATATGCGATCGAGTAGGTTTGTCCACTTGATCCGAGGTTTGATCGCTAAAGCGCCTCCGATGTTTTACTACCTCACCATGGATGTTGGATGCTAGTGGAATTTCAAACAGTTCAACTTCAAGATGTAAAGATTCGGATATGTAATTTTGCATTTATCTTGAATGTTTCAATATCGGTTACGCAGGTACATACCTGCGTAACCGATATTCATTCATTCATTCATTCATTCATTCATTCGAAACATTGCAGGTGATTTTCTGTAATCTACAGAAAATCACCTGCAAACATTATGAGAGTATAATTCGACTCATCCTAATTCAATTCATTCAAAAGTACGTTTAGGGCCGATTCGACCAATCTTGGAGCCCAATCCTGGGTTTGTAATATTTTGAAAACATGGCGGATATCACCTGAAAACCATACAAAAAACTATGTTTTAGTGATATATGTCGTATGAAAATAAATGTCACGAGCACGAGAATTGGGCTCTTGATCCGATACTACATCTATGGTATAGAGCTGTTATTATATAAATCTGACGTTATACTATAAATTTATCCACTGATAACGATTGGTCAAATTGAGCCTTAGGGACATGCCACACTGGCGGATAGCGAGCGTTTTCAAAGCGGAGCGACGACGCTGCGAACACACCGCGTGTGCGCCTTGAAGACGTCTGTATTAACACCGTGGATATGAGACGGATTCGCCGCGGACATAAGTCTGAACGCCATTGTTTTTTTTGTAGCAGCCACGCAGACATACGCCGGTGAATGCGTTGCGCATACGCGGCGTGGACGCTGCGCGGCCACGACGTGGTAGGTGCGTGGCCGCTCCGCTTTGAAAACGAATGCAATCCGCCAGTGTGGCATTTCCCTTAGAGTGTTAATTTGAAAAGTCCTTTATCTGTGCAATTATTTAAAAATCTCGGCCAAGTGCGAGTCCGACTCACTCACGAAGGGCTCTGAACCAATAATTAAAGTAAATATACAAATAAATATTTTATGTGCCATTAACTGATATCGAGCATAAAGAGTTATTTTTTCTTTGTATGTGAGCACCCTCAAATATTTATTTCATTATTTATCATAAAGTAAAAAAAATAGTACTGACAACTTGCTTGGACCTAATAGAGTCTTAAAACAAGCGATTGCTTTTAGAGTGATATCCGCTTAATCCGAAGGTCGATAAAACGTAAAACAGCGGCGCTTTATTGGTGACTGTGACTTTGACTAACTTCTACTTGACATTGGCGAATTATCTTCGGGTAGAGTCATAACAAAAAAAAAGATGCCAGGTAAATACGTCGGTTAGAGATAAGCGCCTGTATTAATTTGTGTATTGTTTCTTACAACATTCAACACTCGTCTGAATACTCGTCTGAATGCTCAGCTAAACATAAGACAGCAGCTGTTTCCAAGATGCAGACCTCTCTTGCATCCTAATAAAAGTAAATCAAAGTAGTGATGAGACTCGCGTTCACTCTCACTTGATTCATTTCGAGTGAGTGATATAAAACCGGCGTGAAGCACCACTGTGCTGTGTTCCGCTGCGTGAGTGAGGGTACCGGAGGCCCGATTCGAGGGGTGAAAGGAATTTAAAGGTTGGCAGCGCACTTGTGACTCCATTGGTGTTGCGAGTGTCCATGGGCGGCGGCAATCGCTTGCCATTAGGTGATCCGTCAACTCATCTGATTCCAATGTCATAAAAAAAACTCGAGTTATTAGTATATATATAGTCGTTTGGAGTCGCTAGTGTGCCCTACCCGTCACTTTAAGCTACTTAATACGGAATCAGGTCAATGTATGGGATGATGTACGAATTTATCGTAAATTTGTAAAGAAATGTTTGTTTACAAAAATCAAGTATCGTCATCTACTAATAAAAGTATGTATATCTTGTGCAGTGCCTTACACGGTCCACAATCTTGTTCCTTAATGAAATTATTAACCATCCCAGTATGTAACATTGTGGAGCAAATAAAGTATTGAGTATTGAAAAAAAAATGTTCTTTCTAAAAAGATATCACGGTCCATGCCTGTTCTTTCATCTTTAAAAATAAAGTCTTTTTTATGCGGTAGGTGGCAGACGAGCAGACAGATCACCTGATGGTAAGCGATTGCCGCCGTCCATGGATATCCGCGACACCAGTGGAGTCACAAGTGCGCTGCCAACCTTTAAACCAGGTCACCGGTCACTCCGGTTGAGCCGGCTCATTCATGCCGAAACGTGGCACTCCCACAGTACATTTAAGGCAGTTTCTGCGAATGACGAGTCTAACATACCTAAATCCTGAATTTAAAAAAAAATACGCTTTCTACTGGAGTTTTTAACCCAGAACCTTCCCTTAGGCATTGTTACATTAAAGATTATAGAAAAATACTTGTATGAGCAAATTCTTTAAGTGACTAAAAAGATTTGTGAAATGACTCGACCTAAGTGGCAAAGCTTTGAGTCACATCACTAATTAACAGATGCACGCTGTTCCGTACGAAACAGCCACGATACCGTTTCTCGCATACAAATTACCAAGCGAATACGTCCCGCTTAATTGGCCCTATTAATTGAATTCTTCTAATTGGGAAAAGTAATGAAAAACCCAGCGAACGTGCGCTATCTCGCCTCCGGTAGGGTATCCAGATGGTAAGAAAAAGCTCTTGGGATAACATATCTTTTCTGCTAGATAATTTTCTTCTTCTTCATCATCGTTTTCTTCATTACTGAAAGTCGTGCCTTAAATTGTTTTAAACTTTCATCGTCACTAACATATGAAAAGTTATTTACGGGATTTCTGCCATGTACCTTATTTTTTCGTTTCCGATATTTCGGCACTGTTGCAGGCGCCATGGTCACGGAGTAATTAGTTACTCAAAAATAAGGTACATGGTAGAAGTCCCGTAAAAAACTATTTAAGGTGACGGGTAGGGCACACTAGTGACGCCAATCGATTTTAATTTTTAGCTACTAAGCCGGATCTATTTTAAACAATTTCGGGATTACAGTCTCTCGGCAAACAATTATACTATTTATTTAATACTTATACTTAACTTTTGGGTCAACTTTCGTACTCGACATTTGAATTACCGCCAATAACGGCCACTTTTGGCGTGAATCAATTTTTCGCGTACAAAAACGGATCCAACATTTAAGTAGTAGTAGTAAGAGAAAGTAACCCCGAAATTGTTTAAAATAGACCCAGTTTAGTAGCTAAAAATAAAAATCCATTGGTGACGCTAATGTGCCCTACCCGTGACCTTAACGTCGTGCCTTTCTTGAAATGCCTTTACCAAAGGCGATGACAAACTCTATACATTCTTCCCTATCCTCGGCTTGTCTTAGTGGCAATCGGTAAAGTGAGTCCGGTTACGTCCTTTATTTGGTCTCACCAACGAAGAGGTGAACGGCCTCTTCGTCTTTTACCATTGACCTTCCCCACAACAACCAACCTGTCTAAGTTGTCGGACTGTCTCTGGAGATAATTTTATATGAGTCCTAATCTCAAAGTATTTATTTGCCTAAAGTAAGTATACAAAAGATGTGATTATAAAATGAAAATAAATAAATAATTATTATAGTACAATGTCCGCTATTTAGTTAATTAAAATTAACATGCCAATTCAAAAAAAAACCCTGAAAACTATAAAAACAATTGAATATTAGCCATTGACGTAGTTTCTTAGTCATTACATTAATAGGTCCGTATTTGAATTTATTTGGAATACGGTATTTGACTTTTTTTGTAATCAAAAACCTCTCAATGATAGAAACATCTTTGAAAGAATTACTTGATTCTCATTTAAACTACCTGAGATATACACAAAATAAAAATATAACGAAATGGACATTAGAATGGACCTGAAATGGACTCCACTCAGCATGTGTCACAGTGTCTAAAGGTCACCCCGACGCTCAACTCTCAGATAGATCTGTGTTTCATTCCGCTCAGTCGGATCATTCGGCTTAGTCAGATCGGTTCACTCGGACTCGAGATCCATTTGAGTCGAATGGTACATTGGGAGCGAACATATGAGGTTCGGAACAGTGTATCATTTGGCTGAGTCAGATCACTGAGTCGTTTCAGTAAAGAGTAACACACGACTAATGCCTAGGGGGTTTCGTACACCCATAACTAGGACAATTCTATACATGACGCCGAATGAAAACTGCTGCGATTTTGTCGAAGAGGAATGTGTATTATTTAGATTTTTACAAATAAAAACATATTAAGATTTTGTTTTTTTATATATAAGAAAATGGCCAGTACTCGCAAGGAAGCCGTAACTATTTGTTTTACATCGTCGCGTTTAGTTCAGATTATAAGTCATTTTTTATGTATATATGATGTAGTCTTCTTCAAAGATTATAAAACATTTTTAAATAAATAAATAAATTAAGTAAGAAATTACAGACAGACATATAACACTCGTTCTCGATAGACGCACAATGCGTTTTTCGCAGAACTTTCTACCACGTACCACAGTTCTGTAGAACGGTTCGGCTGCAGGAGTATTTCCCGACGGCTACGCCTTAGGGACCTTCAAGAGAAGAGCGTACTCTTTTTTAAAAGACTGGCAACGTGTTAGCGATCTCTCTTAATGTATAGTTTACCGTTTTTTGACCCGTTTGGAACAGTGGTAGTGAACGCTGCCTTTGGTGCAAAGGTTGCAGATTTGATACCCGCGCAGTACAAACATTTGTGTGCATGAACGTGTCTGTTGTATTGGTCTGGGTGTTTTCTATGTATTATAAGTATGTATATACAAAAGAAAAGTATTGTATGTATATATTTGTAATCCCACTGTTGGTTCTGATATCCATAACACAGGTGCTTGAGCTACCTATCTCGGAGTCAGATCAATGTAAGGATCTTGTGAAATATTTATTTATTTATCTCTGATTTCGCTTGATTCGTTTGCTCGTTTGTCGACCTTAGCATGAAGAAAATAGGCATAAAAACAAAAAGCAAAGAAAATTCAATGTTTATGGACAAAAGCATGGTAATCTTAGCGTAGAGTCGATGTTACGAATTAAATGAGGCATTCACCCGATGCCGAGGTCGGCTGCGAAGAAACCGCTCTTCATTGACGTTTGATGGAATTGTTCGTTTAATTGGTCAGGGTTCGGTGTAAAAGGCTTTTTCTTTAGAAGGAATACGAGCAGACATCAAATTGGGTAACCGTGACCCTTTTGGTGTGGCTTTCCCGGGCTAATGGTTGCAAAGGTCAGACCACATTCACTACTTCAACCGTAGAGCCACGCTGCGGCACAAATGGGCCGGTTCGACCGGAGTGATGCCACGGCCTCACAGAAAACCGGCGTGAAGCAGCACTGTGCTGTGTTTCGCTGTGTGGGTGAGCTTATCTCCCTCTTGAGCTATGAATAATTGAGAGACAAATTATAAAAGTATCAACTTTTTTCCCGCTGGACGATGAATCAATATTATACAGTTCACTGTCACTCGCACTAATATAAATCACGTGATAGCAAGCTGACGTAAAAAGCAAACAATTGCGTCACAGCGTGCGAGCTGACGTGAACTCGCAGTTTATCACGCAGATTGACACGTAAGCGTTTGGGTCTGTGTCCTGGGCAGGGCTGGCTAGTATATAGTTTAATTAATTTTTTACCCGACTTCGGCGAAGCAAAAAGGAGGGTTATGATTTTGACCTGTATGTATGTATGTACGGTTGTTCATCTGTTCCCTCATAACTTCTAAACTAGTTATCATATTTGAACAAATAAGGTGTCGTTAGAAGCGTCCTGATAGTATTCTGATTAAAAGCTACATGGCGTTACGTTAAATTGATTATAGCGCCCTCTAGGGGACTTAGAGTAAGGAACTAAAAAAGAAATTGTTTGACGCTACCAAGTGGGGTATCAAATGAAAGAACTTTTTAGCACATTTGATATATGTAATTTTATTAACATAAATAAAAATATGTTAAATAAGAATAAAGTTTAAAAACTAAAACCCGACTACCAAAAAACACGCTCTAAAAAGTACGAAACAAGAATATTGTCTCTGCTCAAATTATCATGCCGTATCGCCGTGGTCGTATGCCACCTACTGTAGAAAAACAGATTCATTATAATAATAAAATAAAATCAATTTGATACTTATATGACCACGGCAATACGGCATAATAACTTCAGCAGAGACAATTTTCTTGTTTCGTACTTTTTAGAGCGTGTTTTTTTGGTAGTTGGGTTTTAGTTATTTTTTATATGATAGATAGTTTATTATTTATTTCTCATATTAGCGTGGAATTTCCAATGCTTTTTAAGTTGTCGGTTCGCATCAAGGGGCACGCTTGGACTGTGAGGATGGATAGATGGCAGACGAGCAGATGTTTTGGTTGGACACGCGTAACATCAGAGGAATCACAAGTGCGCCGCTAAGCTTGGGACTCCCCTCCTCCCCGGATAAGGCCTCCCTCACACTCCGTAAAACACTGTGGAGTCCGGTATCCGGTTGAGTCGGTTTTTTATGAGACCTGGAGGTAAATTACCAAGAAGGTCACCTGATGGCAAGATCATCACTTCTTGGGCTGTCTGGACACCTGCTAGAATAATAGGAATGCAAATGCATTGCCAGTCTTTTAGAAAGACCGTGACTGTGACCAATTTGACAGTAAATAGCCACGATTTGACGCATTTCGGCAATTCCACTGCTAACCTTTTAAGTCTTTTCCTCTTAATTGGACCTCCGGTACCCTCCCTCACTCCTCGACACTCAGGTGCTATTTACTGGTTACTGGTCTGTGATTTTTAAAGTAAACTTACGAACATTTGGATGATGATTTTTGTAGTTTGTATTTACCAGTGGCCATTTTTTGTGTGATATATAGCAGACGAGCAGGCGGATCAACTAATGGTAAGCAATTGCCGTCACCCACGCACACCTGCGACACCAGTGGAGTCACAAGTGCGCTGCCAACCTTTAAACCCCCTTTCCCCCGGATTGGGCCTCCGGTACCTTTGATCACGCAGCGAAACACAGCACAGTGCTGCTTTACGCCGGTCTTTTGTGATGTCGTGGCATCACTCCAGTCGAGCCGGCCCATTCATGCCGAAGCGTAGCTCTCCCATGATGGCGATATAAAATTATTAATATCAATATTGTCTGCCACGAATCTTTGCGTTTAGTATAGTACCTAAATCTTAACTTCTGTGTTTATGACACTTCTCTAGGCGGGGTGCGATAAGTAGTTCTTCTCCGGACTTCTTCTTCTTCTTTCGTACTTTTAGAGAGTGGTTTTTTGGTAGTCGGGTTTCAGTTTTTGAACTTTATTTGTATTGAATATATTTTTAGTTATGTAAATAAATAATAAACTATCTATCATATAAAAAATAACTAAAACCCGACTACCAAAAAAACACGCTCTAAAAAGTACGAAACAAGAAAATAGTCTCTGCTGAAGTTATTATGCCGTATTGCCGTGGCCATATACCACATTGATTTTATTTTATTATTATAATGAATCTGTTTTTCTACAGTAGGTGTCATACGACCACGGCGATACGGCATGATAATTTGAGCAGAGACAATTTTCTTGTTTCGTACTTTTTAGAGAGTGTTTTTTTTGGTAGTCGGGTTTTACTTTTTGAACTTTATTTTTATTGAACTTATTTTTAGTTATGTAAATAAAATTACGTATTTGAAATGTTCGGGATGAATATGCCGAAGCGTGGCTCCCCCACGATTAATTATATGCAATAAAAAGTGTCTTTCTATCTATGTGGCAACCCTGTTCCAGGAACCTGACACTGACAACTAGTTACGTCGTGGACGTTGGAAACGGTGCAAATGCGTTTTCAGTTTGGACTGCATTCCGTGGTCAAAGGCAATTGTTCATGGAATGTGTGGGATTTAGGAGTTTATCTGATATTCAGTCATAGATGTACAGTATACAGCACAAGTTGATCAACACTTTTCGCAGCTAGTGACTCTTATGCTCTTCGGAATAAGAACTACCAACTACGAAATAATGTGCAGCTACTTCTGCTGTTGACTGTACCTGATTCTAGAGACCACACAATTTTGTAGCTTTTATCCGGTTTTAGTTGAACATTTGGATGCGAAACTCTCTCTTCATCGTAATATCGTACAGCTAAGGAGTGGAACTCGTGGCCCGCCGATGGTTTTTTCCTGAACCATGTAACCCGGGCAAGAGTGAATAGGCTTTTCACGGAAATGCATGGCCTACGTTGGACCTCATCTTCACATAACATCAAGAGCCCAATTCACGTGCTCGTGATATTTTGAAAACATGGCGGATATCACCTGAAAACCATACAAGAAAACTATGTTTTAGTGGTATATTTTAAATTTTAAATATGGGGCCGGCTCGACCGGAGTGACACCACTGCTTCACAGAAGACCGGCGTGAAGCAGCGCCTGTGCTGTGTTTCGCCGTGTGAGTGAGGTTACCGAAGGCCCAATGGGGGGGTGGGGGGGAAGGGGAAAGGTTGGCAGCGCACTTGTGACTCCACTGGTGTTGCGGGTGTCCATGGTCGGCGGAATTACTTACCATCCGGTGATCCGTCTGCTCGTCTGCCACCTCTAATATTAAAAAAAAATATGTCGTATGTACGTACGTAATATAGTAGTACCAGTAGAAGATCTATTGTGGCAGCCCCAAAACTTATTACAGCACCTCATGTAGCCCCAGCTCCAGGATAAACCCGAGGATGGAGCTGATGGGGGAGCTCTTGATCTCGTCTGCCGAGATAATTTGTGCTCCCAGGTGCCAGCTTCAGCAGCGGTGCAGCGCTATGCACTCGCCGAGGACGCGGATAATCGTTTCCTCGTCCTCGCGACAGAACCTGTAGATTCTGGTATCTTAAAGGCCCATGTTGTGCAGGTGCTTGTTTAATTTGCAGTGCCCCGTGAGGGTCCGACTGAGTGCATAAACGTTACAAAGTTGGACCTGAATCAAATTCGGGACCTTAAGATCAGCTATAAAGTGTGACTCGCCAGCCGCTGCGGTTCCAGGGTTTTTTTTATGATATAGGTGGCAGACGAGCCGTCGGGTCACCTGATGGTAGCGATAGAGGGTACTATTTTTATTGGCCTTATAGATTCAAAGCTCCGAAGATGTCGCTTTGGATGCAACCGAGAAGAAACGCTAAGATGATGATAAATGCAGATTCAAAGATATATATCACCAATGAGGTGATTAAATTATTCTCTTGACTGACACTCACACGAGTGACTCAACATTTGTTCGTAATTAGAAAACCGTACTGATAGATTTTTGCAAAGAGGTCATCGTTTCAAGGGTCGACTATATATGACATTTTATGTCTTAACTTGACCATCAACATTATTGCACTAAAGTTTCGACCTTATTGCATTATGATTTTTCTAATGATGAGTGAGAGATGAGTCCCAAATTAAAGCTCGTGACTGTACTTCAATGTCGAGTTCTGCCATTCCTGTTCTATACCAATTCTCTGTTATCTTAAAGCCAATAGCACAGGCGATAACAGATACGGTATGTAAAACCAGGTTCCAGTTACATACACTAACTCCAGAGGCCGGATGTACTATCGGCTTCCGTGGAACTTGTTGTGAGCACTAAGGCACTATCCGACACAGTTTTGTGCCTGTTTTAGTATTTTATTTTAAACCTAGGACTTTTGTGACCGAACAAAGGCTTTGCAGGAAAGTGTTGTGAGGATTTCTTTCTAGAAACGTGTGTCTGAGAAGTAAAGGTCTAAAGATGGTGACGGGTGAAATTGTTTTGAATCTCGGCGTCATGTAATATATTTTTTTAAAGAAAGAAAACGTTCATTATTACTTAACGCAGGGCAGCAGTTGTAAACAATTTAGCACAAACAAAAAAACAATTAAAACCACATACAAGTAAAAAGAAATATATATTATAATATAAGAAATAATTCATTTGTATGCCCTGAATGGGTGAATGTGTCTCACACATTATTTTGTAGGTATGCAACACCTGTTATATTATACCTAATAATTCTAATTCTAATAGTGTGTGACGTCTAATATAAATGGCCCTCAATCAGTTTAAGTCACAGCCCAGGAAAAAGCCATGATGCTTGTTTTTAGTGAGGGACGCTTGTCCAGTGTATTTTGTGTAACTAACGTGTGTGATGTTGGTATATACCATCATCTTTGAGCAGGCACCCATGTACCAGCTTCTCCCTCTGGACCGCATTCAACGGAGAGCGACTCAAATCGACTATTGCCAAAATATTTTCAATCGGCTCGACTCCTTGGCATAGAGATGTAGCCTGGCCATATATATTCTACCACTTATACTATGGGCAACGCCCCATTAGTCTAGTGGTTTAAGTACCGGGCCGTGATCTCGGGGTCCTGGGTTCGATTCCCGGGTCGAGCAAAGGTATGTTTCGAATTTTTCGAACATAGATCGGGTTTGTGATCACCAATACGCGTTACGCAAGCGTGGTGAGTAAGCCTAATCCCATTATAGTAGCGATGACTTGATTTCTATGGTGGTGGTATTTGCCCTGCAGTGGGACAGTATTATAGGCTGATACTATATACTATGGGGAATGCTCTGAGGAATTGTTCAGACTGATTCCTGCCGCTTCAATCCGTTATCGTTCCACTCGTCAGCAGTTCCATTCCCATGATTAAGATGGTTGGCAGTCTTCAACTGTGCGGTTCTCAAAAAACTTTCTACCTCGAACGACAAAACTGTATAATGAATTATCGCCTGCGGTATCTCCGGACCGATACGACCTGCAAACCTTCAAGAAAAGAGCGCCGGCAGCGCACCTTTGACGTGGCGGACACCTGCCACGTCAAAGGAGTGGGTAGACATCAGTCACCATCAGATGATCCATCTGTCACCTATCACATTTAAATGTACCATAAAAACCATATCGCTGATAAGCGGTTGCCGCCGCCCATAGACAACCGCAACATTAGTGAAGTCACAAATGCTCCGTTAACTTTTTAACTTCCCTATTCCCGGATTGAGGCTCCTGTGCCCTAAATCGACGAAACACATTGCGAGTGCTGCTTCGTGTAGATGGTCTGCGAAGCTCTTCCACAGTCAAAATATTTATCATGACTTTAATCCATCTGCTTTGACTCGAGCCAACGGTCCGTAAAATCCGACACTTCTCGTCAGACGACTCACGAATTTAATTAAACACCTAAGCATAGAGAAACAAAGCACATTTCTCGAGAGGCCTTAAAACAAAAGGGTCACCCGCGTCCTAATGAAAACATCTCAACGAGAAGAAGATAAATGAAGACACCAGACATTTTTCAAAACGTTACAAAACGATGATCCAATCCCTAATCACCGTGGGATTGTTTTAAATGAAATGGAAAGTCGCTTCCGGCCGCCTCGGGAGCGCGTCTAATGTTGTGGAAAGAGGTCAGTGGAACAGTATAGAAATACCCCGTAGCAAAACATAGCCTATTGCGAGCTGTGGTAAGACTTTAAGGACCGTGGGAGAGCCACGCTTCGGCAAAAATGGGCCAGCTCGATCGGAGTGATACCACGCCCTCACAGAAAGCCGGCCTAAAGCACTGTGCTGTGTTTCGCTGCGTGGGTACCGGAGGAAAAATCAGGGGGTTTAGAGATTGGCAGCGCACTTGTGACTCCAGTGGTGTCGCGAGTGTCCATGGGCGGCGGCAATTGCTTACCATGAGGTGATCCGTCTGATCGTCTAACACCACGACATAAAAAATAAAAAAGCATGTGTCTTTTAAAATTGCGACACTGCGCTGGCTCGACCACATGGTGAGAATGGAGTCGGATCGAGTTGCAAAAAGAGCATACCTAGGTCGACCAACTGGCAAGCGCCCGGTCAGACCCGGATACCTTGTAGTATCGTTGGTAAGACCAAGTCGAAAAAGATGTTGCCCACCTACAACGGCCGAACTGGCGACAGGTGGTCGAAAACAGACTGGAATGGCGAAATTTCGTGTCGGAGGCCAAGATCCACTTGGGTTCGCTGAACCAGCGTAGTAAATAGTATCATTTTTACGGAAGGAACAGGTTCGGATCCAAGCATGCAGCTCTGGATTTTTCTTATATTTTTACATTAGTTCGACAGTGGGGAAAACATCGTGAGGAATCTACATTATTCAGTTGGTCTGATCCGTTGTTGTTAGCTGAAAAGTTTAGACAGCTGTAACTGACATTTTCAGACTCCCAAAACCTGAATCATGGACAGCGTTGGACACAACCATGAGACGAACTAGGGAGATGATGTGAGAACATCGCTATAGTGGTCTTTGAAACGAAATGTTACTACTTTCTCACTTTGAGAAAACGTAGGTGCATAAATTATGTCGAAAAAATTATGTAAAAATTTACCACTGGCAAAAAAAATGTCATCGCCATCTCAACGACGTCATTTCCCAATCATCAATGCCCTGCGTCACAAGGGAGGTCTTGGTCAAGCCGGTATTAGATAACCAGTTCTTTGCAGTCTTAGTTTTGGGGCGGACTGGAGAAGATAGGTAAGGAGCAAAAGCTCGAGGATTGCACTCACTACTCCTGCGCGAATGACTGCAAAAGAGAGCGACTAGCTTGTAACCTATAAGAGTAAGCAAATTGCCATAAAGAACCAAGAATGCAATTACAGTGACAAATAAGTCACTCTGACAAAAGTCACCAATGCATGCATACAGCATTAGTAGTGGCAAGCCCAGTGCATCCGCTTTCACGAAAAAACAGAATTTATGTCTAGTAGAATAAAATAAAAAATAAAGTAATCGGCTTTCAGCTAACTCTGCAGTGTGTTTGTCTAATGTTGTGGAAAGAGGACTAGTGGTAGGACTCGGTGCATCCGGTATGACGAAAGATCGATTTATTACCAGTAGGTATAAGTTTCGCAAGAATGATAATATTTTGCCGTATTGTTTATTGGCCGTATTAAGGTGACGGGTCCCTATCCGTCATCTTAATACGAGCAATAAACACACACACTAGCGTCGCCAATTTTAGCTATTAACCGGATCTATTTTAAACAATTTCGGGGATTCAACCTTTCGGCAAACTCTTATACTATTTATTAAATAACCATGCACACGCTCCATCAAGCGCACACAAATATGGTCCACGCTTACTTATTTATTTATTTTCAAACATCACACGCACGCACTTCACACGTATTCCTATTTTAACTTTTTGTTATCTACTTTATTATTTTATTATACGGGTTTCTAAGGTGATTTTTTAAATTATATTTAAGAATAATGTAACCATCGCTGTTGGGTTTGCAATTATTAATTAAGTCGATTATTCTTGTATTAGCTTAAGCCTATTGTAAACTTGTTTGTTGGTTCTTTGCAATAAATTAAAAAAAAAGTGTGGGGTCCGTTTTTGTTTGCGAAAAATTGTCTACCGCCAAAAGCGGCCACTTTAAGCGTGTCCCGAAATTGTTTAAAATAGATCCGGCTCAGTAGCTAAAAATTGAAATCGATTGGTGTCACTAGTGTGCCCTACCCGTCACCTTAAGTGAGCGAATGAGCGCGGCCGTTGCAATATTATCCAAAACGGCCATTGGTTTTCACCATTTCGCACCATGGTGATGGTGCGACATCAAGAAATGGAACGCGTTGCCGGCGCATGTATTTCCTCCTTCCTACAATATGGATTCCTTCAAAAAGAAGCGTGAAGAAGCATCTCGCGGGCCAGTATGGCAGTGCCGACGGAGGTGATGCCTTGACATCGCTTCCGTTGTAATTGCAACTTGGGCTCTTCCCTTGCTTACCATCAGGCTGAAGTGAGGCAATATACTGAGCCGAAGCCTGAGAAAAAATAAACTATGGATTACATCTCCTCGTCTGCCACTTCTCTCTCATTAATAATAGCCTCCAACCGATTACGGCTACGGCGGCAATTCTCAACAATCAGTCACGTACCCAGGATATATTATAGTGCTCAAGTATGTGCGCAAACACAAGTGTACTCTCTATTCCCTTACCCTCATATTTCGATGGGACACCAGGGTAACACGACCGGAAGGGATCGGGTGCAGGACCAACGGCTTAACGTGCTTTCCGAGGCACGGGGGTACAAGACGGCCAACTTCCAGACTCCGTGCTGACACTAAGAATTTCTTACCGAAAACATAGGTACAATTTTTTGGCCCAACCCGGGACCTCAAGCATAGCCGTCGCACTCTAACCACTACGCCACCGAGGCAGTCTCTCTCATTATAGCATATACTACCGGGTGGGGCGTCTTAAGCTGTCGCTTTCCCGGGACACACTTAAACCATGATTTAGTATTTGGGAAGTTTGGTAATTACAATAAAGTGACTGACTTCTGACCTTCGCAACTCTGTAACAGGAGAATTTCCTCATGTTGTTTTCCATAACCGCCTAGTTAATGGTAGAAATAGGCACATATTTAAGGTACATAAACTGTATATGTGCTGTAACTTTAAATCAAAATACTGTGATTTCATTTATTTTTACAAATTAATCCACTCAATCATAGACTGTCACTTACTTTCCGAAATTGCATTTAAGGTGACGGGTAGGGCACACTAGCGACGCCAATCGATTTTAATGTTTAGCTACTGAACCGGATCTATTTTAAACAATTTCGGGGTTACAACCTCTCGGCAAACACTTATACTATTTATTAAATAACCATGCACAAATGTTGGGTTCGTTTTTGTACGCGAAAAATTAATTCACGCTAAAAGCGGCCACTTTTGGCGGTTATCGAAAAATAAAAAGTGCAAAAGTAGACCAAACAGTTAAAGTGATGGGTAGGGCACACTAGCGACGCCAATCGATTTTCATTTTTAGCTACTAAACCAGATCTATTTTAAACAACTTAGGGGCTTCAGTCTCTTAGTAAACACCTATACTATTTATTTGATAGTTATACTTAGCTATTTGATCTAGTTTTGCACTTGAATTTTGAATTACCGCCAAAAGCGGCTACCTTTGGTGTGAATCAATTTTTTCAGTACAAAAGCAGACCCAACTTTTGGGTATGAATATTAAATAAATAGTATAAGTGTTTGCCGAGAGACTGAAGCCCCATAATTATTAAAAATATTTTTGTTTTGGTAGCTAACAATTAAAATCAATTAGCGTCGCTAGTGTGCCCTACCCGTCGCCTTAACTATAAGTATTAAATAAATAGTATAGGTGTTTGCCGAGAGATTGTAACCCCGAAATTGTTTTAAATAGATACGGTTTAGTAGCTACATATTAAAATCGATTGCCGTCGCTAGCGTGCTCTACCCGTCACCTTAATGCTAAACAGTGCGCGTAGGTCTAATAAAACTAATATTTTTGTTTTACGAATTTTTAAAAACAACACCTCATTTTACAGTCCTCTAGTAAGAATGGATCGTCAATACAGTGAAATGGCAAATAACTACCCTGAACTTGATATTTTCACCCCGAAACCTAACTATTACATAAAAATACTAAAAGACATCCTCTACCCCACTGACCCCACACCGGCCGGACTGGGCCGCATCTGCGGCAGTTCAGCATCCGAGCTGAATCTGACTGCTTTCTTACATAGAAAGAAAGTAGAAATGTTTATTTGGAACCAATAATTACATAATCGTATCAACAATTTTTAGTTTTTACAGAACAAAATATAAACTTATTAACTACGTAATTACATAATAGGTACCAAAATGGTCTCCGCTCAGTATACGGTTGAGCGTGACACACATTATGCTACGCTAAACCACTGGTATTCTGCGGATGCCAAAAGAACGAGGCACGCGGCCTCAGCCGACGACAGCTATTTTTAAACATTGCAATAAATCAGTCATATAAAGATATCACTTAGTACTTACACATGGATGTGGAAAACGAAATTATTTAGGAAATAAATACATCGTGTTAACTCATACTTATTTTTTATTCCTACACGTTTAACTTTTCTGTTTACACATATTTTTAAATTGCAATCCAGATCAAAACTGTTTATTTTTATAATCATACTTCTGTAATGGTTGTAATTTGTCTTGTATGAATAAATCTGAAGCTCCAAAAGATTAATAGTTCATTTGTTGGTCAAAGTATTAAAATGTATGTACAATAAGTTGCCACAAAATGTTATTGAGTTACCAACGCATTAATTTAAATCTCACGTGAAAGCCTGTTTAATGAGTAAAGGATAATAATTTAATAATAATTCTCACAACATCTCATAGGATACTATAAAATTGTAGATTACTTAAATGATAAGAATTCATGGACATAATGACCTCCGTGCCTGCACACATGTAGTATTTTTATAAATATTACTGGAATCATTATTATTATATAATTAATAAATTTTAATAAATTAGGCTTAGCAGCATTTATTATTGTATACAAATTGATTAGTATTGATTATTCAACAATTGACAAGATGCTAACTACCTACTATTGTATACCTCGTCCTCCAGTTTATTAGTATTGAATAAGTAACTACTACTCTGTGACCTATGAGGGGAACCTAAGTAGTCATGCTCACTCAAATGTCTCTGAGATTACATTCCCTCTAATATGGTTGAGTGAAATGATGGCTGACACATACGTTATACTTGTGAACAGCTGCCACTTTGGGGACTGGTCCGCTTCGGTTCACCTCATATTTAGCTTTTAATTTGCTTCATTCTATTTTGTGTTGCATAAGACTGTGTGACTTGGTATGAGGATAATAAACCATTGTATAAAAAGTTGGCGATTAAAAAGAGTAACTGGCGAGTTTCTTGCCGGATCTTTTCGACCAGAAACAACTTTCCGAGCCGGTGGTAGAATCGCATTATGTTTATTTACTTTTTTTAGTATATTTTATGTATCAACATATATATGTATTAACATGTGAATTATTACATAAGTACTTATAAATAGTCTTAAATCATTCAAATGTATGACGATTTGTAAGTGCTGTGTACAAGCTTTTGCAAATAAAGAATTAAATGATTAATTGATAAATAAATAAATAAAAAAATAAGAAAAACAAATTTAAAAATTTAAGAGGTGCATGCTCGGCTCTGAACTACAAGTTCACGTATGGAAAGGCGGCTTCTTATGCACTGAGCTACCATAGCTTGTTTGCCATAAATTGGTTTCTTCAAATATGTTCCCATTTCTTTTTTTTGGCAAAACTTGTTAAGGTACATGTTTCATAGTTGTTACCTGTTTGATATCGGGTTGATTGATCCCAATTCCCTTTAATGCTTATTATAACGACTTAAGAACCAAATCAAGCATCGACTCAAAAGTTCTGTAGGTACCTCAAAAGAAAAATAAGAACCCTCTTGAGATCACTTTTGCCCTTTAGTCAAGAGGGGAAAGGGTCCCTCGTAAGAGTGGAAGGTAAACGACGTCAAAGTGAGTGGCGATGTTGAAGTCGCTATGTTGATTTGAAGCGCAGTAGGTTCCGGGTTTGATTTCCAGTCGAATAAATATAGAGAACCAAATTTCAGAAGTGCATTATCTGTTATTATTAAGGCGATGCTACATAGGCGTCAAAAGTTAATCCACACTTGGGTATTTAAGAAGAAAACTTGAGCATCTGGTACCCATTTTAAAGAGGGCATTCAATTGGAGGATGGAGACCAGATTCAATCGGGGGGAAAGGGGTTAATACAAAGCCTTAGCGCGATGCCATCCCGTAAGAATATACCTTTCTCATCCAAACAAAGGAGAAAAACAGCGCGTGTAAAAGGGTGGGGAACTCCAATTCGGTCATAAAGTTCGGATCGCGCTAAGGCCCGTGCTTAAAAGGCTAATAGCGCGCTTATAACTCCATTGGTGTGGGTGTCTATGGGCAGCAATCGCTTACCATAAGGTAAAGTATCAGCCTATACAGAGTGTAAAAAGACCGTTAACGAAGCCGGAGTCTACGCACTCAGACCATTAAAACCAGTCTTAGAACAAAAAGATATTGATGGGAAATGAAGTTGATTTTTTGGTGTCAATTTTAATCCTATAAACGGACAACGCAATGAACAGCGTACACCGGACCGCGCTGCACGCGCGCCCGCGCCACAGTCACGGAGGCGGGTCCTTCGCACACCCCCCCGCCCCGCTCTCAAACATTACATTGCGGGCTGTACGTTTTAAAGCCATTTTTCCCTAGGAAATACTTAAAATTTCGGACAAGTTTCTTTGGACAAATTATATTGATATTTAAAATTTATTAACATACAATTTTGAGATTTTTATTCTGACTTTGACCTTCAATAACTTGGAAAGTATTAAGTTCCCAAGTATGGTCTAGAAGGAAAAAATGGTCCTGATGATGTGGTAAATACGTAGGTTTCGGCTTCGTTAAGGGTCTTTTTACACCCTGTATACTGTCCCACTGCAGAGCAAAGGCCTCCATCATAGAAATTAAGTTATCGCTACTATGATGGGATTAGGCTTAATCACCACGCTTGCCTGATGTGCATTGGTGATCAAAAATCCGTTCTATGTTCGAAAAATTTTAAACATACTTTTTGCTCGGCCCAGGAATTGGGCTGGAAATCCAGGGCTCTGAGATCACGGCCTGGTACTTAAACCTCTAGACCAACAGGGAGTTAGTTCACTGATTTATATAATAAATTAAACGTTCACATTAACTTTCCACGTCAACTGCAGTCATGCAAATCATATACTTTCTGTTATTATTACATACTTGAAATGACTTATTTATAATTGCAGAAGTAGGTATGAGCCATTTGCAATTAGTTTAGTTTCCACGCAATAATCACATTTGGTTCGAATTTTATTATCTGGACGTTTAGAAACAATTATTTTTATATTAGCGTCAAACGTTTTTAAAACTTTTTACACAATTTTCTACAATTTCATTTAAGGAGAAGGAAACCCCTCACTGGCGACGCAAAATGATTTAAATTTTTAGCAAATAAACCCGATTTATTTTTAACATTTATTATGAACCGCCGGAGGCTCGACAAACGGACTAACATGTATTTATTTAAAAATTAGGTACTACTTCTTGGTCTGTTTTTGAATTCGAAAGTCGAAACTCTGATTAACGCCAAAAGGGGCTAGTTTTTTAGGGACGCACTAGCGATGCCAAATGATTTAATTTTTTTACTACTAAACTTTAGATCCAGTTTTGTAGTAAAAAAAATATCATCCAAGACTAGTGGCCCGCTTTCATTTTGTTGCGGGACATTAATTCACTTTTTACAAGATTTTATTTAACTTCACTTTTGTACGTATGTTTACCAATGAACCAATAGTGACAGTATATTGGGTCTCCTCAGCCTGATGGTGAGCAAGAAGAGAGCCCACGTTGCTATCACAACGGACGCGATGTGAAGGCATTACCTCCGTTGGCACTGCCATACTGGCCTAAGATTATTTACAGCCTATGATAATTTATTTATGCGTGTATGTATGTGTGTGTGTGTGTGTGTGTGTGTGTGTGTGTGTGTGTGTGTGTGTGTGTGTGTGTGTGTGTGTGTGTGTGTGCGCGTGCGTATGTGTGCGTATGTGAGTGTGTGTGTGTGTGTGTGTGTGTGTGTGTTTGTGTGTGTGTGTGTGTGAGAGAGAGAGAGAGCGTGTGAGTGTGAGTGAGTGTGTGTGTGAGTGTGTGTGTGTGTGTGTGTGTGTTTGTGTGTGTGTGTGTGTGTGTGTGTGTGTGTGTGTGTGTGTGTTGTTTGCGTGTGCGTGTGTGTGTCACCAATCAGTCTAATCTAATAGACTTTCAAAAACTTTCTTCCTAAAGGCTCCTTTGGAGTCACAAAATAAGTTCAAGGATGAACTCGTTTTGTTGAACGTACGGTAGATGTACCATCCGTCCTACTTACTATTGAATTTTGAGCAGTTACTTAAAAAAAATAACACTCACTACTGGTGTCATTGAGTCCGCGTGCAAGTAAGCGCGTCGCATTCATGATAGCACCCTTGTCGCTCGCCCTCCTGCAACAAAAAAAAAGGTTTAGTGTTCTGCGGATAAGTGCCTCTTTACGAAACACTAGCCATCTGTAAAGTGCCGTTTGAAGTACCGTAATATACTTTCTAGTTAGTGTAAGAACCTAAGGTAAGAACGCAGCGTTGGTTAATTTATTTTTTTGCAGTTTTACTCGAAGAAGGTTGACTATTCACAAGCAGATTCTTTTCAGAAACATAAATGAAAATTTAGTTCTTTTTGACAAAAAAAACAAGAAGGCTTTGTTAACCTGTATTGAAACTCCTTAGTGTCCAATTATCGTTAAAGCCTGCATCCTGGTCACAATCGTAGAAAAATAATATCACAATTCAAATAATGACACCCTGAGTCACCTGTTTAGGTTATTTTTGCTCGGGATTCTGGCGAAAAGACTAAAATGCTCCGCGTGGGCTGATGCAATTCAAAGGTTTTAAATTAGTTTTTTGTATTTTTAGTGAACAAATTTGGTCTTTATTTATGCAGTGAAGTGCCGCGAAGTGATCCTTATAATAAGGAACGTTGAATTGTATCGTTTTTAACACTGCTATTGTGCGTCGAGTGAGTTGTCTAGTGACAACTTCATCATCATCATCAGTCATTTAAGTCCCCACTGCCGGGGCACGGGCCTTCCTCGATCACATGCGGGGTAATTGCCATAGTCACCACGCTTGGCAGACCGGTTGGCGAGGGTTTTGATATAAATGCAGAGTTTTCCTTCTCTGGGTGCTGATGATCATGCCAGCAGCTTTACCTTAGTCGCCTTTTACGACACCTCGGTAAGAGTGAGGGTGGCCTATTCTACTCTGCCGAGACCACACGGCCCACACGGCAGTGACAACTTGCTTGGACCTAATAGAGTCTTAAAACCAGCGACTGTGTTTAGAGTGGTATCGGCAGAATCGATAGGTCAATAAAACGCAAAACACCGGTGTTTTACTACGTGACTTTGACTGACTTCGACAGTTGACTACCCACTTCAACAAGTTACAAATCATAAAAAAAATTACTTATGTGAACATATAAACTTATTATCCACCAACTCTGCCGTTTTACTGAAACTCAGTAATTCATAGAACCTGCCATAAAGAAACATAAATGTCATAAGAAGAAAACATGTTGTATCGTGACAACGAATGCCTGAGGAATATACTTAGTTGATCTCTAATCAAAAAAGTTATCTTTGGAGTTAGCGCAGTCGCACGGTTATATTTCGATTGGTCAAGCACACTCCGCCCCTTGTCGATTATCCCAAAGAAAAAATATTTTTTCCGGATGCTCAAGCTTACTCAGCCCCCTGCGTCCCGCTAACCTTCGGAGAGTCCGACTTTGTAGCGGTAAAGCTTCTCATGCGACGCCTTGCCAATTGGGTTACCATACTGTAACGTTTCACACGTACATATTTATTATAACCCATTCTAGATTACGGATCCTAGTTTACGGACACAAAATTACGTCTTGGGACGTTTGGACTGTTGGAGCAAGCCTCAGGAAGACAATAACCAAGGGCCTAACCACTGCCTACACCATCTTGGCCAACGGATTTCCAGGATATTACTCTTTTAACTGGACTCAAAACCACGGCATAAGGGTCTTCAGTGATCCACCCCCTGTAAAAAAAAAAGTATCAGCCTATACACTGTCCCACTGCAGGGCAAAGGCATCCATCATAGAACACAAGTCATCGCTGCTATGATGGGAATAGGCATAATCACCACGCTTGCCAAATGCGGATTGGTAATCACAAACCCGAGCTATGTTTGAAAAATTCGAAACATACTTTTTGCTCGACCCGGGAATACTAAACTACTAGACCAACAACCACCCCCTGTATTTTTATTTTATTTTTTTATAGTGTCACAGTATATTGGCTCTCTTCAGCCTGGTAGTAAGCAAGAGAAGAGCCCACGTTGCAATTATAACGGAAGCGATGTCAGGAATCACCTCCGTTGAGACTGCCATACTGGCCCGCGAGATGCTTCTTCACGCTTCGTTTGAAGGAATCCATATTATAGGAAGGAGTAAATACATGCGCTGGCAACGAGTTCCATTTCTTGATGGTGCGGCAGAAATGGGAATTGCAAAATTTTTTAGTCCGTTATGAAATGTTTTCAACTGTGAAGCGGCGACAGCGTTGTCCGGCGCGTGTAGTAATGTGACGCGCGTGTAATTGTTGACGATTTGGTGTTAAATTGCTTCTTTTAATTCCTCCCCTAACGCTTACCGCCAAATTACCTCCGTGATATGAGGGACAGTAGCACCATCATTCATTTCCACGAATATATTGGCGAATTATAGTTAGGTTATACATACAGAGCAATGTGACTCAAGGCTTAAAAAACTTTGCCAATAGATTTTTCTAGAGCATTCCAGTAGTAGATTAATGCGATTGGCAAAGGTCCAGGCACATGTTACTTAATGACTAAACGTTAACAAGAAATACAGGAACGCTTTAGTAGCCTATTTCTTATATCGAACTCTTTTTAGGCCATTGCCCAAGTTTTCGAAGGGCAAATAATATGTTTGTAACAGTTTAGGATTTCATAGCTAATTAGTAGTGATCGGAAATTTGAGCGCTTATTTACATTTACTAAACTTCAACATTTTGTTTTATTTTTTTTATTTTCCACACTTATAGTGTAACTACTTATAACTGATATTTTATAGCAATCTTTTGCGATTTATTCTTAAGTAAATAACACACTTAAAAATTTTCATCTCGTGTTCAGGCGGGACTCGAACCCACACCTTCCACAATCGAAGATGATGGATGATGATGGATTGTGGAAGGTGTGGGTTCGAGTCCCGCCTGAACACGAGATGAAAATTTTTAAGTGTGTTATTTACTTAAGAATAAATCGCAAAAGATTGCTATAAAATATCAACTATTGATTTAGCAGTCTCATCTTAACTGGTGGTCAAATATTTGTAATAATATTTCCACTGGATATTGTAAATATACCTACAATATTGATGAGACTATCGACAGCTCATGTCGAATCAAGCACTTACAAATTTCGTCGACTTAGTAACGCGTTCAGTGGTATAATTGGTAGTACATTCACCCGGATTGTGGAAGGTGTGGGTTCGAGTCCCGCCTGAACACGAGATGAAAATTTTTAAGTGTGTTATTTACTTATAACTGATTACAAGTAAAGCAGTTTTAGTGAATTCACTCAGAGAACATGAAAACAGATCAATTTTTTCTGATATTTGGTTGAGGGTGTGCAGTGCGCGCGTCAGAGGTGCCTTGCCGAGCAGGTTGTTGCGCGCGAGTGCCGCGGCCAGCAGCTTCGGCCGCCGGTGGCGCCACACGTATCGGTCCGGGACGCACAGGCTCAACACACTCAATACTGAACATAGTACTGTACATTAAAGTTGATATCCCGGTGTAGTCAAAATTGACCACAAAAGGATATCAATGTTTGTGACCTATGAGGTGAACCTAAGTAGTCATGCTCACTCAAATGTCTCTGAGGTGGTGGCGCTACGTGGCGGGTCATTGCATTCCCTCTAATATGGTTGAGTGAAATGATGGCTGACACATACGGCATACTTGTGAACAGGTACCACCTTTGGCGACTGGTCTGCTTCGGTTTACCTCGTAATATTTATTTTATTATTATTTCCATTATTTTATTTTATGTTACAATTAAGCTGTATAACTTGGTATGAGGATGACACAACATTGTATGAAGTAACTGGCGAGTTTCTTGCGGGACCTTCTCGACCAGAAAGAACTTTCCGAGCCGGTGGTAGAATTGCATTGTTTATTTATTTTTTTAAAAAGTTTTATGCATCAACATATATAATATGTATTTACATGTAAATTATACATAGTTAGCTAGTTAGGTAGGTATCAGCCTATAAACTTTTCCACTGCAGGGCAAAGGCCTCCATCATAGAATTCAAGTTATCGTTACTATGATGGGATTAGGCTTAAGCACCACGCTTGCCAAATGCGGAATGGAGATCACAACCCGAGCTATGCTACACCGTAACACAGGTGCTTGAGCTACCTATCTTGGAGTCAGATCAATGACCGGATGGCGCAATTTGTAGTGACCCTGCCTCTTACGCCAAAGGTCGTGGGTTCGATCCCCACCCTGGACAAACATTCGTGCTATGAACACTTGTGTTTGTTCAGTGTCTGGGTGTAATATATGTATTTAAGTATATATTTGTGTTCCTCTGTTGTCTGATATCTGTAACACAAGTGTATAAGCTACTTAGTACGGGATCAGAACAACGTATGAGATGTTGTAAGAATTATTATTATTATTTTAATGTGTGTGATGTGAAATATTTAATATTTGCAGTTCATTCAATTTTGCGAAGAAGAAAGGCAAACCTGCAAAATTAAGTATTTTTTATTCTTATTTAAGAAAAAAATGCCTAGTGCAGAAGCGATGCTGTAGCATTATATTATATGTTAGGGGTTAATGTTTGAAATTGCCGATTTGTACGGTGAGTTTCTTAAAAGTTGTGTTTTCAATATTAGCATGTAGATGTGTTCCCTGAACGCTATGATTTGAACGTATACACGATAAGAGTAAATAGGCTTTCCTAGACATGATCTACCCTCGGCCACATCATCACTTACCATCAGGTGTGATTGTGGTCAAATGGAATGAGATGGAATATGTGGCTATACGAAAAAAAAGCATTTTGATTTTGTTTTAGAAATGGTAAAGGAGAAGAGGTCTGCTCGAAACTATAGATGTCAGGGGAGGAAATATGATGGGACACCTGGTGTGAAATGACATGTTCATAAAAATAGTAATGGAAGGAAAAGTGGAAGGGAAGAAAGAAAGAGGAAGACCAAGAAGAAAGTACGTCCAACAATTGAAGGAAAAAGTGAATGTCACGTCGTACAAGGAATTTAAGGTGCTGGTAGAGAGTAGAGAGAGGAATCGGAAATACTCCACCGAGAATAATAAATAAATAAATAATGAATATTTCACAACATCACATACATTGATCTGACTCCGGGATAGGTAGCTCAAGCACCTGTGTTTCGGATATGAGAATCAACAGTGAAATTACAAATATGTATATACATATAATACTTTTCTTTTATAAATACATACTTATTATACATAGATATCACCCAGAACAATACAAACAGACATGTTCATGCACACAAATGTTTGTAATGTGCGGGAATCGAACCCGCAACCCCTGTACCAGGGGCAGCGTTCACTAACCACTGTTCCAAACGGGTCGTCATATTTAAGGAAACAGAAATAGAAACAACATTACAAAAATAAAAGGGGATAAAAAATTAAGAGAGGAAAAAAAATTAAAGTAATGATATGGTTGCTCAAGCCGGGCAATAAGTATTTTCGTACAGGTGTATGTGTGAGGTGTGTCGCGATTATCAGTGAAAAGTAGCTCACTCAGCTTCAGACCATGGCGCTGGTTTTGGTGTGACGCACGGACGACATAAATAGACAAATTAATAAAAAAAAAGAAAGCAAGTAACCAAAAAAGAAGTCAAAGAAAACGCACAAAGTTCGAAAAATCTAGATGTGCATACTTGGATTCAAAGCACAACCTCCCGAATGGAGGGCGTGTTTTTATCTCCGCATCTCTCTCCACTCCTTTAAAAACTCAATATTTGTTTGTAAATACACGAAAATTTCCACTTCAAGCAGCTAAATGGCGCGTTGAGCGAGTTAAGCCGCCAAGCCCGTGTCTAAACAAAATAACGCGACGCAGCCGTTTAGCGAGAGCCTCCTTAACCTACTTGGCTCATAAGCGGCGGATTTGTTCTCGGTTTCAAGAGTCGCATGGAAACTGGAAACTTTCGTGGAGTTCACATGGAAATTCTTTTAGGCAAGTTGTATTGAGAAGTGTTTTGAAAGGCAATGCAAAAATACTCAAGCAAGTTTTTTTCCATGCAAGTGGGTGCAACGTTGTTATTTACTTACTAATTACGTCATATTATAAAAATACTTACACGACGAGACAAAAATGTTTTTTTTTTGTCAGACGAGTAACAAAACTTTTTATTTACCAGAAACACAGTTTACATACAGTTGTTTACAAATTTTCAGGTATCATTTGTTCAGCCTCCTCGCAGACATGCAAAAACATAAGTATTTCCCACAAACATTACAAAATTTATATCTATAACAACAGATTACTACCTCCTCTACTATCAAATGTCCTTTGCCTGAAGGTTGTCTGGTAGAAATCGCTTCCAGCAATAAGACCGCCGAAATTGTATAATTAAGTTTCGGTAATATCTAGATTTTAAAGTTGTGTTTTTTTTTTGTGCAATAAAGTATATCTATCTATCTATCTATCTATCTATCTATCTATCTTTCTATTACATTTCAATTTCATCTTAAGATAATAGTAATGTCAATATTTTATTGTTGTTGAGTTGATGAGTTGGAATATAGAAGTGAAGCCAGAAGTGTACTCTTGCCTCCGGTACTCTCACTCACTTGGCTAAATACAGCACAAAAAAAAAGTAAAAATTATTTGTCTCCAATTCTAAATTTAAAATCCACAACCTCCTATCCTTGTAAAAATGAGAGAACTAGATAACCACCCAACATAAAACGGTATTACCAACCAAAAAAAAAACAACTTCTACAAAATCTAGGAGCATTTTAACCACTTGAAGCCAATCGTTTTTATAACGGCTCGGTTTATTTTTCTAAGGCCCCTAATGTAAGTACGTTAAGTCCTCGGCAGTTAGCAGCTAAGCACTTTATCCTGTAAATAGCTTAGTGATCTGCACACACGTGCGGAAAATGCACTGCGGGACTTTTTGTTCCGCTTTGTTGAGGGTTGTCGACGGAGAGCTAAAAAGCCTTTTTAGAAGTGAATAAGTGCTTCCTGAATTCTTACATCGTACAACACGCAAGCAATTATCGTTACATCGTCATCATATGTAGCTATAGATAGTCGCACTGTCATTTTTACTACTTTTCACAAAAGGTTTTACTAAATAGTTACCTAAGTTTTCCGGAATCTTCAAGAGATGGACATAGTATTTTTCTATGAGGCCGGCAAAACTATATCGATTTTTTTTATTTTGGTTGATTAATACGTAATGTAATGTAATAATAATGTGGGTTAGCCGGTATTAGTCGTTTTTGTTTTTTTTTAATGTTTTTTTAAAGTTAATTGTAGTATAAGTAGGTTTATTGTATTATTTAATTATGTATGTATATTTAGTCATATTATATATTACTCACATGCACCTATGTTTATGGATATAAATTTATTTAGGCGTCATACATATTTCTGCATCGCCTAATGGTTGTCTGGTAGAGAATGCCGTATATAATTAAGTCCGCCAATTGTACTTTATTTTCTTGTGCAATAAAAAATAAATAAATAAATTTATTACAGTAAATCAGAACAGAAGTCTTTTTTTTCCATTTATTCAACAAAAATAATTAGTAATAAATTTTTTGTTAGCATCACAAAAACCGTGAAGGAGATGAAGATGATAATGAGGAGGAGGAGGGCGAAATGATTGGATGAGGATGTGAGGATTGTGTGGGAATGATGATAGCCAAGGAAACTAACTGGACACAGCACTGGTATACACATATAATGGAGACAGTTACAGGTATGAGCACTTGTTAACAACTGAACTGGTAAAAAGGTTGATACAACTTATATACTAGCTAACTTTCTTTTAAGAATAGATAATTTTGAATTACATAAAATATTATAGTGGCCAAAGAGATGGTGGTGATCTGAGGTGGTGTTCAGTAGTGGTCGGCAACAATCCGGTTGTTGTATGGAAGCGTAGAGTATCTTAAACAGTAAGAAATAACGAAATTCTATAATTTAGTAAGGTACCTTTTTAAAATTATCTGAACTCAATTTTACAAATGCATTCATCTGGTAATGTTAATTGTTAGGAGGCAGACGAGCCAACGGATCATCTGATATGTACGGTACAGAGAATAAAAAGATTCGTCACCTTAAGGTAAATTTTCGCTTGCACGGCAAGAATCAGTTATATCAACAAACCGTTTTAAAAAGATCTGCAAACCTGCTTTAAATTTCCTTTACATCAAAAGGAATCATTATTGCTACAAGCAAATCTGAACTTTCTTATCTAACAGTTAAGCATACTTATTCTATGTAACAGAACTTATTACTTTGACAAATTTACGAAAGGTAATAAGTGCATATAACATATCAAACGAATCAATTTGAAAACTGACTAACCTTTTCGTTCTTTGACTGTATACCTGCTACACAAGTGAGTTGCTAATAATTTCACTCTCCTTCCCCTCGGATTCGGCCTCCGATACCGTTAATCGCGAAACCCAATGCAAGCGTCATGCTTCACGCCAGTTTCCTTGATCTATTTCAACACAAGGTCATAATGAAATTGCCAAAATATGTCCAACATTATAAGTTAAATAGGGTAATAATATAAATTAGGTTATTGTACGTTAGGGGGCGAACAAATCCCACGAGGCTATAATTTATGGAAGTATCAAACGAATCCCGAGACGTAGGTACAGTAGGCGTCAGGTCATATTACCCCCCGCAGTGCAAATATAGCACATGTGTCTCAGACATAAGGACGGTCTAACGAAACACGCTGTGTGTACTCTTGAGTGCTCTGTAGGGCTGGGAGATCGCCGTTATCATATGTCAGCCTAAATTTAAATTTAACTGCCACGTTGGACACATGCCAAAAAGAGCTGACTGTAAATTCAAACTTTTGAGGAAATTAGGGACGAAAAAGTAATTAATTTCCCATCGAAGGCTGAGAATGATGTAATGGTATGATGAGCGATGGTAGGTCACTGGTTCAGATAACGCCTTCCATACGGGGGGACGTAATTCGAATCTAATCAAATATATGTGCGTATTTCTATCATTAGCTCGGCGGTGAGAGAAAAGATCGTGGGGAAAACTGCGCGTTTCGAATAGGTTTATAAAAATTATTTAATGGCAAAAGCCTATTATACAGTTGATGATTACTTAAATGACAAGAATTCGTGGAAATGATAAACTGTTCGCCTACATCCATGATACTGTACTTACAAAAAAATTGGCGATTAAAAAGAGTAACTGGCGAGTTTCTTGCAGGATCTTCTGTCAGAATCAACTTTCCGATTCCGGTGGTAGAATCACATTATATTAATTCATTTCTTAGTATATTTTTTGTATCAACATATATGTTTAATTACATGTATAATATAAATAGCTATAATTTATATTTTTCATGTATGCGGTAGAACAAAGAACGTCGCCCAGCACGTCACTCCAGTGCTAATAGCTTCACGCAGTTTATGAAGTATGGCTGTCTGAAAGGGCTCAGTCTGTTTAGGGTTCATGTCTACCCTTATTCTCACCCTCAAATTCTAGAGGGTGAGGGTAAGGATACAGGCCAGAGTTAAGTATAGTCAATATCTCGCGAGTTCTATCATATGACGGGATCCCGTTTGAGATTGACGGGATTGGACGGCAGTGGTCAGCGAAGTAAGTAATTTTCAAAATCTATGAGTGATTTTGAAAATTACTTCTTAAAAAAGTTCTCAACTACTTCCTAATTCCCTAGCTTGCTTTGTCTACGGGATTCCATTCCTTAGTTAAGTAGCTCGCTCCTTTCTGAATACTCATTACAGTTGTATCTACTAATGCTTTGATATGATTGACAAGAGTGTCTATTGAAAACTTAAGAGCGAGCTCTAGATTTAAAGTTTCGAGGGCATCAGGGACAAAAAAGTAATTGATTTGCCATCGATGTTAGGGTTGAAACTTCTCGGTTTTGAATCCGAAGATTGATGATCAAACATTATTGAAGTTATTAGTGCCTAAGTTTAAGGCGTTGTCAAAGTTATCTCAGAGGGTCGAGTGATGGTAGCTCAGTGCATAAGCAACCATCGTACTGGAGGTTGCAGGTTCGAACCATGGTTTTTGAGTCTGCCTAGCTTGTTATTATTAAGCTGCCATACAGTACTTATTAAAAGAGAGTCGTGTTAGTTATACTATTTATACCACAAGAATGGCTGGACCGATTTAGATGAAAATTTGTGGAGAGGTAGCTTAAAACTTGGTGATAGACATAAGATATTTTGTGGATGCGAGAAGCCATGGATAGAACACGGTGGTGAACAATTGGAGAGGCCTACGTCCAGCAGTGGACTGCGATAGGCTGATGATGATGATGAATTTGTATCCCGTTATATAAAAGAATAAAATCATGTTATAACTTATTATAACAAGCAACATTAAATTATAAATCACTACTATATTATTAAATAACACATGAAATTAAAAAAGAGGGAAATATACAATTTACCTATGTGTAAATTAAATTAGTACATTTTAAATTAAATAAGTTATAATTTGAAAAAAATATATAATACAATAGCATTAGAATTAAGTGATATTAAATGTTTATAATCCAATAAAATTTTACTGCATTTAAATAGTGCAAACTTCTATTTACCCAGCGATGATCCATATACATATATGGATCCCTCGATTGAAAAACTAAGGCATTATATTCACGGCACTTTCTTAGGAGTGGATTATGGAATGAAACGTTGTTAATGCACAGAGGGATCGAAAAAACACAATCACGTCTAGAGGACCTATTGGGCACTCTGAACCCTATTTCTGATGGAATTTGTGAAGCTATAGATCCACTGATGATTTTGTGGAGATAAACAAGCTCTTGAATTTTGCGGTGGCACTCGAGTGTCCTTAATTTAAAGTAACGTAGGCGGTCCTCGTAGATAGTAAGTTCTCTTTTGAGGCCAGATCTAAACGTTAAAATTCTGACGAGACGCCTCTGAGTTAACTCAAGCTATGTATGTATTGTATTCTGGTTCCCAGATCACCGCGGCGTACTCGAGTTGTTTTAGAACCAGTTATTTATATAATGTTAGTAAGCTACTTTGGGACTTAGGCTCTCTAGGAGCACGACAAATGAAACCAGTAAGTTTATTACATTTTTAGATAACATTTCAAAGTGGTGGTTGAAGCCTAACAAATAATACGCCCAAATCTCGTGTGACTGATTTTCTTTCAAGCGAAACGTTGTCTATTATAAAGTTAAAGATAATTAGGTTGCATTTCCGAGTGAAAGATATAATAGAACATGCCGCTGTAAGCACACCAGTCCAGTAGAGTGTCAATTCGAAAGTTTAATGCTAATCTCTGACTGACTTAATACGTCGAAATATTTTAAAATCGTCTGCGTACAACAATTGGGTATTTCGAAATTTAAGGATTAAATTTATAGATAAAATGAAGAGAAAGGGTCCCAAATGTGACCCGTGTGGGACTCCAGAGACAAAAGAAGCTGGCTTTGAGAGATAGCCCCTTAGAGCCATTAGTTGACTGCAATTTGTAATGTAAGATTCCAGCCACCGAAAAAAACTTCCATGTATACCGACAGCTTTTAGCTTTAGAAGCAAAACTCCGTAGTTGACTCTGTCAAATGCCTTCTGAAAGTCGATGAAATGGAATCCACCTGACCATGGTCGTTAAATGCCTTATAAATGAAATTCGTGTACTCCAGCAGATTGCTGACTAGATTTTCCAGCTACAAAGCCATGCTGTTCTTGGTGCAAAAGTGGTTTAATATGATGGTAAAGATGTTCATAAATAAGAGACTCGACTTTTGCAAAACAAGACAGTATACTTATCGGCCTATAGTTGGTGCAGTCGCTGGAGTCACCTGCTTTGTGTATTGGTACAATGTGAGCCACTTTCCAAATGCGCAGAGATTTATTATAAATCATGCAAAGCGGACGAGACAATGCAGACGCGCACTGCTTAATGAAGCAAGGGGGGCTGCCATCATATTATGATACTTTGTATCCCGTTGTATTAAAGAAAGGCGTGTTAGTTACAATATTTATAACTCAAGAACGGCTGGACCGTAATGGTGAAGTGGTAGCTTAAAACCTGATATAAGATTCTTTGCTTAGATTAGTTTTTTACGAGATTTATACCATGTCCATTATCTTTGAAAGACTGCGAAGGAGGGTAGACCGTTTTGTCTGCCAGTAACATCTTACCCGCAAAAACTTCAGTTACTCCGTGACCATGGCGCTTGCAACAGTGCCGAAATATCGTAATCTCAAAAATAAGTTAAATGGTAGAAATCTAAAGTTAAAACAATATAAGATACTTTTTATCTCGAATAATGTCAGTTGTCTCTAGGATGAACAAAAACGTGAAAGCTAGTATATTATAAAACGATTTGTGTTAATAAAAAAGTATATTATAACTGTCGGAACTGACTCTCTGATCAAGAACTAAAGTACAGTCACACACACAATCACAATTATCACAAGTCTACACACATTTTCATTAGTAAAGCTTGTGTAAAAAAAGAAAGAAAAAATGTATTTTCTTACGTTCTTTACACAGACTTTACTATTGTAAATGTGTGTATACTGAATGAAGGTTTTGACAGATAATTATTATAATACTATGGTAATTGGTTGAGTTGACAGCGGTGACGTCACAAGGAGCGCCATGTTTACTAACAACAACGTTTAGGCTCAGTAATAATTGTAACTAGTGTATTTTGGGTAAATTGGACGCGTGTGAAAGTAAATAACATTTTACTCGTAATTACGATGTGGAACTAACTAGATCGTAAATAGGTTATATTTTTACACTTATCTGTACACTATGGACGCAATTATGATATTGAGTTTTGAGGTCTTCTCTAATAATAATAAGAAAGAGCCACTCTTCGACATGTGGTCCCCGGCAGAGTAAAATAGGCCACCCTCACATCTTACCAAGGTGTCGTAAAAGGCGACTAAGGTAAGGCTGCTGGCATGATCATCGGCGCCCAGAGTAGGAAAACTCTGCATTTATATCAGCGTGCGTGCCAAGCGTAGTGAGTATGGCAATTACCCCTCATGTGATTGAGGGAGGCCCGTACCCCAGCAGTGGGGACTTAAATGGGCTAATGATGATGATGATGACTCTTCGACATGAATAGGGCCTTAGACCGGAGTGATACCACGGCATCACAGAAAACCGGCGTGAAGCAACACTGTGCTGTGTTTCGCTGCGTAATTGAGGGTACCGGAGGCCCAATCCAAAAAGGAGGGTTTAAAAGGTTGGCAGCGCACTTGTGACTCCACTGATGTCGCGGATGTTCATGGGCGGAAACAATCGCTTACCATCAGGTGATCCATTTGGTCGTCTGCCACCTATTAAATAAAAATAACTCTACAGGTGGAAGCGATGGTAACTCAGTGTATAAGAACACGCCTTACATACGCGGGTCGTGGCGCGAGCATTCACCTCTGAATTTATCAAAATATATGCATATTTATACCACTGAGCTCGGCAGTGAGGGCAAACGTCACGAGGAAACCTGCACGTCTTGGATTGTTTCTCAAAATTGTGGATACCTACAATATTTGAGATAATGATTCTGCACATGTAACCGTTATCCAGTTCAGCAGCGTCTTTACCTATAGTGCAGGGGGTGCGGTGCACCCGGGCGTCGAGAGCCCCTCGCTACATATAGAGCCTCCACTGAACGCTCCGCACAGAGCAGGCGCGAGTACTGATGACGGGGTAGGCTTAGATCATGTTATAGGATTTGGGATGTCTGATTATAAGCAATTGAAGCGACTGCTCATCGTCATCATCATCATCATTTCAGCCAATAGACGTCCACTGCTGGATATAGGCCTACCCCAATGTTCTCCACACAGATCGGTCCTGTGCCGCCCGCATCCAATGGATTCCCGCGATCTTCACCAGATCGTCGGTCCACCTTTTGGAGGCCTGGGACGCCATGTGTGTTGCCAGTGATGACATACGGAACCGAAACGTGGCCGCTTACAATGTGCCGATTAAGGAGGCTCAAAGTCACCCAGAGAGCAATGGAGAGGGCTATGCTCGGAGTCTGCCTGCGTTATCGTATCAGAAATGATGAGATCCTCAGGAGAACAAAGGTCACAGACATAGCCCAAAGGATTGCATGCATCAAGTGGCAATGGGCAGGGCACATAGCGAGGAGAACAGACGGCCGTTGGGGCGGAAAGGTCCTTGAGTGGAGGCCACGTACAGGAAGTCGCAGCTGTGACTGCTCATAGCTATTCGAAAATGTTGTAGCTAAGTATTCCATTTTGTTAGAGCATTTTGAAACAAGAGGGCGCCAGGTTATTGATAGCGCCTGGGCGCTTCTTGGGCTAGAGGCGCCCCTGATCCAGTTGGTCTGGTCCCCCTGTCATTGTTATTTCCAGACTTACCGATTCCAGGATCACGGTCCAAGCGTTCTCCAGACTTCAAAGCGACAGCTTTGGATGCAACTGGGAATTCCACGATGAGGAGTTTAGTGGTCGCCCTCGCTGGCTTCGTCTCGGGACTTGATTTTGCGAAACTCGGGTCGTTCTTTATATTATTTCTAACCTGGGTGGCTTGATTTACCAATAGATGGCGCTGTGTTTTCCTTGTCGTTACTGATGGTTAGGGATTAACGCCCATGGACACCCGCAAAACCAGTGGGATCGCAGTGCGTTGCCAAACTTTCCACTACCTTTCCGCCAGATTGAGCCTCCGGTACCCTTACACACTCGGCAAAACACAGGACAAACGCTGCTTCAGGAGGGTTTTACTGTGAGGCCATGGAATCACTCCGGTCGAGCCGACCTATTAATGCCAAAGCATGGCTCTCCCAAGGTTTAGACCTAACCCAACCTTGCTGTATGTACATTGTTAGTATCATATTCCTAAAACGGTGCAAAAAAGCTATTGATTATCGTTTGACACGTTACATTTCAATAGTCCCGTATTAAATTTCAATGGCCTAGATAAAAATAATATGTTATCGGATACGTGTGACACGCCAGGCGTGTGAAAAGCAATTTGTCACAGATAGTTGGTTTGAAGGACGATATCGCCTTAATAGCAGCTGGATATAGTAATGGCAATGACATTTTTAATGGTCAGATCGAGCCTTATTAGGGATTGAAACTTCATTATTTTTGTTAGGCTAATGCTTGGCCATAATAGCACCTGATGGAAAGCACCGATGAGGTCTAGGATGTTACTCGTTTGCCTAGAAAATCTGCCTGGTGGTCTTCAAGAAAAGAGGTTGTTCCTCCCTTAAGAAACGCATCTGTGATGTCTCAGGTGTTGCAGATGTCCATCATCATAATCATCATTATCATCAGTCTATCGCAGTCCACTGCTGGACGTAGGGCTCTCCAATTGTTCGCCACTGTGATTTATCCATGGCTTCTCGCATCCAGCTCTTGCCAGCCATCCTGTGCAGATCGTCCCCCCACCTAGCCAGAGGGCGCCCTACATTACGTTTGCCAAGACGCGGTCTCCACTCCAGAACCCGTTTACCCCATCGGTTGTCGGTTCTGCGGCTAATATGGCCAGCCCACTGCCACTTAAGCTTGCTAATCCGGTGAGCAATGTCGATAACTTTGGTTCTCTGCCGGATCACCTCATTTCGGATTCGATCTCGGAGAGAGACGCCGAGCATTGCTCGTTCCATAGCCCGCTGAGCGACCTTTAACTTGTGGACCAGCCGTACCGTAAGTGTCCACGTTTCGCAGATGTCCATGGGTGGCGGTAATCACTTACCATCAGGTGAGCCAAAAAAAGATGTCTTTTCGCTTAATGATCAGAGAACTACAGACTTAGCTAATGTATTCCATTCCTTACCGTAATAAGAACGAGGAGCGATACGCTTCGTGCGTGTATAGAGGTAAAGATAAAAAAATCTATTCAATTTAGGTCCATACAGAACACTTAAGAATGTCAAATTAGGTGTATAACCAGCGTGAAGCAGCACTGTGCTGTGTTACGCTGCATGAGTGAGGGTACCGAAGGCCCAATTCAGGGGATAGGGGGGTTTTAAAGGTTGGCAGCGCAGATGTGACTCCACTGTTGTCGCGGGTGTCCATGGGCGGCGGCAATTGCTTACCATCAGGTGATCCGTCTGTTCGTCGTCCTACCTATTACATAAAAAAAACTAATTTGACAGGTCAAATTGGAGTGTATTCCAAACCAGCGGTAAATGATAATATTTGTATATTATCATCTACCTCTGGTTCGGAATGTACAAAGGTAACAATATATTTTATTAGCAAACTAAAAATTGGTATGCGCGAACTATTTGTGACTAACATAAAATATTTTTTTTGAAAGGCGAATGGTGTTACGCAAGCGAAGCCGCTGGCAAAAGCTAGTACCTAAATAAAGCAGTATCAACGAGTGTTCAAATCACAGCCACTGAAAAGCAATGTGATAACGGCCTGCAATCGATACCACGAAACCGCGGAATCCTACCTCGAGTAATGTGGCACATCAATCTGCTAAGACTCTGGGCGCGTATTTTTAACCTCTAGAGTCTGGAGATATGACGTATTTAAAAAAATATATGTGTGTAATAATATGTATTGTTAAGAGAAACAAGCGCTTTGTGTACTTGTTTATCGGAGTGATACCACGGCATCACAGATAACCGGCGTGAAGCAACACTGTGCTGTGTTTCGCTGCGAGATTGAGGGTACCGGAGGGATCAAAAAAGGAGGGCTTAATGTTAGCAACGCATTTGTGACTCCACTAGTGTTGCAGGTGTCTATGGGCGGCAACAATCTCTTATCATCAGGCGATCCGCTGCTCGTCTGCCACCTATCACATAAAAAAATCAATCTGTCTCTATTAATTATAAGAATCTAATTGTTAGATACGCGCGGAAATGTGTTGTTAATCAAATACTTGGATTAAAACTAAATTCCCATTTAAGAAGCGTTTCTAAATCAAAATTAAAATTATATAAAGCTTGAAAATTACTTTTTTTTGTGGCTATGGTGTCTTATAAAATCTAGCAGTATTTTCCGCAGCTTCGTTGACGTCAGAAAGAGATAATAAGTAGGCCATTTTATCCTGCATACCTTTAACTACCTATATTCAAAATTACGTCAATCTGTCGCTCCGTTTTAGTGTAGCTTATCGATAGCCACTATCTGTAGTAAAAATAAAATCAATAGTATCGATAGTATCGAAAGCATCGGTAGTAAAATTAGATCAATTAACTTATTAACAATAGAACTTTCTGCATGACCCAAAAGTTGACTGGTGGACAACGCCTCTTAGCATTAAGTTCGCCTAATTGTACCAAAATTTGTGCAATTACTATCGATTGTTTAATATCCTATACTATCGATAGTATCGGACACATTTAATCAGGCAGCAATACTATCGAAACACAGCTGACTATCGATAGTACCAAACTATCGTTACTATCAATAGTTATGGATTAAGTCTGTTAGGAAACACAATACTATAGATACTATCGATAGTATCTAGCATTAAACAATCGATAGTATCGATAGATAGATAGATACTCTTTATTGCACAACATACAAAACTTAAAAGCTAGGTATACAGAGATACAATGTTCAATTTCGCTGGGAGCTGGGTCTTATCGATAGTATAGGCGTTATCAATAGTATTGATCAAAATTTACTATTGATAGTATTGATATTGGTAAAAACTATCGAATGCGGAACTATCGACAGTCTAAATGATTTTAGAGGTCTACTATCGATAGTTCCGCATCACTATTCCGTTTTGCCATGAAGGACGAACAAGCAGACAGACACACATACTTTTACATTTTTAATATTATGGACTCGTCGCTAGGGGTTTAGTAAATACGCAGCTGGAAGTAGTGCCATTTGTCTGAAGCGCTGTGCCTAGTAGAGTTTTATTCTTCAAGGTTTTTATGTTTCACTCATGATATATGTGCGTGCATTATATATTGTTATATGTGACAGGTGGCTGAAGAGCGGATCACCTGATGGTAAGCGATTTCCGCCGCTCATAGACACCCGTATCACTAATAGAGCCACAAGCGTGCTGCCAACCTTTAATCCTCCCTTTTAGACTAAATGGCCCTCCGGCACCCTCAATCACTGGGCTATATAATATTATTGAATGTGGGAGAGCCACGCTTAGGCATGAATGGGCCGGCTCGACCGGAGTGATACCACTGCCTCACAGAAGACTGGCGTGAAGCAGTGCCTTCGCTGTGTTTCGCCGTGTGAGTGAGGTTACCGGAGGCCCAATGGGGCAAGGGGAAAAGGTTGGCAGCGCACTTGTGACTCCACTGGTGTTGCGGGTGTCCAAGGGCGGTGGAATTGCTTACCATCAGGTGATCCGTCTGCTCGTCTGCCACCTCTCATAAAAAAAATACCCGTGCCACTAATAGAGCCACAAGCGTGCTGCCAACCTTTAATCCTCCCTTTTAGACTAAATGGCCCTCCGGCACCCTCAATCACTGGGCTATATAATATTATTGAATGTGGGAGAGCCACGCTTAGGCATGAATGGGCCGGCTCGACCGGAGTGATACCACTGCCTCACAGAAGACTGGCGTGAAGCAGTGCCTTCGCTGTGTTTCGCCGTGTGAGTGAGGTTACCGGAGGCCCAATGGGGCAAGGGGAAAAGGTTGGCAGCGCACTTGTGACTCCACTGGTGTTGCGGGTGTCCAAGGGCGGTGGAATTGCTTACCATCAGGTGATCCGTCTGCTCGTCTGCCACCTCTCATAAAAAAAATACCCGTGCCACTAATAGAGCCACAAGCGTGCTGCCAACCTTTAATCCTCCCTTTTAGACTAATTGGCCCTCCGACACCCTCACTCACTGGGCTATATAATATTATTAATGCCAATACCATCTTTTTTTATGTGATAGGTGGCAGACGAGCAGACCGCCGCCCATGGACACCCGCGATACCAGTGGAGTCACAAGTGCACTGCCAAACTTTTAACCCCTTTCCCCCGATTGGGCCTCCGGTACCCTCACTCACGCAGCGAAACACAGCATAAGTGCAGCTTCACGCTGGTTTTCTATGAGGCCGTGGTATCACTCCGGTCGAGCCGGCCCATTCATGCCGAAGCGTAGCTCTCCCACGATGGCGATATAAAATTATTAACGTCAATATCGTCTGCCACGAATCTTTGCGTTTAATATAGTAAATCTCAACTTCTGTGTTTATGACACTTCTTTAGGCGGGTTGCGATAAATAGTTCTTCTTCGCACTCCTCTTTAGTACTTTTTAGAGCGTATTTTTTTGGTAGTCGAATTTTAGTTTTCGAACTTAATTTTTATTTAACATATTTTTAGTTATGTAAATAAAATTACATATTTGAAATGTGCTAAAAAAGCATTTTCATTTGATATCCCACACGGTACTGTCAAGCAATTTTTTTTAGTTCTAAAGATAAAGATAAAAAAATCTTTATTCAATTTAGGTCCACACAGAACACTTATGAATGTCAAAATAGGTACATAATATCTACCGCTGGTTCGGAATGTCGATTTCTACTGAGAAGACACCAGCAAGAAACTCAGTAGTTACTCTTTTCAAATATTGATGATGTTACAGAGTTTCAATTGAGAAGAGAAAAAAATACAATTATGAGGGTTAATAGACTACTATGAACTTCCTCGTTCCTTACTCTAAGTCCCATAGAGGGCGCTGTAGTCAATTTAACGTAACGTCATGTCGCCTATAACCAAAAAACAATCAAGACGCTTCTAACGACACCTCATTTGTTCAAATATGATAACTAGTTTGGAAGTTATGAGGGAACAGATGAACAACCATACATACATACTGGTCAAAATCATAACCCTCCTTTTTGCTTCGCCGTAGTCGGGTAAAAAATAACAGTGTATATTAATCGGAAGAAAATTAAAGTCATTACGTAAATCGATACCATACTTAAGTACCATGTCAAAGTAAATGTTCTGCCTATTATAGTCAGTTTCTAAGGGGTGCGTAATAATCTTACTTTGACATGGCACTAAAGTATAAAGCTACTTTTTATGCTGACCGTACAAAAGTTATAATTACCAAATTTCAACAAAATAATTAGAGTAAGCACGATTTACATATTGTAATAGCTGATTCTGTGATTCAACAAATAAATTAAAAGCGGTTCTTGTGTAAATACTGATTATTGTTTCATGGAAGTCTTAATTAATGGAAACGATTAATATTTATTTATGAAGATTTTTACTTTTGTTCTACATACAAAATATTGTAATTTTTTCAGTATAGGTAAATGAGATATCAATGAAAAATTTAATGAATGAATGAACAAAAATGGACGATTATTGAGTTGTTGTTTTTAGCACGCGGTACAAGATGGCCGATCTCCAGACATTGGATTGACAACGAGAAACTTAGGTACAAATTTAGTGGAACCCAAGTTTAGTCGATGCATTACGAACAGCTATATTTAACAAATTTTATCTCACAACATCACATACTTTGATATGACTCCGAGATAGGTAGCTCAACCACCTGTGTTACGGATATCAGAACCAACAGCGGAATTACAAATAGGTATATACATTCAATACTTTTCTTTTGTAAATATATACTTACAATACATCAAAAACATCTAGCCAAACCAATACAAACATACATGTTCATGCACACAAATCTTTGTACTGTGCGGAGATCGAAACCGCAACCTTAGGACCCACGGAAGCGTTCACTACCACTGTTCCAAGCGGCTGGTCAGAAATTTATATAATATATATACACATGTCGAACTGAGAACCTCATTTTTTTAACTCGGTTAAAGAGCAATCAAGTAGAAAGTTCGGCGTTGTTTTGGTTGATATCACTAAGAATTTTTACAACGTGCCCGTAAAGCATGTTTTCGAAACAATGACCTCAAACTGCCTGCCAACATTAGCAATTTTGAAAAAGTATGGGAATTAAACCAGAGATCTAGAAGGCATTGGGAAATTTGTTACAGGTATAGCAAATAAAATTATTTCTGAAATTTTTTTTCATCGTCTCCCTGACTTATTCTCGGATGTGGTCGTTCTACATAGCCGTTAAGTATTGGTCGTTTTCCACTAGATGGCGCTGCACTGGCTAGGCTAGCTGACTGATGCCTCTATATCAATATATAAGTTACTCTAAGCCGGCAGCGCACCTTATGAGTATTTGGTGTTGCGTCCGTGAGCAGCGATAATCACTTGCCATCAGGTGATCCATCTGCTCGTCTGCTTCCTATCTCATAAAAAAGACTTTAAAATCAGCTGCCGTTAAATTATGACTTGTGGCATGGTATGTTTTTTAACTAATGATCAACAAGTTAGTTCACCTTATTTTCCTTATCTAAACAAACTGAGTTAAGCAAACATGTTCAACCAAACGCCACTTTAAATGCATGTTGCAGTATTTCACTGTAATGCATACAAATAGCACAATAAATCTACCACTTCACTTCGCAATTGCACCAGTATTTTTTGTTGGGCTGCAAAGAAACCGGTTTAAATTCAGTGTTGAGGATGTCCAGTGACTCAGTAAGTAGTTCAAATGTCACGATAATGTTGTTGGATGTACGTACACGTCTTATCTTCCATTCTTTCTGGTCTTCGTGTTAGCCCGGAGTCTGGAAGTTGCATAGACATAGCACCCAAACCAGAGTGAACCTTTTCATAGAAAGCCATACTTGAAAAAAAACCCGGCCAAGTGCGAGTCGGACTCGCCCATGAAGGGTTCCGTAGCAGCAAGTAAGATATATGGAAGGTAAATTACGATTTAAGGTTTCATCATCATCATCATCATCATCAGCCTATCGCAGTCCACTGCTGGACGTAGGCCTCTCCAATTGTTCGCCACTGTGATCTATCCATGGCTTCTCGCATCCAGCTCTTGCCAGCCATCCTGCGCAGGTCGTCCTCCCACCTAGCCAGAGGGCGCCCTACATTACGTTTGCCAAGACGCGGTCTCCACTCCAGAACTCGTTTACCCCATCGGTTGTCGGTTCTGCGGCTAATATGGCCAGCCCACTGCCACTTAGGCTTGCTAATCCGGTGAGCAATGTCGATAACTTTGGTTCTCTGCCGGATCACCTCATTTCGGATTCGATCTCGGAGAGAGACGCCGAGCATTGCTCGTTCCATAGCCCGCTGAGCGACCTTTAACTTGTGGACCAGCCGTACCGTAAGTGTCCACGTTTCGGCTCCGTATGTCATGACGGGTAGGACGGGATTTAAGGTTTATAACGTATTAAAAAAAAACTAGTTCAAACCAATTTTCGTTGTTACTTTTCATGATTATGTACATCATATTTTTTTTTAGTGTTATTATTCATTTATTATAGGAGCTCCACTTTGGGAAAAAAATGATGTTAAAAAACTGAACACCATTTTTAAAGACCTATCCATAGATACCCCACAGGTATAGGTTTGATATAAAAAAATATTTTGAGTTTTAGTTTCAAATATGGAGACCCCCCATTTTTTTTATTTTTTTCAATTTTTGTGTAAAAATCTTAATGCAGTTAACAAAGTACATCTATTTACGAAGTTTCAATAGTATAGTTCTTATAGTTTCGGAGAAAAGTGGCTGTGACATACGGACGGACGGACAGACGGACAGACATGACGAATCTATAAGGGTTCCGTTTTTTGCCATTTGGCTACGGGACCCTAAAAACTGCGCGAAGCCGTTAGTACTGGAGTAACATACTGGGTGACGTTCTTTCTTTACCGCACCCCAAAGAGGTACTTTAAAGCTGCATCGGGCCGGTTGCATCTCTTTCACACTCTGTGAGGTTTTTCACATGCCTCGGAAAGCACGTTAAGCCGTTGGTCCTGCGCCCAATCCCTCTCCGGTCGTGTCACGCTGGTGTCCCATCGGAATACGAGTGTAAGGGAATAGAGAGCGCACTTGTGTTTGCGCACACACTTGAGCACTATAATATATTCTGCGTACGTGGCTGATCGCTGAGATTAGCCGCCGTAGCCGTAATCGGTTGGAGGATATATTAAATCGGATGAAGTTGCAAGCAAAGCTAGTAATCAAATTGAAGCAATAAACAGTTAATTTTATCAAATCACTAATTGAAACACCTTGAAGATTATATCAGGTTTTACCCCATTTTGTATGCATCCCTTCAACTTTGTTTGTCTAAGATGCGACCCCTTTAATCTAATTTAGTGCTATCGTATAGTTCCATCGGGCCCATGATAACGGGATACCATTTACCTCATTTTCGGATAGAGTTATTACCTGACTAAGCCTTGGACTTTATGTGGGTATGTGAGCGACCTTGTTCATGCGTTTTAACGTAAGTGATAAATAATAATAGGAATTAGGGATATGCCAATACAAGGACGGCTTATGTACAGTCAACAGCATAAGCATACAAAATTTTATGTCACTTTTACTAATGTAATACAAGTGTTATTATTTTAAAAGTGTCTCTGGAAAGAGCGTGCTACTCCTAATACAAGTATTACCTACATAACAGGAGGACCCCACCCATGCATGTAATTTGATTATAGGGCAGCAGTAAAAAATATCTCCAAATGTGTATAATTTAGACCAATATAGCCGCACGTTACTTGTAATATTATTAATTGTTATTTTAAGATCTGAGGTTTTTTTTAAAAATAGTAGACATTTTTATTTAGTCTCATTGCTTTTGATGTCATGATGTGTACACATGATTTTGGGATAATGTCTGGACTAAAAATATAAAATTTGTTAATTTTCATGCTTTTTTGATGTTATTCTGTTTTGTGTGCCAATAAATAAATTGTTAACAAATAAAGAAATTTTGTATTTTGTATTTTAACAGCAGAAGTAGCTGCACATATTTCGCAGTTTATAGTTCTTATTCCGAGAAGCATAAGAGTCACTAGCTGCGTAAAGTGTGCATCAACTTTTGCTGTTGACTGTACGTCACGTGCACTAATAAGTATGCAATCTCATTCAAATATGAACTTTGTTGTTCTGCCTTAAGAGTCAAGGGGCGGAAGGTGACTGTGCACGTCCAATGACAGCAATCATACGAGTATCATAGAAGCAGAGAGCTTATCAACAAAGTCAAAAGATTCTTTATTTGCATAGGCTTGTACACAGCACATACAAATCATCCCGCATTAACATCATAATCCTAATTTTGTATAAGTACAATAATAATTTACATATAATCACGTATAAACCGTTCTTGTTTTCACTAGAGCCACTATTCGGTTACCGTGGGACAGCCACGATTCGGCATGAATGGACTAGCTCGACCGAAGTAATACCACGGCCTCACAGAAAACCTGCTGTGTTTCGCTGTGTGAGTGAGAGTACCGGGTGTCCATGGGCGGCCGCAATCGCTTACCATCAGGTGATCGGACATCTGCCACCAATGACAAAAAAAAAACAAAATAGAATATCCACCCGGCAATAATGTATGGAACAGCAGATTTTTTTTTCGCTTATTTTGTTGATTTAACATGCTAAATGGATTTTATTCACGATACCTATTTGGAGGTTTTTGGGATATAAACGATAAAAAATAACGGTATATAGGTATTCCGATACGTAAAATATACGGAGAAATAAATAAACATAATGCGATTCTACCAGCTGCCCGGAAAGTTGTTTCTGGTCGAGAAGATACGGCAAGAAACTTGCCAGTTACTCTTTTTGGGCTGGATTCGAACAATCTTTTTCCGTGGATAATCTATGGTATACCGTCAGATTTTTATAGGATGACAGAGCTATATCAAAGATTTATTATCGGAATAAGTTGGTCGAATCAGCCCTTACTCGGCAACTTTTTATACAATGGTTTATTATCCTCATACCGAGTCATACAGTCGAATGCAACAATAAATACAATAGAATGAAGCAAATAAAAAGCTACATATAAAGTAAATCGAAACAGATCAGTCCCCAAAGGTGGCACTCGTTCACTTTTTTATAGGTGGCAGACGAGCAGACGGATCACCTGATGGTAAGCTATTGCCGTCGCCCATGGGCGCTCGCAACACCCAGTGGAGTCTCAAATGGAGCAGTTAAGGTGACGGGTAGGGCACACTAGCGACGCCAATAGATTTTAAATTTTAGCTACTAAACCAGATCTATTTTAAACAATTTTGGGATTCAAATCTCTCGGCAAACACTTATACAATTTATTAAATACTTATACTTACCTTTTGGGTCTGCTTTTGTACTCGAAATTTGAATTACCGCCATAAGCGGCCACTTTTGGCGTGAATCAATTTTTCGCTTACAAAAACTTATTTAATTAAAAAAAAGTAAAGTATAAATGTTTGCCGAGAAGTTGTAATCCCGAAACTGTTTTAAAAAAGATCCGGTTTAGTAGCAAAAAATTAAAATCGTTTGGCGTCGCTAGTGTGCCCTACCCGTCACCTTAATGTAGAGTCACTGGCTGCTTTAGCTTTTTGGCAACAACAAAATCAAATGTGACAGTCAATAATACGTGACCAGGATTCGCTCTCAGTAGATTTCTGTTAAAACAAAAAACTTTTGACTCTAACTAACTCTCCGTCAAATAAACATGACTCCATATTGGTCCCTAGAGGCAAAAAGAAAGGCCGCGCGAAGCTAACGTGACGAAGTAGGTTTCGAAGTTAGACAGGTAAGTTATAACAGAGGTGTTTATCTTTGTCTTTTGGTAAATACTTCTACCATACATAGATAGATAGATAGATAGATATACTTTATTGCACAAAATACACAACTTAAGTACTAGGCATTACAGAAATTTTGTGTACAATTTCGGCGGTCTTATCGGTGAAAGCGATTTCTACCAGACAACCTTCGGGTAAAGGACATTTGATAGTAGAGAAGGGGTAGGGGGTGCAATATTCAATAAGGAAAAAAAAAAAGAAACTGTAAATGTTAAAATATAACTTATAACCCTAATACATAAATAAAATACAGTATTATAAACTAATAAATAAGTTATGTTCAAATACATACACATAATGTTGTGAGATTGATATCAGAAAAAGAGAAAAATAATAATAATATGATAATCAAATGGAGCTAAGATGGACCATCGACTACAGGCTGCCGATAACAGGACGATTGTAAAAAAGTTAATGGGATGAGGAAGAGTGAAGAAGAGGGTGTTGAAGTTGCAAAAAGTGAGTTTTGACTCGGGCTTTAAAAATAGGCAATGATTGAGACTGTCTTATGGATAGGGGTAAGGAGTTCCACAAACGGATGGACTGGACGGTAAAGGACTGGGTATAGAAATGAGAGGAATGATGAAACCTTAAAAAGTTAAAAAGTCTTTATCTTTATTTTGGTTTATCAGATCGTGCAGATTATTCGATATTGGCGGGCACAACTGGACTTCAACTGCCCAAAATAGAATAGAATGGAGAAGATTGGAGGTGGCCTAATTGGTTGAAATGATGATGATGATCATGAGATCGTGCAAGGACTGACAGACGCATGTCAGTGATAATGAGCAATTTTTCAAGTAGGTATTTATAAATTTCCCAGTGATTCGCTAGATGGCGCAATCAGTCCCTGTAAATGTTTGGTATGTGTATGATATTTCATGTGGACCCTAATTTATGGGAAAATTTTTATTAGGTTTTTTACATTAAATATCTTAATACTTCGCAGTTAATTTGTATTTTTAGTGCTATGTACCTTTTAAATGACAGGGAGTGATACAAAACGAAACTTTTCATAAACAAGTAAAATATGTATTTTACTTGTTTACTTTTATCTCTATTTTCTTAGGTAGGTAAAATAAAGTTAAATATGGCAGGACCGTAAATGTCATGATGATGGTTGGTTTAACAAATATTTCCTATCTATCATAGACAAAAAAAGGAACTTTTAATTGATAGTGAGAGTAGCGTCATCTGGTGTTGCTTTTAGAAACCACCCGAAAATACCTACTGGAAAACTGCTCATTAAACAATGGGGGCTATCGGGTGCAAAATCCGCTACATGGCGTACTGTTGGACTGAGGTCCAACATCAACAGCATTCGTTATTTAGTTTTATACTTTGACAGATTACGCTTAAAAATAACCAATCACATTGTATACAAACCTCAGTCCTATAGTACGCCATCTAGCGGATTTCTCACACGCGATATCCCTCATTGATTGAGTTGTAGTATATATAGGACGTCCCAAGTCTTTGGACCTTGAAGGGGAAGTACCTACCTTAAATCCTTAAAATAGCATGTATTACTTAAAAGAAACATCACTTATTTTTTACCGACTTTAAAAAAGGAAGAGGTTCAATGTTTGACTGTATGTTTTTTTTTATGTTTGTTCACCGATTGCTCCCCTAATTGTTGACCGATTTGCACAATTCTTTTTTTATTTGAAAGAACATACTTCCAAGTTGGTCCCATTTTCATCATGTCAGGATCTGATGAAGATATTCCATAGAAATCGCGGGCAACCCTCAAATTTTATAGGTACATGAAATGTTTTTGTATTTTTTATAAAAGCTGCACCGTATTTACGCCTGGTTGTATTATTTTGCGTGATTGAGGGTAGGTACCGTAGGCCCGATCCAAAAGGGGAGTTTAAAGGTTGACGGAGCACTTATGACTGGTGTTGCGGGTGTCCATAGGCGGCGGCAATCGCTTACCATCAGATTAGCCGTATGCTCGTCACCCACCTATCACATACCAAATAAAAAGAATTCCAAGACCCTAGTGGCAATGGGCAGGGTACATTGCGAGGAATACAGACGGGCGGAGGCGGAAAAGTCCTTGAGAGGAGGCCGCGAACAGGAAGTCGCACGCACCCATTTCAGGCTCCCCATATGGTGGACCATCAATTTGATAAAGGTTGGATGCGGCGGCATAGGACTGATCTGTGTGTATCAATGACTTGTACACGCACACTACGAGAAATAGACAAAGACAATCCCATAAGGTTTTATTTTTCTAACCTTTCTTTCCTTACCTACCTACGAACCCCAAAATGTACGTTATTGAAAAAATAAACCAAGAAAGATCTAGCCTAAATGATTACCAATAGTAATTGTTTCTCGTACGTACTCACAACAGTATTACTATTGCAAGAACTAATAAAGACAGATTCCCCAATAGTGATGTGCCAACAAATGTGAAATGTCGATATGTTATCAAACATACCTGTGATGGTTACCAGTAAATACCTTCACGTAAGCGTGCTGATCCTGAGCGCAATGCCGATGGCTTTAGTTCTGAACAAGCCCTCCTTCGTCGTATCTGTCGAGAGTGATGATAGATACAACCAATTATATGTTTCCGTCACCTTCGAACTAATGGTAGAAACACGCACATACATAGATTTGAAAAATCCAGAGGTGAATGTTCGGATTCGAATTACGATCCCCCGAATAGAAAGCTTATTCTTATCCACTGAGCATATTTCAGTCACGGCTAACCATTGTAAATTATCACCACCCCTTCTCATTGCATGGCTTAAATAAAGCATGAGACCCATAGATATTTTAAGAGAGGCGCATATATTTCTTAAGCTCCGATATGAACTCATTTTTTCTGTAATAGGTGGCAGACGAACAAATCGACTACCGATGGTAGTCGATTTGCTCGTTTGCCAGGTGCTATGCTGCCATAGGCAGCAGAAATCGCTTATCTGCTGGTGTTATTATCCGCTTTTATGCTGGTGTTATTATGGTCATACGCTGCTAACCTTTAGAGCCCCCTTTCCCTAGGATTGGGCATCCCGTACCCTCATTTACGCAGCGAAACACAACAGAGATGCTACTTCACGCCAGTTTTCTATGAGGCCGTGGTATCACTCTGGTCGGTATTTTGTCTTCACATGTCATTAGACAAGTATCGATAGTAAAATCAAAAGTCCAACACCACTAATCCCATAGGTGCTCAATCGGCATTCAATAAAGGTACAGACAATCCCACGTGTGCTTAGCCGAAAACGTACAATGTGATACATCGGTACTGAAATAGCTCTCGCACGTACAGTCTGCGACAAAAGTGGAATAGTTCGCATTAAAATGCGGAGTGGTGGCTTAGTGGGAGCTTTCTTGTGACGTTTGGGATATTTTGTTCTTAGAGTTGTTAGGTTTGTTTCCGAAGATGTTTTCGTCCCAAGTGAGCCATGACGTTTCTATTTTCTATTCAATTCTCCTTCCCTGTGGTATTGGTGCTTTGGGTTAATACTGCGTTTTTGTACTGACAACACTGCAACCGTTGCAATGGATATGTCTGACAGGACAGCGCATTTGAGTGTGACATTGATAAATTATGAATACCTACAAACGCAATATTTTAATATTTATACTAACCTTTTTAACCGACTTAAAAAAAAGGGGTTCTCAATTCGACATGTATATAATCATTTTTTTTATGTTTGTTCGCCAATTACTTTGCCATTTATGAACCGACTTAGATGATTATTTTTAGTTGGAAAGTAGATAGTCCCGGATTGGTACTCTCAATTCTGTACTCACAATAAGTTTGTTAGTTATTTCGCGGGCGTGGAAGAGGAAAGGTAGTGGGGGGTCTGCCAAATAAAAGGTCTTTTTAGCGCCTAAAAAGCTTGAAAAAAAAATTCTGCGAATAAAAACCGCCTTCAAAAACCACGAACTAAAAAGTGTAAAATAGTATTTTTGACTCCGCTGGTGTCGCGGGTGTCTTTGGACAGCGGCAATCGCTTGCCATCAGGCGATCCGTCTGATCGAGAAAAGGTTCGGTTTCTCGAGTACTGTTATAAAATGTTATTTGAAGTGTATAAAGTGATAAAAATAATATTATACACTTTTTAGTTCGTGTTTTTTGAAGGCGGTTTTTTTTGCAGAATTTTATTATTTTAGTACCTATACCATATTTGTAATTCCTCTGATATCTGATATCCGTAATACAAGTGCTTAAACTTGTAGTACGGAATCAGGTCAATTTTTTTTTTATGTCATTGGTGGCAGACGAGCAGACGGATCGCCTGATGGTAAGCGATTGCCGCCGTCCATAGACACCCGCGACACCAGCGGAGTCAAAAGTGCGCTGCCAACCTTCAAACCACTCTTACCTCCGGATTGGGCCTCCGGTACCCTCACTCACGAAGCGAAACAGAACAATGCTGCTTCACACTTGTTTTCTGTAGGGTTCAGTGTATGAAATGTTGTATTAATTTATTTATTGATATTTCATTATTCAATAAAAACGTGTTATCAAGCAGCTCGGCATTGCTATAATGACGTCATGACATTTAATCCTAATTTTGTTGATCATATGGAATCACAATGTCACGTTACATGACAGGGCGACGTCCAACATGAATGTTTAATTTATCTTCTCCGGAACATGGTTTAAATGTGATGTCACAGATTGTTTAACCGAATTATGCATGAGATTTGGTAGAATTACGTATTTACTTACCTCTGGAGTTTTGTATTTTTCGTCATTAGGGTCACACGAGCCGACGAGTCACCAGTAAGCGATTACCGCCGCTAATTGTCATTTGCAAACCCAAAGTAGTCCATAAATGCGCGCCGCTGACTTTTGAAAAAGGAATTCGCTTCTTTCTTTTCTTCTTCTTATTTTTTTTGTGGCAATCCAATTCTCGACTGAGAATTACTGCTGCCAGTATCATGTTTTACATTTTTGGCTTATGAAGCGGGACAACTCGTCAGGAAAAAAAAGTGATATTTTGACAAAATGCGTAGTTAACAGTCGAATTCAGTCAGTCTCAGTCACTCAATAAAACGTAGGTGATTGGAGTTTTATCGACCTACGGAGTCTGTTGAGTCTACTCTTAAGTTTGCAGTTTTAAGACCCTATTCAGATACAAGCGAGTTGTTCACGTGACAAATCACTCGACACACAATACTAGTGTTAAAAACGAAACATTTAAATGATTCTATAGACGACCTGTTTGGAACAGTGGTAGTGAACGCTGCCTTTGGTCCAAGGGCTCAATTCCCGCACAGTAAAAACATTTTGTGTGCATGAACATGTCTGTTTGTATTGGTCTGGGTGTTTTATATGTATTATAAGTACGTATGTATTTACAAAAAAATAAAAAAAATATTATATGTATATATTTGTAATCCCACTGTTGATTCTGATATCTGTAACACAGGTGCTTGAGCTACCTATCTCCGAGTCAGATCAATGTATGTGATGTTGTGAAACATTTATTTATTCTTATATCAATACCACTTTGCGGCACTTCACTGCACAAACCAACACCAAATTTTTGCACTAAAACCCACTAAATACTAATTTAAAACCTTTGAATTACATCAGCCGGTACGACTCGTTCTAGTCTACTACCTTAGCAGAACCCGCTATTTTCTTGTATGTTCCGATATGAAAAACATGTCGTATTGGTATGGAAATACCGCAAGCGATAGTTAATTTGTTTATGGGTATTTTAACCATTAGCTTGTTGGTGAGAGGAAATCATGATCCAGTTGGTCTGGTCAGCAAGTCGATGGGTTGAGAAGGTCAGACGGCAGTCGCTTAGATGTCATATTAGTCCCAGTCCTCAGACTTCATAAAATCGGTAATTGAAGTACTAATATATTCAATAAGTTGCCACAAAATGTCATTAACCTATCACTGGATAAGTTTAAGTCTTATATAAATACCTACCTGATGAAAGAAAAAATAAGATAAAAGATAAAAAAATCTTTATTCAATTTAGGTTTACACAGAACACTTATGAATGTCAAAATAGGTACATAATATCTACCGCTGGTTCGGAATGTCGATTTCTACTGAGAAGACACCAGCAAGAAACTCAGTAGTTACTCTTTTCAAATATTGATGATGTTACAGAGTTTCAATTGCGAAAAGAAAAAAAAAATACAATTATGAAAGTTAATAGACTACTATGAATAACAACTCAAAAGGTTAATCAATTAACATGACGAGTTGGCGAGGGTTTTGATATAAATGCAGAGTTTTCCTTCTCTGGGTGCTGATGATCATGCCAGCAGCTTTACCTTAGTCGCCTCTTACGACACCTCGGTAAGAGTGAGGGTGGCCTATTCTACTCTGCCGGGGACCACACGGCGTAATAAGTGTTCTGTATGGACCTAAATTTAATACAGTTTTTTTTATCTTTATCACATTTCGTAAATTAGGGACCAGGAGCCCAATTCTCGGGCTCGTGATATTATGAAAACATGGTGGATATTATCTGAAAACCATACAAAAAACTATGTTTTACTGATATATGTCGTATGATAATAAATGTAATGAGCCCGAGAATTGACCTCTAGGGATTATGGCTCACACGTACCTTGAGGCCTTTTGGGCGCGACTGGACGTATGATATGCTGAATCAATGACTAATTGACCTATCTAAATCTTAATTAAATACATTTTTAGGTGCTATTTATAAATGTAAATTTTACTTTCTTAGGAGGTCCTTTATTACAATGATACCAAAAGAAATTTCTGTGTGATGAGTTTTTTAATAATAAAGAGTAGGTAACTTGTGCGGATAGAACATTTTATTACTGTGCTCTTTTTTTAATGTATTTTTATTTCTAGAACTAAACTTGTAATTTTTTTGTTATTTAATAGGTAGGCAGACGAACAGACGGATCACCTGATGGTAAGCAATTGCCGCCGCCCATGGACACCCGTGACACCAGTGGAGTCACAAGTGCGCTGCCAACCTTTAAACCCCCCCTATTCCCCGGATTGGGCGTCCGGTACCCTCACTCCAGTTTTGTGTGTGTAATTGGCCTTATTATGTTTAAACTCAGAGCTATCAGTGGTTTAGCTGTAAGATTCCCTAAGACTGTAAAATAAGAATAAACGCACCTAATAAATTATAATGTCATTAGATCAATCCGTTAACAGAAGGAGATTTTTTAGAACTTATCTAAATACAAAAAAATTGCAATAGGTGCAAACAAAATAAACCGTTTAAAAACCCAAAGTTTAAATTTGGCCTTCCCACATCAATTTCAACTCGATATTGGCAGAATCCTCTCACCGAAGGTCTCTGTTTAGCAAAAAAAATCACTTGTCATCCCGTATCCAGTTCAAAGGGAACGACCATCCCAATTTCGTCGGGGATCCCCAAAAGAGGTGGAAAAAAAAGCGTAGGCAACATTGCCGCGTGGAATCCGACACATGTTTCCCTTTAAAACATTGTCCCTTTGAGGCGTGATGCTGCGTACTCGGTATTATGCTGTATAAATAAAACTGTGCCAGTTCATGAGGTGAACACCTGGTTTGCAGTAGCAACTAAGGGCTGATTTCATCGTTTGAATTGAAATCGATATATTTAGTTGAACTTGGTGTACGCTCTTAACTGATTTCCGTTCTGCATCGATTGTATTGATGGCATTTTTGCGTCGATCGCGCTCAATTTCAGCATTGAAATCGGCTCTTAGGGTTCGATATTATACATGGTTAAAACTATGAAATTCAAAGAAAAGCTCTTAATTAACAATTAACATTAATATTGCTGCCTGATTTAATGTGTACGATTCTATCGTGGTATCAACATTAAACACATCAACAATTAGACATTATTTAGACATTAAACAATCGATAGTATCGATAGTATTATTGTTATCAATAGTATTGATCAAATTTTACTATCGATAAGCAACACTACTCCTAGATATGATTCACCTTGGTCGCATCAACACTAGGCATCAGATGAAATAGATTGGCAGAACAAATAATAAGATGGCAGCTTAGTGGATGAAAACGTTTTAACGGGAGGTTAAAGACTTAAATCCAAAATCTGAAAGATTTGAAAAATCCAAAGGTACATTTTTTTGCAATAGGTGGCAGACGACCAAACGGATCACCTGATGGTAAGCGATTGCAACGGCCCTTGAACACCCGCCACACCAATGAAGTGAGTGCAAGAGATTCGTACTAACGACCTCCCGTATAGGCGCGTTCATATCCACTGAGGTATCATCGCCCTTCAACATAATACGCCATTGACGGCTTTTTAAAAATGTAGCAAGTTAACTTTCATAGTATATTGCTTACAATTCTTCACAACAAGTAGACGCTCAAAGAAAACGCTGTTCATCGCTCCTCGAACATTCCTAATAAGTCATATTACCCCGATAACGAGACAAAGCATTCCCCGTTCAACTCAAGCCCCAGCAAACATTTTTGTATTCTTGCTAGATGGATTCTTGCTGTAAATTCCAGGGTGTGGAAAAATCTTATCAAACGAAAGGATTTTCTATTCTTGCACGTAACATGTACGGATTTTGAGCGCCCATTTCCCTCAAAGAGAATATTTTAAGCGTGGGACGAATTGTGATAAGTACGCCGGTGAAAGATGAATTGATGATGACTGATGACAGGTTCGGGGTGCTTTTACGAAACTATTTTTTTTATCCTTCTGAAAGCATTATGATGTTACACTATTTTAGATTTTACTTTCACTTTGCACTTAACAGGATATTGAGACACCTCCGCATCGTAAAAAGGTAATGCTGTTTTATAAAGCAAAAAAGCGGCCAAGTGCGAGTCGGACTCGCCCACGAAGGGTTTGTTAGCGGTAAGTAAGATAATTATATGGAAAGTAAATTGCGGTTAACGGTTTTTAACGTATTAAAAGAAACTATTTACTAGAACCCATTTTCGTTGTTAATAAAAGTAAAGTAAAGTATCAGCCTATAAACTGTCCCTCTGCAGGGCAAAGGCCTCCATCATAGAAATCAAGTTATCGCTACTATGATGGGATTAGGCTTAATCACCACGCTTGCCAAATGCGGATTGGTGATCACAAACCGGAGCTATGTTCGAAAAATTCGAAACATACCTTTGCTCGACCCGGGAATCGAACCCAGGACCTGAGATCACGGCCCGGTACTTAAACCACTAGACCAACAGGGCGTCCGTTCAGAGTTTTCATGATAATGTATGTTTTTTTTTTTTTAGTTTTTTTTTATTTTAGAAGGCCAAGGGGGGTGGGGGGCACATTTACTACCACTTTTGGGAGCGTCTCTTGCGCAAAGTATTAAGCTTAGAAAAATTTTTATTAGAAATCTCAACATCATTTTTAAAGACCCACACGTATGGGTTTGATAAAAAAAATTGAGTTTCAGTCTTAAAAAAAAATCCCTCAAAATTTTTTTTTCCTCTTTTTACCAATTCAATAGTATAGTTCTTATAGCTTCAGAAAAAATTGGCTGTGATATACGGATGGATAGACAGACGGCCAGACAGACAGACATAACGAATCTATAAGGGTTCCGTTTTTTGCCATTTGGCTACGGAACCCTAAAAAGTAAACGTAATAAATTGTTAGAAACGATTTTTTCGGAAAATTCGTTTTGTTTCCAACATTTTCAACATTTAGCATAATATCATATGTTATATTTTTTTATTAGTTCAATAAGTTGAGGAGTCTCGGGCTCTTCAGATGGTGATTGGTAAGTTTAAAGCCTTTAAGGTGTGTAGTTTAGGCTTCACTGTCGAAGTTTTGTAAATAATGTGTGTAAAGGAAATCTAAAGGAATGCGCCGCATTAGCTTTTGAAACAGTTTTTAACTAAGTATACAATTTGAAGAGTCTTCCAAATATTTTTTATTATTCTTTTTTATGTGATAGTTGGCAGAGACAAGAAGACTAGACTGATCACCTGATGGTAAGCGATTGCCGCCGCCCATGTACACCTGCGACATTAATGGAGTCAAAGGGCGCTGCCAACCATCAAACCCCCTTTTCACCGGGATTGGGCTTCAGATACTCTCAATCATGCAGCAAAACACAGCACAGTGCTGCCTCATCACTTGGGTCGAGCCGGCCCATTCATGCCGAAGCGCAACTCCCACGGTTTATTACGGGAATCGTAACAAAACGAGCAAAGCTACATGTTGGCTCTTCTCTTTATGGTGCCTTTGAGGCACCATAAAGCGATGCCATAACCGCTTCGGGACAGAAATGGGACATTAAAAACACATCACAAACAATTTTCTATGCAATATACATAAAGGAAAATATGTTTTGAAAAGATAAGAATTGTGAATGGGCATAGCATCATTATTATTGCTATTTTTTAGAAATATAAAGAAAGAATGCCATGTGGTCCCCGGCAGAGTAGAATAGGCCACCTTCACTCTTACCGAGGTGTCGTAAAAGGCGACTAAGGTAAAGCTGGCATAATCATCAGCACCCAGAGAAGGAAAACTCTGCATTCATATCAAAACCCTCGCCAACTCGTCTGCTAAGCGTGGTGAGTATGGCAATTACTCCTCATGTGATTGAGGGAGGCCCGTGCCCCAGCAGTGGGGACTTAAATGGGCTGATGATGATGATGAAGAAAGAATAAGAGCCAATTTTCACATACTTTTCTACACCTATCACGCTATCTACTATGAACATAGGAAACGCAAGGACTCGTGGCAGTCTGGAGAATATTTAATTCTTTAGTAACAGTTTCGTTGTTTAAAATTGTCAATACGTTTAAAAGGAAATAACTATGAGATAGTTATTTGATGGCGCCTATAGTTCATAAAAAACTATAATAAAGTAATATAATAAAATGTAAAAAATAATAAATTTTTCTTGCTTTCTATTCTTTCGTTTTAATAGTCGAGCCAAAGACTCGTCCCAGTTGGTGTTGTCATATTTCTTTCATAAAATTAATGAAATATTTCTCCGACTGCCGCGAGTCTTTGCGCTTAGTATAGTTTAGGGTCCAGTCCATCAGGTGATCCGTCTGCTCGTCTGCCACCTATCACATAAAAATGTCCCCCTAAATATTATGTGCTCGTCACCTTCCCTATTAGTTTCTATTAAATTAATTAGTGTAGTTAGTTACGTTTACAAAATTTAAGTCTAGAATAATAAGCACGTAATATTTTGGCGGAAAATAAACTATATTTTATTATTTATTATTTTAAAAATGTCCTCACATAAATAGTTTAAAAACAACAAAAATGGGCTCTGGTGTAAAAGAAAAATAATACAGTAAATAATTTCATTAAAATAAAAAAAAAAAGATAAAAATTGGGTAGGTATGGATAGGAGGACAGTTTACATCAATTTTGATGCATTCTTAATTTCCTTTCTATAACTTCCCACTGACAAGGCAAAGTGATCAATAATGTGAAAAACTACTATTGTATGATTTATATGCTCAATCTACAAAGTTATCAGATATTTCCCGCATAGGACAAACATTTGTGTGCATGAACATGTCCGTTTGTATTGATCTGGGTGTTTAATATGTATGTTAAGTATATATTTAGAAAGGAAAAATATTAAATGTATATTTTTTTTTTTTATTTATTTAAGGCAACAAACAGTCATAATATACAAAAATAGCATTATGGTAAACATTGTTATTAAAATAAAAAAGACCTATAGTGCCTGTAACATAGTCTACAAGTATAACAATATAGTTGAGCAACTTCTAGGTCACCGGAAAATAACAAGATCCGTAAGTTTATCAATTTACTAGTAAGTTTATAACTTTCGTGGGATTCTAAACGGGAGATAAATTGTATTATTTTACGTCCACATTTTCGTAAATTTCTATTCGTAACATTTTATTTGTGTCAACCAATCTCAGAAACTCTTTTAAATATACGAATCTTTGAAATACGTAAAATAACACACTGCTCCCTGATTGGTTCATAGTGGCAACGCTAATAATTAGATCGCGCGTAGCTTTTGGATATTGTTTACTTATTAGTTCAGTAAGTTTATCAATGTATGAACATGTGGACCTAAAATAATACAATAATAAAATATAATAACATGGACTTAAGATCTATAAATTTTGTGCAATAAAGTGTATCTATCTATCTACAATTTATCTTCCGTTTAGAATCCTACGAAAGTTTATAAACTTCCTAGTAAATTGATAAACTTACGGATCTTGTTATTTTTCCGGTGACATAAATATTTGTAATCCCACTGTTGATTCTGATATCCGTAACACAGGTGCTTGAGCTACCTATCTCGGAGTCAGATCAATTATGTAATGTTGTGAAAATGTATTTATTTATTTGTGAAATATATATTGCAGCCGTAGTTAGTACGCATAGAGGAATACACAATAATAATTATCACTGTTGTCTCCCACCTATCACATCACATGTAAATAACCCCTAAGGTATGCCCACCTTATAACCATTGCTTATGAGCAATGGTTATAAGGTGGGTCTGCGTGCATTTAGCTCCTATGTCTCTATGTACGCGTAACAGATACAGCGTCCTACATCTTGCAACATTTTTATCACTCCAATAAAACCTCTTAATTTTGCTTTGGCTTAGTACAAATACAAGTTAGGTACACCAAATGCCACTATCCCAGTTTCAAACAGCTGTATAAATCCTGTATCAATTTAGGTATTTCGGTCCACGTAGTGATGTACAAGGTTCGAAGCTTCCGAGTTCGTTTGTCTTAAGTCATTTACAGCATATCGATTCTGTAATATTCGAGCAAACAATTGCACGCACATCACATCGCTTCGCCATTCCACCTCACTTAACTTACGATGACACTCGAAATCGGGGTTCGACTCAGAAGTGAATGTCGAAGTGATCCTTACAGTATGCCACTTCTTATGTCATTAGTCATCATCACATACTACTCGCTGTACTAAAGCATGTGTTGTGTTTTTAACCACCCACAAAAAAGTTATAAGTTTGACGTGCCTGTGCCTGTGTGTGTAAGGCCTGAGTCACACAGATCGCTCTATCAAGACCCAAACTGTCACTCAGAAGTATTATGAGTCCTGGCGACCATCTGCCGACCCATTTAGAGACTTCAAAAACAGAACTCGAAGCTTAATGATTTGTACATCACTACTACTAGTCAACTGTTGAATATTCATGTCCAACACTGACAATAATCACGCTCCCATTCAAAGTATCAACCCTGTCTAACCCTTATTATTCTCTGCCCTCAAATGATTGCTCAGTACATCGCGAATTCAAACTCATACACAAACTATCACACACAAACAAACAGGGATAACAAATGAGGACGATACAAGGCAAACAAGAGAGACACTGTCGAACCGCGGTATTAACATACGAATTCAATTAGAGACCTATAAAATAGACTAGATGTTATTATACTGGGTGTATCTGTAAACATTAACATCCTTTTAACCACGTGTTCTACCATTATGAACAAGTGCCTGTGTGTGTATTGTGTGTGTATTGTTTGTGTGTCTGTGTGTGTATGTGTGTGTGTGTGCGTGCGTTTGTGTGTGTCTGTGCGTGCGTTCATGTGTGTGTGTGTGTGTTTGTGCGTGCGTGCGTGCGCGCGTGCGTGCGCGTGTGTGTGTGTGGGTGTGTGTATGTGGAATCGAAGCTTCCGAACGAATGAACCGATTTAGATTTGTATTTTGTATATTTGTTTTAAAACTGTTTTTGAAATGTCGCGGTTTTTGGCTGTATTAATTTTGGCACACGATGAATATAGGTACTGGAAAAAAAAGTCTGCGAAAAAAACCGCATTCAAAAACACGAACTAAAAAGTGTAAAATAATATGTTTAACACTTTATACACTTGAAAAAACATTTTATAACAGTACACTTGAGAAAAGGCTTTACCGAAGTCAGCGTCTTTTTTTTTCAAGACTTTTAGTGTCCCATTTTTGGCAGCCCCCCTCTTCCCCCCTCGCCAAATAACTACAAAACTAATTGTGAGTACAGTATTGAAAGAGTTATCCTTTAACTCCTTACCGTTGAGGAGTTGACCTTCCACCATCAGCAGAACCACAAAATTAATACAGTCAGGCGTTAATACTGGTGCAGTTTTGAAAAAAGATACAAAATCATTACTTGTCGCTATACAATTTCAGAGGTCCCCGCAATTTTTCCAGGATCCCATCATCAGATCCTGATATTCTGATCATGGTACCAATCCAGGAAGGATCTTCTTTCCAAGTGAAAAATAATTATCTAAATCGGTTCATAAATGGCAAAGTTATCGGCGAACAAACTAAAAAAAAAATATATATATATACATGTCGAATTGAGAACCTCCTTTTTTTGCAGTCGGTTTAAAAGTAGCAATTCACCATTAGTGATGTTTATAGTTTTATAAAATTGATATTTTAATTGTGAAAGAACCACTCTTTGGCAAGAAAGGGGCGGCCCAACCGTAATAATAACACGGCCTTGCAGAAAGCCAGTGTAAAGCGGTGCCTGTGTGCAGTCAGTGAGGGTGCCAGAGTCCCAACCCCGGGAAAAGGGAGTTAAAAGGTTGACAGGGCACTTTTGCATTTGCACTTGTGTTCACTGGTTTTGCGGATGGTGGTTGATCCACCAGCTTGTCTGCCACCTATAACATTAAAAAATATACCCAGGGTGTGAGACCAGTACCCACACCCTGGGAATATTTTTTTTAGGTAAGGAACTGGCCAGATATTAAAATGACCTGGGTGTTATGACCTGATGTAGGTAAGTTAAAACACAGTGTATAAATATCAAATTATAAAAAAATCGAAAAATACACTAGCTGTCGCCCGCAGCTTCGCTCATATGTAATTCGGTTTGCCACAAAGTAGACTATGACCATACTTTCAATTAACTGCACATAAAAAATCACATCCATCCGTCGCTACGGATCATTTTGCCATAAAAAACTGACAGACACACACACATTCACATTTATAATATTAGTATGGATTTCTCCTTTTAAGTTAAAAAAATTGGTCACACAATAGAAAAAGAATTAAGAGAGCTCTATTCTCACAAAGAATAATTAAAAAATAAAAACATCGATTGTCATTCCATCTCCATCATCTCGATCGATGGCGGTCTAATACTGTGCGTTTTTCGCGGAACTTTCTATCACGTATCTTAGTTCGGTGGTTGCAGGAGTATTTCTCGACGGCTACGGCTTAGGGATCTTCATAGAAGGAGAAGAGCGTACTCTTTTTAAAAAGGCCGGAAACACATTAGCGATCTCTCTGATTTCTGTGTTGGAAAGTAATCAGCTGAGGGAGATCCCATCAGGTGACTCGCTTGCTCGTTTGTCCGCCTCTAGCATAAAAAAACATCATAAGAAAAGAATATGCAGATTATTCTAAAGAATGTCTAATCGTTGTAAAAGTTCCCAGAGACCCACTCGAAAGGGCATTTCAATTCAGTTAATAGAATGCCCCACGGACCGAGTGGTATCGGGAGGGGAGGCTGACCTAGAAACCGTGGGCGATGCATTTTTCTGCATCCACAGATATAACGCTCATTAAAACCTCTTTGTATTCAACCTCTGTTTTACTTTTAATATGAGCGGCCGTGCATTTCACTATTTCAATCTGAAATTCATTAAAATTCTTGTTGGTGCTAGAAATGTTATAGAAATGTACTGGATAATTATTTGTGACATTTTTTCTTTATGTACATTAGCTCGTTATTCATCATTTCAGCTAAATAGACGTCCACTGCTGGACATAGGCCTCCCTTAATGTTCTCCACACGGATCGGTCCTGTGCCTCCAGCATCCAATGGATTCCCGCGACCTTCACTAGATCATCGGTCCACCTTGTGGAGGGCCTGCCACGACTGCGACTTCCTGTACGTGGCCTTCAGTCGAGGACGTTTCCGCCCCAACAGCCGTCTGTTATGTGCCTTGCCCATTGCAACTTGAGGCATGCAATCCTTTGGGCTATGTCTGTGACCTTTGTTCTCCTGCGGATGTCATTATTTCTGATACGATCATACAAGGAGACTCCGAGCATAGCCCTCCCCATTGCTCTCTGGGTGACTTTAAGCCTCCTTAATCGGCACATTGTAAGCGGCCACGTTTTGTTTCCATATGTCATTACTAGCAACACACGTATTAAAGACTTTGGTCTTGAGACACTGCGGTAGATTAATCGTATAGCTCGTTATTATACACTACATACATTTCGGAATGTAAATGAAAAAATAATGAATTTTAGTGAACAAATTTAGTGTGAAATGCCCCAAAGTGATCCTGATAATAAGAATCGTTAAATTGTATCGTTTTATTACCGTGTGGTCCCCGGCAGAGTAGAATAAGCCACCCTCGCTCTTACCGAGGTGTCGTAAAAGGCGGACTAAGGTAAAGCTGCTGGCATAATCATCAGCACCCAGAGAAGGAAAACTCTGCATTCATATCAAAACCCTCACCAACCCGTCTGCCAAGCGTGGTGATTATGGCAATTACCCCTCATGTGATTGAGGGAGGCCCGTGCCCCAGCAGTGGGGACTTCAATGGGATGATGATGATGATGATGATCGTTTTAAAATCTACTTTGTGTGTCTATGGACAACTTGCTGGGTTCTTATAGAGTCTTAAACTCGCGATTGAGTTTAGAGTGGTATCGGCAAAATCCGTAGGTCGATAAAACGTTAAAACGTAAAACACCGGCGTTTTATTGAGTTACAGACTGTGACTTTGACTGACTTCGACTGTTGACTGTCCACTTATTCTCAATAAGTTACTTGTCATTGGCAAGATATCTTCGCGTAGAGAATAAAAAAAAGAACTTTGTATTTTAACGTCATGCTCGTTCAAATTGTTTACCAAAAGAGTTGTCGTAAAATATCATGACTATGGCATACTTGGACCTTTGAGGACTTAAACTAGTTCAGCATTGGGTGTGCGTTTGCACATTTCATTCAATATGGAACAAGGCTGGCTTTTAAACGTTGGGTCCCGTAGAACAGGAATGATCATTCCTATACGTCATCACGTGTACTGAAATTGTGTAATTTATTTAATGTGGTCACAATATAGTTGATATTTTTTAAAGTAATCTTTTGCAATTTATTCTTAAGTAAATAACACACTTAAACATTTCATCTCGTTTTCAGGCGGAACTCGAACCCACGCCATCCACAATCCGGGTTGATGGTCTACCAATTAGACCACTGAACGCGTTACTAAGTCGACGAATATGTGGTAGGTGTGGGTTTGAGTCCCGCCTGAACACGAGATGAAATTTTTAAGTGTGTTATTTACTTAGTCCCAATATTAACCTTCGGGTAATTTAGGGTGTTATTAGACCATTCGATAAACGTCGACTTATCGATTCTACCATCGATTGAAGTCCTGTTTGGTAGATATGTAGGATTTTTTTATCGACGTCGACTTATCGAGTCTACCATCGATAGAAGATCAATATATTGGTCTGGTACTACCTTCAATATATTAGTCTGGTACTACCTTACGTAGGTTTAAAACAAGAGCTTACTCCTTTAAATTTTTTTTCAAACGGGTGAATGCGTGTCGTACAGAAGTTGGTGTATATTTAGTAGAAATCGCAGTTGTATAGTGCGCACACGCCATAGTGATAAATACAATAATATAAAGGTTTTTTTTTATACTTCACAACATCACGTACATTGATTTAACTCCGAGATAGGATATCAGAACCAATAGTGGGATTACAAATATATACATATAATACTTTTCTTTTGTAAATACATACTTACTTATAATACATAGAAACACCCAGACCAATACAAACAGACAGTAATAAATTAATTGTCACAAATACTGTAGTGCCCGGGCCCATGTCAGCATTGAAAGAACTTTAATTTAAGACCTAGATTTGGTCTTATCTTTGCCTACATGGAACAATAAAGAACTTCAATATATATATACAGGGTGTATCTGTGAACTTTTACATCGCTTTAACCACGTGTTCTGCCAACCATTCTGAACAACATTTGTTCAACGACTTTTCGAAATTTGTCGAAAATTTTTTCGACTCCCCATATAAAATGACCAAGTCACGTGACCGACTTTGTATGAAAAGGTGAATTTTTTTCATGTGACTTTCCAAAAGTGATAGAACAAATTAATGTTGTTCATAATGGTTAGTAGAACACGTGGTTAAAGGGATGTAAATGTTCACAGATACATCCTGTATATGAATACCAACTAGAAAATGTATGACAGTTTCGCCAGTATTATTAATACCATGACTGCCTCGGTGGCGCATTGGTTATTGGGTCGCACATAAAAGCGACGGTTGCGCTTGGGGTCCCGGGTTCGATCCCCGGGTCGGGCCAAAATTTCTAGGTTAAGAAATTCTCAGTGTTAGCCCGGAGTCTGGAAATTGGCGGTCTTGTACCCCCGTACCTCGGAAAGCACGTTAAGCCGTTGGTTGTGCCTAATCCCTCTTCGGTCGTGTCACACAAGTGTCTCATCGAAATAAGAGGGTACGGCAATAGAGAGTGCACTTGTGTCTGCGCAAATACTTCTGCACTATAATAAGTCCTTATATATTATTATATATAGACGAAAATTATGTCGAACTCCCATGTCGTACCCACTCTAGTAAAGGTTGGAAGCTCTACATTGGAAGTTGTAGATGAGTACATCTACCTCGGACAAAAAGTCCAGCTTGGTAAGGCCAACTTCCAGAAAGAGGTCGATCGACGAATCCAACTCGGCTGGGCAGCGTTCGGGAAGCTACGCAGCATATTTTCGGCAGATCTACCGCAGTGTCTCAAGACGAAAGTCTTTAATGCGTGTGTGTTGCCAGTGATGACATACGGAACCGAAACGTGGCCGCTTACAATGTGCCGATTAAGGAGGCTCAAAGTCACCCAGAGAGCAATGGAGAGGGCTATGCTCGGGGTCTCCCTGCGTGATCGTATCAGAAATGATGAGATCCGCAGGAGAACTAAGGTCACAGACGTAGCCCAAAGGATTGCATGCCTCAAGTGGCAATGGGCAGGGCACATAGCGAGGAGAACAGACGGCCGTTGGGGCGGAAAGGTCCTCGAGTGGAGGCCACGTACAGGAACTCGCAGCCGTGGCAGGCCTCCTACAAGATGGACCGACGATCTGGTGAAGATCGCGGGAATCCATTGGATGCGGGAGGCACAGGACCTGCGATGGTTGATCGCTGAGATTGGCCGCCATGACCGAAATATCGGTTTGAAGGACATTATTATTATTACATGTATTCAAGGCGCTTTTGATTCTTTCGTTGATTTTGACATCCATAACACAAGTGCAATTAGGGTCAGTTTGCCGTATGAGATGTAGTCAGGATTTTTCATCTTTTATTTTACACTATGCCATTTTTAACCCCCGACGCAAAAACGACGGGGTGTTATAAGTTTGAGGTGTCTGTGTGTGCGTGTGTGTGTATCTGTGTGTCTGTCTATGGCATCGTACCTCCCGAACAAATGAACCGATTTTGTTTTTGTTTTTTTTCGTTTGAAAGATGAATAAAGAGGGAGTGTTCTTAGCTGTGTTGGAAAAAAATCAATCCAATCTTTGGATTTTATGTTTTAACACTACTCCCACAATATGGGTGTCATATAAAAGGGCTTGAGTAGCAGAATATATTGATTGTGAAAAATTTCAAATCCAAGATGGCCGCCGTCAGAAAATGACGAATAACCTATTTGTTGTCCCAACTGCCTCAATATAGGCATCAAATGAAAGAGCTTTAGTTGTGTCGGGGGTTTTTTAAATTTTCTATTTAATTTTTAGTATTCTGGTTAAAACTTTCGTATTGTGACCAGCGCTGCGTCCAAACATCTACGGAACCCAAAATAGGATTTCGCAAAACTCCAGCTCAAAATAAAATGAATACAAATTGCCGGACCCCGATTCCGTTCCGTAGATTTTAGTTTTGCTTTTCCCTTTTTTATTTGAATTCAATTCGCTTGGCATTTGCGAGCATGCATTTTTTAATTTCGTCATCTGTATTACTGAACAGCGTCATCTGTGAAGTGGTCGATGAACTATTTATTATAAAAGTTAAAAAAAAAACATCAAAGGCGATTTTTATGGAATAGGTGGAAGACGAGATGGATCACCTGAAGATGGTAAGCGATGGCCGCTGCCCATAGATACCTGCAACACCAGTGATGTCAAACTTTTCATCTGAATTGGGCCACCGATGCTCTCATTCACTCGGGGAAGCACGGAACAAGCGCTGCTGTACGCCGGTTTTCAGTGAGACGGTGGTATCACTTTGGTCGTGCCGGTCCATTTATAGCGCAGTGTGATCCTCTCACGCGCAAAATTAGACACTACTTGGTGTTTAAACTCTTGTTGTTTGCGTTAAAGGTACTTTTTCAGTCTATTAGCGCCATTTGATTTTAATAATTGTACGAGAAAGAAAACAATATTATCGGAGTGTGCTGAAGAAAAGCAATAACTGTTATTTTTGAGATGTATGTTTTATTAGTGTAAAAATGTGGTTACCAAGATATGAGATTAAGTGAGACCGTGCTTACTTGAATAGTACCATGCACTATCATATAATTATTTGTACCTAAGTGTTGTCTCAATATAGATGACAACAACCCTTTTTTACAATATTCATTAAATCCCACGGACACTGGTTTCGTGCCTTTTTTGTGCTTATTCTTTTATAAGGGTCACAAAATTTTAACATTTTCTCCGCGACAAAATTAAATTAAATAAAATTCCAATAGCTTAAGATACAGCTTAAAAACAACACGCCTTAATAAGCAAAAGTTAAAATGTAGTTGAAAGCCGCCTAAAACTAAAATAAAGCTCACGTACTTTATCCAGTATTGGAGTTTGTTGTTTAAGGCGACGAGTAGAGCACACTAGCGACGCCAATTGATTTTAATTGTTAGCTACCAAAACAAATCAATTTTTAATAATTTATACTTACGACCTCATTATAAATCGCGATCTAAAGTTATTACCGTACTAAATCACATGTCATCCCGTTCTAACATGCAATGTTAAAACGGGCTAGCACAGGTTTTATTTTAGGACTATCCTTCGTTCGCGATTTGTAATAAGAGGGTTATATTATTTATTTAGTAACCAAGCCCAAAAGTTGGGTCTGTTTTTGTACTAAAACAATTGATTCACGTGAAAAGTGGCCGCTTTTGGCGGTAATCCAAAATTCGAGTGCAAAAGCATATCAAATAGCTAACTTTAAGTATTAAATAAATTTTATTGGTTTTTACCGAGAGACTGAGGTCCCGAAGTTGTTTAAAATATATCTGGTTTCGTTGCTAACAATTGGCGTCGCTAGTGGGGTATACCCTTCACCTTAAAGATCATAGGTCAATGACATCAATGTCGGTCATTGACATTCGACATTCATATGTTCGCCCTGGGTCAAGAGCTTTCATGGGAAAACTCTTGACCCTGGTGGTTATGGAACCACGGGCTATTATGTCCCGGACTAATGAAAAGCGTGCCTAACCCCGAAAACATAAAGGCACATCGGAATATATGATAATACCCTCCAACCTATTATGGTTACGTCAGCCAATCTCAACGATCAGCCACGTACAAAGGATATATTATAGTGCTCAAGTATGTGCGCGAACACAAGTGCACTCTTTAGTCCCTTACCCTCATATTCCAATAGGACACAACTGTGACACTACTGGAGAGGGATCAGACGCAGGACCAAGAGCTTAACGTGCTTTCCGAAGCACGGGGGTAAAAGACCGTCAACTTCCAGACTCCGGGCTGCTACTAAGAATTTCTTACCGAAAACATAGTACAAATTTTTGGCCCGACCCGGGGATTGAACCCGGGAGCAGCGGTTCTCAGCGATCTTGCGCAGCCGTCGCTTTAAAGTGCGACCCACTAACCACTGCGCCACCGAGCCAGTCACCAATTCTTACCTATACATACAGACAACCACACATCAGATTACCACAATCTAAATCTCAATTGGTATTGAAACAAACGGAATTGAATTTTGGTGTAAATCGATTGACAAATTTAATTTATTTTTAATATTGTGTGGCTATCCATACAGACAGCGTCATGTCAAGTCACCCTTGTTGGATTTTGGACTGTCCTTGTTTGAGACACAAGTGTGTGTGTCACTCTCAGTACATTATTTTTTTTATTAGTACAGTAACTTTAAGGGATTCTAAAATATGAACAATTAAAATACCAGGGTTCATATCATGACACAATTATTAACACAGTTACATCACATTGTAAATATGACTTGAGAGATCGAAATCTTTAATAACAATAAAAAGGATAAATTATGATCCACCCAGTACGGCTCACAATGGACAATACGGCGAAAAATTATTCTCTAAAATGAAAAATACTATTCAAGATTAGACCCATAGAAATTTGAGAAAAATAATTTCAGAATGTTGAAACATATTTTTATGGAGAAAAAAATTAAAAGTAAAAATCCTCCTGTGACGTCATCACTCGGCAAGACGAATTAATAATGCTTTTGCTGTTGATTTTAAAAATAACTCAAAATCTCTGATCATAAAAGTAAAGTAAAGTACCTATAAACTGTCCCACTGCAGGGCAAAGGCCTCCATCATAGAACTCAAGTCATCGCTACTATGATGGGATTAGGCTTAATCACCACGCTTGCCTAATGCGGATTGGTGATCACAAACCCGAGCTTTGTTCGGAAAATTCGCAACATACTTTTTGTTCGACCCTGGTTTCGAACCCAGGACCCCGAGATCACGGCCCGGTACTTAAACCACTAGACCAACAGGGCGATCATAAAAGAACAAGACAAAATAATGACGGTTACAGAACTTAAAAGACGTCATTTAAGCTAATGTTCGGTAGTCTTTATGCGTAACAAAATAAGTGTCAATATTTTTTCTTAAGTAGCCAACTAAGTTAATCAACGACTCTGAGTGTGGCAGATAGTCGCCTAAACTTTTTTTACAGGACTTATAGCACCAACATACTTCACAATACGTTGAGCCTCGGGACTACGTTACTTCTGGCATATTATTTAATAATTTCTAAAATAAATAATAATAATATCTTCCAACCGATTACGGCTACGGCGGCCAATCTCAACGATCATCTACGTACGCAGGATATATTAAAATGCTCATGTGTGTGCGTAAACACAAGTGCACTCTCTATTCCCTTGCACTTGTATTCCGGACACCAGCGTGACACGACCGGAGAGGGATTGGGCGCAGGACCAACGGCTTAACGTGCTTTCCGAGGCACGGGGGTACAAGACCGCCAACTTCCACACTCCAGGCTGCAATATTTCTTACCGAAAACTTAGGTACAAATTTTTGGCCCGAACCGGGGATCGAACCCGGGACCTCTTGCACAGCCGTCGCTTTAAAGTGCGACCCACTAACCACTGCGCCACCGTGGCAGCCAAATAAATATTTTAATAATAACACACATTTTATTCTTACTTAAAAATATGGGTCCTCATTTTTCTTTCTTTATTCGAAAAGCGTACACAAATGCAAATCTTTCTTGTCGTATTCTCCATTTTACGCTTTGTTATGTTTATATGCTACTTTTTACTGTGAAATTGTAGTAACCTTTAACGAAAATAAACAGTAGTGGCCATGAACCCCTAAATAGTGCCGAATTACGTATTCGCGTGATTCAAGTTATTTTTACATAGTCAGGGCTGATGTGTGCAATGCCATGACGGATTAAGGTGTAGGTAGGCAATGAGATGATGTAGATGGTACTAGTAATGGTGATGGCCGCTACCTAATCATTTTTCATCGTCATCATCATAGCTTTATATCCAAGTTGCGTACTAAGTAACTTTGCAGATAAGGGACCGCTTTCTTGCTACATCTTTTCCACTTCCACGGTCTTTCCATCATCATCAGCTTTCCAGTAAGCGATGAGTGAGTGATATCGTCTAGTGAAGTTATGAAGTCAAGCCAAACGTTTTTATGTGATAGGTGGCAGACGAGCAAACCGATCACCTGATGGTAAGCGATTGCTGCCGCCCATGAACACTAATGGAGTCACAAGTGCGCTGCTAACCTTCAAACCCCCGAATTGGGCCTCCAGTACCCTCACTCACGCAGTGAAACACAGCACAGTGCTGTTTTCTGTGAGGCCGTGGTATCACTCCGATCGAGCCGGACCATTCATGCCGAAGCGTGCTCGAGCGTGGTCCTCCACGGTCACATTTTTCGCTCATCTCATCGCAAAAAAAAGCGGAGTGTGCGGATGCTCATCAGCGCAACTTTATTTATTCTAAAACGCATGTGATAAAAGTCGGCATTCTCGTGTAGCTGGGAGTATCCTCGACCAGCCGATGCTGCGAGCCAAACAGCTTTTAAAGCATAGAATTCTAACGCCTGTGAACTGTGCTAGAAACTGTGTGTGCGCAACTTTAGTGAGTGAGTACTTTAGTGTTACTAGACAGACATGATCCTCGGCCTTTTTATGTCATAGGCGGCAAACGAGCAACCCACCACCTCCCATGGCCATACCAACACTATGGTTATACTGGCCGAATCGTGGGAAATGTGCGCGGATATTGTGTGTCCTTGGGACTATTGCACTCCACCGCGCACAATTCTTGACTCCCTACAAGTTATCAATCTATATCCTTGTCCCTAATTGTGCGTTTCTCCCCCTTCTGGGGCCGCAGACGCCACATCACAGGTGGCGCCCTCTAGCGCCGAGCAGTCCGGGTCGTTTCACCTTCTGTGCCAGCCATGCGCGAACTCACGCAGCCTGGCGAAGTTCGCCTCCGAGGACACAAGGTCCGGGTACCATATTGGTCCAGGTTCGTCAACCACAATCCCTTTTAACAGCTCCCCACGTAGGTCCTGGTATACTGGACAGCACCACAATACATGATGTCTGTCCTCCTCGCGTTCACCACATATACACGTACTATCATCCCTGAGACGCATATCACACAGGCGTTTGTTAAAAAACCCATGCCCGGTAAACGAGCAGTCGGACCACCTGATGACGCGATCACATGCCGATCGTTTATGACAGAAATGCATTCCGCCGTACTTCTGCCGGTTGGAAGACGGCGCCACTGTCGCCTACTTTGTCATAATGTTGTGTTTCGTTCTATTATTTTATTTTTCTCTGAGTAAGAATGTATAAAATTATTGTATTGCGTCTTGGTCTTGGTTGTGAGCGTATTTTGTTTTTTATGATTCCCTATGTTTTTTGTGTGTGTTTATTAAAGCTCGAATTCGTCATGTGTTGGTAACAATATAATTGTATATCTGTCACATAGTCCACACATCTTTCAATATATATTATACGTGTATACTTATAGCTATTTATTTACCTATACATTCACTCGTAACCAGGTCCCACCAGAATACCAGCGCTGCTGCGGCACCGCAGACAGTGCCGTAGCAGCAAATGCTGAGGTCGGGACCTGATTAACCACACACTACCACACCATCTCTTCTTGTATCGCCTCTTCTCTTTGTATCTGTGTCGTGTCGTGTTATGCCTATTGTACATATTTACTTATGGTAAGCGATTGCCTCCACACGTGTACACCCGTGACACCAGTGGAGCACAAGTGCGCTGCCGACCTCTAAACCCCCTTTCCCCAGATTGGGCCTTAGGTACCCTTACTCACGCAGCGAAACACAGCACAGTGCTGCTTCACGCAGGTTTTCTGTGAGGCTGTGATATCATTCCGGTCAAGCCGGCCCATTCATGCCGAAACGTGGCTCTCCCACGATCATCCACTTTCCATCATGTGAGATTGTGGCCAAATTTCTGGCTATTCTAATAAAAAAGGCACATTAAACTACTCCAAAATGGAGGCCGTCCGTTCGTATGTATGACAAAAATGCTTGGTTTGTTTGCGTGTTGAAGTAAAGTCACACCCACATTATGGTGACGGATAGGGCATACTACCGATGCCAATCGATTTTAATTTTTAGCTCTATTTCGGGGTTACAATCTCTCGGCAAACTCTTATACCTACTATTTATCAAAATAACCATGCACAAATGTTGGGTCCGTGTTCGTACGCGAAAAATTGATTCACGCCAAAAGCGGCCACTTTCAATTCGATTGGCGTCGCTAGTGTGCCCTACCCGTCACCTTAATAATTTTTTTTGCCTCACTTTAGACGACGCGTTTGAATAAAGACTAGCCATATAGGCGTTATTAATCTGAGGCAGGAAGAATGAAGCATTATGACTTTAGTGTCGACTAGTAGACTGCTTGCATGTCGTTTTGTAATAAATCTAGCTTATGCCCGCGGCTTCGCTCTCAGTAGAACGAGACACAAAGTCTCCACACCTACTCTCCATCCCTACAACTATATCTACTAAAACAATCACCTGTGTTACGGATATTAGAATTAACAATGGGATTACAAATATATACATATAATACTTTTCTTTTGTAAATACGTACTTACAATACATAGATAACAACCAGACCAATACAAACAGACATGTTCATGCACACAAATGTTTGTACTGTGTGGGGATCGAACCCGCAACCCTTGCATCAGAAGCAGCATTCACTACCACTGTTCCAAACAGGTCGTCAAACCGCATCAAATAATATACCAAAAAATTATGTATCTGTATAAATAGTATAGAGAATCCGATTCTTTGCGGCCTTAAATGTACGCTCTGAAGGGCGCTATTGTTATGCTCGCTCATTTCATGGCCTCACCTTTCGCTTGCTCGGAAAATGCGATATTCTTTGCGTTCTTGAGTTTGAGAGCTGCAGCGCAACCATTGTTATTATTTGCAGACTGCAGCGTTGACGTTCTGTAATGTAACCGGCTATCTGCAATTTAAACGTATCCCAGTGAAAAGGGACGACTTTTGATGCTGAAGCTTGTTGCTTTTATCGTTATACCTAACCGATATAATGTAACCATGGGCACAGTACTATTATCTATAGATAAAGACAAGGCTTATGTAGGTAAATCGAAAAAGCGAAACTATTACACGATCTATCACGATGTATCTGTGGACATTTACATCCCTTTGACCACGTGTTCTACCAACCATTATGAGCAGCAAAGTAGACTATGACCATACTTTCAATTAACTCCACATAAAAAATCACATCCATCCGTCGCTTCGGATCATTTTGCCATAAAAAACTGACAAACAGACATACACACTTTCACATTTATAATATTAGTATGGATTTCTCCTTTTAAGTTAAAAAATCGGTCACACAATAGAAAAATAATGAAGAGAGTTCTATTCTCACAAAGAATAATTAAAAAATAAAAACATCGATTGTCATTCCATCTCCATCATCTCGATCGATGGCGGTCTAATACTGTGCGTTTTTCGCGGAACTTTCTACCACGTAAGTATCTTAGTTCGGTGGAACGGTGTATCACGATGTATATGTGGACATTTACATCCCTTTGACCACGTGTTCTACCAACCATTTTGAGCAACATTTGTTCTACGACTTTTCGAAATTCGTCGAAAATTTTTTCGACTCCCCATACAAAATGACTAAGTCACGTGACCGACTTTGTATGAAAAGTTGAATTTTTTTTATGCAAGTTTCCAAAAGTCATAAAACAAATGTTGTTTATAATGGTTGATAGAACACGTGGTTTAAGGGATGTAAATGTTCACAGAAACACCCTGTATAGTCAATTTCAATTTTTCATTTATTGTCTCAGGGCCGAGTTCATCAACTCTAAAACAACGGTAATCACGCTTTAACCGTGCTTGCGATTGGTTTTATAAAGTCCTGATTTATGTAAACAATGTTAGAATATCCTTTTTTCTCCCGAAATTTAGGGATCGTATGCAACACCGTTTACTATTTGTTTGATAAAATATCTAATAAAACCGGCCAAGTGCGAGTCGGACTCGCCCATGAAGGGTTCCGTAGCAGCAAGTAAGATATATGGAAGGTAAATCGCGGTTTACGGTTTACGGTTTATAACGTATTAGAAAAAACTGCTCACTATACCTAGTTCAAACCAATTTTAGTTGTTAGTTTTCATGATTATGAACAACCATAGATACTCCACACATATAGGTTTGATTAGCCGTGTGGTCCCGGCAGAGTAGAATAGGCCACCCTCACTCTTACCGAGGTGTCGTAAAAGGCGACTAAGGTAAAGCTGCTGGCATAATCATCAGCACCCAGAGAAGGAAAACTCTGCATTTATATTAAAACCCTCGCCAACCCGTCTGCCAAGCGTAGTGAGTATGGCAATTACCCCTCATGTGATTGAGGGAGGCCCGTGCCCCAGCAGTGGGGACTTAAATGGGCTGATGATGAGGATAACTCGCAACCTTGTATAGCCTACCTAGACATGATGCTTATTCATTATACAGGGTGTAATTTCGAAAAGTCGTAGAAAAAAATGTTGTTCAGAATGGTTGGTTACTCATTATAGTAGCACAGCACTTTAATTATTCTTAGACCTTCAAAATCTACCATATAGCTAGCATAGGGGGACAAAACATGCCCATGTTAAGCGTAGTATTTTACTTACGACAAAACTGTGGATTGAACTATCGCTTGCGGTGTTTCAGGACCGATACGACCTGCAAACCTTCAAGAAAAGAACGTACTTCTTTTTAAAAAGGCCGGCAGCGCACCTTTGACTCCTTTGACAAGACAGGAGTCTATGGACGGCGGTAATTGCTTACCACCAGGTGATACGTCTGTCATAAAAAAACAAACGAATAAATTTTGAATGAAAAATGGATGACCATGATTCATGAGAATGAAAAGGCATATGCTCGGAATCTACATGCGTGATAGTATCAGGAATGATAAGATCCGCAGGAGAACCAAAGGTCAAAAACATAGCCCAAATCAGTGAGCGAGGAGATCAGACGGCCGTTGGGGCGGAAAGGTCCTCGAGAGGCCGTCCCCCACTGGGTAGTCCGACGATCATGTGAAGGTTGCGGAAATCCCTTGGATGCGGGCGGCACAGGACCGATCTGTGTGGAGATTGTTGCGTGAGGCCTATGACCAGCAGTGAACCTGTCCAATATATCATTCTTCTACTTTTTTGGCGTTATCTAATTATACTACTCTATCTAATTATATTACTCTTTAGTGTTTACTCATTTACATCACTAACCTATCGTGAAAATATCATTAAGGTGACGGGTAACTATTACGGGGTTACAACCTCTCGGCAAACACTTATACTATTTATTAAAAAACCATGCATAAATGTTGGGTCCAAAAAAAGCGGCCACATTTGAATCACTTTTTTGCGTACAAAAACGTACCAAACATTTTGTGCATGGTTATTTAATAAATAGTATAAGTGAAATTGTTTAAAATAGATCCGGTTTAGTAGCTAAGCGTCGCTAGTGTGAAACGTCGCTAGTGTGCCCTACCAATCACTTTAAGTATTAGGTGTTGTTTCTATTTGGAAACTGTTCTTTTTGTATATACTTACTGATGAATGTTTTATTCTCCATCGATTGAACCGTCAAGCATACCTGAAACCAATAATGTAAGCTTATGTGAAACACGGGCTTCAGAAATGAAATACTGATAGTATTTATAGGTATTTATTGTATCATTCAAGCAGCGTTTCGGCTTACCGAAATTCTACGAATAAATCTAATCAACGGAGCGCCCAGGCTCTTACATTGGAACGATCAGCAAACCCCGGTTATCAAAGTCAAAGTCAAAAGATTCTTTATTTGCATAGGCATACATTAACATCTTATGTAACTGTTAATAAGTACATTAATAATTTACATGTAGTTACATATATGTATATGCCGATACAAAAAATATAATAAGAAATAAATAAACATATTGCGATTCTACCACCGGCTCGGAAAGTGGTTTCTGGTTGGAAACATCCGGTAAGAAACTCGCCAGTCTTTTTAATTGCCAACTTTTTATACAATGTTTATTATCCTCATACCAAGTCATACTAATGCAACACAAATTAAAAGCGAAATATGAGGTAAACCGAAGCAGACCAGTCCCCAAACGTGACACCTGTTCACCAGTATGACGTATGTGCCAGCCATCATTTCACTCAACCATATAAGAGGGAATGTAATGACCCGTCACCACCTCAGGGACATTTGAGTGAGCATGACTACTCATGTTCCCCTGACAGTTTTCAAATAATAGTACCTACTTATATAATCTATGGCTATGGCGTAACCATATAATTTCTAACATGTGTTTTAAAATTAGTCATTGGTAAATCAACAAGCTTTTGTGGTAACTTATCAAATATTTTAACACTCATTCCTACAAATGAATTACTAATCTTATGAAGTCTGAAATGTGAAACAGCAAGCTTATGTTTATTTCTTGTATTTAGGTTATAGTTGTCGGATTTTTGAGGGAAGTTTCCTAAATTTTTATAAACATACATAATACAGTCAGAGATGTGCTGTGATGCTAATGTTAAAATGTTAATTTCTTTGAACAAGTTCCTAAGCGAGTCTCGTGGCCTAAGTCCGGATATAGCCCTGACAACTCGTTTCTGTAGCACAAAAATAGCTTGAATATCAGCCGCAGAGCCCCATAACAGCAGACCATAAGACATAACGCTGTGGGAATGACTGAAATACACAAGTCTGGCTGCTTCAATATCGGTCAGATATCTTATTTTTTCGACTGCATATGCAGCCGAACTAAGTTTCCTTGCCAGGGCTGCAATATGAGAACCCCACTGTAATTATGTATCCACTGAGGTACTCGCTCTATGCAAAACATATTCTGTACTATACGTATTGCAATATAATGAAATAACGCTAAAGCTCTTTCAATCTGTTACCGTCGAATTATTGACGTCACTTCACTTCCTCAAGGGATGTCTATTTCCTTTATTTATCCAATTTGCCATTCACTGCGAGTGCCGTGGAGATGCTAATACTAAACCCGTTTCAAGCTGAGCTGAGTGCCTCCTGTGACAGGTGAGTTGTAAAGTATCATCCTATATTTTGTCCCACTGCACCACTGCTGGCTTCCATCATAGAAATCAAGTCAACGTTACTAAGATGGGATTTGGCTTAATCTCCACGCTTGCCTAAAAATCCGAGCACGCTTGCCTAACGCTGATTGATAGTCACAAACCAGAGCTATGTTCGAAACATTCGAAATATGTTTCTTGCTCGACACAAGGATCACGGCCCGGTAGTTAAACCACTACTCAGGTCTCAACTCAGGGCGTTTGTATATGTAAAAAGTTTGTTACAACTCAACCATTATGGGCTTTTGTTTACGTAACTACGGCAGGGCTGTTCCACGTTTGTACATCGCTCATCAGGCTGTGGAGAGAGCTCGGCGTATCTCCGCGATGGGGAAACTACACTTTAGTATGAAGGTTGACTTGACCGGAGTGATACCATGGCCTCACAGAAAACCAGCATGAAGCTGCGTTATTATGGCTACATGAAGAGAATATAGTTTTTTTTTATGTTGCAGATGAAGAGACTTATCGTCTGGGGGTAAATACCGCCGCCCATGGACACCCATTAGAGCTAAATGCGCTACCAACCTTTGAACCCCCTCCCCCCGGATTAGGCTGGCATACTCCCTCATTTGGCTAAACACAGCATAGATGCTGCTTCACGCCGGTTTCCTCAGAGGTCGTGGTTTTACTCTAGTTGAAGTGAGGCTCTCCCACGGTTTTGCCGCTTTTATGGTCAGTCCCGTGCCGTGTGGTCCCCGGCAGAGTAGAATAGGCCACCCTCACTCTTACCGAGGTGTCGTAAAAGGCGACTAAGGTAAAGCTGCTGGCATGATCATCAGCACCCAGAGAAGGAAAACTCTGCATTTATATCAAAACCCTCGTCAACCCGTCTGCCAAGCGTGGTGAGTATGGCAATTACCCCTCATGTGATTGAGGGAGGCCCGTGCCCCAGCAGTGGGGACTTAAATGGGCTGACGATGATGATGATGATGATGGTCAGTCCACCTCCTCATAGGCAATCCTAATGCACATAATAGCGTCAAATTTATTGTAAAAAAAAAAGTAAAGTATCTGCCTATAAACTGTCCCACTGCAGGGCAAAGGCCTCCATCATAGAAATCAAGTAATCGCTACTATGATGGGATTAGGCTTAATCAACACGCTTGCCAAATGCGGATTGGTGATCACAAACCCGAGCTATGTCCGAAACATTTAGAAACATACTTTTCGCTCGACTCGGGATCGAACCCAGGACCCTGAGATCACGGCCCGGTACTTAAACCACTAGAACAACAAGGCGTCACAAATTTATTGTACCTGAACAAAAACAATTTCCTTAATCCAATGAATATACCCTCAAGCCCCAATTTCGTTATCTCTCAAGGTGGCGTAATTACCTTCCCAACCTTGTACTCCCATTCAGTTTTTGTCCCAATAAAAGCCCTGTGAGTTTAATCAGAGTACTAATGGTTGTCGGTCCCGTCCTCCCAATGTCCTCTATTTTGTTGATTTGCCCAATTTACTGACAATTACTGAAAGTGCCTGCCATGTTGGATCTGTAGAGGTGCTACAGGTATAGACTTGCTGCCGCACTCAGAGACGTAAAATTAACTTTAATGGTTACTTAAGAAAAAATATTGACACATATTTCAATAGACATAAAGCCTATTTATAATTAAGATTATAAATATTAGCTTTGTTTGACGTCTCTAAGTGCCGTAGTTAGAGAGCTATGGATAACGATTTAGCAAAATGTACTGAATAAAATAGCACAATCACGGACGTATATATGCAAATGACTAATCATTTGTTTATTTAAAAGTACCAGGGAGGCAGAAATCATAAGGAAGTTGGTGATTTTGCGATACTTTGTTTTATAAATAATATAGTCTTGTACCTATGATATTGCCGTTTTGTATGAAACAATTTAAACGATTTTTTTAAATATATTTTTATTTGTATTAATCCAAGTATTCGCCCATGCAATCAATGCATCTTTACTAATGCAGTGGCAGTATTGAGGCTCTTCTTAAACAAATCAGCTGGAAGGGAGGTTACAAATCTTCAAAGGTATTTGTACTGTCTTTCAGGTATTGATTTTTTCAGACATGTCAAAGAAAGACAGTCGCATTTGATATGGAATTTTGTGGTATATGCCTGGAGAGATATATGGCAAGGTGTCTTGTGAATCATCCGGCGTACACCGGGTTCCAAGCTACTGAATCAAACTTCCAGCCGGTCGTAATTTTCAGAACGGAAGCGAGAAAACCAATAACAGGTGGTCCGTTGGTTTGTAGTGTTAGCTCCGTAAAAGTCGTTTATGTTGCGTGCCACCTTTCTGCCACGACGGTACTCATATTCCATAATTACTCGATTTTTTTACGTATCCATGATGAAGAAAAATATTTGAAATGCGATGAAAATGTAACACTATTGAATAAACAAATGACTACTTCTGGAAAAAGAATTCCATTTTTTTAAATAAAATTAATTTGAAAATTTAGAGTTCGTGGCTAAACAGAAATACTTATAATGATTAATGGCCAGTACTGCAGAACAGCAATTTTATATATAGAGATCTTTTAATGTCTACATTCTCTTCTCTAGTGCCAATCATCATACTGGTGGCAAGCTCGAAGAGGGTACATGGAAAAAGGGAAACATCCAGAAATGCGTGCTCGGATTTGAAACTACAATCTCCTGTGTGAAAGGCGCACGTTCTTGCACTTAGCTACCATTACTCCTAAGTATTAACAACGAGGGAAGGGGTTCCTTTCTACCTACTGCTACAGCTCTTGTGAAAACAACCTTAATCCCTTTACCATTCCGCACTCAAAGCCGCCACTCAGCCATTACGAGCAGAACTTTATCGGTCATCAAACTGTTTGTAGCCGCTCGTAAAGCGAAGGTACTGTTGTTGAAGAAACTCGGTATTGATTGAATCGAATCGCTGATTAATGTTGCTTGAATGTGGGAAGTGTTATAATAAATTCATAAAACATCTCATATTGAACTAATGTCAAATTAAGTGCTTAGTAAAGTATCAGCCTATAATACTGTCCCACTTGCAGGGCATAGCTCTCCATCATAGAAATCAAGTCATCTCTACTAAGATGGGATTAGGTTTAATCACCAAGCTTGCCAAATGCGGATTGGTGATTACAAACCCGAGCTATTCGAAAAATTCGAAACATACATACTTTTGCTCGACCCAGGAAATCGATCCAGGACCCCGAGATCATGACTCGGTACTTAAACCACTATACCCACAGGGCGTTGGTGTAAAGTGATTAAACTTTTGTAAATTTATTACAATTTCACAAGGAGTCACAAGTGCGCTGCAACCTTTAAACCCCCCTTTCCCCGATTTGGACCTCCAGTACTCACTCACGCAACGAAACACAGCACAGTGCTGCTTCACGCCGGTTTTCTGTGAGGCCGTGATATTACTCCGGTCGAGCCGGCCCATTCATGCCGAAACGTAGCTCTCCCACGGTCTAAATATATCTCTATTTAGGTATATAATTTTGAGACGACCCTTTTGGTGGCGGTGATGGTTTTGAAATCCGTAACACAGGTGCTTTAGTTCGGAATCAGGTCAATGTATGAGATGTTGTATGATTGTGTAAATAAATGTTTATACGAAAGCAAACTGAAAGCAAACAGTCACTGATACAACAAATACTGTTCGCGCAATGCAGACGCGCCCTTACTCTTAAATTGAACTAATAGAATCACAACAAAGGAAGATGTAAATAAAAATAATGCTATCAAAAGACATGGGAAGAAAATTAATACAGATTATTACGGAACCGACATTCATCCTTACGACAAAATGGAATGACTATTATCGGAGGAAATGGAATATCGAGGGTGCGTCAAACACGAAGCATTACGCTGAATGCGTCTCTCATTACGCTATCTCCGGCTTGCTATAGGAAAGATGAAAAAATGAAATAGATATGGCAAAATTAAATAAAATCTAATATCCCATAGTAAGCTCTTCGGCCCTAAGCAAACCTGGGACTATTACTGCAGAAGCGAAGAACATAGGACTAACTTGGAGCGAAGCAAGCGCGAAGCTCAAGACCGTTCAAGATGGCGGAGCACTGTGGACGCCCTCTGTCCCACCTAAATGACAAAGGACATTAAATCAAGTAAGTCACAGTGAGCTCTTCACAAATACTATAAATTAAGACAACCTCCTCCTCGTCTTAGCGTGAACTCCCAGTTGCGCCCAGAGCTGTCGCATCGGATCACGGGGTACGCTTGGACCATGATTTAGGATTCAGGCAGTCTGGTAATTACAAAAAAGCGACTGCCGTCTGACCTGTGCAACTCTTAGATAGGGAAACCAGATCAACTGGATTAAGATGACGGGTAGGGCACACTAGCAACGCCAATCGATTTAAATTTTAACTACTAAACCGGATCTATTTTAAACAATTTCGGGGTTACAACCTCTCGGCAAACCTCTCGGTACGCGAAAAATTGATTCACGCCAAAAGTGGCCGCTTTTGGCGTGAATCAATTTTTCGCGTACAAGCACGAATCCAACATTTGTGCATGGTTATTTAATAAATAGTATAAGTGATTGCCGAGAGATTGTAACCCCGAAATGGTTTAAAATAGATCCGGTTTAGAAGCTAAAAATTAAAATTCGATTGGAGTGGCTAGTGTGCCCTACCCGTCATCTTAAGGCTACAACCTACTATTCATCTTAGAGTGTAATTCCCTGTTGCGTCCAAAGCTGTCGCATCTGATCACGGGGTACGCTAGGACCATGATTCAGGATTCAGGCAGTCTAATAATTACAAAGAAGCGACTACCGTCTGACCTTTGCAACTCTTAGATAGGGAAACCAGATCAACTGGATTAAGGGTACAACCTACTATTCATCTTAGAGTGTAATTCCCAGTTTCATCCTAAGCTGTCGCATCGGATCCCGGGATACGCTTGGTCCAGGATTCGGGCAGTCTGGTAAATGAGGCGACTGCCGTCTGACCTTCGCTATCCTTAGACCGGGGAACTAGACTAACTGGATTAAGGTTACATTTTCAGAATACCAAATGAATATAGTTGGCAAATTATAAGGGATGCCATGCGTGCCTATCTGCCGTCCATAAACTATAAAAATTAAATTGAAAATTAAAAAAACGCATGACACAACTAAAGCTCTTTCATTTGATACCTATATTGAGGCAGTTGGAACAACAAATAGGTTATTGGTCATTTTCTGACGACGGCCATCTTGGATTTGAAATTTTTCACAATTAATATATTCTGCTAGCCAAGCCCTTTTATATGAAACCCATATTGTGGGAGTTGCGTTAAAACATAAAATCCAAATCTTTGTGACGGCGGCCATCTTGAATCGATTTTTATCTAACATAGCTAAGAACACTCCCTCGTTATTCATCTTTCAAACAAAAAAACAAAATCAAAATCGGTTCGTTTGCTCGGGAGCTACGATGCCATAGACAGACACACACACACACACACACAGACACACACACACAGACACGTCAAACTTATAACACCCCGTCGTTTTTGTGTCGGGGGTGTTATAAGTAAAACATCAGTAATAAGGTTTTGCAATTAGGTTGTGTCCCTACTCTTTGGTGTACAGTCACATGCACCAATAAATATACAACCTCGTTCAAATATAAACCTTATTTTTCGATCTTAAGAGTCGAGGTGATTACTTTTCATCGCAGGCTACTGTAACAAGTTACAGTCGCCTGCTATGAAAAATGTGGAAATGTCTTTTTCAAGAGTCCAATCAATTTATTTTGAACTCTATATTTTCATTGAGACCGCATGACTCTTCATAAGGCCGCATTTACAAACGCCATATTCGTTCACATTTTTCACGTCATAAAAATTTGTAACTATCATGAAAAGCTTTTGGTCGAACTTCAACTAGGTAATCAATTACACTTCACATTGCGCTCTATTTCATTCGAGTACACAGAAAAATATTTCAAGTCTCCAGTATGAAACGAGGTATTTTGGTAAATAAAGTCGTAGAAAATAGCTATTCGCTCCAAATTCACTTATATCACATACTATATTTGTCAACGCCCTGTTGTTCTGGTAGTGGTTTAAGTATCGGGCCATGATCACGAGGTCCTGGGTTGGATTCCCGGGACGAACAAAAAGTATGTTTTCCGAATAGTGCTCGGGTTTGTGATCACCAATCCGTATTAGGCAAGCGTGATAATTAAGTCGCGATAGCAATAACTTGATTACTATCATGGAGGCTTTTGCCCTGCAGTGGGACAGTTTTTTTTTATATAGTTGGCAGACGGGCCGATGGATCACCTGATGGCAAGCGATTACCGCCATCCATGGACACCTGCAACACCAGTGGTGTCACAAGTGCGCTGCTTACCTTTTAACCCCCTTTCCCCTGGATTGGGCCTCCGGTAATCTCACTCACGCAGCGAAACACACCGCATGCACTGCTTTGACGAGGTATAACTCCGGTCGAGCCGGCCCATTCATGCCGAAGCGTGGCTCTCCCACTGTTAAAGTTACTCTTAGTTTAAAGGCTGATACTTACTCTATTTTTAACTGGTGATTAAAAACTAATAAACGATCATAATTATAAAATCTTTATTGTGAATTACAGGTATACATGAAATGCAGTTGTTATAATTAAGATAAAATAGTTTCACTGTGTTGCGCTTAATTGGTATACAATATTACAGGTGTGGTGAAGTTAATATAGTTTACACATTAGGGTATACAAAAGATTTTTATTCAAGGTCTGGTCAGATAATAAGTCACTGACAGCATAATAGCATTTTTGAACCAGGAATTCATGCAGTTTCAATTTGAATGGCAGTCATTTGGTAATTTTGCGGATATAACCAGGGAGTTTGTTGTATATCCGAGGCGCGCTGCAGAGGATGCTCTTGTTCATCAATGCTGACCTACTAGGTATTACACATAGTTTATTTTTGTGACGTTCACGTGTTTTGTGTTCACATAATGTAGTATTGACTTTGACAAAAACTGCGACCTCGTATATTATACAGACATGGAAGGGTCAACAATGTTCGTTTCATATGGGATACATTTTTTAATATCACGTGCCTTTGAATTTGTCATACAGACAATAACTTAGTAAAGCGATAGTAGCTCAGTAGAAAGGCCGTGTGGTCCCCGGCAGAGTAGAATAGGCCACCCTCACTCTTACCGAGGTGTCGTAAAAGGCGACTAAGGTAAAGCTGCTGGCATGATCATCAGCACCCAGAGAAGGAAAACTCTGCATTTACATCAAAACCCTCGCCAACCAGTCTGCCAAGCGTGGTGAGTATGGCAATTACCCCTCATGTGATTGAGAGAGGCCCGTGCCCCAGCAGTGGGGACTTAAATGGGCTGATGATGATGATGATGAGCTCAGTAGATGCACCTTTAGATTTTTCAAATCAATGTGTGCTTATTTCAACCAATAGCTTAGCGGTGAGAGAGAGGGAGACCTGCTCGTTTTGGATAGTTTTGGAATCATATAAAAAAAATCGTTTCTTGTCTTTTAATAACAAAAATACAAGGTTAACATCATCATCATTAACTTAGCGTTTTGTCCCGGCTGCGTCCCAAGCTGTCGCTTTGCAGCCCGAGGTCCGCTTTCCTACTTCAACTTCGCGCGGTCTTTTGCGTCCGTAGTGGTCAGTTTATTAGCACGCATGTCATGTCATCCCTTACAATGTCAAGCCACAAAAATATAAGGTTAACATTATGCAATAAGTAGTAAGAAAAATACTTAATTTGGAAAGACAAAGGGATATAATTCCAGCTCTTGCTGCCTCGAGGGAGACCTCTCGGTCAGCGCTGGTTTTCAACTTCTCCCGACTCTCTAAGGCTGAAGTTGAGAGTTTGTGGTTTTGGCTGGTTGACATAATATACATAAGTAAGTTAACTAACATCTAAAAAAATATAACATCTCTTCTGTGTGTGTGGTATGTGTATCTGTCTGTTCGATTACGTGTGTGTGTGTGCGCGCGAGCGTATGGGCGTATGTGTGTGGATGTGTTAGTGTCAAGTGTATCGTTGAAAATGGTTTTAGCTTAGGGAAGAAAAATAAAATTGAAAAAAGAAATAAAAAGAGATTATTACCATGATTTAGTTGATCTGTTCCTCTAATAACGGGTAGAGATGGTCAAACGGGAGTAATTACCAGACTGCAAATCCAGGATCATCTAAGCTTTGAACTACTTTATGTTATGTTTTTGCATTAGACTAACTCTTACCGAGGTGTCGTAAAAGGCGACTAAGGTAAAGCTGCTGGCATGATCATCAGCGCCCAGAGAAGGAAAACTCGGCATTTATATCAAAACCCTCGCCAAACAAGGTCGTGGGTTCGATCCCCACCCTGGACAAACATTCGTGCGATGAACACTTGTGTTTGTTCAGTGTCTGGGTGTAATATATGTATTTAAGTATGTATTTGTGTTCCTCTGTTGTCTGATATCTGTAACACAAGTGCTTAAGCTACTTAGTATGGAATCAGGTCAACGTATGAGATGTTGTAAGAATAATTAATTAATTAATTAACCCGTCTGCCAAGCGTGGTGAGTATGGCAATTACCCCTCATGTGATTGAGGGAGGCCCGTGCCCCAGCAGTGGGGACTTAAATGGGCTGATGATGATGATGATGATGATTTGCATTAGAAACTTGATTTTTTTTATGTGAAAGGTGGCAGACGAGCAAACGGATCGCCTGATTGTAAGCGATTGCCGCCGCCCATAGACACCCGCAACACCAGTGGAGTCACAAATGCGCTGCCAACCTTTAAGCCCCCCTTTCCCCCAGATTTGACTGCCGGTCCTCTCACTCACGCAGCGAAACACAGCACAGTGCTGCTTCATGCTGGTTTTCTGTGAGGCCATGGTATCACTCCGGTCATGCTCAGAAGCCCATTCATGCCAAAGCGTGGCTCTCCCACGGTCAAATTTTATTAAGTATTTACTACAACATAACAAAAACAATCTTAATCAATGTTCTTGACAAGAAAAACGGCAAAACATTGCAAAGGAAATTCCCAACAATGCCAATAACATTAGCTCTTTCATCCGACACAAACATGGAAAACATTAGCTTTTTGCCCCACTCAAACATGAAACGATTCACTCGTAAATGTAGAAACGTGAAAAGACCACTCAACTAACAAGACGGCCTGAGGGGAAATTCTCGTGCACACGACATTAAAGTCGAATTTAGAAATTTCGACTTCGCTGGCTCGGCCACCTCGAGAGAATGGGAGAAGATCGTGCAGTAAAAAGAGCGTACCTGGAAAGTCCTAGTGGGCGAAGACCAGTCGACCGTCCAAGATACCACTAGAAAGATGAGGTTCATAAGAATTTGCGCGGACTCTTGTTTGATGACTGCCATGAAGTGGCGCAAGACCGACCGAAATATTATCAGATGCCAAGACTCACTCGCGGGAATCCATTGGATGCGGGTGGCACAGGACCGATCTGTGTGGAAAACATTGGGGGAGGCCTATGTCCAGCAGTGGATGTCTATTGGCTGAAATGTTGATGATGATGATGATGAAGACTCACTATGGGACGATACAGCCCACCTACTTAGTTAGTTATACTTTCCCCCATACAAATCTCTAACTCGATTACCATGTCGAGTGCTCGAGAATAGGGCCTGTGGAGACTTTTTAATAATTCTGGCAATGTTTTTTTCCCGAGAATCGGGCGGTATTGTGGTTCGGACCGCGGATTAAAAAACCGGACAAGTGGAAGTCGGGCTTGCGCATAAAAGGTTCTGTAATGAGCATTGTAATTATCCTCCAACCGATTGTGGCTACGACGGCCAATCTCAACAATCAGCCACGGACGCAGGATATTATAGTGCTCAAGTGTGTGCGCAATGGACAACATTTCATATTTTTAACATGTCCATATTGTTTTTTTATATGAAAGTAGACATAAAATGAACAGACCCATATTTTTTCTTTTTTCAAAATTTGTCCATTTTCATGCATAAAATAATTATTGAAATTCTTTTTATTCTAAATAGACGTAAGCGCCAAATGACGTCATCGGACGGCTGAATACAGCGATATTCCTTTGCTTATCATTGTTTTAATAAAAAAAAGGTACTACTGTCAAAGGTAAATAATACAAGTGTCAATATTGTCAACGTCATTCATACATTCAACGTTGACAAGTTGTCTTTTTTTTTGACAGTTACATGTCATGGGTTTGGCATTATGTAAATTTAGAACTATAATGTGCTAAGCAAAGAAATATTTTACATTCTGCCGTCCGATGACGTCATCTTACGGTTTTTAGTTTTAAATTTTTTTCTCAGTAAATAAGCAAAATAAAAAATGAATAAATATATATTCGAGCAGCGGAAAAGTAAACAAAGAATTGGTATTTTTTGTTTCAGAGCTTAGCAATTTTGAAATGTTGTCCATTATAAGTCTCTTACCCTCATATTCTGATGGCATACCAGTGTGTTGGGCGCAGGAGCAACGGCTTAACGTGCGTTCCGAGGCACGGGGGTACAAGACCGCTAACTTCCACACTCCGGGCTAACACTGAGAATTTCTTGACGAAAATTTTGGCTCGACCCGTGAATTAAAACCGGGACCCCTTGCGGAGCCATCTCTTTAAAGTCGACCCACTAACCACTGCACCACCGAGGCAGTCAACTGGCACCTATCAACAATACTCATTTAATTGTTTTGTATTACAATGTCTGTTTGTATTGGTCTGGGTGTTCTAAGGCTATGTATTATAAGTATTTACAAAATAAAAGTATTATACGTATATATTTGTAATCCCACTGTTGATTCTGATATCCGTAACACAGGTGCTTGAGCAACCTATCTCGGAGTCAGATCAATGTATGTGATATTGTGAAATATTATTATTATTACAATGACGCCCTGTTGGTCTAGCGGTTTAAGTACCTGGCCGTGATCTCGGGGTCCTGGGTACGATTCTTTGGTCAAGCAAAAAGTGTGTTTTTCGAACACAGCTCGGGTTTGTGATCACCAATCCGCATTTGACAAGCTTGGTGCTTAAGCCTAATCCCATCATAGTGGCGATTTATTACAATATCAAAACACTATTGATACCTTTTTTTAATTTTGTATCAATCTCAATTTAGACCAAGTATATTTTCTTAGTGTTTAAAATCAAAATATTATGTGAATTTTAAGTATCTACCCTTATTTATATTGAGCAAAAAGCTACAAAAATCAAATTATCAATGAAACTAAGTAAATAAATTAACTCCTAATGAATCCAACACTTTTTAACCCTGTATTTTGTATAATAATGACACAAAGTAATATCGTCAAAAGTACATGCGTAGTCGCATGGAATCAGGTCAAGAATGATGTTGAGGTTTCTAATTATTTTTTTCTAAATTTAATACTTTGCGCAACAGATGCTCCCGAAGATGTAAAATGTGTGTCCTCCACTCTAACTTCCATAATAAAATAATTATTAAAGTAAATAAATAAATGATATACATTACTTGCTGCTACGGAACCCTTCATGGGCGAGTCCGACTCGCACTTGTCTAGTTTTTTTCCCTTTGGGTACGGAGCACTAAATAAAGTGATATTGAAATATTTAATACAAGATATAAAGGCTGAAAATAAACATGAATTTGAGTATGATTATTCAACCAATGTTCAATGGCTTTGCCAGTAGGGTTGTCAGCGTCCGGAAATGTTTTTAATGCTGCCTCGGTGGCGCAGTGGCTAGTGGGTCACTTTAAAGCGACGGCTGCGCAAGAGACCCCGGTTTGATCTCCGAAAATTTGGAGTCCGACCAAAAAAATTGTACCTAAGTTTTCATTAAGAACTTTTTAGTGGCAGCCCGGAGTCTGGAAGTTGGCGGTCTTGTACTCCCGTGCCTCGGAAGCACGTTAAGCCATTGGTCCTGCGACCAATCACATTCCGGTCGTGTCACGCTGGTGTCCCATAGGAATATGAAGGTAAGGGAAAAGAGAGTGCACTTTTGCTAGCGCACCCACTTGAGCACCATAATATCCTGCGAACGTGGCTGATCGTTGAGATTGGTCGCCCTAGCCGGTTGGAGAATATATTTTTTTTAAGTTTACGGTATTTTTTTGTTCGTAGTATTTGACCACGTGTGTGATTACGACTTGAGTTATTTCTGCTCTAAGCGCTATGTATCATACTGCTACTCACCCTGTACAGTCAAAAAACGATAAGATTCTTCACTTTTCAAATTGATTCGTTTGATATGCTATGAGCATTTATTACCTTTTGTAAATTTGGCAAAGTAATGCCTGTTGCAGATGCAGATGCAGATCAGTCTCGACGACTTCTTTCCAGCGAGTCGCCCAACTGGGAGTCCGGTCTATCGGTCGGTCCTGGTATGTTTTCTTCACGAGACAATCCTCTTCCAGTCTTTCGAGTTCAGGTCAATGACCGGCAAGAAGTAGTACAGGATCGATCAAAGTGGCGCTCTCTTGTTTCGGAGGCCAAGAATCGGTTCGGGTCGTTGAGCCAGCGGAGTAAGTAACCTTACTCTAAAATCGAATATAGGCGTGGGAGCGCCATGCTTAGGCATTAATGAGCCTGCTCGACTATAGTGACACGTCCACGGCCTTACAGTAAAACCAGCATGTTGCCGGATCTGTGCTGATATCGCCGAGTGTGTGAGGTTATCGGAAGGCCAATCTGCGGAATAGGGGGGTTTAAGTTCGCAGCGCCCTAGTTCAGAAAAGTGGTAGATGAAGTGGTAAAAGTAGGTAGATCTCCTCCCCCCCTCTTTATGTTTGTGGGTATTTTCATGTGACGTCGCGTGCTCGTATACTTCCCAATATTATACGACTATTTCCCGGAGTGTCTGCTTGGTGGTCCCTCGCTTCTCCACTGCCGTGTGCATCACTGGCCTATCGACATCGGGCATCATAGTATAGATTATGATGAACTATAACTTCATTTAGCTAAAGCCGTAATGCTATTATGGAACGAGCAATGCTCGGCGTCTCTCTCCGAGATCGAATCCGAAATGAGGTGATCCGGCAGAGAACCAAAGTTATCGACATTGCTCACCGGATTAGCAAGCTTAAGTGGCAGTGGGCTGGCCATATTAGCCGCAGAACCTGACAACCGATGGAGTAAACGAGTTCTGGAGTGGAGACCGCGTCTTGGCAAACGTAATGTAGGGCGCCCTCTGGCTAGGTGGGGGGACGATCTGCGCAGGATGGCTGGCAAGAGCTGGATGCGAACAGCCATGGATAGATCACAGTGGCGAACAATTGGAGAGGCCTACGTCCAGCAGTGGACTGCGATAGACTGATGATGATGATGATGATGAATGTTATTAGGCGACAATTTTGCGCACCATCAAATTCAGTTTTATTAAAATATTTTGTCATAACGAGCATTTCGGAAAGTAGGTGGTTTTATGGCACTGGTAGGTAGGTAGGTAGACCAAACGCAAAAGTATCTATAGATCTACATAAAAGTAGGTAGAGTTGACAACAGTACTTGTGACTCCACTGGAGTTTACCATCAGGTGAAAGAAAACATTTTCGTAGGCCCTCTAGATATCAAATTATGAAGAGAAACCCTTCGTAACACAATCGTGGTGCCCTTTGGTGGATATCACCCACCGTAGTGACAGAGACAAATGATTGTGTGACGGGTATGGAGCGATAAATGTCGGCTGTGGAAAATGCGAGTGTGACGGGTAAATGAGGGTATATGAGCATGGAAGGTCTGACCACATGACCTCTATATTTTATCAACATAATTTGGAGGGTTATTTAGAAAACGTAATATATAACCTTCTATGGTGGCCGTGTAAAAATGTAACAACTTTTTTGACGGCAATATTTTGTTTTGTTTTATTCGCAAGACCTGTCTTACAATGAATGTCATAAAACGAATAACAGATCTTCACTGATAAAATAAAGTAGGCAATAGTTTTAACATGCGAAGTTGGCAGTGAAAAAGTAAAAATTAAGTTAACAACATAGTTACATATTGTTGCCGTTATTGGTGGCATTTTTTGTTATTAAAATTTAAAAAAAATCTATGGTACAAACCTATTTAGCTATACGCTCTTTCTTTCCTCTACGTCCACCAAAATGTTGTCTGGCAGATATAGCTATAAGCGATAAGTCCGCCTTATTTCGTAAGCGATTGCTTCCTATAGATACGAGCAACACCAGTGCAGCTACAAATGCGCTGCCAACCTTTTTTCCTATTCGAGGGCGAATTAATACTCTCACTCGGGCGAAAATAGCGCAGGCGCTCCTTCACACTTGATTGCTGAAATATAAATTTAACTTAATTCTTTTTCACGATACAAAAAGACATTGTTTTAAGTCAATATGGCTTTATTGACCTCCTCCTAGCCGTGTGGTCCCCGGCAGAGTATAATAGACCACCCTCACTCTTACCGAGGTGTCGTAAAAGGCGACTAAGGTAAAGCTGCTGGCATGATCATCAGCACCCAGAGAAGGAAACTCTTGCATTTATATCAAAACCCTCGCCAACCCGTCTGCCAAGCGTGGTGAGTATGGCAATTACCCCTCATGTGATTGAGGGAGGCCCGTGCCCCAGCAGTGGGGACTTAAATGGGCTGACGATGATGATGATGACCTCCTCCTCATCAGCGTGTAATTCCCAGTTGCGTCCAAAGCTGTCGCTTAACTCGGAGCGCCGGGCCCGTATGCTTGGACCATGATCTAGGATTAGGGAAGTCTGGTTATTACTATGAAGCGACTGCCGTCTGACTGTCGCAACCCTTAGACAGGGGAACCAGGCCATTTGAACCATGGTTACACGTTTCAGAAACTATCCGAAACGTTCAGGTTTCCTCGCGATGTTTTCCCTCATCGTCGGGTTAATGGTAGAAATACGCACACAAATCTGAAAAACCGGAGGTGCAAGCTCGGACTCGAACCACGATCTCCCGCGTGGGAGCATTCTTATCCACCGAGATACCATCGATAGGATCGATCCATCGATCGATACCATCGGTAGTTCGGTGTCATGTGTGGTCAGTGAAGTACATAGCTAAAAATATATTTTATGTCAGATTTTATGTGATAGGTGACAGACGAGCAAACGGATCGCCTGATGGTAAGCGATTGCCGCGGCCCATAGACACCCGCGACACCAGTGAAGTCACAAGTGCGCTGCCAACCTTTGAAACCTCCTTCAGGCCTCCGGTACCCTTGCTCACGCAGCGGAACAGAGCACAATGCTGCTCATCACAGATAACTCATTTATTGTTCAGCAAACATAAATAAGTTTTACCCAAACTGCTTACTCAACATATTTACAACCGGCCCAAAAACTCGAGAGCGCTTGTGTCTGGGGACCTCTCATTTTAATCTTCGGCAACGACAACCACTCGAATAAATAAAACAAATTCCCCCTGTGTAAATGTTTTCAGAACAAAAAGTCTATCAAATCAAAGTCCTTTAGAAGTGCGAAAAGTTTTCCAAGTAATTTTAGGCAGAATAACGCGCTGTCGCATTCATTATCTCTTTAAAATTAGTTACTACAAAGCTAAACTTTTGTGTTTGTTACTTGTAATTAGAAAATGGTAGTTGGTAAGCTATTTTAACACCTTTAAGTGCTATGAAGCTGTAGACTTGAATTTTCATATTGATAAATACAGATGCTTTGGAGTATAAGTAGGTCCTTAGGATCTTATCGTCTAATTTCAAAAGTTTGGGTTCTGAACTTAGGCACTTTTGTCTTTCCAAGAACCTTAGAAAATCCAAAATGATTTCATAGCTAAATTGACTACAAGGTTTTGCATTTAACTGTCTATATGTGTTTTTAATAATAATATGTTCTATGTATGCACCGCAATTGATGGGGGCTGGGACATTGTCAAATATTATGCAATTTTTACTTGAATTTTGGTTATTTTTGCCTATGTATTTTGGTTTATTCATTAGTTCCATCCCATTCCACTATCGGAATACTAGGCGAAGACTGGGTTCCCATCCCTATATGGTTGAAGTTTCGGCCATCCGTACTAAGTGCTACGCAAACTCCTTTCTGATGCAAACAGCCAAGGAGTGGAACTCGTTGCCCGCTTATGTTACCTGGGCCTCCTTAAGGTAAGAGTGAATATATTTTTCACGGACAAGCATGGCCCACCTTAAACCTCATCTTCACATAAAATATGAGGTCAAAAGCTTGTAAGTCGTAAATATCAAAAAAAAATATATTGCAACATTAGTCGATTTTTTTCAATAAGAAACTAGAAAGGCAACGTAGAACGTATCGAAAATTTGTTTAAAATCCCGGTAACACAGTTGTAGGCTCTATACAAAAAGTAACCTACCAGCGAGTGCGGTTTTCACTTAAGAATATTTTCCAAAAAAAAAACTAAAATAACTTTAACAAAAAACAATGCATAAAACATGAAAACAAAGCCAAGAAAACAGTAAGCTACAAGAGGATTTAACTAAAAGCCTCATAAACCTGCAAGCACGTGGCAACGTATGTACTATGTGCTCCATTGTTAGTAAAGTCAGTGGCTCGACCTATGAACCACAAGAGAGAAGAGTATCGCAATCTACATCCTTCTCCTATTTCTGCCGTACCATTAAGAAATGGAACTCGTTGCCATTTGGATTCCTTCAAAAAAAGCGTGAAGAAGCGTCTCGCGGGCCAGTATGGCAGTTTCAACCATAGAGTAATATATATATACTGAGATAGAGGCATCAATCGGCTAGCCATTGCCAGCGCCATCTAGAGGAAAACGACCAATACTCAAAGGCTATGCAGCACGGCCACCTTCGAGAATCAGTCAGGATGACGATTAAATAAAATGTCAACAATAATTTTATTTACTATATACCATAATTCCCAACACCTTCTAGATCTCTCCCATACTTTAAAAAATTACTAATGTGGGCAGGCGTCTTGAGGTCATTGTTTCGAAAACACACTTTACTAGCGCGATATAAAAATGCATAGTGACATCTACCGCAACAATGCCGATCCATCGGCTTGATTTTTTTTAAAGCTATATCTGCTTTTTACAAGCTCCATCTAACGAAAACCGCTGAACTATTTTTCCCAATGGTTCCAATGGAAGTGATGCCTTGACGCATCCTTTGTAATTGCAACGTGGGCTCTCCTTTTGCTTACAGGGCTGGGGCAAGCCAATATACTGTGTTACTATAAAAAAAAACCCATAGGATAAGGGCGGTTAAGCAACGTCAGCATCAAAAATGATCTTAGGGCCGAACCGACCAAACTGAATCCAATACTAAATCTATGGTATGGCGATGTCATTAAAGTTCTTTTTCTTGATGGTTCGGCAGAAATAGGATCTGCCGCACCATCAAGAAATGGAACTCGTTGCCGACGCATGTATTTCCTCCTTCCTACAATATGGATTCCTTCAAACGAAGCGAGAAGGAGCATCTCGCGAGCCAGTATGGCGGTGCCAACGGAGGTGATGCCTTGACATCGCTTCCGTTGTAATTGAAACTTGGACTCTTCTATTGCTTACCATCAGACTGAGGAGAGCCAATATACCGAGCCTCTATAAAAAATATCTGACGTTTTACCATAGATTTATCCACAGATAAAGATTAGTCGAATCGGACCTTAGCGTTTAAATCTACCAAAAATATTTGTTCATTTCAAAAAACGGCATCGTGACTATCATCATCATCAGCCCATTTAAGTCCCCACTGCTGAGGCACGGGCCTCCCTCAATCACATGAGGGGTAATTGCCATACTCACCACGCTTGGCAGACGGGTTGGCGAGGGTTTTGATATAAATGCAGAGTTTTCCTTCTCTGGGTACTGATGATCATGCCAGCAGCTTTACCTTAGTCGCCTTTTACGACACCTCGGTAAGAGTGAGGGTGGCCTATTCTTCTCTGCCGGGGACCACACGGCCAACACATCGTGACTAGTTTCTAGCTATTTTTGTCATGTGTCAGTACAACGGTCGTGCAATAAATATATCTATAGTGCCAGCACTAGATTTTTCTAGTGTCGAGAATATAGCACTAATGTGGCTCTGCACGTACGGCCCATTTCTCACGTAGGAAATTTTTATCTAATTCCTAGGCAACTTTTGTGCTAAAATAATCTTGTGCATCTGGGGTACCGTTGGAGAAATAAAAGGGAAAGAAGACATAGAAAGATATCTTTGTTTATTTTTTTATGTTATAGGTCACAGGCGATCAGACGGATCACCTAATGGTAAGCGACTGCCGCCGTCTATGGACTCGCGACTCCAGTGGAGTCACAAGTGCGCTGCAAACCTTTTAACCCCCCTTAGCCCCGGATTGGACCTCCGGTACTGTCATTCACGTAGCGAAACACAGCACAGTGCTGCTTCACGCCAATTTTCTGTGAGGCCGTGGTATCACTCTGTTCGAGCCTATTCATGCCGAAGCGTGGCTCTCCCACTTTTCAATTCAATTCAAATAATTCTTTATTTGCATAGGCTTGTACACAGCACTTACAAATCGTCATACATTTGAATGACTTAAAACTATTTAAATTTATGCGTTGGTAACTCAATAACATTTTGTGGCAACTTATTGTACATTTTAATACTTTGACCAACAAATGAACTATTAATCTTTTGGAGCTTCAGATTTGGAATCGCGAGCTTGTGTTTATTTCTAGTGTTAAAACCATGACAGTCAGATTTTTTAGAAAAAATATCAATGTTCTTTCGCACGTACAAAATACAGTCCAAAATGTATTGGGAAGCTACAGTTAAAATGTCGATATTCTTAAACAGTTCTTTCAGCGAATCGCGAGGCCTAAGGTTGTATATGGAGCGGATGGCCCTCTTCTGCAATACAAAAATAGTCTGTATCTCAGCCGCCGACCCCCACAACAAAAGACCATATGACATTATACTATGAAAATAACTAAAATAAACCAGTCCTCGCGGTTTCAATATCAGTCAGATGTCTGATCTTCTTAACCGCATATGCGGCGGAACTAAGTCTTCCCGCCAAGGCTGCCAAGTGTGGCTTCCATTGCAGTTTGGAATCCAGTGTAATACCTAAGAAAATTGTCGAATTAATAACTTCAATATGTTCATTATTCATAACGACGTTAGTGTTGACCTGCTTTACATTGGGCATAGTGAATTTTACACATTTGGTTTTCTTGGCATTTAAAAGCAAGTTGTTAGTTGTAAAAGCAAGTAGTAAAGAAGTAGCACAGTATACTTTTTAGTACACTTTATGTATGAACATATAAATATATATATTTTTAATAAATATATATATTTTTTATAAATATTTCACAACATCACGTACATTGATCTGACTCCGAGATAGGTAGCTCAAGCACCTGTGTTACGGATATCAGAACCAAAAGTGAGTATGGCAATTACCCCTCATGTGTTTGAGGGAGGCCCGTGCCCCAGCAGTAGGGACTTAAATGGGCTGATGATGATGATGATATAGAAAACACCTAGACCCATACAAACAAACATGTTCATGCACACAAATGTTTGTACTGTGCGGGGATCGAACCCGCAACCCTTGTACCAAAGGCAGCGTTTACTACCACTGATCCGAATGGGTCGTCAAAAATATTATGTTTTATCATTTAAATTTATTTAATTATTGGTACACAAACAGATTACTGTCCATTACATAGCCACAAAATTAACATTTCTTTTTATCAAAAAAGTAATCCAAAATGAGCGTACACAACATGCTTAAAAATAATGCATTTTTTTTTAACCGACTTCAAAAAGGAGGAGGTTCTCAATTCGACCCGTATGTTTTTTTTTGTATGTATGTTTCTCGATTTCTCCGCCAGTTATGAATGGATTTAAATGATTCTTTTTTTGTTTGATAGGCCATTATTCAGAAGTGGTCCCATAATTTTTTTATCAAAATTGACTTAGTGGTTTTTGAACAAAACAACAATAACCAAAATATACCTACAGATATTACGTCGTTGTTTGGAGATGAAATTCGGTATATATATGAAGTTTGCGGTCTGGAATTCGGGAAGTATGCAGTCTGGAAAAAGTAATGGTAGAAAAGTGGTGGGAGACCAGGATGTAATGGTGGAAAAGTGGTGGGAGACCAGGTCAAATTCAACAACCTACAGAATTTATAACAGATTGAGTGGCAGCTTCCGAACAATTATTACTATTTATTATTATTATTATATTAGTAAAGAATATTTTGGAGACCAGGTTATGGTGAACAGTCCGACTAAACGGTAACACATAGAAAGGTGGTCCTAAATAAATATTATTCAAAATCTTGGGCAAATGCTAAGTGGTCATTTTCTTTTTCAAAATGGCTTCCATAATTAACATCACTCTCAACGACTTGAAAGTCAGTATAAAATATGAACTGCATGATCATAACTAAGAATTAGGTCCCAATAATTTCAGAAATGTCGATGACATTCTCGAAATGTGGTCTTACATCTCTATAGAGAATATTGTTTGACATTAACCAGGTCAAAGCTTGGTACAACCTGTTTGTATCCACAATAAACTCTTGGGAGCATTGCAAGTTCTCGAGACTTCCCACAACAAGAACTAATCCCACTTGGTTTAGCGCAAGTGGTAGTTGTTGCGCAACTTCAACTACGTCTTTGGTATCATCTACAAGGCGATGAGAACGTTGCTCTTCGGTCTCTTTTAATAAACGCTCATGAATCAAGGCAAGGCGATGAGAACGTTGCTCTTCGGTCTCTTTTGATAAACGCTCATGAATCAAGGCAAGGCGATGAGAACGTTGCTCTTCGGTTTCGTTTGACAATCGTTCATGTATTAAACCGAGTCGTCGAGCGCGAATTTCTGAAGTTTCATAGTTATGAAGTTTCTTGACAAATTTGTATATGTCGTCATTAAAGAAAGTCTGTGAGCCCGCTGCTCCTCACTCTCATGCGCAATGGTCATGGAATTTCTTTCTCTATTCTTTTGTAAGCGATCTTGCCTCTCGGCGTCACTCTCCTCTAAACGACCCTGCCTCATTTGGGCAACGCGTTTAGTAGGCCTACCCATACTAAAAATCACTAACTCTCCACTAAAAAGTGAAAAATAAAATTATTTTTGAAAAAAAATAAAAACCGACTTCAAGACTACACTAACAATATATACAATTGAACTAAAAAGTATAAAATAATATTTTAATTACAAGCCAAAGAACACTAAAGGAAAATCAACGAAATTAATGATACTTATGCATATTATTTATATTTTAAAATCAGTAATTTTTGGAGTCGGTGCCAGCCAATACAAAAACAATATATTTATGACACAAATTTTTTATGTAAAAAATTGTTTTTCAATTTTTTACATAAAAAATTGAAAAACAACCGATAATTGAAAAGAAGACAATAAAATAATTTATCTATTAATAACACAAAAAAGAAACATAAACTAATGAAAAACAACTGACAATTGAAAAGAAGCGCATAAACATTTTTAAGCATTAAGACACAACCATCAGCATCGTCTGCCCTAACGCGTTTGCCCGCATTCGGGTATTTCACTCAGCCACGTCCCCACTCCGTGGCGTGGCGTTTAATACTTTGTTGTAAACACAGTAATATAATTGTTGTTCTGGAACGGGATTCCCCGTCGTCCGTGGCTGGCACCGACTCCAAAAATAACTGATTTTAAAATATAAATAATATGTATAAGTATCATTAATTTCGTTGATTTTCCTTTAGTGTTCTTTGGCTTGTAATTAAAATATTATTTTATACTTTTTAGTTCAATTGTATATATTGTTAGTGTAGTCTTGAAGTCGGTTTTTATTTTTTTTCAAAAATTAATTTTAATTTATACATAAGTAATAAATAGTTTTCGATTACTCAAAAGTCAAAAATATGACGATTTGTAAGTACTGTGTATGTACAAACCTAAGCCAAATATTTTATTTTACTTGGTTACTGTGGTACAGTCCAACCCAACCCGTCTGCCAAGCGTGTTGAGTATGACAATTACCCCTCATGTGATTGAGGGAGGCCCGTGCCCCACCAGTGGGGACTTAAATGGGCTGACGATGACGATGACTGTGGTACAGTCGCCCTTAGTTTATTTGGCAAGTGACAATAAATTAATGCTGTTTCCGTGACAAGCATAGAATGGGCGGCATCCCTTAGACAATTTAAATTGTCTAAGGCGGCATCCTAAGTCTATGGTTACAAGTGTCAGTGTTTTTGACATTTTCCCATAGAAAATATGTCGTACAACGCCCCCTGTCAATGTCACTGAATCGCCTTCTGATCGTAGTCGCACTTTAGTAGCGAATAATTGCACATATTGCAAGTAGACAGGCAAATGTCAGTCAAAACCACACGCACTTCCCGCCTAATTAGCGGTTAGCAACGGGGGCGATTCTCGCTCATCCGACAAAAAGAAATTAGGATGGAAGGAGCGATAATCTGACGTCCACTAACTAAAAGATCGCTTAAGTCGCTAGCGGACGGCAGTAATGAATAATATAATGAAAAAGAAATTTAAACATCTCATTTATCAAAATTTATTTAAATATATTTAAATATGTAGGTATGTATATAATGTAGTTATATTAAATTAATGTTAAGTAGTGTGTAGTTATTAAATTAATGTTTTTTTTCCTTACTAGTAACTACAAATTTTCTTTTCGCCGCACCACTGCACTTTCTGCATGACCCAAAGTTTGACTGGTAGAGAATGCTTCACGGCATTAAGTTCGCCTCATTGTATCAAAATTTGTGCAATAAATAAAGTTTTACATATATAAATAAATACATTGACCTGATTCTGTACTGCATATGTATCTTAAGCACTTGGTGTTACTGATATGAAACAACAGAGGAATTACAAATTTATATAATACTTAGGGCCGAGTTCACCAACTTTAAAACCACTGTAATCACACTTTAACCGTGCTTGCTATTGGCACTTGCATGGTTAAAGCGTGATACCCGATGTTTGAAAAGTTGCTAAACTCGGCTCTACTGTGGAATGAGCCTGCGGTGTTTCCCAACCGATTCAACCTGCAAAACTTTAAGATAAGAGCATACTCCCTTTTAAAAAGGCCGCAGCGCACTCGTGACTTATTTGACGTGGCAGGTGTTAATGGACGGCGGTAATCGCTTACAATCAGGTAAAAGAAAGAAGAAAGAAAGAAAGAGGTCTACTCGTCTGCCCCCAATATCATGAAAAAAAGAAAAAAAAACACAAGTTACAACCAGATACAAGTGTTTTTTAAAAACAAACACAAGTGTTTATCACACGTATGTAATAATAATAATAATAAAAAATCTTAGCAAATTTGTTCTTTCAGGGCAGATCCTAGCGACCTATAAACAAAATTTATCTTATAATTTCACTAAAACATTTTTCTATTCTATTCTATTCTAAAATTGATTTATGGCTAAAACGAGTATCTAATAGCATAATACATCCTAGACCTCATCGTCACTTTCCATCAGGTGAGATTGTGGTCAAGCGTTAGCCTATAGTTCATAAAAAAACAATCGTTAGTTTGCCAAAATTCCGCAATAAGTGAAGGTTTTTTTTATTTTATATGGTTAGGCTTTCATCATCATCATCATCAGCCCATTTAAGTCCCCACTGCTGGGGCACGGGCCTCCCTCAATCACATGAGGGGTAATTGCCATACTCACCACGCTTGGCAGACGGGTTGGCGAGGGTTTAGATATAAATGCAGAGTTTTCCTTCTCTGGGTGCTGATGATCATGCCAACAGCTTTACCTTAGTCGCCTTTTACGACACCTCGGTAAGAGTGAGGGTGGCCTATTCTATTCTATTTTATATGGTTAGGCTTTATGTTAGAGTATATTTCGTAAAAAACACTGGGATTTGAATAACAAACAAAGATCAGAAAGGCTGTGGAGGTTTCAGCAGCATTAAAGACTAATAGAGCAATACATATTGAAAAGTAAATAACACACTTAAAAATTTCATCTCGTGTTCAGGCGGGACTCGAACCCACACCTTCCACAATCCGGGTGAATGTACTACCAATTATACCACTGAACGCGTTACTTAGTCGACGAAATTTGTAAGTGCTTGATTCGACATGAGCTGTCGATAGTCTCATCAATATTGTAGGTATATTTACAATATCCAGTGGAAATATTATTACAAATATTTGACCACCAGTTAAGATGAGACTGCTAAATCAATAGTTGATATTTTATAGCAATCTTATGCGATTTATTCTTAAGTAAATAACACACTTAAAAATTTCATCTCGTGTTCAGGCGGGACTCGAACCCACACCTTCCACAATCAACAAAAAAGATTGCTATAAAATATCAACTATTGATTTAGCAGTCTCATCTTAACTGGTGGTCAAATATTTGTAATAATATTTCCACTGGATATTGTAAATATACCTACAATATTGATGAGACTATCGACAGCTCATGTCGAATCAAGCACTTACAAATTTCGTCGACTAAGTAACGCGTTCAGTGGTATAATTGGTAGTACATTCACCCGGATTGTGGAAGGTGTGGGTTCGAGTCCCGCCTGAACACGAGATGAAATTTTTAAGTGTGTTATTTACTTAAGAATAAATCGCATAAGATTGCTATAAAATATCAACTATTGATTTAGCAGTCTCATCTTAACTGGTGGTCAAATATTTGTAATAATATTTCCACTGGATATTGTAAATATACCTACAATATTGATGAGACTATCGACAGCTCATGTCGAATCAAGCACTTACAAATTTCGTCGACTAAGTAACGCGTTCAGTGGTATAATTGGTAGTACATTCACCCGGATTGTGGAAGGTGTGGGTTCGAGTCCCGCCTGAACACGAGATGAAATTTTTAAGTGTGTTATTTACTTAAGAATAAATCGCATAAGATTGCTATAAAATATCAACTATTGATTTAGCAGTCTCATCTTAACTGGTGGTCAAATATTTGTAATAATATTTCCACTGGATATTGTAAATATACCTACAATATTGATGAGACTATCGACAGCTCATGTCGAATCAAGCACTTACAAATTTCGTCGACTAAGTAACGCGTTCAGTGGTATAATTGGTAGTACATTCACCCGGATTGTGGAAGGTGTGGGTTCGAGTCCCGCCTGAACACGAGATGAAAAAAATTTTTAAGTGTGTTATTTACTTAAGAATAAATCGCATAAGATTGCTATAAAATATCAACTATTGATTTAGCAGTCTCATCTTAACTGGTGGTCAAATATTTGTAATAATATTTCCACTGGATATTGTAAATATACCTACAATATTGATGAGACTATCGACAGCTCATGTCGAATCAAGCACTTACAAATTTCGTCGACTAAGTAACGCGTTCAGTGGTATAATTGGTAGTACATTCACCCGGATTGTGGAAGGTGTGGGTTCGAGTCCCGCCTGAACACGAGATGAAATTTTTAAGTGTGTTATTTACTTAAGAATAAATCGCATAAGATTGCTATAAAATATCAACTATATTGAAAAGTATTCTTACGAGAATATACTGTAATAGGTTACCGGAGGCCCAATGGGGGGGAAGGGGAAAAGGTTGGCAGCGCACTTGTAACTCCACTGGTGTTGCGGGTGTCCATGGGAGGCGGAATTGCTTACCATCAGGTGATCCGTCTGCTCGTCTGCCACCTCTCATATAAAAAAAATAATCAATCATATTGTTTTGCTGGCCCGATATTCCACAACACGAATTTCTTCAATCACGAAGACACAAAAATAATTTACCCACTAAATGTCCAATTTTAAATTTGTAGGTGTATATTAGCACTGACAAATACTGTGCAGATAGTGTGTGTACTTAATCATGTATATTTAGAAATAAACTCGAAAACCGGGTTTACCATCAGGTATCTAACTCTATGCGTACAAAGTTGCGGAAAGACTCGTAATAAGAAACTAGAAGCTCTTCATAATGCATCGATACATTTTGAGAGCATGATTTTTTGCTTTTTATTTGATTTTGTGTGACTCGATGAGGGCTTTCATCCTTCGTTGTTGGAATAATATCTCTTATGTGAGTCAAAGCATTTCGCTTCTTCGTTTATAATGCGGACAGCTAAGAGTAGAATTCCTTGCTAAAGTCTGGTGTTCCCTGATCATTATCAATATGGTGGATATCTTAAGGGAAAAGTGAACAGGCATCTTTTAGGCAAATACGTAACCGCCTAAACCGTATCGATGATTATTATCAAGTGCGATTGGGGTGAAGCCTATAATCAATTTAAAAAAAAACATTAGAAGGCGTGAGAATCGCCCCCCCATTCGACACCTAGGACTGAGGGGATTAGTGCAGCACGCGTGAGTCAACCATTGATTGCGGTTTGCGGTTCCAATACTCATTATTTCATATTCAAATGGTAAATTCTCTTACCAAGTAATCAAAATCATTTTTAAAAATTCATCACCACATTTTTGTGAGAAATTTTATCACTTAATTGGAGGCGTTATCATAAAAAAATTTTAGCACGTTCGGTTTTGGATAGGTGATCTTTCTGAAGGAATCACTTATCCTACATCGGTTGAATGAAAATTTTGAAAAAGATCGTTTGCTTGCATTTCCAAGCCTTCTGAGTAGGTTTTACACTCGTATATTTAGCACCTTAGATTATTAAAAAACGAAAAATATCAGGTACACTTGTATTTAAAACAGATGATAAAAATAGTTCATGCAAGAGTGAACTAGCACCTTTCTAGTCTTCACTTTCCATTGTTATCACGTTAGCCTATAAAAATATACTTATCATATTAATCTTATAAAAACCGAAAAATGTAATACAAGCCCGTGATAAACAAACTTACGGCTTGCCTGATAGTAAAAAAAAATTAAAAAATCAAAAATCTCTTTATTCAATTTAACTCCATACAGAACATTTATGAATGTCAAATATAATCTACCGCTGATTGGGAATGTCATTTTCTACCGAGAAGAATTAGCAAGAAACTCAATAGTTAATTAGTAACTCTTTTTAAATAATGTAGTAATTAAAATTTTCTTTCTTATTCAATTATTATTACAGTGACATTATGACATACAATGCTTATATTCAATATCGTTTAGATAAATCGTCAAATTAAAAATATGAAATGAAATTATACATTACAGGACAGGCGAAGAGATCAACATGTCCAGGAATCCTTATCATTTAAATAATCATCTAATTTATACTTATGTGCTGGTAAATCAATTTTTTTGAGGTAACTTATTAAACATTCTAATGCTCTTGTAGGATACAAATGAATTTCCAATTTTATGAAGTCTAAGTTTCGGGACGGCAAACCTATGTTTATTTCGCGTGTTATAGCTATGATTTTTTTTGCGAATAAAGGTGCAAGTTCTTGCGTACAAACATAATACAATCAAAAATGTATTGAGATGATACGGAGTTGGCTGTGGTAGTCTCTTACCTTATTATCGCCTGCAACTCTAGAGGCGTTGAGTACGACCCTTTTAACCTTAACACCTTACTTTACTCCTTTTTGCAACAACTAAATCTTTTTCGACAACTTTTACTTTGTTTTATTTTGCATTTGTTTGAATAATTGTCTCGTATCTTATATAAATGCCATTAAAATATCACATAGGCCATTAAGCGAGTAATAAATGTTTGCTGCATTTTTTTATTGTCAGTCCATTTTGTAACTCAATGCGTTATCCATTTATGGAATGGATCACTTAAATGATGTTGAACTAAGCCATTGTAAAGATTTATTTATATAGGTATTTTGTTGTTTTATTTTTAGGCTGTTTGTTTCATAAATAAGATTATTTTATCGATATTGGTCAGTAAAAAAATAGAAATGAAATAGAAAAAAAAATGTATAACCATAGATTTCAGTTGAATCCAGCCAGTTTCTCACAATAAAGTTTGTACATATGTTAGAAACCACTGTCTAATAAATTGCAAAGTCTTTATTACAATTGAGTTCGTATAGTGCAAGCATATTTGGGTGATCCATGGATATTAAGGTACATTATTTTGCGTCGTCCGTATCAACAGCGTACCCGACAGTAAATCTTGCCAATGTTAAGTGCCAACATAAATTACGAAGGTCTGATAAAAAGATCCACAAAAACTTGTTTAGTGTTGAGAAATTCAATTTTCCTAAATAATGGGACAGAGGTTGCTAGCAATTTCGTCTTTTATAGCAATCAATCAATCAACAGCATGTATCCAATGTTAGACGTATTTCTGCTTCATGAAATACTTGAATTTTTTTCTAGATCTCGAAATCTTAATCTTTTAATGTAAACTTGTGTTAAAAAAACCCCTATAACAGTAAACAGTTACATCCGCTTAAGGTGGTACGTGTAGGCACACTAGCGACGCCAATTGATTTAAACTGTTAATAACTAAACCGGGTATTTTCTTAATAATTTTGAATTTGAAGTGCAGCCTCTCGGAAGGCACTAATACTATTTATATAATACATATACTTAACTTTTGGGTCTGCTTTTATACTCGAAATTTGAATTACCGCCAATAACAAGTGCAAAACAGATCGAAAAGTAGTGCACAATTATTAAATTAATAGTGTAAATGTTTTCTTAGAGACTCCCGCGCCGAAATTGTTTAAAATAGATCCGGTTTAGTAGCTTACAATTTAAATCGATTGCTGTCGCTAGTTAGGGTTACCCGTCGCCTTAATTACGTCTTCTACCAATAATTTTGATCACAATTTGTTCTACGAAATAAATACATCGTTTCATGCAAAGTCGATTACGTATATTGGATTTTTTTACGAGGAGTCGAAAAATTATTTGACAAATTTCTAAATGTCGTAGGACAAGTTATCAGAATGGTTGGAAGTAACGGGGTTATAGGGGTGTAAAAAACCTATACACCTATTTATACATGTTACATACATGTGCTGGTATGAAAAACATAACGCAGAACAAAATTACTATATATACTATTTATGAAATAGTAAATCCTACAGACAGCGACAACCCTTATAAGATACTAAGCGCCATCTATTGGTATAAAGTGCGAAGAAGAGAAATGAAGTGGGGACGGGCCACTATCAAAGATACAAATAGAGTGTGTGGTGTAATGGTGATTTTAGAACAATATTTGTCCCATCCCATAAAGGTACATAGCATTGGGACATCTTACAACAGCGTGGAAGACAGCTCTAAGAAATTTATGTCAAAACTTTGTTCGTTCTAATTAAATTTGGCTCAGACCCTGGATTTTCACAATAGTGTACGTAAGTTTGATACTATCTAAAGAGCCGATCGTAAAAGGTTATTTTGCTATTTTCGATTTAAGTAACTTCATAATGGTTATCGACATCATACGACACATTTACTTAGAAACCTTTTTAGAATGTAGTGTTAGAGTTACCCTTGGGGCTTTATCAAAAAGCTATTTCCTTTTTATGAAGGCTTTTCTATTAGTATGGCCTAGGCTACTATTATGGCTTAGCAGGAGAAATTGTCCATTGAAAAGGTTTTCGTAAAATTGAAAATCCTCCTAGGGATGTGCTGACGATATATTAAGTACCTCAACTCGGTTGCATTTGTGTACCTTGAAGATTTTTTTTTTTTGCCGTATCACTCCAGCTTCTATTTCCCCGTTGGTAGGTAAGAGCCTAGTAGATTTAGAGCGTAGTTTAGCTGAAATTGAAAATAGATCAAGAACTAGTTTGCTTATGCTAGTTAGAAAACAACATGTTTTAAACCAAGTTTAAATATACTAAGTTACTAGTTCCTAGAAAGTGAAGAAATTCTTAGTTAGAAACTAGTTTCGAAACTTAGTTTCCTAAACAGCCGAAGGGAAGAAATAAGATGGGAATCTATTTTCACATTTTGAGAAGAAAGATGTAGGTAGCTAGTACATACAGTATTCTAAAAATAATTTTGACCTCTAAAATTCTATTTAGTATGACCAGTTACCCTATTCTTTATTTCTATGAGTCCAATCTAGAAATAGTAATTTTTCAGTTCGGAAAATAATTTCTTGTCGTATTGTCCTTTATCGATATCGATACCTAGTTGTGATGTGAATATTGCCGTATCCCTACTGTTACAGTGGATAGCGAAGTTGTTTTACAATTATACTATGGGGAATGCTCTGAGGAATGTTCGGACTGATTCCTGACGCTTCATTCCGTCATCGTTCCACTCGTCAACAGGTCCATGCCAATCATCTAGATGGTTGGCAGTCTTCAACTCTGCATTTCTCAAGGAGCTTTCTACCTCGTACGACAACACTGAGGAATGAACTATCGCCTGCGGTATTTCCGGACCGATACAACCTGCAGACCTTCAATAAAAGAGCGTACTTCCTTTTAAAAAGGCCGGCAGCGCACCTGTAACTCCTTTGACGTGGCAGGTGTGCATGGGCGGGTCAGCCCCCATATCATATAAAATATATATGTTGATCCCTTAAGCGCAATGCCTTTTGAATTGTCCCCGATAAAGTAAACATTGAAGTTTATAGGGTATTTTTTTTCCTTTCTCCCATTAAGATGTTGGACCGTACCAATTTATTTTCGGCGTTGATAGCTTTTATATGTACGGCAAACGGCACAGAGATGCCAGTAGGAAGACATAAATACCCTTATTACACGACTTAGCGCGATCACTCGATCTAAACTCGTTGTAGCCCCTTTTAACATTTCGTGTTGAAATGAGATGGCATGAGCTCTGGTACCTACGGATAATAATTTTTATATCACGTTTTGTAATAAGATGAGTTACATTTTGAGTGACCTTAATCGAAACTTCTTCATGTATACCTGCTGGAACTTATGTCAGTAATCCAATAAACTAAGGTCACACTAGATAAATACGCTAAATCAGTATCGATACTCCGCCATTTTTGACAGAAAGTTACCTACGGTATAGGGTTGTCCTCTTATTTTTGTAAAATATTATTCTTATCTTTCCATATTAGCATGATGTTAAAAAAAAAATCCCCCAATAACAAAATCCTCCCAAGCCCCACCACACCAAAACCAACTTGTTGGTCTACTAGTTTAAATACTGGGCCGTGATCGCGGGGTCCTAGGTGCAACATGGATCATGTGGCGCGTGTTAGAAATAAAAACTAATGATATTTCTTAAGAAATAAGCAGAATACTAGGATTAAAAATTCGTACACAAAGGTACCCAAAATAATTCCTGAAGTTGCAAAGGGCTACGCAAATATACACAAAATTGCACATTATATTCATAAGGTTTTGTTTTGTTACTTGAAAACCACGTTAAGCTATTGGTCATGCACCCGATGGCTATGACTAAGACACAGTGAGGTCCCACCATCTCCCTATTACAAAATCCCCCCTCTCTGACCCCCGATTACATTATGTGATTGTGATCGTAACTCGTAAATTACAGCAGACTTGACTATTTTGACTAGAATAGGAAGAACGTCCCTTATATACACCACTTACCTACTAAACTTTTTTGATGACATACATAATGTATCTACTTATTTTCTCTACCAAAATAAAGTAAGCGGCATTCGAGTATAGTGTCTATACTGCTAGCGTATATTATCTATTTAAAGGCTTGGTTCCTCAATGGACAAAAACGGAATCTTTATTATTATTTTTTTTTTCCTATATGGCTGCTACTGTGTTGCCTACAATCTTTATTTTATAAGATCACTTTGTTAACCGTCTGTCTGTCTATGTGTCAAGACGCTTTATTTCGGGAACGTTGAGGATGTTGAAATTAAATTAATTTAATTGGGTTCCCCTTCCAAGTAAGTGTAAAAAGGAACGGTAGAATTTTCAGCAAAAAAAAAAACCAGATACAGACATATGAGCAGATCAATCACCTGATAGTAAGCGATTTCGGCGGACCAGTTGAGTCACAAATGCGCTGCCAACCGTTAAACCCCTCTTTCCGCCGGATTGGGCCTCCGGTATCCTCACTTACGCAGTGAAACACAGAACAGTGCTGTTTCACGCCGATTTCCTTATCACTACGGTCGAGCCGGCCCATTCGTGCCGAAGCATGCGGCTCTCTCACGGTCAAAAAGGACCGGGAAATCTTCAAAGGAATCAAAACATATATACATATAGATACTTTCTGTTGATCTAGAACTATGTTTGGCAAGTTACATCATTAAAGAATTGAGAACCTGCTCCTTTTTTTGAAGTTGGTTAAAAGAAAGCTCGTAGTACCCGAAAAGATGAGAATTTCAGATAGGAATATCTAGTTGGAGTGGCTTTTCCCAATGTAAGACATATCTTTGTATTAATGGCTTTCTTGATTTCGTTGCGTTTTTCTTTCGTTCTCAGTTAATCGTAATCCGTAGGTCCCTAGTTGACATCCGGCTCGAAGGACCAAAAAAATAGGATCCCGTGGTAGGCCAATACACCTATAGTTGCTTGTGTTTTGTTGATATAAAGAGTCTCGATTGCAGAAAATCAAGATTAGCAGTGCACAAAATAATGATACAAAGAAAATCGGCTCTCGCTGACATTAATACCAAAGAATTAATAAACCTTTGCATTAGTAAAAGTTAAGTATCAGCCTATAAATTATCCCACTGCGTGGCAAAAGCCTCCTCATAGAAATCAAGTTTTCGCTGCTATGGTGGGATTAGGCTTAATCACCACGCTTGCCAAATGCGGATTGTTGATCACAAACCCGAACTATGTTCGAAAAATTCGAAACATACTTGTTGCTCGACCCAGGATCCCGAGATCACGGCCCGGTGCTTAAACCACTAGACCAACAGGGCATTATTATGAAGTATTTTACTTTATTTATTCACGAATTCAACCTTTACCGTCATTACTATTATTCACAGCCGAGAGTCTCTGCTTGATACCCTCCCCCCATTCATTACTCATGTTCCTCATTCTACACCTCTCAAATTTCCGCCTCACGTCTAAAGACGTTTATTATGAGTGATCAGACCGTCGAATGTGGCGCAGAGTCTCCCCGTTATTACGTCACTTAGTATTTCACGCCTGTAGGGAGTGAGGGATGCGGGCCTGTGCCAAGTAAATAGTCGTTAAGTCCTAAGGAAGGTTACGGGCAAACGTCTAGTGTTGGCGACTGCTTCTTGTGTGAAGGAGGATGTTCCAATGTAGAGCTTAAACAGGTCTGATCTGTCGAGAGAGTCCGAGAGGGATTCTTCACACGAACATTCAAAATAGTGTTGCCAAATAATTGACACTCGTTTATTTTCACCCTTAATAATCCAATAATTGAAATAAGTTTATATATTTATATTTTTTTCTCTTAAGTACCAATTAAAGTTAATTTGACGTCTCTGAGTGCGGCCGTTAGCGTTAATTTTACAGACTAGCCAATTCCGTCGGTTATTTTCTCTGGGGATGCCCTAATTAAAAAAAAAACAAATGTTTTACCATTACCATTATGTACCTAATAGTATTCTGTAAACAAGCTCAAGTTAAGTAACGTTATTTATATTGTTAAGTTTCGGCACTGTTTGTCTTTCTGTGTCAAAATTGTATATGTTCTTATATTATAAATTTTTATGTGTTGTTTTATTGCTTCTTAATTACTGTTTGTGCCAAAATAAATTGAAAAAAAAAATAACCGATTGTATTTTTTTTATGGGATAGGTGGCAGACCGCGGTTCACCTGATGGTAAGCGATTGCCGCCGCCTATGGACACCCGCGACATCAGTGGAGTCACAAGTGCGCTGCCAGCCCTTAAATCCTGACTACAGTACGACATGATCAGAAGGCATTTCATCGACATTGTCAGAAGGTTGTTGTTTATATGGGAAAATGTCTAAAACAACATTAGTTCCAACTTTCGCCACCTGCCAAATAACTGCAGGGCATCAATAAATACGTCAGCGTTAAGAGACGCAAGCGCCATGCTCAGTCCTGTCAGACGTTCGAATTACGTATTTTAGTTTTATTTACTGTCAGATCTATATATATAAAAGAAAGACCCTGAGTGACTAAGGTATTAAGTGATTAGAAATGCATCCACAGCCCAAAGTACTGACCCTAGAAACTTGAAATTTGGGAAGGGTGTTCCTTCAATAGTGAAAGTGAGCATTAAGAAGGAATTTTTGAACATTCAACCTTTAAGGGGGTAAAAAGAGGGTTAAAGTTTGTACGAAAGTCCGCCATCTTTGATGTTAGAAATGTGAAAATTTGTATTCAGACTAATAGTTTGAAATTAAAAGTAACTCATTTAACGTTTTTTGAAAATCAAACTTAAAGGGGGTATAGGGAAAGAAATGCCAGTAAAGGGGTTTAGCCATTTTAAAAAAATAATCTTGAAAATAGCTATACGTTCTCCTTATTTTATACCAAGAACAAGTTGTTTTAACATTTTTATAAATTCAAACCTTAATGGGGTAAAAAGGGGTTTAGAAGCTTGTATGGAAGTCCGTCATCTTTGATGTTAGTAAAGTAAAAAAAATATATATATACGTATAATTAAAATAAGAAGTAATTTCACTTAAACGCTTTTGGAAAATCACGCTATGAGGGGGTAAATTAGGGGATGAAATGCAGTATGGGGGATTAGACAGTTAAAAAGTAAGAATCTTAAAATTGATGTTTGGGCACCGGTTTTGAATAAAAAAGTGACTTTTGAATTTTCAACCCCCAAGGGGTAGTTGCGCGGGTTTGAAATTTGAATGAAGAATTTTGTAATAAAGACTAAAACTACATTAGCAACGCCGCGGGCGCAGAGTAGTTTGTAATAATAATATAGGATTTGCTGTCGCTCGTGTGTGCACACCCTACAACCCGTTCATTCATGTTTGTACGACTTAAGATGAATTTCGTTCGTTCAATTTAAACACTTATCGTATGTTGCTAAGTCTCTGAGTAAGAATTCCCGAATTCCTACCGTAAGGACTTGTGATATTACATTTTCATTTTAAGAGATCCTGCCTTGGTTATTAAAGCTTGCTATTTGTTTTGACGGCGCTTGTTTGATGCTCTAGCGTCGTTCACCTTAATTTTTAGGGTTCCGTAGCCAAATGGCAAAAACCGGAACTCTTATAGATTCGTCATGTCTGTCTGTCTGTCCGTCCGTCCGTATGTCACAGCCACTTTTTTCCGATGCTATAAGAACTATAATATTGAAATTTGGTAAATAAATGTATTTTGTTCACCACCTTATGATTTTTACTCAAAAATTTGATTTTTTTTAAGGGGGTCCCCATAGTCCCCCAGGTCCCCACTTATGACTGAAACTCTAAATTTTTATTTCATCAAATGAAATTTGAGGTTTCAAATATATATTTTTTCTAAACTTAATACTTATCGCAAGAGACGCTCCCAAATTGGTAAAATGTGTCACCCTCCAATCTTACTTCTATAGTAAAATAATAATAAAACTATAAAAAATAAATGATATACATTACCATGAAAACTAACAACGAAAATTAGTTTGAACTAGATCTAGCGAGTAGTTTATTTTACCTTCCATATCTTACTTGCTGCTACGGAACCCTTCATGGGCAAGTCCGACTCGCTCTATGGCGGTTTGTTTATTTGTGTTTTAAATTCACCAGATTCAAAAAAAAAACGTCCTTGTTATTATAAACGCAAATTTATGATTAATAATGACACCGACTGCCACGAGCCTTTGGCTCGAGTATAAAAGTAACACTATAAACCACTGAACTGTGATAAAGAGTTCCTTTTTTATGTGATAGGTGGCAGACGAGCAGATGGATCACCTGATGGTAAGCGATTGCCGCTGCCCATGGACACCTGCTGTGGAGTCACAAGTGCGCGGCCAAACTCTAAACCCCCCTTTCCCCCGGATTGGGCCTCCGGTATCCTCACTCACGCAGTGAAACATAGCACAGGTCCTACAACGAATGAAAGAGAATATAAAGAGTGTATCGGTAAACACAGTCGTATGACTGCGATGATGATGTGCGTATGCACACAAACGCCGCATACAACCAATTGTCTAATTTAATTTAGTTTAGTTTAGGTAAGGGTGCGCTCAAATCTGACTAACGCGCGCGAAAAATCACGAATTTTGTGCCTACTATTTTCCTTAAATAACCTGTCTCTCACAACACTGGGCGACCTTATTCAATTCAATTCAAATAATTTATTTCAGACAAACAAGTGCATACATGTCATTTTTGAAAAAAATTGTCAGCTCTCAAATAGTTATTATTACAAACAAATTATCTACATTATTATGATTATTACATTATAAAATATTATATTAAATAGAATTTTAAAAAAATAATAATACCAAAATGTAAATTTTAAGATTTAACATGAAGCCGAATCCAGTGTTTTAAATATGGACAGTCCATGCGCCCAGCTATAACGCGCAGAATATCATTGGAACTGCCACGGACACGGCCCATCATCGAGGCTACTCTCTTCCGAAGGATAGCATAAAAGCCATCAATCAGTATGAGCTTCGGCGAACATACCCGACGCACTGCAGTACCGCGGCAGCCCCAACAGCACCCTGAACGCGTTACTGCACACGCAAGGCGTTGATGGCCTTCTGCGTGTAGCTAGCCCACAGGGTGCACATGTAAAAGGACTGGCAAAAAGCCTTAAAGAGTATCACCTTAACGGGTTCCGTACAATAACGTACGTTATGTGATAACAGTCCTTTATTTTTTTTTGTAATAGTGTTTTTCCTGAATAAGTCATTTTTTTATTATATTTACATTCATTTAACCCCGTCTTCTATCAAGCGTTCTAAACAACATTTGCTCTACGAGTTTTAGAAAGAGGCAAAAAAAAAAAACAAACGGAGTCGACTTTTCAAAATGGTTGGTAGAATACGTTGTTAGAGGGATCTAAACGTTTATCGATATATCCAGTATTCATCATCAGCCAATTGTTCGCCACTGTGATCTATCCATGGCTTCTCGCATCTTCTGGCAGCTCTTACCAGCCATCCTGCGCAGATCGTCCCCCCACCTAGCCAGAGGGCGCCCTACATTACGTTTGCCAAGACGCGGTCTCCACTCTAGAACTCGTTTGCCCCATCGGTTGTCGGTTCTGCGGCTAATATGGCCAGTCCACTGCCACTTAAGCTTACTAATCCGGTGAGCAATATCGATGACTTTGGTTCTCTGCCGGATCACCTCATTTCGGATTCGATCTCGGAGAGAGACGCCGAGCATTGATCATTCCATAGCCCGCTGAGCGACCTTTAACTTGTGGACCAGCCGTACCATAAGTGTCCACGTTTCGGCTCCGTATGTCATGACGGGTAGGACGCACTGATTGAAGACTTTCGTCCATCCATTTATCCAGTATTATTCCCATCCAAACAAAAAAAAACGCAAGGAAGGTCTGAGTCAACCGAATAGGCAAATACCAGCTGGTCCCCTAAGATAGAATGGGATGGAAAAAGATTTGCGTGGTCTCATATTTAGATGGAGGATCTATAACCAACTTCATCTTCATAAGCAACCCACACTCGTCCACTGCTGGACATAGGTCTCCTCTAATGCACGGCACTGCTCCCGCTTTTCGCCATTCTCATCCAGCCCACACCAGCCATCCTTCGAATGTCATCATCCCATCTTGTCACTAGGCGTCAAACACTACGCTTACCGAGTCACAGGCCTCCACTCAAGGACTTTACGGCTCCAACGGCTGTCAGTTCTGCGGCTAATGTGACCAGCCCACTGCCACTTCAGTTTGCTAATTCGGTATGTGGTTCTCAGTCGGATTACATCATTTCTGATGCGGTCCTTCAGAGATACTCCTAGTTCTTTCCATAGCTCTTTGACCGACTTTGAACCGGTGAACTAGTCCAGCCGTGAGTGTCGACGTCTCGGCACCGTAAGTCATGACCGGGAGGAAGCACACGTCGAAGACTTTCTACTTAAGACTTTGTACTTTGCGTTTCCTAATTCCGTAAACAACGTTGAACCCAGAATTAATTTGACATCGATGTATTAGTCCACAGGGGTGTCAATGTGGACAAAATTAAAGAATATACTTTTATCGCACTCAAAATAAAGTACCAGGTTTAACAGGATATACGAGTAAACCTACAACGAAATGAAATGATATTAGTAAAATTAACAAACCAAATTTTTTTCAGGTTCTAAGCAGCTTTAACATACCTGTAACAAAGAAAACATAAATTTTACCAAAAATTAAGATAACATTATGTCAGGTTAAGTAAAATCGTTAAGATTTTCCTTTCATTGAAGAATGAGTAAGGACGAAGGGAAGGTTGGATTCCAAAGATGGCGAATGTTGAAATGAAATGTTTGTGATCCAGAATATTATAAAAGCAAAATGTTTAGGTAAAAGCGACGTAATTGGCCTATTCTGCTACGTTAAAAACACGTGAAAATTCTCAAGATAGCTAATAAAGAATAATGCATTTCATTTCAGTAAATTTCCTTTTATTTTTTTCTAGGTACGTACAAGAATAATAAATATTGTCAAATATGTGGGTTTCCTATCGTTGTATCACAATTACGTTTGAAACAAAAAAAAATCGTACAAAAGCTTTGAAAAATAATGACTACTGTTTAACTATCAGTTACTGTAAATAAAGGTTTAATGAACGTTTATGAATACAGTTCTTTAAGTAAGGCAAGTTTAAATAAGTTTTTAACCTTCTATTTGGGGGTTAGGGTCACTTTTAAGCAAGCGAGCAGCGTAGATTCATAAATACACGCTTCGGCATGAATAGGCCAGCTCGACCGGAGTGATATCATGGCCTTACAGAAAACCGGCGTGAAGCAGAACTGTTCTGTGTTTCGCTGAGTGAGTGAGGGTACCGGAGGCCCAATCTGGGGGATAAGGGGGTCTGAATGGTTGGCAATGCACTTGTGACTCCTGTGCTGTCGCAGCTGTAGGTAGCACTTGCTATCAGGTGAGCCGTCTACTCGTCTGCCACCTATCATAAAAAAAATAGAATAGAATAGAATAAAAAAAATACCTTCTAAGGCCCAGAGAGCAGACATAAATGAAAATCAATTGTTTTTGGCTTTAAAAACCGTCTTTGGACCTCACGACCTAACTAAAAGCAAAGAAAATACAAAACAAAAGACACTTTTCCATGACGTGTTACCAAAATGGATGCCACTTAGCTAACGTCATACTTGTGAACAGGTGCCGCCTTTGGGGACTGGTCTGCTTCGGTTTACCTCATAATATTTATTTTATTATTTCCTTTGTTTTATTTTGTGTTACAGTTAAACTGTATTAAACTGTGTGTGATCCCCGGCAGAGTAGAATTGGCCACCCTCAATCTTACCGAGGTGTCGTAAAAGGCGACTAAGGTAAAGCTGCTGGCATGATCATCAGCACACAGAGAAGGAAAACTCTGCATTTGTATCAAAACCCTCGCCAATCCGTCTGCCAAGCGTGGTGAGTATGGCAATTACCCCTCATGTAATTGAGGGAGGCCCGTACCCCAGCAGTGGGAACTTAAATGGGCTGACGATGATGATGATGAAACCGTGTGGTATGATGATGTTCACTACATTGTATGAAAGTTTGGCGTTTGAAAAGAGTAACTGGCGAGTTTCTTGCCGGACCAGAAACAACTTTACGAGCCGGTAGTAGAATCGCATTATGTTTATTTCTTTTTTAGTATATTTTATTATTTAACTTAGATATGTAAAATTATACATAAGTACTTATAAATAGTTTTTAATTTACTGAAATCTATGACGATTTGTAAGTGCTGTTTACAAGCCTATACAAATAAAGAATTATTCGAATTTGAATTTGACCATTTTGAACAACTTAACTATCATAACCATTCGATCATCATCAATAATTTCAGTCAATCCACAACCACTCCTGGACATAGGCCTCCCGTAATGATTTCCACAGATCGGTCCAGAGGGCCTAATTTAAAACAAACATTACGACCGAATCGGAGTTTCCCTCTCTTTCAATCGCGCTACGTGTCTCCTTTGTTTGGATGTGACAGGTATATTCTGTTCGTTACGGAGCGATTTTAATTTAAGCCACCTGTGCCGCCCGCATCCAATGGATTCCCGCAACCTTCACCAGATCAATTATAATGATTGAAATACCCTACCGTCTGCCGCGAGTCCTTGCCTTTAATATAGCTCTCTTTATACTATGTTACAAGTAAAACGAAAAGCCTGGCGAAACCAATTTCTAGTGAAATATATTTACGCACACAAGAGAGTAGGTCGTTCAATTTTATAGGGCCACGTTGATGAGGGCCAAATAGTCACATAGACGTCTCCAGAACCCAATACACTACGGGGATACATAAATTCTAATATGTAAATTACGCAAATGTGTCTATTAGCCGTTTCGATAGTAAGAGTAAAATATCTTTTGGGAGTTACAGTTACCTATGTGGTACTAGCTTTATTCTGTGTACATTCTGTATTGGTTCTGTGGACAGAGAACCAGAGTCACCGACATAGCCCACCGAATTAGCAAACTGAAGTGGCAGTGGGCTGGTCATATTAGCCGCAGAACTGACAGCCGTTGGAGCCGTAAAGTCCTTGAGTGGAGACCGCGACTCGGTAAGCGTAGTGTAGAACGCCCTGCGACAAGATGGGATGATGACATTCGAAGGCTGGCCTGGTGTGGGCTGGATTAGAGTGGCCGAAAATTGGGAGCAGTGGCGTGCATTAGGGGAGACCTATGTCCAGCAGTGGACGAGTGTGGGTTGCTGATGATGATGATGATGATGACTAGCTTTATAACTGCGGGTCTTTGTATAGGTATTAATAAATAGAGCTATGGACGTACGCTCGATTCGGAAAATACTATTTGAAAATGAATATATGGTAGAGCGCTGTCATATCATACAAATCTGACGTTTATACCATTGATTTATTTTCGGATTAAGATTAGTCGATAAGCAGACACATAAGAGCTATAAAAAAAGATTGGTCGAATTAGTTAGAAGGTCGGCCCTAGTTAATTAATCTAGGTGTAAGTAATAACATTTTTAGAGTTTTAGCAGTTGTTTTGAAAAAATGTTAAATTTAGTACTCATTTTTAAATATATTTATCATTTAATATCCTCCAACCGATTACGGCTACGGCGGCCAATCTCAACGATCAGCCACGTACGCAGGATATATTATAGTGCTTATGTGTGTGCGCAAACATGCACTCTCTATTCCCTTACCCTCATATTCCGATGGGACACTACTGTGACACGACCAGAGAGGGATTGGGCGCAGGACCAACGGCCTAACGTACTTTCGGAGGGTACAAGACCGCCAACTTCCAGACTCCGGGCTGCCACTAAGAATTTCTTACCGAACACTTAGGTACAAATTTTTGGCCCGACCCGGGGATCGAACCAGGGACCTCTTGCACAGGCGTCGCTTTAAAGTGCGACCCACTAACCACTGCGCCACCGAGGCAGTATCATATAACTAAGTTTGTAAATATCATCATCATTTCAGCCAATACACGTCCACTGCTGGACATAGGCCTCCCCCAATGTTCTTTACACAGATCGGTCCTGTGCCGCCCGCATCCAATGGATTCCCGCGATCTTCACCAGATCGTCGGTCTACCTTTTGGGGGGCCTGCTACGGATGCGACTTCCTGTACGTGGCCTCTTTTATTTAAGATTAATAAAATAAATAATAAAAATAAGATAATTATAATTAATTTTGAAATAAATATTTTATTTATTTTTGTCTTTTGGGGGCTTTCCCATGGTTCGAGCCTAAGGGATCTTTGTACCTTTGCACTTACAAAATATTTTTCTCATTAGCGTCACTGTCTCTTGGATTAAAGTGCCTGTAATATTCTGGTTTGATACTTAGTAGAAGGACAAGTGCCGAGATCAACGGCGTGCACGAGGTCCGTGGTGCCCCAAATTTATATATTTGAACCGAACATTTTCCTTAACCCAAAAAAAAACTATTCCGGTTTTTTGCCCAATCTGAAAATCGGATACAAGACCCAAGGGGCAGCTGTGGTATTAGATAAAACGCGACGCACTGGCTACTGAGGCATTTGATTTATTCGTACTTATCGAAATATAAAAAAAACGAGCGATTATAGCTCAGTGAATAAGAACGTGCCTTTATTTTGAAGTCGTGGCTTGAATCCTAGCATGCACCTCTGGATTTATTTTATAAGAGAGGTGGCAGACGAGCAGACGGATCACCTGATGGTAAGCAATTCCGCCGCCCATGGACACTGACAACACCAATGGAGTCACAAGTGCGCTGCCAACCTTTTCCCGTTCCTCCCCATTGAGCATCCGGTAACCTCAATCACACGGTGAAACACAGCGCAGGCGCTGTTTCACGTCGGTCTTCTGTGAGGCAGTGGTATTACTCCGGTCGAGCCGGCCCATTCATGCCTAAACGTGGCTCTGCCACATTTAAATCTTTGTGCATATTTCTATCATTAACTATGGGGTGAGGAAAAATATCTTAAGGAAACCTAAACGTCTAGGATAGTATATAAAAATTGTGCATACCTACACAAGCAGGAGTTGCATGTCACGGAGATAAACATGCTGCGGTGGATGTGTGGGGTCACGCGGGAAGACCACGTGAGAAACTCATGCATACCTACATACGTGTAGCCGTGTGGTCCCCGGCAGAGTAGAATAGCCCACCCTCACCCTTACCGAGGTGTCGTAAAAGGCGACTAAGGTAAAGCTGCTGGCATGATCATCAGCACCCAGAGAAGGAAAACTCTGCGTTTATATCAAAACCCTCGCCAACCCGTCTGCCAAGCGTGGTGAGTATGGCAATTGCCCCTCATGTCATTGAGGGAGGCCCGTGCCCCAGCAGTGGGGACTTCAATGGGCTGACGATGATGATCATGACCTACATACGGGAGCCTTCTTATCCGTGACATAGCAGACAAACTACTGGAGAGTCGCCTACGTTGGAAAGATCATGTCCTGCGAAAACCGGACAGCTACGAAGGAAACAAATGTCTGGCCATGGCACCACCGCCGAGTCCCGGCAGAAGGGGTTGACCTAAAAAGGTGTGGCTTGACATCGTAAGGGAAGACATGCGTGCTAATAAACTGACTAGTAAGGACACAAGACCGCGCGAAGTGGGGGATTCGAAGTAGGAAAGCGGACCCCGGGCTCCGAAGCGACAGCTTGGGACGCAACCGGGAGAAAACGCAAGATGATGATGATGATCTACAATATTAGAGATAATGATTCTGAATGTATCCGTAATCCAGTTGGTTTGTTTCCATCTGTATAAGGGTCTGGCCGTGTGGCCCCCGGCAGAGTAGAATAGGCCACCCTCTTTCTTACCGAGGTGTCGTAAAAGGCGACTAAGGTAAAGCTGCTGGCATGATCATCAGCGCCCAGAGAAGGAAAACTCTGCATTTATATCAAAACCCTCGCCAACCCGTCCGCCAAGCGTGGTGAGTATGGCAATTACCCCTCATGTGATTGAGGGAGGCCCGTGCCCCAGCAGTGGGGACTTAAATGGGCTGATGATGATGATGATGGTATAAGGGTTGCATAGGTCAGGCGGAGTCACTTTATTGTTATTAACGGACATCCCGAATCCTGGATCATAGTCCAAGCGTACCCCAGGCTCCGTACACCACGGCTTCACAGAAAACCGGCGTGAAGCAGCACTGTGCTGTGTTTCGCTGCGTGAGTAAGTGTTCCGGAGGCCTAACTCGGGGGAAAGGCGGAATAAAGGTTGGCAGCGCACTTGTGACTCTACTAATGTCCATGGGCGGCGGCAATCGCTAACCATCAGGTGATCCGTCTGCTCGTCTGCCACCTATCACATAAAAAAGCGATATCTTTGGACGCAACTGGCAATTATTCTCTAAGATGAGGTAGGTTAAGTTGACGGGTAGGGCATTTTAATTTTTAGCTACTAAACCGGATCTATTTTAAACAATTTTAGGAATACAAACTGTTGGCAATTACTTATACTATTTATTAAATAACCGTTCACAAATGTTGGGTCCAACGCGTACGCAAAAAAATAATTCACGTCAAAAGCGGCAACTTTTGGCGTGAATCAATTTTTCACGTACAAAAACGGACACAGCATTTGTGCATGGTTATTATATACATACACAGAACTACGGAATTTCACAGCAGCTACAAGCTTCTAAATTAAGTTCTTAAAATTCAATGTATTCTGACTGTAGCTGAACATGCAGGCCGCAAAGCAATAACGTGCATTTGTGCACATGCAAGTCCGGTTAATAGAACACAAACGTACCATAATATATTTACATGCACCGACCAGTAGCTCGACAAAACGCACATGTAGTTCTTAAAAGACGCAATTCTGTGCGTCCTGTGAAAAGTGGTATAAGTCGACTTATATGGAATTTATAATATAATTCTCACAACATCTCATACGTTGACCTGATTCCATACTAAGTAGCTAAAGCACTTGTGTCACAGATATCAGACAACAGAGGAACACAAATATACACTTAAATACATAATATTACACCCAGGCACTGAACAAATACGAGTGTTCATCGCACGAATGTTTGTCCAGGGTGGGGATCGAACCCACGACCTTTGGCGTAAGAGGCAGGGTCACTACCAATTGCGCCATCCGGTCAGTCAAGTCAGAATTTGATTTTCTTCTTGATACTTCATCACAAAAAAATATTCTATTATTCTGTCTGATCAGACATTTTAATCTTCGAGTGAAGAGTGAGTTAACAATGCCATAAGTTTCCTTGAAGACGTAAAGATGAATAAGAACTAGAATATGTTTATTTGTGTATAATATCTACATCAGGTCTTCACACTATAAAAATACACATATGCGATTAATGACTTTGACCGACTTAAGGGCGCATTTGTTAGTGTCTGTCTCATATGTCAAACCTCGGGGATCCAATTTTACTCTAGACAAGTGAAGAAAACTTGTGTATTCACATTATAAAAACACACATATTCGATAAATAGCTTTGACCCGCTCAATGGCGCATTTGTTAGTGTCTCTGTCTCATAATATGTCAAAGGTCGGGTTCCAAATTTTACTCCGGTCAAACATTCATGTGAAGAGCACTTGTGTTGTGTTCACACTATAAAAATACACATATGCGATAAATGACTAACTCGCTCAGTGGCGCATTTGTTAGTGTCTCGGTCTCATAATTTGTCAAAGGTTGGGGTTAAAATTTTAGTCTGGACAAACATTCGTGTGCAGAACACTTGTGTTGTGCTCACACCATAAAATACACATGTACGATAAAAGACGTTGACCGGCTCAATGGCGCATTTGTTGGTGTCTCTATCTCATAATATGTCAAAGGTCGCAGTTTAAATTTTACTCTAGACAAATATTTGTGTGAAGGAAACTTGTGTTGTGTTCACACCTTAAAAATACACATATGCGATAAATTATTCTGACCCACTCAAGAGCGAATTCATTAGTGTGTCTGTCTCATAATATGTCAAAGGTCGGGGTTCAAATTTTACTTCAGACAAACATTCGGGTAAAGAAAACTTGTGTTGTGTTCACACTATAAAAATACACATATGCGATAAATGGCTTTGACCGGCTCAATAGCACATTTGTTAGTGTCTCTGTCTCATAATATGTCACAGGTTGGGTTTCAAATTTTACTCTGGACAAACATTCGTGTGAAGAACACTTGTGTTGTTATCACACTATAAAAATACACATATACAATAAATGATTCTGACCCGCTCAAGAGCGCATTCGTTAGTGTGTCTGTCTCATAATATGTCAAAGGTCGGGGTTCAAATTTCACTCTAGACAAACATTTGTGTGAAGATAACTTGTGTTGTGTTCACACTATAAAAATACACATATGCGATAAACGACTTTAACCCGCTCAGTCGCGCATTTGTTAGTGTCTCTGTCTCATAGTATGTCAAAGGAAAAATACTTGTGTATGTTCAGAAATATTTGAAACATTTTTCTATGGAAAATGTCCAATAATGCCCCGCTGTCAACCAATGTGGAATTTGTAAGTCATATACTAGAACATTAAAATGTATGAAAAAAATAATGAATGCATAAATCCTACGTCTTGCTCGCTCAATGTCCAAAAGGTGAGAAAATTCTTGACGTATAAAAATAATAAGCGATATTCAAAATGGACCAATGTTTCTACGCGGTTTCATTACAAATGTGATTTTATACATATTTTAGTAGGTACTCGACAGTTTGGTACTGGTTGTCTTTTTACTGTGGATTACATACTGGTACATGTTTGGAATTTCTTGTGAACGAGTTTTGTTTGTGGAATAGAGAAATTATGCAAGTTTCTTAGAGTGAAAAATTATGTGTGCCTTGTGTGGGAGTGTGCGGCTTCCTATTTAATATTATGCGCAGCAATTTCAGTGTTTCTTATCTAGTCTGTGATAACATAAAGAAGAATGGCAGAATGTTTGTTAAGTTATTAAAATATATTTATTACGAAATGATGTCATATAAAATAATAATATTTTTCAGACTTTCATCTAGTCCCCAGTAAGTCCAGAAAAAATATTGTTATTTAAAAAAGAGCTCATTTTATAAAGTGAAGTACCTACACTTAAAATGACAGTTTATTTATCATGGCTTCGAGTTGATAATCCGCTCTGCAAATCGCGACTAAGTGTGGGGTCTTTTGGGATTTCTGAAGTGATAGCACCTGGTCAAAAGTAGCCCCTGGCTTCTTAGAACTCTCTTAGATGGTGCTTGTAAAAAGCAATTGTAGCTTTAAAATGCAATCAAGCAGACGGTTCGGAGTTGTTTCGGTAGATGTCACTATGCATTTTTACATCGCGCTAGTAAAGCGTGTTTTCGAAACAATGACTTCAAGCCGCCTGCCCACATTATCAATTTTTTTTAAGTATGGGAGAGATCTAGAAGGTGTTGGAAATTTTGGTATATAGCAAATAAAATTATTTATGATAATTTATCTAATCGTCTCTCTGAATGATTCACGAAGGTAGCCGTATTACATATTTGTTGAATATTGGTAATTTTCCTCTAGATGGCGCTAGCACTGCTAGCCGACTGGTGCCTTTATCTCAGTATAATAAGTTACTCTATGCCATGATTCGTCTGCTCGCCTCCCACCTACCAGATAAAAATGGAAGCCGAATAAACAAATCCAATATGTTTCCTTTGAATTATAATGATCCCTATCAGTCTTTCTGTCACAGTACAGGTGTATCTCTTAGACCATATTTTTCGTGAATGATTGATTCGGTATCAGAATATTTTTAGCAAGAGCATCCCACGTATAAGGTTACAGAATACATTTAGGTCATACGTAGATTCGTTATATTTGTCTGTCAAGCTATCTATCCATCCTCGTCCAAAACTGCACTGTGCTGTTGAGTTCGCTGCGTGAGTCTGGGTACTGGAGGCCCAATTCGGGGTAAAGGGGGTTCAAAGGTTGGCACCGCACTTGTAACACCGCTGGTGTTACGGGTTCCATGGGCAGCGGCAATACCTTACCATCAGGTGTTCCGTTTGCTCGTTTGCCACTTATCACATAAAAAAATTGTTATAGATTTACTACGTTTTCTTTAATTGGATTATTAACATAGAGATGGCCGGATAGCGCATTTGGTAGTAGTAGACAGTAGACATTCATATGATGAACATATTGTTTGTAATTCCACTATTTTCTGATAACTGTAACGCAAACTCTTAAGCTACTTATTGCGGAATCAGGTCAATGTATGGGATGTTGTACGAATTTATCGTGCATTTGTAAAGAAATGTTTGTTTAAAAAAATCAAGTATCGTCATCTACTAATTAAAAGTATGTATATCTTTTGCAGTGCCTTAAACGATCCACAATCTTGTTCATTAATGAAATTATTAATCAACCCTATATGTAACATTGTGGAGCAAATAAATAATTGGGTATTGAAAAAAAAATGTTCTTGCTAAAAAGATATCACGGTCCATGCCTGTTCTTTCATCTTTAAAAGTAAAGACTTTTATGCGGTAGGTGGCAGACGAGCAGATGGTAAGAGATTGCCGCCGCCCATGGACACCCGCGACACCAGTGGAGTCACTGCCAACCTTCCTATATTAGTTCATATAGTTTTATGCCAAGTTTCCAGTCACTACTTACCATAGAATTGCTTGCGACTAGCACTATGCAAAACAAAGTTTCTTGAAAAATATTTACTTCGAGATGAGCTATATAGACTAAACGCAAACACTGGTGGCAGCCGGGAGAGCATTTCATTCATTGATAAATCGCACACCTAATACAACAAAGGAGTGAGTATACTTACGCGATTTTTTTTATTTTATTAAACGTTAGGCAATACTTTGGCACTATATGTCAATTTATTCATATTTTATTACAAAAAATATATATATTCTGTTACTCAAGCCCTTTTATATGATACCCATATTGTGGGAGTTGTGTTAAAACATAAAATCCAAATCTTTGTGACGGCGGCCATCTTGGATCGATTTTTATCCAACATAGCTAAAAACACTCCCTCCTTATTCATCTTTCAAAAAAAAAACAAAATCAAAATCAGTTCATTTGTTCAGGAGCTACGATGCCATAGACAGACACACAGACACACACACACAGACACGTCAAACTTATAACACCCCGTCGTTTTTGTGTTGGGGGTTAAAACATAAAAAGTGCATTTTTAAAAGTATATTGTTTCTTTTTGTGATAAGTCATTAACAAGTTATTAATTTAGGAAGCTATTCAGATATAAAGAATATGTTAAAGGTTTTTATTATATATAATGCATATTCCATTTATCATTTAGCCAGTAAGACAACAATAACCGTTTTTTCGCTCTCCTGTAAAGTTGGTGTTTTCGAGTTACGCCTTTATTTTAGGTGTGCGAATTAATAGTATATGAGAATCATGATAAAAATGGCAAATAAATAGGGAAATAACTGTTATACTCATGGGTATAAGTATATTTTACAAAAGTCGCCCTACGTAATAGACAACTCCGTGATCAGTGAATTGAAGGAACAAATGTTGCGTATGATTCAATTTTCACGATTCATTACAAAATATTCTCATGTGTACATTTTGCAGTTCGTTTTCTGACGACCCGTTTGGATCAGTGGTATAGAACGCTTCCTCTGGTGCAAGGGTTGCGTGTTCGATCCCCGGACAGTACAAACATTTGTGTGCATGAATATGTCTGTTTGTATTGGTCTGGGTGTCTAAGTATGTATTTACAAAAAAAAGTATACCTATATATTTGTGATTCTGCTGTTGGTTCTGATATCCGTAACACAGGTGCTTGAGCTACTTATCTCGGAATCAGATTATTGTGAGTAGGTGATGTGGTGAAATATTTATTTATTCATTTATTTTATTCGACAAGATGTTAAAATTCCTTTACTCCATAAAAATATTAACTGTAGTCGTACTTTATTTTTATTTAGATTAAAATAATAATATACATGTATGCCGTGTGGTCCCCGGCAGAGTAGAATAGGCCACCCTCACTCTTACCGAGGTGTCGTAAAGGCAACTAAGGTAAACCTGCGGGCATGATCATCAGCACCCAGAGAAGGAAAACTCTGCATTTATATCAAAACCTTCGCCAACCCGTCTGCCAAGCGTGGTGAGTATGGCAATTACCCTTCATGTGATTGAGGGAAGCCCGTGCCCCAGCAGTTGGGACTTAAATAGGCTGATGATGATGATGATGATGATGACCCAGACCAATACAAAGAGACATGTTCATTTTACGACATTTCTAAAACTTAGATGAAATGCAGACAATTATCGCAATATTATTTATGCAGAAACTAAATCTTACTAAAAGTAACAAGTTAAAGTTACTTTTTTTATTACGCAGAACAGGCGTTTTCATCATACGTAACTTTTTTTAAAATGAATAATGTCTTAAAGAATAGTTTAAGAAAAACAAAAAAAAACTATTACGAAAGTATCACTAAAATAAAAAAAAACTTTCTACACATATGGACATAAAAATGATCAGTTTATGCACGTTTAATTATGGAACAGTAGCATTTCAGATTTAAAAAGTTAGATATAAAAACTTCTCAGAAAATCTTTATACAAAATTCCAATTTCAAAGGTTACCTTTTATAAGGTTTTGCAGGTTATTAGATTCAACGGTCGTCCATGTAGTCAAAACTCTTGGCTATTTCTATCGCATTGAAAAACGAGTCCATAAAAAATACACTGAAAACAAATATAAGGTAGACAAAATACCTCCACATTCTTATAATATGCATTATACTCCCTAAAGAATTCAGCTATTTGCATCCCAAATCAGCATATAAAAATACCATACGCCGAATTGAACGGCGAAGACATTTACGAAATTGGATTCGATGTTTTTCTGTTTTAATATCAACCTTATGCGGATGACTTAAAAGAATTAGATGGTACCACAGAGTTAATAAAACCATCCGCTTGACAGGTACACTCTGGAGGATAATATACGCTTAGATCGAAATGGAAGACGATAATGTCGTAATTTAATTATTATGAGTACGGCGTTTGTTATGGTTACTCTCGGCTTAAGCTCAGATTGATACCGAAGAGTTCGTTGACCTAAAGTAAGTAAAGTAAAGTAAAGTAAAGCAAAGTGAAGTATCAGCTTATATTCTGTCCCACTGCAGGGCAAAGACCTCTATCATAAGAATCAAGTTATCGCTGCTATGATGTGATTAGGTTTAATCATCACGCTTGCCAAATGTGGATCTCAAACCAGAGTTATGTTCGAAAAATTCGAAACTTACTTTTTTTCGTCCCGGGAATCCAACCCAGGACCTCGATATCACGCCCGTTACTTGAACAACTAGACCAACAGGTTGTTGACGTTCGTACTAGGTAGTTTATAGTGGGATAACCACGCCTCGGCATGAATGATACCACGGCCTCACAGAAAACCGGCGTGAAGCAGCGCATTGTTTCACTGCGTGATTGAGGGTACCGGAGGCCCAATCCGGGGGAAAGGTTGGCAGCGCATTTGTGACTCCACTGGTATCGCGGGTGTCTATGGGCGGCGGAAATCGCTTACCATCAAGCGATCCGTCAGTTCTTCTGGCACCTTCATTTAAAAAAAAAGTAATATATCTGATTAAAAAAATGACAACACAAAATAATGACAGTGACAGTAAGTAACTCAAAGTCAAACTTTTTTTATTGGATATTAGAGCACCGACATCACAATACGTTGAGCCTCAGGACTACGTAACTTCCGGCTTATTAATTAAAATTAAAAAAATAAACATGTTAATATTAACACACATTAAATGATAACTAAAAAATATGGGACATCTTTTTTCTCTTCCTTTATTCGAAAAGCGTATAAAATGCTTATTTTTTTTTCTATTGCTCATTCCCGGTTACGTCGCGTTGGAGCCCAGGGTACGCTTAGACAATGATATAGGATTTGGGGAGTCTGGCGGAAAGTCTCACATCTTATTATATTTCCTCATTATCTTTATTGCGAGGGCGGCAGTCTTGGTTTGCATTGTGTTTTTATGTGTTATCTATGTTTAATATTCGCCTCGACTGTCTCGGTGGCGCAGTGGTTAGTGGGTCGCACTTTGAAGCGACGGATCGCGCGAAGTACAGAAGTTGAAGCAAACCACGAGCTCCAGAGCTTGGGACGCAACCGGGACAAAACGCTAAGATGATGATGCTTTGAGTCGTCAAAATTGGTATTTAAGTTTTTAATACGAATTCAATTTAAACACACTTTTATTGTATTTAAATAGATGAATATTATGTACTGCTGCTAAGAAAGTAGAAAAGACCAGCTTTTGAAAATGTATGTCCCATAACGAAGGGCGGGTCACTAGTACTATTTATAAAGAGGTAATACTACAAACAGCGGCAACGCTTATAGGTAGTCCGCTTGCACGATGTAATCGACTCATAGCGACATCTTTTGGTATAATTGGAACTGATGTCCCAAAACGCAGTGAGAGCGGGCCACTAGTGATTAAAGGTGTCATATAAGCAAACAACTTTCATTGCTTATGTGTAATCCAGCTAAGTGAGCAAGGTTTCAATAAAACCCGTTACACTCATGAGCCGTAGCTGAAAGCGGTAGTCACAGCCCATTAGACCATGAGGAAAACCCCATAGCGCAATAAACATCCCCATGGATACATTTTGTTCTCAGTAGTGTTGTTGCGAGAGTCAGCGCTATTGATAGTCTATCGATAGTATCGTAATACTACCGTGACCACGAAAATCAACAAACACAGACAGAATAGGACTATCGATAGCGATAGCCCTATTAAACTGCCATCCCTAGTTAATATTGATGCAGGATTGGTGATCGGTAGATGCATGGCTAGGAACGTGTAAGTTATCGATATTTGAATTAGAATGACGTGCGAGAGTGAGATAGACGACGAATGGCCGACGACTGTGAAAGGCGTAAAGACGTAGGGCGATTATAATTAAAGAAGTAGAAATATTCCCGAAACCAGTGGCGTATCATTATTCTGTCCCACAATGATATTATCGTCGAGTTTTCCAACGGAATTAGTCAGTTTGTTTCTCTAAAGTGATAACAGATGGCGCTACCCGTATCTGTATAAAAAAAATGCGTTAAAAGGGCAACCCTTTCTTTCATTTTCATTTAGCCATGAATGAATGAAAGATGTTTTATGCAAAAATAATTTTTATTTTGAATAATCGACAGCAACAACGACAATATTTAATGACGAACTGCCTAGTTTTAAACGGACAGCAATCAAAAATATCTCCATATGCTATGGCCGACATTTTTTTACAACTTATTTTAGGTCTACTTGACGTCATCTAGAGAGTAACTTCAAAGTTAATGAATACCTACTGGAAAACTGCTCATTGTAAAATTCTGTATATTTTTTTATACGACAATGCTTGTCAGCATTTGACCTCAAACTTACCTATTGTTAAGTAAAGATGAGGTCCAAGGTGAGCCATGCTTGCCCGTGAAAAGCCTGTTCACTATTGCCTTAAAGAGGTCCAGGTTATATTGTTCAGGAAATACATCGGTTGGCAACGAGTTCCACTCCTTGGCTGTTCGCATCAGAAAGGAATTTGCGTAGCGTACAATATTGTTTAAGATCGATAGTACTATATTTCATAACATCTCAACGTGAAATTCCCGGTTCCATCGAAAGCTGCCGCATCGAAGCCCGAGGTAGGCATAGATCATGATTCAGAATTTAGGGAATCTATTACAATAGATTTTTACTGTATTAAAAAGTATCAATACCTATGAGAAGGTGTGTGTCTATAGTATCGATAGTTAGGCTTTATCGATTGTCGAGTATTTAACGATATTACTTTTAAAACTATTGGTAGTCGTTGAACTGATACAATCAATATTACCTACACATCATTTTTTCAGCCAATTAGAGCAGTTCTGACCTCGGGACGTGACGGCTGCGTCACGCGCTCCCAAAATTAAAAATAAATAGATCGATAAGTGCAGTGAAATCCCGCTGGGGTAAGTTTCTATGCTTTATATTGAAGTTAGGCTATTTGTGAGGTGTTCTAGTAGATTCTAACGCTAGCAATTCCTACTTTCCTTCCCTTCTGGACACTGTGACCTTTCACCACTACGTGGCCGCCAACTTTCTTCTAAGGCAGCTTGTTTCTGGGCTTCCAGGATTTCTATCTGCGCTTTTGCTCACCTGGAGAGAGCTTGCACCGAAAACCCAAGTCCCCTGGAAGTTGGACCAGAGGATCCCCTGAAGGCAAGACCGGAAGACATACACGTGGCACGTGGTCGAGCCACGAGTTCCTGCAGGAGTGCTAAGGCTAGTGTCCTCCAGTGTTACTCTTTTCCCACTGCAATTCCAGCGAGAGGTGGCCACCTTCAAGGATTTTAGGGCTAAATAAATAACCTTATACTATTATAAAAAGTGTTATTTATTTCGAACCTCTTCTACTTACCTGTGGCTGGCTAGGAGGGAGTACAATTGTCTCCCAAGTGCCGCACAATAATTAATAAAAGTATGACTTTATTTTACCTATCGATAAGAATATCGTACTCTTTTTTAAAATGGCCGGAAACACATTAGCGATCTCTCTTATTTCGCGAATGTTCATGGGAGGCGTTGATTACTTTCCATTAGGTGACTCGCTTGCTCGTTTATCGCCTCTAGCATAATACTATCGATAGTATCAATATTATGGTCACGGATTGCTGTTTTTGATAGCTATCGACAGTATGACTGAGTTTCGAGGTCACGATTACTATCGAGCTTCTTTGCGATACTATCGATAGATTATCGCTATGGGAACAACTCTCCTCCACGGATTTATTTCGTGCTGAGAAAACACGTACGGAAGGATTCATTTCCTCCCATACGCCCGAATGATCGAAAAATTTGGTGTTCAAGGAATATTGTGTCAGTTTACGGTCGAAAAAAACACTTTTTGTTATGATTTATTGTTCGTGTTGATACTAGTAAGCGTTAAATTGTATTTTCAAAAAATAAATGCCCCAATCATAAGAGGTTGTTGATCAATTATTTTCTTTTCTAACATACACGGCTATTTTATATCATACAACATCTCGAACATGGACCTGATTCCGTACTGATTCGACCAATTTCTATTAGTGGATAAATATTTGGTATAACTGACAGTTATACCATAGCTTTAGTACACTTGTTTTACGGATATCAGATAACAGAGGACTTATAAAATATATACCTACTTAAATATATATACAGGGTGTATCTGTGAACAAGATTTTGTTCTATAACTTATCGAAATTCGTCGGAAAAATTTTTCTACTACCCATACAAAATGACCGAGTCATGTGACCGATTTTGTATGAAAAGTTGAATTTTTTTATGAACAAATGTTGTTCAGAGTTGGTAGACCATGTGGTTGGAAGGATGTAAATGTTCACAGGAACATTCTGTATGTATTACTCCCAGGCACTAAACCAACACAAGTGTTCACCTCACGAATGTTTTATGAATTACGAGCTCAAAATTTCCCATTGTAGGACAAAGACCTACTATTCCAATCTCCCGGTCCTCAGCATACATCGTACAAAATAAGCGAAAAAATTCAGCTGTTCCATACTTTATTGCCAATTGGATATTCTAGTTTGTATGCATTTACATCAACAGGAGTTTCAATGTTTGTACAAACTCCCGTCCCTACACGAGGGCAAACTGGATCAACCACCTGTAATGGGGGCAAGTGACTATAAAACTTAACCCAGGACTTGCCCGAACTTGCTTCTGTTACTGATTTTGCAACGCAGCACTAATATTGCCAGTGGTTTGATATACTTAAGCGTAAAAAGGACCTATCCGGTAATTTTCATACGAAAATGGTCAGGAGCCTAATTCTCGTGCTCGTGATATTTTGAAAACATGGCGGATATCACCTAAAAACCATAAAAAAAACGATGTTTTAGTGATATATGTCGTATATGTTTACCGTGGGAGAGCCAAGCTTCGGCATGAATGGGCCGGCTCGACCGGAGTGATACCACGGCCTCACAGAAAACCGGCGTGAACCACTGTGCTGTGTTTCGCTGCGTGAATGAGGGTACCGGAGGCCCAATCCGGGGGATAGGGGGGGTTAAAGGTTGGAAGCGTACTTGTGACTCTACTGGTGTCGCGGGTGTCCATGGGCGGCGGCAATTGCTTACCATCAGGTGATCCGTCTGTTTGTCTGCCTACCTATTACATAAAAAAAATGTCACGAGCACGAGAATTGGACTCCAGACATGATTATATCAGTCTTTGGGCTGATTCGACCAACATGACAGTATAAGAGAATAATTATCCGCGTGATAATTTGCTTCATTATTTTATTTTCGTAATAAACTGAATTGTGTTCGTCCATAGCCGGTATACCTTGTTTCACGAGTGAATGAACGAATGACATTATAAACCGCCAATAATGTATTGATGCCGTGTGGTCCCCGGCAGAGTAGAATAGGCCACCCTCACTCTTACCGAGGTGTCGTAAAAGGCGACTAAGGTAAAGCTGCTGGCATGATCATCAGCACCCAGAGAAGGAAAACTCTGCATTTATATCAAAACCCTCGCCAACCCGTCTGTCTGCCAAGCGTGGTGAGTATGGCAATTACCCCTCATGTGATTGAGGGAGGCCCGTGCCCCAGCAGTGGGGACTCAAATGGGCTGATGATGATGAATGTATTGATTGGTGATATTGACACCGGGATATTTTTGTTAAGTAGGGTTATATAGGTAAGTTCAAAAATCAAAAACAGCTGTGACAATGACAACGCCATTTTGAATTCTCAAGGATATAAGTTATACTGTCAAAATTAGCAACTGTGGGCCGAACGATTTACGATTGGAATAAGCATTTACTGTTAGATGAGAAGTTGGTTGAACGGATTTTTTTTGACTACATATAACTACACTTTAACATAGAATTATCGTTGGATAAAAATTGGACGAATAAGGCCTTAGAAATAATGAAGAAACGATATGAGTAGTAATTAATTTTGAGTTAATCATCATCATACAACAAACAATACAAACATTTTTGTGTATGAACATGTTTGTTTGTATTGGTTTTGGTGTTTGTATGTATTTACAAAAAAAGAAAAGTATATATATATATTTGTAATTACGCTGTTGATTCTGATATCCGTAACACAGGAGCTTGAGCTACCTATCTCGGAGTCTGATCAATGTTTTGATCGTTTTGTCCCAGTTGCATCCCAAGCTGTCTTATACAGAGGAGACTGCCATCTGACCTCCCAACCCCGTAGGGAGGAAAGCTTGCGCCATAGTCCCCGTCCGTCCATTTGTCCGTCCGTCGTCCGTCCATTGCCCCGTCCGTCGTCGAGCAAGGTGCACCGTCTTGCAGGTGGGATTGGCTTGGACCCCTAAGTAGTTGGTGGGGTCCGTTCACTGCTTGCCCCTCATTTTAATCTTTAAGTCAATGCTTGCTCTACCCATTCTATCATCGGCCTATTACAGTCCACTGCTGGACGTAGGCCTCTAAAATTGTTTGCCACTGTGATCTGTCCATGGCTTCTCGCATCCAGCTCTTGCCAGCCATCCTGCGCAGATCGTCCCCCCATTTAGCCGGAAGGCGCCCTATATTACGTTTGCCAAGATGCGGTCTCCAGTCTAGAACTCGTTTACCCCATCGGTTGTCGGTTCTGCGGCTAATATGGCCAGCCCACTGCCACTTAAGCTTGCTACCCATTTAATGAACTACAAAATATTTTTCATTGTCTTAAATTAGACAAAAGGCTTAAGGCTTAAAAGGCGTGCGTTCACATATAGTGTAGTGAACTCGGCGTACGTTAGCATGAGACATATACTAAACGGAGCATGTGCGGGCGAGACACGATACGATAGTTCGTTGCGCTTAGATGAAGGAATTTTTCGATATCAATGCCAGCTATAGCCAAACTTCCATGCCTATTTGTTTAGTTACCGAAGCGGCGTTTTTCGTTACGTTCAATTTCTTACTACTGGTTATTTTTATCCTATTATTTGCAGTTAAGTTATTGATCTGGGAAATAAGTTCAAAACTAAGTTAATTTCAAATTTGGAAAACGGAAATTAGTTAAAACCTGGACGTTATTTTGTGTTGAAATTGCTGGTTAAACTTTAGCTACATTTGAAAGAGAAATAAGCGAAGTAAGCGGTAGGTACTCGTAACTTTATATTCAGGAGTACACCAACTTTTAAAAGAGCTGTTTAACCTAACTTGACAGACTGTTAAGTTCTATTAAACAGCTGTTGAATGAAATATTGACAATTCAGTTGTTTAACTGTTTTCAAAGTCGTTGAACTCTCTACATAATTTTTATGACAACCAATTTAAACTAAATAAGAAATATGTTTATAGAAAGATTGAAAATTAAGATTCTGTAATGCCTAGATTTTAAAGTTGTGTTTTTTTTGTGCAATAAAGTATATCTATTCTATCTTAAGAAAGAAACATTTATTTACTAAAAATACGACACACCACATTTTACTGATAAGAACGGTTACGACAAGTATAAGTATACAATACTTAAACAAACAGAAAAAGAATCAAATACAACCTAAATAGCTCAGATACGAATATCAAAAATTGCTTAATCAACTTAAAAATATTTTTATGTTTCCATAGAAGTATGTACTAAACGTTTTTAGGAGTCATAATTGAATACCTACATATTATTTTAGTTAAAGTAAGTACCTGTGCCTCAAGATGAAAGTCTTTAATGCGTGTATACTGCCAGTGATGACATACGGAACCGAAACCTGGCCGCTCACAATGAGCCGCTTAAGAAAGCTGAAAGTCACGCAGAGATCAATGGAAAGGGCTATGCTCGGAGTCTCCTTGCGTGACCGTATCGGGAATTATGAGATCCGCAGTAGAACTAAGGTCAGAGACATTGCCCAATAATTGCATGCCTTAAGTGGCAATGGGCAGGGCATATTGCGAGGAGATCAGACGGCTGTTGAGGCGGAAAGGTCCTCGAGTGGAGGCAGTGGTAAGGAGGTTGAAGCCGTGACAAGCCCCCACAAGGTGGACTGACGATCTGTAGGAGGTCGCGGGAATCCCTTGGACGCGGGTGGCACAGGACTACTTGGGGATAATTAGGGGAAGCCTATATCCAGCAGAGGCCTATATATAGCCGTGTGGTACCGGCAGAGTAGAATAGGCCACCCTCACTCTTACCGAGGTGTCGTAAAAGGCGACTAAGGTAAAGCTGCTGGCATGATCATCAGCACCCTGAGAAGGAAAACTCTGCATTTATATCAAAACCCTCGCCAACCCGTCTGCCAAGCGTGGTGAGTATGGCAATTTCCCCTCATGTGATTGAGGGAGGCCCGTGCCCCAGCAGTGGGGACTTAAATGGGCTGACGATGATGATGATGATGATGATATCCAGCAGTGGACGTTTATGGGCTGAAATGATGATGATGAAGTACCTGAAGTAAAAAGGACCAAACACTTTCTATAGACTTCTTAGGAAACAACATCACTTTTCTACTAAGGTATTTAGTAATTCACCAAGCTCCGAATACCGTTGAAATCTATAATCGTTAAGGCGAAGGGTTCCGCCCACTAGCAACGCCAATTGATTTTACATTTTAACTACTAAATATTTATCTACTTTTACTCGTCCTAGACTCGGTAAACATGTATTGATTTAATTAACATATACACATTATAAAGTCGCAGCCGTGGCAGGCCCCCCACAAGGTGGACCGACGATCTGGTGAAGATCGCGGGAATCCATTGGATTCGGGCGGCACAGGACCGATCTGTGTGGAGAACATTGGGGGAGGCCTATGTCCAGCAGTGGACGTCTATTGGCTGAAATGATGATGATGATGATACACATTTTTGGATTTGAAACATTGACTCACGCCAAAAATTGGCTGCTTTTGGGGTTAACCTAAGTTTCGAGTACAAAAACAGACAGAAGTACAGACAGTAAAAAATTCTCCGACGATCTACAAAATTGGTAAACAAGAATCCGGTTTTAATTAATTGAAATCGCTAGTGCGGGGAACCCTTCACCCTAACTCTTAGTCCCTGGTATTCAAGCCAGGTTTATCGCACCGTGTTTCCAAACGAACGATCACGGTCTAGATATAGCGTGACCTAGACGCAGGCTAACTAACCGGCACCTGTTGGAGACAAGCGAGCGTAACGCTCAGCCGAGCAAGCTTACAGATCTTGAACGTCACCGCCTGTGACGTCACTATGAGTGTAACAAATACGAATTCTTTTCTTTTTCTTTTTAATAGTTGGCAGATGCCCAGATGTTAAGCAATGGACAACATTTAAAAATTGCTAAGCTCTGAAACAAAAAATACCAATTCTTTGTTTACTTTTCCGCTGCTCGAATATATATTTATTCATTTTTTATATTGCTTATTTACTGAGAAAAAAATTAAAAACTAAAAAACGTAAGATGACGTCATCGGACGGCAGAATGTAAAATATTTCTTTGCTTAGCACATTATAGTTTTAAATTTACGAAATGCCAAACCCATGACATGTAACTGTAAAAAAAAAAACAACTTGTCAACGTTGAATGTATGAATGACGTTGACAATGTTGACACTAGTATTATTTACCTTTGACAGTAGTACCTTTTTTTATCAAAACAATGATAAGCAAAGGAATATCGCTGTATTCAGCCGTCCGATGACGTCATTTGGCGCTTACGTCTATATAGAATAAAAAGAATTTCAATAATTATTTTATGCATGAAAATGGACAAATTTTGAAAAAAGAAAAAATATGGGTCTGTTCATTTTATGTCTATTTTCATATAAAAAAACAATATGGACATGTTAAAAATATGAAATGTTGTCCATTGTCGCCACCCATAGATGACCCCTACACTGTGGAGTAACATGTGCGCTGCCAACCATGTAACTCCTTCTCCGTCCTATAGGGCCTCCGGTACCCTCACTTACTAGGCGAAACGCTGCTTCACACCGATTTTCCTTATGGCCATGGTTTTACTCCGGTCGAGCCAGCTCATTCATTCAGAAACGTTGCTCTCCCAATGTCAACGTTCCACGGTTTTGTAAGGATAGTGGCTTAGAATCAATTATCTAGTTATTATTTGTGATTTTTATATGCTGAGAGATTTTTTATTTAGAGAAGTTTAAAAGAGCGAAAAACAAGCCTGCTCAAAAACTTTATAACATTAAACTTATAATTAAATAACTTTATTATTATTAGCCAATCGGAATTTTGATTTCGAAAATAAAAAATAATCAACAGTGGGCAATAACTTCTATTGGAACACTTTTCCTCCGTTATATGAATGAAATAAATTTTGTTTGGAAAACATTTTTTTAACCGATTTCAAAAAATAGAGGAAGTCCTCAATCCGACATGTATATAGCTTTTAAATATGTTTGCCGATTACATTGCCATCTACCCAAAGGTTGTCTGAAAGTAATCGGTACAAGCGATAAGACCGCCTTATTGTATTGTCTGTTGCTGTTGTATTATGGTTGTAATTTATTTTTGTGCAATAAAGAATATCTATCTATTGCCATTTATGAACCGATTTAGATGATAACATTTTATAACAGTGCACTCGAGAATTTTTTTTACCGAAGTCGGCGCCTAATCCCTGTTGAATAAAATAATGTTATATTTAATTACAAGTTAGTATAGAGTGCCGACTTCGGTAACACCTTTTCTCGAGTGTACTGTTACAAAATGTTATTTGAAGTCTATAAAGTCTTATAAATATTATTTTACACATTTTAGTTCTTGGTTTATGAAGGCGGTTTTTTTTTTGTTATAAAAATCCGATCGTTCTTTTTGTTAATTATGTTTGGAGGATGCAAAAAATATTTGATTTGTGAAACCTTGTCATTTTTTGTACTTGTGCGACACAAGCAGGAGTTGCATGTCACGGAGATCAAATGTTCTGGTGGATGTGTGGAGTCATGCGGAAAGATTGCGTGAGGAACTTACGCATGCGGGACAACCTTCATGTCCGAAACATAGCTCACAAACTGCTTGAGAATCGCCAATGTTGGTACAGTCATGTCCTGTGAAAACGATTACAGCTACATGGGAAACCAATGTCTGGCCATGTCATGTCACCACTCCCGTTCCGGCAGAAGGGGCAGACCTAAAAACTGTGGCTTGACGTCATAAAGGATGATATGTATTACAGCTTCGCTCGCGCATGCGTGTATGTACTCGTCGGCTTAAGTTTGCTAATTTAAAATATTATGGATACCCACCCATTTAACTTTTTATTGTGATATCGAATTTTGGTTCTTTGTATCTACAATACACAATTGATAACTTAGCTATAGGAAGAGCGGGGCCGCCTGACACAAGTATCTGCGCATACTTAATAGGTGGTCCCAATCACTCGCAGCAAAATGTGTAAATTGTGATTGTAAATAAAGATTTTTTCATTTCATTTTTCATTTTCATATGTGTGTTAATTAACTGATGACTAGGGATGCACAAGACCGTTCGAAGTGGAGGAGTCGAAGTAGGAAAGTGTACCCTGGGCTCCGAATATAGAGCTTTACACAACCGAGACAAAACATTAGGAAGATGATGATATAAATATAACGGACGCTGGTAGAGCACTTCGTTATCAGATAGGTTGTGCAAGATGGCAATATTCAAATTAGAGTCCACAAATCACAAAGCGAAGTCACTTCCAAAGTCTCAAGCGTCTATTGAACAAACTATCAATATTCAATTCGAAAGAACACAAAGATCAAAGCGGAAACGCGGCAGGTTCAGCATAGCGATGATTATTCTACATTCGTCTGCATTTGTTCACTGCGCGATCCTACAGTCCGTTCTAGTATCACTACCATCAGATCCCCTTATAAAATCAAAACAAAAACCAAGATTCACTAAGGAAATACACATCGAATACCTTATGTTAAAAAATCAATAAACACTAACACAATCAAGCAATCTACACTGACACCCTTTAGCACACACATACATCACTCACACACATGCACAGATTAACATATTTAAGTACTCAACATCCACCCATTCAACTTATTAGGCTTATTTAATTTTATTTAATTTAATGTTTTATGTAGCTTTTAATTTAAGTGCTTTGAATCTTGTATTTCTACTATGGCTGCGGAGGGCCTGGTGACCTGTAGCACAGATTTTATTAAATCTAATTCAGGCACCAGTCCTTCACAAGGTCAACCACTACATGCACAAATGTACTTAATAGAGTAAGCAATGTACCTTGTGTAACCTTGTGAAAGGAAAATAAATCATTTATTTATTATATGCTGGCTCTGCCCAAGGAAGTTCCTTGACGTTTCCAAACATAATAGAGCAACAGTGCTGCCGCTACAACAAATAATTAATTTTGTTTACATTTATCAATTTCTTGTTACATTTATAAAGTTGTGTATACCTTATTAAGTATAATTCGATTGACATCTTCCCCGGCTGGAAGGGATTCCGTATCATTTGCCTACAACGGCTGGACTGGCGACAGCTGGGCAGATAGGCAAAATCTCGTGCCGAAGGCCAACAGCTACATTGGGTTGCTGAGCCAGCTAAGTAAAATCCGGCCAAGTGCAAACGAAAATCGTGCACGAAGGGTTAGGTACGGCCGTACCGTACAGGCCGGATGGCACATTTAGTAGTGACCCTGCCTCATATGCTAAAGGTCGTGGGTTCGATCCCCGCCCTAGACAAACATTCGCATGATGAACAATACGGTATTTTACTATTTTTTTTATTTTTGTAATCAAAAGACCCTCCAATTATAGAAATATAGTCGAAAGAATTACTTGATTCTCATTCAAACTACCTGAGATATCACAACTTTAAAATCACATTATTTTGGGCAAATGCTCCATACAAATGTGACGTCACAGGCAAGTGTTTTGTATGCATTTCATTTCAATATATGTATTTAAGGTATGTATTTGTAATTCCTCTATTGTCTGTCTATTTAGTACGATCCAATCGTATCAATCAAGGACGTATCGGGAGACATAATACATTCCTTTGATAGAATCTTTCATCCCAAGACGTGGTGTTTTCTACCAATCATTCTGAACAGCATTTGTTCTAAAATATGCAAAATTTTAAGTTTATAATAGTCCTTGCGTTTATAGGTCAGTCAGTCAGGCAGTTTACCTACGCTTAAAAGATTTAGATGTGTATTAGACATCGACTTAGGATGCCGCCCTGCGGTATTAGAGCACTAGAATTTGACTTGTAATCAATGGCTAAAACTCTTCAGAGTTTAAGCTTTCAAGCTTAGGTCGCCAACCCTTAGTCGTATATCCTTACTTTTTTCAATAACCCTGCTACCGTAAATAGTAGCGGCCGTATTTTAGACCTTACAGGGGTAATCGGTGAGCTTGTGACCGTGAATTGACGTAAACTGGACTCAAAATATAAATAGTGTAAAGATCGTAAAATCGGAAAATCAACATTGTATTTTACCGACATATAATGAATATTGTCCAAGGGATTACGGCTACGGCGGCCGATCGTAACTGATCAGCCACGTACGCCGGATATATATAGTGTTCGAATGAGTGCGCAAACGCAAGTGCATTCTATATTCCCTTACCCTCATATTCCGATGGGAAACCAGCGTGACACGACCGAAGAGGGATCGATCGCAGGACCAACGACTTAAAGTGCTTTCCGAGGCACGGGGTACAAGACCGCCAACTTCCAGACTCCGGGCTAACACTAAGAATTTCTTACCGTAAACTTAGGTACATTTTTTTTTAGCTCGACGCGGAAATCGAACCCGGGACCTTTTGCACAGCCGTTGCTTTAAAGTGTGACCCACTAACCACTGAGCACCGAGGAAGTCATCACTCTAACAGTATCTTGAACAGGTAAAAGCATTTTTTCTGTAAATAAGAAAATAACAAAATACTTTCGTACTTAAAGACTTTATCAAACATGATTGTTTTCATGGTTGTAGAAATTTAGGAAGTTAAACACAATCTCTTCATTAAATTGAAATAATTTGTAAACAGTAATTGGAGAAAATTACGGATATTTAATTTAATCATAAGAACACTAACACCAAACTCTTTTATCATTATAATTAACCATAGAAAAACATGGGATGCACGCAGACTCTCACTGGATACAAGCCACCTCTGACCAATTAAGGGGAAGGGAGGCCTATCATAGGCCTATATGTTCAGCCGCATATTTCAGCTTTGCTATTTGTAGGCGTTCAAGAGTCCCCCCCTTGACTGGGGGAGGCAGGTTCGGGCCCGCTGTGTAAGTGGGCCCTCCGCCTGGGGAGAGACGTGAAGTAAGATTCTTTAACCCGTCGCTGGGTTAGTCGGTACGCCTCTGGCCGGCTTCTCGCTAGGAGAAGCCCCCGCCAGAGGAGAGCCCGACATAACCCGTCTGCTCCCCGGTAGGAGGGTATGCATAAGGAGGCATTCCCCAGCGTCAAAAAAAAGGTGTTCAAAGTCAACACTTTGATAACTTTTTAAGAGTGAAAGTCATAAGGTCAGCTTGGCTGGCATTCGCATTTTGACCACGAATGGGCCGACTCGACCGGAAGGATACAACGACCTCTCATAAAAACGGCGCTGTTTACTGTTCTGTGTTTCGCTGCGTAAGTGAAATTTTGAAATCTATGCGCGTATTTCTACCATTGGCTTGGCGGTGAGGGAAAAAATCGTGAGGAAATCTGTTTCGGATAGTTTCTGAAACGTGTAACAGGCATTTGGTCTGATTCCCCTGTTAGTGCGTTGCGAAGGTCAGACAGCATTGTAATTATCAGACTCCCCAAATCCTGAATCATGTCCTAAACGTACCCTGGGCTCCTATACCTTTGGATGCAATCGGGAATTACACGTTAAGATGAAGAAGGGATAAAATTTTACTGACTAAAACCAATTCTTTTGTAAAGCAAATGAGAAAGAATTAAGACTTGATTTATTACATACAATCCAGCCGAGTAATACCGCCGACGACCTTTAGCACCGCCCGGAGCTAAATAAGGCAAAATGAAGTGAACTGTATAGCTGAATATTATGTGGTTCAATGGTTTCATGAGAGAATAAGTTTTTATATGTGTTTTTTATAAGCCTAGTTGCTCTCCGCCTTCACTCCGTATTGAAACTGAACGCCAAAGGACAATGGGCAAATGTGTAAAGAGATTGGTCCAAGAGGTCCCTTTTCTGGTTCTAAGCTACCTCCCCACCAATTTCCCGATAAATCGGTTCAGCCATTTTTTAATTATGAATAGTGTAACTTACACGGTTGACTCTTGTATACTTGTACGTACAGAAAAAGGTTATATCTAACCATTGGCATTACTCTAATCCGTGGCAGCTCTTGGATCACTGTCTTTTTCATCATCATCATCGTTTCAGCCAAAAGACGTCCACTGCTGGACATAGGCCTCCCCAATGTTCTCCACAAACATCGGTCCTGTGCCGCCCGCATCCAATGGATTCCCGCGATCTTCGCTAGATCGTCGGTCCACCTTGTGACCACTGTCTTTTTACCACGTATTAATCGTTTTTATATATCCCTCGGGAAATTGTCTTTTATTTTGGGATAATACGTATTTTTAGTCCATCTCCAGGTTCTAAGCTACCTCTCCGCCAATTTTCAGTCAAATCGGTCTACCCGTTCTTAAGTTATTAATAGTGTAACCCACACAGCTATCTTTTATTTACAGACATATATGATACGAGTATAAAAATGTTATTTAAGAAATATCCTTACTATTTTTTTTATAGAAAAAATAATGTATCTAACGATTGACATTACTCTGATCGGCGCAGACTTTTGGACCGCTTTCGCCCATTTTCTTTAGTGCCGATAGATGGCGCTAAGTGTCGATTGCATCGCGCAAGTAATTTGTACTTAGGGTTTACTTACAAGCTATTATTTGTATTACCCCTTTATAAATAGTATATATAGATGGATAAAACCTACCAAGTCATAGTCGAGACGCACGAGTCTTGGATTCGACTCTCGCAACAAAACAAATGTTTGTTGATGTAACAAATATTTTCGACTGCCTCTGTAGCGCATTATCTAGTGGGTTGCATTTAAAACGAGGCCAAATTAAGTTTTTTTTTTCTGTTATGTAATACTCAATAAGCCCGAAGTATGGAAGTGAGCCGTCTTGTAGCATGGGGGCCTTGGCAAGTAAATGTAGCTGTTGGTCCTACACCTACCTATACCTTTACAGTTATGTAGAGGAAGAAAGAATAACAAAGAAAAAAAGAAAAGTGTACATGTATCTGCGCATACATTTATGCACCATAAATGTTGAGATTGGCCGCCAAAGCCAAATCGGTCGGATGGATATTATTATCTCCCATAACCTAAGTAGGTACTTTAGCTAATAATCAATTCGCTGTAGTACATTTTAATATTTTTTAATACTCACAAACAAAATGCAAACATATTTTCTGTTAAATTACATCCAAAGGTTCATTCATCGTTCCCGCTATTGAGTTGCTCGATTTTTAAACTTCACTGAGACGGAATATCAAAAGAACTAAGTACCGAGTCTAACAAGCTTTCCTGCTCAGTTAGGCATTTAAAGTTGTTGTAACAAACAGAACGTCACCCAGAAAATATTTGCGAGAAAAACGAGAGCGGGAAATATGTCATATCCTTTTTCTTCGGCTTTGTCCTCCAGGAACTCGAAAGTAGCGGGCAGCAAACGCCTCGCCAAACCATTACTGCTGGAATTCGGTAGAAAGGGACCCAAAGCAACGGCTCATCTGATGGTAAGCGATTGCCGCCGCCCATGGCAACACCAGTGGAGTCACCAGTGTACTTCCACATATCATAGTAATTAGGGAACACTGCAAGTACGAGCTCATTCTATAGCTTAAAGTATCAGCCTATATACAGTCCCACTGCAGGGCAAAGGCCTCCATCACAGAAATATAGGAGTCCGATACATAATATCGGAGGTCCAAAACTTCCACTAACCAGCCGTAAATAGATTTAGATCTAAGTCACGTGTCTGTGTATCGATTTAAACATCCAAAGCCTGATAGCATGAAATATGATATAAAGGCAAAAATTTCAAACCAAGATGGCCACCGTAGAAATGACTAATAACCTATTTGATGTTCAAACTGCCTCAATCAGGTATCAAATCATGAGCTTTGCTGTCGGAGGTTTTGATCAAGTTTACCGTTTGATGAATTATAGGCCTAATTCTATTTAGATCTATGCAGACGATAGCGATCCTAGTGGGCACAAGAACAGGCTGTACCCAACAGCACTGCTTCACGCGGTTTTCTGTGAGGGCGTGGTATTACTCCGGTCGAGCCGGATGCCAAAGCATGGCACTCCCTTGGTTACATAGTGCGAGCTAGCTTACAACTTACAACTACGTTAACCTTTTTACGAAAGAATTACGAAATCCTTTTACGAAATAAAGTGGGCATTAAAAACTTTAATCTCGCTAGAGTTGATTATGACATTGAAAAATCACAAATCCTTAAATTACCCTACGAATAGTAAAATTTCGTTATCAATAATTCATTTATTGTCTTAAGGTGATTCATCGATGAAACTAGCGCCAGATTTGTAATTGTACTATTAGTGCCAACAGATGGCGCTGAGTGTCAATTAAATCGCGCACGGATCAGTGGCGCTGCCCCAGTTTTTTAATGATTGTAACGAAATTAAGGTAACGTATCGAAATAACTAGCGCTGCCAACAGATTTGTATTAATTTTGATGATCATAAGACATTTTTAAGCAGTACAATGGTGAATCCATAGTAAAAAATATAAAAAAATTTTGTTGAGATAAAATTATGTCATAATTTTTTCCTACAAGTAACCATATTTTTGTAAGTGGCCACTTTAGACAATAATGAGAATTATGTTAACTTGTACGAAGATAATTTAAAACCAGCACATCTCAAACCAGAACAACCAACACATGTTATTATCTGTAATAATGTTCTTACACATGTTTGCGTAATTAAATTAGGTATGTCTTTATCTTTATTTATTTTTATGAACTCACCGTTGTACTTTTCAAAAAAAAATGTCTCAAAATTGCTACAATTAATAAAAATCTACTGACGACGTTACGTCGATGCATTACCTTAATTTCGTTACAATCAATAAAAACCTGTGGGGTAGCGCCACTGGTCCGTGCGCGATTTAATAGACACCCAGCGCCATCTGTTGGCACTAAAAGTACTATTAAGTCCCGAAACAAAGTAAAGCCGGGCCGCTAGTTAAAATATATCCTCGCATCGGTCCTCCCATAAGGCTCGCATGATTATGAAAGTTTTTACGTCTAATCAGCTTCAACTACAACTGTTAACTGTAATTGAAACAATAACAACACTCGTAACTCGTAAACGTGTTAATTTAGGGAGTGTTAACTTATTCGTGTTCTTATAAGCAAACATTAGTAATGTAGAATTACTTAAGTGCGGGCGATTGAAAGCTTTATAAATCATAGGGGGGGTTTGAGCCTACACCCACCACGCTGGCCCAGTGCGGGCTGGTGGGGCCACCACGCCTTAGTCTGTTCTGATGTGCAGCAGGGTGCAGGTGAGGTTGTCTTAGGCCCCGTTGGATCCCAGGATACGGCTCTGGGCGATTGAAGACGGTGGCTTGAAGAATCAGGTGTAGGGTTTTTAGTGGGTATACCTCTGGTTCACCTTCCCAGAGGGAGTCCCACACACCCCGCCAGGTCCCTCGACCTGAATGGACGGTGCACAAAGCATTTTCCCTTCGAGACCAAAAAAACAAGGCCCGTTGGATCATCAGCAACCCACACTCGTCTACTGCTGGACATAGGTCTCCCCTAATGCACGCCACTGCTCCCGATTTTCGGACCACTCTCATCCAGCCCACACCAGGCAGCCTTCGAATGACATCATCCCATCTTGTCGCAGGGAGTCCTACACTACGCTTACCGACCCTTACCCCGTTGGATATTCCTTCCTTTTTATACTTAGGTCCTCGAGCGGAGGCCACGTACAGGTCAAAGACATAGCCCAAAGAATTGCATCCCTCAAGTGGCAATGGGCAGGGCACATTGTGAGGAGGTCAGACGGCTATTGGGACGAAAAGGTCCTCGAGTGGAGGCCGCATGAAGGAGGTCGAAGCCGTGGTCCACACAAGGTGGACAGACGATCTGGTGAAGGTTGCGGGAATCCATTAGATGCGGGCGGCACGGGACCGATCTGTGTGGAGATCATTGGGGGAGGCCTATGTCCAGCAGTGGACGTCTATTGTCTGAAATGATGATGATGGTTGAAAACTTTTTAAGGTTCAGTGGCGCGATCAATAGATTTTTACTGATTCTAATGAAATTAAGACAGTGTGGTTTGAACTTTCGCTACTGGCATGCACGTTTCGATTAGTTTCTGAATCGTGTAACCATGATTCCGTTGGTCTGGTTTCCTTGTAAAGGGTTGCGAAGGTCAGACGGCAGTCGCTTCATTGTGATTACCAGACTCCCCGAATCCTCAATCGTGGTCTACGCGCACCCAGAGCGGCAGCTAAGGATGTTACCGGGAATTATACGCAAAGGTGAGATCCTTGACAGAATTAGATATTTAGAATCAACCAATCAAAGAAGAAATATGACCGTGGGAGACCCACGCTTCGGCATGAATGGGCTGGATCGACCGGAGAGGTACCACGGCCTCACAGAAAACCGGTGTCAAGCAGCACTGTGCTATATTTCGATGCGTGAATTAGAGTACCGGAGGCCCAAGCCAGAGAACAGGAGTTGGCATCGCAAATGTGACCGACTCTACTAATATCGCGGGTGTCTATGGGCGGCGGTAATCGCTTACCATCAGGTGATCCGTCTGCCACCTATGACATAAAAAAAGATTTTGAATCGTATAACCATCCGTCCTGTTGGTCTGATTTCCCTGTAAAGGGTTTCGAAGGTCAGATGGCAGTCGCTTCATTGTAATTACCAAACTCCTGAATCAAGGTCTAAGCGTGCCCAGGGTCCAGAGCAACAGCTTAGGATGCAACCGGGAATCACATGCTAAGATAAGGGGGCCCTTGACATAATCAGATATTTAGAATCAACCTCATACATTTTGCATATGAGTAAGTGAAACCACGTTCAGCGAGCTGTTCAAAAATTAAAAAGTTGAAGTTGGCGCCGGTGAATAAGAATAGCTATTTTAAACCCACCTCCAGCCAATGGTACTTCAAATTTACATTGCAATATATACTTTAAACTTGGTTGCATAAGGGTGAAAGTAGTTAGAAAATCTGAGCTCTTTACGGTATGTTTAAGTAAACTTTTGATAATATGTATGAAGAGTGTAGAGAAATAACTTTTGAAGGTTATATTTGCGATTGATTTTTTTTTATAGCGAAAGTGCTTATTTTTGATCTATCTTAATAAGAGAGGTAAAATGTTTTTTTTTGTTTGTCAGGTGGCAGATGAGCAAACGGATCACCTGATAGTAGGAAAGCGATTGCTGCAGCTGCAGCCAATGGACAACATTTCAATTCATTTTGTGAAACAAAAAATACCATTTCTTTATTTACTTTTCCGCTTCTCGAATATACATTTATTTATTTTTTATATTGCTTAGTTACTGAAAAAAAAAATTAAAAACTAAAAAACGTAAGATGACGTCATCGGACGGTAGAATGTAAAATATTTCTTTGCTTAGTACATTATAGTTTTAAATTTACGAAATGCCAAACCCATGACATGAAGCTGTCAAAAAAAGACAACTTGTCAACGTACAATGAATGACTGACGTTGACAATGTTGACACTAGTAGATATTCTCTACCTTTGACAGTAGTACCTTTTTTATTAAAGCAATCATAAGCAAAAGAATATCGCTGTATTCAGCCGTCCGATGACGTCATTTGGCGCTTACGTCTATTTAGAATAAAAAGAATTTCAATAATTATTTTATGAATGAAAATGGCAAAATTTTGAAAAAAGATTTATCTTTTAATAAGGGTTTTATTATTTTAATAAGGGTTTGTTCATTTTGTCTATTTTCATATAAAAAACCAATGTGGACATGTTAAAAACATGAAATGTTGTCCATTGGTATCACTCCGGTCAAGTTGGTTCATTCATGCTAAAACTTTGCTCTCTTGGTGATTAGTTAACATAGAGGTCAAATATGTTCGCCTTATGGCTAGGAGCGTTTAAGAAAACTGCCAAGGTTTTCCCGGCCTGTCGTAAGTGGCGACTAAACGGGCTTCCGGAGTACGTGACCACTGCTGGGAAGTGGCTTGCTCAGCATACGACTCCGCGGAGGACGACGTTATCGGGTATTCTGGTAAGTCGAACAGCGTTGAAGGGCTGTATTTCGTCAGATAGGGGTGTAACGGAGAGCGCGATTAGCGAAACGGCTGTGGAGTTTTCGACTGTGATTGAGATGAACATCCCAAGGGTTTTAGTTAGGGTTTGAGTCCCACCAGCTTGTTCCCTACATGTAGCAAGGTGACCGCCATGATTGTTTCCCTTGGGGAAAAAAAAAGGTCAAATATGTGACAAGTTTGAGCTTTTTCTTCTAGTATACTGTCATTCATTAATTACTTGCAATTGCGCTTCTAACGGCAAGGGGTAAGGCATGTTAGCATCGGCAATTTATTCAAAATTAAAGCTGCTAAACCGGATCTATTTTTAACAATTGCATACTCAAGCGATTAGCGGTACGGTCTAGTCCCGGCTGCGGGGTATCCGATAGTCAGAGACTCTATACCAGACTATATACCATTTATTAAATAACTGTGCACTTCTTTTTGGGCTGTCACTGTACTTGAAAAACACATTCAAACAGAGACAGACATTTGTGCATGATTACTAAAAAAATGGTATACAGGTTTTTTAATGCGCCACTTGTTTGCATTACAAAAAACCGAGCAACCACAAGACTGGTGACCTTAAGTGTCCGGCCTGGTCCGGTGTAAGATTATGAAGGCGCCAAATAACGCCACTTGTTAGATACTTTTATTTGCGTTAATCATGTAGTTTGTTTTTTATGTAAGTTATGCCAGATAAACGATTCTACCATTAGAGATATTTATGTCACGAAATGACTAGTGTCATCAAAATTATTAATGGTTCAATGTTCACAAATAATCATCACGTTCACTCGTTGGTATTTGTATTTTTTACATTCACGCTAGATTCACGCTTTTACTGAGGTGTCGTAAAAGGTTGCCGTGTGGTTCCGGCAGAGTAGAATAGGCCACCCTCACTCTTACCGAGGTGTCGTAAAAGGCGACTAAGGTAAAGCTGCTGGCATGATCATCAGCACCCAGAGAAGGAAAACTCTGCATTTATATCAAAACCCTCGCCAACCCGTCTGCCAAGCGTGGTGAGTATGGCAATTACCCCTCATGTGTTAAATGGGCTGATGATGATGATGACGCTAGATTAGGTAATTTCAAGATTAGTTGCTAATATTAATTTGTTAATCTAAGTCCATTTTTCTCTTCGTTTATGCCAAAGTTACAGGAAATTCCTAGTATTGTCAGTAAACTCAAAATTGTTCCCTTGGTTTAAGTAGATTAGTCGTTATGGCCGTGTGGTCCCCGGCAGAGTAGAATAGGCCACCCTCACTCTTACCAAGGTGTCGTAAAAGGCGACTAAGGTAAAGCTGCTGGCAATTACCCCTCATGTGATTGAGGGAGGCCCGTGCCCCAGCAGTGGGGACTTAAATGGGCTGACGACGAAGTAGATTAGTCATTTATGTTATAAAGATTTTTCAATATTTTTTTTTCTTACGTAGATTTTTTATATTACTTACTCCTTTACTTCACTATCATTATAATTTGCACTGTAACAGGACAAGATAAAAAATTATCGCAATTAAAGCGCGTCAAAGGATTAATTAAAAGAATTGTTATTCTTTGTTAAGTGGTTGTTTTATTACGCTATAAAGAATACCTATACTTACAATGTATTTCATAACACACCTATTACTTACTGACTGTCTCGCTGGTGCAGTGGATAGTGCGTCGTACGGTGCGCTTGGGGTCCCGGGTTCAATCGATCCCCGGGCCGCCGTGCCAATATGTGTACCTGAGTTTTTCTGTTAAGAAATTCTCAGTGTCAGCCCGGAGACTGGAAGTTGGGGGTCTTGTACCATCGTGCCACGGAAAGCACGTTAAGCCCTTGGTCATGCGCCTGATACCTCTCCGTTCGTGTCACACTGGTATCCCATCGGAATATCAGGGCAAGGGACTAGAGAATACACTTGTGTTTGCGCACATAATTCAGCATTATAATATATCCTGCGTCAGTAGCTGATCGTTGAGATTAGCCGCCTTAGCCGAAATCGTTTGGTAGATATTATTACTCGACTGACCGGATGGCGCAATTGGTAGTGATCCTGCCTCTTCGCCAAAGGTCGGGGGTTCGATCCCCACCCTGGACAAACATTTGTGCGATGAACACTTGTGTTTATTCAGTGTCTGGGTGTTCTATATGTATTTCAGTATATATTTGTGTTCCTCTGTTGCCTGATATCTGTAACACAAGTGCTTAAGCTACTTGGTATGGAATCAGGTCAACGTATGAGATGTTGTGAGAATTATTATTATATAAACTACACAAACACTTTGTATTGTTCCGGTAGATGGCACTATGCATCTTTACATCGCGTCAGTAAAGTGTGTCACCGGAACCATGACGTCAACTCGCCTAGGTTTATTCGAAATAAATCTCAAGAAGTCAGACGGAGCTTGAGTTTTATTTAACAGTCTTCCTACCTGGACCTCAAGGATGCCGAGTGATACCACGGCCTCACGAAAACCGGGGTGAAACTGCACTGTGCGGTGTCGCTGCGTGAGTGAGGGTCCTGGAGGCCCAATCCGGGGAAAGGGGAGTTTATGAGTTGGCAGCGCACTTGTAACTCCACTGGTGTCGCGGGTGTCCATGGGCGGCGGCAATCGCTTACCATCAGGTGATCGTCTGCTCGTCTGCTAAATATCCCTTTTAAATATTATTTAATTGACTATCACTAAGAAATAATTCATTGTTTCTCTCGCCTAGCATCATTTAAGGTGAAAGTAAGAGCAAGTAGTAATATTGTTACGCACTAAGAGCATGGATTTTTATTATATACCCACATAATCTTGTATTTCTCATATAAGTTAATTATGTATTATTTTTGAGAAATAAATGTCTTAAACCGTAAAACCATCTTTAGTGCGCAATTTGTAATAGGGGATAAAGTTAAAATTGTCAGAAAAATTACGCTACAAGCTACGAGACCGCCTTATTGCAATTTTATATGAAAGGTGGCAGACGAGCATACGGATGAAACACATCCACACTATAGCGTGTAATTCCCAGTTGCGTCCAAAGCTTTCGGTGCGAAGCCCGGAGTACGCACGGTTACATAGTTGAATCATTATCTCAAATATTGTAGGTATTTACAATTTTGAAAAAATATCCTAGACGTGCAGATTTTCCACCCGATGTTTTTCCACACCACCGAGCTTATGATAGAAATGTGCTCATAAATTTGAAAAATTTAAGCCCGCGTATGGAAGGCGCGTTTTCATCATCAGCCCATTTAAGTCCCCACTGCTGGGGCACGGGCCTCCCTCAATCACATGAGGGGTAATTGCCATACTCACCTCGCTTGGCAGACGGGTTGACGAGGATATAAATGCAGAGTTCTCCTTCTCTGGGTGCTGATGATCATGCCAGCAGCTTTACCTTAGTCGCCTTTTACGACACCTCGGTAAGAGTGAGGGTGGCCTATTCTACTCTGCCGGGGACCACACGGCTATTAATGTATTTATATATTACTTATGTACTTATGTATTGTCAAAATGTATTTTATGTTGGTGTTCTAATTAAACAAATAAATATTTTTTAACAAGATAAGGCGCGTTTTATGCCCTGATATACTATCTCTCATCAACTCACAGAACGGGACACCTCATGGTAAGCATTGCTATTGAATTTGCATAATGTTTTTATGTGATAGATGGCAGACAAGCGGACGGATCGCCTGGTGGCCGCCGTCAATAAACACCAGCCACACCCTCGAATTGGGCCTCCGGTACCCACACTCAAGCAACGAAACACAGCCCAATGCTGCTTCACGCCGGTTTTCTGTGAGGCCGTAGTATCATTCCAGTCGAGCCGGTCCATTCTAGCCGAAGTGTGGCTCTCCCACGGTCCCACATGTATTACTACTTTACTTCCATCCCCTTCTACACTATGGCGGGGGCGAGTTAAAAAATGTTCGCCATTAAGGCGCGTCAAAGGGCTGATTATATAATTGAAGATCAGCCGCGTGGAGTAGGCGCAAATTAAAATAGGACAAGAACAACCCTTTAATTACGAGATGAAAAATCGGAGAAAGCCGCCGTAATGAATTGTGGGAAATAATGGTTTTTTTTATATTATACTGTTGAACTTCTTTAGGTTAAGTGTGGAGTAGACCTGGCAAAAACGTATCTTTCAAAAGATTGGAACATTTGCATCTGGATCAGTGCAAAGATGCAATGAACAGTGAAACGCTTCATTTGGAACATCGACTCACAGATAGATCCGTGATTCATTTCGCTCTTCTGATCATTCAGCACATTTGGATGATTTGGACTCATCGGATCAGTCCGCTCATTCGGATCATTCGGATCACTCGGATCATTCAGCTCATTCGGCTATTTTTTTTAAAGAGGAGTCACAAGTACGCTGCCATCCTTTAAACCCCACTTTCCCCTGGATTGGGCCTCTGGTATCCTCACTCACGCAGCATCATCATCATCGGATCAATCCGCTCATTCGGATCCGATGATCATCTAGCTCATTTCGTTCACTCGGACTCGAGATCCATTTGAGTCGAATGGTACATTCGGAGTGAACATTAGAGATTCGGAACAGTGTATCATTTGGCTGAGTTGGATCACTGAGTCCGTTTCAGTAAAGAGTTACACACGTGTAGTGTGGAGGGGGAGAGGTAGGACGGCGCTATCCCTTCTTCTTCCATTTTCTGCTTATTCCTAAGGATCTTTCCGCGATACACTTCATTGCACCAAGTTTACAGATCTTAGACTATGGTTTGGTATGGTATGGCATCAGTCGCTTACCATCAGGTGATCAGTTGATCCGGTTCCCCTGTTAAAGGGTTGCGAAGGCAGTCACTTCATTGTGATAACCAGGCTCGATTCTCCTGGATTTGATGAGTCTAGCTCATCCAAGCGTACTTCGAGCTTCATTAATTCTATTGTAACAAAATATAAAGATTCGTTGGCGCAGTGGGTAGTGCGTCGCACTTTAAAGGCACCTGAGGTTTTCTGTTAAGAAATTCAGTGTCAGTCCGGAGTCTGGAAGTCGGCGGTCATGTACCCCCGTGCCTCGGAAAGCAGCGTTAAGCCGTTGGATCCTGCGCTCAATCCCTCTCCGGTTGTGTCACGCTGGTATCCCATCGGAATATGAAGGTAAGGGAATAGAGAGTGCATTTGTGTTTGCGCACACACTTGAGCAGTATAATCTATCCTGCGTATCCAGCTGATCGTTGATATTGGCCGCCGTTGCCGTGATCGGTTGGAAGATATTAGTATTATTTATAAAAGAAAGTCGTGTTGGTTACACCACTTATAACAGAAGAACGACTAAACAAATTTGGCTGAAAAGTGGAGAGGTAGCTTAGTACCAGAGGAAGGACATATGGCACTTTTAATCCCTTCCTGTGGGATAAACGAAAATGAATACTTCGAGAACGCCGCGGGTGGAAGCTAGTATTATTTAATTTATTCACCGACAATTTTAACTAATCCCAAAAGGCCTTAATAAATTAAAAACGTTTTCGCTTGACACCTAAGTGAAAGGCTACTCCTATCTTGCAAAATTAAAAGGTTATTTGTAATTATGAAGCTAAAAGCTAAGCTAAAAGGCTCATTAGCGTAGCGTCGAATGGCTGTAGATGAAAAGTGATTGAAGATCACGCGCCCGAGCAGTTAGGCATAAATTAAACTAGCAGGAAATTTAGGGTTTAACCTACTATGAATACATCTGGCCGCCTTGAATCGTATCTGTCTGTGCTACAACATATGCAAAAAAAATCTACGAAAAATAACCGCCTTCAAAAGAAAATTTTTTTCATGCTTTTTGTATCTAATTTTTCGGCAGCATCCCCCCCTCCCTCATCCACCTTCGCCAAATAACCAACAGCCTAAATGTGAGTACAGTTTGAAAGAATGATGTTTTAAATCCTAATCGTTAGGAATTGACCTTCCATCAGTAGCTAAGCCACAAAATTAACACAATCAAGCGTAAATACTGGTGCTGTTTTGAAAAAAGATACAAAAACATTACATGTGCCTATAAAATTAAAAGGTCACGCTCAATTTCTCTGCAATCCCATCATCAGATCCTGACATGATGACATGGTGATCCTGCCGTAGTGACCATTTCGGGAATTTCTTCTTTCAAACAAAAAAAAATCTGCAAATCGGTCAATAATTGGCGGAGAAATCGGCGAACATACATAAAAAATAAAACATACATACAGTCGAACATAGGACCTCCTCCTTTTTTGAATTTGGTTAAAAATAGAAATACACTACACTGTCTGCTTATACCGCTAAATAGTCTTTTCTACCGTCACTGAACTGAACTTGGGAGACGCTCACCAGGTACTCGTTATGGGCTCTTTCTCTAGTGCGTTTCTTCCAGTTTCTTCACACCTAATATTTGTCTGTCCAATCTCAATGTCACTCCCCAAACGAGGCGTAAAACACCACAGCGGCGAAAATAAATTTTAGGTACTTCTTTTAGGTTCAAAAATATTTATTTGTAGGCGGAGTATGGTGGCGTCAGTGATGTTACAAATGATAAATGCGATTTATATACGTGTTTTATTTATTTTATTACAATATGAGAATATCTTTTATGTTCTTGACACACAACTCAACAGTCACTTTATCATAGACTATTTGTGTTCTTTATAAGCCATGGCAGTGGTATTATTGGGTCGTCACTCCAACACTTCTCATTCTATGATAACTTGTAACTATTAATTTATAAGAAAATGTGATACCTCACTTACCACAACTGGTTCTGCTCTTGGTTTGGTCATAACACACGTCCCCCCAATAATCACAACTTTTTTTCCCTGTCAAGTCCAAAAAGTTACTGTGAAGCCCAGGGTTCTCATCGCACACCATATTGATTTGGGAAATCTGTTGATTTTTTTATAACATTACTATTCTCTAAACCGCCAATCTCAGCGATTAGTCATCAACGAAGGACGTATTATAGTGTACAAGTGTTTGCGCAGGGAATAGAGAGCGCACAAGTGCATTCTCTATTCCCTTACCCTCATATTTCGTTGGTACACTAGACCAGTGTGACACGAGCAAAGAGAAATCAGCTTAACGTACCTTTCGGAGGCACAGTGTTACAAGACCGCCAAAACAAATTTGCGCTGTCACTAAAACAAATTTTGGCCCAACCTGGAGACCAACCCAACGCAGCCGTCGCTTTAGATAGCAACGCACTACCCACTCAGCCACTGATTTTTTATACCACGTAGGCGGCACACAAGTGATTACAATAAAACGAACGACTACCATCCTGGAGATTGTATCTAATTCGTCCCTGTTGAGTGTAGCCATCTATAAAAAAAATGTTATAAGTATCTGTTTATTAAAAACACCTAATATTTGTATGTAACACTTAGCAAGCCAATAAATATTTCATTCCATTACTTGAAAAAAAATCTGCAAAAAAACCGCCTTCAAAAACCACGAACTAAAAAGTGTAAAATAATATTTTTATCACTTTATACACTTCAAATAACATTTTAGAACAGTACACTCGATAAAAGGTGTTACCGAAGTCGGCGCCCAGTACTATCTTGTAATTTAATAAAACATTCAATTATACAACAGAGGTTGAACCGATTGGGCGATTGACTTCGGTAACACATTTTCTTGAGTGTACTGTTCTAAAATGTTATTTGAAGTGTATAAAGTGATAAAAATATTATTTTACACTTTTTAGTTCGTGGTTTTTGAAGGCGCTTTTTTTCGCAGATATATCTAATATTAATAGAAAATCATACTTTTGAAATATTGCTAAAGTCACTAGGAGCCTTCCTTTTATGTTTTGCCTAAGTAGAAAAAAAATAATGAATAAGCCATAACTTCTTTTAATATTTCAACAGATATCAGAATAGTGATAAGATATCAAATAAGTAATCTCATGTGAAGTGGACACTCGATGACCAGAGAGTATTCGACCGAATCCAAACATGAAAATAAATTATTCACGAGCAGGCGATGTGGGACCACGACACACCAGCTAACGAATTGGGTCACATTTTGACAAATCAAATTTTAGACCTATATAGGGTATTGGCAAATCAAAGTAATTTGGTTGGCCTACGCTAGAGCAGTCTCGCTCTGCTGAAGCCCCAAAGTGTGGACGTACAGCGAGCCACGACCATCGATTCCTCTGTGTTTGTCAAAAAACTCAGTTGAGCACAAACAACACTCCGTGTGGTCCCCGGCAGAGAAGAATAGGCCACCCTCACTCTTACCGAGGTGTCGTAAAAGGCGACTAAGGTAAAGCTGCTGGCATGATCATCAGCACCCAGAGAAGGAAAACTTTGCATTTATATCAAAAACCTCGCCAACCCGTCTGCCAAGCGTGGTGAGTATGGCAATTACCCCTCATGTGATTGAGGGAAGCCCGTGCCCCAGCAGTGGGGACTTAAATGGGCTGACGATGAACAACTGTAATACTGGAGACAAAGACTCGTGGCAGCCGGTGTAATATTTCGTTCAAATTAATGAATGAAATACTCTACCGTCCGCCACGAGTTTTTGCGTGTAGTAGTGCCCCAGCAGTGGGGCTGACGACGACGATGAGCACAAACAAACCGCTCGTTCGAGGCTTATAAGCTGGACACTTATACGAATTATTTATTGGCTCATGCTCGACTCCTCTCTTGCAGACACAAGGTTTCTTGAATGTTGAATTGTCTTGAAACTTGAATGTTAATAGAAGAAATAAATAGAAAAATATTTCATTTCAGGAAAGGATTTTCATCTGGTAAAGTACCTTCTAAAAAACGTGAATTTACAGGGAAAATACAAACCCTAATCCAGATCCAAAAATTGAACTCCCCGTATAGAAGGCACGTTTTATGCACTGACCTACCATTTCTCATCAGCTCACAGAACGGGACTGCTCATGGTAAGCATTGTTATTGATTTTGCATAGATGTTTTCTATGTGATAGGTGGCAGACGAGCAGACGGATCGCCTAATGGTAAGCGATTGCCGCCACCCATAGACACCCGCGACCCCAGTGAAGTCACAAGTGCGCTGCCAAACTTTAAACCCTCCTTTTCCCCGAATTGGGCCTCCGGTACCCTCACTCACGCAGCGAGCACAGCACATAGCTGCTTCATTCCGGTTTTCGGTGTATCACTGTAGTATCACTCCGGTCGAGCCGACCCATTCATGCCGAAGCGTGGCTGTCCCATGATTAAATAATTGAAATACGCAAATCATATTTGAAATATACACAGTACAAACATTTGTGTGCATGAACATGTTTGTTTGTATTGGTCTGGGTGTTTTCTATGTATTATAAGTATGTATTTACAAAAGAAAAGTATTATATGTATATATATTTGTAATCCCACTGTTGATTCTGATTTCCGTAACACAGGTGCTTGAGCTACCTATCTCGGAGTCAGATCAATGTATGTGATGTAGTGAAATATTTATTTGCTCGGATTCAAATTCTTACTCACTAAGCTACCATTACTATTTGTAGGGGATTCTTTCCTAAGGTTGCCTGAAAGGCGGCTGCAAGGCATGTCTCCTCCAATCAACCATTGTCACTTTAAACAAAAATTATTTTGACAAAAATCTCTTCAAATTTTTTATTCCTCTAGCTACAGGCCTCCGGCTTCCATTCTCGCCCTCTCACTTAGACGTATGTTGATGGATAGGGATAAAGTCATTTGTCAAACCCCGAACTCAATATGGGCTACATTTATTTACTTATCACCTTTGGCTATTTCATTTATCACGGTAAAGTGGAACTTAGTTTTGGTGTTCGATGACATACGCCAAGTTTGAAGTATTCGTCTTAATTTTTTTAAGAAAGTTGTTTTGTTTAATTTTTTTATTTGATAGGGGAACACAGACGAGCAGAATGATGGTTAGCGATTGCCGTAAACCATTGGCGCAGTGAGTAGTGTGTCACACTTATGTTTTGCATTTGGGAATACCATAGCCACTTCGCCATCAAGGTCATTAACATCTTTCTATCCATAGAATAATAACAAGACTAGAAACCTAGTCTGTGCCCATAATTTGAGGCAACTCAAACGGAGCCGTACGGCTCCAAACGCCCGGACCGCTCCATAGTCGACAATGTCAATGGCTGTCGCAACGCATCTCCTGAAAATTAATTAACTATGACGATTTGTGCAGTAAAATTTTGTTACAATGATTTTGAAAAACATAAGAAGTGTAATAGCATCACTTTTTGCATGAAAGCGTTCAATATTTCATAGTATGTTGTGTTTTATAAGCTAAAAATACAAAGAATTTATTAAAACGTCCAGTGTTGCTCAATGAAAAAAAAATCCCATTTTAACTTAAATATTGCTCAGACTGATTAATTGAAACAGTTGCTACTGATATCTAAGTGTGACAACTACACATCAGATTATTTCTATCCGTCAAAATTCCAAAATTAATTCATAGTTTATATTTTTTATACCAATCTTTTGCAATTTATTCTTAATAAATATCACTTGAAAGTTTAATTTCGTGTTGAGACGGGACTCGAACCCACCTCTTTCACATTCCGGGTGGCTGTTCACACTTATGTTTTGCATTTGGGAATACCATAGCCACTTCGCCATCAAGGTCATTAACATCTTTCTATCCATAGAATAATAACAAGACTAGAAACCTAGTCTGTGCCCATAATTTGAGGCAACTCAAACGGAGCCGTACGGCTCCAAACGCCCGGACCGCTCCATAGTCGACAATGTCAATGGCTGTCGCAACGCATCTCCTGAAAATTAATTAACTATGACGATTTGTGCAGTAAAATTTTGTTACAATGATTTTGAAAAACATAAGAAGTGTAATAGCATCACTTTTTGCATGAAAGCGTTCAATATTTCATAGTATGTTGTGTTTTATAAGCTAAAAATACAAAGAATTTATTAAAACGTCCAGTGTTGCTCAATGAAAAAAAAATCCCATTTTAACTTAAATATTGCTCAGACTGATTAATTGAAACAGTTGCTACTGATATCTAAGTGTGACAACTACACATCAGATTATTTCTATCCGTCAAAATTCCAAAATTAATTCATAGTTTATATTTTTTATACCAATCTTTTGCAATTTATTCTTAATAAATATCACTTGAAAGTTTAATTTCGTGTTGAGACGGGACTCGAACCCACCTCTTTCACATTCCGGGTGGCTGTTCTACCAATTAGACCACATAACGCGTTACTAAGCCGACTCAATTTGTAAGTGCTTGATTCGACATGAGCTATCGAAAGTCTCATCATTAACAATATTGATGAGCCTACAAAGGTATATTACCGTAATTAATATTGAAACGAAAGTGTTTGAAATTATGAAGAGTGAAATAATTCAATCGGATAGGGATAATTATTAGAATAAATATTACTAATATCAAAACATAACTTGCCAACTATTTTTATAATTACAAGGTACATAGATACTTCGAAGTACTGTCCTCTATCTATGTTTGTACAGCAACACATCAAAGTAGACAAAACGTCATTAATCTCAAACACGATTGGTTCTATATCAATTGAATAATTTTGACTGTTTGTACTACTAAAAAAATGTACAGATACTACAATGACTATCTCCCATCTTTTTAGGGAAATATGATTTCACTGTGTAACAATTAAAAATAATTGTACAAAATAATTACTATTTCAAGAATAACGCCATCTAAGCAGACTTCTCAAGAACACTAATTACCCTATTCAGCGCCTTCTGTCGCCGTATTTCCAAACCAAAGCGTTAAATCAATATGTACGTATGACCTCTGTTGTCTAATGTCCGCAATGCATAGGAAAACATCTTTTAACAAGATTTACGTCTTCCACTCACGCATAGATGTCGCTACTGACTCACAAATAAAAAATATCGTCTCCTATATTGACAGTTAGGGCAGAATTATATATATTTTAATAACTTTGTAACGAAGACCTATTTTTCAGTAACCTTTAGGACATTTCTAATTTAGTTCCTTTGAATTTTGACATCTACATTTCATCATCATCAGCACGCCATCTACAGGATAGTCGATGTACTTCCCAAATATGGTATTCAGCATGCATTCAATTTCCTGTAAATTAGTTAATCTTCTCGCCGCTAGTAAGGCGACACTGTGTCGTGGCATCATCTATTTCTGTCTTATGTCATGAGTTGAAAAGCAACAAAATACAAATAGAAATTCTAGAACAATTAGCTTAACAAGGTTGTTTAAAGGTCAACTTTGGGCGGATGTGAGTTTTTTTTGAATAGAAAGAACATTCCAGACCTTTTAAGCAATAAATAGGAGTGACGGAGCCTCGCGAAGGACACATTCAAAATTTTAATTCTAGAAGACCCCTCGCTTGACCTATTTGTGATTCCTAACCTTAAGTGTGTGCTGCATAAGTTTTGAGGTGAAACATTTCGATTCGTCGTCTTAATCTTAACAAAAATAAGTGTTTGCTGTTGTTCCCCGTTTTGGGTAAGTACTCATATTGTCTTATTCCATAAAAGGAATAATCCAAGGAATCCTTCTGTAGGGCGTCCTTCATAGTGTGAAATCGTTGTTATAGGGCCCTATGTACCGGCAAGAACCGAGACCAGTTAGATTCGTTGAGGGCTACATAGTCGACGGGAGCTTCCAAGAATAGAACCAGAGGAGGACAACAGAGTATCTGACACGACAGTTCTGGACCTGCCAAGGACAAGCTTCCGGAGGGCTGCGTCGCGTTACCTCAATCATAAGTTAAGTCCCATACTTACCTAGAACAATCTTTTAAACCTAACACAGAGTTACGGTTGAGCTAGGTCAGACACGCTTCTCACAATAATATGCAATAGCAGAGTCGTAATTCCCGCCAGCTGGATCCATAATTAAGACCCTAAATCTTAATTAAATTTAGTATTTGTCATATAAAATCAACCGCTGTGTAGATATAATATGTACTTAATTTAAGCGTTCAACTTGTATTCCGGATTATATTGTAAAGGCTTAAGATTAAATTAATTAAAAAGGCATTAAAGTGTTTTCCTTCACACACCAAAAATAGGCGCCCTGGGATCATAGTCTCTCGCTCTGGGGCTGAGTGGCCGGTGAGGTAGCCCAGAAAAAGGGGTTACAACTGGTAACATTAATTAGGATTTTTATGTTGATGCTACGTATGTAGTGCCAACTTGAAAAACCAAATTTGTGCTTCAAATTAAAGGTGACAGCAGTAAGGAAACTATCCTTTTAGTCTTGTAATAATTCTGTTTCTATCAGACTATTCCCGAAAATTTTACACATAAATTATCATAAAAGCCTGCGCTACGCAACGCCATTAATTTAAAGAGGAGGTATTTTCGATCTTTCGTTTAGATAATTGTATTGCTAACAGAGATATTCAGAGTTGAAAGTTTGTTCGAGAAAGATAAATCATTAGGAGGCTTTCAAGTACGAGTGGTAATGTATTTGTGGTTCCAACCAAAGATGGTAAGAAAATTCTCCGTTACCGTATTCATAACTTCGTTATCTATGCGAAATTATTTACTAGGAAAAGACAATCTCCAAGTTTAGGTCATATTAACGCCTGCTAAGCTACATATTATTTGCTAATCGCCCCGGTATACTGCTGAGTTTCACGGTAGGCAGCGGCATGACTGTGCTCCGGCATTGTTGATGTCTATGAGCGGCGGTTACCGTTTACCATCAGATGGGCCGCAAGCTCGTCTACCTACTATAAGCAATAAAAAAAAAAGAGTATAGATCTAATTTCTCTTACGCCAAAACGTTTAGGTACTCTGTTCAATAGACTACTCTTTAAGCTTACGTGGTGCACTTGAGTATGCGCAGAACCAGCTGCGGGATATGTGCCGGCCATAAGTCTCCTCCCTTAGAAGCTCGTCGAATGGATTTTTTTATAATATAGGCGACAATGGCAAGCGGCTCAATTGACGGTAAGAAATCACCACCACCCACGAATATGCAAGATCAGATGAATCGCTCTGATGCAATATTTGCCTTTTAGAGAGGACTGCGCTCGTCTCTTGAACAAGTGCTTAAGCTACTTAGTACGGAATCAGATCAACCTATGAGATGTTGTGAGAATTATTATTATTTTGGTTTAAACATTTTTTTCCTCGAAATATTTTATTCAATATTTCCGATTAGACTGGGCTCACGAGCCTAAACCAAGTGAGGCCCAGTTTCCAAGGTAGAAGGATTTGTTCTTGAATTTATTATTATTATTATATTAGTAAATTCATCACCAATTAAGAGGTAAAATGGAGTTCAGTGTTAGTATGAAACTTAACCAAACACCAAAATAAAGTAAGGGCGGGCCACTAGTCTTTATACGTTCAGATTTTTGGTACTCCTAATAACATAAAATAAAAATAATTTATTTCTTAAAACAAAGGCTCACCCATCTTTTGTTAGTATTATCATGGACTAAGCATTATTTTAATAAATAATAGTAAATAATAAAACATCTTGCGCAAATTATAGTGTGTAGGTGGAAATGCTTAAAGATTCAGTCTTCCCTAAATTGCTTTGAGCCCTCCGGGAGTTTCCTCAACAAAGGGTTTTTGCCCTGATGAAGTGGTAACAAAAATAGTATGTAAAGTTTATGGATGAAAGTTTATTTATGTTTGGGGTTCCTGGTGGAAATAAATCGAAGGGGCAGAGGTCGGAAGCGGGCAACTAGAGGAGTGATGGTCAATGGTTCTGTACTGTTACCAATACCTCTACTCTTACATGTTGTTCTGATCATTCGTAGTGATTCGAGACGGAAAGGTCTATGGGATGATATTAATACCAACACAAAATTTATCTTGTTGAAATTATGTGTCGGGTCTAGCTATTCATAGCACACCTGACCAATTTCCTGTTTACTATTTCTTGACCTTATTACATAGGAAAAAGGTCCCAAATTGGTCTACCAAGAACTTTGTCAGATATTCTTTTCATTCCATTTTTAATATAATAAGAGAAAAAATTAGTTTTGTACCAGTTATTTTTAAAGCTTGCATCAAATGAGCGAGCGGGTCACCTGATGGTAAGTGATCACCGCCCATGATCACGCACATTTGCGAGATCAGAGGTTTAAGAAAAAAGTACGCTTTTTTCTTGATGTTCTCTAAGTCAAGTAAAATAATAAGAATATAAAAAAGTACCTATTTACACTATGCTAAAAATAAACAAACAAAAAAAAAATACTTTTAATAAGAGGTGATGGATGAGATGAAATATATTTACAAATAAGTATAGTCTGCCACGCTACTCATCGTGCCCAGAATGCTGGCGGCGTTATCTCTTTGAATGGCCAACCCAATGCGTTGGCCGAGGTAGCTGCCAGCATTACTGTCACCTGAAATGTCGAGTAACTAGGCAGACAACTCGCGGTAAAGCTTGTGGGCCTCGGACCCCCAAGTTAAAGGAGTAGGCAGTAGTACAGTTAAATGTGATTCTGCCTAAATTTATTTTTAGTTTGAGTTCTAGTACAAATTGTTTTATTCTGTGTGATCATCATATCACAATCACAATGATTTGAATAAATATTGCACAACATCACAGATCTTACTCCGAGATAGGTAGCTCAGGCACCTGTGTTACGGATATCAGAATCAACAGTGGGATAACAAATATAATACTTTTCTTTTGTAAATAAATACTTATAATACATAGGAAACATCCTGACCAATACAAACCAACATGTTCATGCACACAAATGATTGTACTGTGCGGGGTGCATGGTGTAAATGTTCAGACTAACAATGTTTCCTTTTCCATACATCAATGTCAATAATCGAAACCACCTCTTTTTCACACATATCATTCATTATACAAACAATCCATCTTTATATAAGTCCTGCCCTTTCACACATCACGAGTACAGCTATCAGTCAAGTTCATCACTCTCCCGTGACGCATCCTTTATCTCGTTTCAACTTTATGAATTTGGCTAACTATAGATGTATAAATGTATATTTAAACTATTGGGGAATCTGCTAATATTATAAAGCAAAAGTAGCTCAGTAAATAAGAATCCCCGTTCTACACAGGAAGTCGTGGTTAGAATCGGAGCACGCACCTCGACATTTTTAAATCTATGTGCATATTTCAACCATTAGCTTAGTGTTGAGGGAAAAAATGGTGAGGAAGACTGCACATTTTATGAGCCTGCTTGACCGGAATGACACCACGGCCTCACAGAAAACCTGCGTGAAGCAGCACTGTGCTGTGATTCGCTGCGTGAGTGAGGGTACCGGATGCTTATTTCAGGCGAAAGGGGAATTAAAGGTTAGTGTTGCTGGTGTTCATAGGCGGCGGCAATCCTTTATCATCAGGTGATCCGTCTGCTCGTCTACCACCTAATAGATAAAAAAACTCTGGGCACCGACAATTTTTAAGACACGTAATCGTGATCCCGTTGCTCTGGTTCCCCTGTCCAAAAGCTGCGAAGGTCAGACAGCAGTCGCTTGTAACTTGTAACTATCACACTTCCTAAATCCTGGATCTAGGTCCAAGCGTATGTACCCCAAGTTCCAAGACGATGGCTGTGGAGATGAAGAGTTTTATCATTTTAACATTCAGGCATAATTTTGGGCGCCTGACTGGGAGAGGCAGTGTCAGGCCCGCAGTGTAAGTGGGCCCTTCGCCTGGTGAGGGACGTGAAGTAAGGTTCTTCAACCCGTACCCAGTTTGGCGATGAGGGAGCGTCGCTGGTGTTTAGTCGGTATGCCTCTGGCCGGCTTCTCCTTAGGAGAAGCCCCCGCCAGAGGAGAGTCCGACATAACCCGCTTGCCCCCGGCAGGAGGGTATGCATGAGGAGGCATTCCTCGGCGTCAAAAAAAAAGGAATAATTCTAGGCAGTTTTTCTTTTCAACAACATTTCACTTAGTTGAAATTTCGTAACGTTTATATTCCGTGATGTTTAGCTTATATTAATTATGGAATTGTTTCTTCTACTATTGTTTTATTGGTAACGTTTGAAGCTAATATTTAACTGTTTTTTATGGGTTTCCATTTCAAGCTTAAAATGTATAAAACATAAAGAGTATTATTTCATCCAAATTATTTTATGAAAGTATATTTGCACAAAACTAAAACATCTTCATAGATAAATAAGCATAAAACTTTTGTATGTAAAACCAACACGTATACTGATACTTAAAAAAAAATTAAATTATTTCAGTAATTTATTACTTAAATTTGAAGAAAGCTCTAATCTAAGTGAATAACGCACTTAAAAATTTCATCTCGTGTTCAGGCGGGAATGGAACCCACATCTTCCACAAGCCGGTAGCTGTTCTATTAATTGAACTTAATTAATTGTTAGGTTATTTTCCATTTTTAGGTTGAAATATATTTTATGTTTGTTTTGTTTTAGATGATGTCAAAACTGATTAAAATAGATTCCACTCGTCACACCGGTCAATCTATTAATTACGTGTCTCTCTAATCACTCGACATTGGCAGAATTATAGATGTGTCGAAAGACAGAGTAGCAGCCATTATATTTAAAAAAAAAGGTTGAAATAGAAACCCATTAAAAATAGTTAATCGAATAAATTATATTCACACAAAAATATCAGCTTCAAGAGTTACTAATATTTTTTTTAATACTACGTCGGTGGCAAAGAAGCGTGCGGCTCGCATAAGCGATGCCGACCCCTTAAAAACATTAACACTCCTTTTTTGAAGAACCTCATGTTGTATGTTGTATTGTGTTGTAACGTTGAAAACTTATTTTTAAAGTAGGAATAATAAAAAATAAACTAACCTGGCAGTTGCAAGTTCAAATTCGTCCCGTTTCCCTGATGATCATCTTATCATTGATGATAATACACCGATCGCTACCCAACATCAGCGTTATACCACATTCTCGTTCCTCACAGACACAGGCCACTCAGGGAAAAATCGAGCGTTTATTAAAAATTTTTAAACAGTTACGCGCGTTTTCTAAAATTTTAAAATTCCGAATGGTCGTGGTTCACGAGCGGCGACGGAGTGGCGTGCGTTCGGTCCCGACGCCAGAATCAAACTGGGGTGGGTACAGGCGCGCGCAAAATTGTTGATACCGCCTTCAAGGGACGACGAAAAATTGGGTTCCACTAGAACGTTTAGAGATTGTTCTTTTATACTTTACGCAAAGACTCGCGGCAGACGATAGAGTATTTCATTTAATAATTGTGAATTAAATATGATACCGACTGCTACGAGTCTTCGGCTCGAGATTAACAGTTACTTCCTTTTAAGCCTACAGATCATTTTGAACTACTTAACTGTTTTATTTAGAAATGAAATGTTTTATCTAGACGACCCGTTTGGAACAGTAGTAGTGAACGCTGCCTTTGGTCCAAGAGCCGCGGGTTCGATTCCCGCACAGTACAAACATTAATTATGTGCATGGACATGTATGTTTGTATTGGTCTGGGTGTTTCTATGTATTATACGTATCTATTTACATAAGAAAAGTATTATATGTATATATTTGTAATCCCACTGTTGGTTATATCTGTAACACAGGTGCTTGAACTACCTATCTCGGAGTCAGATCAATGTTTATGATGTTGTGATTTTTTTTTTTTAAATACATTAATAATTAGTCTTTTCGTTTAGTATAGTTAATAGGCTCAAGTCATCACTCGGTAAAGATGGAATTTAGAGTTTGTGCCAGAGAGTAAGGTAATAATAATACCGTACTTTCTGCCTCGTTCGACAAAACCATGGTATGAACTATTGCCTGCGGTATTTCCGGACAGATACGACCTGCAAACCTGCAATAAAAGAGCGTATTCCTTTGTAAAAGGTCGGCAGCGCACTTGTGACTCCTCTGGTGTTGCAGGTGTCCATGGGCGGCGGTAGTCACTAACCATCAGGTGATTCGTCTGCTCATCTGCCCCTGTCCCATAAAAAAAAACTTAGGCATGTTAGAATAGTTATTTACGAGATTTCCACCATGTACCTTATTTTTGAGTTTCCAATATTTCGGCACTGTTGCAAGCGCCATGGTCACGGAGTAACTGAAGTTTTTGCGGGTAAGATGTTACTGGCAGACAAAACGGTCTACCCTCCTACGCAGTCTTTTACTACGCGCATCTGCGGTACCACTGTTCACTAACTCACTATTTTCTCGCACCTGTTCTCGACACACAACACTCACAGTATCTGGCCGCGAAATGACACTTTATCTAGTTTTACTTAGACATGTTGTTTCAATCTGGCACTTACGTTGATGTGGTGACCATGAAAAATAGTTGGAAGGTTAGGTGTTTTTTGGGTCAAACTTTTATGTAGTTTTTGATGGTGTTTATGTTTTGCCCTTTAGATTTGAATTTGATGAAACAAACTTTAGGGGTAATGAAATAAACTTCGTTCAAAAGATCAAAGTAGTTGGGGGAGTTTATGTGTAACTAATTTTGTGCGTGTTTGGCCACTATTATACTTTTTATAGTTAGGTAGTGATGCATGAATTAATTAAACATGCAACTTCCACAAAGGACTTTAGGAAGTTGTAAGTTTGGTCCTAGTATTAAAAAGAGAGGTTAACAACTGTGGCGATTGGACTGTATAGGTACGCTGTCACCAGCGGATGGGATGCCAATAAACTACGGATAATGGCAAATAGTACATTTTGCATAATCAAGGTGGGGTCTCAGCGAAAACAATTAGATAATCTTAAACAAAACAGTAAGTAATATATCAAAATCAAAACAGTAATATATTTGACCGTGGTAGAGCCACGCTTCGGCATGAATAGGTCGGCTCGAACGGAATGGAACTACGGCCTCACAGAAAACCGGCGTTAAGCAGCATTGTGCTGTGTTTCGCTGAATTTGCGTGAGTGAGGGTATCGGAGGCCCAATTAGGGGAAAGGGGGTTTAAGGTTGGCGCACTTGTGACTCTATTGGTCTCACGGGTGTCCATGAGCGGCGGCAATCGCTTACCAGTGATCCATCTGCTCGTCTGCTATAAATCACATAAAAAAAACAGTAAAACAGTATAAAAAAATTAACAATATAAAAAAGACTGGCCCGTCGATTCTCAACAACAATTAACAACCATTTTGAAATGTGAAATGTTATGTTAAAACACAATTTGTCTGCGATTATTAAAATACTTTTAAATTTAAAGAGCTGTTCAAACATTTTATCGTCTCAGTTTTAATTTACGGAATTCTCCGTAGCTTGTTTCAAGTTCTAAAATGCACGAGTTACAATACAAAGGAATATTATAAACTCTATTATTTGAATGTAGAGTAAAGTTCACAATATTCAGAGCTGATTATGATTGCGCATAACTTTTAAATCGTGTTTCCCACTTTCTGTTCAACTAAGCATCTTATGCACGGAAAGTAATAATTATAACGGAAACTGAGTTAATATTATGAAAGTTTAGAACTACACGAGCGTAGGGAAAGTTAAGGTATTGTCTATGCTAACTTTAGGTGCAGTAAAAAAGGAATTTATTATAGTTTTTTTGTCAGTCCATCATTTTTGTCAACCGCCTGGTTCCGGCAAAAGTGGTAGACCTAGATTTTTTGTCGGTCGATCAGTTTTAACAACCGCCTGGTCCCGGCAGAAGTGGTAGACCTAGGTTTTTTGTCAGTCGATCAGTTTCGACAATCGCCTGGTCTCAGCGGAAGTGGCTAGCCTAGTTTTTTTGTCAGTCGATCAGTTTTGTCAACCGCCTGGTTCCGGCAGAAATGGTAGACTTAGTTTTTTTGTCTGTCGATCAATTTTGTCAACCGCCTGGTCCCGGCAGAAGTGGTAGACCTAGGTTTTTTGTCAGTCGATCAGTTTTGACAACCACCTGGTCTAAGCGAAAGTGATTGACCAAGATTTTTTGTTGGTCGATCAGTTTTGTCAACCGCCTGGTCCCGGCAGAAGTGGTAGACCTAGTTTTTATTATCGGTCGATCAGTTTTGTCAACCGCCTGGTTCCGGCAGAAATGGTAGACTTAGTTTTTTTGTCTGTCGATCAATTTTGTCAACCGCCTGGTCCCGGCAGAAGTGGTAGACCTAGGTTTTTTGTCAGTCGATCGGTTTTGACAACCGCCTGGTCTAAGCGGAAGTGGTTGACCAAGTTTTTTTGTTGGTCGATCAGTTTTGTCAACCGCCTGGTCCCGGCAGAAGTGGTAGACCTAGGTTTTTTGTCAGTCGATCAGTTTTGACAACCGCTTGGTCTAAGTGGAAGTGGTTGACCAAGTTTTTTTGTCAGTCGATCAGTTTTGTCAGCCGCCTGGTCCCGGCAGAAGTGGAAAACCTAGTTTTTTTATCGGTCGATCAGTTTTGTCAACCGCCTGGTCCCGGCAGAAGTGGTAGACCTAGGTTTTTTGTCAGTCGATCAGTTTTGACAACCGCCTGGTCCCGGCGGAAGTGGTTGACCTAGTTTTTTTGTCGGTCGATCAGTTTTGTCAACCGCCTGGTCCCGGCATAAGTGGTAGATCTAGTTTTTTTGTCGGTCGATCAGTTTTGTCAACCTCCTGGTCCCGGCATAAGTGGTAGATCTAGTTTTTTTGTCGGTCGATCAGTTTTGTCAACCTCCTGGTCCCGGCATAAGTGGTAGATCTAGTTTTTTTGTCGGTCGATCAGTTTTGTCAACCTCCTGGTCCCGGCAGAAGTGGTAGATCTAGTTTTTTTGTCGGTCGATCAGTTTTGTCAACCTCCTGGTCCCGGCATAAGTGGTAGATCTAGTTTTTTTGTCGGTCGATCAGTTTTGTCAACCTCCTGGTCCCGGCATAAGTGGTAGATCTAGTTTTTTTGTCGGTCGATCAGTTTTGTCAACCTCCTGGTCCCGGCATAAGTGGTAGATCTAGTTTTTTTGTCGGTCGATCAGTTTTGTCAACCTCCTGGTCCCGGCAGAAGTGGTAGATCTAGTTTTTTTGTCGGTCGATCAGTTTTGTCAACCTCCTGGTCCCGGCAGAAGTGGTAGATCTAGTTTTTTTGTCGGTCGATCAATTTTGTCAACCGCCTGGTCCCGGCAGAAGTGGTAGACCTAGTGTTTTTGTCGGTCAATTAGTTTTGTCAACCGCCTGGCCCCGGCAGAAGTGGTAGACCTAGGTTTTATGTCAGTCGATCAGTTTTGACAACCGTCTGGTCTCAGCGGAAGTGGTTGACCTAGTTTTTTTGTCGGTCGATCAGTTTTGTCAACCGCCTGGTCCCGGCATAAGTGGTAGACCTAGATTTTTTGTCAGTCGTTCAATTTTGACAACCGCCTGGCCTCGGCAGAAGTGGTAGACCCTAAAAAGGGTATAGATTGACAGCGTAAACGATGCACAAAACCGAGCAAAGTGAAGTAATCGAAGCAAGAAAGCGGGCCCTGGGCTCTGAAGCGACAGCTTGGCTCGTAGCCGAGACAAAACGCTAAGATTGCTGCTTCAGCATGAATGGGCCAGCTCACAGAAAAGCGGCGTGAAGTAGCGTCTATGCTGTGTTTCGCTGCGTGAGTAAGGGTAGTGGAGGCCCAGCTGAAGGAAAAGTTGGCAGCGCACTTGAGACCCCACTGGCGTTGCCGGTAACCATAGGCGGGGCAAACGCTTACCATTAGGTGATCCGTCTGCTTGCCTGCCACCTACCACATACAATAAAAGATAACAGGACAGACCAGAATATTAATGACCTGCAAGGATTATGGACAGCAGCTTAAAAAACAAGCAAAAACAACCTTCTTGTAACACACTGTGTAAACAGAAACGTTCCGTTTTACGCAACTTAATAAAAGTTTTATGCAATTCTCTGACCCTTCTTTGAGTCTGTTAGCATAATAATACTAATGAAACTCCTTCTAGATTGAGTAAGCGTTTTCTGGTTTGGTTACCCGAGTTCGGGTCACCATGTAATTCAACTTTTATTTATGTGACAGATAGCAGACAAGCAGATACTTGATGGTATACGCGAATATAGCAACAATACCAGTGTAATGACAAGTAAGCTGCCACTGCCTTTGTTTCCCGGTACCTTCACTTACTTGGCGAAACAACGCAGATTTTCTATGAAGCCGTGATGTCACTCCGGTAATGTATTGTCTCACTTAAAAAGTATCAGTTATAGATAGATAGATATTCTTTATTGCACAAAAATAAAATACAAGCATGATACGGTAGCGTTCGGTAAGCGTAGTGTAGGACGCCCTGCGACAAGATGGGATGATGACATTCGAAAGCTGGCTGGTGTGGGCTGGATGAGAGTGGCCGAAAATCGGGAGCAGTGGCGTGCATTGGGGGAGACCTATGTCCAGCAGTGGACGAGTGTGGGTTGCTGATGATGATGATGATGATGATGAAGCATGATACAACAACAGCAATAGACAGTACAATAAAGCGGTTTTATCGCTTATAGCGATTCCTTTCAGACAACCTTTGTGTATAGGAAAGAAATATCGTATTCGTAATAAGGGAAGCCAGTGCAGGGGAAGGAAGTAGTTTAAAAAATGAAATTGAGAATGGCAGAAATATACATATTTTACATATTAATAATATTACATAACATAAATAATAATAGACAATACATACATACCCAATAATATATACATAGATAATTTATAACAAAAATTCAATTAAAATATTTCTTAAAGATATTTCTTTCAGTTAATACTGATTGATGAAAATGTAATAATGTTGGATTTTTTTAAACACTATGATTTTATACTCAAAACTAACACAGACAATTTAATAGAAGCATTTTGTCTTATATATAAAGTTAAAAAAGAACGTCATATTATATGCATATAATCATCATTCAACCAATGAACAATCTTCTAAGCTCGTAGCACCGTAGCATCGTAGCACCGTAACACTGTAGCAGGTTTCAATCCACAGACAAGTATGCACATCTATTCAGTAAGTACAACAAAACAAAAAACTCGGCAAGTTATGAGTACTTACTTTTGTGTCAGGATATATGGTTCCTCCTAGACTTACTTTTGTATTGTGATATATCCTTCCTTTTGCCGCAATCGAAAAAAATGCTAAGCAATAACCCCAAGCGAAACTAAACCAAAAATAACAAATTCGCTAAATCAAATTTACCACTCGTAGCACTGAGCCGCATCGTAGCCGCCGGCGCTACGGCGTAGCCACGAAAATGCTACGGCCACGATACATAGCTACGACATCAAAGGTCGTCGACTCTAATATGACGCTATTGTTTGTTGTGTACCAATAGACTTTATGCGTACTATATTATATGATCACAGTGTGATCGCAGTGGCTGGGCATTGCACTTTGGAAAACACTTTAAACCGTTGGTCTCGGGTTTAGATCCTCTTCGGTCATGTCACTACATGAGTAAAAATATTTGTTTTTATCCAAGCAACTTGATTTTCATGGCACTTCAAGGTACAATTAGCTTCCTTTCAACTAGCAAGAAACTCAGTATCCTACGTGCTTAGCTTCATCACGCGAATGTTTGTCCATCGAATTCAGAACCTTTGACATATGCTGCAGTGAAGTATCAGCCTATATACTTTCCCACTGCAGGGCAAAGGCCTCCATCATAGAAATCAAGTCATCACTACGGTGTTGTAATTAGGCTTAATCACCACGCTTGCCTAAGGGCGGAGTGGTGATCACAAACCCGAGCAATGTTCGAAAAATTTGTAATCAAACTTTATGCTCGACCCGGGAATCGAACAACAGGAACCCGAGATCACGGCGGTACTGATACTTAAGCGTTATGCCGAGTGAGCGTATAATGCAGGATTACTATCAAATGCGCACTCCAGCTGATTATCAATACTTTGCTCTCCTTCTTGCGCATATGTTCTCTCTTCAAGACAGAGAGATGTTCATTTTAATCTATCGGAGGACTGCATGTCTAACATACTCTAACTTTTTATTCTAAAAAGTAATAATTTCTAAAGTCAATCTGATTACTACAAAAGAGATTTAATTCCAAAACGGTTATGAATACATCGATAGTATCGATGCCGTGTCCAAGTTATCGAGACGTGTTAAACACAAATTTAACTACTCGCCGGGAGTCCGACAGCTTGGTTTAATATCATTGTTCAGTTTTTCTTAGTGTTGCTATCTACAACTCATTATCGATATGCTACGATACACATTTACTTATTTTATGACATGTAATTGGTGGCTAACCAAAACGATCATGCCTTTATGGCAAGAGATAGCTACCGCCTATAGACACTCGCAACCTTTGAAGCCCCTTTCTAATTCTTTTTCTAAGTTTTTGGTACCCTCACTTAATCGGCGAAACACAAAGCTGAAGCTGCTGTTAGGTGTAGGCCTATATATTGTCTCACTGTAGGGCAAAGGCTTCCATCATGGAAATCAAGTTATCACTACTGTGATGGAATTAGGCTTCATCACCACGCTTGCCTAATGCGGATTGTTCATCACAAACTAAGCTAACATTACGAGTGACTCTTTGCGTAAGGATGGCTTACGTACTCCCAAATAGTACAAAGAGGATAAACAGCGGGAATTCTTCGAACACTTGTCCACCACGCAGGGTGTGAACAATGGGAATAAGCTCTCGAAAATGCGCATTTCCAGTGTTAGTCACTGGAAATGCAGGGGGAGGTGTCGGACTCTCGTGCCTTACTGGTTGGCAATTTGTATTGGGAGAGTTTATGATAGTTGACCTTTCATGCCCGTTTTTTGTGAGGGCGACGTATCACTCCGGTCGAGCCGGCACATTTTTTTTATACTACATCGGTGGCAAACGAGCGTGCGGTTCGCGATTACTGCCGCTTGTAAACGTTTGCTACTCTGTGGGACCTGACGATTTGAAATTAACATTCATGCCGAAGCGTGGATATCTCATGGTTGACAAGTCTAGTTATATCGATATTCGATACTTTACTTGCCGTGGTTTCAATTACATCACTGAAGAAATTCGTTCGCAGTGACGTTTATTTTTATAAGCGACACCAACTGTGTTAACAGTAAAATGTAAAATAAAATGGGGAAAACTATTTGTTACGTGTGAATGCAAGTGCCTAGCTAATGAAGCTTATCGTTATAATATCGATAGATTCCCGCAATATTGATTTATCTGTTAAAACTGTAACGTCATTGTTACAGCATCTCCTTTTTTTATTTCACACTTACGCTTTTAACAATTAAGGAGTTGACCTTCTATCATCAGCTTAGCTACGAAAATATTACTATCAGGTGTAAATACTGGTGTAGATTTGAAAAAATATTCAAATACATTACGTATGCCTATAATATTGGAGGGTGGCTCTCAATTTCTCTGGAATATCACTATCAGAGCCTGACATGGAGACAATCTGACCAACTTGGCAGTATATTCTTTGAAATAAAAAAAAGATTATGCAAATCGGTCAATGATGGTAAATGGTAACCACCGTACATAGACATCAAAAGTGCCGGAGCATAGTCATGCCGCTGCCTACCGTGAAAGAAGAACTCTTTCCAAACCTCGTTTGAAAAAAGTCATGTTTTTTTTATGTTAGTGGCGGACAAACGTTCAAGCAAGTCACCTGCTGGACGTGAAAGTAATCGACGCCGCCCATGAACATCCGCGAAATCGCGCCTTTAAAAAAAAAGTACGCTCTTCTCTTAATGTTCCCTAAGTCATAGCCATTGGGAAATACTTCTGCAGCCAAACCGTTCCACAGAACTAAGGTACGCGGTAGAAAGTTGTCATAGCGATCAGGGAACCGCGGCTGGAAGCTCTTGACAGAGATATTCAGGCTGCGCCATGGGATACCTGTGGCATGATTTTTTTTTTATTCCTCAGCCTGATGATGAGTAATGGGAGACCTCAAGTAATTAAATGGAGACCGTGACTCAAAAAGCAAAGCATACTCGTAAAATACCCTCTCGTACGCTCTATTTAATATAACTATGTGTACCCAGTAAATGGAAGTACCTATATGGGTTCGATGAAGCTATATTTTTTTTTTATATATTAAATGGGTTTGCACTTGACCTCATTTCACCTGATGGAAAGTGACAATAAGGTTTTCATACTTAAATCCTTTAAGTACCTATTACTAATGATTCTCATAATGTTTAACTAATAGAAAAAAATTCTAATATTTTTTTACATTACTCCCCGTTGACTTAGTTCCAACTGCTTCCATTTCATAATAGATTATCTGAAAGATCGTATATTCGAATCCCGGGAGAGACCTGAAAGTTGGAAATACGAGTACCTACTTAGGTTTCAATCCATATAAGAGATTGATTTTTTCGTGTGATGAGAATCAACTACCCATAAATTCATCATAACATTAAATTCTTACGGAAAAGCGTAGTTGTCTCAGAAGTAGTTAGTAGACCTGGCGAAAACTTATTGTTCAAAAGATTAAAACATTTACATCTGGACCAATGCAAATATGCAGAACAGTGAAACGCTTCATTTGAATCATTTGGAACATTAACTCTGTTCCATGATTAATTAATTTTGTTACGAATCGATCCCCCTCCTGCTGTGCCGTGTAATATCATAGTCAGACCATTTAAGTCCCCTCTGCTGGGGCATGGGCCTCCCTCAATCACATGAGGAGTAATTGCCATACTCACCACGCTTGGCAGTCGGGTTGGCGAGAGTTTTGATATAAATGCAGAGTTTTCCTTCTCTGGGTGCTGATGATCATGCCAGCAGCTTTACCTTAGTCGCCTTTTACGACACCTCGGTAAGATTGAGGGTGGCCAATTCTGCTCTGCCGGGGATCACACACCACACGGCAACGTGCCGTGTAATATACCTATCTCTTTTCCCCCCGTAATACATGGAAAGACGGTTACCGATTCCCCGAACTGTCCACGGCTTACTCTTTCGCTCTGCATTCGAATCATTGGACCCACTCGTTGGATCATTCAACTTAATCAGATCATTCGGCTCACCCGTATCAGTGAGCGAAATTACTACCGCGTACCGATAGACCACGAGATCCATTTGAGTAGAATGATATATTCGGAGCGAACATTAAAGATTCGGAACAGTGTATCATTTGGTTGAGAGAGATCACTGAGTCGTTTGAGTAAAGAGTTACACACGGCTAGTAGTTAGGTGAAGGTTAAGATATACTCGTAAGTGTAGATAAAGGAGCAGTTCAAAACTTAAAAAACGATGCAGTAGTAGCGGATTTAAGCTGCAACCCCGCTCAAATGTTCCACTACATAACCGAGTGTGCTCGTATTTTTCGTCGCATTTCACAATGCTGTCACATTTGTTTTTACATTCCCCAAACAGCGGACACGGCAAATTAAAAACCGCTGGCCCGAATAACTAATGAATGGCCCGTAGAATCAGTGTCAGGACATGATATGGCAGCCATTATTTAAAAATGGGGTAATTTTTCTGTGAGCAAAAAGTTTTTATGCAAATACAGGGACTTACAAAATGGGACGCGACACCAATCAACAGGGATTATAAAGACAATTGAAAAACAATGTGGGACACGCTTTGAAATGTGTTGATTGTTTAATGATGTTTTGTTCTCCTGTGGAGTTGAGAAACAATACCTAATTGTAATTACTAGATTTCCTTAATTGGTTTATGGACCAAGAGTACATCAGAATTACATGCTAAGACCCCGTATGGTCCCCGGCAGAATAGAATAGGCCCACCTCACTCTTACCGAGGTGTCGTAAAAGGCGGCTAAGGTAAAGCTGCTGGCATGATCATCAGCACCCAGAGAAGGAAAACTCTGCATTTATATCAAAACCCTCGCCAACCCGTCTGCCAAGCGTGGTGAGTATGGAAATTACCCCTCATGTGATTGAGGGAGGCCCGTGGCCTAGCAGTGGGGACTTAAATGGGCTGATGATGATGATGATGACATGCTAAGATGAGGAGTGAGGACGCAGTGGCTAGTAGGCCGCACTACAAAGCGACAGCCGCGCTAGAAAATAGATTCGATTATCGAGCGGGAAAAAATTGAAGAAATTTTACTGTTAAGGTGACGGGTAGGGCACACTAGCGACGCCAATCGATTTTATTTTTTAGCTACTAAACCGGATCTATTTTAAACAATTACGGGGTTACAACCTCAAGGCAAACACTTAAATTATTTATTAAATAACCATGCACAAATGTTGGGTCTGTATTTGTACGCGAAAAATTTATTGACTGACCAGATGGCGCTTACTATCAGGTGATCCGTCTGCTCGTCTGCCCCCTATCCCATAAAAAAATTATCAATGTGAAATATTGCTCTTACGCGTCTACTTAACTCAGTTAACTCTTCTTCGAGATTGCCTTTCAGAAAGTTTACTTCAATGTATCGCTACAACCTTAGCCGACGATTTTGTCACGAAGTAAAATATTTTGAAACAGTGCCCGTATTTGCTCGCAACATGAAGTCCTTGATAAGTTTCCAAGAGTAATATGAGTACCTCTGTCAAATTCAAGACCGGAACGTTTTGAAGGAAATTGTATACATCGGCTTGTGATGAAAATAATCATGATTGACAACAGCGTATTTTGACAATAAAATTAAATGTTATAAATGCGTTTTCTGTAAGGTTTTTTTTTTGTATTAGGTTGTAGCAAATGCGGATTTTTCAAACCTATAAGAGTATGTCTACCATTAGCTCAAAACATCGTAAAGAAACCTGCACATTATACTCAGTTATTGAAATGCGTTACCACGATTACGACCCGTTTGGGGTTGCGGGTTCGGTCCCCGCACAATACAAACATTTGTGTGCATGAACATGTCTGTTTGTATTGGTCTGGGTGTTTTCTATGTATTATACGTATGTATTTACAAAAGAAAAGTATTATATGTATATATTTGTAATCCCACTGTTGAATCTGATATCCGTAACACAGGTAGCTCAAGCAACCTATCTCGGAGTCAGATCAATGTATGTGATGTTGTGAAAACATTATTCAGTTAGTCTGGTTCCCCTGTTAAAGAATTGCTCCTATTAAACGAAAGTCGTAATTTGTCATTGCCAGACTCTTCAAACCCTGCATCATAGTATAAGTGAACCTGGGCTCCAAAGTACATAATATTATTATTAGTATTCTTCTATATATATTATACTCATATTATCTGGTCATAAATTGTGTATCACATATTTGCTTGTTAGTTGAAAAAAAAACGAAAATATTTAATTTTGTTATAAATACACTATTTATATGTTTCAAATTATATTAAAAATGTGTAGTTTGAAATCCCCTAAATATTTCAAAAGCAAATAATTTTCCAGCACCTACCCTTTTTTAATAAAAAACAAATTTTTAATTTACCCCTGTTAAAAATATCAAATTTCAAAAATGGATTACTCGGTATCTAATCGGAATTGAAACACGGCAGTTCCTGCCTTGCATTTATAATACAAAGGTCTTTCTTAAGAAGTTTTTTAGATTTTCGCGTTGCATTATAACTATAATGTATCAATACGGGGATTAACACGATATTTATTATGTGAAACAACATTGTGTACTCACATATTTGGCTGATTGTGTAATCACATAGCGGACTGACCGCTCGTGACCACGGCTGCTGTAACGTAGCCGAAACGTCGAGCCAAATATGTGAGTACACAATGTTGTTTCACATAATAAATATCGTGTTAATCCCCGTATTGATACATTATAGTCTTTCTGCCTTACTCCGCGCGCGACTCCGCTAGTGCAACATTCTCGTTGCCGAAGCATATATATTTTTTTTTATATATGAGAGGTGGCAGACGAGCAGACGGATCACTTGATGGTAAGCAATTCCGCCGCCCATGGACACACGCAACACCGGTGGAGTCACAAGTGCGCTGCCAACCTTTTCCCCTTCCTCCCCATTGGGCCACCGGTAACCTCACTCAAACACAGCGCAGGCGCTGCTTCACACCGGTCTTCTGTGTGATATTACGACTGTTGGGCGCTCTATTAATTCTATCAGAGATATTAACTATGTTATCGTTTTGAAGTCGTTACATTTTATTGAAAAGAAAATGGCGGGCTGTAAAAACGGTACCTATCGGTGCACAAAGTCGATCTAGAAGAATACTTGGGGAATATGATGATACTTTGTCATTTTAAGTACAAAAAGAGTGTAGGGACTGAATGATGCGTTGCATTTTGTAAATGTCTTGATTTATACAAGCATTCTATCATCATCATCATCACCATCGTCAGCCCATTTAAGTCCCCACTGCTGGGGCACGGCCCTCCCTCAATTACATGAGGGGTAATTGCCATACTCACCACGCTTGGCAGACGGGTTGGCGAGGGATTTGATATAAATGCAGAGTTTTCCTTCTCTGGGTGCTGATGATCATGCCAGCAGCTTTACCTTAGTCGCCTTTTACGACACCTCGGTAAAAGTGAGGGTGGCCTATTCTACTCTGCCGGGGACCACACGGCAACGTGTCGTGTAATATACCTATCTCTTTCCCCCCCGTAATACATGGAAAGACGGTTACCGATTCCCCGAACTGCCCACGGCTTACTCTTTCAGCAAGCATTGTATAATGTAAACTTAGTATATTGTGTATACATGCTAGTGGAGTTACAGCATAGCACTGTACCTGCTTTTCATGATTTTTAGACTTATACTATGTTGGACTTCTGTGGAGCACCTGATGGTCCCCTGAAACTCCGACACCAGTCGGTGTCGATCGATGAAATCACATGCGACTGAGGAGCCCCTCAGTCGCAAGTGATCCGCCGGCCTTTAAAAAGAAATAGTACAATTGAAGGTTTGAAGACCGCATCCGTTGGAAATATCATAGACGATAGTTCAATTCTTACCATAGTTTTTCTGTACGAGAAAATAATACTTTTATCTAAATAACTGCCGCACTCAGAGATGTCAAATTAATTTTGATGGTTATTTAAGAAAAAATATTGACACTTATGTCAATACTCATAATAACGCCCTGATGGTCTAGTGAGTTAAGTACCGGGCCGTGATCTCGGGGTCCTGGGTTCCATTCCCGGGTCGAGCGAAAAGTATGTTTCGAATTTTTCAAACATAACTTGGGTTTGTGATCACCATTCCGCATTTGGCAAGCGTGGTGATTAAGGCTAATCCCATCATAGTAGCGATAACTTGATTTCTTTGATGGAGGCCTTTGCCCTGCAGTGGGACAGTTTATAGGCTGATACTTTAGAATAGTCATAAAAACTATGCATAATAAATTAATAAATAATATACATTTACTTTAATATTAACGTATTTGAGTGCGACAGTATATAACTTGCTTTAAGGTACAGGTTAATTTGAATGCGACCTGTCATCAAGTCCTAACTTACAAATAAAATTTAAGGCATTAAGCATCCATCTAGGCTATTCCTAGTTCAGGCAATAAACGAAAAATTTGTTCCCTTAGTATAAGTAGACTATAAGTAATATAATCTACCACTACAATTACAATATAAAAACCACTAGAACAGTATAAATATTATTTATTATCATCAACATACAAATAAAGGTCAAAAATTCCTATTTCAAAGCACCAAAATGCCAGTAAGACCCCAAAAACGGAATACAACGTTATTATGCGACCATATATCACCGCCCATTTGTATGCAGATGCAGGCTCCTGCAACCGCCATTGGCCACTACAATTTGCGGGACAAATTTCTAACGCGACCAATTCCGGGCACTTTGGCAGATAGCTACACTGTAAGATTATGTACGTAACGAATTGGTCACTGTTGATGCGTGGGTTGAAGCGGTTTTGTAAGTGCAGGGAAGAAAATTTTGCATTTTAAATGGAAAACTAAAGTAACGTTGCAAGAGGCTCTTTGGTCAGCATTCAATTATATAGATGTACCTATCTTACATTTATAAATCTGAAATACATCTGGCTATACATCGGAAAGATGCAAATTGTAGGCTCATTTCATATTGTTTTATATTGCTGTGAACCACACTACTGAAAGATTTTTACACAAATCTTAAGAAAAGCATATTCCTTTTTAAAAGGCCGGCGGCACATTTGAGGCTTCTGTGGTGTTTCAGCTGTCCATAGGTGGCGATGACCCGTCTGCTCGTCTGCCACTTGTTACATAAAACAAACATCGTGTTTCACACTTCTCCATTACAGAGTTAATAACAATGTGTAGATTCAGCGGGTAGGGCTAAAACAAGCCGCATGGGCTGATGCAATTCTAAGGTTTTAAATTAGTGTCTAGTGGTTTTTAGTGTACAAATTTGGGCTGTTTATTTGTGCAGTGAAGTGCCGCAAAGTGATCCTAATAATAAGAATCGTTGGATTGTATCCTTTTTAGCACTGCTATTGTGTGTCGAGTGCGTTGTTTCGTGACAACTTGCTTGGATCTAATAGAGTCTTAAAACCTTCGATTGCTTTTAGAGTGATATCCGCTGAATCCGTAGGTCGATAAAACTGACTGACTGACTTTGACTGTTGACTACCTACTTATTCTCAATAAGTTACCACCCCTTGACAATTGGCAAAGTATCTTCGGGTAAAGCCATAATAAAAAATAAAAAAAACAATGTGACGTCACTTTTGCAGTTATACATTTGTTCCCAATCCCTCCCTGCAATGTGAAATACTACGGGACACATTCGCACCGCCATCCATTTCTCGTGGACACATTAGACCTGCTATTTACGCGCGGTCAAAAGCTAGTCGAAATTTCGGTCCGTCTGAGTAATTATAACCGGTTATTACCGGCTGTTACTGGAGTGCGGACAATGGTGAAGCTCCATTGTTAAAATAGACGGTAGTTTGACGTGTAGGATGATTTTTTTATCGACGCACTAGCTTTTGCCCGCGTTTTCGCTTGCGATAGAAAGAGACAAGTAGCCCATGTTACTCTCCATCTCTTTAGTTTATCTCCACTAAAAACACCAAATCCATCCGTCACACCGTTTCGAACATCGACCCGTAATATAAAAGATCCTAGGTTCAGCTCCCACCTGAATGCGTGAATTTTTTTAAGTGCGATATTTACTTTAAAATATTAGCTCGGCAGTGAAGGAAAATCATCGTGAGGAAACTTGTACGTTTCGCATAGTTTCTGAAATATGTAACCATGATTCAGTTGGTCTGGTTCTCCTGTTAGCGACTGTCACAACCCTTGTTGTAACAGCCGCTTTATAATACTTACCAGACTCACCAAATCCTGAATCATGGTCCAAATGTACCCCAGGCTCTAGAGCGACAGCTTTTGACGAAACCGAGTATCACACGCTAAGATGAGTATTTACTTAAGAATATATTGCAAAGTTGGTATAAAACAAAAATAAAATACTGACTATCATTATGTTAGCGCATGGTTAGCGCCCAGACCTCTGCCGATACTTCGCTGATGGCGCTTGCCGCATGTCATGTGTCACCGCGATTTAACCTTTATGTCGATTGATTTAGGTCCGATTTGTCCAAGCTTTATCCAACGATATCTATATAGAGCAGTTATATGCAGTGTAAAATAAAAATAATTTCTACCTAAAAACTACTTGTCCAACAGTCAACACCAATTATTCCAATGGTAATTCGTTAGACCACTAATTTTGACAGCATTAAGGCCGATTTGATCAACCTTTTTTGACAATAAATCTATGGTATAGCGCTGTGATTAATATAGAATCTAATATTAATCTGGCGTTATACCATAGATTTAACCACGGATAAAGATTGGTCGAATCCAGCATAAGTAAGATAATTCAAAATGGCGTTGTCATTGTCACAGCTGATTTTGACTTTTGACATTACCTGTATAATCCTATTTAACAAAAATATCCCGGTGTCATTATCATGAATCACAAATGAATACATATTATTTTTGCCGGATTATAATGTGTTTCGTTCATCCACTCGTGAAACAAGGTTTAGCTATTACCGGCTTTGGAACAAAACATCTTTTTGTTGATGGCTTTATATGACTCCGGGATATACGATCTCACAGAAAACCGGCGCCTGTGATATGTTTAGTCGAGTGAGTGAGGGTTTTGGAAGCCCAATCGGAGAAAGTTACAAGGTTGACAGTTCACTTTTGACCCCACTGGTGTTACGGGTGTCTATGGGCGGCAACAATTTCCCATAAGTAGATGTTCTGCTCGTCTACTCCCATCGCTTCAAAAATATCAGTTTATTTTTACCCGACTACGGCGAATCAAAAAAGGAGAGACATGATTTTGACCTGTATGTATTTGGGTATGCATTGGATGCGGGCGGCACAGGACCGATGTGTGAAGAACATTTTGGGAGGTCTATGTCCAGCAGTGGACGTCTATTGGCTGAAATGATTATGTATATTCATCTATTCCCTCAGAACTTCTGTGTAGGTGCCTAGTCTTGTAATCGCATAATTTAAAAGCAGTTTTTTTTATTATATATGGCTCTACTGAAATATAACTTGTGTTCGATATCTGGCCTGACCTCTATCGTGGCTAGCCTGCCTATTCTCCCAGGGTGGTTTCTTAAGGGTGGTTCAATGAATTATTTATTGAATTCAATATACTACGACATTTATTGCTTAATTAACAGTTTATAAAAAATTGATGCTTAAAAAGATGAATAGGTAACGAGTCTGGGCGCTGTCGAGAATGAAGTGAGGGCTCCTGCGGCTCCTCATCCATGGAGACCGGTCGGTCGATGCTCCCCAGCGCCATCCTGTGGTTGCTTGTGGAACTGCAGGCTTCCTTTGGTTTGATGTGTCAGTTGCTTTAGAACCCAATGACACCGTTGTTATCGAATTACGCGCTAGATGGCGTTCTTGCACAAACATGCCCCCAGCCTTGGAGATTCTGGAGAATTCCAATTTTGATTTCTTCAATGTTCTTGGGCTTGATCAGAAGGCAGGATCGGGCATAGCTTGTGATATGACCGTTTTATGTCTCCAGTCGCGGTTTTGATGGCGGCGATTCTTGAAATGCCATCCTTGCCTGGGTACGTTTGTATCACCCGCCCAAGACGCCATTGCAGTGGTGGCAGGTTGTCTTCTTTGACTAGAACCAATGTGTTAGGTATTAATGTATTTTGATTGGTCTGCCATTTAGTCCTCGTCTGCAGCTCTGAGATGTACTCCAATGACCACCGTTTCCAGAAGTGTTGCCGGATCTGTGCAATTCGGTCGTAACGAGGTAGGCGGCTTGTTATCGATCTGGTGAGGTCGCTGCACGCAGGTGCAGTCAGAGGCCGACCAATCAAAAAATGACCTGGGGTAAGTGGGGACAGGTCATTTGGATCTGTGGACATAGGAGTCATGGGTCGGGAGTTGAGGATGGCTTCAATTTGTGCTAATGCCGTGCTCAACTCCTCATAAGTAAAATTTGCATTTCCTATAACGCGACGCATAATAAATTTACAGGACCCGATTCCCCGTTCCCATAGTCCCCCCCATTGAGGTGTGTATGGTGGAATGAATTTAAATTGTATGTTGTTATTCGTAGTGTAATCTAAAATGTTGCTCCAATTATTTGATATTTGGGAAAATTCCTTTAAAGCCCCTACAAATGTTTTCCCATTATCAGAGTAAATTACTAAAGGTTTTCCTCTGCGAGAGATGAAGCGATTTAAGGCCAATATGTATGCTTTAGTAGTTAAATCTGTTACCAATTCTAAATGTATTGCCTTGGTTGCAAAACAAATAAATAAACAAATATACGCCTTTTCCAATTTCGCCCCTCTTCCCTTTCGGTTTAAAATGAAAACTGGCCCGGCATAATCTACACCACAACGAATAAATGGATAACTTTCTTCTATTCTTTCTTGTGGTAAATTACCCATTTGCATCTGAAAGGGTTTAGCTTTCAGACGTACACATTTAACGCAAGCGTGTACAGTTTTTCTGGCTAAATCGCGACCGCGCAGTGGCCACCATGTTTCCCTAATGGTGTACAGTAGCAACTGGGGTCCAGCATGTAATAAAAATTTATGTTGAAATGAAAATAAAAGACGAGTAAATAAATGCTTGGCACATAATAAAATAGGATGTTTTTTGTTAAAAGAGAATTGAACAGAATTGTTTAATCTCCCTCCCACTCTAATAATGTTATTCTCATCCATAAAAATGTTTAGGCCTGATATACTTCTTGGAAAAGAATTTAATTTATTTGTTTTTAATGATACATAAATATCAGGGAAGGATTGTTGCTGAACAATTCTAGTCAAGACTGTACTAGCTTTATTTATCTCCTCGACAGTCAATGGGCCCGAGTTACGCTCGGTTGTGATTTTTGTACGTGAATTATGTATGAACCGTAACATAAATGCAGTAACCCGTTGCATACGATTAAAACATGAAAATCGATCGAACGGAAACTGTTCCGAATTCGATTGACTTACCATAGAAATTATTTTCTTGGATTTTATCTCTGGTAAATCCTCACATTGTTCGTAATGATCGATATTAACTGACACTATTTCCGGTTCACTTAAAAAAGAAGGCCCGTGCCACCATAAATCTGATGAATTTAATTCCTCAATTCGTGTACCGCGCGATAACAAATCAGCCGGGTTTGACTTACCGGCGACGTGAGACCACTTTGAGTTATCGGTTAATTCGTTTATTTCTACTACGTGGTTTTGAACGAATGTTTTTAAGTTGTTAGGAGAGATCTTGAGCCAACCTATGACAATAGTTGAGTCAGTCCAGAAATTGACATTATTAAACTTTAGTCGAAGCGAATCTATTATTTTTTTGTAAAGACGCGCGCCAACAAGCGCCCCGCTCAATTCTAACTTGGGTACGCTGATTGGCTTCACTGGCGCGACCTTGGATTTCGCACACAATAACTTGACAGTGATTATGGGCTCGCCCGACTCGCTATAGCTAACGCTACGTATGTACGCACAAGCTCCATAGGCATCTTGTGACGCATCTGTGAATATGTGCAACTCAATGTGTTTTGAATTTTTATTTTTAATGTGACGCGGAATTCGTAAATCATTTAAATATTTAAGGCTGTATACAAAATTTTGCCATGATAATAAAATTGAGTTAGGTAAAGGATCATCCCAACCTAATTTACATAACCACAAGTTTCTTAAGATCATTTTGATTATAATAATTATAGGTGCCAACAAGCCTAATGGGTCGAAAATTTTAGAAATTACTGATAGAATAGTTCGCTTAGTGACATTGTTTATGTTTGAGTCACATTTTGATGTGAAAAACAACTCGTCCGAGTTAGTTAAATATCCTAACCCAAGTGTTTTGGTCTGACAATTTTCCCCAAGTCCTAATTGTTTAAACAACTGTGATTCAGATTGAGAACATTTAAAGTTAAATATCCACTTTCTTAATGGAAAACAACCCGATTCTAACGCCCGCGAAGTTTTATCACAAATATCTATTAAGATTTCTTTGTTGTCGTGCCCAGTAATTAAATCGTCAACGTAAAAATCCTCATTGATAACGCGCGCGATGACGTCATCCCCGCATTCCGATGCAAGCTGCTTTAGGCATCGAATGCTAATGGTAGGGTGCAGACGCGGTGCCATACGTAACAGTATTTAACTGATATATTCCGAGATCGTCGGAGGGATTCTCTCGCCAAAGTATTAATTGCAGATTTCTTTGATCAGGTTGAATTAAAATTTGTCTATACATTTTCTCGACATCTGCACATGCTATGTATGTATGTTGACGAAATCGTAAAAGAATTGAGAATATGTCATTTTGTAACGTTGGACCAACTTCTTGGATGTCATTAAATGATAGTCCAGAACTAGACTTTAAGCTTGCGTCATAGACAACCCTTAAACGCGTTGAAGTACTGTGTTCTCTGAAAACACCATGATGTGGTAGAAAATAATAAGGTGACGTATAATTATCTATGCGACTCATGTGCCCCAGGCTTAAATACTCAGACATAAAATCGCAATATAATTTTCTGTACTCCGGCGCGCTTCGTTGCAGTTTACGTTCCAGCGCTAGGAACCGGTTCTCTGCTAGCGTAAACGTATCGCCCAATACCTCAGGTGATTCCTTCATAGGAATGCGCACGGAAAACCGACCCGTATTGTCGCGTAACGTTGTGCCCGAGAACAAATTTTCGCATGCGATTTCTTCTTGGGTGAGCTTATGGCTTTGAGGAATCTCTTCCAATTCCCAGAATTGTTTTAATTGTGTATCAATGGATTGCGTGAAATTACATTGAACTTGATTAATGCGTAAGTTTTTTTTATGTAATGCACCTGAAATGATCCATCCGAGTTTTGTGTTTTGTAAAAATGGACCATTTGGCAAACGAATAAGACCGTCATTTAACAATTCCCAAAATTTATTTGCTCCGATTAACAAATCTATTTCTACAGGCGAAAAGAAATTAGGGTCAGCTAGTTGTATGTGATCTGGAATTGGAATATTATTATATGCGAATTCGGAAGATAGCGATTGGGCTGTGATGCGTGGGAGGACTAGGCAATTAAAGCGCGTCGTGTATGCACTAGTCTTAGACTTTAACTGAATCTCACAGGTGTGTGTAGACTGCGTGACTGAGCTGCCTACACCAGTGACTTTAACAGTGGACTGTAGTAATGGAATGCCGAGTGTATTACAGAAGTCCTTTGAAATTATGCAATGTTGACTTCCGCTATCGAGTAAAGCTTTAGCTGTATGAAAGTTGTTGTGTTTATCTGCAATTTCAACTAGGGCTGTCGACAACAGTACTGGTTCTAGAATTGAGTGTTCCAGCTGATTGTCATTGACATAATTATGAAGCGAATTAGTAGTTATTGCAGAATGAAATGATTGCGAATTATTTGAGTTATGATTTTGATGAAGTAGCTGATTGCCGTATGCGTCCGCTGAAGATGTTGATGCACCAGCGTCGACGCTGTCCATGTCTTTGTGAATTAGGCTATTATGTTTTAAATTACACCTTTTACATGCTCCAAACCAGCAACTAGCTGCTGCATGGCCAATACGGAGACAGTTATGGCACAGTTTTTTTTGTTCAATGTGTTTCAACTTATCATTAATGGACAAGTTAAGAAACATTTCACATGAATAAAGCGGATGATTAGCATTACACATACTACATGGGCGAAATCGCTTTGGGTTGGCAGCCTTTTGCGAATTTGAATTAGTTTGCGATACGCCTGCAACATGACTATGTGACTTTGATAATGCGTTACTCGACAGCGACTGTCTTCTAGACTCGAAATTAGGCTTATTGTGACTATGAGTTACGTTAATAGTTTCTAACACGTCAGCTCTGTCCTTAAGAAATTTAGTTAAATCGGCTAAACATATTTTTTCACTTTTTGTCGAATTATTGAGGGTACTCTTATACACTTCCCATTCGCGTTCAGTAGCGGAATCGAGTTTGGAAACTATAATATAAATGATTAAAGTATCCCATGAATCTGTCGGTTCACCTAAAGACTCGAGCGAACGAATGTTTTTTAGAATTGTGTCTAGAAGTTTCCTAATGTGTGGAGCCGACTCCTTATTGATAGACTGTGCGCAAAATAAAGCCTTAACATGATTATGGACAAGCAAACGGTTGTTATTGAACCTATTTTCTAATAGTTCCCAAGCAGTGAGGTAATTATTAGCTGAAAACTCTAACGATTTAATAATTTGTAAAGCGTTTTCCGTTAAAGCAGAACGTAGGTAATGAAATTTTTGAATATTGTCAATATCTTTAGAATTATGAATCAGAGATAGATAAATATCGCGAAACTCCAGCCAGTGATCATATGAACCATCGAAAGCGGGTAATGAAATCGTGGGTAGTTTGATGCTACTTTGCGAACAAGATTTACCCTGCTTTGAAGAAAATCCATTTAATTTACATTTACATTTGGCAACAGCGGCATAATATTGATTCTCAAATGCTTCTCTCTCTTGTTGTTCTCTGAGTGCTAAATGTTCACCAATGTTAATGTCTATTTCATCCTGAATATCTGAGAACTGCTCCAACAAAGTTTCTGCCTTAAGAAAACGTGACCTTAATTCTTCTATTTGCAGTTCTGTTGTTTCACTAGCTAACTCTAACTCATTCAAATATTTGACAAAATTAGTTAGTTTGCACTTGACTACACCCCTTTTTTTGATCGCGTTTTTAACTAAATCATCCTTATCCTCAAAATCTACTAATGAATGCCTCTTTTTAGTCATTGTGTGTATTGTATGTGTGTGTGGGTGACGGGGAATCAGGTACTCACAGTTCTTCTCGAAGCTTCCAGAAGTAGGAGCGAAGAACGCGAGGGTAGATGCAAGCCACGCACTTATGATTGAGCACTTTCTAGAATTGAGAAAAACACGATATTAGCACAAATCACTTGGAAAGGAGGGAAAAAAAAGGAACGATCGGTCAAACCTCTGATGCTGGTCTTGAGCTGATCCGGCTCGAAGGACCAATTTTGTTCGATATCTGGCCTGACCTCTATCGTGGCTAGCCTGCCTATTCTCCCAGGGTGGTTTCTTAAGGGTGGTTCAATGAATTATTTATTGAATTCAATATACTACGACATTTATTGCTTAATTAACAGTTTATAAAAAATTGATGCTTAAAAAGATGAATAGGTAACGAGTCTGGGCGCTGTCGAGAATGAAGTGAGGGCTCCTGCGGCTCCTCATCCATGGAGACCGGTCGGTCGATGCTCCCCAGCGCCATCCTGTGGTTGCTTGTGGAACTGCAGGCTTCCTTTGGTTTGATGTGTCAGTTGCTTTAGAACCCAATGACACCGTTGTTATCGAATTACGCGCTAGATGGCGTTCTTGCACAAACAACTTGCCAGTGTCAAGTAACTTATTGAAAATAAGCGGATAGTCAACAGTCGAAGTCAGTCAAAGTCACAGTTACTCAATAAACGTTGGTGTTTTACGTTTTATCAACCTACGGATTCCGCCAATACCGCTAAACGCAGTCGCACTTTAAAGCGACAACACGCTTGGACCTAATAGAGTATTAAAACTTAAAAGCTCACTCAACCAACAATAGCAGTGTTAAATACAATTTAACGATTCTTATATTAGAATCACTTCGCGGCACTTCACTGTACAAATAAACACCAGTTTACTAAAAACAGTGGTTTTTAGTAAACTGGTGCTTATTTGTACTGTGAAGTGCCGCGACGATTTTGACCTGTATGTATTTGGGTATGCATTGGATGCGGGCGGCACAGGACCGATGTGTGAAGAACATTTTGGGAGGTCTATGTCCAGCAGTGGACGTCTATTGGCTGAAATGATTATGTATATTCATCTATTCCCTCAGAACTTCTGTGTAGGTGCCTACTCTTGTAATCACATAATTTAAAAGCAGTTTTTTTGCTTATTCAAGCTAATACAATGGTTTTAAATTGATATCTAGTGAGATATCAATTTAAAACCTTTGTATTAGCTTGAATAAGCTCACACGATGGCTTTGGTTTCTACCGCCGAAATCAAAAGTAGAATTACAACCCGCTGTTACTCGAGTGAGTAAAACGACCGAACCTCTGTCAACATGACGCTGATAACGTCTGCCACACACATTTGCCGGGACAATATATAGCCAGGACTGGGATTTTAAACTTAATTGTATGTGGGATTTCAGCCTTTATTGCTATTAATTTAGAGCGAGCCATTTATTTGAGTGAGATAGTAGCTAGATTTTCTGATATCACTGACATAACTGGCGCGTTGTGCATGTCAAGTGTCACCTAGCATCTGTCAATTGATTTCATTTGTGTTGGGGGAACCATAAAAATAGACCAAGTTCCAACATTCATTTCCGAAACATCTTTCAACTTGGATCCTGTCATCATTTAGTGTACCACCCCGATTGCGGAAATGGTCACAATAGTGGAGGATCGAGATGGAAAATTGAAATTTTAAAACGTGAGCCCACTGCACGTTTTAATAATAGATAGGCACGAGAGTGACAGTGCCGCGCATTGTGCAGACTTTTGTGTGATTACGTTTTAGGTAGGTGTTAAATAAAAAAAAAAAAAAAGCAAGTTGGCTACACAACCTAATGTATACGAAGACAGGAAACTTACTCCACTGGAATATGTATATAAATAGGGTACCTACTATAAGATTATAAACATACCTAAGTGTTTTAAATTAAAAAAAATAAATTAAATTACTGTTATATTTCTCTATCTAATTTGCTTATATTTCATATTGCCTAACATTACTTACAAATACTAGATTTACTTATGTAGCGAGATGGTGTGAGTCTGGTAATCTGTAACAAAGGTTTTCCTAGTACGGACGCTGCTTTCTCGCAATATAGTATTACAAAAAATATTCTTACATTATTACAATTTTAATGATTTTTATATTGTGAAAGAGAAAAATAAATAAATTAAAAATTATACTGTGCTAAAATATGAAGGTCCATTTCCAACGGAGGTGCTAAGATATTTTGTGATATTCATAACTGGTAATAATTCATTTCAAGTCAATAACTCATATTTAGTTGGTAACATCTTCATCATCATCATCAGCCCATTTAAGTCCCCACTGCTGGGGCACGGGCCTCCCACAATCACATGAGGGGTAATTGCCACACTCACCACGCTTGGCAGACGGGTTGGCGAGGGTTTTGATATAAATGCAGAGTTTTCCTTCTCTGGGTGCTGATGATCATGCCAGCAGCTTTACCTTAGTCGCCTTTTACGACAACTCGGTAAGAGTGAGGGTGGTCTATTCTACTCTGCCGGGGAACACACGGCCTACATACGGTAACATCTTAATCCTAGGTATAAGTAATCTATTTCGCATGTAATGCGCCACAGTGCAGCAGGTAGGTACAGTCTACTCAGTCTGCAATCATCCAGGGGGGAGTTGAAGCCTAGCCCTGACCCTGCGCATGAGGGACGCAGCGCGCTTCCGCATCGTGGCAAAGAAACATTCTACTCGCACCGCCACGAACGCGCACGAAATATGATCTTATTTAAACTGAATCAATGTCATTTTACCTTCATTCCCAATTTTGGCCAAAGATGTCTTTTTAAAGTCATGATTCAGGATTTGGTTAGTGACTGTCCTCTTCCTTGCGTCGCTTGTCTTAGAAGAATCTTTATGAACAGCCGCGTGGATTGCATCACAGACTGGTAATTATGTTGGAGCTGACTTGATTAGACTTCTATCTCTAAGCCTTCTTTCACTCACATTTCCCGTCAAAAGTAGCTTTTTCAGGTTTTCGTATATCTGCCTGGTAATGTGACGACCAAAGAACTTTACCAGGCAGGTAGATAGTGACTCTGGTTTTTTTGCCGCCTAACGAGGTTTCCGAAGAGTAGATGGATCTCATCATCATCAGACACTCGCAACAGCAGTGAAGTCACAAGTGCGCTGCTAGCCCTTCCCCTTCCCCGAATTAGGCCTCCAGTGCTCTCACTCCAGCGCCACGCCACACCAATCCAGTGCCCACACTCACTTACTTAGCGAAACAGCACAGACGCTACTTTATGCCGGTTTCCTGAGAAGCAGTGGTATCAGTCGGTTTCGTATATCGTCCTTTCCGTCGAGCCAACCCATTTAGGCCGAGGCGTGGCTCTGAGTAAATTCAAAACCCCTTGGAAAGAATAAACAGATTTTTGAAGTGTGTTTGCATTTTACGTTGATGAAAACTTAAATAATATAAAACTTGGTAACAGTCTTACAAACCTGTTTCATTTTTTTTTCGAATTTAATTGTTAATACAGTTTACAGTTTACACTTAAAATTAATTAAATTGAAACTATAAGCAAGTCACAGGCGTTTCCTCCATTGAAAATCACAGGTCTGAGTATGATTTCAAATCACAATTATTTTACTCGGTCGACGGAACATTTATTGAAACCATTAAGCCAAGTTCGAGTATGTGTTATATTTGTGAAGTGAGAATTTCATTTTCGTATTGCTCAGCAGAACGGGTTTTGAACAATAACATCCAATGTTAATGTAGGCCAGTTGATTATCAGAGATTGACCTTTATTGCTGAACGGGTAGAGACTGTATTTCCACGAAGTATTTTGATTAATGTTGTCTTTTGATAGTCAATATTGGTTATCGATAGTTATCTATATGAAATGTTTTATTTGTTGTAATCAAAATGTTAAGCAACCAACTAAGTATTATGGCCTTTTTTGAATTTGAATTTTCAGCTTCTTCTATTTTATATTTTAATCGGATAATATTTTACAAAAAAAAAACACAGTTGGATTAACATTAAAATCAGTGATTTGTCAAACGGTGCAATATTTTTATAAGAAGCAATCAATAATTTCCATTAGTTCATGTCCATAGGTGTCTATGGGTGGCGGCAATCACTTACCATCAGGTGATCCGTCTGCTCGTCTGCCAACTATCACATAAAAAAAGATAGAGTTAAGGAATTAATATAAATAAATAAAGGAAAAAACGAAACTCAACATTCCAGCTTATTGATGACAATTTCTGAAAAGATTAAGTGAATTTATCCGACTAAGGAAGACACAAAATGATTAGATGACTAAAGTTTTCTAAAAAACTTGAAACTAACTATAAAGATAAAGAAGTTCTAAAAAGTAAATTGTAAAAGTCAGCCAAAGTTTGGCTGACTTTTACAATTTACTTTTTAGAACTTCTTTATCGATATTTTTGACACCACAATTCCCCACCCCTAATTCTATTTAATGAGTGAGAAATGACCACGAAAGCGTTCACTCGAAATGTCCTATCCGATTCTCGCTCTTATTATCTGCACAGTAAAGGTGCATTTCAATTACAACTCACAGTTATATTGATCAACAAATCGTTATTTATTAGAGGTTCTCCGATTTTGTTACACCTCTAGGGAGATTACGTATTTTCCCACCTTTATCTGTAATTAATGGGAATACTGGCTTTCATATTATCTATCTATAATTTAGGACAGCCCATAATATTGTGAATACAGGCCGCCCCAATACTATGGAATATGAAGGGAAAGTGCCTTAAATCCTTCAGTTATTATGTTTTTTTAAGGAAACATCACTAATAAAAACAAAAAAAAATAACTGCAATCATTGTTGGTTTGGATTGTCATTTTATTGCACAGGAAGTGACCCGGAAAACAAATGAATTTTATTCTGCCAATCGACACAGTCATTACTATACTCCTTTCGCTTTAGCATGTTATGGGTGACAGATGTCAAAGTCTATATATTTTTCACGTTAGTCTCTTTCTAACGTCTGACTCACGTATAACTCTGTCCTGCTGTCACCGATATCATGATAAAGCGAAAGAAGTATAACGATAAAATGTCTCTAAGAAAATTTAGGTTGTCGTAAAAATAACACAGACAACCGGCGTAAAGCAGCACTGTGCTGTGTTTCGCTGCGTGAGCGAGGTACTGGAAGCCCAATCCGGGGGAAAGGGGGTTTAAAGGTTGTCAGTGCACTTGTGACTCCATAGGCGTCGCGGGTGTCCGCGGACGGCGGCAATCGCTTACCATCAGGCGATCCGTCCGTTCGTCTCCCACCTATCACATAAAAAATATTGACGGCAGGGATTACCTGCGAACCTGCAGGCATGATGTTGTTAACCCTAGTTTTTTCTAAAAAAACTAACTACGACTACTTTAAACCTAACAATATTCAATGAAGACCCTTTTAGTCCAAGTTGGAATAAATTGCCAAGCAGAAAAACACTGCAATTATAAACCCAACTTAACTGCAAGTTAAGAGATTTGTCTTTGAGCTCGTTAAATTTAAAGGGTTTGTAATATATTTTAGGAGCAAGAAGAGTTATCTTGGAGAGAGAAGTTAAAGTTACGTCATTTTGCAACTTTAGCTTTGTACCTACCTCTAGTTTACATTCTTAGAATCATAATGTTCTCCATTATTGTTTGATATCCGTTACGAAATGAAAGCCTGCAGATGGCCGTCGCCCAAGAGGCATGCCGAAAAAGATGGCGTGACGACCTGGACCAATACTCCCGTAACTAGCAAATGCTGGCAATGAATAGGGAGCAGTGGAGGCTATTAGGGGAGGCCTTTACCCAGCAGGTGGGACTATTTGAGCTAAAAAAAAAAACAAAAATCCGTTACTACATTGTTAACACGACGCCCACGCCCTGTTGGTCTAATGGTTTAAGTACCGGGCCGTGATCTTGGGATCCCATCATAATAGCGATAACTTGATTTCTATGATGGAGGCCTTTGCCCAGCAGTGGGATGGTATATAGGCTGATACTAATACTACAACATTGTTGAAATCCCGAACACCTACGGCTATAAATTATAACTATGTCGACAGTGTGCTCACATGCCCGCAATGTATGAGAATCTTTCGAATAATTAAAATTGAAAATTTAAAAAACCCCCGACGGCGGCCATCTTGGATTTGAAATTTATCACAATAAATATATTCTTCTGCAACTCAAGCCCTTTTATATGATACCCATATTGTGGGAGTTGTGTTAAAACATACAATCCATATCTTTGTGACGGCGGCCATCTTGGATTGATCCAAGAACACTCCCCCCTTATTCATCTTTCCAAAAAAAAAAATACTGGCTACGTCAGATACATGCAAGCACACCAACGACATTTGGCTAGGGGAGTCGAAGCGGTCGCCTTAGTCGAAATCGGCCGAATTCCATCATCATCACAACATTCAGTCTGGAAGTTGCCGGTCTTGTACAGTCAACAGCAGAAGTAGCTGCACATATTACGTACACGTACGTACAGTTTGTAGTTCTGATTCTGAAGAGCATAAGGTCACTAGCTTCGAAAAGTGTGCATCAACTTTTACTGTTGACTGTACCGCTGTGCCTCGGAAAGCACGTTAAGCCGTTGGTCCTGCGCCCGGACCCTCTCCGGTCGTGTCACACTGGTCTCATCAGATTTTTTTTGGTCAATAGGCCAACGCTTGACCACAATCGCACCTGATGGAAAGCGACGATGGATGGATTATGAAGGCAAGGGATTAGAGAGTGTGTTGTGTTTGCGCACAAACTTGAGCACTATAATATATCCTGCGTAAGTGGCTGATCGTTGCGATTAGCCGTCGTAGGCGTAATCGGGTGGAAGACATAATTATTACTGGTTTCACATGAAGTAGGTGTTACAGCGTATTGGTGTCTCAAACTATATACTATGGGAGACTGTCTGACCGTGGGAGATGCACGCTTTGGCAAGATAAGTCAGAAGCTACATTCTGTTTCACCGAGTGAATGAGGGTACCGGAGGCCCAAGTGGACAAAGTAATGGAAAGGTTGGCAATCGCTTACCATCACTCGATCCGTCTGCTCGTCTGCCACCTATCGCATAAAAAAACACACTTGTGATTCTACTAATGTTGCAAGTGTCCATGATCGGCGGGAATCGCTTACAATTAGGTAATCCGTGTCTGTCTGGGTCTGCCACCTATTATGTAAAAAAATAACAACCTGTTTGGATCAGTGCTGCAGTGGTAGTTAACGCTGCCTCTGGTGCAAGGGTTGCGGGTTCATTCCCCGCACGGTACAAACATATTCGTGCATGAACATGTCTGTTTGAATTTTATTATATGTGTCATAAGTATGTATTTACATAAAATTAAATTGAAAATTTAAAAAAACCCCGACAACTGAAGCTCTTTCATTTGATACCTATATTGAGGCAGTTGGAACAATAAATAGGTTATTCGTCATTTTCTGACGGCGGCCATCTTGGATTTGAATTTTTTTACAATTAATATATTCTGCTACTCAAGCCCTTTTATATGATACCCATATTGTGGGATACCCATCTTGGATCGATTTTTATCCAACATAGCTAAGAACACTCTCTCCTTGTTCATCTTTCAAACAAAAAGAAAAAATTCAAAATTGGTTCATTTGTTCGGGAGCTACGATGCCATAGACAGACACACAGACACACAGACACACAGACACACAGACACACAGGCACACACACACACACACACACACACACACACACACACACACACACACACACACACACAGACACGTCAAACTTATAACACCCCGTCGTTTTTGCGTCGGGGTTAAAAAAAAAGTATTTAATGTTGATAATTTTGATTCCGCTGTTGGTTCTGATATCCGTAACCCTAGGTACTTGAGCTACCCCCCAGCCCGTCTGGGGGAGGCAGAGTCGGGCCCGCTCTGTAAGCGGGCCTGCCTCTGGGGAGGAACATGAAGAGAGGCTGCTAAGCCGGTGTGCTTGTCTCCTTCCCACTCAGACGATGAAGGAGCGTCGCAAGTGGTTTTAGTGGGTATGCCTCTGGCCGGCTTCCCATCAGGAGAAGCTCTCGCCAGGTGGAGAGCCCCACATAACCCGTCTGTCCCCTGGTGTAAGGGTATGCATAAGAAAGTCAGCCCATTGCACATAGGGCTGGCAGCATCTCCCCAGCGCCAACAAAAAAAAAAGGTGCTTGAGCTACCTATCTCGGAGCCAGATCAATGTATGTGATGCTGTAAAGTATTTATTCATTTAAATTTAGGCAAACAATAATTTTCCTGCTCACCTTCCTTTTCCTAAAATCACTTCTATTTACCATTTCCAAACTACCAAAAGACATTTTTTCTTTCCAGTTAAATCCATAAATACAGGTTGAAGCCTTGCCATTTTTATGAGGATCCGTAAGATAGTCTATCTCCTTACTTTATTGAGGTTCAGGGATAAAGTTATCGTGGGTGAAGCCTTCACTTCTAGGGACTTTCTTGGAGAATACCTTATTGGTATTGGAGATTTTTTTAAGTGGCTGACGAGCAGATGAAACACTGGTATCAAGCGACTGCTACATTTGAAAAATCAAGAGATGCATGCTTGGATTTGAACCAGGACCCCGTATTAGAGGTGCGTTCTTATCAACAGAGAGCGTTTCTGTGGGAGAGCCACGCTTTGACATGAATGGGCTGGCTCGACCAGAGTGATACCACGGCCTCACAGAAAACCGGTGGCAGCACTGTGCTGTGTTTCGCTGCTATCGGAGGCCCAATCTGGAGGAAAGGTCCATGGGCAGTGGCAATCGCTTACCATAAGACGATCCGTTTTCTCGTCTGCCACCTATCACATAAATATGAAAAACAGAGCTACCATTGCTCATTCTCATGCAATTTCATCGTATCAGTTTTGCGGTGGTGTTACAGGATTGATTCCGGTCTCGATATCCAACACTTGACCGGGTTCTGTTCAAAGGTTCAGGAGGTAATTGACTCTACCTATAAGACTTCAAATGACCATACCTGGAAAACTGCACGATTTATTACCTAGAAATCATTGTTACAAAACTACGGAACCCAGCATCAGCAAAAATCTAAACACAGCCAGCGATGAATATTTCAATCGACCAGCTAGAATAAGCAATGTTTGAGAACGTAAATCAAAATAACAATACAATCGGACAGTCGCCATTGCCCTGTCTGTACATCTGTCAAACTATGCATATAAATCTATTTGAGCTAATCTATATGAGTATATCCCGCTACAGACGGTGAATTTGATGTCAACAACTTTTTTTCGTAGGAGAGCCTTGGCATAAACGGGTCGACGTTACCGTAGAGGTCACACGGCTGCACAGAAAACTGACGTGATACAGTGCCTGCGCTTTGCTATAGCTGAGTGCATAGAGTAACATATATACTGAGACAGAGGCATCAGTCGGCTAGCTATTGCTAGCGCCATCTAGAGGAAAACGACCAATACTCAACGGCTATGTAGTACGGCCACCTTCGAGAATCAGTCTGGGAGACGATTAAATAAAACAATTTATGTACTAAATAACAAAATTCCCAATACCTTCTAGAAACGTGACCGCCCTAAACAAACCTGGCAGCGGAGTATCACTGCAGAAACGAAGACCCTAGGACTAACTTGGAGTGGATTGGACAACAATGCCGGAGCACAGTCATGCCACTGCCTACCGTGAGAGAAGAACTCTTTTCAAACCTCGTTTAAAAAAGGACATGTCATAGCGATCAGGGAACACCGCGGCTGGAAGGTCATTCCAGAGTTTGCACGAGCGCGGAAAAAAGGAGCGCTGGAAACGAAGAGTTCTGGAAGGGATTGGTTCCAGGTAGTATTGGTGAAGTTTGCCGCGGCGTCTAGTCGTGCGATTGTAGAATGGTGACCCTGGTATGATATTAAACAGCTCCAAAGAGCACTCTCCATGTAAGAGCCTATAGAAGAGGCAAAGAGAGCCGAAATTTCTTCGCGACTCCAACGACTCCAATTTTTCCGTGAGATCGGGATCCCCGACAATCCGGACAGCTCGTCTCTGCAAGGCGTCAAATGGGTCAAGATGATATTTAGGAGCGCCTGCCCAAAGATGGGAGCAGTACTCCATGTGGGGTCGTACATGATGGGCGGCGGCAATCGGTATGTTTGTCTGCAAAAATCACTTAAAAAAATTATGACACCTCATCTATGAACTTGACTTACTAAGCAAGCGGTATAGCGTTTACCTTAAGGTGACGGGTAGCGCACACACCAATTGATTTTAATTTTTAGCTGCTAAACCAGATCTACTTTAAAAAGAATCGAAAGCCTCCAGCTAGTACTTAGTAGAACCATCCCGGAGATGGGAGCAATATTCCACACACGGGCAAACTTGTGCCTTTTACAAGAGAAATCTGCGCCGGAGTAAAATACCTAATTAGTAATTTATTTAAAACCATACGCAAATTTTTGCTCTGTTTTTGCACTCGAAAAATTTATTCACGCCAAAAGTGACCGCTTTTGGCGGTAAACCAACATTTGAATGCAAAAGCAGACCAAATAGCTAACTATAAGTATCAAATAAATAGTAAGTATAGGTATTTGCCGAGAGGCGAGAAAATTATCAAAATAAGACCCGGTTTATAAGCTTACAATTTAAATCAATTGGCGTCGCTAAAAGGGCATCATCATCATCATCATTTCAGCCAATAGACGTCCACTGCTGGACATAGGCCTCCCCCAATGTTCTCCACACAGATCGGTCCTGTGCCGCCCGCAACCAATTGATTCCCGCAACCTTCACCAGATCCTCGGTCCACCTTGTGGGGGACTTGTCACGGCTGCGACTTCCTGTACGTGGACTCCACTCGAGGACCTTTCCGCCCCAACGGCCGCCGGTTCTCCTCGTTATGTGCCCTGCCCATTGCCACTTGAGAGAATCCTTTGGGGCTCTGTCTGTGACCTTAAAAGGGCATAATTACTGGTACAGTGGTGGATGTCTTCAGCTAGTTACTAGTACTGCACAATGGACCAAGTAGGAGTTAACTACTGCACTCAGAGACGTCAAATTAATTTCAATGTTTTTTTTAAGTTAGCCTGTAGCGTCCCACTTCTAAGCAAAGGCCTCCCCAAATTCTTCCATTGATCCCTGTCCTGTACTCTGAAATACGCTCCAAGACTGTTATCGCAGATGTCAGTCGAAAAACTGCAAGACTGAAATAGGATTGGGCGGATGTGTGCAGAATGGGCCCCGAAAGATGGACAAAAATCGTCACTCAATACCGGCCGAACGATGGACGACGACTACGGGGTAAGCCCAGAAAAAGATGGTGTGACGATTTTTACAAGTATATCCAAGATTGGCAAGTAATTTTAATGGTAACTTAAGAAACAATATTGACACTTATTTTAATACGCATAATGCCTATCTACGATTAGCTTACATGAACATTCGTTGATGTAACGTTTTTGATAGCGGCAGGAGGAGTCTACTTTACAGGAACATCAATATGAAAACGTAGGACTCTGAAGAGAAGATTCTTTAATGAGTAGGAGTAAACACGTTTCGCTTGGATCAGTGGTAGTGCATGCTGCCTCAGTTTAAGCATTTGTGTGCATAAACATGTCCGTTTGTATTGGTCTGGTCTTTGTATTATACGTTTGTATTTACAAAAGAAAAGTATTACATATGTGTATGAATTTGTAATTCCGCTGTTGGTTCTGATATCCGTAACACAGGTGCTTATACCTATCTCTGAGTCAGATCAATGTATGTGATGTTGTGAAATATTTATTTTTTTATTTATTTATAAAGGATAGAGGAGATACAAACGTAACGTCGACGTGCTCCATTAAAATGCCCCCAAACAATTACCTACTTAGGTATATTACCTTAGGAAAACTTGGCACTAACTCTAAGGAAATAAACCAAAGTTGTAATAGATGATAAGTCGACTAATCTGGCAATAAAAATGTTTTACGTTGGGAAATGAGAAAAAGTTTTTGTGATCAGCTTAGGTCTATCTATGTTCAAAAAGCACTTTTATTTGTCGAGAACGAGCAAAAATTAGTTACAACAGGTTAAAGGCCTTTTTATTATTATCATATTTTGAAGTATACCGTCCTTTATCCCTTGCAAACACATCCAATTTTCGATTGAAAGAAAAATAGTTTTATTTAACACTATTTGTACATTTATCATTTTGCTGTCACATTCATTTGTTTTTTTGTGATTGGTCGAAATTATCAAAGGATCCATTATATATTTGCCGTGGTCCCCGGCAGAGTAGAATAGGCCACCCTCACTCTTACCGAGGTGTCGTAAAAGGCGACTAAGGTAAAGCTGCTGGCATAATCATCAGCACCCAGAGAAGGAAAACTCTGCATTTAGTTCAAAACCCTCGCCAACCCGTCTGCCAAGCGTGGTGAGTATGGCAATCACCCCTCATGTGATTGAGGGAGGCCCGTGCCCCAGCAGTGGGGACTTAAATAGGCTGATGATGATGATGATGATGATTATATATTTTAGTACTCTCATCTAAAAAGAAATCAAACCAATACTTATTTTCTTGTTCGGTAATATTTTTGGAATAAGTATGAATGAATGATAACTTTTTTGGCACAATACAAAACAAGGTAACATAATTAGTAACATGACCTAAACATAAATAATAAACGAAAACTAGGACATACATTATCCCTGTATGCGCCAAACAGGCGGCCGTTCAACAATAGTCGGTGCTGATCCAAGAGACCACCCCCGACGCTGGTTTTCAGCGACTACCATAACATTACTACGCATCAGTTGCTGGATCCGGATCTGTTACCGGATCTATTTTAAACAATTTCGGGTCTACAACCTCTCGGCAAACACGTATACTGTTTATTAAATAACAGTGCACAAATGTTGGGTCAGTTTTTGTACGCGAAAAATTGATTACCACCAAAAGCGGCCACTTTTAGCGTGAATCAATTTTTTGCGTACAAAAACGGATCCAACATTTGTCTATGGTTATTTAATAAATAGTATAAGAGTTTGCCGAGAGGTTGTATTTAAAATAGATCCGGCCTATTAGCTCAAAATAAAAATCGATTGGCGTCGCTAGTTTGCCCTACCCATCACCTTAATGCTTATATTTATCGTTCTATGTTGCGTCTAAATTAACCCAAAGCAAAATGACACAAAATATAATATTGCATTATCTTTGATCTATAGATCGACACTGGAAGTTGTAGACGAGTACATCTACCTCGGACAAAAAGTCCAGCTTGGTAAGTCCAACTTCTAGAAAGAGGTCGATCGACGAATCCAACTCGGATGGGCAGCGTTCGGGAAGCTATGCAGCATATTTTCGGCCCATCTACTGCAGTGTCTCAAGACGAAAGTATTCAATGCGTGTGTGTTGCCAGTGATTGACATACGGAACCGAGACGTGGCCGATTAAGGAGGCTCAAAGTCACCCAGAGAGCAATGGAGAGGAATGGAAATGGAATATGCTCGAGGTCACCCTGCGTGATTCTATCAGAAATGATCTATGAGATATGCAGGAGAATTAAGGTCACAAACATAGCTCAAAGGATTGCATGCCTCAAGTGGCAATGGGCAGGACACATAGCGAGAAGAGACGGCAGTTGGGGCGGAAAGGTCCTCAAGTGGAGGCCACGTACAGGAAGTCGCAGCCGTGGCAGGCCCCCCACAAGGTGGACCGACGATCTGGTGAAGATCGCGGGAATCCATTGGATGCGGGCGGCACAAGACCGATCTGTGTGGAGAACATTGGGCGAGGCCTATGTCCAGCAGTGGACGTCTACTGGCTGAAATGATGATGATGATAGATTGGAAAAACACTATGTACCCAAATATTGCCTTGATTGGTTTCTGTCCAGATGTAGACATGATGCTGACCACGATCCTCAGACATGAAGGACCGACTCAAGAGTGAGAGATCTAAATATTGCAATACGTGTACTACAACTAAACAATTTCCTTTTTTTGCTTCGGATCTAAAATGAGAAAAAGGTGACACCCAAAATATTTTTACTCCGTAAACAACACACACAATCAGAGAATGATTCTGCTCTTTCAGATTACAAAGTCTGTCTGCTTCACGTTTTCTATTACAAAACAAATCTCTACTCAGCAGCAGGTTCTTATCTCTAAAGAATCCTCTGAGATGCAAATAAAAACACAAATGCACAGACACAAAGGGACTGCAATTTCCACCTTCCACACGCGGAATTGCTTCAAATTAAATTAACGCCTTTCACTCCAACTCAAAGAGAATGGAATATTATATTTTGTGTAGATTCGTGTCATATTGCTTCTGGGTTTATTTCACGCAACATAGAACGATAGATATAAGCACAACGTAGATAGAGCACTCGGCTTTCGGTACTTGGCTTTAAAAAAGAAACAGTCTTTTTTACGTATCAGTTGTATGTTTTTCGTCACAGTGAATACATTTGAAAAATACATGGTTACACAAAAGTCAAAGGTTTCAATTCTCAGGCCATGATATATATGTACATATACCAAATACCTACGACTTGTATGGACGAATGTATGAAAATCTCTTATTCGGCTTCTACATATATCAAGTGCAAGAATTGGGCTGTCTATAATGGTTTTAATTGAAACCAGAACAAGTTATTCGAACCTCGACGTACTTTTAATAAGTATTTATATTGTTCTCGTAGTTTGTTCAATAATTTATGTATTTATTATCATGTATTTCTCCTGCGGGAAATCACAGCACGGAACCGGTCCTTTTGGAAGGCGTACGTGGGGATACAGATCCTACACGAAGAGGCCCCCTTGAGACACAATAATGAAAGTGGGAATGTGTACACCTAGCGGGTACTGACTCTGTCTGTACTTTTGAGGAAATATAACCAAAATCAGCACCCGCCAGATGCAATGACTATTGCATACAAGATGGGACCTAAACCGGGTCTATGGGGGGAATATTGCTGGACTTTTTGCCGGGATATTGATGAGACAACAAGACACCTGCCATATCAAATATCTCATCTATGATAATCATAGCTGACGGTGACTTGCCGCACACTAAGTGGGCCCCCTATAAAAAGCTACCAACTAGCAGCAAATTGGGGAACATTGGCACAAGCGGCTAGGGTTGTCGAGAGGTGAGACTGCAGGGCGCGGTTCTGCTCTTGCAACTCCACTCCTGGCTGGCTGGTTAAGGCAAGCCAAGAGACGGGGTCAAAGAAGTAATACAGACCCTCTGGAGTATGGTGGTCCGTGGTGTCGCCAAACATCAATAGCTTGCCACAAGCTGTCCCTGCGGATACTGATTGCACTGATGAAAGTTAATGTTCTTTATAAGCGAAGATCACCAACTCTCACCAGCGGGCGCTGGGGTCGTCACATCCCTACGCTCTTATTATTATTATAATTCGGTTCTGCAGAACGGTACTGTACTGCAAAACGGGGGATGTTGTGGAGATAGGCTTGTCATCATTATTTTAGCCAATAGACGCCCAATGCTAGACATAATGTTCTCAACACAGGTCGTTCTTTTATGGAGGAAATCCAAGGGATTCCCTTGACACCTTCACCAGATCGTTGGGCCCGACACGCCTGCGACTTCCTTTAAGAGAAGAGAGTACTCTTTTTCAAAAAGGCTAGCAACACATTAACGATCTCTCTGATTTCGCGGATGTTCATGGGTGGCGTTGATTACTTTTTATCAGGTGACTCGCTTGCTAGTTTGTCCCTCTCTAGAATAAACAAAAAAAAAACATCGAATGCACTACCCATAACCCAAGTGCGCTAAACGCCAATCAACGGCCACGTCAGTCCAACACCTAATTTATCGCAGATTCGCTTTAGCTATTGTCTATTTCTCTCGAAAAATAAACAAAAGTGTCGAGCGCATTGACCGTAACGGGAAAGCACCAATCAGCGATCATGTCGGTCCGACACTTAATTTATCGGGCTATTTCGTTTTGCTGTCAGTAGGATTCACCCATCGATATTAGTTTTCATTCATAGGAGTGAAATAATAAACGATAGCTCATCTGAGGTTATTGTTATACTGTTATGGTTGGGTTGTCTTTTCTCTAGGAAACAATAATGGGGTAGAATTAATATTCTGATACCCATAGCACCCCTTGTGTTATGGGTATCAGAATATTAACACTGTCCTTAAGCCTTTGCTTAAGCTACTTGGTTTGGGATCAGGTCGATATATAAGTATTATGTTAACTAAATCCTGCGTCCGAACCCTCTCCGGTCGTATCACAGTAATGTCCCATCGGAATATGAGGGTAAGGGAATAGAGAGTGCTCTTGTGTTTGCGCACACACTTGAACACTATAATGTATCCTGCATACGTGGTTGATCATTGAGATTGGCCGCCGTAACCGTAATCGGTTGGAGGATATTATTATTATGTTATCTATAACTATGTATATTAAGGGTTTTCAAAGTCATAATGTATATGGTTATTGCTTAATAATGCAATGTCCTTTACATCATAAAATCAGGTCACTAATTACTATGATAGATAAAAGATATTCTTTATTGCATAACTCTTTATTGACTGCCTCGGTGGCGCAGTGGTTAGTGGGTCGCACTTTAAAGCGACGGCTGCGCAAGAGGTCTCGGGATTCGATCCCGCGGTCAGGCCAAAAATGTGTACCTAAGTTTTCGGTAAGAAATTAATACTCTCAGCCCGGAGTCTGGAAGTTGGCGCTCTTGTACCCCCGTGCCCCAGAAAGCACGTTAAGCTGATGGTTCCACGCCCGATCCCTCTCCGGTCGTGTCACAGTAGTGTCCCATCGGAATATGAGGGTAAGGGAATAGAGAGTGCACTTGTTTTGCGCACACACTTGAGAACTATAATATATTCTGCGTTCGTGGCTGATCATTGAGATTGGCCGCCGTAGCCGAAATCGGTCGGAGGATACTATTGTTTATTGCAGAGATGATACAGAGATGTAATGTACAATTTGACTGACCGGATGGCGCAATTGGTAGTGACTCTGCCTCTTACGCCAAAGGTCGTGGGTTTGATCCCCACCCAGGACAAACATTCGTGCGATGAACACTTGTGTTTGTTCAGTGTCTGGGTGTAATATATCGCACTCTTAGTAAGATAACGACTTAACTCAAAATTTCGGAAAAATGAGTTTTAGTGAAAAATCGACCTTATGGACCAAGTGTCACAGCATACTTCTTTAAAAAGCAACCTTATTCTGTAAACAATAACGTATAGAATTGATGAGTCACTATCTTTCCCGCCGCGCAGACCTCATTCATTCATCGAATATCGACCAATTCAGTCTTGCGGCGGCGGTTGCGCGCGAGGGTTTTGTGAAACGCCGGCAGATTTGGAGATGTGTCAGTGTTTTACTAAAAAAATCGGTAAATTTGTTAAATATCTTTATTGTAATATTGACTGGTTTTGACATAGGACTTTGTTTTAGTAAACTTCTCTGAGTTGATATAGGCTCCATTTAAAATGAGTCTTTATTTTATTGAAATGTATTATAGGATCAATGACAAATTATTTAGGTCTATGTTTTTTTTTTAATCGTAAACAAAATATAACTCAAATCGAATTTGGTCTCTGTTTTGTTAAAAAACTACATAACTGTTTTGTAATGTTTAAATTTAGGTCTTTTTTTCATAAAAAAAAAATATTAATTCCAAGTCATAATTAAAAAAAGGTCTTCGTGTCATTTCATATAATTTTCAACTTTTAAATTTAAGTTACTGTGTTGTTTATTCTTTCGTATCTCAGCTTTTCGCGGGAATTAGCCAAATTCACGCTTATACTATGAGGAATTCAGGGACACGGCCGTTAGGTATAGCTCGTGCGCGTCGTATATGTGAAATTGGAATGCTGTTAGATAAATATTACCATTTAAAAGTGCCCATTTACGTTGATTTGCTTACTGTGCGGATGCGATGATGATGAGTGTGATAATTTGTGTGTAGTCTAACGTTTGTGAATGTGATTGTGTGAGTGCTTTGTATGCAGGTTCCGTGAAGGATTCATCCACTTTCCTTAGCAGGCCTAGATGGGATTCAGGTGTCTTGGCTAATGTTTTGTGGATCCTGGCAGCTTGGGTAGTGTCTTTGCCAACCCGCCAAATTTTTGCCAGGATCTCCTTTTTGCTTTCCTGAGCTCCCTATTAAAGCGTGTTAGCGCCTTCCTGTAAGCATCCCAGTCTTCCATCTTGTCTTTGACTTTGACTTTGACTTTGACTTTGACTCCCAGTTTGTTCCCATGGGGTCTCGGTACTTGTTCGGTTCCTTTGTTCCCGAGCATATTATGTCGTACCTAATATGGGTGTGGTCGGACATGGACGGCTCATCTGAGACGTGCCGATTGGTTACTCGGTGTGCGAGATTACCTGAACACCATGTTATATCTAGTACTTCCTGCCTAGAACGTGTGGTAAAGGTTGGTTTGCTACCCACGTTAAGAACAAATTGATTGTTGGTGAGCAAGTAGTCAAACAAGGACTCACCTCTTGCGTTCGTGTCGGAGCTGCCCTATGATGTGTGGTGGGAGTTGCAGTCGGTACCCACCAACAGCTGGGTTTCTCTCTCCAAACAATATTCCACTACCGGCGTCACCTTGTTCACCGGATCCTGGTCCTCTCCGGGTAGATATATGGAGCTGACTATGAGTGTCTCTGCACTTTTCCTCCCGCGGAAAATAGACCCTATATACGCCTCTATATATATAGACCTCTATATACGCTGCAACAGCGTACACAGAGAAGAGATCGGGAAGTAATTTATATCTCTCTTGAAGAGCATGCATGCTCTTGGCCACACTCCGCAGGTTTTATTTAATATCTTACCTGTCGAGTTTAGCCCCACTACCGTGTTTTTTTTCAGCCCCGGTTCTTGGATCAAGGCTATATCCAGGTCCTCAGAGAGGAATCTTTGGCAAAGGGCAGCTGTGGCTGCCTTTGAGTGCTGGAGGTTGAGACTTGTATCGCCTTAATCATTGTGTTGTTTTGGGGGATTGGGAGGGGAATGGCTAGGAAATTTAGCTAAGACGGAGGGATGGGATAGGATTATATATAGGTGCCTAGGATGTGTCTGTTTCTTTACGATGGTGGTGTGTTTTATTTAGCAGGTTTCTTGCGGCCTTCCTGCTGGAGTGCTCCTGTGCTAGGGACGGTAGATAGGTAGACCGGAAAGCTGAAGCAAAACGGACCCAGCAACCTCCTTAAAGGTAGGCTTCGGGTTTCCGGTTGATTACCCTCCAACTCGAGAGGTCCGGCATGGTATCGCCGTCGTGTTTGGCTTCCTGTATCCAGGCCGTACGGTACCTGGGCTTGGGCATCTCCTCTTCGTTTACGACGGAGAGAATAGCCCCATCCCAGGGTTTAATGATGGGCAGTTTGCGGATGAGACACTCCTTCAAGTCCTCATCTGCGCGCGCCAAAAGGATGCCACCCGAGCACGGTTTGCATCCAATAAAGCTGGGGCCATCACCATCGTCTAAGGTGTCAATACACTCCAAGATAGCACCTTGAAGCATTTCGACCCTCTCCTGGTCCATTTTACCCAGGGCGTCTATGATGAGAAACCTCCTTAAAGGTAGGCTTCGAGGTGGAAGGCTCGCCAAGTTTCAGTGCCTTGGTAGGATTACCATGATTCGAGGTAGACGAGGTATTGAGAGGGCGCTTTGACGCCCGCTCCCTCGTTTCCCCCTTCTCTCGGGTCCTCTGCTTGGTATTTTCACTCATACGCAGTTCTATCGCCTGCTCGAAGGTCATACCCTTCGCTACGAGCCGATATATTTGTTTTCTATCAGCTCCAGAGAGCTTAACCCTGGGTTCACTCTCTGGCCCCTTGGGCGACGTGTCCCTTTGGTGCGTTGCGCCCAGAGGGGTCGACTCTGCATTGGAAGTACCTGGTCCCTCAGTCCCAGGTGCTCCAGAAGTGTTCGTATGCTCCTCAGTATCGCTACCAAGGAGCATAGCCTCGGAGGTACCCGGTACCTATTGGGTAGAATTTAAATGGTCGTCTATTATGTCTAAAATATCCATATAGTTCCTACGAGAAGCTAGGGAAGTAAAGGTCCACCCCTGCAGAATGAAAATTAAGGTGATGATTAGACTGCTATTAATTGTTAGTATGATTAATTATAGTTGCACCTAGTGCGTTTTATAAAGACTCATTTTAGATTTTAATACATTTTTAGAGTTACATTTTAAGAAATAACTACTTAGTTCAAACAAAAGATACAATTTACTGAGAGTAAATTTAACTCTATAACTATCAGTTGAACCAAGATCTATGCTAATTTTGTACTTTCTTTTTTTACGTGAACTTTTTCTAATAAAACATTTTAAACTATACTGTTGTTTTTCTAATTAAGTTAAAAATACCTACACTTATTTCCAAATTGAGTCTTTATCCAAGGAAAAATATTTTGTCAAAAAGAGACTTAACTTTAAATATGTTTTTTTTTTGTATTAAAAACTTAATAAAACAGTGACCTAAATAAATGGTGGTCCGATTTTTTTGTCAATTTTTGAGTAAAATGTTGACCTATTTTTAATTACGTCATAAATTGACTGGGTGGATTTCATGAAATAATGACGCATCTCAAAATGGTTTTTTCAAACATTTTTTTTTACCATCATATTATATAAATTCATTTATTTTTTTGCTAAATCTAAAAGAATATATTCGAAGGCTTAAAACAGTAATTTTAGTTTCTTCCTACTCATCATAGTTAAAATTTTATAGGAGACTAAAGTATATGCTCTAAAACCACAAATCATTTTTTGCCATTTACCAAAACTTAGCAATTTCGAATTGAGTCATTATTTTATTAAGAGTGCGATATGTATTTAAGTATATATTTGTGTTCCTCTGTTGTCTGATATCGGATGTCTGTAACACAAGTGCTGAAGCTACTTAGTACGGAATCAGGTCAATGTTTCAGATGTTGCGAGAATTATTATTATTATTATTCGTTTCATGCTATTTCTCAGCTCTGAAGCTGGTTTAAAGTACAGTTACGGGCATTACGCCAAGCAACTTAACTTAGTGTGTGATTACATTTGGGAATCTGTATGTGTGTCTGTTGGGTTTGTGTGTTCGTATGGTTCGTCTTGAAGAAATCGCCGTACAATTCGGCAGGTGTTGAGTATAGCAGCTTTCTGCATTGTGATAAAAGAGTTTTCCGGAAGATCTAACAGTTTAATGCTGTGATGTAAGTGTTTCGGTATCACTCCTGTGCTGGAAAGTACGAGTGGCACAATGTACACCTTATCTAAATTCCATATTCTTAGGATTTCTTCTTTCAGCTCTGAGTATTTGTGTATTTTTTCTGATATAGATTTTTTAATGTTATGAGTGTTAGGAACTGTGATATCTATTATATATGCAGTATTATTTATTTTGTCTAACAAAGTTATATCCGGTCTATTACAATGTGTGGTTTTGTCTGTTAAAATGGCTCTATCAAAGTATAATTTGCAATTAGGATTCTCAAGCACGGCTTTTGGCAAGTATTGGTAGTACGGTTTTACGTGTGGCGGTAACAATTTATGTTTGATGGCTAACTTTTGATGAATGTAATATGCGACTTGATTGTGTCTGTGGGTGTAATCTGTTTGAGTGAGAACTGGGCAGGCGTTCAAAATATGTTGAATGGTTTCAGGGTTTCTATGGCATTTTCTACATCTATCATCTTGCGCGTGAGGATCCTTTATAATGTATTTTCTATAGTTTTTGGTGTTGATGACTTGATCTTGAATTGATATTAAAAAACCTTCAGTCTCCGGAAAAAGATAACCTAATTTTAGCCATTTGTTGGAAGCATTCATGTCAATGTGATTTTGTTCCAGGTCCTGAATATGTCTACCGTGCAGTTGTTTTTTGCGCCACGTGTCTAATTTCAGATTTTCTGATTCCTGCCTCGTATCAAAACTTATATTATTGCTTTGAAGGTTAAGTGGAGTGAAGTTACAGTCGGACTCTATTACAGCTTGGTGTATTTTACTATTTTTTGCCTTTTCGTAGAAGAATTTTCTGATATTTGCAATCTGATTTTCCCACAGTACTTTTAAATCTATTAATCCACGGCCTCCTTTGTCTCTTTCAACTGTCATACGTTCAATGGCTGATTTTGGGTGTAAGTATTTATTTTTTGTTAAGGTAGTTCTGGTTTTAACCTGCAAATTTGATATATCCGTAAGTGACCATTTTATAACGCCAAAAGAATATGTTAAAACAGGAATGGCATAGGTATTTATAGCCTTAAATAAATGTTTTGAGTTAAGGTGCTTCTTGCATAATTGACTTACTCTTCTTGTATATTCCATCTTTAATTCCTTCTTTATCTGTGTATGATTTATGTTCCTGTTCTGCTTTATTCCTAAATATTTATATGTGTCATTCATATCCATAGCTCTAATATTAATTTCGTTACATATATTAAAATCCCCTGATACTATTTTTCCTTTCTTTTTATGCAGAGTTTTACATTTATCTAGACCAAATGTCATATTTATGTCATTACTGAAATTTGCTGTTAGTTCTATTAAGTTTCTCATATTTGATTCTGAATTGGCGTACAATTTGATATCATCCATATACATTAAATGCGATACTGCGACCTCGTCTGTTAAAGGATATCCATAGGATGACTGTGTGAGTAAGCTGGATAGTGGACTTAAGGCAAGACAAAACCACAAAGGACTTAGTGAATCACCCTGAAAGATGCCATTACTAATTTGGATTTCATCTGTGGTAATATTAGTGGTTTTAGTAGAAAGTGATAGCACGGTTCTCCACTTAGTCATGGCATCCTCAAGGAATGTTATTATTGTAGGATTAATTTTATAAATTTGTAAAACTCTTATTAACCATGAGTGCGGTACGCTATCAAAGGCTTTTTTGTAGTCAATGTATGTAAGATGCAGATTCTTATTATGCTTATTGGCTTTCTTTAAAATTGTAGAATCAATTATTAACTGTTCTTTACATCCTCTGTGGTTTTGTCTACACCCTTTTTGTTCTTCTGTTAGTATGTTGTGAAGTTCTATATGTGCATTAATTTTATTGGTTATGCAAGATGTGATTAACTTATACAAGGTTGGTAAGCAGGTTATGGGTCTGTACTGGGAGGGATTAGATGTATCTGAGTTTTTCGGCAGCATATACGTAATACCTTTGGTGACAAATTCTGGCAAATCTTCTTCTCCTTTGATCAGCTCCGTGCATTTCTTTGCGATTGTATCGTGTAACCTGCCAAATTTCTTGTACCAAAAATTGTGTACCCCGTCCCTTCCCGGTGCTTTCCAATTTTTCATTTTCCTCGTTACTATTTCAATGTCTTCTTTTGTGATGTCTGAAAATTCCATTTCATCTATATTATTCCACTTTCGTTCTTCCTCTTTTATCCATCTCGCATCTTCATTGTGACCTTGCTCTCTTTCCCACATATCAGCCCAATAGCCCTTAAGATTTTCTTCACTAGGAATTGCGGATCCATCTATCTCTGTCGCTTTATCACTCAATCTCCTATAAAATGCCCTTTCGCTAGAGTTAAATAGTTTGTTGTCTGTCTTCCTTTTTAAAGCTTTCATGTATCGTGCCAGTCTATGAGATTTAAGAGATAGTTTCTGCTTAAGTGTATCGAGGACATCTCGTGGTGTTTTATTATTATTTTCGTGTGTTGAGTGTTTTTTATTTTTGCTTAAGATTTTTTGTACTTTTGAAATTAATTTATTCGATCTATTATCGCCGCTAATGTATTGTATCAGTCGCGCTATATCCGCTCGCAGTTGTGTGATATCATTTTCTAGTCGCACTTGCCATGGTTGTTTTTCAGGTTTTTGTGTATTTTTGCTTTTGTGTGTTTTTATTTTGAATCCCATTTTTTCACTTATCACCACTGCACTACAGTAAATCAAAGTATGCAAGCAAGTGATGGATAAGTCTTCTGTTAAGAATTTTTGTAAAATTTTATTATTGAATAGGGCCACTATTTTATATAAATCCTTATTTTCCCTCAGTCTTGGCAATCTAGGTCGTTCTTCTGGGTTTATATATGAATATTGTTCTATTGCTGTTTCAAGTTTTTCTGATAGCTCTTTTTCTAATCTTCTTATATTATCATCATGCAGTTCTGATCTACCTGTTCTATCCCTATTTTGCGAAACGGGTTGTAATGTTGCATCAAATTGAGATTGGTCCTCACCTGTTATCGTTATACTCGTAATATTTTCATTGTGTGTAGTAGTTTGTGTATTATTTAACCTGTCTCTATAAGATTCAATGTGTATTGGTTCACGTTCTTGTGCTAGTTCTTCAGCGACTTCCATTCTTATAATGCTCATCCTGTCTTTACTAATGTATTTACCCATTAATATTAGTCTATTTTGATCAGCTATTCTTTGTTCGGTTATGTGTGCTAGCTGTGGGTATGAATTTATGAATAACTGGTGGAGTGTCTGTCTGTATGCGGTTAGGTTAGTTTCAAGATCAGTCAACTTGTAGTAAGCTCTTAGTATTGCTTCATTTTGTTGTAAGGTCCACTTCATTCTGGTCTGCGTGGTTGTTTGCCTACTTTGTGTAATGTGTGATGTAAAATTTTGAGGCTGAAGTTGTGTGTTAGGGTCTTTGTCTAGTTCTGATGCTACTTGATTGCGGATGCTATCTATTGTAGTTTGTGGTAACATTTTCTTGTTTATTATTGCTCTTCTTTGATCTCCTACTCTCTGTCGGCATACGTCTCTCATATCTGGGAATTCTTCTATAAATGTTTCGTGTAAAAGTGGCAAATAGCTACTAGTGTCTTCTTCTAATCGTGTAATTTTAAAATATGTACGTAGGATAAATTCGTTCATCTTTTTACTCCATCTCCTTCGTACTTTTGTGCGGCTAGCGATGGGTGCAGGGTTTGTGACAGTTGTCTCCTGCACAACATCATCCAACTGCATGCTAAAGATTGATGATATCGGGGAATCCCTAGATGAGGGTTCAATGCTAGGTGAATTTGCTGTTGCATACTGATTTACTCGTCGGCTTCTGGCGGATCGCATGCTGTCACGTCCAGCGCCAGCTCCAGACGTGCCCCGGCGACCCCCGGGACGCGGCATGTAACTCCCATTCCGTTCATCATCTGGGGAAGCGGTGGTAGATCTCGATGTGTTTGGATCTTCAAAGGAATGTGGTGATGAACCAATTGATGGAAACAAGCTGTATGATGAAGATGGTGATGACGGAACTGAGTTATTTTCGGCTGAAGTAGCTTCGGGTTCATGCCCAGCGAGGGCCCGCCTGTTCAGCTCCTCGCCACCGACGGTTCGCATGCTGTGACATCCAGCGTCGGCTCCAGATGTACCCCGGCGATAGCCCCCGGGTAGCGGCCTCAAACTATATTTTCTTCGTTGTGACTCCATATTTTGGGTTGTTTTGGGGCCGTTGGTTAAGGAAGGGTGATCAAGATGTTTTATTAAAAAGTTCCACCAGATTGGGTTTTGAATTCGATGTCCTGTAAAGAGTGCATGTGTACAAGCCTTCCCGTAATTATTATTATTATTATTATTAATTTAGGCGGTCTTATCGCTGAGAGCGATCTCTACCAGACAACCTTCAGGTAAAGGATATTGGATAGAACAGGGGAGGGTGGTGCAATCCTTCTGATATTCAACATTGATTATAAAGAAATTCATATTATAAATACACACATCTAGATAATAAATATGATGCGCTTGCTGAATGCAGATCAATGACCACAAATCATTTATATGATTTTTTTTGGTAAAGAAAATTTTCACTATTTATTCTTAAGTAAATAGTATCACCATATAAACTGTCCCACTGCAGAGCAAAGGGCTCCATCATAGAAATAAAGTTATCGCTACTATGATGGGAATAGGCTTAATCACCACGCTTGCCAAATGCGGATTGGTGATCACAAACCCGAGCTATGTTCGAAAAATTCGAAATATACTTTTCGTTCGACCCGGTAAGCGAACCCAGGACCCCGAGATCTACAGGGCGTTGTCTTAAGTAGATAATGCACTAAAAAAAAAATCGACAGTCTTCAGGTGGGATTCGACCCTTGCTAACCCGGCAACTGCTTTACCAACTAAGCTACCGGAGACCTTGGTATGTCGACGAATTTTGTATGTGCTTTTTGCTTCGCCGTGAGCCGACGATAGACGAGCCAGTACATATATGTTCGAAACATTACTTTTACCATACAAACTTTTTTTGCTTTACCCGGTTTTGAACAGGACCTAGAGATCTCAGTCCGGTGCTTAAAGTACTTGATCAACCAACTGGGCTTTTTTTTTTTAGTTATTTTTAAGGGAAACAAACATTCTTTTGTAAGCTTATAAATAACACAAATACTAATAGAACATGTAACAACAAAGTTTCCACAGATATTTAAAACATGTTACAAGTGGTCACAATAATATTATAATAGTAAGTACCTAGTTTATGTGGCTGACAAAATACTTTTCGAATAATATACTAGCTAATGTTCGATTAGTATAAGTGTCAAGGACAGACCTCCTTGCTGTTTAGGCGCCCTTATAAAAAGAAAAGTATTTTTTTGACGTGTTCTCTTCTTTTTCTGACGTTTTCGGCTGATAACATAAAAAAATCGGTATTTTCTTTATTTTTATCATTTTATTTTAATAATATATTAATTTTACCCCCTTATCGGTGTCTCCTTTTCTGTCCGCCACAATAAGGGTACATAAATAGCAATGAAAAATGTTTAATATTACCAAATTCTAAATCTGCGTTTACAACGTCCCTTCGAAACTGGGAAGGAGAACTAGAAAATATATCGATGTGAGAACAATTGGTATTATATAATAATTAATTTTCAAATGTTTCCCGACTTCATTGGGCTGCAAAAAGAGTAATTAAATACGACAGATAAAATTTCAGGTTTAAATATGAGTACAAAGTTTGCTTTTGTCCTCCTTTGTTGTTATGCATTTGTCGGGCGGTTGGAATGTTTGTTTGTGTACATTGACACTTTACTGACGTGTTTTTGATGAGATATTAAATTGAAATTTTGAAAGGACAAGGCTCGGGCTTGTACTAAAGAGTTGACCAAATTGGTTGTACCTTTTTAGGGTTCCGTAGCCCAATGGCAAAAAAACGGAACCCTTATAGATTCGTCATGTCTGTCCGTCCGTCCGTATATCATAGCCACTTTTTTCGAAACTATACTATTGGTAAATAGATGTATTATGTTAACCGCGTTACGATTTTTATACAAAAATAGGGAAAAAAAATTTGGGGGTCCTCGTACTTAAAACTAAAACTAAAAATTTTTTTTTAGCAATCCCCTTAACTATGGAGTTATGGCGTATCTATGGATAGGTCTTTAAAAATGATGTGAAAGTTTTATAAATGTTTTTCTAAACTTAATACTTTGCCCAAGAGACTTTTCCAAAGTGGTAAAATGTGTGTCCTCCTCCTCTAACTTCTCTTATAAAACTAAAAAAATATATGAGGTAGGTACAATACCATGAAAACTAAAAATAAGTAGTTTTTTTAAAACGTTATAAACCTAAACCGCAATTTATCTTCCATATATCTTATTTGCTGCTACGGAACCCTTCATGGGCGAGCCTTCGATTCCGACTCACACTTGGCCGGTGTTTTATTTATGTGATAGGTGGCCCGCCCTCACTTTGTTTCGGGATATCAGTGTCGATCACATCGCGTAAGCGTTTCGTGTTTTCGGATTGCTTATAAGCGTTGCCGCTGTCTGTAGGCATAACCTCTTCAAAAATAGTATAGACAGATAGGTGTCTGACCAGCGGACGAATCACTTGATGGTAATTGATTACCGCTACTCATAGACAGCTGCAACACTAGTTGAGTCACAAGTGCACTACCAACCTTATAACTACCTTCTCCACCCTTCCTTTTACGACTAAGCCGCGGCTCGCCTCACTCATTCGGCGAAGCACAGTGCAAGCGCTGCTCCTTACCAGGACGTCAAACCAGGACCAAAAACGAGATGACCTCAAGGCGCGCCCACCTCCAGTCATCGCATAAAATTCACAGTGTTGGTGTCCTGACGTGCTCCCCCTGTGGTCGAACGTCCAGCGCTAAGATTGGCTACGCCAGTCACTGGGTGCACACCAGAGGTCAGAAACACCTTTGTCCCCAAATAAACATATCTATAGCTATTGGTTTCTGCAGCCGAAATAGGCTGGGAAGGCATCATCATAATAATTCCTCGCAAAACTGGTAAGCTCATCCATTGCTCTCCAGCCACAGTTGTTATATCATTTCAGGATCTACCGACAGGATTACCTTATGGACACTCCTTTCACCAGTGCACTTCACTTTCCCTGCGGATTGGGCCTCTAGTACTCTCACGACGAAACAGAGGTTTTTTCTTTAAGGCCTTCTTGCACAACCATAAAGCTTATGATACACGATCGCACTTTATTTAGTAATCAGTGTCAAATTTAATAAGTGAATAAAGTAGGCCGCTCCAAATTCAAAATGCGGGTTTTGTCAAGCAAGAACAGTCATTAGATTTCCAGCAATAAGGTTGAAGATATCATGTCTATTTTAAACCAAATGCTACAGTGAATTATTAAATTATTCGTGTCATCTGTTCGGTCCCTTCTTGCGGTGGTGTGTTTTATACGAGATGCCCGAATATTATTTCTATAAAATACTATGTAACAAGGCGAAAATCTGAATAATTCTGTTGATGTGCTGAGTATGACTGCTTCGATGACGCAGTGGCTTGTGGGTCGCACTTTAAAGCGACGGCTGCGCTTGGGGTCCCAGTTTCAAAGTGCGGGTCCGCTAAAAAATGTATTATTGAAATTTTCTGTTAAGAAAAACTCAAGTCAGCTCGAAGTCTGGATGTTTAATGTCAAGGTGCCTCGGAAAGCACGTTAACCTACTGCACCTCCCACTTCGGTTGTATCGCTAGGTATCCCACCAGAACATGGGCGAGTGAATAAAGATGTGTATTTATGTTTGCGCACACAGTAGGGAACTATAATACTCGTATATCCTGGATTCGTGGCTGATCGTTGAGATCAGCCGCCGTAACAGAATCGGTTAGAGGATATTTGAGACAGCGGCCATCTTGGACCGGCGGCAAAGACACTTATTTTTTATGTAATAGGTCGACGAGTAGACGGATCACCTGATGGTAAGCAATTGCCGCCGCCCATGGACACCCGCGATACCAGTGGAGACACAAGTGCGTTGCCAACCTTTTAATCCCCCTTCCCCATCCATTTGGCCTCCGGTATGAGGGAATTTACGAAGCCAAATACAGCACAGTGCTGCTTCACGCTGGTTTTCTGTGAGGCCGTGGAATCACTACGGTTGAGCCGGTCCATTCATCCCAAAACGTGGCTCTCCCACGGTTAAAACTTACGACAAATTCACTTTTTAAACAAAAAAACACACATACAGACAGAGTCATAAACCTTAAAACACCCCGTGGTGTTTGCATCGGGGGCTAATGCCAGGCATCATGGCGAAGCGGAGGTGAACGGTTTGCAAGATCGAACTTTTTAGGTAACTTACACATTTATCGATCTTAAATAAATATCCAATCTACTTAAGGATTTTGTCAAGAAAATATGTTGATTCGTTACATGATTGGATTTACTTTACTTCATCAAAAAAAAAAACACAAAGAGTTCGTGTAAAAATCTCATCATTATCAGCCTATCGTAGTCCACTGCTGGACGTACTGTAAAAATCAAAAATGAATTTATTTGCACTAAAATAATTAATATTGCACATTATTTTTCGGCAGAAACATGTGTACATAAATTTGGCAAATAAACTGATAAACTTTATGTTTCCATATTCAAAAATCCAATTGAAATGCTAAAATGTGTGTAATTTTCAGAGCTTCTCGGTGTCTTGAAACTTGCTGGGTCCTGAGGCCTGAAATACTATCCTCGCTATTTAAAACTATTGCTTTGTCTCTTTCACTCACACCACAATGAAAGGGACAGAGCGATAGTTTTCGATAGCGAGAACAGTTTTTCAAACTCATGGTAAGGGTACTGTTCTCGCAAGACGAGTGAGACGGTGAAGATGTGCCGTTTGTTAACACCACAGAAAACTTTATAAAGTGACAAGCAAGTCGACTAGCCCCAGTAATAATCCCTATCAAACATCCCCTGATGACTATCTCGCGTGTATCACATCGCATCATAATGAAATCGACTTTGGCGGAATTTTTGAAGCGGCCGCAAGATAATTTCATTTCCTCCCTCTACCTATGTTATTACACACCTATTACTCATTTTGTTTAGCTCCGTTTTTTGGAAATATTATTTGCATATTTGATGGCATCAACGCGATGTATGGGTGTACGGTTTCGTACGTTTGCAAAGATATTCTGTATTTGCACAACAAAATATAACATTGAATAATCGATACTAATTATTAAGAGGTAAATCCTTCAGACAGAGTAGAATAGGCCACCCTCACTCTTACCGAGGTGTCGTAAAAGGCGACTAAGGTAAAGCTGCTGGCATGATCATCAGCACCCAGAGAAGGAAAACTCTGCACTTATATCAAAACCCTCGCCAACCCGTCTGCCAAGCGTGGAGAGTATGGCAATTACCCCTCATGTTATTGAGGGAGGCCCGTGCCCCAGCAGTGGGGACTTAAATGGGCTGATGATGATGATGATGAAATCCTTCAGACAGCGGAAACGCTTATAGGAAGTCCGAAAACTTGAAATGCTTGCGCAATGTGATCGATATTTTTTTATAATATGGCTCTACCCGAAGATAAATAATTAATGTCAAGTAACTTGTTGAGAATAAGTAGGTAGTCTACAGTCAAAGGCAGTCAAAGTCACTCAATAAAACACTGGTGTTTTACGTTTCATCGACCTACAAATTCAGCGAATATCACTCTAAAAGAAATCGCGGGTTTTAAGACTCTATTAGGTCTAAGTAAGTTGCACGAGACAACGCACTCGACACACGAATAGCAGTGTTAAAAACGATGCAATCTAACGATTTTTACTATTAATGAATACCAAATTTGTACACTAAAAACCACTAGACACTAATTTAAAACTTTTGAATTGCATCAGCCCACACGGCTTGTTTTAGCCCTAACCTCCGAAAACCGTAATCTATTGGTGTAAACTTGAACTAATGACCCGAAACGAAGCGAGTGAAGGACCACTAGTATCTATACGTTTCAACGTTCTGGATTACAAGCCATGAAAATCATAAGATTTATCGATCGTTCATCGGTTTTTGGTCAATGTTTTTTATAAATAAGAAAATTTATATAACGAGAACTTCAAATTCTTGCAACTTTTACGAGTAAGCATACATTAGTGTGCTTCAAACGATTTTCTCTAAAAATTCAAGAATCAAGAATCAATTTATTTTTGCTCGAAAAGTGGTAGGTACTATCAGTGCGGATAAAGAATGGGATTAGAAATGGCGGCGCGTGGAGCCGGTACCGTCAGCATCAACGGTTTGAAAACTTATAACTGACGTTTTTCAGTATAAAATATCGTTACCGTTAAAACTGTTTTGTTTTTTTTAATAAATAAATTAATGTTATTAATTAAAATACGATTTATGTACGAGTATGTTTTAATAGGTTTTATTATTTTGGAGTCTTTTTGACTGTATATAAAAAATGTATGAAAATTATTCAGATAGCATATTATATATATTTAACGATAAACGAATTTGTTCTCAAGTAAATATATATTTACTAGCGGTCCGCCCCGGGTTCGCCCGTGGTACATACATAGCCTATGACCTACCTAACGTACCTTTCCTATGATGAAAGAATGATTGAAATCGGTCCAGTAGATCCTGAGTTCATCGCGTTCAAACCAACTATTTAGCTTTATAATATTAGTATTAAATATAGATTGCGTTAGAACAGTTTATGATTTATACAGTTGTAATTTAATTACATTAATTTCATGTACTATTCTACATGCACTTCATAACTTTTAAAATTAGTATCTTAAAATAAAAGATTGTAATAAGTATATCTTAACTATATCTATATCCTATTGTAACTATATCTTAAAACACTATTTATACTCAATAAATAACTAACAAAACAATTATTTAACATACAAATTAACAATAAACTATAACAACAAACAATAACAAATGACAAAATAACGAAAGGTTCAAAACCACGGAAAAACTGAGAACGCGTCGGACTGATGCGACAGGGAAGGGAACGCAGAATATTTTTTTTGCAGTCAGTACCCACGAGTGCGAGTATAGACGCAAATAGTGTGCGAGCGAGAAGTGAATAGATGCGCCGCCATTTCTAATCCCATTCTTTATCCGCACGGGTAGTACATCAAGGTGGTAAAAAAAATACAATATCCGCACAATTCACCAGCAACTGGCATGCAAAAAAAAATTGTTTACAACGGAGCTATTTTAATTACATTAGCTCAATTACGTGGGTTACAACTACAATGTCTGTGTATTGAAATGCTGAAAATATTCATCAACGGAGTAGAAGCATTCTTGTATTAACCAAGATTTAAGTTTATTCTTAAAAACCTTCAATGGAAATGACTTCATTACATCATCTAGCCTATTAAATATTTTTATAGCCATGCAATATGTATTTTTACTGTAAAGGGTGTAAATTTCGTTATTGTAATCATAATATTAAAGCAGAAATTGCCTTCTCATACAAAATTGATCAAGATAATTCAATAAGTATGGCCGCGTTACCATACCATGCCGTTTTGATATTAACTCGGCAGATGGCGTGCTCCATAATGCAACACCGACTGTCGCTACCGGGTAAAAAATACCACATTACTGTTATTTTAAATATGGGGTTTTTATGAGTATTTTAATAAAACATTGTTTTAAGTAATCATCATCATCATCAGCCTATCGCAGTCCACTGCTATACGTAGGCCTCTGCAATCGTTCGCCACCGTGATCTATTCATGGCTTCTCGCATCCAGCTCTTGCCAGCCATCTTGCGCAGATCGTCCCCCACCTAGCCAGAGGGCGCCCTACATTACGTTTGCCAAGACGCGGTCTCCACTCTAGAACTCGTTTACCCCATCGGTTGTCGGTTCTGCGGCTAATATGGCCAGCCCACTGCCACTTAAGCTTGCTAATCCGGTTTAAGTAATACATTAATAAAATAAAAAAAAATTAAAGAAAAAATTTAAGAATTAAGTATATATCTCTTAATCTAATATAATAATGGTTTAAATGAAATCACAGAGTAAATTCAAAGGTTTTTTTAAACATGACTTAAAAAAAAACAAAACTTAGACTCTAAACATACAAAAAATAATAAATATCTAATCTAAGTCTTACTCACAATAATATTTGCAGCATGCATTAATTCGGCTTTTTTTTTTTGGAAAAAATCACTCAAAGTTTACTCGTAACTTAAAAATAATCACAGTCCTTACACCCTATGTTGTAATAATGTTCCATAAATCTATACTTTTTGGGCACATTCTTCGCAAATAGGAACAGTATGTTCTCTACATATCTTTTCATGGCATACGTTGCAATCACTTTTAGTTTTGCTGTCCTTTTTCCAAGGACACACTGCCCATCGTGATGAAGACAGTTGCATTCGCGGCTGCAGGGCTCTTTCTTGATGAGGACGACTTAGGTTCTCATTTTTATGATTATCACCACCAAGTAATAACATTATTTCACCTATTTATAGCTGGAGACAGCTTTGGGGCAGGGATTGAGAGGTAAAAAAGGCATCTTGAAAGTCTAAAACAACAAAAGCTTAAATTTTGACTAATATTTTTTTTATTAAAGATAAAGATAAAAGATAAAAAAATCTTTATTTAATTTAGGTCCACACAGAACACTTATGAATGTCAAAATAGGTACATACTATCTACTGCTGGTTCGGAATGTCGAATTCTACTGAGAAAACACCAGCAAGAAACTCAGTAGTTACTCTTTTCAAATATTGATGATGTTACAGAGTTTCAATCGAGAAAAAAAAATACAATTATGAAAGTTAATAGACTACTATGAATAACAACTCAAAATATTAATCAATTAACTTGACCAAGAATCCTTATCATTTAAATAGTCTTGTACACTTTAGTAACCTTTCTTCATTAGGCAGGTTTTAATATGAGACTTAAACTTATCCAGTGATAGGTTAATGACATTTTGTGGTAGCTTATTAAATATCTTAATACTTAAGTCAACAAACGAATTACCGATTTTATGAAGTCTGAGGACCGGGACGGCAAGCCTATGTTTATTTCTGGTGTTAAGACTATGATTTATATTATAAGAGGTAAACAGTCGCTATCGGGTAGAAAATACCCATTCGAACCTACTTTATGTGTCCGGTACGGCTGAACGCTGCGTGCACACTGGCTGCTTACCTATTGCTATTGGCTTATCGCCGCACGTTTCTCGAAAGGTGACTAAAGCGGTACGACACAAAATTCAGCACAAGAAATTATATTCTCGATTTTACGCACTATGTGGTATTTTTTACCCGGTAGCGCCTCCTGCCCAGTTAACGGTACGGCTACTAAACCGGATCTATTTTAAGCAATTTCGGAGCGACAGTCTCTAAGCAAACATTTATACTATTTATTAAATAATTGTGCACTACTTTTTGATCTGTTTTTGCACTGGAAATTTGGATTAACGCCATAAGTGGCCGTTATTGGGGGTAATTCAAATTTCGAGGACAAAAGCGGACCCAAAAGTTAAGTGTAAGTATTAAATAAATAGTCTGAGAGGCTGCAGCTTCGAAATTGTTCAAAAGATATACGGTTTAGTTGCTTATAATTAAAATTAATTGGCGTCACTAGTGTGCCAAACGTGGTAAGGTGCCACGTTCAATTCGCCCTATGTTTGCAACAGAAAATTTATCATATAAGGCATGGTATATCAAAAAGATCACGGCGCGTAAAAAAATGCTACTTTACTGAACTCGTAGTTAGGACGGTCCGATACGGTTTGTGGGCACTGGCATCTCTTTTAGCTACTTTTTGATTGAAACCTACAAAAAGTAGCTGAAACCGTATAGAAAGATTATTATTTATTCATAGCGTCAATTTTGAGTGCGATACGTAGAAACGGACTTTTCTTAATCATATCTATACTTTACGTCTCAGCAATCGTCATTGAGTATTGCGTGTTACGTATTTGCGTTCTTACTAAAAATACCCTTCAAATTGCACTCCTAAACATGACATATGAAGAGACAGAGGAATAAAATCCTATGTTTAGTTATTTTTATTGATAGTTATTTAATTCAATTTTGATTTAAATTTACTGTGTTTTATATTGATTTAAAATTGTTTTTGTTTGAACTTAATTGACCTTGGGAGACCGTGGGAGAACGCACTTCTGACTCTACTGGTGTCGCGGGTGTGTATGGGCGGCGGCAATCGCTTACCATCGTGCGATCTGTCTATTCATCTGGCACCTATCACATAAAAAAGATTAAATAAGACTTTCTTTTTACTCTTCTGCCTGAAATATACTCAAAGGTTTATCCTAGTGCAGGTAAAATATTATAATTTTCATTAAGTACACTTACATTTTAAGTTTATAATTGTACTTATAAATGAACAATACAATTGTATTTATTTCCTGGCTAGTTTCTACGAAGTAGCTGAAATATTATCAAAGGTATTTTTCTTCAAGGTTTGTGACCCATGGTTCTGGAACTCCCAAAAAACTTCGGTACAGACAAACGTTGGTCATACGAGGATATTACATTCAGCCTGTCTTCCGAATGAGTGAGCTAGTAATCTCGCATGAGATTGGTGCTTGAATAAAATCACTACTTTATTCTTAATCCTCCAACAGATTACCGTTACGGCGGTCAATCTCAACGATCAGCCACTTACGCAGAATATATTATAGTGCTCAAGTGTGTGCGCAAACCCAAGTGCACTCTCTAAGCGATTGCCAACGTCCAAGGATACCTGCGACATCGGATTGAGCCTCCGGCACTCTCACTCACGCAACGAAATACAGCACAAGTACACTGCTTCACGCCGGATTTCTGTGAGGCCATGGTAACTCCGGCCGGTCAATTCATGTCGAAGCATGGCTCTCCTACGGTCAAAATTACGTTTCGTGTCTTGTTACTAAATTGTACATGTAAGTATTCATTTATGTAATGTTTGGGTTCTGAGCGTCGCATTTCTAGCTAAATATTATCAGGTTCTATAATTGGCCTTTAATGCTGAATATTCCAAATAATTTCAGGCTTTAAACTGGAACTCCTTCAAATATTTGATTAGAGATATTAGATATCTCGTCGCGTCTTGATATTTCAGCAGTATTTAGGTACTACTGAAATATCAAGACGCTCAATCTTGCTTGTAATAAAGGATCTGATAACAGTTTTATTTCTTACAATATATTTAAAGGATTAAGGAGAGCAAACTATGTCTGTTCTTCTCTCCTTGGTTCATTCTAACTAGACTAGCCCGATGGCGCATTTTATAGTGACTCTGCAAAATACACTCACAGAAAACCGCCGTGAATTGTTTCTGTATTTCGCTGCGTGAGTGAGGGTACCAGAGGCCCAATCCAGTGGAAAGGGGGGTTCAAAGTTTGACAGCGTACTTATGACTCCAGTGCCGCGGATGTCCATGGGCGGCGGCAATCGTTTGCCATCAGGTGATCCGTCTACTCGTCTGCCACCTATCACCTACAAAAAAAATGATAAATAGACAAACAGATAGACAAAGCTTCACATTTTTAATATTAACATAGATACACCAATCCACCGCAAACTCACTAAAATGTTAATGCCAGTAGTAAAGAACCGAGGAGTTTCTGATCCTCCTGTAGGTATCTACTTTCATATGGTAATGCCTGATAAAAGTGCGTGCTAGAGAATAAGCCACCCGAATAAGTAGGAAATAACAGTGTAATTGTGGTGTTATTCTGCTCATATTCATTCCGAATGAGCGGGACAGCGAGAGAATTGTACGAACCGCATGATTCCTATCACGTAAGGCTAATAATTTCCAGATGAAGTATAAGAATTGTATTTTTATGGAGAAACAGTTAGTTTTTATTACAACATAAGGAGAAAATTTTGTGCAAATGTACAAGTTAATAGCATAGTCAACGAATAATTTGTGGATGGAAAAGTCGAAAGCAGAAACTTTGACTTAGGAACTTTGTTTGGACTAGTTAGGAGATAAACTTCCTTACTAAAAGTCCTTACCCCTCTGAGGTGAGCCCTAGGGGGAGCGGCGCAAAAAAGGTCCCATTTTTTGGTTTTTTGCCTACTTCTCGAAAAAGATGTTTCGTACGAAATTTTGTTGTACTACATAATAAAAGGCAATGAAATTCTCTACAACTTTGTCTTTTGCATTTTGCATCTATCTCCTATCGTTGCCAAGCTATGAGCTTCTAAAAGTGGTCGAGTTTCAAAAATGTGTTCTACACTCTTTTCTGGCATATATTTATTCTCAGCTGCGACCGTAGATTTCAAACATACTTTTAGAAGCTCATAGCTTGGCAATGATAGAAGATAAATATAAAATGCAAAAGACAAAGTTGTTGAGAATTTAATTGGCTTTATTATGTAGTACAACAAAATTTCGTACGAAGCACCGTTTGAGATGTAAGTAAAAAAACGGGACCTGCTTTGTGCCGCCCTCCCTTGGGGTCACCTCAGAGGGGTAAGGACTTTCAGTATGTTTATCTCCTAACTAGTCCAAACAAAGTTCCTAAGTCAAAGATTCTGATTTCGACGTTTCCATCCACACTTCCCTTGTTAGCATTCATTGACCAAACTATAAGGTAGGCGCACATAAGGACAGGCCCTAGCGCTTTCGAAATCAAATAGGCTAGTTGCCACTATTTTTATAATTTGATAGAACGGTTCATTACGATAATATTACGCCTTAAAAAAGTTATGAAATTTTTTTGAAGCACCTTTTCTAATATATTTTAAATTATATTTTCGCTATACAGCCATAAAAGTCGACCGCCATGTTGGTCTATTGATTATCTGTGTCGTGACGTCACTGTTATTGTAAGCAATACGCGTGACTGGCATATACTTTTTATCGGAATAAAAACTGAAATAACCTGAAGCTGGCGTTTGACGTTTTTTGTTTACAATAATAGTGACGTAGAACTATGGCGGACGATGTTTTCAATTAAGAAAAGAAAAAAAACGGAAAAATATAACCCGTTGGTTTAAGTTGAATTTTTATAGCAATCCCTTATTTATATTTATTGAAGTTTATATATTTCGGACCCTTGTACGGAATAATTGAATTAATAGTTATTTTTATAAATGGCGACATGGTGCCTGTTCGAGCTACATACAGTGCGACTACGATCAGAAGGTATTTCAGTGACGATGACAGGAAGTCGCTTTACAACGTTTTCCATGAGAAAATGTCATAACAGCAGTAGTTCAAACTTTTGTCACGTGTCAAATAGCTATAAGCCGACTATACAATAATTGACAGACGGATCTGACTGTCTAATTTATACTAAAATTGTTATTTAGGAAAATCCTGTGAAATACCGAACCTATTTGTAAGAAACAAGTCAATAAATGTGACTATCACATAATAAGTGTTACTAAAAACCCGCGCAAGATTTTGAATAGCATTCGTTGAGTTTCAATATCACGTTTTTTTTATTGATTTGGAACAACAAACACACTAACTGCCGCACTCAGAGACGTAATTTATGCGTAATAGTCTTTATGCGTATCAAAATAAGTGTCAATATTTTTTCTTAAGTAGTCAACTTAGTTAATCAACGACTCTGAGTGCGGCAGTATGTATTACTAAATAGTATTATAAAGAATACGGCTATATTAATAGTGTAATCAACCCCGTTGTCCAGAATTGAAGTTCTAAAATGGTGCTCGATGATCATGAGTCTCACAACAAGATTTCTCTTGAACGAACCAGGTGAGGTTGCAAATATGTTTATGTCTGAGGTATAAAGGTTTAACTGTTTTAGTTATTTTGTGTAATGGTAGTTCTGTTGCACGCTCAACTGCGTTTTTTTTTAAAGGTAACTGCGCGAACAAGTTGCAATTAAATAAAATATATACATGTAGAATTGAGGTCCTCCTTTTTTTTGAAGTGGGTTAAAAACTAATTCATCAAGGAACAATCTTTTCGCCTTAAGTGTTGTTAAAGAAAGTTATGTGCAGTTTCATTCACTTCTTTATTTATCATCATCATCAGCCCATTTGAGTCTCCACTGCTGGGGCACGGGCCTCCCTCAATCACATGAGGGGAATTGCCATACTCACCACCCTTGGCAGACAGGTTGGCGAGGGTTTTGATATAAATGCAGAGTTTTCCTTCTCTGGGTGCTGATGATCATGCCAGCAGCTTTACCTTAGTCGCCTTTTACGACACCTCGGTAAGAGTGAGGGTGGCCTATTCTACTCTGCCGGGGACCACACGGCTTCTTTATTTATACTTAACATGCTTTTATATTCATGGTAAGGATTAACTCTTGGGCGGGCAGTATGATGAATATAACTAAACTTATCCTTATGTACGGCAATCCTTGCTATTGCATAGTGTGAGAATCGAACATTTACTGGATATTATGACAAACTTATTTTTTTCTTATTTTTTTAAAGCTATGACCACCAAAGGAGTCCCGTGAAAAGTGCGCTAGAGTCGCCACCACAACCACTTTTTTATGTGATAGGGGGCAGACAAGAAGACGGATCGCCAAATATTAAGCAATTGCCCCCGCCCATAGACACTCGCGTCACTAGTAGAGTCACAACTCCGCTGCCAACTTTTAAACTCACCTTTCCCCGGATCGGGGAATGAGGGCAAGGAAATAGAGAGTGCACTTGTGTTTGTGCCCACACTTGAGCACTATAATATATCCTGCTTAAGTGGCTGATCGGTGAGATTGGCCGCCATAGCCGAAATAGGTTGAAGGACATTAAACAAAATATGAAAACTTTAAATTTTTAATTTGAATATTATGACATAGATATATAACTTTTTTATTTTGATATTCACCTCAACTATTTCTCAAAGCCTTCAAATCTTTGGCAGTAAAGTTCAGTGTTATTCTAGGCATAGTCGGAAAACAATTAGGGGAAATCTTTTCTTTCAACATCGCTTTTGTTCTTGGAACAGTATTCTTAGATATCGGTGTCCGACTATTGTCCCTGATCGAACACAATGCTGTGTGTATCTAATACTGACGTAGCAGAATGATATACTTGAATTAGCGGGAAGAGAAGAGAATGCATACTCAAAAAAGAGCGTATTCCTGTGTTTTTTTATATGTATCGGTGGCAGACGAGCCCCTAATCCTAAATCATGGTCTATGCATACCCCCGGGCTCCTAAAGCGACAGCTTTGGACGCAACCGGAAATTACACGCTAAGATGAAGAAGAGGTGGCAGACGAGCAGACGGAATCAACTGATGGTAAGCGTTTGCCGCTGTGGAGTCACAAGTGCGCTGCCAACATTTAAACTCCTGTATCCTCACTTACGCAGCGAAACACAGCACAGTGCTACTTCACGCCAGTTTTCTGTGAGGCGGTGGTATCACTCCGGATGAGCCGGCATATTCATGCTGAAGCGTGGTTCTTACACGGTGTTGCAGATGTCTATCACTATGCCGTGGTATCACTCCGGTCAAGCCAGCCCATTTATGAGAGACTGTAATGATGACGATAACCTATGTTTGTATGATAGTTTCATATTTTTTGTTACACTATAGGCTAACGTTTTGTTGGTCTAGTGGTTTAAGTACCGGGCCGTGATCTGGGAGTCCTGGGATCGATTCCTGGGTCAAGCAAAAATTACCTGTTGCGAATTTTTCGAACATAGCTCGGGTGTTTGATGGTCAATCCGCATTAGGCAAGCGTGGTGTTTAAGTCTATTCCCATCACAATTGCGATGACTTTAATCCTATGATAATCCCATCACAATAGCGATGACTTTATTCCTATGATGGAGCCCTTTTAGCTGCAGTGGGGCAGTGTATAGGTTGATACTTTATTATAAGCTAACGCTTGAGCACAGCCATGCCTGATGGAAAGCGGCGTTAAGTCTAGGATAATACCCGTTTGCCTAGAAGATGCTTCTTGCCTTACAGATGTCCAGATTGTAGTGGTCAAACGTATGTACGTATTTTTACATCGTTTATATCCCAAAAACCTCATAATAGATATCGCGAATAAAATCGGATTAAAACGGAAAAAATAGCTGTTCCCTACAAAATAGAATATGCAATTAGTGTATTAACCAGCAGATTTTTTTTTGCTAATTTTGTAGATCTAAAGCTATTGTTACACATGCTTTTTAAGCATGCTAAATATGAGCATGCTTGAGGAACTGTCCACATTTGCTATCAATAAGCATGCTATATCCCATATTTTAGCATGCTTGAAAAATAAGCAAACCTGTTTACACGTGCTAAAGCACTCCTACACACTCGCCCTTCCATTCGCATTACAGGTAGCATTTTTTTTATTCGATAAGTGGCAGACGAGCAGACGGATCACCTGATGGTAAGCAATTGCCGCCGCCCATGGACGCCCGCGACACCATATGAGTCACAAATCGACCGCGTGCGATTTTTGAGCATGCTTATTTGTAGCTCGTCCGCCCACACAAAAGTAGCATGCTGTAAGCATGAAAATAAGCATGTGTAACAATACCTTAACATGTTAAATGGACTTTATACACGATAACTATTACGAGTTTTCGGGATGTTTTTACCGTGGGAGAGCCAAGCTTCGGCATGAATGGGCCGGCTCGACCGGAGTGATACCACGGCCTCACAGAAAACCGGCGTGAAGCTGCACTGTGCTGTGTTTCGCTGCGTGAGTGAGGGTACCGGAGGCCCAATCCGGGGGATAGGCGGGGTTTAAAGGTTGGCAGCGCACTTGTGACTCCACTGGTGTCGCAGGGTGTCCATGGGCGGCGGCAATTGCTTACCATCAGGTGATTCGTCTGTTCGTCTGCCTACCTATTACATAAAAAAAAATGTAAATGATGAAAAAATAACGGTTTTGATATTATTTTCCATACTAAACAGCGGTATATCACACATGAATAGATACTAATGTAATTTTCTCTTGTTTTGTTTCTATTTCTGGTAAGCAATTAAGGGCCTTTTCCAGCTATTTTGCGTCCATGCATTGTTCATCGCATCTAATGGAATCCAGTGCCGTCCCTTATTTTGCTATTGAATGTCCTTTGTCTCCTATTTGGTAACAAATAGATACATAGGGACTGTTTACTTCGTTATTGTATCAACATTACTATCCATAGTTCTAATAAATATACCAGGAAATCAATTCTGCGACCGATCGGTCTGATTCAATATTATGCTCAACTTGTTCTTGTTCCCAGATCATATTTTTTTAGGCAATGGTGACTTAGTCGATTTAATTAAAACCACTTTTTTAACCGACTTCAATACATTTATGAACCGATTTAGATGATTCTTTTTTAGTTGAAAAGTAGATAATCCCAGATTGGTACCATGATCAGGATATGATGATCTGATGATGGGATCCTGGAAAAAATTAGGGGAACTCTCAAATTTTATAGGAACACGTAAGGTTTTTGTATCTTTTTTCAAAACTGCACCAGTATTAACGCCTGACTGTTTTAATTTTGTGGCTCTGCTGATGATAGAAGATCGAGTCTTCAACGGTAAGGAGTTAAAAGATAACTCTTTCAATACTTTACTCACAATTAATTTGTTAGTTATTTGGCGGAGGGTGGAAGGGGAAGGGAGGGGGGTGGCGTTTAAAAAAGTAGACTCTAAAAAGCTTGAACAAAACAATGTCTGCCAAAAAAACCGTCTAAATCGTCCGGTGTGGATCCTCCTAGTAAGTTTAGAAAAAAAAAATTAGAAACCTCAACATAATTTTTAGAGACCTATCCATAGATACGCCACAAGTATGAGTTTGATGAAAAAATAAACTAAGTGTTTCACTTCTAAGTATGGGGAGCCCCCAAAAATATAGTTTTTCCTATTTTAGTGTAAATATCGTTATGCGGTTAACAAAATACATCTATTTACCAAGTTTCAATCATCATCATCATTTCAGCCATTAGACGTACATGGACATAGGCCTCCCCCAATGTTCTCCACACAGATCGATCCTGTGCCGCCCGCATCCAATGGATTCCCGCGATCTTCACCAGATCGTCGCTCCACCTTGTGGGGGGCCCGCCACGGCTGCGACTTCCTGTACGTGGCCTCAACTCGAGAACCTTTCCGCCCCAACGGCCGTCTGTTCTCCTCGCTATGTGCCAAGCCCATTGCCACTTGAGGCATGCAATCCTTTGGGCTAAGTCTGTGACCTTAGTTCTCCTGCGGATCTCATCATTTCTGATACGATCACGCAGGGAGACTCCGAGCATAGCCCTCTTCATTGCTCTCTGGGTGACTTTGAGCCTCCTTAATCGGCACATTGTAAGCGGCCACGTTTCGGTACCAATAGTATAGTTCTAATACTTCCGGAAAAAATTGGCTATGACATACGGACGGACGAACAGACGGACAGACAGATATACATGACGAATCTATAAGGGTTCCGTTTTTTGCCACTTGGCTATGGAACCCTAAAAAGAATAGCTGAATAAGCCTTGAGGTTTAATATCCGGGTTTGGCGATTAAAACGAGAAAAAAGCATTGAAACCGAAGTTATTTCCGTAAGGTTCTGCAGCGCATGGTAAAAGCTGTTTTTTTTTGTAACAAAAAATATTAATGTTCCTTCCAAAGTAGGGTGGTTGTTTTTTAAAATGCGTGCAAAAACAGTAGGTAATCTTTATTTACTTTTTGCACAAATAATTTATGGACTGCGTTATTTTTAAATAAAGCCGAGAGGTAGGCTTAGTTGAACGTTTATTTCGTTTTTTATTATAATATGGCTCTACCCGTAACTAGCTAGCTAGCTAGGTAGAACACGTGCGGATAAAGAATGGGATAGAACACGTGCGGATAAAGAATGGGATCAGAAATGGCGGCGCATCTATTCACTTCTCGCTCGCTCACTATTTTCGTCTATACTCGCACCCCACGAGTGCGCATCGGGTACCGCACGGGTTGTATACAGAGATAAAATGTACAATTTAGGTGGTCTTATGATCTATAAATAAATAAATAATAAATAAATAAATAAAATCTTTATTTTCAAATAGGTTACATTGGCATCAACAGTGGCTGGAGCCTCCTTGTAAGCATGGAATGGCTTGTCCGCTCTTCTATAAACATGACAAGTTACCAGTGTTACCTATATACTTAAGAACAAACTACAAAAAGCAGAATAAAATTTAAATAATGCAACATTTTCAAAAACTGCATTTGATTAAATTAAATGAATGTGTGTATAATATGTGTGAGTGTATGTTTATGTGTGTGTACGTGCATATGGTGTGTATTAATTACATAAGGATATTGTTTGCAGAATTTTCTCTGTCTCTTCGTAGTTTTTCTAGATTCGTAGTTAGATCTAAAAGCAATCTCTACCAGACATCCTTCAGGTAAAGGACATTAGTTTGAAGTATTATTGAGTGTAGTTCGCGGTCATACTACTACAACTATACATTTGCTACTGTCAAAGAATGTCAAAATATATAAACAGTTGACATTTCAATCTGTCAGATTAGTCCACAAAATTTAAAATCAGAATACTTATAGGTAGTAGCGAGAAGCTGCGCACAAATGTCAAGGCCCATCCATTACGGCACCCAGCAAGAACAATTGGCTTAATCTGGCCCATTATAATCACACTGATAATGGTTCTCAACACCTGATCATGGGCTGAGTCAGCACAATAATGCAGCCTTCTTAAAGCAGCCGTCAGCCGTCGTTTGAGATAAAACGGTAATATTACAGATAAAATAAACGATGGGGGAATGGTCCCTCCAGGGTTAGAACTGGATTGGACGAGGCATAAGTGAGAAGAGATAAGCTGAATGAGAAATTTATGCAAGGGGATCCATACATGAACATCTGTGAGATCATTCGGGATTTTGTCCATTCAGTCATTTGAAAATTGGTTCTCCTGTCTAAGGGTTTCGAAGGTCTAACGACAGTCGCTTCATTTTAATAACCAGACTTCCCGAATCCTGGATAATGGTCCAAGCGTACCCCGAACTCCGAAACGACAGCTTTGGACGCAACTGGGAATAATGCAAATATGACCTCCATTTGAAAATAGGCATCAAATTCATCAGTGTTTCGGATAAAGGCATTTTTGTACTTTTGGTATAATGATTTTCGGCGTTTTAAAAGTAGATATTCTGATCATAGTTATTGAATTTTCGGTATTATGATGTGTATGTATCCTTAACCACTCTCATCCCTTTGCTCGGAATCATATCAGAAATGATGAGATCCACAGTAGAACTAAGGTCACCACACATAGCTCAAAGGATTGCATGTCTCAAGTGACAATGGGCAGGGCACATAGCGACAGACTGCCGTTGGGGCGGCAGGGTCCTCGAGGGGAGGCCACGTACAGAAAGTCGCAGCCGTGACAAGCCCTCACAAGGTAGCCCGAAGTGAATATGGTGAAGGTCGTGGGAACCCATTGCATGCGGGCGGCACAGGACCGATCCGTGTGGAGAACATTGGGCGAGGCCTTTACCCAACAGTGGGCATCTATTGTCTGAAATGTTAATGACGATGATGAGTTGCTAAAAGTATTTGGACTTTGACCTTAAAATCCACCTGTGACTTGGACCATATTACCAATAGGTACCTACTACGTGAAAGTAGGCGTTGGGCGCGAGCGGCTTAACAAATGGGTTTCGAGTAGTTCAGTTTGTGATTGTCTTCTCATTCTCTTTCACTAATATTGTAAAACATACCCCTAAGTATGTTTGCTATTTGCTGCGGTATGTAGGACATAATATTGGTAGTTAGTATCAGCCTATATATAGACTATCCCACAGCATGGCAAACGCCTCCATCATAGAAATTAAATTATTGCTACTCATCCGTACGAGTCGACTCGAACATTGACGTATGACGTGTATTTTGATAATTCCGATGTACGTCCAACCTTTTTTTTCAACTTTATGTAAAATCAATTAATTAAAAACTGTGCAATAAACGCTTTCGGCAGCTATACACGTCTTATTATTAAATCCCATCTGCGGTTGATAGGGCGGAGCTGTCTGACATCTCGGTTACTTCTGGCATCTAGTACCGAACGTTACATCATCATCATCATTTCAGCCAATAGACGTCCCCCAATGTTCCCCACACAGATCGGTCCTGTGCCGCCTACATCCAATGGATTTGTGCGATCTTCACCAGAACATCGGTCCACCTTGTGGGGGGCCTGTCACGGCTGCGACTTGATGTACGTGGCCTCCACTCGAGGACATTTTCGTCCCAACGGCCGTCTGATATCGCTAGTATGATGGAATTAAACTTAGTCACAAATAAATTTACGCTTGCCAAATGCGGATTGGTGATCACAAACCCGAACAATGTTCAAAAAACTCGAAACATACTTTTCGTTCGACCCGGAAATCGAACCCAGGATCCCGAGATCACGACCCGGTACTGTAGACCAACAGGGCGTTTATTGGTAGAGTTTTAGCGCAGAAGAGGTGAGGTGAGAGAGATGTTTGTGGGAATTACTTATGTTTTTGCTATGTCTGCGAGGTTGAACACATGTACTTGAAAACTTGTAAAGAACTTTATGTAAACTGTGTTATTTAATTGTTAGTTTATTTATTTATCTGAGTGAGTAATGATAAATAATGGTTGGGGGGGGGGGGGAGTTGTCTATTATCATCTATTGTTTTAGATCATTATTTTATGGTTAACGTGAGTGTTAGCCCAAATTAAGATGTCTAACTTACGATAAAGTCTGATTTTTCATAGGGTTCTATAGTAATAGAAATGGCTCATTTAGTAGTGACCATATCTTAATGCGCCATCTGTAGCGTCAATTTCCTACCATGACGTCGTGAGGAAAACTGCATGTCTCGAATAAATTCTCAAAAACTGTGGATACATACAATATGTGATATAATGATTCTGAACATGTAATAATGATACAGTGGATCTGGTTCTTCTGTTTAAGGGTTGCGAAGGTCAGACGGCAGTCGCTTCTTAGTAATTACCAGACTTTGTGAATACTGAATCACGGCTTGTGTTTTACAGAATGGAAACTAATATTCCAAAATAAAAGCTAAGGCGGGCTCTACTAGTAATATAATAAGCGTGGATTGGCAACTTTTTTAATAAAAATGTTCTCTTAGCATGGTAACCTAAACCGACCATCCATATTATCTTACTAACTAGTCCGCACGATCGTTAGTGTCGCCACACACAAGTTATCGCGTAAAAAGAATAAAACTAGACAATTAACAGGCTACACCCAAATGTATCTTCGTAACGATGAAATAATGTCCCATTAATAATAATTTAGAGGGGAGGAAAATATCGTGTTCGGCACCGCGGGCTGTAGTGATGTCAAAGTGTCGATTGTTCACTGTCGATTAAGCAACCTGTTTTTTTATTGAGCTATCTCGCTGATATTTTATTACGTCATTACTATGAAACCTTATACAAATAAAGAGTTTTCAAATAAAAAAAACCTACCTTACTCCAGATACTTAATTACTTACTTCCTTGCCAATTGCAAGAAAGTAGGAAAATATTTGCTGTCTGAAATCGGTTTTATCTTATAAAATTAAAGGGTGTTCAAATGAAAAAAAAAACCTACCTTACTTCAGATAGACACCTACTTGCCGATTGCAAAGAAGTAGGAAAATATTGGCTGTCTTAAATCGGTATTATCTTACATTATATGCAATGCCTTTTTTTGAAGAAATCAATTTGTTTCTGTATCTGAAAAATGCCATATTGAAACTCGAGTATTTCGCACATTGATTCTCATTATAACAATTTAGTTATTGCAAAAGCATTTATACCCTTATATATGAACTAAATTAAACAGAGCTGGTATGTTTTAAATTAGGTATTGATTTCGATTTTTTTCTTCCGATATCAAATCGCTCTGGATGTCTCGATAACAAACTAAAGTATTAAGTCACTTCACTCACCAGTGAAGTATTTCTCTTGAGAAATAAGAACGATGGTAGTAATTAAACGGATCCCAGATCTGATTGGTGTTTAAGGGTTTTGAAGGATGCCGCCGGAGATCAAGGTTGACTTAAATAAATTAGGGTTAGTTTTGGTAATCATTTCCCATGGGAATACAGGAAAATTGAGGGAAGTAGCAACTAATATTCCATTATAATTTCTTGGAATTTAATCCCATTTTGTGTGGTGAAGGGCAGACTATGTTATACTAACGTACAACAGACTCATCCGATGCAAAAACATACGAATAATAAAATTCGACGATGATGCGCCAATACCTCCTATCTAACAAGATTTTTCGAGAAAATTACTTACAAATACAAAATACAAAAATAATTTATTTCATCATAACCCATACATAAAATAAGCAAGGGTTGGCCCCTTCTATTAAGTAGAAGAGGCCACTCTTCCTCAACACACTCATACATATATAAAGGTAAAAAATAAATTTAAAAAACAAAAATATGAAATTGCTACTAAACTATGATAAATGAGAATTAAGCCGTGGAGACAATAGTAGTGAAAGTGTGTGTTTGTGTTTGTGTGTGTGTTTGTGTGTTCTTCCTTATGTCATTGGTGTTAAGGTTGATTTTATTAATGTCAGTTAATTTGTTAGATAGGAGGTATTGCCACATCATCGTCAATATGTGACTTGACGTATAAAGTTAACATGAATCGTATCATGTTAGTAAAATGTGAAATGTTACTTACTTTTAATTTTAGATAACGTAAAGTGATCACGTTCATAATGGCATGATAGATGTGCCTCTAATTTAGGTACATATATTTCATTTTATAATAATATCCCCCAACCGGTTTCGGCTAATGCGGCCAATCTCATCAGCTACTTACTCAGAATATAATTATAGCGCTCAAGTGTGTGCGCAAACACAAGTGTACTCTCTATTCCCTTACCCTCATATTTCGTTGGGACACTAGCGTGGCACGATTGGAGAGGGATTTGGCGCAAGACCAACGGCTGAAAGTACTTTCTGAGGCAGGGGGCTACTAGACCGCCAACTTCCAGATTCCGGGATGACAATGAGAATTTCTTGACAGATAAACATAAACCCAAGTGCAGCCATCGCTTTAAAGTGCGACGCACTGCCCATTGCGTCAATGAGGCAGTCTTCTCGAGTTTCTTTTTATACTAATGTAATTAAGTGCATATGAAAATATGTAGACTCCTTCTATGCTTCCGTAACGTTGAATTTTTTGAGGTTTTGTTTTTTCTTTTTTTATATATATTAAATGGGTTTGGACTTGACCTCATTTCACCTGATGGAAAGTGACAATAAGGTCTAAGATGTAGCGTGCTTACCCAGAAAAAGCCTATTCACTCTCGACTTAAAGACACCCAAATTAGTAACTCTCTGGGAATACAGAAGAAGAATTTTACAAAAGAATATATATAATGTGTTTCATCGCGTGATAAGAATTTCCCTTCTTCTTCTTCACCAGCATTCTTTCGACCACCTTTGGGTATATGCTTCTCCAGAGCACCTCTACTCAACGCGACCGTGAGTTTCTTCTGGTCCATAATCATACGTGGCTTCGTAGATCACTTGATCACCTAGCCGTTGGTCTGAAAACTTCTAAAAATAGCTTATACCACTCCCGCGATAGAAATCATCAAAAAGATAATTTATTTTTCCCACAAAAATAAAACTTCGATGTCTTAATTACGCGCAACAGGCTTCAATAGATGAGGGGCGTCGAGGCCGAGAAAATCGGAACAAAAGTCCAAGTGAAATAACAACCTGTCGGAGATCACTATGGGTTGGAGATTTGGGACGAAGGATATAATCTGAATTGAAAATCCGAATTTTATTTCGGCTATCTCAAATATAGAAAATAAATGAAAATGAAAAATGAATAAAGTTTATTCAATTTAGGTCTATACAAAACACTTATTAATGTCAACATGTTTTTTTATTTTTTTATTATGGCTCTACCCGAAGATAATTCGCCAATATCAAGTAACTTATTGAGAATAAGTAGGTAGTCAACAGTCAAAGTCAGTCAAAGTCACAGTCACTCAATAAAACGCCGGTGTTTTACGTTTTATCGACCTACGGATTCAGCGGATATCACTCTAAAACCAACCGCAGGTTTTATGACTCTATTTGGTCCAAGCAAGTTGTCACGAGACAACTCACTCGACACACAATAGCAGTGTTAAAAACGATACAATCCATCGACACTTATTATCAGGATCACTTCGCGGCACTTCACTGCACAAATAAACACCAAATTGCCACTGGACACTAATTTGAAACCTATGAATTGCATCAGCCCATGCGGCTTGTTTAAGCCCTACCCGCCGAATCATATCAACATGTTTACCAGTGTTTCGAAATGTAGGTTTCTGCCTAGAAGACATCGGTAAGAAGCTTAGTTTTCTCTTTTTAAAAAAAAGTTGTTTTAGAAAATGTCACCGTTAAATTTTAAAATAATACAATTTTTGAATTACTAAATAATGTCTCTAAATTTTTGTCATTAAAAATCGTATAATAGACTTTTTCATTTAACAGTTTTTTATAAACAATTTAAACTTATGTGGGCATGTCAATAATAATCTCAGAAAATGTATTAAAAATGTTATGCTTACTTAGCGATGGTACAAGTTCATGAATAGGCCTTTTATAAATAAATAAATATTTCACAACATCACATACATTGATCCAACTCCGAGATAGGTAGCTCAAGCACCTGTGTTACGGATATCAGAATCAACAGTGGGATTACAAATATATACATATAATACTTTTCTTTTGTAAATACATAGTTATTATACATAGGAAACACCCAGACCAATACAAACAAACATGTTCATGCACACAAATGATTGTACTGTGCGAGGATCTAACCCACAACCCTTGGACCAAAGGCAGCGTTCATTACCACTGTTCCAAACGGGTCGTCAAAGTCCGTTATATATTTATATGAGCTTGTAGGTTCGAATTCAAGCATGATTTTATCTTTTTTTAATTGTAGCGGACAACGCGAAAACGGCACACCTGATGGTGAGTGATCACCGCCGCCTCCTCCTCCGCATTTTTGAAAATACGCGCATAGCGTATTTTTCAATAGCAAATACTTTAAATTCTTTATCTACCATTAGCTCAGCGGTAAGAGATAACATCAAGAAGAAACCTTCAGATGGTGTCTGAAACGTGTAACCATGTTTTTTTTATTGAGTGAATGTTACAACCACAGCATCTGGGTCCGTGCCTTTTTTGTTAGTATTATTATAAGAGTAAGATAAATTGCTATAATTGTTCCGCGTATGTATAGTAGGTAGATATGCGCCCTTAAATATATATGTATATGACGGAGCGCCAGCACAGTGGCGCGGCTATTATGTTTGGAAACGCCAAGAAACATCCTTGAGCAGAGTTAACATAGCGATAGTTTGATACTTTTTGGTTATTCCATTGCCCTTTACTTTGATTTTAACGAGCTGTCAGTTTGACGTTTGGACTTGAGACACGCGGGAAACGCTAGAGGTATTCGGTGTGTGTTTTCTTAGTAAAAGTTGGTGTTTGCTTTGATTTTGTTATGGGATTTGATGGTGGTGATACCAGAACGGACTGTGGGATCGCGCAGTGAACAAATGCCGACGAATGTAGAATAATCATCGCTATGCCGAACCTGCCGCGTTTTCTTTGTGTTCTTTCGCGTTGCATGTTGATAGTTTGTTCAATAGACGCTTGAAACTTCCGAATTGACTTCGCTTTGTGATTTGTGGACTCTAATTTCAATGTTACCATCTTGCACAACCTACCTGATAACGAAGAGCTCGACCAGCCTCTGTTATATATTTCTAAATTTAAATGTGTGTATTTTGGTATGTGTATTTTGTGTATGTGTTGCCTGCCAAGTTACCAGCATAGTCATGTGAACTCTTTTATCTTGAGTACTTCGACTTTGCCTCACAAAGACGCCCCACTGGTGGGGCATAGTGGAATGCTTTAAAATTCGTAGTGCAAAAGCAGAGGAATCTGCCCCACTAAATTGATTTAGTGGGGCAGATTCCTCTGCTTTAAAATGTAGGAGTGTAGGTGAGTTTACTATTATTGTAATATTCGTCTATTTAAGTTTTTCGTAAGTTTAGCAAGTAGCATGTAACTTAATATGTAGAATATAAGCAGCATAAGAACCACTATGAATTTTACTACGAAAGTATTCCACTATGCCCCACCAGTACAATAGTTACCCCCTGTTGCCCTAAGGTGCTAAGGAGGTTATTCTGTCAAGTGTAACTATGTTTAAATTGGTCTGGTTCCCCTGTTAAAGGGTTGTGAATGACAGACGGCAGTCGCTTCATTGCAAGCATCAGACACAAATCCTGCTAACCGATGCTGACTAAGTAGCTTTGTATTTTACTGACGATAGAACGGAAATTCTTTAGTCAATTCTTCGATACGCCTTCTTTTGTATAACAAAGTAAGCAAATCATTAGCTTTTTCTGCTCAAGTGAAAACCATGCATTACACCATTCATTCACCTTTCCTTTTCGCTCCCTCAACATTAACTGAGTACCTACACATGATCGATACGCCATTGAGAGCCTTGACAGCTCTCTTTCAATTTCGAGAGTATCTAAGCGATCTATCTATCTTTGTCGATAGGGGTTAAATGCACTTATGACTGAATGGGTGTAGTTCGTATTTGTGAGAAACTTCTTTTCGTAAACTTTACATATCCGCATTGGACTTCCATGCATGTAGATTCGAATCCGGGCATGTATTTTTCTGTGTGCATTTTTCTACCACTAGCTCGGTGGTGAGGAAAAATATCATGAGCAGGTTTCCTAACTTCAAAAAATAAAAACGACCGTCGAACTTTATTAATAAGGGTTCAATTTTCAAAATAGTCTTCTGTTAAATTCTCTTTCTCCATTTGTACTCCAATGTGGCATGCAATAAATTATGATTAAGCTAGTGAAATTTGAAATTGTACCTACACTATTCTAGAGAAGTGGCGATTATGCTCTATAAATTTGAAATTGCAAATTAAAACATGAGACTAGGAAACATTATTAAACAATTTTTATTATATTAAACAAGCACCTGCACAACATGGGCCTTTCAGATACCAAAATCTGCAGATTCTGTCGCGAGGTCGTGGAAACGATTATCCACGGCCTCGGCGAGTGCATAGCGCTGCACCGCTGCAGAAGCCGGCACCTAGGAGCACACATGATCTCAGCAGACGAGATCAAAAGCTCCCCCATCAGCTCCATTCTCGGGTTTATCCTGGAACTGGAGCTACATGAGGTGCTGTAATAGGTTACGGAGCTGCCACAATAAAGAAGAGAGAAAGAAAAGAAAGAAAGAAAAATCGTTTATTTTTGCACATTTACAGAATTCTCACTACATGCATGGTTTAAAAGAATGTACAAAAAAATAGGTCCCCGCTCAGCATGTGCTGTGGCCGACACCTCAGCGCTGATCTTCCGCGGGTGCCTTTTTTAATGTAAAATATAAAATAAAAAATAAAAAACACACCAACACAACAACAATACACACTAAAAAAAACCGGCCAAGTGCGAGTCAGACTCGCGCACCGAGGGTTCCTTACAAACCTGCAAGGGCAATTAGATCTAAGTATTTGATATGAATTTCAACTTGATAGCTCTACGCGTTCATGAGGAAAAATGTAATAAGTTCATATTTATTAAAAAAAACCGGCCAAGTGCGAGTCTGACTCGCGCACCGAGGGTTCCGCCGGTATCTTTTGATTGCGTTAACTTTTTCTTTCACAGCTTAAAGGGACAGTAGACCTAGGTATTTGGTATAAATTTCAATTTGATACCTTTATTCGTTCCTGAGAAATAAAGTAGTAAAATTCATTTTATTAAAATATTTTTATTATTTTATATAAGTAAAAAAATGTGATTTTCGCAATTTTTCCTATATTTGCATTATATGACAATGCTTCATGCCAAATTTCAAGATTCTGAGTTTACGGGAAGTACCCTGTAGGTTTTGATTCCTTTGCGAGTGTCGAAAATTTGATGAAAATATCGATATAATCGGCTGTATCTTTTGATTGCGTTGGCTTAGAAGTTTGATTTTTTCACAGCTTCAAGGAACAGTAGACTTGAGTAATTGATATAAATTTCAGCTTCATACCTCCACGCGTTCCTGAGAAAAAGGGTCTTGACAGACGGACGGACGGACGGACAACAAAGTGATCCTATAAGGGTTCCGTTTTTTCCTTTTGAGGTACGGAACCCTAAAAATATATATTTTGTAATGTAACTAAAAATTTAAGGTTTTCGGAATTTTTCCTTTATGTGTGCTATAAAACGTTGCTTCATGCCAAATTTCAAGATTCTAGGTCGACTGGAAGTACCCTTTAGGTTTTGATTCCCTTGCGAGTACTTGCGAGTTTCAAAATATGCAGCTTAAATTGCTGTTTTTTTTTATTGCGTTGACATAGAAGTTTGAATTTGTTACAGCTTAAAGGTATTACAAACCTAAGTATTTGGTATGAATTTCAATTTAATACCTCTACGCGTTTATGAGGAAATGGGTAGTAAGTTTAAAATTATTAAAAAAATATATATTATGTGATGTAACTAAAAATTTATGGTTTTCGTAATTTTTCCTTTATCTATGCTATAAGACGTTGCTTCGTACCAAATTTCAAGATTCTGAGTTCACGGGAAGCACCCTGTAGGTTTTGATTCCCTTGCAAGTGTCGAAAATTTGCGGCATAAACGGCTGTATCTTTTGATTGCGTTGGCTTAGAAGTTTGGTTTTTTCACAGCTTCAAGGGACAGTAGACCTGAGTAATTGATATAAATTTCAGCTTCATACCTCCACGCGTTCCTGAGAAAAAGGGTCTTGACAGACGGACGGACGGACGGACAACAAAGTGATCCTATAAGGGTTCCGTTTTTTCCTTTTGAGGTACGGAACCCTAAAAACAAGTAATTTCCACTGTAATTAATTATCTGAAGTATATGAAATTAAAAAATATTATTTTACACTTTTTAGTTCGTGGTTATTGAAGGCAGTTTTTTTTCGTAGAATTGTTTGGTCGAACATAGAACCCCCGCCTATTTTGAAGTTGGTTAAAAATTAATAAAACTTTTCTCAGACAGTTTGTTCCCATCATGCAAATTCAACTTCATTACATTTTAATTTAAAATCAATACCAACATTATGCACTAGCTTTAGAATTCTGAATAAAATGTTTATCAAAAACGTATTTTCTTCAATTCAATTCTGTAAGTCAATGCAATCTGTCGCGTGGAGCGATAGAGCATGTCTGGGGCTAATGAAAACAACACGCTGAAGAGATTGCAAACCGTGCTAATATCGGCGAGAACGATGCCACAGTAAGGTTTAGATCGATGGAAGCTTAGTGGATCAAAACGCGCCTTATAAATACGTAGGTGGATCGAATCCGAGAATGCACATCTGGATTTTTCAAATCTATAAACGTACTTCTACAATTAGCTCGGCGGTGAGGGATAACATCGTGAGGAAATCAGCAGGTTTCGGATAGATTTTGAAACGTGCAACCATGTTTTTTTATGATATAATAGTGTAGAGACGAGAAGACGTATCCTGTGATGGTAAGCGATTACCGCCGCCCATGGACACCTGTCACGTCAAAGGAGTCACAGGTTTATTCAGTTGGTTACCGATTGCCACTTGAGGCACTTACAAGTATACTGAATTCTTATATGATCGAAATATAAGAATTCATTGATTATGTATGTATATCTGTGTTATTATTTCTTTGTTTTGTATATGTAATTTTTCATTTTCTTTTTACTTGTATATATTGTATGTCAATCTTTTATATTATTTTTTTTTGTTTTTTAATGAAAAGGCGTCACCCAAGGTCCAACCTGAAAATCAGCGCTGCAGCTGCTGTGTGTGGCAGTTGCAGCATATGCTGAGGCTGAGCCTTGTTGGTCGCAACTTTTTGTCTCTGTACCTTGTTTTCTCTGTTTTGTTCTATGTGTAATGTGTTGTGGTCAATAAATTGTTTCTTGTTTCTTATCTTAAAATATGAAGTGTTACAATATTCAGGACACTGCGTTTATCATGTCGGCCAAAACCGCTTCATCACACTGTAGATGCTCTACCGCTGTTTAACAGATTGTGGCAATGGTGAGTTTTAATTTAAGTGAGGGCTTTTAACTTCGTTTTAATTAATTTCAGCCACGGATAATGGTTTCTGTTACTCAGCTGTCGCTCTTTACAACACTTGTAAATTGAAGATGCTTTGTGACAGGTACAAGAACTGCGGGTTTTTTCTTTTGTAAAGTAAAAAAGTAAAGTATTAGCCTATACTGTTCCACTGGAAGGCAAAGGCCTCAATCATAGAAATCAAGTCGTCGCTACTATAATGGTATTAGGTTTAATCACCGCGCTTGCCAAATGCGCATTGGTGATCACAAATCCTAGCTATGTTCGAAAAAATCGAAACATACTTTTGCTCGACCCGGGAATCGAAACTAAGACCGCGAGATTACGGTCCGATACTTAAACCATTAGACCAACTAATGTTGTACTTTATCTGAAAAGTAAATTGCGTAATTCCATTTTCAGTGCATTGTCCATCTATGAATCAAGATCCATCCATCAAGAATGCGGCGACGTCCTGTGGGTAGGCCACCTACCCGATGGTCTAGCGATATTGTAACGGCTGCAGGGAAACAATGGATAAAGCAGGGGACCGAAGGGTGTGGCGTGATAAAGAAGAGATATATTACTCAACAGTGGATGGATGTGAGCTGATATGAAGACGATGTCCATCTACCTTAAGTTTTATTTATATGTCTTTCAACCCTGCCAATAAAATTCTGCGAAAAAAAAACTGCCTTCGAAAACCACGACCTAAAAAGTGTAAAATAATAATTTTTACCGTGCCGTGCCGTGTGGTCCCGGCAGAGTAGAATTGGCCACCCTCACTCGTACCGAGGTGTCGTAAAAGGCGACTAAGGTAAAACTGCTGGCATGATCATCAGCACCCTGAGAAGGGAAACTCTGCATAATCAAAACCCTCGCCAACCCGTCTGCCAAGCGTGGTGAGTATGGCAATTACCTCTCATGTGATTGAGGGAGGCCCGTGCCCCAGCAGTGGGGACTTAAATGGGCTGACGATGAATAATTTTAACACTTAATAATAATAATTCTCACAACATCTCGTACGTTGACCTGATTCCGTACTAAGTAGCTTAAGCACTTGTGTTACAGATATCAGACAACAGAGGAACAGAAATATATACTTAAATACATATATTACACCCAGACACCGAACAAACACAAGTGTTCATCGCACGAATGTTTGTCCAGGGTGGGGATGGAACCCACGACCTTTGGCGTAAGAGGCAAGGTCACTACCAATTGCGCCATCCGGTCAGTCGACTTAATATACTTCAAATACCATTTCATCACAGTACACTCGAGAAAAGTCTTATCGAAGTCGGCGCCCAATACTATCTTGTAAATTAATACAACTTGATTTCACTATTGGTCTCACAACAAACATTGTTTGTATTTATAAGTAGAAAGTGACGAATCGACGAAACTAGCGCTGCCAATGGATTTGGATTACTTATATGAGGTGATTATGGAACATTTTTTATAAAGTACATCGGTGAATCAATACAGGAAAGTATCAAGTTTTCTTTTAGTCATAATTTTGTTAAAATGTTGTTTCCTACAAGTAACCACAATTTTTGTTATTGCTAAAAGTAGCCTCTTTAGGCAATTATAAGAAAAGGTTATTTGACTAAGCTCGAAATTTTACAAAATATAGGTAAATATGTGCCAATAGCGAAAATGTTCAATTAAATATATAACGTCAAGCTGGTTTTATGGTCATCTTTGAATGACATTCATGGGCAAGTCCATTTAAAAAGTATGAAATTATTAAAAAATAATGATACCATTGAATAACCCATACAATTTGCACTAACTATTACAATAGAACGATTGACATAAACGAAACATTTGATATAGCTACCATACAAAATTCAAATAAAATGCATACAAATAACTGTCGTGTGACGTCACATCTCAGTAGCCATTTGTATAGAGCGGTTTGGGTTTGTCTAAAATAATGTGATTTTAAAGTTGTGATAATATCTCAGGTAGTTTAAATGAGAATCAAGTAATTCTTTCAAAGATGTTTCTATCATTGAAAGGTGATTACAAAAAAAAAAAAATGTAATAGGTAGGCAGACGAACAGACGGATCCCCTGATGGTGAGCAATTGCCGCCGCCCATGGACACCCGCGACACCAGTGGAGCCACAAGTGCGCTGCCAACCTTTAAACCCGCCCTATCCCCCGGATTGGGCCTCCGGTACCCTCACTCACGCAGCGAAACACAGCACAGTGCTGCTTCACGCCGGTTTTCTGTGTGGCCGTGGTATCACTCCGGTCAAGCCAGCCCATTCATGCCGAAGCTTGGCTCTCCCACGGTAAGTAAATATAGTCAAATACCGTGATTGAGATTGTGGCCAAATGTCTGGCTATTCTAATAATAAAAAAAAACCGTATTATGGTTACTTATACGAAGATAATATTACACAAATACATCTCAAAAAAATCTGAATACTTTCCTTTATGGATTCACCGTTGTACTTTTTAAAAAATGTCTCATAATCGTCACAATTAATACAAATCTACAGGCGGCTGACAATTCAAAAATCAACCTGTAAACATGCCGTGTGTACCTTTGACCTTAACACATTATTTACCTAAAAATAAAAAGGTCAGCAAATGTGTAGCTTTCAACGCAGAGTTTTAATAATAATCGTCGGTTTTGTAAATATTTTCACTGGACTTACAAAAACACAACGGCGCGTGACAAAACTGCGCCTCATTAGGCCATTTTGTAACGAGCGAATTGGTGCGTAAATTTTTCTATGTTATTTGTACTTGTGTTGAGTGCTTATGTTGAATAGATAAACCCCTTGAACGCAATTCTTGAGTAGAACGCCTTTCCTGCATCTGTTTTGACCTATAAAATACTCGTAGAACATAAAAACTTGAAACACTAAAAACTGTGAAAAAAATTGTTCAATGAAAAAAGGACCGCCTCCAAAAACCTTGAACTAAAAAATTTAAGTAAGTAAGTAACGCCCCGTTGATCTAATGGTTTAAGTACCGGGCCATGATCTCAAGTACGATTCCCGGGTCGAGCAAAGGTATGTTTCGAATTGTTCGAAGATAATTCGAGTTTGTGATCATAAATCCGCATTTGGCAAGTGTGGTGATTAAGCCTAATCCCATGATAGTAGCGATGACTTGATTTCCATGATGGAGACCTTTGTTCGGCTTTAGGAAAATACATAGACTGATGCTTCACACTTGACATTGCCCTCGATTTCTTTGTGATCACATCATCAGATCGTGACATGCTGACAATTAGAGCACTTGAAAACCAGACCCCTTTGAATAAAAAAAGTAATTTTACAAATCAGCCCAGGCGTCTTGGAGTAATCGGGGAACATTAAATAAAGAAATAATTAAAAAGTTAAAAACCAAAGATTCCGACACATTAAGAAAATATAAAAATGTATGTAAATAGGATGGTTCCAGGTAAACTCCCAGGTCAATCTTACACAAATTATAACTCATGAAAACTTACTCAAATAAGTTTGAAAATTTATTAAATAACTTTACTAGGCTCACCTATTTTCCACATTTTTAAAAAATGTGGTAATCAAATTCTGTGTTCCGCGTGCCGCATCCCTTGTCTCGTATTCCGCGACCCGCATCCTACATTCCACGTCCAGCGACCAGCGTCCCGCGTCCCGGGTTCTACATTCCACGTCCAGCGACCCGCATCCCGCGTCCCGCATCCTACATTCCACGTCCAGCGACCCACATCCCGCATCCCGCGTCCTACATTCCTCGTCCAGCGACCCGCATCCCGCGTCCCGCGTCCTACATTCCACGTCTAGGGACCAGCATCCCGCGTCCCACATTCCACGTCTAGCGACCCGCATCCCGCGTCCCGCGTCCTACATTCCACGTCTAGCGACCAGCATCCCGCGTCCCACATTCCACGTCTAGCGACCAGCATCCCGCGTCCCGCATCTTACATTCCACGTCCAGCAACCCGCATCCCGCGTCCTACATTCCTCGTCCAGCGACCCGCATCCCGCGTTCCGCGTCCTACATTCCACGTCCAGCGACCAGCATCCCGCGTCCCGCGTTACTGCATCCCACGTCCCGAGTTATTTTCTATATGTTATTTGAAGTTCACTGTGTTGGCTGGGTGGTCATCATCATCCTAGTGTGTCGTTCCCAGTTTTGACCAAAGCTATATTACACCAGAGCCCAACTTACGATGGGCCATAGCCTAAAATTTGGTATCTATGTCTGGCAATGGCAACTACAATGTAGTGACTGCTGTCTGACCTTAGCAATTCTTGGACAGGGTTGAATGGGTGGTCAAACTCTTTCAATTACATTGAGATTATGGTAAAATGCCGCAAACCGAGAGACGTGGGACTAAATCCAGACTGACTGACAATTAATCAGTTGTTTTAGAAATATCTAAAGCCTTCTGTCAAACTTGACAGCTACAGTTTTCATTATAACTCTGAAAAAGATTACTAATAAACATAATTATTTACTATTCACTTACTCAGCTTCATTCTTTTGCTTGAATAGTCCCACTGTTGGGCAAAGGCCTCCCATAATAGCCTCCACTGCTTCCTATACATTGCCAGCGTTTGCCAGTTACGGGAGTATTGATTCAGGTCGACACATCATCTCTTTTTCGGCCTGCCTCTTAGACGACGGCCATCTATAGGCTGCCATTTCGTGACACCAATGGGTCCATCTCTCCGGGTGCAATCTCACAGTATGGCCAGCCCAGTTTACATTTAAGCTTTGGAGTTTCATAAATAAAAAATAAATAACAATTTTTTAATGCCAAATTTTGTAGCTAGTAATTATCCTAATATGCCCAATGCCTATCTTTTATTAAGTTTTTATTCAACCATATCAGTGACGGTATTGAAGGCTCAATCCGCGAGAAAGGTACGTGTGTAAAGGTTGACAGCTCACTTGTGACACTACTGGTTTAGCAGGTGTCTATGGGCGGGGGCTGTCACTTAAAGTGATCCGTCTGCGCGTCTGCCATCTATCACATAAAAAAACCAATGGTTTTTTTTATTATTTTATATCAAATAAAAAAAAAACAATTGTTTTCTTTAAAACGATTAAAAAGTAAATCTGTTTTAAAGTTCTATAGAACCAGTAGAACATTACGGGACAAAAATATTAATTAATTAATTAACTTTTAATTTCGGCAAACTGAAAAGTTTCCGTGGTTGATAAAAGACACATAAAACAGAATTGGAATAATACGTTTAACTTTTACTTTATTAAACCATGAAGTGAGCAAATTTATATGAAACATAATTATGCTATGACGATTAAATTATTCAGTCTATTATCTGTACGTAAAATAAAAATGACAGTAAATATAAGACTGTACACACGTACCTTAAAACGGGAGAAGTCACAGCGCATAAATGACCTACTCCTCATAAATAGTACTGTAAAATAACAAAAATCCTCGGAGAGTACAAATAGCATCTTTTCACAGTACATTTAGTTGCTAGTGAATGGAATAGCGCGACCCGCTACGTACAATTTAGTTCAGTTAAGTATGAATTGTATACTCCCGACACAGAACAAAATAATAGGGGTGTCTTGTTTAATGTAAGGAACAATAACAAATTGATCTACGTATTCCTGAAACATTTGTCATTTAAATAGGACATTAGGCCTTCCGAAAATCGGTATATTCACCGAAAAGTTATACATCAGCATTATTATTATTCTCAATATCGGCTGCAAAAACAATAACAATTATTATTAATTATGACCCAAAACATTTGCCGTTTATATATGTGGGATTGGTGATCGGTAGATGCATGCCAAGGAACGTGTATGAGTTCGATGTTTGAATTAGAATGACGTGAGAGAGAGAGAGAGGGAGATGAGAGAGACGACGTATGGCGGACGATGTAAAGACGTGGAAGACGACGCTTGAAGAAAATAATTAATATAGAATTCTTAAATACAAATCCCTGGCTTTATTTGGAACCTCATCCCACAATTTTGGGGGCTCGTCCGGGATGGATCAAAGATAAAGCCAGGAAAAATATGGAGTGCAAAGAAGATAAAGAGGAAAAAAAGACAATCGGGATAGAAAAGACGGACGACGGGAGCATGTTGGGTGATGATAGCGCTGAACATGCGCTATTCCACGTGTCCCATCAGAGGTTTAGCGGTGATGGAGCAGACGTAAAAAGATGGCTCGAAATGTTGGAAGCGTGCGGAAGAAAAGAAGGTTGGGCGAATCATCGTTTGATGCTGATAGTGAAACGTGCTCTAACGGGGACTGCAGCATTGGCGGTGCGATGCGAAGAGCCCAGCACCTACCAAGAATTGAAAAGGTTTTTGATAGACGAGTTCGGTAGTAGTGTGTATGAAGACGGTGTTTGTGAGAGTGAACGATGTGGATTTTATGACGATGAAGATGATAGTGAATACGACGAGGATGATGAAAGAGAGTACGGTGAAGATGATGAGAGTGATTACGGTGAAGATGATGAGAGTATGTGTAGCAAGTAAGGCGAGGACGTGGATGTTGGCGGATGTTTGCGTGAGGTGCCGAGAGAGTGTGTAAATAAAGTGCAGGAGTTGAAAGCTGAGTTGCGTGAGGAGCTGGAGGAGTGCATGTATGTGGAACAGAAGCAGCAGGAGGAGTTTCAGTTTGGCATTCGACGAGTACATTACGTTGTGATGGCGATTGACGTTGACGACGTGGCATTGCTATCGAGTGATGTTGACAGCAAAGATGGCGGAGAAAAAATGTGCCGAAGGAGTTTTGACCATAGAGGCCCAAGGAAGTTTCGAATCGATAAACGATGATGGCAAGACGTCAAAATTGATGTCAATCACGAGGTCAACAAATCGAGCTAACATCCAAGATGAATCGGAAAACATTGACGAAGTCGAGGAAAATAATACGAACACGCGAAAGTGGACTATTGTTTTCGATGCTGAGAAGACGCCGAGGACAAAGAAAAGAGGCAGGATCAAATTAAGAAAATATCGCATTGGTTGGAGACGCGGAGTTAAGTTTAAGGGATTGCCGGTAAAAGAAGTAGTCATCAAAAATTACAAGAAGAGGAAGAAGTTTTCGATTGTGTTTTTAGTAGTGGTTTATTTTTAAGATGTTTTAGTTTTTGTAAAGTGGTAAATAGTTAGATAAGATGTGCGGAAGACGTATGAGTGCAGTATGAGGGCATACTGAATGTATTATGGCCGAGTGTGGGATTGGTGATCGGTAGATGCATGCCAAGGAACGTGTATGAGTTCGATGTTTGAATTAGAATGACGTGAGAGAGAGAGAGAGGGAGATGATAGAGACGACGTATGGCGGACGATGTAAAGACGTGGAAGACGACGCTTGAAGAAAATAATTCATATAGAATTCTTAAATACAAATCCCTGGCTTTATTTGGAACCCCATCCCACATATAGGACATTGGACCAAATCAGACTTGCACCAACATAATATTATAATCTTATCAATGGTAATTTATAACTATAAATCACCATTGATAAGATTGTCCCAAAATCTGCTTCAGAAACAATAACATGACCCAAAAACATTAATTGTCACTTACATAGGACATCCGGCCCAAACAAAGTCGGTAGGTATATTCAGCGACAAGTTATCAAAGTAAACAGACGTCCCGCGCGTATTAACTCCCGCTTCTATTATACAAGTTAATAAGAGGGGAGCTTCTTATTAAACAAACGATGTTAGTGATGTACACATGATAGAGATATACCGTTTTTTTTGTATATGGTAGCTTGTTTTTTGAAAAACGCAAAATATATCTTTTTCCCAAACGTGCAGGTTTCCTCACGATGTTTTCCCTCACCGCCGAGCAGATGATAATGATAGAAATATGCATGCATTGGTAAATGCTCGGATTCGAACCTCGACCATCGGCGTGGAAGGCGCGTTCGTATCCATTGAGCTACCATCGCTCTATTTTATTTTGGCTTCTAGTTCTATTATATAATTATTGTGAGAGTAAGTCAAACTTTTTTTATATAATTTAAATGTCCAAAAAGTCTGATAAAGACTTTTATAACACCTAAAATGTTATTGGGTTCCGCTTCTGTTTTATAAAAGAATTTTGTGCTAAACAAACAATGATAATAATGAGCGGGTAAATGAACATTTAACAACCTTTTTTTTGTATATGATAGTTGGCAGAGGTTGGCCAGACAGATCACCTGAGATGGTAAGCGATTGCCGCTGCCTATGGCATCCGCGAAACTAGTGGAGTCACAAGAGCGCTGCCAATTCTTAAACACCCCTTCCCCCGGATTGGGCCTCCGCTACCCGGTATCTTTTCTTTTATCGTGCCATCTAGGCATGCTAGAAGGTTTCAAAACACAATTTTATCCGTCAAAAAGGTCCAGCTTTCGTAGTACTTCGAAAACCTCATTTTTGAAATCTCCAATGACTAGCAGGCTGGTCTTTAGATGGCGTTTCAGGCCGCCTTACCAAAAAATCTTCAACTATCGATAATCATGAATTTAATACTAACCTCTACACATCACTAGCTGACATCAGAGGCAATCTGATTCAGGAGAAAAAGCGAATTAATGCGGCCCTTGATTTGACGCCCACTTGTTTTGGTAAAGTGTTTTTTAAGGCCTTAAGTCCCAATTTTCTTTGACGGAGATCGAATGGAAAATGTACGAGTAAGATCTTTTATTGTGATAATTCTGTGCGTCCTGTGAAAAGTGGTACAAGTCGACTTGAATCGAATTTGATTTTCTTCTTGCTACATCATCAAAAAAAAACCTCTATTTTTCTGTCTGATCAGACAGAATAATAGAAGATTTTTTTGTGATGAAGTAGCAAGAAGTAAATCAATTTTGATATAAGTCGACTTGTACCACTTTTCACAGGACGCACAGAATTATTTTTATCGGAAGTTAGGGAATAATCTCTAACAATACTCTTTGACGTGTGTTTGTGAAGATATTGTTTTCAGACGAGCAGATGGATCACCTGATGGTATGTATTTGCCACCGCTCAATGACACCCGAAACACCAGTGGAGTCACAAGTGCGCTGTCAAACTGTTTTATATAAAAAAAGATAGTTAGTCTTAGTTAGGTACACTGTGTATAAATAAAGAACGGCTAAACTTATTTGGCTGAAAATTAGTGGAGAGGTACCAGGGGAAGGACATAGAATACTTTTTATCCTAAAAAATTACAGGTTCATGACGGATGAACATGAAGAAATATTAAGTGACACCAAACCGCTGCAGCACAGGCTGAGCTTGGACCTTGTTGACCACTTCACTTTGTTCCTTTTTTCTTCCTTGGTCCCTACTTTACATATGTTAACTTATTTTATTTGTTTTTAATTGACTATTTCTTTCAACAAATGTTTACTCTTACTTACACAAGAAACGCCGCCAAAAGCATGTACTTATATAATTTTGTCCAATTCAACAGCACTTATCATCGCATCATCAAAGAGGTGTAAAGCAATAAGGATTATGTCTTATGAACCGGGCATTAATCTTATAATCCGGGCAAACCTACTGGCACATATGATCCTCCATGAAAATAGGATTCACGTCAGCAGATTAAATAATTCATGATATCTGCGATATGGGCGAGATATTTTCGTTTCGCTTATTCGCAGATATTCGACGTAATAATCATGTTATGACGACATTAGTGTGACTTCATCATCAGCCCATTTAAGTCCCCACTGCTGGGGCACGGCCTCCCTCAATCACATGAGGTGTAATTGCCATACTCACCACGCTTGGCAGACGGGTTGGCGAGGGTTTTGATATAAATGCAGAGTTTTCCTTCTCTGGGTGCTGATGATCATGCCAGCAGCTTTACCTTAGTCGCCTTTTACGACACCTCGGTAAGAGTGAGGGTGGCCTATTCTACTCTGCCGGGGACCACACGGTTATTGGGACTTACTTTGACTTAATGTCCTATGTCCCCTAGGTGGGGCAAAGGGCGTCCACAGTCCTCCGCCATCTCGAACAGTCTTGAGTCAGTTTTACTTCGCTCCAAGTTAATCCTAAGGTCTTTGCTTCTGCAGTGAGAGTCCGCCGCCAGGATTGTTTAGATCGGCCACGTTTCCATTTTCCTTGAGGTTCCAGTCTAGGGCTTGCCTCGGTATGTGGTCCGGTTCCCTTCGGAGCATGTGGCCGATCCAGTTCCATTAGTGTAATAGGGGTTTAAGGTGGTATTTATTACGTCACGCAAAACGGACCGAAAGAGAATCTAAGTGCGGAAAAGGGAGCCCATTTTTTTACAGAGGTTAAAGTATGAAATTACCGTTTTTCTCTAGACACAACAAGATAAATTATTCCTATAATAACCAAAAAGGTAAAGTCCTTTAGTCGAAACCTCGACTCGGTAAGCGTCCTTGAGTTGGGCGCCCTGCGACAAGATGCGATGCGATGACAATAGAAGGCTGGCTAGTGTGGGCTGGATGAGAGTGGCCGAAAATAGGGAGCAGTGGCGTGCATTAGGGGAGACCTATGTCCAGCAGTGGACGAGTGTGGGTTGCTGATGATGATAATGTTGAACCAAAAAGTTACAGTAGTATATTTAGATCAGACAATATTATACTCTTGACATAGAAAAAAAAAGATCTTGACAGTCAGACAGACTCTTTTTTGTTAGGTAGAATTAACGTTTTCGTCAATCGTAACCTTTTAAATAAACAATGTTTTTGCTGTAAACCTTTTCTAATTGCAATAATAATATCCTCCAACTGATTACGGCTAGGGCGGCCAAATTCAACGATCTGCCACGTACGCAAGATTTAATATAGTGATCAAGTGTGTGCGCAAACACAAGTGCACTCTCTATTCCCTTACCCTCATATTCCGATGGGACACCAGGGTGACACCGGAGAGGAATGAGGGGCAAGACCAACGGTTTAACGTATTTTTCAAGGCGCGGGGGTACAAGACCGCCAACTACCAGACTCCGGGCGGACACTAATTTCTTAACGAAAATTTAGGTACAAATTTTTAACCCAACCCGGAGATCGAACCCGGGACCTCTTGTGCCGTCGTTTTATAGTGCGACTGACTAACCACTACGCCATCGAGTCAGTCAAAAATTCTAAATGTACCTAAACGTTGTCCATTAAAGCTCAGTTAAATATAAGGTAGTGCAAGTAATATTAACATAGATTAAAGTTTGTTTATAGAGATCAGACGTCCACTGCTGGACATAGGCCTCCCCCAATGTTCGCCCGCATCCAATGGATTCCCAAGATCTTCACCAGATCGTCGGTCCACCTTGTGGGGGGCCTAATTTGTAAATTTACTAATAAATAAATAAATAATAAAAAAAAAATAACCTCGATCCTATTTTTATGCAAATGGCATCGAGGTTATGTTTATTTTTTAAATTTATTTGCAAATAAATTATTATTTGTTTGTAAAAAATATTAGTTTGGGAAACACAGCTTTAAAGAAAATCTCCATACAAATCGGCAATTGCAGACTTTAACTCCTAATATATAAATGCAAAAAGATACTTGTGACCCGCCCTCGCTTTGTTTTGGGGCATTAGTTCCACGTTGTACCAAGAGATGGCGCGGGGCGTCGATTACAACGCAATAGTGTTTCCGTCAACACCTAGCTCTAACATTAGCTTGGGAAGGGAAAAACAGCGTGAGGAACTATGCACGTCTTGGAGTTTCACAAAATTGTATAGTTGAGGTAATAACTCTGAACGTGTGACCGTGACCTAGTTGGTCTGGTTCCCCTGTCTAAGGGTAGGAAAGGTCAGCTCACATGCAAGCGCTCAGCCCACAAGCAAGCGCTCAGCCCACATGCAAGCGCTCAACCCACATGCAAGCGCTCAGCCCACTGCAACTGCTCAGCTCACATGCAAGCGCTCAGCCCACAAGCAAGCGCTCAGCCCACTGACGCATCACCAACGCTAAGGCAATGCGTTAATGGCGCGCGACGCGTGAGCAAAGTGTAAGTAAACGTACGTAACAAGCATCAACATGAGTGCACAATTAATAAAAAGTTGTATCTATTTATAAGATGGTTAAAGGCAATCATCATCATCATTTCAGCCAATAAACGTCCACTGCTGTACATAGACCTCCCCCAATGATCTCCACTCAGATCGGTCCTGCGCCGCCCAGATCCAATGGGTTCCCGCGACCTTCAACAGCTTCATTTTGTGGGGGTGTGTGTTTTTTGTCACGGCAATAGTAAATAGCAAAACATTAAGCGCAGCCAGCGATCAGTATTAGCGCAGGTGAAGCGTCACTGGCGCGCGTCGCGCGAGCAATCGCTCTAAAAGTAAGTAAACGTACGTTACAAACATCAATAAGAGTGCACGATTAGCAAAAAGTTGTATTTATCTATATTTATAAGATGGGCAGACACCGTGAACCGTAGCCGTAGAGACCCAAACCGTATAAAAATGCCTTGTACTAAAACAAAGCTTATGGCAAAGAGTATATTTTGCATGGCTCCTAGAATTTTCAATAAATTGCCCTTGCCATTTAAAGAACTAGATTATAATAATTTTAAATACAAAATTAAACAGCTTTTAATTGAAAAATGTTATTATACTATATCTGACTTTCTAAATGACATTATAAATTGATTTGTAATATTTATATTGACTAAGTAATTTAATGTAGTGACTAATTTTATAACTGTGACATATATTTGCATTTAATTTTATTATCATTGTTCATTAATCAATCATTTTGTACACCGTAATGGTAGAACATGTTGGCACTTTGCATGTATCTAACAACATCTTCTCTGTACACATGTTTCTTGGCAAATAAATTTATCTTTATCTTTATCTATTAAAAGGTTTACGGCAATAGTAAACAGTAAAACATTTAGCGCAGCAACCGCTCAGTATTAGCGCAGGTGAAGCGTCACTGGCGCGCGTCGCGCGAGCAATCGCGCTAAAAGCCGCCGAGTGGCCGACGCCTTCCTACGCCCGCACTCTGAAGAGGAAACGACAGCAAAAACGATACGTTTAAAAAAAGTTTCGTTTCAAAATGTTATATATTTTAGACTTTAAAAAAGGATAAGGTTTTATGTTTGACTGTATGTAATTATGTATTTTTTAGTAATTTATAGCACAAAAAACACAACTTAAAAAAAATATGCATTACAGAAACTTTAATGTACAATTTCGGCGGTCTTATCGCTAATACATATGAATATATACAGGTTTTAGATTACAGTAATCAAACCAAAAGTGTAGCTGTCTTTATTATTTGTAATATTTCCTACTGAAAAGTTTCATCTTTTTGTGAATTTTCAAAACTTTCAAAATTAACCGTGGGAGAGCCACGCTTCGGCGTGAAACAGCACTGTGCTGTTTCGCTGCGTGAGTGAGGGTGCCGGAGGCCCAATCCGGGGAAAAGGGGTTTTAAAGGTTAGCATCGCACTTGTGACTCCACTGGTGTCGTGGGTGTCCATGGGCGGTGGCAATCGCTTACCCGTCTGCCACCTATTACATAAAAAAAAATTAATACAATGTCTCAGTTCAGTTTATCACCACATATTTTTAGTTAGTAAGTGTAGCAAAGATTGTGGGATATATGTATATTCATCTATTTATAATATTTTTTTTAAATACATGCAACATCTTCCTTCATAATCATTATCATTTCAGCTAATAGACGTCCATTGCTGGACTAAGGACTCCCCCTATGTTCTCCACACAGATCGGTCCTGTGCCGCCCGCATCCAATGGATTCCCGCGACCTTCACCAGATCGTCGGCTGCGACTTCCTGTACGTGACCTCCACTCGAGAACCGTTCCGCCTTCCTTAATAGCACTAAAAACCATATTTTTTAAACAAGACAGATAATATTGAATGAACAGTGAAGGAGTGCGATATCGGAGACCAAGATATATTTTGAGTGACTGAGTAAGCTGAGTAAGTAAATCTGTATTATATTGTTTTAAACTTTCATGGTCACTAACATTAGAATAGTTATTCACGGGATTGCTACCATGTCGTACCTTATTTTTGAGTATCCGATATTTCGCAAGTTGCAAGCGCCATGGTCACGGAGTAACTGAAGATTCTGCGGGTAAGATGTTATTGGCAGACATATCGGTCTACCCTCCTTCTTAGTCTTTTACTGCATTCACCTCCGGTACCACTGTTTCCTAACTCACTATTTATTCGCACCTGTTCTCGACACACAACACTCACAGTATCTGCCCGCGAAACGACACTTTGTTTAGTTTTACGGTTCCTACAAATCACTGGATTCCAGACATTTGACAATTTAAACCCATCCTCACGATTGAAATTTTTTAATTTCCGGATTTCAATCGCTTCCCTGACCAGTCTCGGTATGTAGTGGCGTTCTGTCGAAATTATCTGAGGGTTATAAAACTCAATCCAGTGATTTGGACCCGATTCCAAGAAATGTTCTGCAATTGCTGATTTCTGCTTGTCATTGTTTTTGACCGCTTTTATGTGTTCTTTTAGTCGGCATGATATGGTGCGTTTAGTTTGGCCAATGTATGAACTACCACAGCTACAGTCAATTTTATAGACACCAGGCTTTTCGAGCGGAAAGCTGTCTTTGGGCGATCGCAGGTATTGTGCCACTTTTTTAAGAGGAGTGAAGACAGTTTTTATAGAGTATTTATTTAGCACGTTGGAGGTGAACGCAGTAAAAGACTAAGAAGGAGGGTAGACCGATATGTCTGCCAATAACATCTTACCCGCAGAATCTTCAGTTACTCCGTGACCATGGCGCTTGCAACAGCGCCGAAATATCGGATACTCAAAAATAAGGTACGACATGGTAGCAATCCCGTGAATAACTATTCTAATTAAATCTGTATTATTTATGATATTTTCTTCCCGGAAGTTTTCCCTCATTCTTTAATAGCACTTAAAACTTCCACCAAATTTTGCTAAACCACTTCCTAAAATCCACTCTTTAACAGGCCTGACCTCATTCTTCCCGTCATTATTAACTTCCTGCAATCAGACCCTCGAGGGCGATGCGACCAAAAAGTTAGCGATACGGCAGGCACTTCGCAAAACGAAAATGTATCCAATTTGGGTAACCCCGCCCTTGGGACAGCGTGGGATTAAACTGGTCTGTGCGTTTCAGTGCGGATTTCTATAAATAAAATAGACGTTTGATTGGTACGAAGGGACTTCGGATTTATACAAATGCGGGTTATAGTAAACCCAAAGTCTCGCGGCAGATTTTACACTATTTTGTTCATTAATAAGGAATAATATATGACAGTTAAATTGTTGAAAATTATCAGTAGGTTGAATGGCAACAAAACAGTTATACTCAAGCCAAGACTCGTCGCATTCAGTGTCATACTCCTTTCAAAATAATTAATGAAATCGTCTACCGTCAGTCGCGAGTCTTTACGTTTCATAAAGTTCCTTACTAAGTAATTCTTTTATATTAATTAATTAAATTCTTTTTTCAAGTAACCAAGACTCAATATGCACAATAATAAAACATAATAATGAAGGTACACATCATACCCACAAACCTTATTCTGCGTTGCAAGTTGTGGAAACTTGCAACACAAAACAAGGCCGTAGGCATTGCGGAGATACCCGAATCACCGCTGAACCACCCCGCCAGCCGTTGCACAACAGTGATACACGTACCTAAAGTCCAACCTGGTAGCTATCATACTTAGGACACTGTTGCCACCACCTCACCGCCATAATAGCGTGGTTTTTTTTATGAAAAGGTCACGGTCAAATCTAGATAGCGTTTTTCCTCACCGGCAGCAAGATCTGTTTGAATAGGTACCTTAGTTTTAATAGCAAACTCAGAAAACAGATTTTGATAGTAATTTTTACAACATCCCTTACCTGACCTGATTCCTTAAGGGTTACGAATATCAGACATCTTTTTTTCTGCTGTTTCTGCTCATCTGCATCATAATATCAGAATCCATTGGTCTGAGCATCGGACTAGAATACATACTAACCGAGCTCAAGATTCCAATTAGATTCAGCACCATATGCTTACGGAGGAGCTTTGAGTTCTTGGTCACATCGCTAGAAAGAGAGATGACAACCTGGAGATGCCATTTCTGACGGGAAAGGTGAGCGGAAGAAGCACTAGAGGCAGAAATCCCATGCGCTGGTCCGATCAAAGCATCTCAAACTTTAACACCACAGCCTATGATGCGATCCAAGCGGCCGAGGATAGAGCGAGCTGGCGGAGGATAGTCAAGGAAAAAAATACTCAGTGAGACCACGACCCTCAGCATTGAGGACAAACAAACCTCTTCAGTCTTGAAGGTTGGCCGCCAGTTTCTTGAACTTCTCTTTATCTTTTGCGGGACGGAAAAGTTCTTCCACGCTGGTAATCCCAGTCCACTCCTGTATGTTTCTCAACCACGATTTTTTCCTACATCCAGGACGCCTATGCCTATTAAATTCTCCCATCATTATAAGTTGAAGAAGACTGTACCTATCGTGTCTCAACATGTGCCCGAGGTATTCAATCTTCCATTATTCGACGGTCTGCATCAATTTCGGGGTTTGCCTGACGCGCTGGAGGACAGTCTCGTTACTGATCTTATGTACCCAGCTAATATGGACGGTAGCACCACATCTCAAAAGCTTCTAAGGGCTTTATGGTTTTATTTTTTAAAGTCTATGCTTCGCATCCGTATAGGACTACTGGCCAGATATAACACAAGAGGATTCTGGGGTAGAGGAGGCACATAACATGAAAAAGATGTTATACATACGTCAAACTATTATCATTTTTCTGCGGACGCTCCAAGTGTCGAGAGTCATTAGTCGTATTGTGAGGAACCAACGCTATCGACGTCTCGATTTCTCACGAGCACGTCTTATAACTTTACTGTGCGATCCGTTCGCACCTTTCTATGTGGGGCATTATCTATACTTGTGTGGCTATCACAATATACCTAGCAATGATTGCTAGATAGGTATATTGTGATGCTAAGGCAGTGATACACTGGTACCAGTGGTAAGCATGTCGACATTCATAAGTGTTCTGTATGGACCTAAATTGAATCAACTTTTTTAATTCCTGCATTAATTCTTTCATGTATTCACTAACTTATTCAGTATTGACTAAACGCTAAGACTGAAGGAAGATGGTAGAGTATTTTTTTTATGTGATAGGTGACAGACGAGCAGACGGATCACCTATTGGTAAGCGATTGCCGCCGCCCATGGACACCCGCGACACCAATGGAGTCACAAGTGCGCTGCCAACTTTTAAGCCCCCCTGCCCCCAGATTTGGTCTCCGGTACCACTCACGCAGCGAAACACCGCACAGTGCCCATTAATATCGAGGGGTAGCTCTCCAACGGTTAGTATTATTTTTTTTTTATAGTGGCACAGTATATTGGCTCACCTCAGCCTGATGGTAAGCAAGAGGCCAAGTTGCAATAACAACGAAGCGATGTTAAGGCATCACCTCCGTTGGCACCGCCTTACTGGCCCGCGAGATGCTTCTTCCCGCTTCGTTTGAAGGAATCCATATTGTAGGAAGGGGGAAATACATGCATTAATTAATAATGAACTGAATATCAGTGCAAAATACTTAACTTACTAAATACTTAAGTATTATGTATTTGTAAGCCCACTGTTGATTCTGATATCCGTAACACAGGTGCTTGAGCTACCTATCTCGGAGTCAGATCAATGTATGTGATGTTGTGAAAATTTATTATTATTTATTTCTCTCTGCGAACCGAAGTGGATCTTGGCCTCTGACACGAGATTTCGCCATTCCGGTCTGTTTTTGGCCACCTGTCGCCAGTTCGGCCACTGTAGGTGGGCAAGATCTTTTTCGGCCTGGTCTATCCAGCGATACCTTGTCCAGTGCAAAATAGACAGTAATTTTAAAGGAAAGTAACAACTGTAATACTCCAGACAAAGACTCGTGGCAGCCTCGCGGCAGCAGTGGACTGTGTAAAATTAATAAATGAAATACTCTACCGTCCGCCACGAGTTTTTGCGTGTAGTATAACAGGGAGTACGAATAATTGCAACTTTTACACTATTTTCTACATTCATTTGCATTCAAATTTATCAGTGCTCCACAGTATTGTTCTATTTGAGCAGCTGAATGTTATAATGTAGGTACTACATACCACTCTACAGTGGTTAACTACTTCAATCCTCATCGCTAAATGTTGTTGTCAAACACAACAATCAGCCACGTACGCAGGATATTACTGGTATTATATGCTCAAGTGTGTGCGCAAACACAAGTGCACTCTCTATTCCTTTACCCTCATATTGCGATGGGACACTACTGTGACACGACCGGAGAGGAATGGCGCAGGACCAGCAGCTTATCGTGCTTTCTAAGACTCCGGGCTGCCACTAAAATTTTCTTAAAAAAGATCGTCTCTCTTTGCAAATTTTTGGCCTGACCCGGAGATTGAACCTGGGACCTCTTGCGCGGACCCCGCTTTAAAGTGCAGCCCACTAACCACTGCACCACTGAGCCAGTCATGTATGTACGTCACGAGTTGTGTAATAGTGTGTGACTATCGATAGTATTGATATTGTATTGCTTATCGATAGTTTTGACAAATGTCAAAACTATCGATAAGCAACTCTATTTTGTAATATAAGTGGCAATTCATTTTTCGGTCAATAGGCTAACGATTGACCACAATCGCACCTGATGGAAAGCGACGATGATATCTAGGGTGATACGCGTTTGCCTAAAAGATGCCTGTTCACTCTTGGCTTAAAGATGTCCAGATTACTTAGTGGTCAGGAAAGATAAACCTCGACAGAGAGTTCCATTCCTTAGCCGTCCGCATATACAAGTTTCCTAACGCCCTAGCTAATGATAGTAAAATTGATCTAAAGGTTGTCGCATATCGCATCATCGTAATCGCATTCTGCATTAGGTAATCGCATCATAGTAGTGACGACTTGATTTCTTGATTCTTAATGGAGCCCGTTCCCTGAATCGGGATAGTAAAAAGGCTGATACTTCAATAAATATAAATATTTCACAACATCACATCGATCTGAATCCGAGATAAGTAGCTCAAGCACCTGTACTACGGATACCAGAACCAACAGCGGAATCACAAATATTATATACAAATAATACTTTACTTTTGTCAAGACATACTTATATTTTCGGTAAGAAATTCTTATCTTGAGTACTATAATATTATATTCTACAAACGGGCTGATCGTTGAGATTGACCGCTGTAATCGGTTGGAGGATATTATTATGTACATACTTATAATACATAGAAAACACCCAGACTAATTTTAACTGACATGTTTAAGCAAATAAATGTTTGCACTATGCGGGGATCGAACCCGCAACCCTTGCACCAGAGGCAGCGTCAACTACCACTGATCCAGATGGGTCGTCTTAACTTGACTGTTTAGAAGCTTCAAAAGTAACGTTACATCGCTCGCTTCAGTGAATCTCCACCTTTATGGATATACGCCGAAGATAAGCGAAGGGAAACGTTATTGCTTATGGGAGAAATGCTTTGATGCTCGGAGCTTCCATCTCCACTGACTTTATGATCTTCAATCAACAGATATATGGTACCAAAGTCGAGCACGTGCGGTTGAAATATTTGACGCACTAAAGCTGCCTATCTTGGGGTCAGGTCAATGTTTGTAAATGTTGTGAAATATTAATTAAGTAATGGACAACATTTCAAAATTGCTAAGCTCTGAAACAAAAAATACCAATTCTTTGTTTACTTTTCCGCTGCTCGAATATATATTTATTAATTTTTTATATTGCTTATTTACTGAGAAAAAAATTAAAAACTAAAAAACGTGAGATGACGTCATCGTACGGCAGAATGTAAAATATTTCTTTGCTTAGCACATTATAGTTTTAAATTTACGAAATGCCAAAGCCATGACATGCAACTGTCAAAAAAAAGACAACTTGTCAACGTTGAATGTATGAATGACGTTGACAATGTTGACACTAGTATTATTTACCTTTGACAGTAGTACCTTTTTTTTATTAAAACAATGATAAGCAAAGGAATATCGCTGTATTCAGCCGTTCGATGACGTCATTTGGCGCTTACGTCTATTTAGAATAAAAAGAATTTCAATAATTATTTTATGCATGAAAATGGACAAATTTTGAAAAAAGAAAAAATATGGGTCTGTTCATTTTATGTCTATTTTCATATAAAAAAACAATATGGACATGTTAAAAATATGAAATGTTGTCCATTAATATTGAATGAAACACTACCGTCTACCGTGAGTCCTTGTATAGTGATTCATATTTACACCGCTTTTGGGCACATTCCACAAGATTGTAATATACGTGCAATATAAACGAACCAGGGTAAACCCAACTGTCATTCAGGCACATTGTTTTGAATTTAATATAGAGCCGAATATTTCATTACTCGAGCCCATGTCTACAGTATCAGACCCTACGGGATTATTTGAATTTCTGGACGACATTGGCCCGTTGAATTTGTCGCCAGAAGCGTGATGTTCGCCCCTTATGAAGAAGCATGTGGGATTATTCATATGTCTGTGCAGCTTTAATTAAAACATGGTTCGATGAGTTTTGGTGGCCTTATGGCACATTTGACTGACCTTGCCTCATACACATACATATGAATGGGCCGGCTCGACCGGAATGATACCACGGTGTTTCGCTGGCGTGAGTGAGGGTACCGGTGGCTTAGTCCTGTTTAAAGGATTGCAGCGCACTTGTGTTGCGGGTGTCCATAAGCGGCGGTAATCGCTTACCAACAGGTGATACGACTGCTCGTCTGCCATCTATGTTATAAAAAAAAATACGCCAAACGTTAAATGATCAATATCCACTCTAGACAGTTCAGTTAAAAAAAAATTGACTGGTTTTAATAGTCAAAACGGTTTTCGCCGATGACCTTGGTCAAAAACAGATTGACTGCAAACATTACTCAACAGCGGGTATCTGACAGGGCGTGAACCGAGCGAATGAAGAACTATCCCGATAACTTAATTATCGGGTATCGTGAACAAAGTCCATTTAACATGTTAGATCACAAAAATAAGCGAATAAAATTCTGCTGTTCCATACAAAATAAAATATCCACCCGGTATAAGTTTTCTGGATGTAAACGATAAAAAAAATGACGTAGTATAAATGTTTTGACGTGTAGCACACCTCTTTAACTGAGTCTAACTATTCTCATAGAGCAACACCCGAAAGCCTCGTCTTGGAGGACATACTAGTCCATACGCTCTCAGGGGTGTCTCTTTTCACCTGGCCTTTTTCTCTTCGCCCTAAATGGCAATATGCAAAATACAACCACAAGTAAGACCGCCTTAATGTACTGTCTGTTGCTGTTGTTGTATCATACTTGTATTTTATTTTTGTGCAATAAAGAATATCTATCTATCTATATAGGAGCCGTGTGGTTCCCGGCAGAGTAGAATAGGCCACCCTCACTCTTCCCGAGGTGTCGCAAAAGGCGACTAAGGTAAAGCTGCTGGCATGATCATCAGCACCCAGAGAAGGAAAACTCTGCATTTATATCAAAACCCTCGCCAACCCGTCTGCCAAGCGTGGTGAGTATGGCAATTACCCCTCATGTGATTGAGGGAGGCCCATGCCCCAGCAGTGGGGACTTAAATGGGCTGATGATGATGATGATGATGATGATATATCTATCTAAGTCAAGGAAGTCGTTACGACTCTACGACCCAACAAATTTTGTTTTGAAAATCGCATGTTTTATTATGTTGATAAAAATATATTAGGTATCATACGGAAATACTTCCCAATGGTAGTTTTCTAGAACATGCAATACTAGATAATTGAACAATCATATCCCATTCATCATGCAGCAAAATCACAACTAAATTCTCTTCAATTCGGTTACAACGTGTGATTGCACAATGCACAATCACACTACATCTGATGTAATTGAGGTGTATTATAATATGCTTGGAACGTGTATTCGTTGTCCCTATTATCAGTGTCCCTATTAAGAGGGACTGAGAAATCAATCACAATGATAAAAACGTTTGGAAAGAAAAACAAACACCTTCAAAATCTACATTTTCATGCAATGTGACACATTGCCCCAGAAAAAAATGTACATATTTTCATAAGATAAAGCTGACGTTGTTGCTCCGGTTATGTTTGGTTAGCCACGAGTTCATCAATTTCGGCATTTTTAAAAAGCCTTAAGGCTTCCTCACAAGTGGTCAGTCCCAGAAGTAGATGAGGACTGGGATGGTTGGCGAGGATGCGTATAGAAATGTTGATACAGAGAAGAAACCTTATTTGATAACATAATTTAGATGCAGTATGGGGGCAGTGCAGGACATGGGATCAGAAAAGACCAGTTGAAAGGCCAAAAATGAGATAAAGAGACGACATAGCAAAGATTGCCGGGCGCAACTGGACTTCAACTGCCTAAAATAAAATAAAATGGAGAAGTTGGAAGGAGGCTTACATTATATGGTTTGAAAACGGCTCAAGTTGATGATGATAATGATAAAAAATGTAATCCAGTTAATGTGGAGTACATTTAATAAATGTATAACGACGGCTTGAAGTTAATTAATAGACTTCTTTGCAAAATATGTCCCGTCACCGTTGTCTTGTTTTCAAGCGTCTTCTAATTGCTGCTACGTCACGGTTGTGACGTCAGCACTTGGTGCTCCATTGGCAAAACGGATCACGTCCTGTTCCGTACTTAGTACTGGCTTTCTACTGGATGACGTCATTGTTTTACATTACATACTTCTAGTTGAAGACGTGAAAATGTGGAAGGTGATTCTGGGGTGGCAGCAAAATTGTTGAAGAAAAACCAGCGGCTTGACATAATATACTTTTTTTTTAAGTTAGCCTATAACATTCTACTGCTGGGCAATGCTGCCCAGCAAGAGCAAAAAGCATTTTTTTTTTCAAAGTAAGCAAAGCTTCAGTCATGGACGACATTCACAAACGGCGATCATTTTGAACCTTTGGCAAATAGCAAATTTTGTATTCGCGTAAATATAATTTAGCGTCACATCAGTGCCAAATAACCGTGGATGCTTCATGTCATGTCATCCGCAAAATTTAATGACTGCGGCTGCTTTTTTTTATATGAGAGGTGGCAGACGAGCAGACGGATCACCTAATGGTAAGCGATTCCGCCGCCCATGGACACCCGCAACACCAGTGAAGTCACAAGTGCGCTGCCAACCTTTTCCCCTTCTCCCCCATTGGGCCTCCGGTAACCTCACTCACACGTCGAAACACAGCGCAGGCGCTGCTTCACGCCGGTCTTCTCTGAGACATCTCCCACATTTGGTTCTGGTGCATCAGTGAAACCAAAACCTACGAAGCCCAGGCACCTAACCGGTAACATCGTACCGCAGGTAATAAATTTTCTATTTTTTTCTGATTGGTAAGTAATCAAAGGACTTTTAAGGATTACTGTGTTAACTTGAAAACTCTCCAAGATCAATCATAATTCAAAAATCACATATGATCCTCCTCCCTCCTCCTTGCGTCGTTTGTCCTCAGAGCTGAGGGTCGTGGTCTCTATGAGTCATTTTCACCCGAGGTATTTTCCGCCAGCTCACTCTATCCTCGGCCGCGTGGATCGCATGTGTTTAGGGTTGAGCTGATTTGATCGGACCAGCGCATGGGGCTTCTGCTTCTAGGCTTTCTTCCGCTCACCTTTCCCGTCAGAAGTAGCTTCACATATAATAGACCTGCCCAAAATGCTCCATACATACGGAGTCCAATTCTCGTGCTTGTGATATTTATTTTCATACGACATTTATCACTAAAACATAGTATTTTTGTGTGGTTTTCAGGTGATATCCGCCATGTTTTCAAAATGTCACGAGACCGAGAATTGGGGCCACGGTTACAATCCTTTGACGTCACGGTTCGCTAGCATCCGCTGGTTTATACGCATCGCGTGAACACTTTACATAACTATATCTTCTTCCTTATTAGATATCCTTATTAGATAACTATATTCAATGATTCAATCCTCATCATTTACATGGGAGCTACAAGTGAAGGAATAAAACGTGCGCCTTCCATAGAGGTAGGTTTCCTTTCGTAGGTTTAAAAACTATGCTTTTCTTGATTTTCAAATCTCTGCCACCTATCGCATAAAAAATCTAGGTGCATATTTCTACTAAAGCGCAAGTGAGGAAATAGGTATATCATGAAAAAACCTGCACATTTCGGATAGTTTCTCAATAGATACTAAGATATTTATTGAGATAGATAGATAGAAAGAGCGTACTGACTTTTAATCCTCACTCTTACCGAGGTGTCGCAAAAGGCGACTAAGGTAAAGTTGCTGGCATGATCATCAGCACCCAGAGAAGGAAAACTCTGCATTTAAATCAAAACCCTCGCCAACCCGTCTGCCAAGCGTGGTGAGTATGGCAATTACCCCTCATGAGATTGAGGGAGGCCCGTGCCCCAGCAGTGGGGACTTAAATGGGCTGACGATGACTCACTTTTAAAATGCTCCGTGGAATTGTTCGGACTGATTCCTGCCGCTTCATTTCGCCATGGTTCCACTCGACAACAGTTCGACAATATCTTGATGGTTGGCTGTTTTCAACCGTGCGTTTCTCAAGAAACTTTCCATCTCGTTCGATTAAACTATGGAATGAACTATCGCCTGCTATATTTCTGGAACGATGCGACCTGCAAACCTTCAAGAAAAGAGCATATTCCTTTTTATAAGGTAGACAGCGCACCTGTGACTTTTTTGACGTGGCAGGCCATGGGCGGCGGATTACCGCCGCCGGATTACGATGATTACGCCTACCATCAGTAAGATACTTTACGATACTCCTATATTATAAAAAAATGATATTCGCAATAGGCTATTTGACTTGTTTTGAAAAATCATATTATTTATCGGTGTATATGAACTCAGAAATATTCATTTATCATGAATATTTCGTTTAGAAAATGATTGGTAAGGATGAAATATAAGGATTATTTATTTAATCTGTCAAAAACGCTTCATCATCATGGCGTCGAATCATTCGAGTGACGTCAACCATCAGAACAATAATTATTGTTCTGAGCGTCAACCTTTTGTCAATGAATATTGAAGAGCAAGTAGAATCGAGAGTTTTGTGATTGAGTTTTCAATAAGATGACGTCACAGTAAAGAAAGCCAGTCAAAACCGTTTATGGTCACGTGGTTCCAAATACAAAACAAATTAATTTAATTTCTTTTTTGGTTGAAAATATTCAATATTTCTTATAGTTTTATTGTTAATTTCTTTTTTTAGCTATAAACTACGTGGATGACTATAAATAAAACAAAATTCATATATTTCAGACATAGGTCTATATCGTGTTAGTAACAATTTTTACTTAGCTTACTATGTTAAAATGTACAGTATGGATTATAATTAATTTTATTATCTTTGGCGAGATGAACGCGGGTCCAGTGCTTGATAATAGCACTCTCCGTGTTCAGTTTGGCATTAAAATACATCTTTATTTCTCATAATGTCAAATAACCTATTGTTAAGGTAACGTGAATGTGTAACCATGATTCAGTTGGAAGTTCTCCTGTTTAAGGGTTGCCAAGGTCAAACCGTGTTGTTTCATTGTAATTATCAGGCTTACCGTATCCTTGATCGTTTTTTTTGTATTGGGGGAATGCCGCCGGTCCGGAGTGGCCGGACGCCGACGTGGAGGCCGACGGTGCCTTATGCACACCCATCTTTCGGGGGGCGGATGGGTTAACCGCATCTTTGACCGTGGTTCAAGCGTACCCAGCTTTGGTCGCCACCGGGAATCACAAGCTGGGATGAGTTGAGTTACGAAATTTCAGCATCGTGAAATTATAGACAATAATAATCAGCCACGTACGTAGGATATAGTATAGTGCTCGAGTGTGTCCGCAAACACTCTGCACTCTCTATTCCCTTACCGTCATATTCCAATGGGACACTATCGTGACACGACCGGAGAGGGATTGGGCGCAGGACTAACGGCTTAACGTGTTTTCCGAGTCACGGAGGTACAAGACCGCCAACTTCTAGACTCCTGGCTTACACTAAGAATTTCTTACCGAAAACTTAGGTACACATTTGTGGCCCGACCCGGGGATCGAACCCGGGCTTTATAGTGCGACCCACTAACCGCTAAGCCACCGAAGCAGTCAGTCAGAGCAGAGTGTACGGACAATAATAATAACTTTGAGCCCCGAAATACCGAATGATGACTTCCTGGTAAACAGCGTATCAATTTTATTTTTAATCAACACTAAACTAAGTTTAATGTTTCTATTCCGATCACTATCTGATAGTTTCGATGACATAGCCATCACGCAAAGGGTCTAACGAGTATTAAATGTTAAAATAATAGCAGGTATTAGTGACTGAAGGCATACCCTAATCAATTTTGCCATACCTTCTGTATTTCACCACAATGGTATCAGCTTTAGTGCGTAGATTCTACAACAATACCACCACAGTAAAGATATTTCAGTAAAGACGTAGATACTTTTATTTTAAATCAATTACAGTCCTCCTCATCTAAGCGTGTATGTCGCTTAGGAGCCCGGGATACGCTTGGACCAATCGTAGGAGAGCCACGTTTCGTAATGAATGGGCCGGCTCCAGAGTGATACGACGGCCTCACAAAAAACCGGCGTGAAGCAGCATTGTGCTGTTTCGCTGGCCCTGAGGGCCCAATCCGGGGGAAAGGGGGATTTCAAGATAAACAGCGCATTTGTTTGACGACCCGTTTGGAACAGTGGTAGTGAACGCTGCCTTTGGTCCAAGGGTTGCGGGTCGGGACACTAGCGACGACAATCGATTTAATTTTTTAGCTACTAAACCTATTAAACCATTTCGGGGATACAACCTATCGGCAAAAACTTTTATTTATTAAATAACCATGGAAAATCGTTGGGTCCAACGCGTACGCGAAAAATTGATTCACGCCAAAAGTGGCCGCTTTACAACCTGTCGGCAAATACTTTTATTTATTAAATTACCATGCAAAATTGTTGGGTCCAACGCGTACGCGAAAAATTGATTCACGCCAAAAGTGGCCGCTTTACAACCTTTCGGCAAACACTTTTATTTTTTTATGAAATAACCATGCAAAATTGTTGGGTCCAACGCGTACGCGAAAAATTTATTCACGCCAAAACTGGCCGTTTTTGGCGTGAATCAATTTTTCGCATACAAAAACGGACCCAACATTTGTGCATGGTTATTTAATAACTAGTATAAGTGTTTGCCGAAAGGCTGTTACCCCGAAATGAATTAAATAGATCTGATTTAGTAGCCAAAAATTAAAATCGATTGGCGTCGCTAGTGCGCCCTACCCGTCATTTTAAGCTACCCACACGTCAGCCTTTGCTCTTCATTTCAGCCAATAGCCAATAGACGTCCACTGCGGGACATAGGCCTCCCCCAATGTTCTCCACACACATCGGTCCTGTGCCGCCCGCATCCAATGGATTCCCGGATCTTCACCAGATCGTCGGTCCACCTTGTGGGGGGCCTGCCACGGCTGCGACTTCTGTACGTGGCCTCGAGGTCCTTTCCGCCCCAACGGCAAGCCTTTGTTCAGCAAACAGCAAAGATCGGTTAACATGAACAGGCGGCTTTAAGAACCCTTATTCACTACTTCATCTGCACTGTGACACATAGTGGTAGGTCTGACAATTCACGTGCAAAATAGGAATATCTGTTATCTCCCCCGCGTAAATCGGGCGCCTTTGAGCCCGTGACAATAATATCATTTCCACGCTATTGTCCCTTCTAGATTGACTTATACTCGAGATAATAAACTATAATAACATTAACATGGTGCGATACGGTAGTGTTGACTCGTGTAGAGTAGAGTTGTCGCTATGTGAAACGTAATTATACAAAAAAATAATATATATACGTGTCGAATCGAACCTCCTCATTTTTTTTTGAAGTCGGTTTAAAACACCCGGGTCGGGTCGGGTGATACCACGACCTAACAGAAAACCGGCGTGAAGCAGCACTGTGCTGTGTTTCGCTGCGTGAGTGAGGATACTAAAGGCCCAATACAGGGAATGGAAGGCTTATAGGTTGGCAGCGCCCTTGTGAATGGTTTCAGGTAATCCGTCTGCTCGTCTGCCACCTATCACATAAAAAAGTGTAAGTTGGATATAAATGTTTGGTGCTCTTTGGCTATCCAAAGAGGAGTATCCAAGGTCTATACCTTCATCCATCAGGGGAGGTGGTACGACGACCTCCCCTACGGCTATGCTAATATGCGGATCAATTAATCCAGGTGATTTACCCGAATTGAGAGGATCAACTATCAGTCTGGTGTTACCAGGCAACGACGACTAGTAAAGGGATCATATTATTACAAGGGCTAACAAACACTTGCACACTTGGAAGCGCTTCCATTTGAGGGACGGCCGCAGTCCTTTGAACGAATTTAGATGGGATCTGCGGGTTTGTCCTGCGGCCTAAGGAAAGAAACCCTGTGCTTTGAGGCCTATAGTGAAGGAGGCCGTTTTCTCGTTACTTACAGCCTCTTAAAAGATTGCACACATCATCACCTCATCTGATCTAGCAGATGATGTTTTAGTGGGTATTTCTCTGAACGGCCTCTAGTAGGCTAAGGTCGAACTCGGAAGAGAACCCCACATTTCCTGTCTACTCCCCAACAGACGGGTGTACATAAACGCGAGGCACCTCATGAGTCGGCGGCATTTTCCCTTGACTTTTCAAAAAATGCAAATTTGTTGATTGATTGACATGACTGTTTTATGATTACTCTGGTGTAAATGTACTATGTTTTCACATAATGTCTTCCAACCGATTTTGGCTAAGGGCCGCCCTAGCCGACTATCTCAACGAACAGCCACTTACGCAGAATATATTATAGTGCTCAAAAATGTGCGCAAACACAAGTGCACTCTTTAATATCTTGCCCTCATAATCCGGGGACACCTGTGTGATACGACTGGAGAGGGATCGGGCGCAAGACCAACGGCTTTACGAGCTTTACAAGATCGCTAACTTCCAGAAAAACTCAGGGCCAAAATTTGAGCCCGACCCGGGGATCGAACCCGGAACCCTAAACGTAGCCGTCACTTCAAAGTGCGACGCTCTATCCATTGCGCCTACGAGGCAATCAAAATGTTCACTAACACTGCTTAAAAAAAGGTAGTTATTCGAAATAACAATAAGCAAACGCCTTCTAAGTATACTGGCTAAACGTCTGTAAGGGTGGATTTCATTTCACGACCGCAAGACCGGGCTTGAGTTAGAAGGAGGGAGCGGGTTAGATTATTGCAAGCGAATAGTGTCCTAATGTGTTTTTAATCGACTTCGAAGATGGCTTGGTTAACCCCGAACACGTGGAACGGAACAATTGGTTCTTAATTGTTGGTTGACTTTGATTCTGCTTGTTTCGTAATTTGTCATTCTTTTCTTGTATTGTGGTAATTCGAAACTTTAAGGGGGTATTACATTGGTGGATATGTCGGTTAGCACATATGCCTCCTCGCTCGTTCCCATCTCTCCCGTACTGGTCACGTGGTGTGTGACCAGTACGGGTGAGATGGGATACTTACAGCCTCTTAAGAGATTGCAAAGATGGCACCACATCGTCACCTCATCTGATCTAGCAGATGATGTTTTAGTGGGTATGTCTCTGAACGGCCTCTAGTAGGCTAAGGTCGTACTTGGAAGAGAACCCCACATTACCCGTCTACTCCCCGACAGACGGGTGTACATAAACGCGAGGCACCTCATGAGTCGGCGGCATTTTCCCTAAACTTTTCAAAAAATGCCTACGTTCAGCAGTGGGCAGAGACAGCAATAAAAAAAGGGATCCCTCCGTTTGGCCAAATTATTTTTCGTCTAAATTCATTTTTCAAAAAACTTTTCGCCCAAGATTCATTTCGCAAATGAATCTTTAGCAAATGCACATTTCGCACTTCATTTATTTGGTAAAATTATCATTTGGCAAAATCTTACTTTGACAAGTTTTATTTAGAAAAAAATCATCACAAATGCCTCCTCGCTCCTTCCCACCTCACCCGTACTGGTCACACACCACAGGGCGCCACATACAGGCACTGATCCTCGTCTTAGCGTGTAATTCCTAGTTGTGTCCTAAGCTGTCGCTCTGGAATCTGGGGTACTCTTAGACTATGATTCTGGTAATTATAATGAAGCGTCTGTCGTCTGACCTTTGCAGCCCTTTGCAGGGGAACCAGACTGACTGAATCATGATTGAATCAATAATGAGCATTGTAAATGTACACTTTAGTTGACAAAGTTGTCGCAAAGCAAACGTTTACAGTGGCCTATGTGCACGCAGAAATGTACCAAATTTTAACTTTAGAATACTTATTTTTGCCAATAAACTCGTAATTTTGACGGAGTAGGACTATAAATTATAAAGTCGGGTAATGTAAATATCAATTAATGACACATACATTAATCCGATCGTAACTGCATCTCTATGGCTAATCTCAATTAGCTGAAAGTCAAGCTTAAATAAATATAATAATAATAGACATCAAAACAATACTTTTCCTCTACAACTTTGCTTGGCCAAAAGCCCGCTATTTTGTAAGCGTACCCCAAAATGGGAGAGTATATTTATATATTTCAAACCTAAGAATAGTAATAAATATTTCACAACATCACATACATTAATCGGACTCCGAGATAGGTAGCTGAAGCACCTGTGTTACGGATATCAGAATGAACAGTGGGATAACAAATTATATACATTTAATACTTTTCTTTTATAAGTACATAATTATAATATATAAAAAACACCCAAACCAATACAATTAGACATGTTCAGGCACACAAATGTTTGTATTGTGCGGGGATTGAACCCGCAACCCTTGCACCAAAGGCAGCGTTCACTACCACGGTTCCAAGCGGGTCGTCGTGCCCCCACTAAAGTGCATAGGAATTAAAACCTCATGAACATAGATTACCGTACTCACAGTTATCTGATATTGTCTTCAAAAGGTTGAAAGTATTCTGACCCTGAAAATGATCAGGTGGCTGTGAACACCACCTCCTTCTCCTCTTTTTGTCGATTGACTTCAATGTTGAGGGTTATGACCAGGACGAATCACTTTTTCCTGGACTTTTTTTTTGCTAACTTCAGCGGCATGAACGGCATCGCACACTGAAGTGTTTAGCGTGGTCCCAGTACCACGTATTTGGTATGTAATTAATCAAGACGGGAATTAACACGATATTTATTATGTGAAACAACATTGTGTACTCACATATTTTACTCGACGTTTCGGCTACGTTACAGCAGCCGAATTATAATCATCGTGACCACGATGATTATAGTTATAATGCAACGCGAAAATTTAAAAAACTAACCATTTGGTCTGACCATTGCGTTAGGCTTTTTTCACTACATACTATTCTAAAGTACTGACGTCGGCTCTAAGTCTCTTGAAACCTTAGTTTCAAGCTTTAGAAATTCACATAGACTTTGCACGCCAGCTACATGCAACCGCAAGAGGTTTAGCGCTCATAAAGCATCAAGTTAACATAAATGGTTATACAAAGTAGTATCTACACAAAGGAGACATCCCCTAGGAAAACTACTGAGTCATCAGATTAGTCTAACACTAAAGGCGATTCTTTAGTGGCATAATAGAAACGTTGGTTTTGGCCCAATATTTACCAACTTTTAAAAAGTTGGAGAGCAACCCTTCGGCTTGGTTAGGTTCGACCGGAGTGATACCACGGCCTAACAGAAAACCGGCAAGAGCAGTGACCCACTAATTCCACTGCTGTAGCCTTTTTTTTGATATGGCTGCTACTGTACAGCCTACGGCAATCATAAATAATTCTGCCAATGTAAAGTGATTAAAGTGACACGCAGTTTTGAAATATAAGGTAATTGACCGGTGTGGCGAGTTTAACTGCCGCACTCAGAGACGTCAATGAAGGTAAATGTTCACTTATTTAATATGGAAAGTCTTTATGCGTATTGAAATAAGTGTCAATATTTTTTGTTAAGTAACCAATTAAAGTTTATTTGACGAGTGTGAGTGCGGCAGTCAATTTATTTAGATTTTATTTTAATTTAGTTTTGCACCAAAACCAAGACAAAACAAAACATGCACATAGATGTCACGATATTAAAGGGACATTCTCATGGGTGTTAGATGACACCCTTGATAATGTCCCTTTAATATCACCAACAGCGTTCATCTGCTCGTCTGACACCAATCACGTGGAAAAAAAAATGCGTCATGCGAATTTTATTATTACTCAATCTGCCCCTTTAGTGGACCATCGCCAGTCTCCCCAACTTTGTCCTTGACCATCGCAAATGTCAACTGAAGACGTTCCGAGTAATCATCCTCCTATCGATTATGGCTACGGTGGCCAATCTCAACGATCAGCCACGTACGCAGGATATATTATAGTGCTCAAGTGTGTGAGCAAACACAAGTGCACTCTCTATTCCTTCATATTCCGATGGGACACTACTGTGACACGACCGGAGAGGGATCGGGTGCACGACCAACAGCTTAACGTGCTTTCCGAGTCAACCAAACCTAAATAAATAAATAACTTCCAGACTCCGGGCTGCCACTAAGAATTTCTTATCGAAAACATAGGAACAAAGTTTGGCCCGACTCGAGGATCGAACCCGGGACCTCTTGCCGAGCCGTCGCTTTAAAGTGCGACCTACTAACCACTGTGCTACCGCGGCAGTCTTATATTTATATTTTAATACAGCAAAACACCGAAGCCGTGTGGTCCCCGGCAGAGTAGAATAGGCCACCCTCACTCTTACCGAGGTGTCGTAAAAGGCGACTAAGGTAAAGCTGCTGGCATGATCATTAGCACCCAGAGAAGGAAAACTCTGCATTTCAAACCCCTCGCCAACCCGTCTGCCAAGCATGGTGAGTATGACAATCACCCTTCATATGATTGAGCGAGACCCGTGCCCCAGCAGTGGGGACTTAAATGGGTTGATGATAATTATGATGACAGCAAAACATGATGAAATATCAATCCGTATTAGGCAAGCGTGATGATTAAGCCTAATCCCATCATAGTAGCGATGACTTGATTTATATGATGGAGGCCTTTGCTCTGCAGTGGAACAGTATATAGGCTGATACTTTACAGCAAAACAAAAAAACTTCGCCTGGCTGCACAACGGCCTCACCTTGACATTCCTCTCATCCCTTACGTCACTTCCTTAAGGGCTGATTTCATTGCAGACCCAACTAAGAGCTGTGAATAATTCATTAAAAGCGAGCTCTTTACTGAATAAACATGAACCAAGGAATGTGCGTATAGGGTAAATTATTTTTACCTTTTAGCTAAGGGTTGATTCGGCTCGGTAATGAGCGGTGGGGGTGATAAATTAATCATTATTTAGGGACTTTGCTTGTTTGATTTAACTGACCCGATGGCGCGTTTTGTAGTGACCTTTCGCCATTGGTCGAAATCGACGTGAGCAGAATCGACGAGTGATGACGTCACAGGAGGATTTTACATTTTAATGTTTTCTCCATGTATATCTGTTTGAAAATTCTGAATTTGTTTTCCTAAATTTAACTATAAATAGTATTTTTCCATTTTAAAAAATGTTTTTTTTGTTGTATTGTCTATTGATGAAAGTATAGTCCCACCTATTCATATTCATAAGTAAAATAAAGTATCAGCCTATATATCCTATATATACCAATTCAGGGCAAAGGCTTCCATCATAGAAATCAAGTAATCACTTATTAGGCTCAATCACCACGCTTGCCAAATGTGGATTGGTGATCACAAACCCAAGCTTTGTTCGAAAAATTAGGAATACACTTTTTGCTCGATCCTGTAGTCGATCCCAGGACCCCGAGATCACGGCCCTGTACTTAACTACCACCACCACCACTAGAACAACAGGGCGTCCATATTCATAAGCTTGTAGTAAAATTATACTTGTGTTGAAATCAAAATGGTTTTTAAGTCAATATCACGCCGCATTATGACGCAAAACTGTTACACCGGATTATAAAGAAAGAGAAATGGACCAATAATGTAAAAGTGATTCGACCGACCGGGAAGTCCCTGGTACACGATTCGCATTCAAATAGGGTTCAGTCGTAAATCCGGGCCGGGAATCGAACCCATTACAACTGCCGCTCAGCCTATAAAATCATTAGGGTAAACCATTTTGGGTTACGATGCGCATACTAAATGTACGAGTATAGGACCGTTTATTTATTGAGATAAAGTTCACGGAATATTGTAGATATGTACCTACAACTATTAGTAGGTTTGCTGTAGGTGCAGGGTGTCATAATATGAATGCTTTTCAGACCCCCGTGGCAGAGTGGGAGGAGCTCGCTGTTGAACGTTTGACTTGGAGAAGAATCGTGTTGGAGGGTTTAGGTAAACATGACAGGGCCTGGTAAAATCAACTGGTAGCGAAATAGCTCATTTTGCTGCCACTTGATTTTACCAGGCCTGCCACCCCAATCGTAGCAGCGCTCAGGTCACGTGTTGCAAATCCGGCCAGAAAATTCACTCCTGGAGCTCTATTTTGATTAACTCGTATGACTTAGCGTCGTCTCATGCGACGTAAGTCACATTCGCCTTTTAAGTCGCATGAAGCCGATTTTCCCTATTTTTGAATCATTCGATTTCAATGTTGCCAATATAATACGATAAATTGACATTCTAACCCTTCCACGTTTTATAAAAACCGGTAACTTCCGCATTGCAAACGTAATGCAAAAACCATAGATTATTGGCTGAATATTAATTTTTGGTTTTTTGTCATAAAAAAAACTATGAATGTCACCTGTCAAAATCAGTTAAATCAAAGTTTTGAAATTTATAACATTTTGTTAATGCTTGTTGCTATTGACAACTATTTTGACGTTGCTTCTACCGCTCGCTTTAAGTCACTGGACCAACGAGTGGGTGGGGTCACTCGTTGCAGACGAATGATTCAAAAATGCGGAATGTCGTATCTCGAAGGAAAATCGTGCGCTCGTCACGATGCTAAGTCATACGAGTAAATCAAGAATAGGTTTCCTGCACACTGATCTATTATTACTTTACTAGCGTAAATAGTCAATAGCACTACAGACTTCTCCTCTCTGTTACAATTTATTCAAATTAACGTACCACCTAAGTCAACGCGGGTCGGAAGATACGTGCCTTTCTTTGTTAAGTGCACCAGAACCAATGTGAGTCACCACGCCACCATGCACAGACTAGAGCGTCAATACAATAAGCTCCACAAAGCGTGTGAAATAGATATTTTCGCAAATAAGCCTGAAAAATTCAGGCATCAGGTACTGCAATACTTGTCGCCTGAACCACCAATTCGTTAGCGACCCTAAATGTGTCTTGGCCATATAAGACTCTCCATTGGCCCCGTTCATTCGCAGTTTTGCGCCAGTCGCTGACACGTGGCACGACATCATCCCAGCGATATCTGGGGCAGCCAAAGTAAGCTTTCTTGACATTGCAAGCTTTTGTTTCTACGATTATATTGAACTCATACACAAGCTCTTCAATCTCGGCATTTTTGATAAGCCGCATACTGCCATCAAGCCTAGGGATTCGTCTTAACAACCTATTTCTATTAAATTTGATAGGTCTAGACCTGATTTATCATCTCACGCTATAGCACTACGTCGCGGCGCGGTATTCATATTCATATTAGGCCTTGTCTTCTCTAGCAGATGTTTTAAAAAGCATCACGCGGTGTGGTGACATTTCAGCTGCGTCGTGGCTGTATAGTCCTATGTGGGAGCAGTGACTTATTTATTTTATTTTATTAGAACAACCAACAAGATAAACACTGTTACAAGCAAATAAGAATATAGACAAACATAATCTTAAAGCTAAGTGTCACCTTACCTATAGGTTGCCACGGCATGTAATGTGGACTATTAGTATGTTAAGAATAAACAAAACTTTATAAAATGTAATTATATCTAAGAATTGTGACGTGTTCGCTAACGAATTGGTGGTTCAGGCGACAGGTACTGCAGCACCGGACGCCTGAATTTTTCAGGCATATTTGCGAAAATATCTATTTCACACGCTTTATGGAGCTTATTGTGTTGACACTGTAGTCTATGCATGGTGGCGTGGTGACTCACATTGGTTCTGTTTCCCTTAACAAAGAAAGGCACGTATCTTCCGACCCACGTTGACTTAGTCAATCGCTTGAGGTGTTTTTTCTGAGATTTGACCCTATGTTTCTAGGGGAAAATGATTGTTTTTATGAGAAAATTCTAGGGTTTTAAAGTCACACGGACGCCGCGCCATTTGCCTAAATCACGGGTTAAAAAGGTTACGCATATACGCATGCGCGCGTACAGGAATCTCGGCGTGGTTCGGTGTGAGACAGACAGAATAAATAGACATAGGATATTACTTAGATTACGCTAAGATTTACTGCCTAGAGTCAACGAAGTTTTCGATATCAACGTCAGCTATAGCCTGTTCTGATTATTTATTTTGTAATCGAGGCGCTAGTTCAATTGTGGTCATTAATGGTTTAATTAAATAAATCTCATAATTCACCATCATCATTATTGCAGCCAATAGACGTCCGCTGCTGGACATAGGCCTCCGCCAATGATTTCCACACAGATCGGTCCTGTGCCACCCGCATCCAAGGGATTCCCGCGACCTTCACCAGATCATCGGTCCTCCTTGTGAGGGGGCCTGCCACGGCTTCGACTTCCTATACGCGGCCTCCACTTCAGGAACTTTCTATCAATCTGAGTAGTAAATTATATAATTTGTCTTAATATCAATATCTGTAATATCGGACAGGAACAATTTCATTAACTTAGTAGTGTGCGCTTGAAATTCCGAGGAAACATGTCTTAGACTCAGAGCCAGGGAACTTACAAAACCCAATTTGAAGCATATTGTGTAGTCTGGTTGAATAGTCTATTTTAGAAAGATATTTTCACACAAGATTGCTAGCAGGAGCGGAAAGCGAGCAGTGAGTTGTAATATAGTTCAATGGATACGAGGATCGATCAAATCAGCGAACATTTGAAGAGATTTTAGTCCAACAGTGGACTGCGACCGGGAGATAATGTTTATGATGAGAAAGGTAGATATTGCCATTCCCGGTTGTGCCCAAACTCGTTTTAGGTAAAATAATTTTCTTCATTTACCTTATGATCGCACTTCACCAACGGTAACGGTTTGAAATAACATTGCTAAAACATTTCTTTGAAATGTGCACGATTTTATTTGGTATCATATTTGTCAAAAGTGAACAATTGTAGATAATGTGGTGTCGAGTTGGTAATTGGTGGCTTAATTGTGGTTTACGTTCTAAATTATTTGCTTTGTTGAGGTAAAACTGATAATGTATTTATTAACACAAGTACAAGAATAACAAAACATTTATGAACGTGAAATATGTATACAAGTACCTAACCTATTGCTGGTTTGGGGTGTCAATTTCTACTAAAAATAAACTCAGTAGTAACTACTAGTATAAACAGGTATTACTTTTGAAATGAATAAAAAAAATACTCAAAGTAAGACAAGTACACTTCAATCAATTATCTTTCAATTGTATCATCATCATAAAACTCAATATACCTTTTTCAATGTTACAAAATCAAGATACATAATTGTCAACTACAATAGTTGTCTATTATGTATATACTAACAGAAGTGTATACAATACAACGAAAATCTAGATCTTTAAAAATCTTTTGATATTTGTAAATTAAATGAAAAAAAAGATCAGCTCTAGCAATAAAATTAACGCTTCCAGTCTTGGACTACCAATAAATACGTCTTATTTTTAATTCCGTAAAAGGAACTGAAACCCGGAAACTAAAATGCCGGGTTACAAAACGTACTACTGATCTGGGTGCAATGAAAGGGCCGACTAAATAATGCATACTCATTCAACGGGCATATTGATGAAGCTGGTCCTTTCAGCTACCCAGGGGACCTCCCCCTACCGGCTATAGTGATTGTGTCAATGTTCAATAGAATATCCACTCCACTCTACTGGTGTCGTGGGTGTCCATGGGCGGCGGCATCAATTGCTTACCATCAGGTGATCCGTCTGTTCGTCTGCCTACCTATTATTTTTACATTAAAAAAAAAGATTATTATTACATTAAAAAAAAGAACATTTCTAAGCTGGCAGCGGTTCAGTAAAAGTCAGTTTGTTATTTTTTAGGACCTCATCTCTGAGACTATATGGAATTATTCACGCGGCCGTTGCCAACCATACAATCCGAAGCCGGGTGAGAGGTGGAACCGTGTTATGCCAACTATGCGGCCTAAAACTTTTTGTGGGTCTTTTGCGAACTACTACGCATTGTTTTCTGTGCCTTTTAATGACTCTGTGACTTGTTCAGAGTGTAATGTGGTAACATTGGTTTCTAGGAATTCATCTGTATTTTTATTCTATTTGAACACAGAGAAAATACGTTTAAAACGTTATACAACTTTTTTTTTAATGAGAAAGGGAGCCAACGAGCAAGCGAGTCACCTGATGGTATGTGATCACCGCCCATGGACATCAGTCACACCAGAGGGAGTGGAGATGGGTTGCTGGATCTTAGGAAGGTATAGGCTCGTTTCTTGAAGCTCGCAATGTCGTACCGGTTCCGAAATACCGCTGGGGGAAGTTGATTCCACAATGAGGAGGTGCGTGGCGAAAAATGACGTGATTTATTGAATACTTAGAAAACTTGTCGAAGGCATTATACCATGGACTATCTTAGCGTGTTATTTCCAGTTGCGCCCAAAGCTGTCGCTTTGGAGCCCGGGGTACGCCTGGACCGTGATCAAGGATTCGGGAAGTCTGTTAATTACAATGAAACGACTGCCATCTGACTTTTGCTACCCTTAGACAGGGGAATCAAACCAACTGGATCATGATTACATGGTCAGAATCATTATCTTTTTTTTTTGTAGTTATCAACAATTTTGAGAAACTATTCGAGACGTGCAGGATTCCTCACGATGCCTTGATCGCCCCCTCGCCTCCGAGCTCATGGTGAAAATATGCACATAGATATGAAAACTCCACAAGTGCACGATCGGCTCGCCACCAAGTGATAAGCTGATTGAGTCAATTAGTATGATTTTTTTTGGGCATAGCTACGTTTTGCAATTTATTCTTAAGTAAATAATGCATTTAAAAATATTTCGACAGTTTTTGGGTGGGACTCGAACCCACGATCTATAGCTAACCAGACAACTGATTTGCTCGGTAAGCAAAACATCACCATACGACCACGGCGATACGGCATAATAATTTCAGCAGAGACAATTTTCTTGTTTCGTACCTTTAAGAGCCTCCTCTTTTTGGTAGTCGGGTTTTAGTTTTTAACCGACTTCAAAAAAAGGAGGTTCTCAATTCAACATGTATATATTTTTTAAACTATATTTTGCAATTTAAAAGTGTAAAGTGTAGGCTTGAAACGCGTAAACGCGATGAACTTTTAAGTACGTTAGTATGAAATCGCAGTGTTTGGGTGACTTTCTGCTAATCAAGCTGAGACGTTGGGCCTATTTCGTCTACTTGTTTATCCTCTTATCCTTATTAAACTCTTAAATCACCGGCGGAACACCCTTTTGAAGAAAAATGTTCGAGTTTTTAGCTCGGAAACTGATTGCCAAAATTTGTTTTTTTCTTACGCAAGCAGAATAAGAAATTTTGTGTAGGACGTAAAAGTACGGACGGCAACATATCAATGTATACAAATCTGACTATCTTTAATTTATTCTCACCTCAATCTTAAACTCCGTTGAGCCTAGTGGTTTAAGCGTCGGTTGATAGGCAAGCGTTGCGGGTTCGATTATATTTGTGTTGGGCGTTGTTCCTGAGAATTCCATAATCTGTACACAGCGTATTGATCTTTATTTTATCTAAAATAAAAGAGTACACAATTAGTGAGTTTTGTGTATGAAATTTTAATACTACTATAAAGATACTATTTATAAAGAGGTAAATCCTACAGACACCGGCAACGGTTATCCGAAAACATGAAACGCTTGCGTGATGTAATCAACACATAGCGCCATCTATTGACATTAAGTGTAACTTATGTCCCGAAACGAAGTGAGGGCGGGCCACTAGTTAATAATAAATGCACTAGACGATTCACTTCGATCTAGTCTCAAACTAGAGGATTCCCTTGACCATAGGTAGGCCATCATCAATATCAGCCTGTCACAGTCCACAGATGGAATTGCCCTTTCCTAATGTTCGCCACATAAATCGATCCTGGCATATTCGCATCCACTGGCAGCCATCTTGCGCAAATTGCCATACTGGCCCGTGGCGAAGTTACTTTACGCTTCGTGTGAAGGAATCCATATTGTAGGACGGGGGTAATACGCCGGCAGGGAATTCGTTTTTTATTTTTTATAATATGACCCAAACCTATCTTGTCAATGTTAAGTAACTTATTGAGAATAAGTACCCACTTCAGACATCAGTCAAAGTCAGTTAAAGTTACAGTCACTCAATAAAACGCCGGTGCTTTGCTTTCTATGGACCTACGGATTCTGTCAATAACACTCTAAACACAATCGCGGGTTTCAAGACTCAATCAGGTCCAAGCAAGTCGACACGGCACAACTCAATCGGCACACAATAGCTTTTTGTAAATAGTAGAGCAGCCCAATTTGGCAAGAATACATAGCGTTAACGACAATATTTTTCCATTTATTTGTGTGAATTAAAATGATATTTATTAATTACTAATTTCATTAGTTTACAATTTCTGAACTAAGTTATTTTTATATTGTTTTCGAACGAAACGTCATTTTGCGATTTCCGATGAGCGGCCGGCATTTTGACATCACCCTTCATGGAGTCAAGACATAAATGAACGAGCGCCGTTTCTAGCTTATTTTTAAGTTTTATTTGGATGTAACTAGTTTTTTTTTAATTTAATCTATCTATTTTAAAAATATGGCAATTACCCCTCATGTGATTGAGGGAGGCCCGTGCCCCATCAGTGGGGACTTAAATGGGCTGATGATGATGAAGATGATTTAAAAAATAATATATTTTTCATTATAATATCAGACGTGGTAAACTATGTAGATCTCTCATTAATATTATAAGAGCTACTTTGTACCGTATTTATGTAAATAAAATATTCATTCATTTCAGAATACAAAGTTTACTTTCTGGACATATCCTAATCCTGCTAACAATACATTTGAAAATAAATTATCAAATAAAAAATCAGGAACAATTCATTTATGATACCTAATATGCGAGTAAACCAATTCTGCCCAAACTCCCAAAAAGAAATACATAAAAAATTTAGAATTTACTATTTTTCAATGTGACGATGAGGTCTAGGATGTAACGCGTTGACCTAGAAGATGCCTGTTCACTCTTGCTGTAAAGATTTACTTCATATTTGTACGTGAAAATTCTTAATTTTTATACGTTGGGTCCGTTTTTGTACGTGAAAAATTGATTCCCGCCAAAAGCTGCCACTTTTAGAGTGAATCAATTTTTCGCGTACAAAACCAACATTTGTGCATGGTTATTTAATAAATATTATAAGTATTTGCCGAGAGGTTGTAACCCCGAAATTGTTTAAAATAGATTCGGTTTAGTAGCTAAAATTTATATCGATTGGCGTCGCTAGTGTACCCGACCCGTGCCCTTAACTCATCACATGTATAATCTAAACACGTAAAACTAAATGGCAAAATTTACAAATCTATTATTAGACCTGTTGCTCTGTATGGATCAGAATGCTGGGCCGTTAAGAAGACGGATGAAAGACGATTGCGACAGAGATGAGAATGTTAAGATGGATGTGTGGCGTGACGAATGGACAAGATAAGGAATAAGTATATTAGAGGAAGTATGAAAGTGGCCCCCATCATTGATAAATTGAAGACAAATCGTCTTTTCTGGTATGGCCTTGTAATGAGAAGAGGGGAAGAACATGTAACCGACAGAGTGATGAGTGTAAATGTAAGTGGGTGAAGGTACAGAGGACGGCCGAAAAAGAGATGGACGGATTGTGTGAAGAATGACATGATGGAAAAAGGGGTGGATGATTCGATGACGAATGACAGGGACGTATGAAAAAGGAAAACATACTGCGCCGACCCCTGATAACCTGGGAAAAGGGCAGGAGGATGATGACTGAAGAAGTAAGAAAATAGGTTTTTACCAGTATACCCTGCACAATTGACATAACTTTACTAACATAAAGGTAACATATAGTGGCCTGAAGGCAAACTACGAGCACACTATGTTTGCCGAGATGCGATCTTCACTTGAGGGCTTTATTCTCAACGCTTGTGGATTATCTAGAGTCCGTGCCACCAAAAAAGTCCCGTTAAAAGCGCGCTTGAGTCACCATCAACATTAAAAATCTGCTTTATTTTTTTTATGTGATAGGTGGACACACAAGGAGATGGATCGCCCTATGGTAAGCAATTGGCGCCACCCATACACACCTGCGACACAAGTAGAGTCACAAGTACGCTGCCAACCTTTAAACCCCCGTTTACCCCGGATTGGGCCTCCGGTAACCTCTCTCACACTATCATATTAGATACTGATCATGTAATACTTACTGTACGGTGCCGTGGGAGAGCCATGCTTCGCCATGAATGGGCCGGCGCGACCGGAGTGATACCACTGCCTCACAGAAAACCGGCGTGAAGCACTTTCTGGGGGAAACTGGAACCCCCTTTCCCCCGGATTAGGCCTGGGGTAACCTCACTCACGCAGCAAAACAGATCACAGTGCTTCTTCACGCTGGTTTTCTGTGAGGCCGTGGTATTGCTCCGGTTGAGCCGGCTCATTCATGCCGAAGTGATGCTATTTATCCTCATAGAAACAAGGAATCTCAACTTTTAGTTCTATGTTTTCCCGAGGGACTTCTTTCGTGGCCTATTCTAACCAATTCCTAAATTTCGTGATCTACAAGAACAGAGACAAAGATAATTCTTATCCCAAGAACTATAAACACTAGAGATATGGCTACAAGTTTTACTGGCAATAAAATACGTAGCCCTATTAATGGATAGATTTACAACCATTACGAACAAATAAAATCACCTCAAATCATTGGAGCCGTAAAACATAGCAATCGCGAACAAACAATATGTTCTTAATGTGGTATTAACTGTAACTTAAATACCTATTTATACTTTGACGACCCGTTTGGAACAGTGGTAGTGAACGCTGCCTCTGGTGCGGGTTCGATCCCCGCACAGTACAAACATTTGTGTGCATGAACATATCTGTTTGTATTGGTCTGGGTGGTATCTATGTACTATAAGTATGTATTTACAAAAGAAAAGTATTATATGCATATATTTGTAATCCCACTGTTGATTCTGATATCCGTAACATAGGTGCTTGAGCTACCCATCTCGGAGTCAGATCGATGTATGTGATATTGTGATATATATTTATTTATTTATTTATACTTGAGCCAAGCTAATAAGCCACATTTGACGTTTCTAAATCTTAGATTCATAGAGAGGTGACCAACTAAAAAACTTCGATTAAAGTGAATAATCGATATGTACTTCAAACAAACGTGAATTGAATACTATTATAATGAAAAAGAAGTTATTAGTACTTTAATTTGGAGATATGTCAATCTTAATTATTGAAAAGAAAGAGGAAAGTAGGTACCGATCCTATTCTATATCGATCCGTGGCCAGTTTATTTTCATCGAAATCAAAGAGCTTATATTGTCATAGATTTTATTTCTTTTTACAAAGTTATTAATGTATTTATATTTTGAAACTAGAGAATAATACGTTTTATTGTAATAAAAATGTGGCTTTTAATTTATGGATGAATATTCCTACACGATTAACATTGAATTTATTCGATTATTTAGGAAACATCAATAGAGTTTAAAAAGAAAATAGGTTGACACACACAACATTGTACCAACGTTAAATTCTCTAGAAAAGTAAATGTTTAATACGTTTTTATATTGTTAAATAGATAAATTAAATTGGGAAATTATCTTTATTCTTTTTATTGAAATAAATAAATACTAACATTTTTTTTTTAAAGTGAAGTAATTGTGCTTTTTTAACATAGAAACATTAATAAATTCAATGACCGTTGTTACAAGGTTACATTGTCGAATTTTGTTGAAGTGTCAAATGTGGCCTTTTATATTGGCCCAACTATAGGGTTGACTAAATATTTTGATTTTTAGCCGACTACAATAAAGGAGGAGGTTCTATGTTCGACTATATGTATGTTTAGTTTTTCGACTGAAGTCAGCGCCTAATCCTAATAATAAATGTATTAATCATCGTCAGCCCATTTAAGTCCCCACTGCTGGGGCACGGGCCTCCCTCAATCACATGAGTGGTAATTTCCATACACAACACGCTTGGCAGACGGATTGGCGAGGGTTTAGATATAAATGCAGAGTTTTCCTTCTCTGGGTGCTGATGAACATGCCAGCAGCTTTACCTTAGTCGCCTTTTACGACACGTCGGTAAGAGTGAGGGTGGCCTATTCTGCTCTGCCGGGGACCACACGGCGTGTTGTCTGAATGAATGTATTACAAGATTAGTATGTTGATAGTTGAGCGCCGACTTCGGTAACATCTTTTTTTGAGTGTAGGTACTGTTTTATAATTGTTATCTAAAATGTATGAAGTGCTATGGTAGCTCAATGGATAGGAACGCGCCGTCCACGCAGGTGGGTTCGAGGTTCGGATCCAAGCATACAACAATGATTTTTTCAAATCTATGTGCGTATTTCTACCATTACCATCTGCTCGGTAATGAGGGAAAACATCGTGAGGAAACCTGCACGTTTCGGAAAAGGTTTCTGAAACGTGTAACTATGATTCCCTCCAATCCTGAATCATGGTAATTATACCATGGTTCAGTTCCATCGCTTTGGAGCCCAGCGTGGGCTCCAAAGCGATAGTTTTGTATACAACCAGGAATTACACGCTAAGATGAAGAAGAAGATCTGAAATGTATGATGTGCTAAAAATATTATTTTACACTTTTTAGTTCGTGGTTTTTGAAAGTTGGATTTTTACTTCATATAATAATGTGGTAGCCTTATAGAAGGTGGCTCTAGCGTGCCATACTATAATGAATATCCTCCAAATTATTACGGTTACCGCGGCCAATCTCAGCTATTAGCCACATATAAAGGATATATTATAGTGCTCAAGTGTGTGCGCAAACACAATGCACTCTCTTACTCTCATAATTCGATGGGACCAATAGTGTGAATAACTGGAGAGGGATCGGGCAAAGGACCAACAGCTTAACCTGCTTTAGTATAATGGCCCCGAGATGTTTCTCGAGTATTCCAAATCACGGTGTATGTACAGGGTGATTAGGCGATTCGTGGAATTTATACGTCGCATGGCAACCCTAGATATAGGCTACATGTGGCTATTTATTATGTAGGGCTACCCCAGTTATATTGGTATAACGACGAGATATGAATAATGCCTTAGCTAAGTCAATAATAGCCAAAGTTGTTCTGATAAACTAGTGTAATTGACCTTATTGCTTTATGTTCCTGAGTAAAAAGATATTATTATATATAATAAAGTACTAAATAGGGAACTGGGCTGAGATATACAATCTTCTTCTTCTTAAAGTGCCTCTCCGACTAGCGAAGGTTGGCCGTCAATCTAGCATATCCTTCTCGGTCCCTAGCGAGGCGGAACAGCTCGGTGGCGCTCACGATCCCCGTCCACTCCCGGATGTTACGCAGCCATGATTTTTTCCTCCGACCCACACGCCTCTTACCAGCTACTTTCCCCATCATAATAAATTACAACCACTCGTATCTATCCTATCTTAACACATGTCCTAAGTAGACTCTTTTCCTCTGCTTGGTGGTCGATAAGAGTTCGTGTTTCTGGTGGACTCATGGAGAACTTCAACATTTGTCACTTTTTGAGTCCAGCTAATGGCAAACATCCGTCGATAAGCCCACATTTCGAATGCCTCGATACACTTTCTGATGTCTTCCTTGATCGTCCAAGCTTCGCATCCGTATAGAAGAACAGGCCAGACATAGGAAGCATCCTGATGCGCAGGGAAAGTTTCAGATTGTGATCACGTTTCATTTTGTTAAAGGACCTGCGTGCTATTTCAATAATAATAATATAAGACATATAATATGGCATATCGTCATCGTCAGCCCATTTAACTCCCCACTGCTGGGGCACGGGCCTCCCTCAATCACACGAGGGGTAATTGCGATACTCACCACGCTTGGCAGACGGGTTGGCGCGGGTTTTGATATAAACGCAGAGTTTTCCTTCTCTGGGTGCTGATGATCATGCCAGCAGCCTTACCTTAGTCGCCATTTACGATACCTCGGTAAGAGTGAGGGTGGCCTATTCTACTCTGCCGGTGACCACACGGCTGATAATATGGCATATAATAATAATAAAATAATATAAACATTTGACAACATCACATAACATTGATCTGACTCCGAGATAGGTAGCTCAGGCACCTGTGTTACGATATAGTTGTAACGAAGAAAAAATGGTCTTTGGCTGAACATATAAGACTGAATAGCAAATGTCGATTGGCCAAAGGGAGACCACGGTCACAAGAGGGCAGGGGAATCTAGTTTAATGGGATGTTGGACTGAATTGTGAAACTTGTATGAGCATTACAATAAGTTGTTCGTAAAGATGAAAGTTCAGAATAGAAGCCGGCGTATTTTTACCCGACTACGGCGAAGCAAAAAGGAGGGTTATGATTTTGACCTCTCTATGTATGTATGGTTGTTCGTCTGTTCCCTCATAATTTCTAAACTAGTTATCATATTTGAACAAAGGAGATGTTGTTAGAAGCGTCTTGATTGTCTTCTGGTTAAAGGTGATACGGCGTCACTTTAAATTGACGACAGCGCCCTCTAGGGGACTTAGAGTAAGGAACTAAATTTTTTTTTTCTTGACGGTACCGTGTGGGGTATCAAATAAAAGAGCTTTTTTAGCACATTTCAAATAAGTAGTTTTATTTACATCACTAAAAATATGTTAAATAAAAATAAAGTTTAAAAACTAAAATCCGACTATTAAAAAACACGCTCTAAAAAGTACGAAACAAGAAAATTGTCTCTGCTGAAATTATTATGCCGTATCGCCGTGGTCGTATACCACCTACTGTGGCAAAACAGATTCATTATAATAATAAAATAAAATCAATGTGGCATACGACCACGGCGATACGGCATAATAATTTCAGCAGAGATGGGCTAGGTTTGAAGGTAAAAGTAAATAGGCTACAGACTCGTTTCAACCACAGGCGTTAGACAACGCTGTCACCGCGTCACAGTGTCAAACAATTTTTTTTTATTTTTTTTTACTCTTCTCTTGTTTTGTACTATGAAAAAAAAGATTATCACTTAGCATCTGTTGAGATTGCCAAATGCCGGTTAATGAATCAAAAACTACTCGTATTATTCTAATTCTTGGTGTGTGTAGTCTGTATGTGAGCAGCCATGTAGTCCTCATGAATAATGAATATGTATAATAATGAATAAATGAATAATATTTCACAACGTCACATACATTGATCTGACTCCGAGATAGGTAGCTCAAGCACCTGTATTTCGGATATCAGAATCAACAGTGGGATTTACAAATATATACATATAATACTTTTCTTTTGTAAATACATACTTATAATACATAGAAAACACCCTGACCAATACAAACAGACATGTTCATGCACACAAATGTTTGTACTGTGCGGGGATCGAACCCGCAACCCTTGGACCATAGGCAGCGTTCACTACCACTGTTCCAAACAGTCTCGTAACTTCTAATTAAACAAGGTGTAATTAAGTTAATTGACAGTTATTTTTATAAATATCCGTACTTGAAGTGATTTTATGATTTTTACTATGTTGGCAATACTGTCCAGCCCTGAACAATTGAGCCAAATAGCTACCGTCTGACCCTCTAGTAACTCAATTTCGACAGAGACTAACCCTAAATAACACTATTTAGTCTAACAAAGTTTGTTAGCAGAAATAAGATTCGTACAGACATGGCTGAAGTGGGTTACATGCTGAGTACTAGTAAATTACAGGTGTTCTGAACATTTTTGTTATTCTAACCAAGTACATACCAAAAAGAATTAGCAAATTTTTAGGTTTATTTTACAACCGCCGTAACGCGTAACATCTTGTTTGTCTGTTATAATGTAAAATGAAATGAAAAATGAAAATGAATTTGTTATAGCTCAAATTATACTTAAAACCCTACCCTACCTGTGTCATCATCATCATCATCAGCCCATTTAAGTCCCCACTGCTGGGGCACGGGCCTCCCTCAATCACATGAGGGGTAGTTGCCATACTCACCACGCTTGGCAGACGGGTTGGCGAGGGTTTTGGTATAAATGCAGAGTTTTCCTTCTCTGGGTGCTGATGATCATGCCAGCAGCTTTACCTTAGTCGCCTTTTACCACCTCGGTAAGAGTGAGGGTGGCCTATTCTACTCTGCCGGGGACCACACGGCCACCCTACCTGTGTACCCTAGCACAAGATAAATAAAAGTGACAAAAGTACATTTTCAACATAGTTTCCAGGGGTACCCAAACTAAGGTAGGCTTGTATCTTGAGACACCAATTTCCAAATAAAAACAGAATTCCTTAGATCTTACTCAAACATATATTAAATGAATTCTAGCATTTCTGCCGGCATGCATAGACAAATAAAATAGTTAAAGTAAAATTTAAAAATAATTGTGGTTTGCAGGTGTATTTGCGTATTGAGAGCCACGCTTCGGCATAAATGGGCCGGTTCGACCGGAGTGATACCACGGCCTCACAGAAAACCAGCGTGAAGCAGCACTATGCTTTGTTTCGCTGCGTGAGTGAGGGTACCGCGGGCCCATCCGGGGGAAGGGGTGGGGGGTGTCGCGGGTGTCTATGGTCAGGTGATTCGTCTGCTCGTCGGCCACCTATATAATAATAATTTATTTTCAGACAAACATAGTCCATGCGTGTAATTTTTGTCAGCACACAAATACTCGTAGTACGTATTGTATTGTGTGTAGATATTTTGTAGTAACATACAAATTATCTACATTATTACATACCACAGAAAATGTAAGCGTACCACGAGCGTGCGTTGCGAGCAGTTCGAGCGTGCGTGCGAGCAGTTCGAGCGTAGCGTGCGTGCGTGTGTTCATACGTGCGTGTATGTGTGTAAGTGTATGTCTAACCATTCATTGACCTATGTTGCAAATATATGACAACTTCAAATTGCTCTCTCAAAAACATAATAATTGTAGTTATTAGTTAATTCATAAGACATTATACAAGCACTTCCCGTCATTATATCGTCTCCACTTAAGTGTGGTCTAGTTCCTTAGGGATTTCTGAATGATTGATACAATAAGCCTTGAGGAAAACAAACAGATCCATCCAAGCGGATCATTTGGATCTAGTCGAGACGATAATAGCAGTAGGGATACAGGGATAGCATCCCGGTATAATAATAGCACAGTGTAACTATTTACAGCACCATATTTTGAGCATATATTATATAATTCAGGTATTTTTCGTAAAAACTATATAGAATACTTACAAAATGCATGCAATTATTGATATATACCAATTGAAATATTATATCTCAGAAACACTCACTTATAGGTATGCCATAGTAAATAGTTACACGCAACGCATACACATACTCACACACACATACACTACAAACCTACTTAGTTACACGCTCCATCAAGTGCACACAAATATGCTCCACGCTTACTTATTTACTTATTTATTTACTTTCAAACATCACACGCACGCACTTCACACGTATTCCTATTTTAACTTTTTGTTATCTACTTTATTATTTTATTATACGGGTCTCTAAGGTGATTTTTTTAAATGATATTTAAGAATAATGTAACCATCGCTGTTGGGTTTGCAATTATTAATTAAGTCGATTATTCTTGTATTAGCTTAAGCCTATTGTAAACTTGTTTGTTGGTTCTTTGCAATAAATAAAAAAATAAAAAATAATAATAAATTTGTATTTGTAATTTTTTTTTTCTGCGAAAAAAAAACCGCCTTCAAAAAACACGAACTAAAAAGTGTAAAATAATATTTTTAACACTTTATACACTTCAACCTTATCGTTGAGGAGTTCACCTTCCATCATCAGCAGAGCCACAAAATTAGGAAGTTCTGGGGAGCGTTCGTTGCCGAGTGGTTACTACGAACCATACTTGATCTATTGTGACCTCCGCTCCCACTTATAGGGCCGCCTCCGAGGACCCACGGTCAGCATAAACCGTATTATGGTCCTTGGGAGCAATAGCCCTATCATCCTCCGGGAAGATGTGGTAGCTGCCCATGGGTGCGGCTGCTTGGGTGCCCGAGGGCATCACATTGACCAAGGACGTGCAGCGGTGTCTCGTATTCTGCCTTACAGAATCTACAGATGAGGTCTCTGGCCAGCCCGGTTCTAGTGCCATGTTTGTTCAGCCTGCAGTGACTAGTAATGGTTCTTGTAAGGATGCTCAGCTGTCCACTAGATAGCGCTAAGGCCTCTAGCGTGTACTTGCTGGAGAATCCTGCCTTAGCCTGGTAAATTCTGAATATTAATTTGTACTAGAAATAAGTAAATTTATGATAGTAATAAGTTAGTACAAGAAAATTGTATTAGAATAAGTTTTTTGATAATTAATATTTGATTATTGATATCCTATAGGTAAAGTCAGTAGTACCTACTGGTAGGAATTAGCTAGATAGGTCTAAGTATAGGGTAAGAATTGGTTAGCATACACTTAGAATAGATGAAGGATGAACGACGCAACACAATACTCATCCTTGTCTCTCAGACAAAATTGATATCTCCCGAACATAGTGACTAGTTTCGCTATGAAAAAGGGTATATCAATAGGGTCTGTTTCCATTAGAGACAGTTTTCCGGCAACCGACTCCTAGAAAAGAAAGAGCCCTCCGCCAGTATACAGACGGGCCTTGGGCTGTCAGTCAAGCGCTTACGAATTAAGAACAAACTGGTCTTCTTTCGACACCCCGCACCCCGCACCTCGCACCCCGCACCCCGCTCCCCGCTCTCCGCCCCGACACGCCTCGCCATTATCGGTGCGTGGACGCCGACGCCGAATCAAGACAAAATCAACTATAGTCCACGACAATACACGTGATCAATAATAGCTCAGTGGACAACAAGCCTTGCATATGGAGGGTTGTGTTTTGAATCCGAGCATGCACCTCTGGAATTTTCAAATCTATATTTCTACCATTAGCTCATTTGTGTGGAAAAACATCGTGAGGAAATCAGCACGGCTCAGATTGTTTCTTAGAGTTGTGAAAACCTACAATATTTAAGATAATTACCCTGAACGTGGAACCATAATCCAGTTGGTCTGGTTCTCCTGTCTAAGGGTTGCAATGGTCAGATGGCCATTTCCATCCATCCCATGGCCATTGCCATCAGCCACTTCATTGTAATTACTAGACTTTCCGAATTCTGGATCTCGGTCCAAGCGTACCCCGGGCTCCGAAGCCCAAAACTTTGGACACAACTGAAAATTAAGCACTAAGATAAGGGCAAGACTACTTATAGTTTCGTTTACATTTCTAATATACGCAATTCTATTTCTCTAGTCTGGGGAAGGTGCCACACCATGGATCACCTCCTGACTTGTCTTCTGTACCCGGACAGCTGCACGTATGGGAACCTCCTGAAGGCTACTGATTGTCGTCCTGCAGTTTATTAGTATTTTATTAAGTAACTACAATTTTTTGTCACCTATGAGGAGAACCTAAGTAGTCATACTCAGTCAAATGTCTCTGAGGTGGTGGCGCGAATTGCCGGGTGATTGTATTCCATCTTGTTTTTTTCCTATGGCTAGTAGGGGTGTACGTCAGGGACGTATTCCATCTAATATGGTTGAATAAAATGATAACTGACACATACGTCATACGTGTGACCAGGTGCCATCTTTGGGGACTGGTCTGCCTCGGTTTACCCCATAATATTTATTTTATTATTTCCTTTATTTTATTTTGTGTAACAATTAAACTGTATGGCTTGGTATGATGATGACACAAAGTTTTTTTTAATTTATTTAAAGAACCACAAACAAGTTTACAATAAACTTAAGCTAAAACGTATATCAAAAAATAAACTTAGCAATTGTGAACTCAACACCGATGGTTACATTTTACGTAAAATTAAAATAAAGATGCGGGACTCTAGTTCTTATTACATAGTCGAAATTAACTTTATTGGTTTGGTTTGTTGGTGATGTGTGCGTAGTACGTGTGCTACGTTTTTAAACGGAAGACATAATAATATAGTTGAATAAAAGTTTGGCGATCAAAAAGAGGAACTGGCGAGTTTCTTGCCGGATCTTGTCGACCAGGAACAACTTTCTGAGCCGGTGGTAGAATCGCATTGTTTATTTATTTTTCTACTATACTTAGGTAGTGTATTAGGGGGTCGCTAGTGCAAGATGCCCTTCGTCTTATATACCTATATTACACCCAGACTTAAGAGTGATACCACGGCCTAACAGAAGACCGCCACAGTGAAGCAGCGCGACAGAGATATCCCTTATACTCTTATAAATAAATAAATAAATAAATATTTCACAACATTACATTCACTGATCTGACTCCGAGATAGGTAGCCTAAGCACCTGTGTTACGGATATCAGAATCAACAGCGGAATTACAAATATATAGGTACATATAATACTTTTCTTTTCATAAATGTTTGTACTGTGCGGGGATCGAACCCGCAACCCTTGGACCAAAGGCAGCGTTCACTACCACTGTTCCAAACGGGTCGTCAAAATAATAACAGCCTTCAATATTAAAGGTTTACTAAATATGAATATTCATCTAATAACTGAAGTAATAGATTCCGAAATCATTTGTAGGGATTTGTACAGAGTAAAAAGTTATTATTGCTGGGCTATTCTTGGACTGGTTTAAATTTATTTAAATTATTTATTCGTATCACTTAAATTAATTTATAAATATTAACGTTGTAGGGGAAATCTACCGCTTGCGCTACTTATCTTCGAGTTATATTAATGTATGTGACGTTGTGAAATATTTGTTAAGTTATTTATTTATCTCAATCAATATTAATCAATAAATATCTATAGTGAAAACATATTTTTTAACCATCTTCAAAAAAGGAGGAGGTTCTATGCTCGACCATATGTTTTTTTAATGTTTTTTAATACCACTAACTATTACTACTAAAAAGCATGAAAAAAAGATTTACGAAAAAAAACCTCCTACGAAAATCACGAATTAAAAAGTAAAAAATTATATTTTTAACACTTCATACATTTCAGATACCATTTTATAACAGTAGGTACACTCGAGAAAACATGTTACCGAAGTCGGCGCCCAATACCTACTATCTAGATACTAATCTTCTAGGAATACTATTATCGATAGTTAGCTATCGGTAGTTAAATGTTATATGAAGTGTTAAAAATATTATTTTAGTTCTATGTATTTTAGCGTGGGAGAGCCAGCGTAACTGTGCTGGCCTGACTAGTGATACCATGGCCTCACAAAAAATCTGACTGTGTGGCTAGTATAACGGTCTCTCATCTCGAGAGTTGATGGTTCAAAGCCTTATAAAAAACTGGCTTGAAGCAGCGCTGTGTTTTACCGAGTGAGTGAGGGCATGGGAGGCCTAATCCAAAGAGTAGGGAAATTAATGGGCAGGCACTTGTGAATCCGTTGGTATTGCGGGTGTCCATGGGTACCTAAAGGTGAATACTTATCATCACCTATTACATAAAAAAGTATAATCCTTAAAATCTGCGCGGACTCTGGGTCGATGACTGGCTGAAGGTGATGGATAGGGCACATTAGCGACGCCAATTGACTAAAAGTGGCCGTTGGCGGTAATCAATTTTTCTAAAACGGTCCCAACATTTGTGCATGGTTATTTAATAAATAGTGTAAGTGTTTGCCGCGAGGTGGTAACCCCAAAATTGTTTAAATAGATCCGGTTTAGTAGCTAAAAATATAAATCAATTGGCGTCGCTAGAGTGCATTACCCGTCACATTAAGAAATGGCTTAAGACCGACCAAGATGGAGGCTCATATTATTGGAGGTCAAGAATCACTGCGCCAACCTGGCTAGCTAGATAGCCTTAAAATACGATTAAACTTATCATGGTGTATATGGCGAGACAACTGCCGTGCCCTCAAATCACCATGAAAATAATCAAAACAGCCTTTTCTAAATGTCGATTAATTATTTGAATATAATATTTGTTATAAAGACATTGAGTATTGAGTTACGCAAATTCACAACTTTATACGTTATGTAATTTTACCTGTTGCCAAACACTTTCAGACAGTTACAACTTTGTTCAACGATTCCAGTAACATGATACTTAACATTCTAGCTTAAGTCTTACCGTTCATTAAACAGAGTTTATAATGAAACTTGTTGCGAAATTGAAATATCAAATCAAATTTGCGAAATGAAGAAAGTTGGAGATACCGGAGCAATGAGTTATTAAGACAATTCGCGAAATAGGCAAATGGTACACCTAATTGTTTAACTTGATATAAGAAACTTACTGAATACTGACTTCACAAGAATTTTAACTGTTATTGCCATCTTGTGGTACATCAGCACTTTTCTGACAATACATCACAGGTCCATGACAACTCGCATTTTTTATTTGAATAAGTTAAAGGGAAAACCAGTAAATATCCCAAAAACATGAGAATGTTGGGGAAATCGCAAAAAACCTATTTTCAAAATAAATTACTTTGGGGAAAACAAATGAATGGTTGCGTAAACCAGTGACTATCGGGAAAACAAGTCAATGCAAGGAAAACAAGTAAGTTGTTTGAGCCAATCTTTTTGACATTAATTGAAGATGAAGCCTGTCCGCCATGCCCATAGTATTCAGGAAATACTTGGGCGGGGGTAATAAATTCTCCAAGGGTAACAAGTTGTTGGCATCAATTAGAATTTGTCTAAGTCAGGTTAAGATCAAGCTAGATTTATATAAAATAAGTATATTTTTTTATTATTTCAGGGCAATATTTTTTTAAATGACTGTGCCATTCCATTTATGTACCTAAAGGTTTTCTACTTAACAAATATTTTGAATCTTTTAACAGCTTTAAGATAATAAGTGCCTAAGGGGGGTGCCGTCGTAAATTTTAATTTAAGCCTTTAGCGTTATGAAGTTACAAGCTAAAACGGTGTAAACCAGATTTTATCGCTCATAATGCTGGCAAGGACAAGCCCCACTTAACGATGTCGTTTTGCTGTGGTATCTCCATTTGACTAAAATATAAGCTTTGAAATCATCTTTTGCTTACATAATATTTAAAACTATCGCGTTGCATTATACAAATCATTAATGTACACGGGACAAAATGCGGATATTTTCATATGTAAGTACATGCTACTACGCATCTGCTCGGGTCTCCTACGTAGTTTCGAATGCCGTTGTTGCGACTCACGCTATTGCGATTTTTTAAGAAATTTAGATGCCTACCAAAAAGAACCAGCATAAAGTGAAGTAGGAGTGAGGGGGCTTATTCTACTCTGCCGGGGACCACACGGCAACGAGGTGTCGTAAAAGGCGACTAAGGTAAAGCTGCTGGCATAATCATTAGCACCCAGAGAAGGAAAACTCTGCATTCATATCAAAACCCTCGTGGTGAGTATGGCAACTACCCCTCATGAGATTGAGGGAGGCCCGTACCCCAGCAGTGGGGACTTAAATGGGCTGGTGATGATGATGTGATGAAAGTGAAGTAGTAGAAAATTGTTAAAATCTATAACATCTGCAGATGATATTTCAGCTGGTTTGTAAAGTATCAGCCTATAAACTGTCCCTCTGCAGGGCAAATGCCTCCACTATAAAAAGCTACTATTATGAGATTAGGCTCAAATGCAGATTGGTGATTACCGAGCCCGAAACCCGAGCTACCTCCGAAAAATTCGAAACATACTTTTCACTCGGCCATCACGGCCCGGTACTTAAACCACTAGACCAACAGGGCGTTCAGCTTCGAAGATCGAAATAATCAAAAAGCGAGGCCTAAGTGTCCAACCTGTCCAAAAGTTTGTTGTCAAGTATTTGCGTATGGTACAAAATTTTCATAGAAGCGTAAATAAACAAGTAGATATTTTTTTATTTGGTAGGCCGATGGTTAGCGATTTCCGCCATACTTAGACACCCGCAATACCTCATCCCCTGGTGACGCGGGAGTAATTTCAAAAATCAAAAAATATACGTCAGATAACTAGCTAGTATGACATGGTATTTACTAAAATGTGTACCTGGAAGCGTGAATCCGGGAAGCAGCTACTCTCTTTAACATGAAGAGGGGGTATTTCGACCAAGGAGCGGAGGATCGAGATGTCGAGCAAACAAATAATTTTCTGGAAATTCCACAAAATTCAAAATTCAAATAATTCTTTATTTGCATAGGCTTGTACACAGCACTTACAAATCGTCATACATTTGAATGACTTAAAACTATTTATAAGTACTTATGTATAATTTACATATTAATACATATATATGTTGATACATAAAATATACTAAAGAAATAAATAAACATAATGCGATTCTACCACCGGCTCGGAAAGTTGTTTCTGGTAGAGAAGATCCGGCAAGAAACTCGCCAGTTACTCTTTTTAATCGCCAACTTTTTTACAATGGTTTATTATCTTCATACCAAGTCATACAGTCTAATGCAACACAAAATAGAATGAAGCAAATTAAAAGCTAAATATGAGGTAAACCGAAGCGGACCAGTCCCCAAAGGTGGCACCTGTTCACAAGTATGACGTATGTGTCAGCCATCATTTCACTCAACCATATTAGAGGGAATGTAATGACCCGCCACATAACGCCACCACCTCAGAGACATTTGAGTGAGCATGACTACTTAGGTTCTCCTCATAGGTCACAAAGAGTAGTAGTTACTTAATCTAATACTAATAAACTGCAGGACGAGGTGTACAATAGTAGGTGGTTAGCATCTTGTCAATTATTGAATAATCAATATAAATCAATTTTATACAGTAATAGATGCTGCTAAGCCTAATTTATTAAAATTCAGTAATTATATAATATTAATGATTTTTGTTAATATATATGAAAATGTTACAAGTGTGCAGGCATGGAGGTCATTATGTCCATGAATCCTTATCATTTAAGTAGTCTACAATTTTATAGTATCCTTTACTCATTAAACAGGCTTTCACGTGAGATTTAAATTTATGCGTTGGTAACTCAATAACATTTTGTGGCAACTTATTGTACATTTTAATACTTAGACCAACAAATGAATTATTAATTTTTTGAAGTTTCAGATTTGGAATCGCGAGCTTGTGTTTATTTCTAGTGTTAAAACCATGACAATCAGATTTTTTCGAAAAAATATCAATGTTCTTTCGCACGTACAAAATACAGTCTAAAATGTATTGAGAAGCTACGGTTAAGATGTTAATGCGACACACATCCTACGAGAGTCACGGAGCTCTCATCTGACCTGATTGATAACCGTGCAGAGCTTCTCCAGCAACAGCCCAACAGTCTAAAAATTTACATGAATGGCTCAGAAATTGAGCGCTATCCTTGTGGGATGGCGCAGAGGAAACCAAAACGGAAAAGCTCTTGCTGGGGAGATTCTGCTCGATCCATCAAGCAAAAATGCTCGCCCTGGAAAGGTCTAAAGGTCGTGATGTGAATGTTTACTCCAACTCGAGCTCGGCTCTTGTGAAGCCTTTACGCGTGGCTTCTCACTTCATCTCCTTGCAGTTCAAGCGCGGAGAGAATTTTCCACAATGGTGGCAGATTATCTCTGCATTGGATGATGGAAAAGTCCATGCTGGACTAGAAGGCAATGAAAGAGCAGACAAACTAGCCAAGGAGGCTGCACTTAGGGGCAGAAACAAGTCAGACTATTACTTGTGTCAAGTTTCATACGTCAAGCGAATTCTATGTAGGAACTCGATTGACGAATGGAACCGGCGCTATTTGGAGGGAACGACCACTGGAACAATCAAACCGTTCTACCCCAACGCGGCATACGCATATGGAGAGATAAGGAAAATAGACCTAAATCCTGCGTTGGTGCAAGTCCTAACGGGGCATAGTGGATTCTCCGCATACTTAAATCGCTTTTAATGTAAGGAGAGTCCATCGTGCCCCTGCGAACCGCAAAAAGTCGAAGATGTCCCTCATGTAATTCTAGAGTGTCCGAGATTAAGCGTGTGGAGATTTGAATTGGAGATGAGAATAAAAGATAAATTAACAAAAGGCAATTTAAAAGAAATAATAAAAATAAAAAAACAGGAATATAAAATAAGACAGAACAGAAATTAATAAGAAACATTAAAATGCACAAAAAAACTAATTGCAAAACAGAGTCTCCGAAAACATATCGAAGGGCCAGCATAATGATTGTTGATCACGCTTAATGCCCCTATGCTTAGTGTCCCTAAAGCACGCCAATTAAATAAAACCACTTTTCACATTTATTTACCACATATACATTAGACAGCCACAACTACAAAAGCAACTGCTTTTCATAGATAATAGAAACTTGTATCAAAAGTAAAGGAAATATAAAAGACAGATAATATAAAAAAAGATGGTTGAGGCCGTCGCCTACATTGATAATAAAAAAAAGTGTGTACCTACATCTTTTAGCAGTCGTCTGTAAAACAGAAAAAAGACATCTACCGGAGGAAATATCGGATGGATGTGAAGAATCGGGGACACTCTCCGCTTAGATTTTGTAGATGTATGTTAAATATGAAAGGTGATCGAACAATCGCCTGGTACGAAGGGATCACTGGATAGTTTCTCAAAATTGTGGATACATACATTATTTGAGATAATGATTTTGAACATGTAACCGTCATCCAATTGATCTAATTCCCCTGTCTAAGAGTTACGAATATGGTAGTTGCTTTATTGTAGTTACTAGACTTCCCAAATCCTGAATCATGGTCAAAACGTAACCTGGGCTCCAAAGCGCTTTGGACGAAACACGCGAAGAGCAGGGTGAGGGGCCAGCGCAGTAAGTAATAAATATTGAAACTGCACTTTCTTATAGCTTGCACCAAATATGTTTCATCTAAGAGTCCAAAGTTGACTTTATACCCCTGACAATTATTACGACCCCCAGCACTAGGCGTCCTCGCAAACAGTTCCGACCAAGTTGAACAAGTTCAAAGGTCAAATTATGTTCGCCACGAGTTTGGTCATAGCGGGCCGTTCTAATGTTTTGAGATATAGCAGCTTGCAGTTGGACGTATACAACTTGACTCCTATGTCAATGCAGTAGAGTTTATTATGTGAAGTTTTTGACTCGTGAGTATTGGGTGGTGAGAAGAGTTAGGGTTTTGTGGTTGGCAGATGGTGTTTGGGTCTTACCTCTTGCCTCGTGGAGCGGATTTGGTTTTTGTTCATGGAACTAGTTTAGTCCGATAAATTATGGTTTTCGTAACTAACGCATTTCTCTGGCGAAACATCCTGTTACCCAGGACTGTTTTGTCTATGATAAGAAAACTCATATGAAGTTAAAAATTTATTCCAAGTCCTGATGTGTAGGGAGAGTTCAACAATTTTAGCATCTTGTATCTACAGTAAGAAATTTTAATAATATTTACTATAGTCTGAGACTATATAATCAGTGAACAGCTTGTCTTGTTTGTTTTATTGCCTCACCTTAAAGAGTTCATAATCTGTTAAATTCTTCAATTGTATCCCACCTTACAATTGTATCTCCTTTTTTGCCCGTGGGAGAGCCACGCTTTGGCATGAATGGGCTGGCTCGACCGGAATGTTACCACGGCCTCACAGAAAACTGGCGTGAAGTAGTATAGTAATAAGTTCAATAGTGACTAAGAATCCAATTTTCTTAGTCACTATTGAACTTATTTGGTTCGATAGTGACTAAGAAAATTGGATGGCTGCTGCCGAAACATAGGACAACAAAAAGCATGAAAAAAATATTTTCATACGCAAAAAACCTGAATTAGGCTGAAGTCGGCGCCTAGTTCCTGTTAAATAATTGAATTTTGTATTAGAAGACAGTATTGTCACTGACTTCGGCAAAACCTTTTCTCGAGTGTACTGTTGATAATGTTATGTGAAGTGTTATAAATATTATTTTCCACTTTTAGTTCGTGGTTTTTGAACGCGGTTTTTTTGTGTTATGCACAATGTCAATTAATTAATTCACGTTTTTTAAAGTGAAGTTTAACTGAAGAGACCTAAGCTTTGTTAAACTAATTAATCTCTAAGGAGAAATACAAGATTTCATTTTTAAATGAAAAATATCAAATCTTATTTAATGAAGCTAAAAAAATTTACTAGATTCGTAAGAGGAATAATTATTCCCACGGCGACTATTAAACAGCCCAACCCAAAAACGCAATCAATAATAGTTACCGACTAAATTAAATAATAAATAACAATAAATATCAATAAATCAACGTTTCTGAAGTCGTTTAAACCATTCCGTGGAGGCTGAGCTATAATTCATTAGAAGGGTTTATGCTGTTAACTTGTTAAATCCTTACCACAGTGAAATTACTTTCAATGGTTCCACTTAAAACTAACACTGGAAAGAAAAGTGTTACCTTTTTACCGTGAGGATATTTTCCTCTTTTTTTTTCTTTTTACATTCCTTCTCTTCTTAGCGTGTAAATCCCAGTTGCGTCCAAAGCTCTGGAGTCCGAGGTACCTTTGAACCATAATTTTTGTCTGGTAATTACAAAGAAGCTACTGCCGTCTGACCTTCGCAACCCTTTAGCAGGGGAACCAGAACAACTGAATCATGGTTACAAGTTTCAGAAACTACTGAAACGTGCAGGTTTCCTCACGATGTTTTCTCTCACCGCCGAGCTAATGATAGAAATACGCACATATATTTGAAAAATCCGGAGGTGCATGCTTAGATTCCAATCCGGTCTCGATATGGAAGGCGCACTCTAAACAACTTTTTTTTTCCCAGGGGAAACCATCATGGCCGTCACCTTGCTACATGTAGGGAACTAGGTGGTGTGTGGGAGTCAAACCCTAACTAAAACCCCTGGGGTGTCCATCTCCGCGCAATCGCGGTCGGAAACCTCACAGCCGGGACTAGACCGCACCGCTAATCGCGCTCGCCGCTTAACCCCTATCTGGCGCAATACAGCCCTTCAACGCTGTACGACCTACCAGGACACCCAGCAATGTCGTCGTCCCCCGCGGAGTCGTATGCTGAGCAAGCCACTCCCCAGCAGTGGATACGCTCACGTACTCCGAAAGCCCGTTTAGTCGCCTCTTACGACAGGCCGGGAAAACCTTGGCAGTATTCTTAGCCACAGGGCGTGCACTCTAAACTACTGAGCTAACCATGGTTCTCCCTTTTTTTTTTTTTGGCAAACCTGTTGGTAAGTGATCACCGCCGCCCATGGACATCTGCAACACCAGAGGTATCACACAATATGCGTTGGCAACCCTTAGAGGAGGAATGACCCCTTTTCTCTACCTCTATCTGATAGGGCCACTGTTGATACTGTTGAGACTGTTGCCTCCTATACGTCCTAAGGCTGTACGGGCGTCTTAAACTGAAACACGCCGAGATCACAATAAAAACGCAAGTATGTGTGCGTGGCCTGTTTAGCTCGAGATGTGGGAAGTCGGCGTTCTCGGGTAATCGACATTCCGAACCAGAGCTGTAGATTATAATGTGTATTTTTACATTTATAAATGTTCTGTTTAGACCTTACTTAACCCTTACACGTGTCTCATGCATCTAGATGTGCTATGTAAAATTTGAATACAGTTTTATGTTCACGAAGCATTGTAGAATACAATACCAGTAAAAAATCTAATGTATGAAACAACATGTGGTTAAAATTTGCACTCTGGCTGATTCTATTTTTTTCTACAGGTTGCATAAATCATAAAAAACCTATTTATATAATATGAAATCTGGTAAGCAATAAGAATTTTTCACAAGTGTTTAAAATTAACAAAACACTTTACTTACTTACGTACTTTGTTAGTTCTTTTGTGCCTGTCAACCTCATATTTGGATTTCACGGCCGCTAACCATCAGGCGAAGTGAGGTCATCCTGGCCTTTCTATTAAAAAAAAAATACACAACATATAGTGGACTTAAACAGCGTGAATATCTCCATTTATAGATCTGTAAGTAATTTTAGTGATTAATTCACCACCACATACTTCTAAAAATACTCAAAAATCAGCAAATAGCAGGCCTGTGCTGCGTAGCAAAATATAATGTAAATATAGGTATAATGGAAACTGTTACTGTAATTTGCTAATCTTGTCAGGCAGACTGGATATATACCACATGTTATGTTGAGACCTTATTTACCACATCATAAATAAAAGAATAAAATGAAGATACGAAATGAAAGGTAGGCACTCTAGTAATATAATAACATTTATTTGAGCTCAAAAATTAAAAGGGTTTTTCTGCTAATTCATTTTAATAGTCTGGTTTATAGATAGCCTCTGCCTTCATCGTCAGCCCATTTAAGTCCCCACTGCTGGGGCACGGGCCTTCCTAAATCACATGAGGGGTAGTTGCCATACTCACCACGCTTGGCAGATGGGTTGGCCAGCCGTGGTGAGTATGGCAATTAAACCCCTCATGTGATTAAGGGAGGCCCTGCCCCAGCAGTGGGTACTTAAATGGGCTGTGATAGATGATGATGATGTGGTTATTTAGATAGCCTTAACCTTAGTAAGGGCGAAATTAAAGGACATTTTCTAATCCTGCGTCAATCTTTTTGCGGCCGAAGGGAGCTAATTCATTGGTATCTTTATACTGTGACAAATAATAGCTCATTTATATTATTTCCGCGTATTGTGTCAGGGGTGAGTTATGTGAGGCCGACGCAAGTTTGGCGAAATGGGTTGTTCACCTGTTTTAATCCTCGAATGGATATAGCGACTTTTGGGTTACCCAAATTCAAATTTTGAAAAAGGTACATATCGTTTTGACCAAGGTTCGACATGACTAGACCGCCTCGGAGCTATAGCATTGTCCTTAAGGTGACGGGTAGGGCACACTAGCGACGCCAATGGATTTTAATTTTTTGTTACTAAGCCGGATCTATTTTAAACAATTTCGGGGTTACAATCTCTCGGCAAACACTTATACTATTTATTAAATACTTTTACTTAACTTCTTATCAATTAATTTTCAAAATTTTTCAACATTTTTGCATGGTAATTTAATAAATAGTATAAGTATTGGCCGAGAGGTTGTAACCTCGAAATTGTTTAAAATAGATTCGGTTTAGTAGCTAAGAGTTTAAATCGATTGGCGTCGCTAGTGCGCCCTACCCGTCACCTTAAGAAACCTTTGGGAAGCAGCGCCTGTATTATGCCAAAAGACTGATGGTACAAAAGTTCCGATTTGGGGAAAGCAAAAGTCGTCAACGCATTTGTGAGTCAACTGGTTCTGCAGCAATCTCTGACCATCAGGTAATTTGTTCACTCAACTGCCACCCATTATAAAAAAAAATACATGTCGCACCTGTACCGCCTTATAATACCTCTGATCGTTGAGATTGGCCGAAATATCAGTATAAAAGACATCGGAATGAACTATCTCTTGCGGTATTTTAAAACCGATACGTCAAAGATGATATTCCTTTTTTAAAAAAAAACTGTTTGTTCACTCAACTGCCACCAACATATAATAAAAAAAAATACATGCCTCACCTGTACCGCCTAATACCTGTGTGAGTTCCATTTGAATTCTGATCACTTTATTTGGAGTTTTATTTCTCAAAGACCCAAAACCAACTTCGTTTCCCGAATACAAAGCACAGGCATATTCATTTACAAGCAATTCCGTGAAGATCCGGATTGTTCAGTAAAAAACAAACAAGGTTAAATATTCGAGGAAAACAAAGCCATCTTTAGTTACAAATTAGTGTTGTTCATTAAGGTACAGTTGAAAAAATGTCGATAGTTCATTCGACAGACAGAATCGTTTACAAGCGATGGTAGCTCAGGGGATAAGAACGCGCCTTCCATGCGGGAAGGTAGGTTCGAAGGCGAGCCTGTACCTTTGATTTTTAAATATATGTGCTTATTTCCATCATCTCCCGTGGCACACTGGTGTCCCATCGTCATATAAGAGTGCACTTGTGTTTGCGCAGACACATGAGCAATAAAATATATTCTGCGTAAGTGCCTGATCGTTAAAATGTGCCACCTTAGCCGAAACCGGTTGGAGGATATTATATATTTTAATAATAGCTGCAGCCGCTAACAGCCGCTCGCGTCTGCCCTACGATCATTTACTGGTAAAATACAACCTATTGAATCTTGAGTCTCGGCGTCTTCTTCTCTCGATTATGTTTCTATATAATATACTCAGAGGAAAGATTGACTGTATAGATATTTTTGCCTAGAAATTATTCTAACAGACGAGTTTGCCGCACGTTCTTCACCGAAAAGTGCAGAACGTGCGCCGGCGAACGGGCCCCTCTTATTCGTTTGTCAAGTATATTTAACACTCATTTTAATGAACTAGATTTTTCTATGAGCCCTGGTGTTTTCAGGAAACTAGCCATAGATGCTCTTAAAACATAAATTTTCTATCTTTTTTTTTTTCACATAATATTTTTAAACCTTGTTTAGCGACTTTTAAAGGGTAACCTAACACTTGTTGTTTATAATTAACTTGTGGATAACGTTGTTGGTTATGCATTTAATTATCATGTAATTGTAATGTATCTTGTCCTAAGCTTTTAATGTATAACTGTTTGTTGTCTCTAATAAAATAAAATAAAATAAAAATAAAATAATAAACAATGATAGGTATTCTCACTTCATCGCCTATAAATATTTTGTAGAAGTGCCCTTACAGTGGTTGCTATTATGCTATCATCCACTGGTGTCGCGGTTGTCTATGGGCGACGGCAACCGCTTACCGTCAAGCGATCCATCTGCTCGTCTGCCACCTGTTACATAAGAAACATATACGACGACCCATTTGGAACAGTGGTATTGTACGCTGCCTTTGGTCCAAGGGTTGCGGGTTCGATCCCCGCACAGTACAGACATTTGTGTACATGAACATGTCTGTTTGTTTTGATCTGGGTGTTATGTAGTGTATACATATGTATTTACAAAAAAAAGTATTATATGTATATATTTGTAATCCCACTGTTGATTCTGATATCCGTAACACAGGTGCTTGAGCTACCTATCCCGGAGTCAGATCAATGTATCTGATGTTGTGAAATATTTATTTATTTAAAAAAATATATATATATAACCTCACTGTACACAAATGTTCACAATAACAATATTGACTATTGTGCCTTTTTGGAGCTATGGTCTCCATTCCAGAAATTAAGCCCCGAGTCCATCTTTATGGCGCCACGACGTAACCTAGTCAGCTTCTGAGTATTCTTAACAAGCTATAAAATTAATTTTACAATACCCTATCGATATAGGAACAACACTACCGTAGTTACATGGCGGAAAGATGAAGTAAACTGGCAGAGATCAGATCGCAAAGAACAATACAGCGCGGGATAATGCATAAAACCGGGGTTCCCAAACTTTTTTATTATCACATAGGTGGCAGACGAGCAGACGGATCAGCTGATGGTAAGCGATTGCCGCCGCCTATGGATACCCGCAACACCAATGGTGTCACGTTGTATGTTTTTTTTATGCTAGAGGTGGATAAACGAGCAAGCGAGTCACCTGATGAAAAGTAATCAACGACACCCATGAACATCCGCAAAATCAGAGATCAATAATGTGTTGCCGGCATTTTTAAAAAGATTGTGCTCTTCTCTTGAAGGTCCCTAAGTCGTAACCATCCGGAAATACTCCATACCATAATACATTATGTACTGTAGAGTCGAGTGTGGTGCGGATTTGGTCGGACCAACGTAAATGGGGCTGTGTCCGCGAGGCCTTTTTCTGTCTACTTTTCCGGTCACGATGAGCATCGAAATTTATAGGCTGGCATTCTCCCGTCTGTTCAGGAAAATACAAGCGTAGAAAATTAAGTTTTTCTGAATGTTTTGCTGTTGCATATAGCCGTGCCTGACAAGGGGGCGGTCAAGAGCCTTTAGTCCTGCGTCAATGAATTTCTGTCTTATGTCATTGTCTTAGAAACATTGTCACTCACATAAATATGAGTAAGGTTATAAAATGAAGAGTTATGTCTGCTTGAGGACATGCTTTAGGACTACAATTTTCCAAAGGTTCTTAGTCGATCGTTGAGTTTAACCGAAATATCAATATTTAAAGGACAACGGAATGAACTATCGCCTGCGTTATTTTTGAACCCAAACTTCGAAGATGATATTTCATTTTAAAAAACTAATATAATAAGTAATCACTTACCATCAGGTTAATAGGTCTGATCTCTAATCTTATAAAAAAAGATTGTAGCACTCAGGGCGCCGTAGTATAATAATGAGTATAGCATACAGTATGGCCATTTTTAGCCTCTCGCTGAATGCAGCCCCATCCCAAGACTTGTCTGGAAGAGATCGCTATTAGCGATAAGTCCGCCGAGATTGTATTTAACAGTGATCATAGCATTAAGTTTTTTAAATTTTATTTTATAAACAGTCTATCTGTCCATCCTGCTCATTAATCTTACTAGCAGGTACCCAATGTGTTTTCATACTCACACAAGTTTGACACTCAATTACTAATAGGAACTTAAGAATGGGTAATAAGGAAGAATTTGTTGAATATTTTCTCGCAAGTGCCCGTGGTGCGATCGCGAACAGTTTGGGAATTCCTGGCATAAAATGTTGAGACCTCAGTTTCGGAGTGTATTTTTTTCGTTCCTGATTTGTGTCGTGTCGTTACGACTGCTATGGAATAGGGATGGCAGGGTTCAAGTATCATGGATTGCAAATGTTGATAAAAATCATGATTTATTGTCGAAGAAGCAAGAAGTAATAAGGAAAAAATACAGATTTTGCATTGGCTTTATCTTCACGATAAGATCTATGACATAGCACATTAGACTTGATCTTGTCTCAAGCTCCAAGGGATGCTGTTCTGACTCCCATTTTAAAAACTCGTTTGTATTAAAAATAGTTGTGTTTGCTTTGTTCCTCCTCATCTTAGCGTGTGATTCCCAGTTGTATCAAAAACGTTCACTTCGGAGCCCGGGGTACGCTTGGGCTATGATCCAGAATTTGGGAAGTATGATGACCACAATAAAGTGACTGCCGTCTGACGTTTGCTACCTTTTGACAAGGGAACTAGTCCAACGGGATCACGGTTACACGCTCAAAGTCATTATCTCAGCAATCTTGACTATCCACACTTTGAGCTATGAGCTACCTGAAACTTGAAACTTCCTCAAAATGATTTCTCTTAACTTTTTTATTTAGTATGTATTAGTATTTATAGCTAGTATATATTTATTTAATATAATGTATGTATGTATGTATGTATATACCATACTCGTATTTATACAATGTCTTTTTTTTTCTCTTTTTCTGACTTGCACTGCCTTACCCCTTTTCTTAATTCGCTATACTTTTCCTCTACCCTGGGGTTGTCTGGAAGAGATCGCTATTAGCGATAAGACCGCCTACATTGTTTTAGTATAATAACTTAGGCTAAGATCTGTAAATTTTGTGCTACGAGTATAAAGTGTATCTATCTATCTATCTTTTTGTGGTAAAAACACAAAAACATTAAAATAAACAGGATATAGTACTCTATGTTTATCATTGTCATCATCAGTGCTGAGTATAGCCTCTTATCTATCTTTATCAACCAATTTCATCAACTTATTTATTTAATCATACGATGAAACCATTATTATTAATTCAGCCAATAAACATTAGGCCTCCCGCAGAGCTCTCCACATAGATTGGTCCTGTGCCGCCCACGTCCATTGAATTCCCGCTATTTTCGTATAGCGAGTTACATTTTATGTAGGTAAGACTGCCTCGGTGGCGTAATGGTTAGTGGGTCGCACTTTAAAGCGACGGTTGCGCCTGGGGTCCCGGGTTCGATCCCCGGGTCGGGTGAAAATTAGTAGGCCTGAGTTTTTCTGTTAAGAAATTCTCAGTGTTAGCCTGGAGTCTGGAAGTTGGCGGCCTTGTACCCCCGTGTCTCGGAAAGCACGTTAAGCTTTTGGTCCCTCTTTCATCGTGTCACACTAGTGTTCCATCGAAATAAGAGGGTACGGGAATGGGAATAGAGATTGCACTTGTGTCTGCGCAAACACTTGTGCACAACACTTGTGCTAATCGCTGAGATTGGCCGCCATGACCAAAATATCGGTTTGGAGGACATTTTCATTATTATGAAAGTAAGTAAATAATCATTTATTTGGCACCTTATGTTGTAGGCATATTCATTATATCCACTGCTTTCAAGCAACATTTGTAATATTATCAGACCAATGAACAGGTGTGGTTAGACACCCACACAGCGCTGCACTTTGGTCTCTACTCTATCCAAGTGTTCCGTCTATTTCCACTTAACACATTCTCATCCAAATAATAGCGATGCTGGTTCTTCTTCCCACTCTTCGTTGGATACACGGTCTCTTGATGATAAGCCAACCATCGAGATTTAACAAGAGAGAGATAAAGTTCGCATGAGCCGGCTCGACCGGAGTGATACCACGGCCTCACAGAAAACCAGCGAGAAGCAGCACAGTGCTGTATTTCGCTGCGTGAGGGTACCGAAGGCCCAATCTGGGGAAAAGGAGTTTACAGGTTGGCAGCACCCTTGTCCACTCCACCGGTATCGTGGGTGTCCATAGGCGTCGCCAATTCGCTTACGTCCATCAAGTCCCAGATCCGGCTCGTCTGCCACCTATCACATAAAAAAAACTTTCTGTGGCTGAATTCTTAGATCAAACCACACACAACAGATTGTCATTCTATTTTCATCATCTGTATGAATGACGATCTACTCGCGAAACTTTCTAATATGTACCTCAGCTTTCTGAAACGGTTTGACTGTATTTCCCTACAACTTAGGGACGTTCAAGACAAGCGACCTCCGAGATCTTGCAGATGTTCATGGGCGACTTACATGACGCGCTTGCAACTTTTTTGCCTCTCATTATTATTTATGTCATGAAATGAAATGAAAATTGTTTATTCAATTTAGGTCCATACAGAACACTTATGAATGTCAACATGTTTACCACTGGTTTGGAATGTAGTTTTCTGCCAAGAAGACACCAGCAAGAAACTCAGCAGTTACTCTTTTAAAAAAAAAAATGTTTTACAAAATGTCACCATTAACTTAAAATATAGTACAATTTTTTGTGTTACTAATATGTCCCTAAATTATTGTCATTCAAAAAATCGTCTATTTTATAATAGCCTTTCTTCATTAAACAGTTTTTTATATACAATTTAAACTTATGTGTGGGCAAGTCAATAATAATCTGAGGTAACTTATTAAACATTTTTATGCTCAATCCTATAAATGAACTACCAACCTTATGGAGCCTGATATTTGGAACGGCCAGTCTGTGCTTATTTCTGGTGTTAAGGCTGTGACAGTCAGACTTCTTCGAGAACAGATGGAGATTCTTATGAACGTACATAAGGCAATCAAGGATGTATACTTTTTTTTTTTTTGCTGGCAACCCTAAGTGTCAGATGTCAAATCGCCAGCTCGTATTTTAAAATCTAATTTTATTAAAAATTAAGTGTTTTTATTGTAATAAACAAAGTGATTCGCCATAAAATACCTGAAAACATTACGGATAATTGTTAGCAAGCCTCCGCTGACAATATTTACCTGGATAACTTATTGTGACCATCCGACGGTCAGTGTCGTTGCAGAAAATTTGAACCGACAACGGATAAACCGGGGGAGTATTGATTTTTTTAATTATTTATTCAACTCATATACGATATTGTGTTAATTCAAGAACCTATCCAATTCAACACCGTTGTAATTCACCCAATTCAGTATTTAATTCGAGGTTATTTATCTATCTTACCTACATCAGATACCTACTTAGTACCTATAAAACAACTAACACTACACTAATACTGACACTTTATCTCTTATTAGCCTCTGCAATAATAACACAATTCGCTAAACCCGACATTATCGGAATGAGACGGTTCTCCATAAAGAGATTTGTCAAATTCCATAACACAAACCTGGTTTTCTGTCTACCTTTACTTGTAATCAAATAAAGTGGATGATTAAACACCTGGCCACGAACACTAACAAATACCACTTACTATCTTTGGTTTGCATTGAACATTGTAATGAGAGATAATCTGTTACCCACAAAAAATAATATCTCCACACATTAGTTATATGTATGTTATGTTGTTTGAGTAACTAGTTCATTATTTTATTAAATAACAATCATTTTAGTCCAACATTAATCTTAAAAAACCTAATAAATACTTCTTTCACTTTATAATAATATTTAAATTGTAGGTACCTACATTGACCTACTTAAATCAGCTGCTTGCTGAAAGAATTTGTACCTACCTAATAAATATTTGTGTTATAGGTCAAATACTCTTTTTTTAAACCGGTTAAAACGTTTGTTGTACACTTATTTGTAAATAATTCCAGGTATGTCGGGTAGTGGAGCTTACACTAAGAAGATGACTCGGAAGGCCACTTCCCAAGAATTAGAATTTAAGTTAAAAAGGGCCCTTGAGGAAATAAAAGAGCTTAGGGAGGACAACACCCAAATCCTCAAAGAACGGGACGACAATGAAGAGGAATCTCTTAAAATTATAAACAACAACACCCAACTTAAGTGTGAACTGGGGGACCTCCATGCTCAGCTTATGGATGTCCTGATGCAACGAGATCAACTACTTGACACCGTGGCCAGCTTTGACCAGTGTAGTGAGACCTACGAGAGGGCTCTGCAACGGATCCAAGACCTTGAGGTGGAGCTAGGGGACGCCAACAAAGTCATACAACAGTATGAGGAAGACAAGAGGTGTCAAGAGGCATTACATACCCACAGCCTGTATGAAGAGTTGATCGGGTCACCAGCTGGGCGGGGGGCTATCCAGAGTAACAACTCATGTCTGGAGAATGATAGGGTTAAACTAGGCAAGAAAAATAGACTTAAGAAATATGTCAAAATAAATAATTATATTAAGAAAACCTAAAAATTAGTTAAAAAACAAAAATGCCACCAGAAAAACATATTATTGAGAAAACAGCGAGTAGACCTACTTGATAGTTTAGAATTATATAGTAAGAAGTTAGATGAGAGTAGGCATAAATATGAAAGAGACACACAGGAGCTGCAAGCAGACATCTCGCGGCTGCATAGGTCATTACAGCGTGTGACCGACAAATATAACTCAGCCCAAGGACAAATAAGCGAACACATCCTCGCTGCTACCCGATTTATAGAACAGTGTAACTGTCAGCATGGTACAGGGCCCGGCCTCACTGACCTGCAGGTGGAAGATGAAGCTCCGCTTCTGGACCTCACTACCAACAATAAATTATTGTCATCAGTAATGAACAATACTAATAACAATGTTACAATTTTTTCTGATAGGATTGGAGTTGGTTGTGGACCTCTTCTAAATGAGAAATGTAAATGTATGGTAACAAATTATTGTATGCCTAACGCTTCATTAGAGCAAATTATTGACAAGATGAGTAAGTGTACATGTAAGGATTCAATAATCATACTAATGATTGGGAATTCCTTAGAAATAAGGAAAAGAGATTTTCTTCAGAGATTCTCAACCCTTTGTGAGCTTCATGTAAAAAAAATATTTTTGTGTGCCTTCCCTTATTCTAGGTACTACACACCTAGCCAAAATAACAGTATTCATTTATTGAATACATTATTATACAACCTGACCTTTAGTCATAGTGACAAATTTGTGTTTTTTGACACAAATAAATTTATAGATAATAAGTTTTTGTTGACTGGCAAAACTTTTTATTTGCCTGATAAAATTAAAAAAGAAATAGCTACTCTGTTAGCATTTAATATTAATAATTTGATTACCCAAAATAATTTTATTCCAAATGATTTAAATTACAATGTGAGACAATAGAGGAATCCTCTTGCAAACCAATGACAAAAAGAAACCCTAAAAATCTAAACCTTATTCATATCAGAATATACAGGGTTTGTCTGGCAAATTACTTGAATTGGAATTATTTTTAAATAAAATGAATGTCCATGTATTATGTATTACGGAACATTGGTTAAGACAGTATGAATTAATTATTAATATTGACAACTATAGAGTCGGTAGTTCGTTCACGAGAAAGTCTGCAATCAGAGGCGGGTCACTAATTTTATTAAATAATTCCATTAAATATAAAGAACGCAAAGATGTCGTTTCACTTTCACTTGAGCGAACTATTGAGCTAGCATGTGCGGAGCTTGAACGACATGTCATTGTTTGTGTGTACAGGCCTCCATCTGGGAATTTTACTACATTTGAATCCATTATGGAAGAAGTATTAAGAAAAATATGTTCATCTAATAAAAAAGTGGTTGTGTGCGGGGATTTTAACATCAATATTTTAGATAATTCTCAGAACTCAGTGCGGTTTCTGAATCTTTTCAGATCATTCAATTTATATCATCTTTTTAACGAACCCACACGAGTAACCCCCACCACAGCTACTTGCTTAGATAACATATTTTGTAACTGTGATGTATTAGACAAGTCCATAATAAACTTCATAAACTCAGATCATAGTGGACAACTAGTAATGTTTGAATACAGTCATGCACCCTCTTCATTTAGCTTTGTGTGCAGGCCAATAACTGTAAACCGTAAAGAAAAATTTAAAGAAAATATTTCTAGAAAGGTACCTGCATTATCATGTCACGATGGAAATGCTAATCAGCTTTATAATATGCTTTTTAATGTGGTTGAAAAAGAATATAATCAGATTTTCACTAAAAAAACAATTAAATTAGATACTTCTAAAACTAAATTCAGTGACTGGGCCACTACAGGCATCTATAAAAGCAGAAAGAGGCTGTTTGAATTATATGATATCAAAGCCAATTCTGAAAACGCTAATTTAATTGAATATGTCAGAACATACTCAAAATTATTCAAAAAAGTATGTGCAATGGCAAAATCAAATTATTTAAAAGACAAAATAATAAAAGCCCCTAATAAAAGTAAAATCTCATGGAAGATAATAAATAAAGAGACTTGTAAAAATAAAACAAAAGACAACAAGCTCTCTCTTAAAATTGATGGCAAATCACTTGTTTCTGACTCTGAAGTAGCAGAAACATTTCAGTCTTTCTTTTCTAATATACCAGTCACAACAACCAATCAATTGAATTCCAGTCCACATCTTGCTGCTTCTCTCCTCAGGTCTCATGTTGATAAGTGCAACACGCCTTTTAGATTCAATCATGTTAATTCTAATATAATTTTAAAAACATTCAAAGAATTAAATATGAAACCGACTGAGGATTTATGGGGCATCTCGGTAGATATAATCAAAAATATAATACATTCTATCGCACCCCACTTAGCAATAATATTTAATAAATGTGTTGACGACGGTCAATTTCCCGATATGATGAAATACAGTAAAATAATACCGTTATTCAAGTCGGGTGAGAAAAGTGACCCGTCTAACTTCAGACCTATTTCTATACTGCCTGCTCTCAGCAAAATTTTTGAAAAAGTAATATTCACTCAGTTGTTGTCTCATTTAAACCTGAATAAAATATTGCACAGTAAGCAATTTGGATTCACAAAAGGGAAATCCACTACTGATGCTGGAGTGGCGCTTATCAAACATGTATTTGATGCGTGGGAGAAAAAGCGAGATGCTATTGGAATATTCTGTGATTTGTCTAAAGCATTCGATTGCGTCAATCATGAAACATTGCTAATGAAGTTACAGCATTACGGTGTCATAGACACCTCACTAAGTCTAATCAAATCTTACTTATCAGATAGGATTCAGAAGGTCAATGTCAATGGAACTAACTCTTCTGGCGCCCCTCTAACCATGGGTGTGCCCCAGGGCTCTATATTGGGGCCCTTGCTCTTTTTAATCTATATAAATGACCTTCCTTACTATACCAATGATCTATGTGAGATAGTGTTATTTGCTGACGATACATCCTTGATTTTTGAGGTTGAGAGGCAAAAGAAAAATGTTGACGAAGTAAATAACACACTCTCTCAAGTACTACAGTGGTTTACTTATAATAACTTGGTTCTTAATTCAAAGAAAACAAAATGTGTTAAGTTCACAATGCCAAATGTAAGGCAGGTCAAAATGAATATTGTCATGAATAACGAACCAATCGAAGTCATAAACTCCACAGTTTTTCTAGGTATCACTCTGGATACAAAATTGCAATGGAGCCCTCATATTGCTGTCTTGGCAGGAAGACTTAGTTCAGCTGCATATGCAGTTAGAAAGATAAGGAATCTGACTGATATCGGGACAGCGAGACTGGTTTATTTTAGCTATTTTCATAGTCTGATGTCATATGGTCTACTACTGTGGGGATCCGGTGCTGACTTACAAGCCATCTTCATTTTGCAGAAGAGGGCCATCCGTGCCATCTACGGTCTTAGATCACGTGACTCACTCAGAGAAGTATTCAAGGAAATCAATATTTTAACCGTATCATCTCAATACATTTTTGATTGCATTATGTTTGTACGCAAGAACTTGCACCTTTACTCGCAAAAATCAGATTTGTTTATTGCGCGTGTTAAAGCTATGAGCTTTAACACGCGCAATAAACATAGGCTTGCTGTCCCAAATCTAAGACTTGATAAAATTGGAAGTTCATTTGTAGGATTGAGCATTAGAATGTTTAATAAGTTACCTCAAAATATTATTGATTTACCGGTACATAAGTTTAAGTTGCATGTAAAAAACTGCCTAATGCAGAAAGGCTACTATAAAGTAGAGGATTATTTGAATGATAAGGATTCCTGGACATGTTGATCTCTTCGCCTGTCCTCTAATGTATAATTCATTTCATAATTTTTCATTGACGATTTATCTAAACGATATTGATTATAAGCATTGTATATCATACTGTCACTGTAATCATAATCTGTATAAGAATGAAAATTGTAATTACCATAATATTTGACATTCATAAATGTTCTTTATTGAATAAAGACATTTTTGATTTTGAATGTATAAAAATTGATTTATATTGATTATTCAATAATTGACAAGATGCTAACCACCTACTATTGTACACCTCGTCCTGCAGTTTATTAGTCTGGATTAAGTAACTACTATTCTTTGTGACCTATGAGGGGAACCTATGTAGTCATGCTCACTCAAATGTCTCTGAGGTGGTGGCGCTATGTGGCGGGTCATTACATTCCCTCTAATATGGTTGAGTGAAATGATGGCTGGCACGTACGTCATACTTGTGAACAGGTGCCACCTTTGGGGACTGGTCTGCTTCGGTTTTCCTCATAATATTTATTTTATTATTATTTCCTTTATTTTATTTTGTGTAACAATTAAACTGTATGGCTCGGTATGATGATGACACAACATTGTATGAAAGTTTGGCGATTAAAAAGAGTAACTGGCGAGTTTCTTGCCGGATCTTCTCGACCAGAAACAACTTTCCGAGCCGGTGGTAGAATCGCATTATGTTTATTTATTTCTTTAGTATATTTTATGTATCAACATATATATGTATTAACATGTAAATTATACATAAGTACTTATAAATAGTTTTAAGTCATTCAAATGTATGACGATTTGTAAGTGCTGTGTACAAGCCTATGCAAATAAAGAATTATTTTGATTTTGATTTTGATTTTGATTGAGAAGCCACGGTAAGTATGTCGATTTCTTTAAACAAATCTCTAAGGGAGTCGCGCGATCTAAGGCCATAAATGGCGCGGATGGCTCTCTTCTGTAATACGAAAATAGTCTGTATATCAGCAGCTGATCCCCATAGTAATAGACCATATGACATGATGCTATGAAAGTAGCTGAAATAAACCAGCCTCGCCGTTTCAACATCAGTTAGTTGTCTTATCTTTCTAACTGCATATGCAGCAGAACTAAGTCTACCTGCCAGGACATCAATATGGGGACCCCATTGCAGCTTAGAATCTAATGTGATTCCTAGAAATACTGTTGAATTTACAAACGCAAGATGCTCATTATTTATGGTTATATTTGTATTAACCTGCCTCACATTTGGCATTGTGAATTTAACACATTTAGTCTTTTTGGCATTAAGTAGTAAATTATTAGTTGTAAACCAATATACCACTTGTGAGAGTGCATCGTTTACGTCGTCGAATACTTGCTTAAGCCTATCAACTCAAAAAATCAGAGAAGTGTCATCGGCAAACAATACAGTCTCACATAGGTCTTTTGTAAAGTGAGGAAGGTCATTAATATAAATTAAAAAAAGTAGGGGTCCCAATATGGAGCCCAGCGGCACTCCCATGAGTAGAGGGGCGCCAGTAGAATTTATTCCATTAACACTCACTTTTTGGATTCTACAAGAAAGGTATGATTGCAGTATTGAAAGTGCATTGTCTGAGACACCATAATGCCGTACCTTCTTTATTAAAGTTTCATGGTTAACACAATCAAAGGCTTTTGATAAATCGCAGAAAACACCAACAGCATCTTGCTTATTTTCCCACGCATTGAAAACATGTTTCATTAGTGCCACTCCTGCATCAGTAGTGGATTTCCCTTTAGTGAATCCGTACTGGTTATTATGAAATAAGTTATTTATTTTGAAGTGAGCTGCTAATTGAGTGAATATTATTTTTTCAAAGATCTTACTCACTGCTGGTAATATAGATATTGGTCTAAAATTTGATGGGTCATTTTTGTCCCCTGACTTATGCAGTGGTACAATTTTACTAAATTTCATTAAATTTGGAAAGTGACCCGTATCTACACATTTGTTAAATATAATATCTAAATGTGGGGCAATAGTAGATATAATAGATTTTAAAATTTCTGTTGAAATACCCCATAGGTCCTCAGTTTTTTTTAACTTAAGGTCCTTAAATGTTTTTATAATTATATGGTCAGTAACATGACTAAAGCAAAAAGTAGCTTGACACTTCTCCACACAATCTTTCAGCAGGGACTCAGCAAGATGTGGACAAGAATTCCAACCAACAGACGTCCACTTCTAGACATAGGCCTCCCAAATGTTCTCTTCGCAGACCGGTCCTGTGCCGCCGGCATCCAATGGATTCCCGCGACCTTCACCAGATCATCGGTCCACCTTGTGGGGGGGCCGCCACGGCCGCAACTTCCTGTACGTGGCCTCCGTGACTATCTGTGTTGCCTCTAGCATTGAAACTAGCGATTAAATTATTTGTAAAAAAAAAGTGAAATAAAGAATGAAATCGTTTAACAGCCCTATTCGGTAACATTTCGTCGTAGCGACATCGCGCGACACGCAACTCTATAGATGCGAAGACTGATCGTTTTCTATTCCAACGTTATGACGCTTCGGGGAGCCACTTCATCCTGACAGACGCTATTACAAGTCGTCGTTTTATTCCGTATTCTAACCTTGTTAGATGCCCGTTCGCCTGAGAAAGAACAGAAGTGTTTAGTCGTGTGTGATTGGTCCGATCTAGAGCTTACGTGGAGAATAAAATATAAAATTATTTATTTACCTATGAAATTGCCGTTTTTTTGACACAATGCGATCTTTATAACTTTTTTAATCAGCAGAGAGTCATCACACCGTATATTTATTTTGATTTAAGACTACATTTTAAGGTTTATATTATAAATAAATAAATATTTCACAACATCACATACATTGATCTGACTCCGAGATAGGTAGCTCAAGCACCTGTGTTACGGATATCAGAATCAACAGTGGGATTACAAATATATACATATAATACTTTTCTTTTGTAAAAAAATACTTATAATACATAGAAAACACCCAGACCAATACAAACAGACATGTTCATGCACACAAATGATTGCACCGTGCGGGGATTGAACTAAAGGCAGCGTTCACTACCACTGTTCCAAACGGGTTGTAAAATTAAATAGAGATCAGATATTATTGTATTTGTGATGCAAAAAAATCTTGAAAATTACCATTTTTGTACTTGGGCGAATGGACGTTTTTAACAATAATAACTTTTTACTTAAAAAATATTTTTTCTAGACATTCCTAAACTACCCAACACGTTCCTAAACGTTGTCCATTAAAGCACAGTTAATTATGGAGTAAAAGCATTAATACTTATTTAACAAATTAAAAAAAAAATGTAGAGAAATACAACCTGTAAGAAAATTGCCATACAAAACACCAATTTCATAGATAAAGACCTAATAGTAGCTCAAAGAAAATGCACTTTTTATTTTAGACGTGCAAATGAGAACGCGCACATTTTTAGGGTTCCGTAGCCAAATGGCTGAAAAACGGAATCCTTATAGATTCGTCATATCTGTCCGTCTGTCCGTATGTCACAGCCACTATTCTCCGAAACTATAAAACTATACTATTGAAACTTGGTAAATAGATGTATTTTATTAATCGCATTGCGATTTTTACACAAAAATTGGAAAAAATAAAAAAATGTGGGGTCTCCATACTTGAAGCTGAAACTCAAAAATTTTTTTTTCATCAAACCTATACGTGTATCTATGAATAGGTCTTTAAAAATGATGTTGAGCTTTTAACATCATTTTTTTCTAAACACAATACTTTGCGAAGAGACGCTAAATTGTGTGTCCCCTCTCTAACTTCTATAATAAATAAATTATTAAACCAAAAAATATATATGATGTACATAATCATGAAAACTAACAACGAAAATTGGTTTGAATATAGTGAGTAGTTTTTTTAATACGTTATAAACCGTAAACCGCAATTCACCTTCCATATATCTTACGTTACGTAAATATTTTAATATGTATATATACAGTTCACTTTAATTTCCCCTTTTTCAATATTGCACCACCTACCCTTCCCTACTATCAACCTTTGCCTAAAGGTTGTCTGGTAGAAATCGCTTCCAGTGATAAGACCGCCGAAATTGTACAATTAAGTTGCTGCAATGCCTAGTTTTTTTAAGTTGCGTTTTTTTTGTGCAATAAAGTATATATCTATCTAACTTACATGCTGCTACGGAACCCTTTATGGGCGAGTCCGACTCGCACTTGGGCGGTTTTTTTAGATGTGCAAATGAGAACGCGCACATTTTTATTTTTCAAACATGAAAGCAAAATTTGAATCCAAGTAACTACAAAATTTCGTAGGTGGGCGTCCACGCTGCGCTTAGTATATGGTGTCCACTTCAGCGTTGTTTCAGCGGCCATCAATACTTTGTGTTAAGGTGACGGGTAGGGCACACTAGCGACGCCAATCGATTTTAATTTTCAGCTACTAAACCGGATCTATTTTAAACTATTTCGGGGTTACAATCTTTAGGAAAACACTTATACTATTTATAAAATAACCGTGCACAAATTTTGGGTCCGTTTTTTGCATACGCGTTGGACCCAACATTTTTGCATGGTTATTTAATAAATAAAATTAGTGTTTGCCAAGAGGTTGTAACCCCGAAATTGTTTAAAAGAGATCCGGTTTAGTAGCTAAAAATTAAAATCGATTGGCGTCGCTAGTGTGCCCTACCCGTCACCTTAAGTATCTTCCCACTGGCACTTTAACGTACTAATCTTCTGGGCTATGTCGACCATTTAAGTTCGTCTACGAATCTCCTCACCTGATTAGGTCACGCAGAGAAACGCCGATCATAGCCCTCTCCATAGCATATTGGGTGACCCTAAAAGCTTTCTTATGAATGACTATGTTTCCTGAGATTGCGGAATCTCATTGGATATACATAGATTGAAGATATTTGACAGATTTGTATACATTTTTTTAAGTGATAGGTGGCAGAAGAGCAGACGGATCACCTGATGGTAAGCAATTGCCGTCGCCCATGGACACACGTGACACAAGTGGAGTCACAAGTGCGCTGCCAACCTTTAAACCCCCTATCCCTCGGATTGGGCCTCCGGTACCCTTACTCACGTAGCGAAACACGGCACAGTGCTGCTTCACGCCGGTTTTCCGTGAGGCTGTGGTGTTACTCCAGTCGAGCCGGCCCATTCATGCCGAAGGGTAAAATACATTGATGTGTGGCAGCCTGTGCGAAAAAAAAAGATAGTCGTCAATACTGAAGAAATAAAAAATCCATCGTCTATGAACAACCCATTCCGCCGCTAAACCAAATGGAATATCGAATAAACTTCGTCTAACCAAAAGTTTACTAAGTTTTCTGACCCATTATTTCCTGAGTCTAATTTCTCACTTTTTCAAGTGAAAGTGTGGGGTAAACTGTTGTCCACAGATGCTCACAACTCTGTCAGAATGGAATTACTTTATTCTTTTAGCAAATAAGACGCACGTGTGCTTCTGTTCACGCGAGACCGAAATTGGTCTCGATTAGTGAAGTGACGTGACCATTTTATCGATACTTAATAAACTAAATAAACTTGTGGCTAGATGCAGTAGGTAGGCGTTGTCTTAAGAATCATGTCAATAGGATCATAGGTAATACAAAAAGGCACAGAAGTGTAGAAACACCATGTATCCAAAGGATTAAAATAGAAATAAGCTGTTACAAAATTTTGCACGATCAAAATGCTTATAGCGCGCCATTTCCCGGGTTCAATTATGGCAGACACACTAAACTCTTGATATTAGAAGAGATATAAGAAGAGCTTTCCTTATTATTCCCCTTTATTTCCCTTGTTATACTGTGAGTGTAGGTATGATCAAAATATTGGTCATTCCCACTTCATGCGTGCTTGTTTTCACTTGCGTAGTCACTTGAATCTCTCGCACACCACTGGTACTTACATTCGATTAGCAACAAAAATCTACATAACTTTCAATTCATAAGAAATGTCTGTCAGCATATTTTTATCGGAAACCACGTGAGTGGTAGCGTCAGAGTCAACGTACCAATAATCGTTTTGAATTGAACTCTCGTGTAAATGCAGTATTTGGGCTCAACACTAACGATACCGAAATATCGATACTTCACTATCGATGGTTGATCTCGGAAATCAGAATATTGATACGCCTATGGATACTATCGATATTTTTTATTTACGAGGAACAATACTATCGATACAACCGATAGTTTTTTCTTCTAGACCAACAATACTATCGATAGTGTTGCTTTCAAGCAATAGTATTGCAATAATACAGCGTCTAAACTATCGATACTATTGATGACGTCTTATCGATAGTGGCGAAAATATTGAGAAGCCTATGTCCAGCAGTGGACTGCCACAGGCTGAAGATGATGACATTATTTTCAGCTTGTAACACTAACCAAACACCTATGGTGTTAGAATAGTCATTTCCGAGATTTCTACCATGCACTTTATTTTTAAGTTTCGAATGTTAGTGACCATGAAAATATTAAACAATGTATCTTATTGATTGGTTATACGTTGTAAATGGAAAGAAAATGAATAAAAATAAAATAAAATAGAGTTATTTGAATTCTATTGAAAGATATCGATATGATATATGTAGATTCAATAAATGTCTATTAATTTATTGTAACAACGATGACTAAGATATTTTATCGATAAGTGCATACACGTTGTCGACATCATGCACAATACTGACAACGTACTTACTTATTTTTCAACTTTGCCAAGAAGATGGAAAAAAACTTGTTTGGCGAACGTGCTTGATATAGGAAAAATTTAATATACTGCGGTGAATAAATTGAATATATTTACGTTCAAGTATAAAAATGGTGATGCCTCCGTTGATGTGGTTTTTTTTAAAAACCGGCCAAGTGCGAGTCGGACTCGCTCATGAAGGGTTCTGTAGCAGCAAGTAAGGTAAATTGCGGTTTACGGTTTACAACGTATTAAAAAAAACTACTTACTAAATCTAATGCAAACCAATTTTCGTTTTTGGTAAAAACCTACTCATAGGGGTTACCTACACGTATGGGTTTGTTGAAAAAAAATTTAGAGTCAGTTCTAAGTAAGGGAAGCCCCCAATGTTAATGATTTTCCTATTTTTGTGCAAAATTGTAATGCGGTTAACAAAATACATCTATTTCATCATCATCAGCTCATTTAAGTCCCCACTGCTGGGGCACGGGCCTCCCTCAATCACATGAGGGGTAATTGCCATACTCACCACGCTTGGCAGACGGTTTGGCTAGGGTTTTGATATAAATGCAGAGTTTTCCTTCTCTGGGTGCTGATGATCATGCCAGCAGCTTTACCTTAGTCGCCTTTTACGACACCTCGGTAAGAGTGAGGGTGGCCTATTCTACTCTGCCGGGGACCACACGGCACCACACGGCACGACACATCTATTTACCAAGTTTCAATAGTATAATTTATTTTATTTTATAAGTTTTTGGAAAAACTTACAGCTAGATTGGGATACAGTCACAGAATAAACATTGAGGGCCAATAACAAGTTTCCACTGATAATCACTTGGTTGTTTAACAGAAATGCAAGTGGGTAAGTTAAGAGAGAAAAAAGTTACTAAATAACAAACAAAACGAACAACGTATTTGCCACTCTTAGAAGAAGAAACATTGAAATTAATCAAGTCATCTGACGCACTGATTGAAGACTTTCGTCTTTAGGCACTGTGGTATCGACGATACGAAGACACGACGTAGTTTTCCAAATGCTGCCCAACCCAACTTTTCCTATTCACCTCATCCTCGAAGTTGTTTTTACCCAATTGCAAAGTCTGCCCGAGGTATACGTATTTTTGAACAACTTCGAGGACGGCACCGTGAATTGCAATCGGTTCCGGTAGAACATATTCATTGAACATGACCTTGGTTTTGTCTAAGTTCATCCGTAGGCCGATGCATTTAGAAGAGTCAGCCAGGTCATTCAGCATCTGTTGTAGGTCCTGCAGCGTTTCTGCCATTATGACGATGTCGTCAGCAAATCGCAAGTCTTCAATCAGTGCGTCCTACCCGTCATGACTAACGGAGCCGAAACGTGGACACTTACGGTACGGCTGGTCCACAAGTTAAAGGTCGCTCAGCGGGCTATGGAACGAGCAATGCTCGGCGTCTCTCTCCGAGATCGAATCCGAAATGAGGTGATCCGGCAGAGAACCAGAGTTATCGACATTGCTCACCGGATTAGCAAGCTTAAGTGGCAGTGGGCTGGCCATATTAGCCGCAGAACCGACAACCGATGGGGTAAACGGGTTCTGGATTGGAGACCGCGTCTTGGCAAACGTAATGTAGGGCGCCCTCTGACTAGGTGGGGGGACGATCTGCGCAGGATGGCTGGCAAGAGCTGGATGCGAGAAGCCGTTGATAGATCACAGTGGCGAACAATTGGAGAGGCCTACGTCCAGCAGTGGACTGCGATAGGCTGATGATGATGATGATGATGATGATGATGAAGTCATCTGACATTATCAGGAACGATAAGAAAAAACAATAAGAGATTAAATAACATTTGAAAAGAAATCATTCAGTACACGTTTCAATTTCGAAACTGAAGTGACTCCACTGGTGTCGCGGGTGTCCATGGGCGGCGGCAATTGCTTACCATCAGATGATCTGTCTGCTTATCTGCCACCTATCACATAAAAAAGTGTAATATCTGTTAATGCCTATTTTTTAGATTAAGTATTATATGAATGCTTTACTTATTCAATTTGCCTAGAGAACTATAGTATCTAGACAAACCTAATGTAGGCTTTTAGATAGTAATAAAAAAATAAAAAACAGGTTTCCTAAATCATGATTTAGGAAACCTGTTTTTTATTAGAATATAGGTATATATAGGGAACCAAGGTATAACTGTACCATGATCATGAATCATGTTCAATCAAAGCGACAGTTCAAGACCATGTAGAAGTATAGTATAATACAATTAACAAGTAAAAACTATGTAAGCTGAAAGTGATCTCAACTCTTCAGATGGCAGTCATCAGATCCACTTGGTATACATAAATGTAATGTAATGTAAAGTGGACTCCCTTTTCCGCACTTAGACTCCCTTCGATCCTTTGTGCGTGATGTGTTCTTCAGATGGTCATGCGCCAGATTCCCCGACGTACAGTGGCGGTCAAAAAGTGTTTACCAGTTTTGAAATTTGATGCCATATCAAGTTACATATTACCTTTTTAAAGTAAATATGAAAAAAGACAAATAAAGAGGATACAACACAGAAGCAGCCATAGAAAAACCTAATTTCTTTGAAATGACATGACATTTGTCATAAAACTGTCAGCTGTCATATCGTTAAAAAAGATACCATATCTATGATCTATGATCAATATCATGTAAATGGTTTATAGAACTTATCACCTACATGTGTGCTTGCGATTATGATCCTTAAGGTGGTAAACACTCTTTGACCGCGACCGTACATTGTACCAAAAAAGCATTAAGCACAAAAACACTTTACGTGAAACGCCATAAACCGCAGTATTTTGCAATTTTCCTCCATCCCTCCCTTTACGGTCTAAATCTCAATTTGAGCGTTTTCGACGTTAATATTTCATTTTCCGGCATTCCAAAGATTTGCGTCTAAGTTTCTTGCACATAATGAGTTGTGAGCTTTCACACTGAGACGTGGTTGCAACTGCTAAAAGCTAAGGACACACTGGGGAATAAGCTTTTACAATCAGCCAATCGCCTGAGTAAATAAGAAGATTAAATGTGGGAGAGCCACGCTTTGGCATGAATGGGCCGGCTCGACCAGAGTGACACCACTGCCTCACAGAAGACCGGCGTGAAGCAGCGCCTGCGCTGTGTTTCACCGTGTGAGTGAGGTTACCGGAGGCCCAATGGGGGAAGGGGAAAAGGTTGGCAGCGCACTTGTGACTCCACTGGTGTTGCGGGTGTCCATGGGCGGCGGAATTGCTTACCATCAGGTGATCCGTCTGCTCGTCTGCCACCTCTCATAAAAAAAAAAAAGAAACTAACTACTAACTGTGCGGATAAAGAATGGGATCAGAAATGGCGGCGCATCTATTCACTTCTCGCTCGCACACTATTTGCGTCTATACTCGCACCCCACGAGTGCGAGTATAGACGCAAATAGTGTGCGAAGAAATGGCGGCGCATCTATTCACTTCTCGCTCGCACACTATTTGCGTCTATACTCGCACCCCACGAGTGCGAGTATAGACAATAGTAGGCAAAAGTATAGGTGTTGAGAATCGTGATGGTTGTTTTTGATCACCTTGATGTATGTATGTGGATTTGCATGAATTATATTTTGGTAGCTGCCCTTTTCTTCAGCTTGGACCGGAAGATGATGTATTAAAGGAAAACTGTTAATGCCTTTTGATGATGGTTTTTTCTCTTAGTTTACAAACATGCTAAAAAAAATGAAGTGACAATTTTTTATATTTTTTCGTAGAAGTCCTTTTGTCTATGACAGATCTAGTGTTGTCGCTGAAAATTGTCTTTGACAGATGTAGTGTTGTCAACATACTCCCCCCCCTTGAAAGTTTAACTTTCAAGAGGCTCTTGTGATTGTATGATCATTGGGCACAGTCTTGACAGCGCTCTTCTGAGGATGCCCCGTTTCGTAACAATATCGACAACCCTGGTCACCCCATCGTCACCAGGATACAACTTCGTGATTTTTCCCAAAAGCCAATTTAGTGGTGGCAGCTGTTCGTCCTTCACCAGCACGAGATCACCTATTTGGACGCTCTGGCCTTTTGATGTCCACTTTGTCCGATGTTGGAGGTCGGAGAGTACTTCCTGCGTCCATCTTCTCCAAAATTGTTCACGCAGCATCTCCAATAGGCGATATCTATTGACGTTAGCAACTCGTACGTCGGAGACTGGATTAGGTAACGCAGTTAATGGACGGCCAATGAGAAAGTGCCCAGGAGTAAGTGGATTGAGTTCGGATGGATCAGTTGACAATTTTGAAAGTGGACGGGAATTTAATATAGCCTCTATTTGGGCGAATAATGTAGACAGCTCTTCAAATGTTAGGCTGGTGTTACCAGCAATGCGTTTAAGGTGAAATTTTGCGGATTTTACGCCTGCCTCCCAAATTCCGCCGAAGTTGGGTGAATATGCAGGACTGAATAGGAAATTGATGCCTTCTGTTGACGCAAAACTATCTACGGATTCATTATATTTTTTAAGTAATCTAGCCAATTCGTTGCTTGCTCCTACGAAATTCTTACCATTATCGCAGTAAATAGTCAGAGGCTTGCCACGACGAGCAATGAACCTACGCAAGCATAATATAAAGGCGTTAGTACTCATGTCACTCACGAGTTCCAAATGCACGGCTTTAGTGCAGAGACACACAAAAATACAAAGGTAACATTTACTGACACGTGATCCACGACCTTTGCGGCTAGATATAAGAAATGGACCTGCGAAATCTGTGCCGCAAGTCTCGAAAGGTGGCGCTGGAGTCACACGTGGACTGGGTAAGTTACCCATCAATGGTTGCATAGTTTGAGCTTTAAATCTTTTGCATGTGAGACATTTAAATACTGTTTTAGAACTTAATGATCTGCCACCTATTGGCCAAAACTGTTCACGGATAGAACTTAATAATTGCTGCGGACCACAATGAAGTAATCGCAGATGTTCGCTATCAAATAAAAGTTTAGTTAAATTGTGTTTGGAGTGAATTAACATAGGATGAATTTTATCATATGGACAATGTGATGCATTTTGAATACGACCTCCTACTCTAAGTACCCCTTTATCATCTAGGAAGGGATTTAAGGATATGAGAGTTGACTTTGAATTGACTGAATTAGTTGTAGCTAGTAAATGCAAATCATTTGGAAATGACTCCTTTTGTGATTCCTTTACTAAGAGGATTAAAGATTGATTTAATTCATCAGTGGTAAGTGTTCCCTTTAATTTATTTATCATTTCTTTGCAATTTTTAATAAAACGTAGGACGTATGCCATTACTCTTTGTAGTTTATGAAAACTTGAATATTTATGAAACGGTACTATACCTTCATTTATGTGTAGTGTAAGACTTGTTTTTGTTTCAGGTAGTTCAACGCGAGCGGGATTAGAAGAAGGCCAATTTTCTTCAGATTTTACTAGGAAAGGAGGACCGTGCCACCAAAGAAGATTGTCATGGAGCTGCCGCGGAGATACGCCGCGAGAAGCCAAATCAGCTGGATTTACTTCGGTAGGCACATGACGCCATGACTGTTGATCAGTAAGTTGACGAATTTCCTCAACCCTATTACAAACAAATGTCTTTAGAGTCTTTGGTTGAGTCTTGAGCCATCCCAAAACTATAGTCGAATCTGACCAAAATAGGGATCTTGACACAGGGATCCTAATTGACTTAATTACTTTAGCATGGAGTCGTGCACCCAATTGTGCACCTAACAACTCTAATCTTGGAATAGTTGCAGCTGGCTTTAGGGGCGCTACTTTCGACTTCGCACATAACAATTTTGTTTGACCATTAGAGAGAGACTTTACATAAATGCAAGCAGCATAGGCCTTTTGAGATGCGTCAGTAAAACAATGGATTTCGACATCAACTGAATTATGGGGTAGGACACATCTAGGTATTTTTATATTTGACAGATAAGTGAGGTTATTTATGAAAGATTCCCACAAACGTTTGATCTCATCGGGAACTGGATCGTCCCAATCTAATTTGAGACACCATAGATCTTGTAAAATTATTTTAGGTGTAATAGTGCATGCGGACAATAGACCAAGTGGATCAAACAATTTACTGGACATAGACAAAATATTTCGCTTTGTTATTTTGGAGAGAGTGTCAGACTGTGTCGAATATTGAAGGACATCACTTGAAGGCGACCATTTTAACCCTAAGACATTGGAGTCCTTTGAAAAATCTTGTGACTCATGATTGAGAGGAAGGTCTTCAAATATATCCGGGGAATTAGTACGAAGCTTCCTCAAGGGAAAACAGCCTTCGTTTAATTTGTCAATGACACCTTTGACTATTGATTTAAGTTCAGTTTTGGAATTTGAGCCAGTGTTGAGGTCGTCCACGTAAAAGTCGTGGCGAATGACATTAGCGACCTTTTCATCAGAACTCTCCTCAGCAAGTTGAAGTAAGCACCTAGTGCTCAAAAAAGGTGCGGATGCAGTCCCATAAGTAAGGGTGTTTAATTGAAGAACTTTGACTGGTTGGGCGGGATCACTCCGCCAGAGAATCAATTGTAAATGACGTTGAGATTCGTCGAGCGCTACTTGCCTGTACATCTTTTCGATGTCTCCTGTGACGACGTATGTATTTTGGCGAAACCTTAAGAGAATAGAAAACAGGTCATCTTGAATGGTAGGACCGACTGACATTATTTCATTTAATGATTTACCTGAAGACGTTTTAAATGAGGCGTCAAAAACAACTCGTAATTTCGTAGTTTCGCTTTGCTCGCGAAGAACTGGATGATGAGGGATGTAGTACCCGAATGTAGGACGAGACACCTCTGTCAGATGCCCTAAATCTTGGTATTCCTGCAAGAACTTTGAGTAGTCTTCTTTGAGATTTGATTTAGTTAGACGTTTTTCTAAATTGAAGAAGCGCTTTTGTACAATAGGATAGGAATCACCTAGTGATTCTTCTGGAATTTCACGTAACGGAATTTTGACGCTGAATCTTCCGTCCGACAAACGTTTATGATTGTTGAGAAAGTGAGCTTCACACTCTTCTTCTTCTTTGGACAATAATTTAGTTGCCTGTGGAAGCTCTTCAACTTCCCAAAATTTAGCAAGAGAATCTTTAATCTCTTGAGAGAAGTTGCATTGCACTTTGGGATTGGAGCCTGACCTAGATTTAGACTTAAAACAGATAGGACCAGCCACGAGCCAGCCAAGTCTAGATTCTTGTAATGTAGGTTGATTTGGACTCAATTTTATTTTATTTGACATGATAATGTCCCAGAAAACGTCAGCGCCCAGCAAAATGTCAATTTCGGAAGGTTGGAAGAATGTGGAATCTGCCAACTGAACATTAGGCGGGAGACGCAAATTTGATACATCAACTGGGGCGTTTGGCAAATTGTTTGTTATTTGCGGAATGACTAGACAGCTAACATTGAGATTAAAATCATTAACTCGAGATTTGACTTGTAGATCACAAATTTGGACCGTGCTGGTAACGCTATTGTTGACACCACAAACAGAAATTGGGTTTGTACGAGAAGACGAAATATTCATAATTCTTTTCATTTTTTCAGACAAGAACGAAGATTGACTGCCACTGTCAAGTAAGGCCTTAGCAGAGAAAGACTTATTATTATTAACATCCACTAAGTAAACTTCGGCAGTGCATAATAGGACCTGACTTGGCGTCATAGCAGAGAGAGCAACACTAGACGAAGGAGAATCATTGTCGACATCTACTTGCGTCATGGGTAAGGTAGGTGTGCCTCTATTATTATTATTATTTTCATAATTTTGGTGTAATAATGAATTGTGTCTTCTTTTGCAGATGGGGCATGGACCTAGGCGACATTGCGAAATGTGATGATTTTGCCGAAGACAATTGGCACAAGTTTTATTTTTATTAATAAAGGATATTCTATCATTTATTGTCATTGATTTGAATTTATCACACATGTGAAGTAAATGAGTTTGTTTGCAAGCAATACATTTGAATTTATTTTCTGTATTAACAAATGACTTAGTAGATTTAATGAATTCTTTTTGTGGGGGCTTATTAGCATTGGACTCGGTGTTACTATACTGTATTGTCTCTAAAACGTCTGCTCGACCACGCAAAAAATTTAAAAAATCATCTAGAACTGGCGACTTTAAAGTATTTTTGTGCTCTTCCCACCTTCGACTAGTGGCTCCATCTAATTTAGATGCCATGATGTATATAACAATTGTGTACCAATAATTCACTGGTTCGCCTAAGTCTTCTAATGCCTTCAAATTTTTGGAATAATAATCAATCATGTATCTAATAGATTTGTATGACTCTCTTGAAATAGTTTCAAAATTAAATATAGCTTTAGTATGATTGTTTATTAAAATTCTTTTGTTATTAAAACGCTCACACAATGTTTTCCAAGCTAAATCATAATTGTCTGATGTGAAACCAATTGATTTTATGACTACGGCAGCGCCACCTTCAAGAGAGTTACGGAGATAATGGAACTTGCTTATGGCTGGCAGGGATTTATTGCTGTGTATTAATGACTCATATGTGTCTCTGAACTCTAGCCAAGCTAAGTGGTTTCCGTTGAATTTTGGCAAGTTTATAGTTGGTAACCTAATATTATTTAATTGGGCTACATTTTGGCATGAGCCAGAGCTATGACACGACCCTTGACTATTGTTTTGTGAGTTAGAAGATTTTCCAAAATTTTCAATAATGTTTTGAGCGACTGATATGATTCTACAAAAGTTGGTTTCAATCGTATCTCGTTCTTCTATCAAAGATTCTAAATTATCAGGTGATAGGGATTCTAATTTATTTTGCACTTCGTCGAATTGAGTCAATAATTGTTGAATTCTTGTTAGTTTTAATTCTAATTCTCCTATGTCGCACTTGTCTATTTCCTTTACATCTAATTTGTTGACATAAGTTTGAAATTTAGTTAGTCTGGCCTTGATTGTGCCTCTTTGATTGATTAAATCCTTTTCCATTGTAAAGCAAGCAAAGAACCGATTAGATACTCAATAATATGAAATGTGTATCAAACTATAACCTTGAAATTGTACACGTAAGTACTGAATGTAAACAAAAAATGGATGGTAGAATCTATCCTGGGCACCGAATATATTGACCTAAACTGCGTACCTTTTCTAAAGATCCTTCTCCATCAGTCTTGGACGCGCCGATCACGTCGCGAGGTCACCATGTTGAGAATCGTGATGGTTGTTTTTGATCACCTTGATGTATGTATGTGGATTTGCATGAATTATATTTTGGTAGCTGCCCTTTTCTTCAGCTTGGACCGGAAGATGATGTATTAAAGGAAAACTGTTAATGCCTTTTGATGATGGTTTATTCTCTTAGTTTACAAACATGCTAAAAAAAATGAAGTGACAATTTTTTATATTTTTTCGTAGAAGTCCTTTTGTCTATGACAGATCTAGTGTTGTCGCTGAAAATTGTCTTTGACAGATGTAGTGTTGTCAACAATAGGCAAATAGTGTGCGAGCGAGAAGTGAATAGATGCGCCGCCATTTCTGATCCCATTTTTTATCCGCACAGGCTGTAAAACTTTCTACCTCGTACGACAAAACTGTGGAATGAACTATCGCCTGTGGTGTTTACGGACCGATACGACCTGCAAACCGTCAAGAAAAGAGTGTACGAGCGAAAAGGCCGGCAGCGCACCTGTGACTCTTTTGACGTGACAAGTGTCCATGGGCGGCGGTAATTGCTTACCATCAGGTCATACGTCTGCTCATCTGCCCGATCGATCATAAAAAAAAGCTTAGCCAGGAATTCGCGTAGATAACTCTCGACAACATCCTGCCAGCGATACCTAAGTCGGCCAAATGGGCGTCGGCCCTAGGGTCGGCCCTGGTATGCTTTTTCACGAAACGATCTTCTTTTCCCAGGGGAAACCATCTTGCTACATGTAGGGAACAAGGTGGTGTGTGGGAGTCAAACCCTAACTAAAACCCCTAGGGTGTCCATCTCCGCGCAATCGCAGTCGGAAACCCCACAGCCGGGACTAGACCGTACCGCTAATCACGCTCGCCGCTTCATCCCATTCTGGTGCAATACAACCCTTCAACGCTGTACGACCTAACAGGGCACCCAGTAATGTCGTCCTTTGAAGAGTCGTTTGCTGAGAAAGTCACTCTTCAGCAGTGGACACACTCACGTACTCCGAAAGCCCGTTTAGTCGCCTCTTACGACAGGCCGGGAAAACTTGGGCAGTACTCTTAAACGCCCGGCCACAGGGCGTACGAAACCATCTTCGTCCAACCTCCCGAGATGGCCTAGCCAATTAAGTAAGTATACTAAAACTAAAGTGAGCGATTAAAGCTCAGTGGATGAATAGGCATCTCCTATTCGGGTCTTTGTGGTTCGAATCCGAGCATGCACTTCTGGATTTTGCAAATCCATGTCCGTATTTCTCGACCATTAGCTCGACGTTGAGGGAAAACATTTTTTATGTGATAGGTGGCAGGCGAGCACACGGATCGCCTTATGGTAAGCGATTGAAACCTCGTGAGAAAACATGAACGTCTCGGATAGTTACTCAAAAATTGTGGATACCTATAGTATTGGGAGAGCAACGCTTCGGCATGAATGGGCCGGTTCGACCGGAGTGATACCACGGCCTCACGGAAAACCGGCGCGAAGCAGCACTGTGCTGTGTTCCGCTGCGTGAGTGAGGGTACCGGAGGCCCAATCCGGGGAAAAGAGGGGTTAAAGGCTGGAAGCGCACTTTTTACTCCACTGGTGTTACGGCTGTCCATGGGCGACAGAAATTGCTTACCATCAGGTGATCCGTCTGCTCGTCTGCCACCTATCACAAAAAAAAATATCATGATAAGTTATAACAATTCGTATCTATCGGATCTCAACACTTGTCCTAAGTAGGCAACTTTATGGTTGATAAGAGTTCGTGTTCCTGGTGCACAAACCACATAAGCATCGTCAATACCCTACTTTACATAGTTAAGTATACCTATGAACATTTAATACCATCAAACCGAACCTACGTAAGTCTGTAAGCCACTCAAAGCCACGTAACTATTGCGACAGTTCAATAGATTTAGAAGTTTAGGGGCGTAGGGCGAAATTAAAGGGACACAATTAAACCTATTTCAGTGTTGGGACAACGACAACGATTTGTTGCCTCCTCGGGGATTACAGAACTCGTTAGTTGCCATCCTTATTGGGAGCAGAGATTAAATTAAAGAACGATTAAGTTGGACACGTTAGTTCGAATAATTGTTTATCGAATGGGGAAAACCATGAGTGAGAATAATTGTTTATCGAATGGGGAAAACCATGAGTTTGCCGTGTGGTCCCCGGCAGAGTAGAATAGGCCACCCTCACTCTTACCGAGGTGTCGTAATAGGCGACTAAGGTAAAGCTGCTGGCATGATCATTAGCATCCAGAGAAGGAAAACTCTGCATTTATATCAAATCCCTCGCCAACCCAAGCCACTGCCAAGCGTGGTGAGTATGGCAATTACCCCCCATGTGATGGAGGGAGGCCCGTGCCCCAGCAGTGGGGACTTAAATGGGCTGACGATGATAATGATGATGAGTGAGAAAGCTTCAGCATAATGAGCCAGCTCGACAAATACAACGGGGCAACTCTCGTGCACTCGAGATTTTAGTTGAATTTAGAGGTTTTATACATTCGTGAACGCCCTGTTGGTCTAGTGGTGTAAGTCACTGGGCCGTTATCTCAGGGTCCTAGGGTTCGATTCCCAGGTCGAGCGAAAAGTATGTTTCTAATTTTTCGAAAATAGCTCGGGTTTGTGATCACCAATCCGCATTTGGCAAGCGTGGTGATTAAGCCTAATCCCATCATAGTAGCGATGACTTGATTTCTATGATGAAGGCTTTTGCCCTGCAGTGGGACAGTTTATAGGCTGATACTTTACTTTATTCATTTATTCATTCGTGTATGCATACAATTCTCTTACGTCAATATCGAATGCTCGAGAATAGGCCGATTGAGCTGTTTTTCGCGGAATGAGTAAGGGAGAATTTAATAGTTGTCAGCGCACTTGTGACTCTATTGGAGTTGTGGGTGTTGGAAGAGCAGCTATCTTACCATTAGTGGTCAGTTGCTCGTCTGCCATTTATCACATAAAAAAAAAACATTTTTGGAATTTCTCAATCCGCTTTAGCACCCAGTGTACCTCGTACTTCATAAAGCAGTTCTTAATTGGAGCTCGCTTAACTTGTTGCCAAGTCTGGATCTAAAATGCAGCTTTACAGCAAACTGAACACGACGTATTTGTTTCTTTACTTTTCTTTTACGTCCTAACTATGGTTGTATTACCTACTATGTCTTCTGTAAACATCATCATGATCATCATCAGCCTGTTGCAGTCCACTGCTGGAAAAATCTAAATGAAAGGCCTCTCCAAGTGTTGGCCACTTCGATCGAATTTTGGCTACTCGAATCCCGCTCTAGCCAGCCATCTTACGGAGATCGTCACTCCATCTGGCCTGAAGGCGCCCTACTTTACGTTTTTACTGAGACGTGGGCACCACTTTAGAATTCGTTTGTATCCCAGCAGTTATCAGTTCAGCGGCTGATATGGTCAGCCTACTGCCACTTCAACTTGCTAATGCAGTTAGCTATGTTGATGACTTTGGTACTCTGCCGGATCACGCAGAGAAACGCCAAGAATAGGATTTTCCATAGCCTACTGAGTGACTTTAAACTTGTAGGCCAGCCGTGCTGGTAGCTGAAACATGGACACGACTCGGCTCCGTTGACATGAAGGATAGGATGCACTGTACGTTAATATAAACTTTATTTTGTTTTTTTTTTATGTTATATGGAGCAGACAGATCACGTAATGGCAAGCGACTGCCGCTGCCCATGAACACTTGCAACACCTGTGTAGTGTAAGGGGCGCTGCCAATCTTTAAACTCCCTTCTTTACCAGCTCCACTCGGCAAAACTACTTTACGCCAGATTTCTGTAATGCCATGCTATCACTCTAGGCGAGCTGGTCTATACATGCCGAAGCGTGACTCTACCATGTTAACATAAAAATGTTTAAGATATTTAACGAAAGAATTAGGTAGTTTTTGTTTCATAGTTCAATAATATGTAAAAACACTATAGATTATCACGCGACTACACAAATCACACAAGGTGACGGGTAGGGCACACTAGCGACGCCAGTCGATTTTATTTTTTAGCTACTAACCCGAATCTATTTTAAACAATTTCAGGATTACAACCTCTCGGCAAACACTTATATTATTTATTAAATAATCATGCACAAATGCTGAAAAATTGATTCACGCCAAAAGCGGCCACTTTTGGCGTGAATAAATTTTTCGTGTACCAAAACGGACCCAACATTTGTGCATGGTCATTTAATAAATAGTATAAGATTTTGCTGAGAGTTTTTAAACCCAAAAAATGTTTAAAATAGATCCGGTTCAGTAGCTAAAAAATAAAATCTGTATTCCCAGAGAGCTACAATTTGGGTGTCTTTAAGTCGTGAGTGAATAGGCTTCTTCTGGGTAAGCACGCTACATCTTAGACCTTATTGTCACTTTTCATCAGGTGAAATGAGGTTAAGTGCAAACCCATTTAATATTAAAAAAAAAACTTGAAAGATCCTGAGGTGCATGCTTGGACTCGAACCGTATGGAAAACGCGTTCTTACCCGTTAAGGTCTCATCGCTCAGTGTTAGTTTTTTACACAGCTGTAACAAGGAAAAAGCTTGTGAGAAACTCCACAATTCGCCCAAACAATAAGAATATGAGATGGTGCGGTGAACTTTGTTTCCTTATCCAGAAGTTTCTGACAAGATGTATTTTTTCACATCACCACCCAACACAAATTGAAACATATTGATGGAGGGATTTGATTGCGAGTGACAAAGAAAGAAAAGAAAGAAAGAAACATTTTATTGACCATTACAATAAATAATTTAACAATGAACACTCATTAGAAAACATAGGTAACATTGACACATTAAAACTACAGACAAAGGTGAGTACAAGAACAAACGATAGGTAGGTAAATACACAGTTATATAATGAAAATATTCTAAGTAAATAGACGTGTGTGAAGTGTGTGTGAGGTGAATCAGGTCCTGGCCTCAGCATGGTGATGCCACGACAAGGGAGGTCAATAACTAAAATAGAGTTGTATCATTTAGGTCTTGTTTTAGTGTTCCGCCTTTAATACCTCCTCCTACCACTTCCGCCCTCACGCTCCTTATTAGTTCCCATTTATACCAATAGATGGTAATAGAATTTACCTCTTTATAAATATTATAGACAAAAAATGTAATAAAAGAACTCAACCTACTTTGGCCTTACAGTGTTTTTTCTATAATTTATTCTTTTGTGTCTCATTGTATTATACTTACTCAATTTAGCAAAACCTGTTGGGATTTTTCCTTTGTGATTTTTTTTCACAATATCACATACATTTTTTCACGCTCACCGCAACACTGATACGCAGACTTAAAGTTGCACAGAGAGCTATGGAACGTATCATGCTCGGGATATCCTTACGAGACAGAGTGCGCAACACCATCATCAGGGAACGCACAAAAGTGATAGACGTAGGGTATCGAGCCGCAAAACTAAAATGGGCGTGGGCCGGTCATGTGTGCAGAAGGAATGATGAAAGGTGGAGCAAGGATGTCCTTGAATGGAGACCAAGAGACGGAAAGAGGAGTGTTGGCGGACAAACTGCCAGATGGTCCGATGACATCAAGGCTCAAGCTGGTGTAGCGTGGTCCAGGAAAACCGACGACAGAAGAAAGTGGAGAGAAATTGGAGAGGCATATGCTCTGCAGTGGGCAAACACATGCAGCTGAAGAAGAGGAGAAGATACATTTTTTTAAATAAATATTTGACAACATCACAGACTCCGAAATTCAACGCGCTGTTGGTCTAGTGGTTAAAGTACCGGGCCGTGATCTCAGGGTCTTGGGTTCGATTCCCGGGTCGAGCGAAAAGTATGTTACGAATTTTTCGGACATAGCTCGGGTTTGTGACCTCCAATCCGCATTTGGCAAGCGTGGTGATTAAGCCTAATCCCATCATAGTAGCGATAACTTGATTTCTATGATGGAGGCCTTTGCCCTGCAGTAGGGACAGTTTATATGCTGATTAAAAAAAAACTTACTTATAACCCCCAGACCATAGAAAACCCCCAGACTCAATACAAAGAGACATAGTTCATGCGCAAAAATGTTTGTACAGTGCGGGGATCGAACCCTCAACCCTTGAACTAGAAGCAGCATTCACTACCACTCATCCAGACGGGTCATCATTAAAATTTGGTTAATTCTGTGATTTTTAGCAGTGTGCAATTTTGTATTATAGCTTAAGGGACATTTCCCTTAAGCTTAAGAAAGGCACATTATTGCCTCCAATTGATTGAATATTTAGCTTTTAAATCTGATCTACATTTGATTTTTCAAGTTTCTACATAGTCTGAGCTGTGCGTCCATTCCTAGTAACTTAGTACCTTAGTTAATCAGTTTCTGCTTTTATATCATATCCGCGGACCAGGCGGATCTAATAAATAAATGTCACAAATACTTATTCTGTTTTTTTAGCCGACTTTTAAAAAAAGGAGGTTCTCAATTCGACATGTATATATATTTTACTCGAAAAATTTGTTAACGCCTAAAGCGGCCACTTTACGCGTTATTCAATTTTTCGATTGTTACGTCTCCGAAGGTCCGCAATTCTTAATAATACATCCGATTAGGAATTTAAAAATTAAAATCAATTGAGCAATGCTTATATGCCTCACCCTTCGCCTTAACAGCCATCACGATAACTTAACCTACTCGTACATAACGACTCGGAAAGCACGTTAAGCTGCCCTGTGCCTTTTTACGGTCATGTAAAACTGAAATAGAAAGTGCACTTGTGTTTGCGTTCACACTTGCGCACTAAAATAATATACTGCGTACGTGCATGACCGTTGAGATTGGCTACCGTAGCCATAATCGGTTTTAATATTTTTAATGGAGGTGACTTCAATCACAAATCAAATTTCAATCGCGACATAATCAAAAACATTGATATATTTCGCTTATACGCCTTTAATACCTATAGGCGCAAAAGCTCTTGCTATACTCTGATATAGATATACAGTAAAACAAATTCGTTACAAATCGAATCCCCTCACAATCTGGTTTTGATTGGCAAAGTTAAACAAAACGCTTAATTGAATCTGATCGTTTAATATTCGCTTAATTCCCAAGGGATATCTTCCTAATACTGGCTCTACTGTGGACTTGAAGATATTTCATTTAGATTTGGGCGGGTGTTTTGTTAATCAGGTCTGTGAACTCGATTCAGATTAGACATTATTTTATTAATTCCAATTAATTTATCCATGACAGTAAATATAAGTATATTTTAATCTATACTTAATAATACAATACCCAAAGGACATACATAGCCGAAAAGATTGCATGCCTCAAGTGGCATGCAATCTTTTCGCTATGTGCCCTGCCCATGCAGGGCACATAGCGAAGAGAACAGACGGCCGTTGGTGCGGAAAAGTCCTCGAGTGGAGGCCACGTACAGGAAGTCGCAGCCGTGGCAGGCCCCTCACAAGGTGGACTGACGATCTGGTGAAGATCGCGGGAATCCATTGGATGTGGGCGGCACAGGACTGATATGTGTGGAGAACATTGGGGGAGGCCTACGTCCAGCAGTGGACGTCAATTGGCTGAAATGATGATGATTATGACTTAATTATAATTGAGTAAAATTGTCAATTGAACGGGCCTCTACGTGTTGGATTCGACCCCACGCACACCTTTCAAAAGTCCAGGACATAATTGCCCGTGGTTATAGAACGACTGATAAACATAATAACAAAAAAATCCTACAACATCAGAATAATTACTTCCGGGATTTCTACCATGTAGCTTATTTTTGAGTTGCCGATATTTCGGCACTGTTGCAAGCGCCTTGGTCACGGAGTAACTCGCGGCCAGATACTGTGAGTGTTGTGTGTCGAGAACAGGTGCGAGAAAATTGTGAGTTAATTAACAGTGGTACCACAGGTGCGCATAATAAAAGACTGCGCACTACCAAAACTTCAGTTACACCGTGACCATGGCGCTTGCAACAGTACTCAAATGTCGGAAGCTCACAAAAAAAGTTCCATAATAGAAATCCCGTAAATAACTATTCTAATGTTAGTGACCATGAAAGTTTAAAACAATATAATCCTACAACATCTCATACATTGACCTGTTACCGTACTAAAAAGCTTAAGCACTTGTGTTACAGATATCAGACAACAGAGGAATAAAAATATAATACATACGTATATTACACCCAGACACTGAACAAACACAAGTGTTCATCACACGAATGTTCGTCTAATGTGGTCATCGAACCCACGATTTTCGGCGTAGGTAGGGTAGTACGAGGTAGGGTTAGTACCAAATCGACGATGATGTGGTAATACCTCCTATCTAACAAGATTTTTCGAGAAAATTACTTCCTTATGTCATTGGTGTTAAGGTTGATTATTAATTTCAGTTAATTTGTTAAATAGGAGGTATTGACACATCATCGTCGAAATGTTCCATTGGGCCAGTCAGATAAAGAGGTCAAATGTTAAAGGTTTTTTACCTAATCACTTGCGCGATGTTAGAGACTCCCAGCGCCATCTGTTGGTAAAATTAAACAATAACAAAATTAGGTTCCGAAACGAAATTTATGGGAACGAAACGAAAAGAAAGGTTTCTATCATAATACCTACAGGTCATGCCTCACACGACGAAGATTTTTTTATATAATTATTAAATCGAGCCGTCGAAACCGAACAAATATATTTTGATAAGATCTATTTTAGTTCGTGAATACCTAATAAAAAGTAAGCTAAGCGGCTGCGACTTCCTGTACGTGGCCTCCACTCGAAGACCTTTCCGCCCCAACGGCCGTCTGTTCTCCTCGCTATGTGCCCTGCCCATTGCCACTTGAGGCATGCAATCCTTTGGGCTATGTCTGTGACCTTAGTTCTCCTGCGGATCTCATTATTCCTGATACGATCACGCAGGAAGACTCCGAGCATAGCCCTATCCATTGCTCTCTGGGTGACTTTGAGCCTCCTTAATCGGCACATTGTAAGCGGCCACGTTTCGGTACCGTATGTCATTACTGGCAACACACACGCATTGAAGACTTTTGTCTTGAGACACGTTTTATTAGAGAAATAAATAAATTATTATCACTTAAAATGTGACCTTTAGTGCACGAGGAAAATTTTTAACTAGAAATTGTATCTTTAAAAAACATTCATTTACACACACATGCCCTTCGTAACGTGTTTATTAAACTCTGTTTACGCTCGAGGCAGAACTTAATAAAGTATGATGTGATGCAGTTTTTCCTTATTAAACCAACGTTAATGCTGCATACGTTACCTATGTTACGAGATATTACTTAAGTGGGATGAAAAATACAAGTCTTTAGGAAATTTACAATATTCCAACACAAGTGATTCAGCTACTACGGAATCAGGTCAGTGTATGAGATGTTGTTGTTATTTATTTATTTAATGACATAGGTCCTTATACCTAATTACGTGACTAAAGACAGTGACAAAAAATTAAGTAATAAAACAAAAACAAAAAACAGACAAACACGTGAATTATTGGACATACTTTGAAAACTAGGCTCATATCACAGTACTTACTACGGAGATCTATGCGCAGTGTTCTTCACAGAAGGACTGGCATGTGGACACGGTTCTGTGTCACGGATCTGCAAATACATAGATCACAATAGGGTTGGTGACTCAAGAGTGCATTGAAAGCAGTGTGCATGCGACACACGGGAGACTCCGCACGTGCTACGGTGCATCAAGGCAAGCGTGCGAACAACAGATGGCGACGTGTTGCGCAATTTCGGATGTAATTTTCCGGTACTAATAGCCGTGAAAGCTGTTCTAGGATGTCAGGACACTGAACATCCCCGCAAAGCACTCCAAAAGTTATTTGATATGAATATAAATCATTTGTCATTTGATATGGGATGGCACGCTTCGGCGTGAATGGGCCCATTTATCATAATCATAATTACTAATTCACATACATAATAATCAGAAAAACAAAAAAAAAGTGTCCAACTCGCACACGAAAGGCTCGTTGAAAACATGGGAGACCGTAGGGGAACCACGCTTCAGCATGAATGGGCCGGCTCGACCGGAGTGATGCCACGGCCTCACAGAAAACCGGCGTGCAGCAGCACTGTGTTGTGTTTCGCTGCGTGAGTGAGGGTGACGGAGGCCCAATCAGGGGGAAAGGGAGATTTAAAGGTCGCACTTGTGACTCAGATGAGTCACAAGTGCGCTGCCGACCTTTAAAAAAGCTGATGGTAAGCTATTGGCCACCGCCCATAGACACCCGCGAAACCATACGTGTCGCGGGTGTCTATGCGCGGTAGGCAATTGCTTACCATTAGGCGATCCATCCCTACAATGTTGGTCTAGTGGTTTAAGTAGCGGGCCGTGATCTCAGGGTCCTGGGTTCGATTCCCGGGTCGAGCGTAAAGTATTTTTCGAATTTTTCGGATATAGCTCGGGTTTGTGATCGCCAATCCGCATTTGGCAAGCGTGGTGATTAAGCCTAATCCCATCATAGTAGCGATAACTTAATTTCTATGATGGAGGCATTTGCCTTGCAGTGGGACAGTTTATTGGCTGATTAAAAAATAGGCGATCCATCTGCTCGTCTGTCACCATCACATAAAAAAAAATCTTCGCGGAGTGTTTTCAATACAAAAGTCATTTGATATGGATATGAATAGATCCCTTTATTTCATAAGGTGGGAATTTGCCGTGGGAGTGGCACGCTTTGACAAACGAGCAAACGGATCACCTGTAGGTAAGCGATTGCCGCGATTGAATACCCGCGACACCAGTGGAGTCACAAGTGCGCTGCCAACTTTAAGCCCCCTTTCCCCCGGATTGGGCCTCCAGTACCCTCACTCACGCAACGAAACACAGCGCAGTGCTGCTTTACGCTGGTTTTCTGTCTGGATCCGTCTGCTCCCCTGCCACCTATCACATAAAAAAAAACTCACTCTGTAAACGAAATGAAAGTATAGAAAGTACACTTAAAAACTGTCTGTTTCACAGATAACGGGAAATAGCACAAATTATGACGTTTTAGCGATTCACAGACGAGAGGTAATGTGAAAAGCTTTTACATCAAATAACTTTTCAACTTCCAACAATACAACTTCCCCAAATAAAACAAACTCCTACTCCCTTCATTACTGTATCACGTCTTTCCCCCCACGCTGATTGGTCGGAATTGACTTTGTACACGGAGATACATCCCGGGGGAATATTATTAGTATTCTTAACTCACTCCTATGAGTTAAGTATTGAGTGGAATCGATATGTTTTATCTAATCATGGTAAGCCTTTGTTAGTATGGAAGATCGTGTGTAGCGGCAAAGTTGAATTCGTAATTTAAAAAACCGGCCAAGTGGGAGCGGATTCGCCCATGAAGGATTCTGTAGCAGCAAGTAAGATATATGGAAGGTAAATTGCGGTTTACGGTTTATAACGTATTAAAAAAAACTACTTACTAGATCTAGTCCAAACCAATTTTCGTTGTTAGTTTTCATGATTATGTACATCATTTAGTTTTATAGTTTTGAAATTAATTTATTATAGAAGTTAGACGGGGGGACACAATTTACCACTTTGGGAGCGTCTCTTACGCAATTTGCGTAAGAGATTGTGTTTAGAAAAAAATGATGTTAAAAATCTCAACATCATTTTTAAAGACCAATCTAAGAGACTAAAGATCCATAGATACCCGATACGTATAAGTTTGATGTAAAAAAAATTATGAGTTTCAGTTTCAAGTATGGAGACCCACCCATTTTTTTTATTATTTCCAATTTTTGTGTAAAAATCGTAATGCGGTTAACAAAATGCATCTATTTACCAAGTTTCAATAGTATAGTATAGTAATGGTTAGTTTCGGAGAAAAGTGGCTGTGACATACGGACGGAAGGGTAGACGGACAGACAGACAGATGACGAATCTATAAGGGTTCCGTTTTTTTCCATTTGGCTACGGAACCCTAGAAATGTCTATTGAGGCGGTTATTTGCATTTTTTTAAATCAAAATATAAATAAAACCGCGCCGAGGATTCTGAACGTATCCTACTTATATAAATAGTTTAGCGCTGATAAAAATAAAAAAATATGTTTCACAATGTGTACAGTCGTCAGGTCAAGGTACCACCCTGCAGAGAAAAAATAGCGCTTGTATCTCAGATATAAGGACGATTCAAAGTCCAACAAGGGTAAGTCGGCGTGACGCGGTGGTACATCAATGATACGATATGCCCTTTCATACGATACCCGATTTAACTTAATGCGCTACATCGACAAGACAGTCGCCGCCAGTAGATTTATATTAACTGTAGCGATTAAAAATTATTGCTATGCGTCTCAAAAAATTGATTACTTGAAGTATTTAAGGATGCACATTAGATTACCTTAATTACTTTAAAGCTTCAGTTCGAAAATTCAATTTGTATAAAAATTATTAATTTCTCCTTCAAAGGACAAACGCACAACGATTTTATGATATTTACGTTCAGACATTCAATTCATAATCGCTATATATATTATATATATTAGCCGCAGAACCGACAACCGATGGGGTAAACGAGTTCTGTAGTGGAGACCTCGTCTTGGCAAACGTAATGTAGGGCGCCCTCTGGCTAGGTGGGGGGACGATCTGCGCAGGATGGCTGGCAAGAGCTGGATGCGAGAAGCCATGGATAGATCACAGTGGCGAACAATTGGAGAGGCCTACGTCCAGCAGTGGACTACGATGGGCTGATGATGATTCAATTCAAATTTATTCAATTTGAAATAATCAGAAATGCACATCAACGTTTTTGAAAAATCGCCCTTTAAAGGGAAGAAATGCAGTACGGGGATTTGCTAATTAGTAAATTAAGAAACTTAAAATTGATGTTTGGGTACGGGTTTTGAATAAAAAAGTTACTTTTGAACTTTAAACCCCTTAAGGGTAGTTGCATGGGTTTAAAGTTTGAATGAAGACCTTTGTAATAAAGACTAAAACTGAGTGAGTAACGGTGCGCAGTCTAGTATTAAATAATAATGTAAAACTAAATAGAAGTTTAGAAGTCTACAGGAAAATGAAATGCGAATTCCACAGGAATAATGTTCCTGTGGACCTCGCTTTAACGTGTTCAGAAGCACACTCTCTTAGGGATATTGTTCTGAAGCACGGATATTTAAGATGACTAAACTAAAACTGCTCACACACATGGCCACACATTTGCATAGGAGTCATCTAAGTTAGGAGCCGTGTCTTAAATATGTATTCCCTGCTCCACCTGCACAGAATAATTGAATTATGCACAGAACTTAATTAAAACTCTTGATACTCGCATGTAGTGTTGCCCTCAAGACAAGACCGGTTTTTTATGTAATAGTTGGCAGACGAGCAGACGTACGGTACGCCTGGTCCACAAGTTAAAGGTCGCTCAGCGGGCTATGGAACGAGCAATGCTCGGCGTCTCTCTCCGAGATCGAATCCGAAATGAGGTGATCCGGCAGAGAACCAAAGTTATCGACATTGCTCACCGGATTAGAAAGCTTAAGTGGCAGTGGGCTGGCCATATTAGCCGCAGAACCGACAACCGATGGGGTAAACGAGTTCTGGAGTGGAGACCGCGTCTTGGCAAACGTAATTTAGGGCGCCCTCTGGCTAGGTGGGGGGACGATCTGCGCAGGATGGCTGACAAGAGCTGGATGCGAGAAGCCATGGATAGATCACAGTGGCGAACAATTGGAGAGGCCTACGTCCAGCAGTGGACTGCGATAGGCTGATGATGAGCAGACGTATCACCTGATGGTAAGCAATTGCTACCGCCCATAGGACACCCGTAACACCAGTGGAGTCACAAGTGCACTTGCCAACCTTTAAACCCCCTTCCACTGGATTGAGACTCCGGTACTCACTCACGCAGCGAAACATAGTACAGTACTGCTTCACGCCGGTTGTCTGTGAGGCCGTGGTATCACTCCGATCGAGCCGCCCGTTCATGCCGAAGCGCTCTCCCACGGTAAGGTTTTGGTCTTTGGGGAGGAAATTCATAATAGAACAGAATAGAATACAAAATTCTATATTCAATTTAGGTTCATAGAGAACACTTGTGAATCTCGAAATAGGTAGATACACAATATTATATCTATCGCTGCTACGGAATTCAATTTCTGCAGAAAAGATTCCAGAATGTCGTAATCAAATACACTGCCTGCAATAAAACCGAACTATGACACGATTTTCATACATTTATTTATCTATGATTCAGACATCTATAATATAAAATTAGGATACATATACATATAGATTAATCTTTTGAGTTGTTATTCATAGTAGTCTATTAACTTTCATCATTGTATTTTTTTTCTCTTCTCAATTGAAACTCTGTAACATCATCAATATTTGAAAAGAGTAACTACTGAGTTGCTTGCTGGTGTCTTCTCAGTAGAAATCAATATTCCGAACCAGCGGTAGATATTATGTACCTATTTTGACATTCATAAGTGTCCTGTGTGGACCTAAATTGAATAAAGATTTTTTTATCTTTATCTTTTTAATATGTAGGTATGTAAAAATATATTCCTAAAGAAATAGGGACAAATTGTAGAGGTATGTAATTTCATTTTGAGAAAATACAATAATATCCTCAAACCAATTTCGGCAAAGGCGGCCAATTCCATGTCTCTCAGCCGCTTACGCAGGAAATATTATAGTGCTCAAGTGTGTGCGCTGTGCACTCTCTTATTTCCTTGCCTTCATATTCGATGGGATACCCGTGTGACACGATCGGGCCAAGGGCTTAATGTGCTTTTCGAGGCACGGGGGTACAAGACCGCCAACTTTCAGACCCGGGCTGACACTGAGAATTTTTAAACAGAATAACTCAGGTACAAATTTTGGCCCTACCCGGGGCCAACGGATGCGCTCAAATGCATCAATTCTTTCGCAACTTCGTGTTAAAAACCGCCTTTCCACGATCTATCAACAGCGCATACTGACTTATTTCGGCCACATAATGGAAAGAGGTGACGTGGGCTTTGAATAGCTGATTGTTGGTGGGAACACGGAGGGTAAGCAAATCCGAGGACGATCCCCAACCAGATAGACCAATCAAGTGAGAGGAGCAGCCTAAAGCAAGTGTTGCTCGATTGTCAGGGAAACGATGAATAGAGAACCGGTGGAGGCAGATCACAGAAGCAAGGTGCAACTTATCCACACCCACTGATTACCGCGGAGAGAAACGAGCAATAGTGGAAAGGCGCAAGTTCGACCGCATATGGAATACTGCTCTCATCTTTGGGCAGGGGCGCCCGCGTACATGCTTTCCCCTCTGGATTGGATTAAAAGTAGAGCAACTCTAATTGTCGACAGCCAAGATGTCTCTAATAGGCTAGACTCCTTAGCACTGCGTAGAGATGTAGCCTCGCTATGTATACTATACTATGGAAAATGCTCTGAGAAATTGTTCGGACTGATCCCTGCCGCTTCATTTTGCCATCGTTCCACTCGACAACAGTTCCATCGACATCATCTAGATGGTTGGCAGTCTTCAACTGTGCGTTTCTCACGAAACTTTCTGCCGACAAAACTATGGAATGAACTATCGCCCGCGATACGACCTGAAAACCTTCAAGAGAAGAGCGTATTCCTTTTTAAAAGGTCGGCAGCGCACTTGTGACTCCTCTGGTGTTGCAGGTGTCCATGGGCGGCGGTAATCGCTTACCATCAGGTAATCCGTCTGCTCAGCTGCCCTCTATCCCATAAAAAAATCCATGAACTGCCCGCTTCCTGAATTCCTTCCTGAATTGCCTGCGGAAAAAAATCTTATTTTCTTTAAATAATCAATTGTACCATTGTATATCAAGACCAAGATGGAAGACCGAGACTAATTTTGTGCAGCACTATTCGTACGAACTGTTAATTTTTCTCAACTCTTTCGAAACAAAAATGAAGAAAGTAAAACGGGTGAATATAATATTAATGCTACGTGTAACACCAGTGTGGGAAATAGGGTCTTTTTTTTCTTTTACAGGGCGAATATTCAACTAGCGTGAACGTGGGAAAAATAACTTCCTTTTTAAAACGAATGAAGACTCCACGTGCATCATAAATGCATTGTAAAGAAACGTATATCCGAAAGTCGTAGAACAAGATTTTCAGAATGGTTGGTAGAATGAATATAATACCAACCAATTTCGGATAAGGCGACCAATCTCACCATTCGCCACTTACGCAGGACATATTATAGTGCTCAAGTATGTGCGCAAACACAAGTGCACTCTCTTTTCCCTTCTCTATTTTGCCCTCATAATCCGATGGGACCTCAATGTGACACGGCCGGAGAGGGATCGGGCGCAGGACCAACGGCTTAAAGTGCTTTTCGAGGCACGGTGGTACAAGACCGCCAACGTCCAGACTCTGGGTTGACATTGAGAATTTCTTAACAGAAAAACTTAGGTACAAATTTTGGCCCTACCCGGGGATCGAAACCGGGACCGACGCACAAGGGTACGTCAAAGGTAGAAGTAATAGTTAGTTAGCAAATTGTAAATAAATAAATAAATAATCGGTTTAGGTGACGCGCCGACAAAACTAGCGCTGCCAATAGATTTATAAACATCATTATCATCATCATCAGCCCATTTAAGTCCCCACTGCTGGGGCACGGGCCTCCCTCAATCACATGAGGGGTAATTGCCATACTCACCACGCTTGGCAGACGGGTTGGCGAGGGTTTGATATAAATGCAGAGTTTTCCTTCTCTGGGTGCTGATGATAATGCCAGCAGCTTTACCTTAGTCGCCTTTTACGACACCTCGGTAAGAGTGAGGGTGGCCTATTCTACTCTGCCAGGACCACACGGCTCTTTATAATGTTTGTGGCGATTTTTAGACATTTTTTGAAAAAATACAACGGTGACTCTAAAAAAAAAGAAAAAATATAGGTATCCCATACATAAAACTGTAATTGTTTAAAGATTGGCAGCGCACTTTGACGCTTACCATCAGGTGATACGTCTAGATCTGCTCGTCTGCCACCTATGTCATAAAAAAAAATTTTATATTCAATATTGTAGCGCCTCAAAGTCATTCAGGAAGATGGCGTCATAGTTTACTGTCTTGCCCCTGGGGGTCCATTAAGTCAGTTGAGAATCCCAGCTGCAACGCATTGAGAAGTAAACAAAAAGGAAGCTTTACGAGCTTCCTTTCAGTTTATCATTTATTCGCGGAGCTTACATCTGCGTCCGATAAATTGGGCCTAATCAAAATGGAAGCCGGCTTGAATTACATTTGTAATGTTTACGTCTTGGAAATGGCAACTTTTTGGTAGTTCAATGTAGTGATGTTCTGGATATCCATTCAAACGTATCCACTGATATCCGAAAGAGAAGCGAGATCCAAATCCGTTACATTTATAGCGGAGCTTTTTTCTATTAATATAAAATAAATTAATACAACATAACACACATTGTCTTAGTACCAAGCTAACTGTCTCCCATTAGGGAGAGCCATAGTTTGGCACCTTAGTTTCTAGGTACTTAGGTAGTATTGTGAAAACCAGAAACAACAAAGGCACCAATAACACCCAGACTCAACACAGACATCTATTTTATCAACAAACATTCGAAGTTTGATTTACATGCTAAGAAAACCAGCGTGAAGCAGCACTATGCTATGTTGCGCTGCATGAGTGAGGGTACCCAACGCCCAATCAGGGGGAAAGAGGGGTTTAAAAGTTGGCAGCGCTTTTGTGACTCCAATGGTGTCGCAGGTGTCCATGGGCGGCGGCAATCGCTTACCATCAGGTGATCCGTCTGCTCGTCTGCCACCAATCACATGGAAAAAATATGCGTGGTTTAATTTATTAATTATAACTACTAATTATAGGCAAAACAACAATACCACCTACGAAATGCCATATACCTACATAACCATAGCTGTCGTTGCGATGTGCGATGTCGACTATAGTCTAAATTGTACGCTGATACCGATCAAGTAAGAAAACAAGGATTCCTACCGTATCCGTGGATACTGACACCAAATATCCATGTCCGCGGATATTGACACCAAATATCCGTGTCCGCGGATATTGACACCAAATATCCGTGTCTGCGGATATTGACATCAAATATCCGTGTCCGCGGATATAAAATTTTAACGACATTACTAGTTCGATAGCTACATTTAGTTGTTCTATTTTGGGCAAGAAAGTTTGTTTGCCTTGGGGAGAACAGGGTGCGGTGACGGCGGTGAGAAACGTAGCCGATTACTTGGAAACTATGCTATGTTATGGCCGCTATAGTTTCCAAGTACTTAATATTAACACTAAGTTTGCAAAGTCATAATATTGTTTTGATTTTGATTGGTAACTCTCACCGTTAACAGCCCAAGGGTACAAATTTGAATTCTGATAAATGACGACAAAGGGCATTTCGACTGACCCTATAGGTACCTACTACTAACGAAAGTGAAAATTCGTGATTCGGCTTTATTGTATTTTTACCCGACTACGGCGAAGCAAAAAGGAAGGTTATGACTTTGACCTGTATGTATGTATGTATGTAAGTATATATGTATGGTTGTTCATCTGTTCCCTCATAACTTCAAAACTAGTTATCATTTTAGAACAAATGAGGTGTCGTTAGAAGCGTATTGGCTGTGTTCTGGTTATTGGCGACATAACGTCACGTGAAATTGATTACAGCGCCCTCTAGGGGACTTAGAGTAAGAACTAAAAAAAAATTTTTGACGGTACCGTGTGTTCAAATGAAAGAGCTTTTTTAGCACATTTCAAATATGTAATTTTTTTACATAAATGTGTTAAATTAAAATAAAGTTTAAAAACTAAAACCCGACTACCAAAAAAACACAATCTAAAATGTACGACATAAGAAATTTGTCTCCGCTGAAATGATTATGCCGTATCCCCGCGGTCGTATGCCACCTACTGTAGCAAAACAGATTCATTATACTAATAAAATAAAATCAATGTGGCATACAAACACGGCGATACCTACGGCATAATAATTTCAGCAGAGACAAATTTCTTGTTACGTACTTTTAAGATTGTATTTTTTTGGTAGTCGGGTTTTAGTTTTTAAACTTTATTTATTACATTGCTCAGGGGCATCTTTACCTATAGTGCAGGGGGTGCGGCACACCCGGGCGCCGAGAGCCCCTCGCTACACATAGTTTCCTCTGTAACGCTCCGCAAGCAGCGAGGGCGATCTGATCGTTCTCCTCATCTTACCCTTCAATTCCTCAACGGCAACGGTAAAATGAGGAAGTAAACAAGTAGAAAGAGGGGGGGACAAAAAATGTTGTATTCTCAACAGAGGTGGCTCTTGCCCATGTAGCGCCCGGGTGCAATCAATATTTGGCGCCCTCATGTATCAAAATGAGCAACAAAAGCGAATACTATGGTGTACGTAGCACGCAGTACATAGTACGTCGCAGCCAACACGTTTATACAGGTTGTTTCATTTAGGGTCATGCCGAAGGCCATGAATAATTTTTTAAACTTGAAAACTACATTAAATCACTGAACATAGGGGATGTTTCGAGTACCCCAAAGGGCTAGGTGTATCCATGGCCTTCAGGCTTGACATCCTAAATGAAACATCCTGTAAAAGTGGTTGGACGCTCGCTCCTTGCGCAGTGTTACAGTGGAGACTCTTGTCGCGAGCGGCTCTCGGCGCCCCCTAACACCCGGCGCCCGGGTGCACCGCTCCCCCTACACTATAAGTAAAGACGCCCCTGATTCTCAAAACATTTGTACAAACAAGTAATTTGTTATAAACCTTGAAAATAATTCAAAGTTTCAAACAAATCGCTGTTAAGCCTCAGAAATTTGGTATTTAATAGCTACTTAATTCAAATGAACTATCGACTGGTTGGAGAATCCTCTGGCTTAGTTCTATGGTAATAGTTTGAAAATTTATGTTCAAAAATTAGTTTTTGTACTTTCTTTTTGATCCTCAAATAAACCTTTTATTGTTTTTGTTGCATATTTTATGGAACTCTCAATTTTTTGTCTCTCTTCACTTCGACAACAACCAATTCAATATTAGTGTCAGAATTTCAAGTTTTCCTTTGAGAGAAATGGCCGGACCATCTTTATGTTAGAGGTGGTGAAGGAAGACTCGCGTTGCTCTAAGGAGGCGAAAAACAAGCAAATGTATTACCCTATGGAAAGAGTTTACCATAGCGCATGAGCATATATAGGTAGATAGACAAAAAGTTGTTGTCATCAAATAATGGATCAGAATCAGAAGGGAGGCCATTTTCATGCATGCAATAGTTAGAGAAGACGAGACTATTTTATGGAGTAGAAAGAAAAGAAAGCACCTATAGCGAAAACGGGCAGGGGCTTTAGCATTGGAAGACAATTAGAAAATGGTAATGTAGCATAAAATTTAAAGGAGTCCCTGATCTGCCTTTGGCCTTTTAGAAAGGAGTACTTTTTTATGTGATAGGTGGCAGACGAGAAGACGGATCTGCCGCGGACACACGCGAAACCAGTGGAGTCACAAGTGCACTGCCACTCTTAAAACCCCCCTTTCCCTCAGATTTGCGGTACCCTCACTCGCGCAGCAAAACACAGCACAGTGATGCTTCACGCCGGATTTCTGTGAGGCCTTGGTATTACTCCGGTCGAGCCAGCCCGTGGTGGCGAAGCGTGACTCTCCCACGGTTAAAACGCTCATTTCTTGTAATAATAACAATATCCTCCAACCGATTACGGCTACGGCGGCCAATCTCAACGATCAGCCACGTACGCAGGATATTTATAGTGCTCAAGTGTGTGCGCAAACACAAGGGCACTCTCTATTCGCTTACTATCATATTCCGATGGGACCAACGGCTTAAAGTGCTTTCCGAGGCACGGAGGTACAAGACCGCCAACTTCCAGACTCCGGGCTGCCACTAAGAATTTCTTACCGAAAACTTAGATATAAATTTTTGGCCCGACCCAGGGATCGAACCCGGGACCTCTTGCGCAGCCGTCGCTGCAAGCAAACTGTTCCAGATAGCAGTAGAATTGAGGTACCGTGAGGCATCGCGTATATAATAGTTGATAATCTCAAAGTTATAACTAAAAACAAATACGAAAGAAATCCAGGTGTGTATCAACCGCTCTGCTTGTGACAAATAATAACCGGACACCGCTATTCCTAACTCAGACCTGTTGAAACTGAGCTGCGTGAGCGGGTAACTCCTTGAATAAGAACGCACCTTCCATGCGGGGGGTAAGTTGACTCAAGATGAAGAATCTCATTGTTGAATTTTTCAAAAGCACCTTTTCTTCCTCAAATCTTATAATCTATAAGATAAAATAAAAGCATTTAAAATAATATGCCAGTCAAGTCAGTCCCTAGACAATACCAGATAATGGATCATCCTAATGGATTATCCGCCTTAGATTAATAAAACATAACCTTTAATACTGGATTCGGTTTAAATAGTGTTTGTTTAAACTTTGCTAATTTGTACGTAATCGTCTTTGAAGTACATTAACCATCCAATTATCTAAGACTAAGTCAACAATGAGGAGATAATGGTTTGACTAATTGTACAGTCAAAGAAGGAAAAGTTTCGTCAGTTTTCAAATTGATTCGTTTGATATGCTATGAGCACTTATTACCTTTCGTAAATTTGTCAGTGTAATACCTGTTGCACAGAAAATAATATGCTTTACTGTTAAATCAAAAAGTTCAGATTTGCTTGTAGCAACATTGATTCCTTTTGATGTAAAGACAATTTAAAGATACCTATGAAGTAAAACCTACATTGGTTTGACGTGGCAATTAAATTTATACTTATAAAACTTAAAAAGAAATTTACTGTCATGGTCGGTGACGTTTTTAATTTGAATATTTTACTATTGGCTGTCTCGTGTGACATTCGCGAATAGCTAGGATAATAGGTTAATAGGTCAAAATCTCCCTGTCTATGTCTCATATTTGAAGACAAAATGTATTATGACATTTTTGAAAGGTTGGTAGATCTTTTAAAACTGTATGTTGGTATAACTGATTCTTGCCATGCAAGCGAAAATTTACGTTAAGGTGACTGAACCTTTTTATTCTCTGACTGTACATGCATTTTGAAAAGCAGTGATACTCATTATCATGTATGTGTCACCATGCTCCAAGACCTTCATTCCCTATACAGAGATAAGACTACTAAACCAAGGTGGTGGATATTGGGAAACGCGTGATGTCACTCGAATGTCAGTGGGCAGGGCATCTGGCTCGTCGAGGTGACGGTAGATGGAGCCAATACATAACACACTGGTGGCCAAGTTAACCAGATGGGTTGACGAACATATATAGAGCGGTGGATAATGCCCTGGATGAGGCTGGCCTATACCCTGCAGTGGGATCATGATACAGGCTGATGATGATGATGATATGTCACCGTCAAGATATGACTGCCTTAGTGGCGCATTGGCTTGGGGGATGGGTAGTTTTTCTGTAAAGAAAGTTCTAAGTAGCCAGCTCGAAGCCTGGTAGTTTTTGATCTTGTTCCATCGTACCTCGAAATGCACGGTAAGTCGTTGATCCTGCGCCTGATTTCTCTTCTGTCGTGTCATACCGATCCGGTGTCCAACCCAAATATAAGTGTAAGGGAATAGAGAAGTGCACTTGTCTTTGCGTATCATTTGAGCATTATTGCGAAGACTTCTGCTTGGTACACCAGGTTGGCGAATTTGCGTATTCCGAAGCGATCATTACAAAATCCCGCCTCGGATATGCCCTGCTTCCTGGAACCATCCGTATACCAAAAGATGTCATTCTGCTTAACATTTCCGAGAGTTCCAGCCTCCCAGTCTTGTCTACTAGGTAACAAGACTGTAAACCGCTTATCGAAGCAGTGTTCACGGATCATGGAGTCAGAGGGCATATCCACTGACCGGAATTTTCATTAGATTCATTGTAGGGGATTTTTCATGACCCTAGATTGCCATCTCGTCCTCCCTCTGATTTTCGCTCTCATAATAAGCCATCCTCGCTTCCATCTGCACGTGAATGTGCAGAGGTGGAATGTTCAGGAGGACATCCAGTGCTGCAGAGGGAGAGGACGAAAGAGCGCCAGTGGCTATAAGCCAGGCTGTTCTTTGAACTTTGCTGAGGTTCTCCACGCAGTTAAGTTGGTGCGTCTTCTTATACCACACACAGCAGCCATAAGTGACGATCGCCCTCACTATGGTTTTATAAATCCAGAGTGCGGCCTTGGGCTGTAGCCCCCATTTTAGCCCCACCAACCTACTGCTTGCCCCCATCGCAATTTTTGCCTTTCTAGTAACATTACTAGAAAGTACATAGTCGAGATGCTTGTTCCATGTTAGTTTTTGGTCTAAAAAGACTCCGAGATATTTGACCTCGTTGGACAAGCATAGCTTCGTACCAAGAAGTGTTGGGGCGTGGAGCGCCTCTAGTTTCCTTCTTTTGGTAAACGGGATTAAGACCGTCTTACGTGCGTTGACTGTTAGCACGTGTCTTGTGCACCCGTTTTCTACTATTTGTAGGGCCCTTTGCATAAGACTGGAAATGGTGCTAGGGCTTTTTCCTATGACCAGTATTACTATGTCTGCTGCGTAACCCTGAGTCAGAAATCTGGCTTCATTGAGCTCACAGATGAGACTGTCAACAGCCAATGACCATTGAAGGGGTGATAGGACTCCGCCCTGTGGACATCCTCTGGTCACTCTATAATGAAGGGTTTTATTCATCAACGTTGTTGTGGCAGTTCGATTTTGTAGCATGGATCCCATCCATCTGGTGGTGGTGTCGTCGATTCCACGATTCACCATGCTACGTGTTATAACATCGAAGTTGGTGTTGTCAAACGCCCCTTCGATGTCGAGAATGGCACAGAGTGCAATTTCTTTGTCTTCTATGGTTTGCTCAATTCTGTCCACCAGGTCAATAAGTGCCGTTTCCGTGTTCTTGCCTGTTTGGTAGGCATGTTGTCTTGCACTCATGTTTATACTTGACAATGTAACAAATTATTGACAGATTGCAATCAAAAGAATGACAAGTAAACTTTAAAAATAAACTATAAACATATTTTATTAAGAATAAAATCTCGTTTAAATAAACAATATGTGTAAAATGACAGATACACAAAGCTACTAGACTTCAAAGATACTTTCAGAAACAAAATAAGCCAGTGTTTCACTGAGAAATCCTTTTATTTCGTGGGAGAGCCACGCTTCGGCATGAATTAGCCGGCTCGACCGGAGTGATACCACAGCCTCATAGAAAACCGGCGTGAATCAGCACAGTACTGTGTTTCGCTCCGTGAGTAAGGGTACCGGAATCCCAATCCGGGGGAAAGGGGGTTTAAACGTTGGCAGCACACTTGTGACTCCATTGGTGTCACGAGTGTCCATGGGCGGCGGCAATTGCTTACCATCAGGTGATCCTGGTATATAAAAACTGTTTAATGAAGAAAGGCTATTATAAAATAGACGATTTTTTGAATGACAATAATTTAGGGACATATTAGTAACACAAAAAATTAACTTTATTTTTAAGTTAATAGTGATACATAACATTTTGTAAAACATTTTTTTAAAGAGTAACTGCTTGTTTCTTGCTGGTGTCTTCTTGGCAGAAAACTATATTCCGAACCAGTGGTAAACATGTTGACATTCAGAAATGTTCTGTATTTACCTAAATTGAATATACTATTTTCATTTTCATCCGTCTGTTCGTCTGACACCTATCACTTAAAAAAAAAATCCATCTGAAAAAGCTAGTCCACACAAATTAATGGAAACAGGCAACTTTTATCAACACCAGTGCATTTCAATGGAAAGCTCATTACCAGAAAAAGTTTACCCTAGATTATTAAACAGTGATCAGGTTTACCTCCAAAGGTTTTTTGTGCTGTCACAGTATTCAAAGAACCAGTGGCTTATGTACTGTATCTACATGACTAGTTGGAGCGAGCTATGATAAAATCCGCAAGGGGGTTATGCATCAAAATACTGTGTATGTTGCCGAAATAATATATATAGCCGATATTTATTATGTGAAACAATATTGTGTACTCACATATTTGGCTCGACGTTTCGGCTACGTTACAGCTGTGGTCACGAGCGGACTGGCGGAGCACGGCGTCGACTGCTGGGGCCGGGCTGTGAATCTTCGGACACCCTCACATTTTCTGATATTAATTCGCCACTATATGAATTGTCAGTGAAGCTACTCCGACACACTACACTAACAGTATCGGTGTTTGTATGCGTTAGTAACGGCCCAGCACGGGGTTTGCACTTGTTAATTGCTGGATTCCATGTCGATGATATTTTAAATCCATCCTCCCGATTGAAAGTCTTATACTTCTTGATCTCAATCGCTTCACGTACTATCCTGGTACTATCGTGTTAATTCCCGTCTTAATACATTATAGTAATGGGCTGGTAATTAATCCGTCGGAGAATAGCTGTGTCACTAGATAATTAACGTTTGAGTGGAAACCGCGGAAACCGTAGAGTAGAGTGCGCTCCAACTAGATGGCGTGAAGATGCCGCTGTTAGAGACGAGAAACGTCAAACTGAAGACAGAGTGAAATGGAGAACATTGCTGCCCTGTGGCTTAGCGACCTTCCAGTTAGCGGACAGCAGATTTTGGCGGACGTTTAGCAGTAGACTGAAAGAGACTGATGACGGAGAGTCAGAGCCCAGAAGTCAGGGCTCAGTCAGACAGTAGTTGCTTGATTATAATTACCAGACTGCCCAAATCCTATGTTTAAAAGCCATACCGCTTAATTGTAACATAAAATAAAATAAAGGAAAAAACAAAATAAAAATTATGAGGTAAACAGAAGCAGACCAGTCGTTAGTTTCGACCAGTATTTAGTTCCGATTCGTAATAGATGGCGCTGGTTGTATACCGCATCACGCATGAATTTGTGCGTTTCTATTTCCATAAAGCCCGGCGGACATCTATTAGTAATTGTCTGGTCTTGCTTTACTGTATTGGAGTAAGTATTAAATGGAGTAACTGATATATAAGTAATTATTCTATCGAATATAGCATCTGTTTACACTTCGACAAGGTTATATGTGCCGGCCCGTGTGTGTACATCCTTAATCATGGGCTAACCATGGGTACCCGGTGCTAAAAAGCGATAACTTTGGAACCAACCGGGACCGGGAAACCAGGAGATTCACAATTACAAGGCAACTGGATAATAGCCCTTATCAATAGTGTGTATGTCATGCTACTGGTTATTTTTATATTGTTGTGCCATTTTCCAGAAAGTTTCACGTGTGTTTTATTTATCTTTATGCATATTTTTGGACTCCGTATCTGAAATTTTGTTCGCGGAACTAAGTTTCGGAAGCGAAGTTACGTTTAGGAGTATTTTCCCTAAAGAAATCCTCCACGTAGTGTTATTGAACTGCAAGTAGGTTTTGCCCTTTAAAGGCGATTCGACCAATCCTAATTCGATATCGCTGTTATTCTATACACCTCTGCCTCGATGGTGCGATGGTTAGTGGGTCGCACATTAAAGCGACGGTTGCGCTTAGGGTCCCTAGTTTGATCCCCGGGTCGGGCCAAAATTTGTACCTGAGTTTTTCTCATAAGAAATTCTCAGTTGCTGCAGCTTGCATTGGTTCTTGACAGTCTTTAGGTACCTACAAGAAATGACTGACTAACTGCCTCGGTGGCGCAGTGGTTACTGGGTCGCACTTTAAAGCGACGGCTGCGCAAGAGGTCCCGGGTTCGATCCCCGGGTCGGGCCAAAAATTTGTATCTAAGTTTTCGGTAAGAAATTCTTAGTGGCACCCCGGAGTCTAGAAGTTGGCGGTCTTGTACCCCCGAGCCTCGGAAAGCACGTTAAGTCGTTGGTTCTGCGCCTAATCCCTCTTCGGTCGTGTCACATTAGTGTTCCATCGAAACAAAAGGGTACGGGAATATTCAATTCAATTCAATTCATTTATTCACTCGAAACACGGTACATATAATGGTGTTTACAGTAAAATTCTTAAAGATCGTTGCACATGTTTCGCCAAATGTATTGGCATGTAAATATTTTGTAAGTGGGTTGAGGTTACACAATTAACTCTTTAATATCATAAAAACTTTTATCCAGCAGCCATGCATGCAATTTTCTTTCAAATAATGGACTATTTAACATTTTCAAACTTTCAGGTATTTTATTATAGATTTTACAACACATATTTAAACAATTTTTCATATAAAGTGCAGTTCTTGGAGCAAATTTTAGAACAAGTTTATTAGCGTTCCTTGTATTACGAGGATTAATGTCACTAGCTTTATTAAAGAGACCAATATTATGCTTAACAAATTTACTTGTTTCAAATATATAAAGGCTAGGTAAAGTCAACAATTTCAGTTCTTTGAAAAGAGGCTTACAAGACTGATAAGGAGGTATGCCATAAATTGCTCTCAAACATTTTTTTTGCATCACAAAAGCTTTATGCATGCTGACACTATTTCCCCAGAACATTAAACCGTAACGTATTGTAGAGGCAACATATGCATGATATGCGGTAAGAACTGTACTGCGGTCTGTGACATATCGAAGTCTCTTTAAGACGTATACGAAACGATTAATTTTGTCACATACATTTTCAATTTGCGATTTCCAGTTGATGTCTTTATCGATGTTGACACCCAGAAATTTAACTGTGTCCGCTTGATTAATACGTGTTCCAGTATATTCAATATTTAAATTTAAATTACATTTTTTCATTTTATTAAATTGCATATAATTAGTTTTCGTCAAATTTATTTTTAAATTATTAATATCAAGATATCTAATAATGTCTCTTAGCGTACTATTTATGTCAATTTCGTGTTGTCTCAAACCATCTTTTAAGTTAGTGGTTACTATTATGCATGCGTCGTCAGCGAATAAAATTGTCCTATGTTGTGTTATATTTATTATGTCATTGATATAAAGAATGAACAGGAGAGGCCCAAGGACACTGCCTTGAGGAACTCCTGCTCTGCTGCACATATACTGTGATCGATAAGACTCTATTATATTTTCTTTGGAGTTTGTTATTTCAACAGATTGTTGTCGGTCACTCAAATAAGATTTAAACCATTGATAGGGTGTGCCTCTCACGCCCATCTTTTCTAATTTTAACATCAGTATAGAGTGATCAACTAAGTCAAATGCCTTTGTCATATCTAAAAATAAGACAGTTGTAAACTTTTTTGCGTCTATGCTAGTTAAAACTTCACTGAGTAAAGCAAAAATAGCTAGATCAGTAGATTTACATTTTTGAAAGCCGTATTGGTCCTTATTAATCAAGTTTAGTGCTAAGCAGTAGTGCATAAGCCTAGCAAACATACATTTCTCGAAGATCTTTGCTATAATTGGGACAAGAGCAATAGGTCTGTAATTTTTCACAACTTTTTTACTGCCTTTTTTGTGAATAGGTAATATTGAAAATAAAAGACATATGTTTTAACTCAAAGATAAAAACACAATGTGACGTCATTCTACTACAGTTACAACATGGATACGCAGAATACGATTACTATAACAGAATGCTACTCAATCAGCAGTTTGTTGCACAGTCTAGGCATCGCCGTGGTCTTATCAATGGCGTTGGCTCCATTGCCCATACGTTATTTGGTGTTCTGGACGAAAGTTTTGCCAAACAATATAAAAAGGATATTGACTTACTACAAACCAACCAACAACACCTGGCATCACTTTGGAAAAACCAGACATCAGTTGTGGAAGCCGAATATAATTTACTGAAGAGAGCCGAAAATACCATGGACAAGCAGCACAAAATTTTCAACCAGCACTTGATATCCTTAGAAAAAGCTGCTACTGACCTGAAAGCGGGTATACAAAACGTAGCTAACATGAACGACATTTCCATATCAGCTGTTATCGCAACCAACATTTTGAACAACTTGAGATATATCCAAGATACGCTACTAGAAACCATAACTGACATATTCCACGGGAATGTTAATATCCATTTATTAAAACCACAACAGCTTCTTCAAGAGTTGAATTTCATCTCTGGACATCTTACTAAAGATTTGTCATTACCAATAGACCACCTGCAGAACAACTTATCCAAAATCTATCATATATTGAAAGTCAAAGCAAGAGCTACCAATGAGTATGTAATTTTCGAAATCAAAATACCATTAATCACTCGAGACCACTACGATATTTATAAAACCATACCTATACCCCGAGAAGTCAATGGAACCATGGCCACCCTAGTGCCTATTTCTAATCACATAGCTATGAACATCCAAAAGGACTTGTACTTGCCGTTGTCTGATAATGACTTTCAAAAGTGTATCAGTTTTCATGAAAGTACACTTCTTTGCTATTTGCATAGCCCCCTATACCAGTTGGAGAATGACCAGTCCCTATGTGTAAGGAGTCACCCTACACGTAATTGTAAAGTCGAACTTGATACATGTAAACAAGTATGGACTCAACTACAGAAATTAAACACCTACCTGTTCAGTTGTTGCGGTCATTGCCCTGTAAGAATCATATGTGGAAACATGATAGTGTCGGAGTGACTCAGCAAGGCCGGCGTTATCACTTTAGATGAAAGTTGCGTCATCAAGGGCGATTTGTTTACTATAGTGTCGCATAAACAGTTTAGTAATCGCATTGATGCTCACATGGAACCCATGACGTATACTATTCCACCAATTAATAATATTATAAATGTGTCCATGCCCAACACCACGCTGGAAATAGAACCCAGTGGATTTAAGAAAGATCTAAAGAGTATTGGAGATCAGATAAGTCTGCTCAAGGAGCAGCAAGCTGACATTAGTCAAATTACCTACCACGATGTTCACCACTACGCAGCCATTTACGTGTGCATCGGAGCAGCAGTACTAGGAGGCATCGCGTGGTGCTGCTGCCGCGTGCGCAGGCGACGCGCGGAGCGGCGCGCCAGCGCCGCCGCCCGCAGCGACGTCGACGCTACTTATACTGCTAGTGTACAGTGTGTGAGTGTAAAAAGTGAGCCTAATAGCGCGAGTGTAAGTGGACCACGCAGTGTGCGTTTTAGCGATGGTCAAAATAGTGCGCGAGTCGATAAGGCACCGTCGCCTAATCCACGTCGTCACCAGTTTGTGAATATTTAATTGTTATTACAATTACACATTCACTAAACAATTAGTTAAGCCAATAATGCCCATCATCTTGTAAAGCACAAAACCAGTGACATCACCTTGTATCTCATCTCATCTCACCATGCACAATTACCATTCCTTCGCCTCATCTTCTCATCTCGCCCGGGAGCATGTACGGGTTCCGTACATTGGGTAAACGATGACACCACGCGCGCGCCGCGATGCACCGTCAGCTATTTTCATATCGATTGCATATTTCATTTAAGTACGTCGTTGTTCAACCAGTGTACGATCGATCACCATACATATCGCGTGTACTCATACCATACAACCATTTCCCATTCACCATTATTAGTTCGTAATTAATTCGGACAATATAGTTCTTCTTTCTCTTACCAGTGACTTTAATTTATCTACCACTAACTCACTAGATGTACGTACCATACCATACAGACGTTATATATACTATAGATATATCCACGGATGAAGATAAGTCTAATCGGGCCTTAAGCTTTTAACAAATTCTGTGACTTTAGAAATGAAAAACCAATGTTTAAGTTTAACCCTTTGTTCAACTACCGTCAACTGTCAAAACTTTCAGGAACATTCCAGAAACTTCTTCGATGCAATTACTTAGTCCACTGGTCACCGGCCCCTGTCAGAAACATTTCAAGTTGGCCGTCTTATAGCAAAGCACTCATTTGCATATAATAATCGATTTTGCTTAGTATAGGTATCTTCTAGAGACCTTAAGGGGACTTCTCGATAACTAGATTTGGGGTGATAATTTAGGAGTGGCCTGCTCTCAGTTTGTTTCGGGTCGTATAAGTTTATTAAACGACTATAATATTATATTTTATTGTTGGAATACTTTCCATCAGGTCGCTTGCTCGTTTGTCGCATCTAGCATAAAAAAGCGCTTTAGTTTGATGAATAAATAATTACGTTATTTTATACAGAAACAAAAAATTTTGGATTCGGTCTTGTCTCTGTCTTTTTGTGTTTACTAACATTCAAAAAAAAAAAAACATGCATACATATATTTTTAACCGACTTCAATAAACGAGACAATAAAAATCATGAACAAAATAATCTACGAAAAAAACTCGAGAAAAGCTGTTACTGAAGTCGGCGGCCAATGCTATCTTCTTTCAGCGGGGATTAAGCCCCGACTTCGGTAATACCTTTTCGAGTGTATTGTTATAAAATGTTTATTGAAGTGTTAAAAATATTATTTTACACTTTTTAGTTCGTGGTTTTTGAAGGCGGTTTTTTTTTTCGTAATTTTTTTTGTATGAATTATAGTGTTGGCCACACTTGCATACAATCACACCTGATGGAAAGTGACGGTGAGGCCTAGGATGTAATCCGTTTGCCTAGAAGATGCTTGTTCACTCCTTTTTTTATGTAATAGATGGCAGACGAGCAGACCGATCACCTAATGGTAAGCGATTGCCCGGCGGCAATCGCCGGTGGTGTCGCTGGGGTCCTTAGGCGGCCCCATAGGGCCGCCTATGGACCCCATAGGCGGCCCTATGGGGCCATAGACCATAGAGGGTCCATAGACCCTGCGACACCAGTGGAGTCACAAGTGCGCTACCAACCTTTAAACCCCCCTTTCCCCTGGATTGGGCCTCCGGTACCCTCACTCACGCAGCGAAACAGCACAGTGCTGCTTCACGCCGGTTTTCTGCGAGGCCCTGGCATCACTCCGGTCGAGCCGACCCATTCATGCCGAAGCGTGGCTCTCCCACGAAATAAAACGATTTCTCTGTGAAACACTGGCTTATTTTGTTTCTGAAAGTATCTTTGAAGTCTAGTAGCTTTGTGTATCTGTCATCTCACACATACTGTTTATTTAAATGAGATTTTAATCTTAAGAAAAATGTTTATAGCTTGAAAAAGCGTGGCGCTCCCTCGATTAAAACTCTAGCCTTGAAGATGTCCAGGTTGTAGTATTTTAGTTTTTAAATATTATTTTTTGAGTACCACGGCGTCAGGTGGAGTTACCCTGTTGGATATTGCACCGCTCTTATGTCTGAGACAAAAGTGCTATTTTTCACTGCCTGGGGGGTATTTTTCTTTGACCACGCCTCTTTCCGTTACACGGGGGTCGGCTTTCCTAATCATTTGGCACCATTCACTTCGCTGGTAAGCATCGTCTTCCTTTTCTCCTTCCGGACATTTGTCATCCAGTTAGTTTACCTCTCCCTCTTTTTCGTAGCCATGGAAAAGCTCTTTTAACGATATGGTCATCGGGTCTTCATTGGACTTGTCCATACCACCTAGGCGTGGCCTCAGTAATTTTTTCGTGGATAGGTGTTACGCACTTTGTCTTTGAGTGTTACTTGACTCCACCTAACACTGTCTATATAATGTATGAAGTATAATGGGTCAATACTTATGTACTAAAGAGGTGTATTTTGTATAATAAAGTATATTTCTCTATCTATCTAATATAAACTTTTTGCAACTTCAACACCCTCTTCACTCTTCCTCATCCCATTAACTTTTCTATTATCGTCCTGTTATCGGTAGCCTGTAGTCGTTGGTCCATTTGATTATTTTTTTTTTGCCTTTTTTTGATATCAAAATCATAATATTATGTGTATATGTATATAGTCTATTATCTTATTTTATTTGAGCATAACTTATTTATTAGTTTATAATATTGTATCTTATTTATGTATAAGGGATATAAGTTATATTTTAAGATAGTTTGTTCTATAGACGCTTGAGACTTCGGAATTGACTTCGTTATTTGATTTGTGGACTCTAATTTCAATATTGCCATCTTACACAACATACCTATCTGATAACGAAGAGCTCGACCAGCCTCCGTTACCTATACATATCATATTTGATTATATGACATAATTAATTACTAATGCATTATTTTTATCTGTTGACATTAAATAATTTAGGTAACGTTCACTTGACATAATATTTTGGCAAAATCATTTTTCATTACTGATTGATTAAATTGACCAGATCGCCTTTATATATTTGTATGCCTGAAGGGCCAAACATAGATCTAAGTTAAATATTTTTCCAACATCAGAACCGATTTTACTCATGCTTTTTACAAATTAAAGTATTTATCTTTTACGCCTGAGTATAACAACTTTAAGCTGGTCTTCCCTCACCGCCAAACTAATGGTAGAAATATGCACATATATTTATGAAAACTTCATAAATCTTTGTGCGTATTTCTACCATTTGCGTTTCGGATAGTTCTTGAATTCAGCCATAATTCATTATGGCTGAATTCAAGAACACCATTAGTTCTTGAATTCAGCCGTAATGAATTATGGCTGAATTCAAGATACCATTAGTTTGGCGGTGAGGGAAGACCAGCTTAAAGTTGTTATACTCATTGGTCTGGTTACCTTGTTAATCACCACTAATTGTAACAGTGGGAGAGCCACGCTTCGGCATGAATGGGCCGGCTCGACCGGAGTAATACCACGTACTCACAGAAAACCGGCGTGAAGCAGTGCATGCGCTGTGTTTCGCTGCGTGAGTGAGGGTACCGGAAGCCCAATCCAGGGAAAGGGGGGTTAAAAGGTAAGCAGCGCACTTGTGACACCACCGGTGTTGCAGGCGTCCATCGCTTACCATCAGGTGATCCGTCTGCTCGTCTACCACCAATATCATAAAAAAAAAGACCAGACGCTTTATTGTAATATCCTGACTTCCCGAATCCAGAATCATGGTCTAAGCGTACCCCGGGGTAGCTATAGCTTTGGTCGCTTTGTCACATCGTTGGGTGCATGCCTGATTTACTTCATGATGTTATTTCATGTACAACAAAAATAATCTGACTTGAGCCAGACCAATAAACTTTATCTACAATATCGTTGAAAACTTATTATTCTAGGAACACAAACAGCGATTCCTATTTAGCAGAAAAATATTATTTGTGAACCCTTCACAAAATAGCATGTCTATCGCAAAATCAACAAGCAATATTTTGGTAAAATAAGTGCAGCAAAACATAAAACGGCCGAAATCCTCCGCGTGTTTTGCCAAGCGAAAAGCAAATAGTTTGTCAACATGCCAATGTTTGCGCAAAAAATGTAGAAAATAGAAAGATAATGTTCGTAACCATGAGTTGGTTTAAAAAAGCTTAAGCGTTTCGCATCTTCTTTCTTGGTACGAACTGCTAAGGAATGGAACAACTTGCCGGCTTCTGTATTCCCAGAGAGCTACAATTTGGGTGTCTTTAAGTCGAGAGAGGCTTCTCCTGGGTAAGCACGCTACTTAGACCTTATTGTCACTTTCCATCAGGTGAAATGAGGTCAAGTGCAAACCCATTTAATATAAAAAAAAGTGACGGGTAGGCCAATCGATTTTAATTTTTAGCTACTAAACCGGATCTATTTTAAACAATTTCGGGGTTACAACCTCTAGGCAAACACTTATACTATTTATTAAATAACCATGCCCAAATGTTAGGTCACGGGGGTACAAGACCGCCACCGAGGCAGTCATTTCATAACTAATAATATAAAGTGTTATATTAATTATTTTGCTACTTTAATTATATATTTCAAAGAATTTTGTGGCAGTATTATGAAACTCTATAGCATCCAATATTTCTTCGCCTAAAGAAAAACCGACGAATTCTCTGGGTATTTTTACTCACCATAATTGTTAAGACCGAGGTCAAAATGAGTGAATAGGGGTCGAAGGGCTTCTATAATGTTTTTATTTACTTACGGACTAAGAGCGTAGACATCTAATGTTTTTATTTTAGGGTTCCGGGGTCGGGGTGGAGCTTGTATTTTCACTATATCCTCTGCCCATCCGCAGACTAGCTGAAAAAGCTGTGATTTATTTTTATGTGATAGGTAAGCGATTGCTGCCCCTCATAGTCACCTGCGTCACAAGTGCGCTGCAAACTTTTAAACCCCCTTTCCCCCGGAGTGGGCCTGGTACCCTCACCCACGCAGCAGGACATAGCACGGAAGCTTCACGTTGGTTTTCTGTGAGGCGGTGGTATCACTCCGGTCGAGCCGGTCCATTCATGCCGAAGCGTGGTTCTCCCACGGCGCTATTGTATCGAAACTGTTAAAAATTCGTGTGCCGCCCGCTGACCGAACTAGTAGCAAACAGAATTTATTTATTTATTGGACAACCAACAAGATCATACCTACATCTTTAAAGCTAAGAGATACAAATTGTAAAGTACAATACTACTTTAATTACAGTGGCCCAATTCTCGGAATTGTCGATATGGAAAAACATGGCGGATATCACCTGAAAACCATACAAAAAAAAACTATGTTTTAGTGATATATGTCGTATGATAGTAAATGTCACGAGCACGAGAATTGGGCTCCTGGTTGCCTTGGAAAGCATTAACAAAAGTAGTTGGGAGCATGAGGCTTCCCTTAGCTTCATCATTTCAGCCAATATTACGTCCACCTGCTAATGTTCTCCACACAGATCGGTCCTGTGCCGCCCGCATCCAATGGATTCCCGCGATCTTCACTAGATTGTCGGTTCACCTTGTGCCCCCACAAGGCCCCCGCCTGCCACGGTTGCGACTTCCTGTACGTGGCCTGCACTCGAGGACCTTTCGGCCCCTACGACCGTCTGTTCTCCTCGCTATGTGCGCTGCCCATTGCCACTTGAGGCATGCAATCCTTTGGGCTATGTCTGTGACCTTAGTTTTCCTGCGGATCTCATCATTTCTGATATGGTCACGCAGGGAGACTCCGAGCATAGCCCACTCCATTGCTCTCTGGGTGACTTTGAGCCTCCTTAATCGGCACATTGTAACACTTTCGCATTGAAGACTTTGGTCTTGAGACACTGCCGTAGATGGGCCGAAAATATGCTGCGTAGCTTCCCGAACGCTGCCCAGCCGAATTGGATTCGTTCCCTTATACCCACATTACACATACACGTTAGGTACACAAAATACACTAGACAAGCGTCCGTGGCACTCATTCAGCTGGTCTCACTGAAAACCAGCGTCATGGCCTTTGTCTGGGCTGTGACATAAGCTGAGTGAGGGCCATTTATACTAGACTTCATTACACATTATAATATTCATTTGGCACTGTTTGGACATGATTGAATATAGTTTTGTTTTTTTTTCCTTTTGTTTTATTTTTATGTATTTTTAATTGTTTTATGTTTTGTTTTCTTTTTGTTCCAAATTATGTTCTGTTTACAATTGCTATAATTATGTTCTATGTTGTGATGTCTATAATAATAAATATTTTCTTTCTTTCTTTCTTTCTTTCTTTCCTTAGCTTATAAAGAAAAAAATATTCAGTTAACAGTAGACAAGGTGACATCATAATGGATAACTACGGAACCCTATACTGCGCGTGGCTCGATACAACTTGGCCAGTTTTATAAAGTAATGGAATGGCCGCCTGAGTGAAGTCTTTACTTGAGCGAAGTGTTGTTAAGCTTTAAAGGAATGTGGGAAGGTTTGATGAACATTGGTAACTATTATTTACCAAAAAAAAGTTATGTTATTTAATTTTAATTCTTTCACAATACTAATGCCAGTATTTAAGTTGATTTTTTATTAAATGTGTGTGTTTGTTTGTATGTCTGTTTGTCCATCTTTCACGGAAACCCGGAGCGACGGACAGTCGTGTTTTTTGAGTGAAGATAGTTGAAAATATGGTAAGTAAAATAGGCTACTTATGTATCTTTTTAACGCGAGCAAAGCCGCGGGCAAATATAAGTAGGACAATAAAAACTACACTACACTAAATACTACCATTTGTTACATCGCAGCTGAAATAGTAACGGGAAACAAAGGGATACTATCCTTGTTGAGTTGAAAGGATGGAGAGAAAAATAGGCTACTTTTGTCTCTTTCTAACGCGAGTAAAGCCCCGGGCAAAATCTAGTAGAACAATAAAACTACACCACACTAAATATTACCATTTGTTACATCGCAGCTGAAATAGTAACGGGAAACAAAGGGATCCTATCCTTGTTGAGTTGAAAGGATGGAGAGGAAAATATGCTACTTTTTTCTCTTTCTAACGCGAGCAAAGCCGCGAGTAAAGGCTATTAGGACAATAAAAACTACAATACACTAAATATTACCATTTGTTACATCGCAGCTGAAATAGTAACGGGAAACAAAGGGATCCTTTCCTTTTGAGTTGAAAAGAAGGAGAGTAAAATAGGCTACTTTTTGTCTCTTTCTAACGCGAGTAAAGCCGCGGGCAAAATCTAGTAGAACAATAAAACTACACCACACTAAATATTACCATTTGTTACATCGCAGCTGAAATAGTAACGGGAAACAAAGGGATCCTATCCTTGTTGAGTTGAAAGGATGGAGAGGAAAATAGGCTACTTTTGTCTCTTTCTAACGCGAGCAAAGCCGCGAGTAAAAGCTATTAGGACAATAAAAACTACAATACACTAAATATTACCATTTGTTACATCGCAGCTGAAATAGTAACGGGAAACAAAGGGATCCTTTCCTTTTGAGTTGAAAAGAAGGAGAGTAAAATAGGCTACTTTTTGTCTCTTTCTAATGCGAGTAAAGCCGCGGACAAAAGCTAGTAGAACAATAAAACTACACCACACTAAATATTACCATTTGTTACATCGCAGCTTAAATAGTAACTAGAAACAGAGGGATGTTATCCTTGTTGAGTTGAAAGGATGGAGAGTAAAATAGGTTACTTCTGGTCTCTTTCTAACGCGAGCAAAGCCGCGAGAAAAAGCTAGTAGGACAATTAAAACTACACTACACTAAATATTACCATTTATTACATTTTAGTTGAAATGGTAACTAGAAACAAAGGGATCCTATCCTATTTGAGTTGAAAGGAAGGAGAGTAAAATAGGCTACTTTTTGTATCTGTCTAACGCGAACAAAGCCGCGAGTAAAAGTTAGTAGGACAATAAAAACTACACTACACTAAATATTACTATTTTTCACATCGCCGCTGACATAATTATGGGAAACAAAGGGATCCTATCCTTGTTGAGCGATTAAATTTCTCCCTTAGGAGCAAGTAATGAAAGCAAATAAACTCCCAACTTAATATAAAATTAATAATAAGACATTCGTACTTAGGGTTACCATATCTCGGGAGTCGTCCTAAGATAGTAGGATTTTGAGGTGGAGTGGAGCTGCGTGGAGTTGAGTGGAGATTTATACAAATAAAATTTAAGAACTAAAACCCGACTAACAAAAAAAAACACGCTCTAAAAGTACGAAACAAGAAAATCGTCTCTGCTGCAATTATTTTGCCGTATTGCCGTCGTCGAATGCCAAGAGGCATTGTAGCAAAACAGATTCATTATAATAATAAAATAAAATTCTTGTTTCTTACTTTTTGGAGCGTGTTTTTTTGTAGTCAGATGTTAGTTTTTAACTTTTATTTTTATTGAACATATTTTTAGTTATGTAAATAAAATTAAATATTTGAAATGTACTAAATAAGCTCTCTTCATTTTATACCCCACACGGTACCGTCAAGCATTTTTTAGTTCTTTCGCTTCTAACGACACCTCATTGTTCAAATATGATAACTTGTTTAGAAGTTATGAGGGAACAGATGAACAACCATACATACATACATACAGGTCAAAATCATAATCCTCCTTTTTACATCGCCGTAGTCGGGTAAATATTTTACAAATCACATTGCTCAATATACACATCTCATCTATTTTGAGCAATGTGATTGATCAATTTTTATGAGTCTTCGCTCAACTCCGCACAGCTCCACTTCTATGGAAACGCAGCCAGGATTCCTGCCGGACTTCGAAAATTTGGGGAAATCTCAGGACTTCTAGGTTTTTAAATGGTAAACTTGGTTGACTCTTTGTGAGAACGCCGGGGCTCCCCCTGTCTTAAATGATTTGAATGATAAATCTCAGGATTTTGATTTGTACTGTTTTCTCATACAAAAACATGTAGGAAGGTACATAAGTATTTCCATTACAATAATATTTATTAAGTAAACTAAAACTTATCTACCTTAAGTACTTAGTTTTTAAAATATTAACAATAATCTAAGGAAAGCAAAAGGCAGTAGCTCAACTAATGCTGACATAGGTCTGAGCTGATTTTCAGCCGCTCCTAAGATCTAGTGTAAGGGTACGGATGTGAGGTCTTAAAACCAAAATAAAAAAAAAACAAAATTCACTTAAATCTAGATTATTAAAACGATAAACCTACTTAAAATAACTCTGAAATTGCACCTGATGGTAAGTGACTTCCACCGCCCATGGACTGCAATACCCGTGGAGTCACAAGTGCACTGCCAACTTTTGAAACCCTTTTCCCCCGGATTGGGCCTCCGGTACCCTCACTCACGCGGCGAAACACAGCACAGTGCTGCTTCACGATGGTTTTTGAACAAATTTCTCAGGACTTTTCAAATTTCCATCTGGTAACCCTACTCGTACTTGAATGGGTTCGTAGGTAATAATATACCTTCGATAATTTGGCTATGGGCGGCCATTCCGAACGATCACCCGATAACTTAGGATATAAATAAATGAATAATAAATGCGCCAGAATTCCTTATAGGTAACAGGTACAGTCGGTTGCGAAAAGATGTATATGTCGTAGCAGGCATACTAGAAGAGGAGCTCGTCACAACAACGCCCCGTCTGGAGGGTCTCGGGTGGTAGGTGCGGGGGCACCGGCTGTCCCATAATGAGACACCACATGGGGAGAATGACGCGCTGTTAGTGGGCGCGAATTTTTAAAGTTAAGGAGTGGGTCCTATTATAGCACCCCCCTGAGGCGACCTGCCTATTTGGTCTGGCAGACGTTGGCCGTAGGCGAGGTCAAACGGACTGTTGAGTCACCGTAGGCCTCGCCTATAAATCAACAGCGAGCGTCGGAGGGTTTTTAGTGGGTAAACCTCTGGGAGTCCCACGCACCCCGTCAGGTCCCCCGACCTGACGGGAAGGTGCCTAATGCATTTTCCCTTCGTTACAAAAAAAAAAGGCATACTAAAGAAAACCTTCGTCTAGGTACATACGTAGTGGCGTAGTCACATTAATGACAACCTGTCCATTGTTGCAGTTGAAACTTTGGTTAGGTGAGAATATGGCAATTTACATTGGGTACGTAACATCCAAATGTAATGTTAATGTAAACGGCGGATTTCTTCAAAATGCTTGCACCGTTATATACTTAACGCCTTAACAAATCATTTGATAGATAATTTTACACTTTCCTATGCTGTACATAAATCAGCTGATAAATTTTGTATGGACAAGTGTTCTATGTCCATCGGAAAAAATGTTAGATTATCGTGTCTCCAAGAAAATCACGGTTTGTGTACCTACTTTATAGTACAGAAACAGGACTCACGAACGAGACATCACAGACAGCTTTTTGACCTGTTTCTTACATATAAGGTATAATGTTGTGACGGAGGTAGATACTCAACTGTTTACATCTTTTTTACAGCCGACTGTACTATGAGTACTAGATAACGATAGTTGGGAGTGTTTCCTAGTACACTCAGACCCAAGACAATATAAAAAAGTTTGTGTATATAAATTATTTTAAGTAATTTTGTGTTGGGACTAAATGTTGTGTTGTTGTTTATCTTGTTTCTATGGTACAAGTGCTGCCACACTTCTGTTTAAAGTGTTTCAAAACGTTTAGTACGAAAATTTTAGCTGGGGACTGAGATAATGTTGTTTATACATACACACATACATACACACACACACGTATAAGTACATTATGTACGTAGTACGTACCTTGCACGTAGCAAGGTACGTACAGCCACACATCGAGGTATGCGGAACAGTCAGATTCTCTTCATTCGATTCTCACCTTAATGTCAAACACTTTGGACTCAATATCAATTGAAGAATTTTGACGAACTATAGTAGCCTGATGTGTGGCTGTCTGTACACAACTGTCAAATTGTATTGGTTGTTTTCTTTTTTTTTTCCCGTTTTTTGCTGCCCCTTGGCTGTTGTATTTATATAAGTTTGTCAATGTATTTAAAATCTGTTATTGGCTGTAAGTAGTATATAAATTTAAATTAGTATAATTTAAGAGCTGTAGATTTTGAAAAATAAATAAATAAATCAATATTGTTATCAAAATTTATTAATTTACTTTGTTACCACTCTTTTTAAGACAATAAATAACAAATGACTGAAGCATTTAGACCACTTCTACAAGCAAATTTTATTTACTTTCAATTGTAAATAAATAAATCGTTAAGAATTTACAAATCTACAAGACTTATTTTATCATCGAGGTGCCCGGCAAAATTGCGTTACTGTCCAAAGGATTGGAGATCTTGTTACGAGTGTGACATTGTGATTTTGAGCTCAACATTTCATCATTTAGTCCACTGCTGGACATAAAGTTCTCCACACAGATCGGTCCTGTGCCGACGCATCCAATGGATTCCCGCGACCTTTACCAGATCGGCGGTCTACCTTGTGGGGGGCCTGCCACGGCTGCGACCTTTCCGCTCCAACGGCCGTCTGTTCTCCTCGCTATGTGCCCTGCCCATTGTAACCACTCTTTTAAGGACAATAACAAATGACTAAAGAATAAAAACCACTTTAACTAATAAATTTTATTCACATTAAAATGTAAGTAAATAAATCGTTATGACTTTAAATATCTACGAGACTTATTTTAGAGTATTAATATAATAATAATAACAAATAAAAACGTAACATTAAAAAAAAACCTCTTCAAAACCCAAGAACTACAAAGTGTAAAATAATATTTGTAACACTTGGGAAATAATTATTTATAACAGTACAATCGTAAATAGGTGTTACCACCCAATACTTATCTGCACGAAGCGATTCGCTTCCACATTTATAATGCGGATGGCTAAATAATGGAACTCTCTGCCGTGATCTGTTTTTCCTGACCACTATAATCTGGACAGATTTAAGGCAAGAGTGAACAGGCATCTTTTAGGCAAACGCGTATCATCCTAGACCTCATCGTCGCTTTCCATCAGGTGCGACTGTGGTCAAGCGTTAGACTATTGAACAAAAAAAAACGATCTTGTAATACAACATTCAATTAATTAACAGGAATTAGGCGCCGACTTCAGTAGCACGGTGTTTTCGAGTGTACCTACAGTTATAGAATGTTATGTGAAGTGTTAAAAAATATTATTTTACACTTTTTAATACGTGGTTATTGAAGGCTGTTTTTTTTTCATACATTTCTTTTTCATGATTTTTAGTGATTCATTTTTTCTGCAGACTTACAGACCCCCAAATTACTAACAAACTAAATGTGCGAACAGTATTGAAAGAATTACCTTTAAGTTAGAAGTTAAGTTGAGAAGTTGACCTTCTATCATCAGCTGAGCCACAAAAATAAAACGATCAGCGTAAATACTGGTGTAGCTTTAAAAAAAGATACAAAACCTTACATGTGCCTTTAAAATTTGAGGGTTATTCTCGACTTCGCTAGGATCCTATCATCAGATCCTGACATTTTGATAATGGGACCAACTTTCGAGTGTGTTCTTTCAAATAAAAAAATAATTGTGCAAATCGGTAAATAATTGACGAAAAAATCGGTGAACCTACATAATAAAAACAAACAGTCAAACAAAGAATCTCCTCCTTTTTTGAACTCTTAACAAATAACAAAACCGGTAACAGATATTTTCTTAAGAAGCAGGTTCACTATCAAAGCCAAATCAAAACCGAAGAAGTTGTACAGAGCAATTAGTGACGTTTGCGTTCACTTTCACTTTTTTACAAATTGAAAATCACATTTAACGAGCAAATCTAAATTAATCACTACCAAAGCAAAATAATGCAGTTGTTTAGAATCTAATCTTGGTATTATTGCGAGAAATCGCTGAATACGCATACCTACTCCCTTGAAAAGGGACGTTCTACAAGATATTGCTCTTTGCACTGGCGCTGTTAAAACGACTGTCCATATAGCATTTTCATTAAATAACATTATCAGGCGCAGACCAACTTGCTTTCCGACGCACAAGGGTACAAGACCGCTAACTTCAAGACTCCAGGCTGACACTGAGATTTTTGACAGAAAAACTTGGGTACAAATCGAACCTGGGACCCCAAGCGCAGCCGTTGCTTTAAAGTCAATTCAATTCAATTCAATATCTTTTTGCTTTCTCATATGTTGAATAAAGATCTTAGTTTAGAGTATTTTACGTTCCAAACAGTATAGTAGCCAATGTTTTGTTTTCAGATGCTTGGAGAACTATTTTAGTTGAACGCCTGAGCTCTTGTGAGCTAACTATATGATTTATATTTAATACTTTAGTTTTTTTTTTTCTGTAAATGTCCGTATATCATATTGTTTAATTAATGTAATTGGTAAGCAAAACACGTTTGACGTGATGTATGTAGCTGGGTTTCTGTAGCATGGTTAATGAAAAATTTGCAAACCTTCGACATTATAATTCATCTTTCGCTTTTTAAAGACACTCCCCCATATTACATTTACTTAAGTACAAATCAGTTCCCGCTTTTAATAGGCACCCCACTCAAATATATTTTATGGAGGTGGCCATCTTGGATTTGAAAATTTTCACAGTGTATTGTATTTTACTGCTCGAATCCTTTTATTTGATACCTATATAGAGTGGAGTTCTCATGCAATATTAATCTGATATTTTGTGGCGGCGGCCATCTTGGATTAATTTCCATCTAACATCGGTGATCAGAAGTGGATCAACTCACTTTTCAAACAAAAGAAAACAAAAACAAAATCAGTTCATCCGTTCGGGAGCTAAGATGCCACGGACAGATACACACACACACACACACACACAGACACGTCAAACTTATAACACCCCGTCGATTTTTAATCGGGGGTTAAAAAACATTGCGTGGTGAAAAACCGCCAGTGCAAAACGTATTTTTAAGGGAGGATCTTGAATAAATTACTCGGGCCGGCCCTGAGCCATCGTTTTGTCACAGGTTTTGTCACTTTAATATCATCGCGGTGTCCGGCGAAACTGCGTTACTGTCCAAAAGATCGGAGATCTTGTTACGAGTGTGACATTGTGATTTTGAGCTCATCATTTCATTATTTTAGCCAATAGACCACTGCTGGACATAGGCCTCTCCCAATGTTCTCCACACAAATTGGTCCTGTGCCGCCCGCATACAATGGATTCCCTCGACCTTTACCAGATCGTCGGTCGACCTAGCGGGGGACCTGCCACGGCTGCGACTTCCTGTACGTGGCCTCCACTCGAGAACCTTTCCACCCTAACCATCGTCTATTCTCCTCTCTATGTACCCTGCCCATTGCTACTTGAGGTATGCAATCCTTTGGGCTATGTCATCATTTCTGATACGATCACGTAAGGAGACTCCATCTAGAGCATTCCTCTTTAAGCGGTTTTGTGCTAACGTGTAATACTCGTATATAGCCTTCGTTATATAGTAATTTTGTTACTATTTCTATCAAAGAAGCGCTGTGATGTATGACCATGTGAACTGATTGGCAGATTTTTTGTAAATGTATTAAAAACAGTTGATTAAATTATATCAACTAGAATATTATCAAATACCGACTTTCCGCTAAAAACAATAACGAATCTCTTAAAACACGTTGCTGACATGTAGAAGAGACAGTGGGTCGATTTTTCATATTATTATTAATTATAGCTTTGCAGGCCAATATCGGCTCTAAATATATTATATACTATATTATTTGATGTGTTTCGTTGCGTGAGTAAGGGTACCGGAGGCCCAATCCGGTAAAAAATGGGGGCTTAAAGGTTGGCAGCGCACTTGTGACTCGCTTATCATCAGGCGATCCGTCTGCTCGTCTGCCACCTACACATAAAAAAAAATCAACATCTAAAGCAATGCGCCTATCTGAGAAACTATTTTATTTGTGTTAGCGTTTAGTTTCTAAATAAAATCCACTGTCTTGAATGTCGGCGACAGTACCCCGTAGTCCGGCCATTGTTGTGCCACTCAAGTGTTTCACAGCTTCAAGGTTCCGCGGAGAAATCATAAAACGGTATCCCGGTATATTTGGCTTAATTATATTTAACTAAGCTGAATACAAAATAGAACTGGCTTTTTCCGGCGTTAGAAAAAGGCAAGCCGGAGATTATCTCGATTCGTTATTAAAATGAAGCGACAGCCATCTCACCTTCGCAACCCTTTAACATGGGAACCAGACCAACTGAATCATAGGTACACGTTTCATAGAATACCCAAAACTGGTTTGCTCACGATGTTTACCCTCACCGCTGAGCTCGTCTTCTGACCGTGTAATTCTCCCTGCCTTCACAACTGCTGCTTAGAAGCCCATGGTACGCTTTGGCCCATAATCCAGAATTCAGGAAGTCTGACCTTCGCAACCCTTAGACAGGGGAACCAGACCAACTAGATAACACTTCCACGTGCAGAATCATTAGGTACCTATTTCAAATAAGAAATAAATAATCCAATCTATAATAATAAATAATTGATATTTTTTATAGCAATCTTTTGCAATTTATTCTTAAGTGTGTTATTTACTTAAGAATAAATAAATATTTCACAACATCACGTACATTGATCTGAGTCTGAGAAAGGTAGCTCAAGCACCTGTGTTACGGATATCAGAATCAACAGTGGGACTACAAATATATACATGTAGTACTTTTCTTTTGTAAATACATACTTATAATACATAGAAAACACCCAGACCAATACAAAAAGACATGTTCATGCATACAAAAACCCGTAACCCTTGGACCAAATCAGCGTTCACTATTACTATTCCAAACGGGTTATATCTATATTCATAATATTGTAGGTATGCAAAATTTGAGAGACTATGTGAGACGTGCAGTTTTCCTCACGATGTTTTCTTTCACCTCCCAGCATTGTTATAAGGCTCCTCACCATAAAGCATAAAAGGAACTAACCATAAAGCTTATAAGGTATAAACAACTACCCGACCCGATAACCCAGCACAGATTGTCCTGGCACCACAAACTTAGGAGAGTCTACCCTTTATAGAGTGGAAAAGGGCAAAGGTGAAGGCAAATAAAAAACTAAGAACTAATTTAAATACTCTATTCTTTAAATAAACTTATGATGGCTTTGGAAATTAATCAAAAGCCTTTTATTTTAGACCTTAAGTGCATTTAATGCTTCAGAAGTTTTCTTGTGATATAAAGTGCCTTAAATGATATCAAGAAGTAAATACATAAAGATACACTTACTTATCTTCTATCAATACTGTTTATGAATAGGTAAATACTACAGGCAGCGGAAACGCTAATAAGTTATCCGCAGACACGAAAAGCTTGCGCGATATAATCGACATCTTGCGCCACCTATTGGTATAAAGTGGAACTAATATCCCGAAACAGAGTGAGGGCGGTACACTAGTAATAAATATATATAAATATATATAGTAAAGTTGCTATTGCAAAACCTACACGGGTCTACGAAGGTCAAGGGAGTCGTAGACTACGTGCGAAAGAAGTTCAACTGGACGCTGAGGGTTTCGACCCTCACCGTTCGCGGTTGAAGTCTCGCCACAAAGTGAACTTTAGCTCATTTGTGGTGAGAGTACCGACCCATTCCTTGGCGACTTTTATTAGTGAGGACTTCTGGCCGCAGGGAGTCGTCTTTCGAAAGTTTCGAGGACGGCTACCAGCTGACTCTACGCGCCCCACGTAGGAATTTGAAAAAAAAAATGTGTATTTTATTTTATTATGTATGTTTATGTTAGACTGTAAAGTATTTATTATGTGGGCCAATGAAATATTTCAGAATGTATCTTGTTGCCTGAAATAAACGAATTATTATTATAAACCTACAGAACTCTCACGAATTTAAATCGCACTTCACCAAGATTTGTCACCCAAACCTCACTTCTCTTTTATTCAGAGATAATCTTGCCTCTGTTCAGTAGAACAAGTCTCTGTGGGAGATAAGCTTGCCTTTTCACGTGATTTTTCCAGTTAGAAATACTATTTTTGGCGGTGTTTCTAGAATTTTGAGTCTTTTTGACGGATTTCTCAAAAGAAATACTTATATTGACAGACGTAGTTTTTAATTTATATAACACCGTTCTCCGCTCATATCAAAATCTCCGTATTAAGAAATAAAAGGTCTTTATACCTACTATTGTTTTTTTTTATGCTAGAGGCGGACAAACGAGCAAGCGAGTCACCTGATGGAAAGTCATCAACACCGCCCATGAACATCTGCGAAATCAGAGAGATCGCTAATGTGTTGTTGGTCTTTTTAAAACGCATAGTATTAGGCCGCCATCCATAGATCTATAGAGAGGTTAAAATAAAATTAAAAAATTAGAGTGTGCACTTTATACAGCAGCTGAATGTAGATAAAGTAGTGTTGGCTGACAAATATTGAGACACTAAAAAGCTTAGAAAAAAATTCTGGGATAACAGTACACTCGATAATTATAACAGTCGAGAAAATTTTTACCGAAGTCGGCGCCTAATCCCAGTTGAATAATTGAATGTTTAAATTACCAGATAGTATTGGGCGCCGACTTCGGTAACACATTTTCTATGGGATATATAGTTTTGTATGGGAAAAAACTTGGAAATTGACACCCCCAAATGAAACTCCTATGATTTGTTACTTAAAAATTAAAACATGAATGTAAATGTAATGTAAAGTAGTGTATGGATCAACACATAACTTGGTATTAAAACACTCGCAAACGCTATTCAAAAACTCGCCAAGGCTCGTTTTTTAAAATCACATTAGTGTTTTGATAACCCTAATTTTGTGACAGTGACATAAACTACTAATTAGTAATGCTAAAGCCTTCATAATAAATTATCATGAAAAAATCCTATTTAGAATGTTAGGTCAACTATATAAAATGAAAAAAAACTACTGTTACATACATTATTGCCGATTAGATATTCTATTTTGTATGTTTAGCCGCTTATATTGTTGATCTAAAATGCTAAGAAACTCGCAGCCGTGGTAGACTTACATGGTAGACCGATGATATGGTGAAGGTTGTGAGAATCCCTTGAATGCGGGAAGTACATGACTGATCCGTGAGGAGAACATTGGGGGAGGCCTATGTCCAGCAGTGAGCGTCTATTGGCCGAAATGATGATGATGAACATGAATAGGCTAAAAAGGCTATTCATGATACTTGATATGAGAGCTTCGTCATTAAAAAAATGTTGTTTTATGTGATAGGTGGCAGACGAGCAGATGGATCACCTGGAGCCCAATTCTGGGAACGTGATATATTGGCATCATATGATATATATCACTAAAACCTAGTTTTTTTGTATGGTTTTCGGATGATATCTGTCATGTTTTTTCATATCGAAAATCCTGAGAATTGGGCTCTTGGTGAAAAGCGATTGCCGCCGCTCATGGACACCCGTAACATCAGGGGAGTCACAAGTGTGTTGCCAACCTTTAGTCCCGTATTCCCCAAGAGGGCCTCCAGTACCCTCACTCACGCAGCGAAACACAACACAGCGCTGCTTCACGCCGGTTTTCTGTGAGGCCGTGGTTTCACTCTGGTTGTTTTTTTTATGTGATAGGTGGCAGACAAGCAGACGGATCACCTGATGGTAAGCAATTGCCACCACCCATGGACACGCGTGATGCCAGTGGAGTTATAAATGCGCTGCCAATCTAGAGGTTGGCATCTGGGGGAAGGGTTTTGGGTCTCCGGTACGCTCACTCACGCAGCGAAACACAGCACAGTTCTGCTTTACGCCAGTTTTCTGTAAGGCTGTGGTATCAATCCGGTCCAGCCGGCAAAAATCATGCTCAAGCGTGGCTCTCCAATGAGGTGGCTTTCTTAAAACCATGTAAAAATAACTTTCATAATCTTTAGGTAAGTATATGTTTTTAAAACGCGAAAGTTCCTTTCTCAATAGTCAAATTTCTTGAAACTTTTCCATCAAAACACATAAAAAGAAAAGAAACACACCGAGCTCAAACACAGACGATAATAAAACTGCCAAGCAGGCACAAGATTAATGAAAACAAAAAATACAGAAGCGTCACACGTCGCTATTTTATGCGGAACTCGCGCGGACGTGCGCTGCCTACGTGAGAGAAACCTTCGAGAGGCTGACAGATCCTTATTCTATTACTGACGGCAATCAGGAGAATTCCTTAAGATTACCTTACTTTATGGGAGAAATTTATTTACAACATTGTCATTATAATAAGAATCAAATCAAATCAAATGATTCTTTATTTGCATAGGCTTGTACACAGCACTTACAAATCGTCATACATTTGAATGATTTAAACAACTACATATAATATCGCCAAACAGAGTCAACTCAAAAAATCTGTATTTTAATTTAAATATCTTTTGTTGATCGATAGGCAGCGAGAAAAGGTGGATTCGATGGTGAGAATAGCTAAAAACTCTTAATTTTTTAAGTGTTTTTTTTTTAAAAACTACCACCGGCTCGGCAAGTTGTTTCTGATCAAGAAGATTCGAAAGTCCGAAAAATAAAAAACAAAACTTATTTACAGTTTGTTTTATAGTGGTTCAGTATATTGGCTCTTCTCAGCCTGATGGTAAGCAAGAGAAGAGCCCAAGTTGCAATCAAAACATTGTTAAACATTGCAGTATGCTAAAAATAAACAAAAAGAGGAATTCTATTACCAGGAGATAGAGGATGAGATGAAATTATGAATGAATGAATGAATATACTTTTATTGCACTCAAAGTATAGTAAGAAAACTTAATACTAGGTATTACAGAATATGTACAACGAAGGCGGCCTTATTACTATGAGAGCAATCTCTTCCAGGCAACCTTTGGGTAAAGGACACTTGATGAAGGTGTAGGGCAGTGCAATATTAATATTTATATACTTACATACAAAGTTTAAATACTAATACATAATTAAAATATATTTACAGAAGGGTGTAGTTGGCCCGGCTACTCATCGTGCACAAAATGCTGGTGGCGTTACCTCTTTAAATAGCCAACCCAATGTGTTGGCCGAGGTAGCTGCCAGCATTCCTCTAGACAATTTTTATCTGATAGGTGACAAACCAATAGGAAAATCACCTGATGGTAAGCGCTGCCGCTCTTGGACGCTGACAACAACAGTAGAGTCGCAAGTGCGCTGGCAACCTTTCCCCTATTTGGCCTGTATGTACTTCACTCAGTTAGTGAAGATACCTTTGAGAGGCTGACAGATCCTTTTTCTATTACTGACGGCAATCAGGAGAATTCCTATGGATGGTTTTTATCTCATCATCATCACCATCATTTCAGCCAATAGACGTCCACCGCTGGACATAGGCCTCCCCCAATGTTCTCCACACAGATCGGTCCTATGCCGCCCGCATCCAATGGATTTCCGCGATCTTCACCAGATCGTCGGTCCACCTTGTGGGGGGCCTGCCACGGCTGCGACTTCCTGTGCGTGGCCTCCACTCGAGGACCTTTCTGCCCCAACGGCCGTCTGTTCTCCTCGCTATGTGCCCTGCCCATCGCCACTTGAGGCATGCAATCCTTTGGGCTATGTCTGTGACCTTAGTTCTGCTGCGGATCTTTTTCATGTCATAGGTGGCAGACGAGCAGACGGATCACTTGATGATAAGCGATTGCCTTCGCCCATGGACACCCGTGACACTATTAGATCACAAGCGTTACACAACACAACCTTTAAACCCCCCTGTCCAATGCGGGAGGCTCACTCACGGAGCGAAAAACAGCACAGTGCTTCTTGCACTTGACGAATTTCGGTTTATTTTGTATGGGGGTTAATATTGACAACAAAATATTATTGAGTGAATAACGCACAACTAGAGATAAGTTAATTACTTAGGGCATGTGCTAAGACTACGACGAGACGAGTGGTTGCAACTTATTATGACGGTGAAAGAAGCTGGTAAGAGGCGTGTGGGTCGGAGGAAAAATCATGTCGAAGTCGATAGAGATCGCAAGCGCAGCCAAGCTGTTGTTAGATTGACAGCCAACCTTCGCTAGACGGAGAGGCACTTTAAGAATGAGAAGAAGAAGCACCAATTTCAATTTCAAATTCATCAATTACTCATCGCGTGTTCAGGTGGCATTCAAACTTACATCTTCCACGTTCCAGATGCTGAATGTAAGTCGACGAAATGTTTAAGTAAATAATACACTTAAAAAATTCACCGTAGGGCTCAGGTGGGACTCGAACCCACAACCTTCCACAGTCCGGGTGGCTGCACTAACCATTTATGCTATCCGAACCCCTTGCTAAGACGACGAATTTTGTAAGTGCTTGAATCGCCGAGAGCCGACGATAGTCTCATCAATATTGTAAGTATAGTTTACAATATCCAGTGGAAACATTGTTACAAATATTGTTTTGTAAGTGCTTACAAAATTCGTCGTCTTAGCAAGGGGTTCGGATAGCATAAATGGTTAGTGCAGCCACCCGGACTGTGAAAGGTTGTGGGTTCGAGTCCCACCTGAGCCCTACGGTGAAATTTTTAAGTGTATTATTTACTTAAGAATAAATTGATTATACCAAACACAATAATAATCGACGAAATGTTTGTTTGGTTCGCAATATGTTAAGAATAAACTGCAAAAAAAATGCTTTAACCAAAAAGAAAATTCACAAACCCAACGCTATCTTGAAGTAATTACCAAACCATTTTCCTCCATCCATTTTCAATTACTCTCATTTCAACCCTTAAAACCGTTACTACGTCATTTGTCAGGTGACAACTGACAATCGGCCATTACATAAATGGCCCTTCGGTTCGACTTTAAAACAAATTGGCGCGACTCTCTAGTGAAGATCAAAACTAGAGTCCTTAGAATTATTTTACACAAAACTCGTTAGCTAACGATTCGACTCGAGAGTTTTTTCGCACTTGAGTTTATCTCTCGATTCTAGTATTTTCACATTTAAGCCTTTTTTACACTCGAACCTTTTTCCACGCTTAAGTATTTTTCTATGCTCAAGTTTTTCATAGGTAAATCGATTTTATGCTCAAGTCTTTTGCACTTATCTTTCTTTTATTTCTAACACAGAATCTTTTTGACTCTTATTATAGGAGACCAAGGCTCAATTTGGGTCGCTGCGCCAACCTAGTTAGTTAGAATTTTTTGTGCGCTCCATTCTTTTTCATTATTTTTGGACCCGTTTGTAACAGTGGTAGTGAACGCTGCCTCTGGTTCAAGGGTTGCGGGTTCGATCCCCGCACAGTACAAACATTTGTGTGCATGAACATGTCTGTTTGTATTGGTCTGGGTATTTTCTATGTATTATATGTGTGTGTTTACAAAAGAAAAGTATTATATGTATATATTTGTAATCCCACTGTTGATTCTGATATCCGTAACACAGGTGCTTGAGCTACCTATCTCGGAGTCAGATCAATGTATGTGATGTTGCCAAATATTTATTATTTTTTATTATTATGGCTCGTATTTTAACTACCCATTATTTTTCTATCTTCAATTATTTTTTTGCACTTGTGTTTTCATTCCGCACTGAGTATTTCCACGCTGGGTTCCAAAGCGATGGCTCTGGACGTAAATGGGAATGATTAGCTTAGATGATGGAACTATAGACAAAAATGTATGGTGCAACATTTAGAGGTGTGAGTACCCTTCATACATTAACCTATGAGTATTGTTGAACTACTTCTAGCAATAGCCGGATTCACAGTTCAAAAAAAGAGCGTAGGTATGGGCGGTGTGGTCGCCGGCAGATTAGAATAGGCCACCCTCACTCTTACCGAGGTGTCGTAAAAGGCGACTAAGGTAAAGCTGCTGGCATGATCATCAGCACCCAGAGAAGGAAAACTCTGCATTTATATCAAAACCCTCGCCAACCCGTCTGCCAAGCGTGGTGAGTATGGCAATTACCCCTCATGTGATTGAGGGAGACCCGTGCCCCAGCAGTGGGGACTTAAGTGGGCTGATGATGTATGCAGGCTGATCGTTGAGATTGGCCGCCGTAGCCGTAATTATTTGGAGGATATTACAAAGTATTGCCGCCTTTAGTTACTGCACATCCCATATAGTAAGCGATTACCGCCAACCACGTTATATCTGCAACACCAGAAGATTCACAGATGCCCTGATCAGTCAGCGAGTCGTTATTTAGCTAATTAATATCAGGATTTCTGATACGGTCCTTCAGAGATACTCCGAGCATAGCCCTTTCCATAGCTTTTTGAGGGGCTTTGAACCGATGGACTAGCCCAGCCGAGAGTGTCCACGTCTCGGCACCGTAAGTCATGACCGGAAGAACGCACTGGTCGAAGACTTTCGACTTAAGATTTTGAGCGATGGGTGACGAGAAGGACCGCATCAGAAATGATGTAAACCAACAGAGAACCAGAGTCACCGACATATCCCACCGAATTAGCAAACTGAAGTGGCAGTGGGATGGTCATATTAGCCGCAGAACTGACAGTCGTTGGAGCCGTAAAGTCCTTGAGTGGAGACCGCGACTCGGTAAGCGTAGTGTAGGACGCCCTGCGACAAGATGGGATGATGACATTCGAAGGCTGGCTGGTGTGGGCTGGATGATAGTGGCCGAAAATCGGGAGCAATGGCGTGCATTAGGGAAGACCTATGTCCAGCAGTGGACGAGTGTGGGTTGCTGATGATGATGATGATGAATATCAGGATATATATCAAGTGTGTGCGCAAACACAAGAGCATTCTCTATTCCCTTACCCTTATACATATTCGTATGGGACACCATCGTGACAAGGCCAGAGAGCGATTGGGCGCCAGGACCAACGGCTAAACGTGCTATTCGAGGCATGACGGCACATTACCGCCATGTTGCAGACTCCAGGCTAACACTAAGAATTTCCTAACGAAATCATGGGTACAAATTTTTAGCCCGACCAGGGGATCGAACCCGGGACCTTTTGCGCAGCCGTCGCTTTAAAGTGCGACCCATCAACCACTAGGCCACCGAGGCAGTCCCTTTGTATTGACTCAAGGTCAAATTTATCTTACTCAGTTTCAAATGGAGGGCACCTCTATGTGGACTGACAGCACTTTGTATTGACTGCTTACTTCAAATTAATGGCAGCAGTTGGCACCACTGTCGATTCACACGTTCCCTATCAGGCGATACATCTGCTCTGATAACGGTGGTGGATCGGATGATTAATTTCATCATCATCATCATCATCAGCCCATTTACGGCACGGGCCTCGCTCAATCTCATGGGGGGTTATTGCCATACTCACCTCGCTTGGCAGACGGGTTGGCGAGGGTTGAGATATAAATGCAGAGTTTTCCTTCTCTGGGTGCTGATGATCATGCCAGCAGCTTTGCCTTAGTCGCCTTTTACGACACCTCGGTAAGAGTGAGGGTGGCCTATTCTACTCTGCCGGGGATCACACGGCGTGATTAATTTAAAATTCATCAAATCTTGTAGGTGTGAACTCTAGGTACATCACTAAAGTTTCCCCTAATGGCTGCCAATTGGGTTGAAAAATTGTTCGTGAGGTGAGGTTTCGGTTGGAATTTCGATAGGTTAAATTAATTGTGTAGTTCCAATTGTGTTCAGGTAAATATTTTCCATGTTAATTTGAACTTATTTTAATGTGCCACCTATTAGTACAGTCGTGCGTTATATTGTGGAGTAATTTCGGTGAATTCCCATGCTATAAAATTTTACTCATTCATTTTGTAAGGCAAATAAAATAAGTGAACCAGATAATTTGTGATAATCAGGCCTGAAATATGGAATCCTCTTGCCAGTCGGCCTGTTGCTGTTTCAAAAAGGTGGCCGATTTTTTCTCAACTTGTAACTATAATCATAGACATAATAATCAGATCGTGTCAGACAGTTGACCAGGGAGAGCCACGCTTCGGTATGAATGGGCTGGCTCGACTGGAGGAGACCGAAGCAGAACTGTGCTGAGGGTACCGGAAGCTCTTGCACTTGTGACTCCATTGGTGCGCTCAAAGCTGTCGCTTCAGATCATGGAGTAACTGAGAAAGAATTCAGGAAGTTTGGTAGTGTGCGAGTGCCTTCCACCCCCCGTATGGAATCCAAACATGACCCCTCTGGATTTTTCAAATCTATACGAATAACTCTACCACTAGCCCGGAGGTGGGGATAAACATTGTGAGGAATCCTGCACGTCTCGGATAGTTTCTTTTCTTTTTATTAGAATATCCAGACATTTGGCCACAATCTCACTCTGATAGTAAGTGATGATGTGGCTGAGGATGGATAGTGCTATAGTAACAGCCTATACACTCTTTTCTTGAATGAGTTCAGTCATAGCGTTTAGGGAACACATCTTCCGGCAGAGAGTTCCATTATTTTTCTCTCTTCTCTCAAAATTAAATTTCAAGATTCATTATTTTCTGAAAATTGTGGATACCTAGGAGTACCTAGTAATATAGTAAAATTTTGGGATAATGCGTTTGAATGTGTAACCAAAATCCAGTTGGTCTTGTTCCCCTGTCTAAAAGCTGCAAAGGTCAGATGGCATGCAGTCGCTTCATTGTAATGGGGGTTATTGCGTGTGAAATATCTGCGTGACGTGCAAGGTCCATGGCTATGAACCAAGGTCCAATTTCAACATCATGGCTCATCTAAAAATACCCAATTATCTTGTAGATGGAATTTAGGCCTATAATCCGCCATCTTGCGGATTTTTCGCACGTGATACTCCATTATCAGAATTCTCGAATCCTGGATCATCAGTCCAATCGTACCCCGGGCTCGAAGCGACAGCATTAGACGCAACTGGGGATTCCACGCTAAGATAATTTTAGTCAACAGTTGCGAAGTGTAGTTAAAATAAATACTTAAATATAAATAACAGTACAAAATGTAACTGTATACTACCGCAAAGTTTTGGGTTGTATCTCCACAGAAATTGTTGCATGAATAACAATAAATTCACGTCCAAAAGACTTTCAGCGCTGACTCAAAAGTTTTATATTACATTTCAAGTCATAAAGAGAGAATTTCACTCCTTCATTTAAATACGAGTACCCTATTTAGGTAATTCAACTCATTTAAACGTTATGACGCTAAATTTAACATTTAATTCCACCTGGTGATTACAACCTCAATATTTTCAAAGACATAGTGAATAAGCTACTTTTGGGTAAGCTCGCTCCATCGTAGGTTTCTTCTCAACTCTAGAGTTCAGTGTGAAGCCAAGAGCTGACCCATCATCAATAGAAATAAATCCAGATTTCATACCGGCCGTAGCCATAGCCGTGATCATGACTGAGGGAGAGCCACGCTTTGGCATGAATGGGTTGGCTTGACAGAGGAATGAGAGGGGTACCGGAGGCCCATTCCGTGGGAAAAGGGGTTACCCCCCTTTCTCTCTTAGAGGTTGGCAGTGCACTTGTGACTCCACTGGTGTCGCGGGTGTCCGAGGGCGACGGCAATGACTTCAGGTGATCCGTCTACTCGTCTTCCACCTATCACATAAAAAAAATTTACAAATAATTTCATTTTGTCCTGATCAAAATTATTGCATCACCCTCAAAACCGCAACCGCCGGCAACGCATCTGTAATACTCCGTGTGTCGCAGATGTCTGTGGGCGACGGTAATTTGCTTACCATCAGGTGAGCCGTCTGCTCGTTCGTCTGCTATAATGTAAAATAAAAACGCTGTAAGGGGTTGGGGCTACCCCAACCCCTCGTTAAGACGTTTCGGTAAGCTCCAAAATTTGTTTCAATAACCTCGCACTTTGTAAGTAAAATTGTTTGTTATTATTCTTTAATTGTCAGGCCCTAACAATAGAATGAATAAAGTAATACGCATTTTGAATAAATTTACCCATTTCTGAAAGGGTCTTAGAGAACGCTGTACGGAAATGGAGATAAAGGCCTCAACAATTGCCATGGAATGCTGACGAAATATTTTTAATGTTCAATTTTATAAAGCCTCAGTTGTTTGTTATTCAAATTATTTTTCTTGCAATATCTCATTACCATTTCATAACACAGAACTTTTTTGAAAGTAAGTTAACATATTTGTTGAGGATGAAATATGAGGCGCGTACCTAGCGTCCGTGGCAGTGGTACTACAACAGAGATAAGGGGACTCACCTTTGGCGGCAGCCAGTGAAACTCCAATAAATAATCACAAACTTTATAATTTACGTTAAATAAAAAACAACATTTCCTGTGGTACTCTGAATTATACTGACAAAAGAAAGATTTTAAAAAAAGAACATCTTTTAAAAAACGAACAATTTCAAATATATAAAAAAGAACACATAAAAAGGAGGTCCGTCGCCAACAAAAGTGGTAGTTAAACATCAATAAAAGGATAATATTATCAATTTGACTGTATGTCTTTCATAGAATCAAGCAAGCAAATATGCATGCTTGATTCTATGAAAGCATAGCATGCGAATAAAGCGAGTGCATATGGTGGTAACCTTTAAGGCGATGGGAAGCCCTAACTAGCTACTAAACCAGATCAATTTTAAATAATTTCGGGATTACAACCTCTCGGCAAACACTTACACTATTTATTAAATAACCATACACAAATGTTGGGCCCGTTTTTGTACGCAAAAAATGGATTACCGCCAAAAGCGGCCACTTTTAGCGAGAATCAATTTTTCTCGTACAAATGTTGGCTTCCGCATTTGTGCATGGTTATTTAATAAATAATATAAGTGTTTGCCGCGAGGTTGTAATCCCAAAATTGTTTAAAATAAATCTGGTTTAGTAGCTAAAAATTAAAATCGATTGGCGTCGCTAGTGTGCCCTACCAGTCACCTTAAGACCTATTGTCGGTCAGTTGCACGATGTATGTGCCCCACCCAGTGTGTGCTCATCTATCCAAAGATGTGATTAAAGGGAGATGCCACACTGGTGGATTGCGAGCGTGTTTGAAGCGGAGCGACGACGCAGCGAACACGTCGCGGCTGCGCATCGTTCACGCTGCGGATGCGCATCGGATGCGTGACGGATTTGCCGCGGAAATAAGTCTGAACACAACTGTTTTTTTTTTTGGTGGTGGCCACGCAGAAAAATGCCGCCGAATCCTTTGCGCACCCGCGGCGAATCCATTGCGCATCCACGGCGTAAACCTCGTCGCTACCTCGTCGCGACACTGAACAGGCTAACAATCTCTTAATATTCTGAGTACCAGAATAATGAATCACCATTATACTATGTTAAAACTTGGCTCCTCCACTGCGTTCAGAAGGCACCGCTCTCGCCACTAAATAATGCTCAATTTTCACATCTGTACATAAATTACATCAGCTTCAACGCGCTAAGTATCTGACGCCAGTTGCTGCTTAAGGGTTAGTTATGCGATTTCACTACTTTGGAGGCGCAGTGCGAGTGGATTGCATTAATGCGATTGCTTTACATTGTAAAGTTCATCATTATAATTTGGCCATAAGACGACAACTGATGAACATCGGCCTTCTTCAGTAGCATTCAGATTGGCAGGTTGAATGCGGTCTATGTACAACGGATTCCTTTATTGTTTATCTGGTCATTTGGCCCACCTTGTAGGTTGAATAGACTATGCTTACCGGTTCATGGACTAACTGCTCCTCCACTAAGTTCAAAAGGTACCGCCCTCGAATAATGCTAAATCTGTTCATAAATTACATCAGCTTCAACGCGCTAAATATCTGAGGCTGCCGCTTAAGGGTTAGTTATACTCTTTCACTGCTTTTGAGGCGCAGTGTATTGTGGGTTCCACTTTAATGCGACTACTTTGGGGATTCATGTCGTTAAGTTCATCATCATAGGCATAGGACGTCCACTGATGACCACCTTCTTCAATAGTATTCAGATCGGCTGGTTGAATACAGTTTATGTCCAATGGGTTCCTGCAATATTAATAAGGTTGCTGGTCCACCTTTTAATTTACGCTTACCGGTTCATGGCCTTACTTTATTCAGAAGCAGCATCATTATAACATAAACTGGGGTACAAGTTGGTGAAAAAAATACAATGTACTCGTATTACTTTAAGAGCACATTGTATTTTTTTTTCACCAGTCAACTTTAACAGATATGCAGCATATTTAAGGAAAAAATATTTCATGCCTCAATACCATTTATAAAGCACTATTATAATAAATATTGGTATTTACATTGGGAAGGTTGACATTGTTTTTACATGTATCGCATCGGTTGGGAACTGATTTAAGTGAGTTGAAGAATCATCTTATTATTTTAGACTGATTTCTAGAAACAATATAGGTATATTGGTAAAAGTAGGATGTTTCTTTCCTGTAAATGTACCTCTGAGTGTTTCGTCACAAAACGTCTTATAGTATAATTCTAATACACTTTTTGTAACACGAATGTACTATATTCATTTACCGAGATGCCTCAAAAAACTATTCCATAAGATAACAGAGGATACACATTACTAAAATAAGCAGTCCCAGGTATTTCATTAGAATAATTCTCTGACAAAACAGGTACAGCATAGCAATAACTTGAGATTCTTTTATTAATATTTTAATGTGACATTTCTAATTTAAACTAACATCTATTACTGCGTTCAAAAGGCACCAATCTCGCCACTAAATACTGCTCAATCTATACATAAATTACATCAGCTTCAACGCGCTAAATATCTGACGCGAGTTGCCGTTTAAGGGTTAGTTATGCTATTTCAGTGCTTTCGAGACGCGCAATAAATTGTGTTGCACGTACTAATGCGACAGTTTTGGGGCTCCACGTTGGTTTTACCGATCTAGCAAATGAATAAACAGCCGACAGTAGAAATTTTTTTCTGTGATAGATGGCAGACGGATCACCAGATCCCGTAACTGCCGTCACTCATGCTGTGTTGCGAGTGAGTGACGGTACTGGATACCCAATTTGGGGAAAGTTTGGCAATAATTGTGAGCCTATGGTATCGCAGGTCAGGTTCATGAGCGGCGGTTATCACTTCCACTTGAAATCAGGTGAACATACATCCACAGAAGGTTGCGAAGGCCTTCCGTGCATCCTCCCGTGCCAGCATGGCTGCCAGGGGTAAATCACTGTCATCATTTTAAGCCATCTTCTACCAACTCAGTGTAGATCTTTAAAACTGACTTAAAAAAATAATTGCCTTTTTTAGAAAGCCCTGTTGGTCTAGTGGTTTAAGTACCGGGCTGTGACCTCGGGGTCCTGGGTTCGACTCCCAACCAGCAAAAAGTATATTTCGAATTTTTCAAACATAGCTCGGGTTTGTGTTCACCAATCCGCATTTGGCAAGCGTGGTGATTAAACCTAACCCTATCATAGTAGCGATGACTTGATTTCTATAATGGAGGCCTTTGCCCTGCAGTGGGACAGCATATAGGCTGATAGGTAATTCTTTCAGACAATTTTGCTCCTTAAATAGACTCAAGATTTTAGTTGTCTAATAGTTTAATCTTACCCTTAATAGTAAACATGAAGAGGTAAGAACCATGTCTAAGCATCGCGCCACCGCACCCTGTATTCCTCGACCAATTTCAATTGGTCTCCCCCACCCTCCCAAGCGCAAATAGATGAGGCACGAAAGAGGCATAATAGCCAAATGAGGAAGGTCTCCCTTGATTGGGCGCGAGGATATATAGAGGGCCCTATATCAAGCGACCCAAGTGCCGTCTATCTTTGGGTACTCGTAGAATTTTGGTCCAAGTGTCTGACTTTGTTTAGATGAGTTGAATAAAATAATGCCTTCCTATCGAAAATTCAGCTATGGCGGCAAATCTCAAAAATAAGCTAAGAATGCTGGACATTGCTAATGAACAACAGTACGCACGCACAAACATAAGTGCACATTCTATTAACAAATCTGACGCGACAACCAAAGGACGTTGTTGATATAACTACACCGAGAATTGGTCAGATTCTGGTGGTTGGAGTCAAACACTCCGCGTAGGCTGATGCAATTTAAAGGTTTTAAATTAGTATCTAGAGGTTTAAAATGAACTATTTTGATACGTCATTAACTTATGATACAGGATTAAAGCGAGCGATGGTAGCTCAGTGGATAAGAACGCGCTCTATGCGGAGGATCGTTCGAATCTGAGCATGTACCTCTAGATTTTTCGGCTCGGTGGTGAGGGAAAACATAGTGAGGAAACCTGTACGTTTCGGATAGTTTCTGAAACGCGTAACCATGATCTAATTGATCCGGTTAAAAGGTTGCGAAGGTCAGACGGCAGTCGCTTAGTTCTAATAACGACCCCCATGAATCATGGTCCAAGCGAATCCTGGGCTCCAAAGTGACAGCTTTGGATGCAACCAGGAACTACATGCTAGATGAGGAGGCAGGCAGAATTAAGGTAGAGTGACAGGTAATTAAAATAAGCGACTGCCGTCTGACCTTCGCAACCTTTCTACAGGAGAATCAGGTCTACTGAATCATGTTTTGTATCACTTGACACTTGTATCCGAAGTTACTTAAGGCGACGGGTAGGGCACACTAGTGACGCCAATCGATTTTAATTTTTAGCTACTAACGCTGTCACTTTAGCTACTAACACGTACAAAGCGGTCACTTTTGGCGTGAATCAATTTTTCGCGTACAAAAACGGACCCAAAATTTATGCATGGTTATTTAATGAATAGTATAAGTGTTCGCGGAGAGGTTGTAATCCCGGAATTGTCTAAAATAGATCCGTTTTAGTAGCTATAAATTAATTGGCATCGCTAGTGTGCCCCACCCGTCACCTTAAGTCATCTTCAGCGTTATAAGCACTATCATCTGCATGACCAATGTTTCTTAATATGATCGATCCTTGGCCAGGCATCTAGTTACTGCCAGCCGTCGTGCGCAAATCTTCACTCCGTTCATCAAGCCGCATTTTCCATTTGTTTACCTCGACGTTTCAATTATACAAAAGATTGGGTCTAGTTGACCTTGAAATTGAAAAGTTCGTTGACTTACACACTAGGCTGTTTATTATATTGTCTCTCTTGTAAACTTTCTGTATTGGCCGTGTTGGCCGTGAGGTCCCCGGCAGAGTAGAATAGGCCACCTTCACTCTTACCGAGGTGTCGTAAAAGGCGACTAAGGTAAATCTGCTGGCATGATCATCAGCACCCAGAGAAGGAAAACTCTGCATTTATATCGAAACCCCCGCCAACCCGTCTGCCAAGCGTGAGTATGGCAATTACCCCTCATGTGATTGAGGGAGGCCCGTGCCCCAGCAGTGGGGACTTAAATGGGCTGACGATGACGATGACGTGGCAGATCGTTGAGATTGGCCGCTGTAGCCGTAATCGGTTGGAGGATACTATACATGCGCGTGCACAGAGATCTCGGCGTGGTTCATCGTAAGACAGAGACAGACTATACAGAAAGTTTCATCATCATTAGCCCATTTAAGTCCCCACTGCTGGGGCACGGGCCTCCCTCAATCACATGAGGAGTGATTGCCATACTCACCACGCTTGGCAGACGGGTTGGCGAGGGTTTTGATATAAATGCAGAGTTTTCCTTCTCTGGGTGCCGATGATTATACCAGCAGCTTTACCTTAGTCGCCTTTTACGACACCTCGGTAAGAGTGAGTCTATTCTACTCTGCCGGGGACTACACGGCTAAGTCACGCCAAACGGTAAATCTGCCACGTACGCAGGATATAATTATTATAGTGCTAAAGTGGGTGCACAAACAACACTTCTTATTCCCTTTTCTCCGGTCATATCACGATAGCGTCCCGTCGGAATATGAGGATCTCATATTTCGACGGGACGCTATCGTGATATGACCGGAGAGGGATTGGGTGCAAAACCAACGGCTTAACGTGCTTTTCGAGGCACGGGGTTACAAGACCGCTAAGTTCCAGACTCCGGGCTGACACCAAGAATTTGTTACTGAAAACTTATGCACTAATTTTTGGTCCGACCCGGGGATCAAATGGTCCGGGTTCTTTTCTGCCTCGGTGGCGTAAAGGTTAGTGGGTCGCTTTATAGGGCGACCCACTAACCACTACGCCACCGAGGCAGTCAACACATGTACAACCTGTGCAGATAAAGAATGGGATTAGCTTATTTGCTAAAATACAGCGATATATTCGCACCCCACGAGTGCGAGTATAGACGCAAATTGTATGCGAGCGAGAAGTGAATAGATGCGCCGCCATTTATGATCCCATTCTTTATCCGCACAGGTTGTATATAATAATAAAAATATATTTAATATAATAATAATATATTGGAATTATTATACCTGACGACCCGTTTGGAACAGTGGTAGTGAACGCTGCCATTGGTCCAAGGGTTACGGGTTCGATCCCCGCACATTACAAACATTTGTGTGTATGAACATGTCTGTTTGTATTGGTCTGGGTATTTGTATGTATTATAAGTATGTATTTACAAAAGAAAAGTATTATAATAATATGTATATATTTGTAATTCCGCTGTTGGTTCTGATATCCGTAACACAGGTGCTTGAGCTACCTATCTCGGAGTCAGATCAATGTATGTGATGTTGTGAAATAATTATTAAAAATAATAATAATAATAATAAATATATAAGTTCAGTTTCTTTTTGTCATTCGATAGCGGATATGGTCAGCCTACGGCCACTTCAACGTAGATAAGTGCGAGAAGGAAGAACAATATTTCATAGCACGCTCCTCCTACTCCTTGAGGCACTACATACATCACAACGTAATGTAGTTTAACGACACTATCGCCGCCTCTATCACGCAGCGAAATTGCGACTCGTCTCCTTAAAATTATTGCCCCTTAACTTCCCGGCCTAGAGTGTCGCCATTCTGATTTGGGTTTAAAATTATTAGGGATATTGGTGAAGTAGACAGTAGAAGGTTTTTTCTAGGGTTTATGGAGCCTAGTGTGAAGATCGGGAGATGTGTAGAGAGATTATTGATCTTCTATTTTCTCTATTATTTTGGAGAGTGCGCCACGGAACTGTACAATGACATTAGAGCATCTCCGTTCTTCCACTACTCCACCAGGCAGACCCTCAATCGACACCGGTACATGGTAGAAATACCAAAAGTCCGCACAAAGAGGTTTGAATCCTGTTTCCTTATTCGTACTGCGAAACAGTGGAATCAGCTGTTTGAGGAGGTGTTCCCTAGAGGCTACAATTTGGGGGTTTTCAAAGCGCGAGTGAATAGGTATCTTCTAGGTGATCGTGCTACATCTTAGACCATATTATCACTTACCATCAGGTGAGATATGGTCAAACGCTTACCTATCTACAGTAAAAAAAAAAAGATGAAGTAAACTCGTAGTTCAAAGTCGCAGTGATGCTTTATTAACAGATTCCTATCTATTTATACAAAGTAAAATCTATTAGCTTATTTGCTAAAATATTTACTAATCACAACACATGATTTTGATCCAATGAGAAGTTAGTATTGAAGTTGGTTTCGGGGGACGCGCAGTATTTACGTGGAGGGCCACGGAGTGACAGAGAGGGCGCGCTCGGACATGTCGCGCCGAGGCCATATAAGAGGGCGTGCGCCAGTGTACCAGGTGCTCGCCAGTCATGTATGAAGCACCAAGTCGGAGAACCGACACAGGTGCCTTATTTTGAAGCCGTTCCGTAGCGAATGAGAATATACCTGTCGCGTCCAAACAAATGAGACACACAGCGCGTGGGAAAGAGAGGGAAACTCCGATTCAGTCGTAACGTCTGCTTTAAATTAGGCCCTCTGATTTGAATTAACGGAATTCGGAAATAACGAAGAAAATGATTCCACAATGAGGAGGTTTGGTAAACTGGATGTGAGATGGTACTGATAGAATCTAAAAGCGATGGTCTTGGTGGATAAGAACGTGTGCCTTCTGAACAAGAATTCAAGGTTCAAATCCGAGCATGTCCCTTTGGATTTTTCTTTGGGGGTTCCAGGGGCTTTCGGGATATAGTCCGGTTCCCTTCAGTGCGCGTGGCCGATCCAGTTCCATTTGCGGCGTTTAATCTGCTGGTTTTTCATATTTCTACCATTTGCTGGGCGATAAGGGATAGGAAGGCGTCAATACTCGCACGCGTGGGGAGCGAGTATAGACACAAATAGTGTGCGAGTACAACCCTAAGACGGGGTATATAGAACTAGAGCATAGGTCACATATAAACATTAGAATAGTTATTTACGGGATTTCTACCGGGTGCATGCATGGGTAGGTGCGAGAAAATAGTGAGTTAGTGAACTGGTGGTACCGCAAGTGCGCGTCGTAAAAGACTGCGAAGGAGGGTAGACCGTTTTGTCTGCCAGTAACATCTTACCCGCAAAAACTTCAGTTACTCCGTGATCATGGCGCTTGCAACAGTGCCGAAATATCGGAAACTCAAAAATAAAGTACATGGTGGAAATACCGTAATGAACTATTCTACTATTTTACTCATGATTTTCATTTATTGTGAAATAATTCGATGGCATATCAAATAATAGAATAACCGTCATGTATATTCTTATCTGTTGGCTAGTTACAAACTGGTAGTCTGCCGTCACGTCGTTTCGAGAATCAATTTTAAACTCGATCTGGATGGGCTTGGTGTTGATTCATCATCAACAGCCCATTTAAGTCCCCACTGCTGGGGCACGGGCCTCCCTCAATCACATGAGGGGTAGTTGCCATACTCACCACGCTTGGCAGACGGGTTGGCGAGGGTTTTGATATAAATGCAGAGTTTTCCTTCTCTGGGTGCTGATGATCATGCCAGCAGCTTTACCTTAGTCGCCTTTTACGACACCTCGGTAAGAGTGAGGGTGGCCTATTCTACTCAGCCGGGGACCACGCGGCTGTCGGCTGTCGGTGTTGATTAAGGTTTAAATATTTTTGGATTACCGAACAGCTTGCCTCTTTAAAATAGAGATAATTATCTAGGAATTATAATTGCTTGATTATATCTCAGGTGGCCAATGAACGTGGGGTCATGGGTATTTATTAGGCAAACAATATTCATGTTAATTAAGTTAGGTAATAAACTAGTGGAGAGGTTTCGTTTAAAGCAATTTAGCTGGCGATAAAATCTGCAGTGTTATTTATTATCAAATGGTAGCAAAGTATAGATCAAAGGTTATTAATCGTAGTATTTATTTGATAGGACCCCACTTAAGAGCGATGAGGGAAAGCTACTGGAGTTTAGTCGGTATGCCTCTGGCCGGCTTTTCGTTAGGAGAAACCCCCGCCAGAAGAGAGCCTGCTACATAGCAGGAGAGTTATGTCAGGATCTCAGCGTTATGTTAGAATATTTTTGCCCTGCATGTGCATGATGTGTCTACTCATCTGCATACATGCATGATGCTCAGGGACACCAACGAATGCAGCTGGTTATTGATGATGGACTTGCACTTCACACTAAACCCTAGAGTTTTTTTTATGTGATAGGTAGCAGACGAGCAGACGCATTGCCTAATGATAAGCGATTACCGCGCCCATAGACACCCGCAACACCAGTAAAGTCACAAGTGCACTGCCACCTTTAAACCCCGGATCACAGACTGGGCCTCCGACACCCTCACTCACGCACCAAAACACAGCACAGTGCTGCTTCATGCTGGTTTTCTGTGAGGCCGTGGTATCACTCAGGTCGAGTCGGCCCATTCATGCCGAAGCGTGGCTCTCCCACAGTCAAAAGAAGTTGAGAAGAAGCCTACAATGGAGCGAGCTTACCCAGAAGTATTTTAATCGCTCTTGCTTTAAAAATGTTGAGGTTGTATGCACTGGGGAAAACAGAACAGTGCGTAACACTTCTTTGCAGTCCCAAAGTTATTTGAAGGTGACACACTATATTGGCTAGCGTCAGCCTAATAAAAAGCAAAAGGAGAGCCCACGTTGCAGTTACAAAGGACGCGATGTCATAGCATTGAAAACTGTTTATTCAATTTAGGTCCATACAGAACACTAATGAATGTCAACATGTTTACCACTGGTTCGGAATGTAGTTTTCTGCCAAGAAGACACTAGCAAGAAACTCAGCAGTAACTGTTTTAAAAAAAAATGTTTTACAAAATGTCACCATTAACTTAAAAATAAAGTACAATTTTTGTGTTACTAATATGTCCCTAAATTATTGTCATTCAAAAAATCGTCTATTTTATAATAGCCTTTCTTCATTAAACAGTTTTTTATATACAATTTAAACTTATGTGTGGCCAAGTCAATAATGAACTGAGGTAACTTATTAAACATTTTTATGCTCAATCCTATAAATGAACCAACCTTATGGAACCTGATATTTAGAACGGCCAGTCTGTGCTTATTTCTGGTGTTAAGGCTGTGACAGTCAGACTTCTTCGAGAACAGATATAGATTCTCATGTACGTACATTAAGAAATCAAAGATGTATTGAGAAGCCACGGCAAGTATGTCGATTTCTTTTAACAAATCTCTAAGGGAGTCGCGCGATCTAAGGCTATAAATGGCGCGGATGGCTCTCTTCTGTAATACGAAAATAGTCTGTATATCAGCAGCTGATCCCCATAGTAATAGACCATATGACATGATGCTATGAAAGTAGCTGAAATAAACCAGCATTGCCGTTTCAACATCAGTTAGTTGTCTTATCTTTTTAACTGCATATGCAGCAGAACTAAGTCTCCCTGCCAGGACATCAATATGGGGACCATATTGCAGCTTAGAATCTAATGTGATTCCTAGAAATACTGCCATACTGGCCCGAGTGCCATACTGTGCGTTGTCAAAAGTCCAACCAGACTAAGTCCTGATAACAAATCGTCGAAGTCCAATGAAATAACTACAATCAGTTGGATATACTTGAGCTATCAGTCAACGTCGGCACATCGTATCGGCGGATTGATGGTGCGTCTTCTGCCTCAATAATGTCTGATTGAAATCATTATTGCGAAGATTTGTTGCTATTTGTAGCAAATAAATTTTCATCTAATTGGGGCGTGAATGATGAAATAGAATGTTATGGAAATATGAAAATTCATCATTTGTTAATGAAAATCAATTTGAAGCTGTAACCAAAAAATGGATTTTCTATATTTTTTTAATATTTTTTTTTTTACTGTAGGTAGGTAAGCGTTTGATTATATTTCACCAGATGGTAAGTGATAATATGGTCTAAGATGTAGCACGATTACCTAGAAGATACCTATTCACTCGAGCTTTGAAAACCCCCAAATTGTAGCCTCTAGGGAACACCTCCTCAGGCAACTGATTTCTGTTTTTTTTTTGTCATAGGAGGCAAACGAGCAGACGGATCACCTGATGGTAAGCGATTGCGGCCGCCCATCGACACCTGCGACACCACTGGAGTCACAAGTGCGCTGCCGACCTTTAAACCCCCGTTTATATAGTTATAATTGATGAAAACGCAAAGTTAATTATAAAATACATTGTTAATATTAACTTACTGTTTGACATTTCGTTCATTTTTATTTTTTATTTTCTTTATTAAGGAAAAATACAGCTGTTAAATAGTACTCTGTTCTAAAATTACTTAAATAATACATCAGCAATTTAAATTTTCCACTACAGATTAATACGTTTAGTGTTGTGAGACAAAATACAAAAAAAAATGCGAAAAAGGATGATTATTTTTGTTACCTATTAATTTACTTCAAGACTAAAGATTTTTTAAAAACTGTAATCTTATCATGAAAAATGTCGATATGGTTATAGCTACTATTAAATTTATTACAAGCTCTAACAATAAAACTATTTTTCCTGTAATTACATTTACATAAAGGAGTAGCAAACGTATTCTTATGCCGCGCGCTAGGTCTGGAACACTTATAAAACAATTTGCTTAACAAGTAAGGGGAATCGACCATGTTGTTAATTATTTTATATAACAATAACTGATCCCGGTGCTCTCTTCGAGTGACCAAGGGCTCAATTTTATTGGTGTCAAAGTTTGGAAATCTATACTTTATTATGTTCATCTGCTTTACAGCAGCCGCGGTCTGTGAATATTCCTAGACCCTTAAATTTTGACTTTTTCAATTAATTGTTTGAATTTTCATTAAGACTAAAGACACGAATAATACTTACTTTCCTACAACCATCGTTTTAATGTTAATCACACGAAAGTTTGTCCGGAATGAGAATTATCCTTCATCATCAGCAACCCACACTCGTCCACTGCTGGACATAGGTCTACCCTAATGCACGCCACTGCTCCCGATTTTCGTCCACTCTCATCCAGCCTACACCAGCCAGCCTTCGAATGTCATCATCTCATCTTGTCGCAGGGCGTCCTACACTACGCTTACCGATTCGCGGTCTCCACTCAAGGACTTTAGGAGAATTATCCTTAGGTCAATCAAAATGCATATTTGATCAAAAATAAGTTCAGAGGACCTAATGGATAATACGACAAAAATAGTTTTTTGGAAATGAAATATACTATACCTACCTAGGTTTGATTCAAAGAAATTTAAGAAAAATAATTTTAGAATTTTTAAACAGATATTTTAAGATTTTAGAATTTAAAATTTTAGAATTTTTAAACAGATATTTTATTGAAATTTCTAGACTCCCCAAATCCTGAATCATGGTCTAAACATACCTTGGGCTACCAACACACAACCGGGAATGACATGCTAAGATGAGAACATTTTTTGTCGATACCTGTAACTATCGATAGTTTGGAAACACTAAACTTGCTCGAGAGCACCAGAAATGATACTGTCGAATAATCACAGCGTCTTCATAAAACTTATTTTATCGCTTTCTTTAAGTAATAAATAGCGGATTAGTATAAAAGGTTTCGAAATGAAACGCTTAAAACCTCGTGCAAAATTAATTGCGATCGAAAGCATTTCGCTTAATTAAAACTTGAGAAATTCGATTGGAAAGGAGTCTCCCGTCTGTATTTCAAGAACCGCAATAGCAAGACAGTTGAAATTTTTACAAATCATGTCTTTTGTTGCTGTTATAACAACAAGTACTAAATTAAAAACAAATATTTTAGGAGGCCTTTATTCAAAAATCGCTATTTGATAACGATTTAGTTGTCACCAGGCTGTATCTCAAGAACTGTGGTAGTTAAGCACTAGACATTTTCAAAAAATATTTAAATCTATTTTCGGTATAACAACAACTAATTCAAATAAACACAAGACAATTGAGACAATAACTGAGAAATAAAAATAAGCTAAAAGTAAATAAAAAGGAAAGTTAAAACAAAGTAGGTCCCCGTGGCAATGTGCTCAAAATGCTGGCAGCACTACTCCGCTGGATCGCGATGGAAATACGATGGGCGAGGTAGCCAGTCTTTGACTCTCCCGTGACTTCGACTAGCCGCTTAGCTAAGTCACGGAAGAAAGAGAGAGCGTCGGAGCCCCACGGGCCCAGTGTTTCAACACCAAAAGCTACAAAGTTGTAGGCACCAGATAGATGTCTATACTTTGTAGCGTTCAGTCTCTCTGCCACGTCAGCCGCAGATCCGGCACTCCTCGTAGTCCCGGGAATATGAGACGGTGCCAGAGTGTCGACACAGGTAGCATCCCACACGAGAGCACGTCCTATCATTCAAGGGATGAGAGACATTCCGTCTGGTCTCTTGCCATCATCACGTGCAATGCCATTCGGCTATAATATTGTAATAAAATTAATATTAGTAGTTATCAGGTAAATAATTTGTACGTGATTTAAGGTCACATATACTTACATTGCGACATTTAGCAGCGATACTTACAATTAAATTTGAAGACCTGTTTGGAACAGTGGTAGTGAACGGTGCTTTTGGTCTAAGGGTTGCAGGTTCTATTCCCACACAGAACAAACATGTATGTGCTCATAGGAGCGTTAATTGGGCATTTTGAAACGAACAAAACGCTGATGAAGATGAACATAACATCGAACAGCGACTGCAGAGTATGCAAGGAGGAGACGGAAACCATAGAACATCTTCTATGTGAATGCGACTCACTAGCTAGAGGCAGAATATGTCTTCTAGGTAAAGCTTATCCTAAACCAGAAGACTACAGGTATTTCAATCGGAAAGACATCGTGACGTTGATGAAACGGATATTTCATGAGTAGGAGTGCAAAGGATAGGGGAGGTACAAAAGATCTCTAACCTGGGTGGGTCCCTCCACCCATGGTCTGGGTGTTTTCTATGTATGTATATACGTAGGTATGTTTTTACAAAAGAAAAGTATTATATGTATACATTTGTAACCTCACTGTTGATCCTGATATCCGTAACACGGGTGCTTGAGCTACCTATCTCGGAGTCGGATCAATGTATGTGATGTTTATTTACATTTGCTCACATATGTTATAACTGAAAGTATCCCTGAAAATAGAAAATAAATCTGCAATCTCAATAATATTATTTCAGCCAGTATTTTCGCGTTAAAAGCATAATTTCTCATTTGTCTAAAACATAGCATTCTGCATAAATTCCAACTAGCTTCGTAGTCAAGGGAGCCATCAACGTCTCTTGTACTAAATGTTGGGGTGATAAATTGTTATACAGAACAAGAGCTAGCAGGGCGTATATTTGTTAACAATGGCGCCGACATATTAAAATAATTGTTGGTTGAGAATTCTAAAGTTTGTTCAAGGAGTTAATTTGCTGTAGACTAACTTATGGAATTGGTACACTCAGATAAGTGAAGGCCTACAACTAAACCGAAAACGAAATTATTAAAGGATGCGATGCGGTGAAGTCTTGACTACGAAACTAGTGGCGGTGAAGGATAAGGTGTTGAATTTTGTTTTGTTGTAGGCCCTCTGGGAATATACAACTGGTACCTTAAAGAAATTATTAGTGTATTACTTTTCATTGTATGAAGCCGCTTTGCTTTTTTTATTGTAAAATACAGTGAATGCAATCACAGGAAAATCGTGATGATGAAATACCTAAAAATAGTAAGGGAAAGTTTGCTTCTCACTTACTCAGACATATCGAATTTATTTAGTTTCAAACCATTTAAAAGATATCGTAGATATATTTACTAAATTCAAACACCAGGATCCACAAAACTAGATGAACCGGAACAATACTTTTTTACATGGTTGCTTGGTCGTTTAAGGTGACGGGTGGGGCACACTAGCGACGCCAATCGATTTTAATTTTTAGCTACTAAATGGGATCTATTTTAAACAATTTCGGGGTTACAACCTCTTGGCAAACACTTATACTATTTATTAATTTACCATGCCCAAATGTTGGGTCCAATGCGTACGCGAAAAATTTATTCACGCCAAAAGCGGCCACTTTTGGCGTGAATTAATTTTTTCGCGTACAAAAACACACCCAACATTTGTGCATGGTTATTTAATAAATAGTACAAGTGTTTGCCGAGAGGTTGTAATCCCGAAAATGCTTGAAATAAATCCCGTTTAGTAGCTAAAAATTAAAATCGATTGGTGTCGCTAGTGTGCCCTACCGTCACCTTAAGCGCGGTCAGCCGAGCGGTTGGACCCTTGGGGAGCCGAGCGGTTGAGCCAAACCACGCCTTAAATTAATGTTGTAGGTACAAATGCACAAATTTTGGTGAAAAAAAGAGAAGTGACCTAATTATTGTTTTGGAATGCGTAGATGTCGGTTTACACTTGGCATCTTTATAGGATGGATGGAGGTAATTTTATAGATTCTAGTAGCCTAGCGTACGGTTGTCTTTATCTAACAAAAATTGTCTAGGTGCCCTAGTTTCATTACTGACATCAATTAACGTATGTAATTAGCTAGCGTACTAAATGGATCATCGTCAGCCCATTTAAGTCCCCACTGCTGGGGCACGGGCCTCCCTAAATCACATGAGGGGTTATTGCCATACTCACTACGCTTGGCAGACGGGTTGGCGAGGGTTTTGATATAAATGCAGAGTTTTCCTTCTCTGGGTGCTGATGATCATGCCAGCAGCTTTGCCTTAGTTGCCTTTTACGACACCTCGGTAAGAGTGAGGGTGGCCTATTCTACTCTGCCGGGGACCACACGGCGTGGATAATATAATTTAACTCTCGTAACAGTCAAATAATATCTATCAAAAAGCTAATTAGCCCATAAATAATAATTGGAAAGACGTACCTAAGTCTATTAAACTGACAGACTAAATATTCATAAACCTTTATTGGATTAGGTACTTTGAAATTATGATTTGTATATGACGATATGGTTAATTGTTTGGAAATTTAATATTAGATGTCAAACTAATTATATAATATGAAAAAATAAAGTTTGAAAACTAAAACCCGACTACCAAAAAAACGCGCCATAAAAAGTAAGAAACAAGAAAATTGTCTCTGCTGAAGTTATTATGCCGTATTGCCGTGGTTGTATGCCACCTACTGTAGCAAAACAGATTCATTATCATACGACCACGGCAATACGGCATAATGATTTCAGCAGAGACAACTTTCTTGTTTCGGCGCTGTAGTAAATTTAACGTGACGTCATGTCACCTATAACCAGAAATTAATTAAGACGCTTCCAACAACACCTTATTTGTTCAAATATGATAACTCGTTTAGAAGTTATGAGGGAACAACCATAAATACATACATACAGGTCAAAATCATAACCCTCCTTTTTGGTCCGCCTTAGTCGAGAGAAAATTTGAGTTTCCTCTGTGAAAATAAGAAAACATTTATTGACCCCAATACATGCAAAACGAAATAAAGAAGAAACAAGATAGAGACTTAAAAAAATGCGGCCAACAAGGCTCACCCTCAGCATATGCTCAATTGCCGCAAGCAGCCGCTGCTGGGTGTATAAAGACTACTGCATGTATGCATTTTTTCTCACGTCTCTTCTTTCCGCGGACGTTTAAACTGTGGAAACAGCTACTCTCGTGGCGTTTCCAAACGACTGGGTGACCTTCAAGAAAAAGAGATTATTCTTTCCTTAAGGTGACGGGTAGGGCACTACCGATTTTATTTTAATTTTTAGCTACTAAACCGGATCTATTTTAAACAATTTCGGGGTTACGATCTCTCGGCACACACCTATTCATACTTATAGTTAACTGTTTGGTCTGCTTTTGCACTCCAATTTTTGATTACCGCCAAAAATGGCCACTTTTAGCGTGAATCAATTTGAAAACGGACCCAATATTTATGCATGGTTATTTATGTATAATTATATAAATATTATAATTGTTTGCCGAGAGGTTGTAACCGAGTTTTTTTTTTAAATAGATCCGGTTTAGTAGCTAAAAATGAAATGAGAGAGAGCTGATCGATGAGAAATCAGTCGCTAGTGTGCCCTGCCCGTCACCTACTTTTAAGGAAAGAATAAGCTCTATCTGTGGTGCTATAGAATCAGATGTCCGTAGGCGGAGGTAATCGCTCACCATCAGATAGGTAATGCGTTGCACTTCAAAGCGACGGCTGCGTTTGGGGTCCTGGGTTTCGATCCCCCGATCGGGCCATAATTTGTATCTGAGTTTTTTTTTTGTTGAGAAATTCTTAGTCTCAGCCCGGAGCCCGGAGGTTGGCGGTTTTGTATTCCCGTGCCTCGGAAAGCACGTTAAGTCGTTGATCCTACGTGTGATCCCCCTCCAGTCATGTCACAGGTGTCCCATCGGAATATGAATAGAGAGTGCACTTATGTTTGCGCACACACTTGAGAACCATAACATATCCTGCGTCTGGCTGATCGATAAGATTGGCCGCTTAAGCCGAAATCAGATGGAGGATATTAATTATGCTTTATTGCATAAAGTTATCAAGCGTACCGTATGCTTTTTTTGTCCGCTATAAAGTAAAAAAAGACTTAATAAAGTAAGTTTTTCTTAAGCTGATTGCCGTTCTCACTACTATTGTAAGATAATAATGAAAAAGTTTTATTGTTGTAAAAAACTAAAATCTAAACATGTAAATTGAAAGCAAAATAAAAAAGTAAACTTAATTTAACACAGCTTGACTTTTGTTATTTTTTTCACTAAGTCACTTTGTCGGCAGAAAAAAAACATTATGAAGTCAGTACCGTCTGCAAAAAAGTCTAATAACATTTCAAATTTAAATAAGTAAGAGGCTGTTCCAATTTTATTTGCAAGTTAGGTAAAATTGAGTTGTGCGTGAAAGATTTTCTTTATCTTTGGTACTGCTTTTATAAATTAGGTTTAATTTTTTCGGCTTCAGCAACTTTGCATACTGGAATTTTCAATTGATACATAAAGAGCAGGAAACAGCAGAGTTGTAAATTATTGCAAACATACAAAAAATAGGTAATTGTTACAGTGGTCAGGTGGACTAACACTCAAAAACAAAGTGCGTAATGAACATGTGATGGGGAACCCTTCAGCGGGATACCCTATGATGTGGGCGACATAGGACCGATCTGTAAGGAGATCTTTAGGGGAGGCCTATGTCCAACAGTGGACTATATTAGCTGAAATGATTATGTTACTTCAGATTTTGGTTTATTATCATCATCTCAGCATGTTATTGCCTCATCGGTGGTTAGTAGGTCGCACTATAAAGCGATGGCTGCGCAAGAGGTCCCGGGTTTGATCCCCGGGTCGGGCCAAAAAATTGTATCTAAGTTTTCGGTAAGAATTCGTGTCAGCCCGGAGTCTAGAAGATGGCGGTCTTGTACCCCCGTGACTCGGAAAGCACGTAAAGCCGTTGGTCCTGCGCCCTATCCCTCTGGTCTTGTCACGCAGGTGTCCCATCGGATTATGGGGGTAAGGGAATAGAGAGTGCCCTTGTGTTTGCGCACACACTAGAGCACTACAATGTATCCTGCGTATTTGACTGATTGTTGAGATTGGCCGCCGTAGCCGTAATCGGTTGGAGGATATTATTATTATGCTATTCCTAGATGCATCCAAATCCAACGCTTTGGATTCCGGGGCACTCTGCACCGTGATCCAGGATATGATGACTCCGAGAAGTATTACAAAATAATCCTTTGTCATCTGATCTTTGCAACTCTTAGGGATTCAGACCAATTGAATACCTAATAATTTAATGAAGCAAAGTTTAGTGGTTTAGAGTGCCGATTGAGACGCAAGAGTCGCATGTTCGATTCCTGCGCCTACACTTCATATTTAGTGATAAGTGGCAGACGAGCAGACGGATCGCCTGATGGCAAACGACTGCTGCCGCTCATAGGCACCTACGGTTTTCTTCATGAAATAGGTGGCAGACGAGCAGACGGATAGGCAGGCAGGTACGCGATTGCTGCCGTCTATATGACATTTTCTGTCAGGCCGTGTTTTTTGTTTGTTCATGAAACAGTTTGTGTTGGGTGTGGGTTTTTGTTCTACTTTCGTTATTCCTGGTTTTCATAGTAAGAATACTTTAGTTTGGGGCTAGTATAAAGTTTTTTTTCTATGTGATAGATGGCAGATGTGCAAACGGATGACATGATGGCAAGCGATTGCCGGCACCCATGGACACCCGCAACAACAGTGGAGACACAAGTGACAAGTCGGATTGGAGGCCTAATCCGACTTGTCACTGGTACCCTTACTCTCGCAGCAAAACACAGCACATGCGCTATTTCACATTTTCTGTGAGGTCGTGGTTTCACTCCGGTAAAGCCTGTCCCTTCATAATGAAGAGTCTCCCACGGATATGTGTGATGTTGTCTCAATTGATTTTATGCATGGTTACACCTTTGAAGCTATCTATCTAAAACGTGCAATTTTCTCCTCGATATTTTTCCTCATCGCCGACCCGAAAGAAAAAATTCTAAATAATGTCCGCTATTTATTATTTATTTATTACCGTCAATTTCCAAGTTATTTATTTGCGCGCGGTACATAAAAGGCCGTCGATTTATCATTTCCCAAATAGCCTTATTACCTCGTAACGTCTTTCATTATGGGCCCATCTGATGTCAAATATTGAATTTTTAAACAAATTAATTGGACACCAGGTTGTTTTTGTGTCGGTTAGGCTTTTGAAGAATACTGATAAATTATAAATTAAAAAGCATGAACTTTGCTGCACAATGAATTGAAATGGATCAAAATTGAATTGTACCACCGCTTAAGGTTATTATGGAAAACCAATAAGTAATTATGTGGGCAACGATTGTGAGAAGTATGGCAGGCTAGTCAGGACTAGAGTTGCTAACTAACAGATACCTTAAATATCCGTCCTTTGTTCTTCTGGCACTTCGACGGCTGCTGCCGCGTCACGCTCGCTTTTATCGCTCAGTGCACAGTGCGGTCACCAGTTCTAGCATTACCGAACCTACCTGTGGCAAAACGATAATTTACCAGATAGGGCTTTTTTAGGATATACGATGTCGCAATAATAGAACACGAATTTGTTTTGTCTTGTAAGAGGACTTCTTCCCTCAGGAACCTAAAAATAGGTTACGGTTTACCTCATAATATTTAATTTATTATTATTTCCTTTATTTTATTTTGTGTAACAATTATACTGTATCGCTTGGTATGATGATGACACAACATTGTATAAAAGTTTGGCGATTAAAAAGAGTAACTGGCGAGTTTCTTGCCGGATCTTCTCGAGCAGAAACAACTTTCCGAGCCGGTGATAGAATCGCATTATGTTTATTTATTTCTTTAGTATATTTTATGAATCAACATATATATGTATTAACATATAATTATACATAAGTACTTACAAATAGTTTTAAGTCATTCGAATGTATGACGATTTGTAAGTGCTGTGTACAAGCCTATGCAAATAAAGAATTGTTTGATAGAAAGACAAATAAGTACACTAACCTCAGAAGAAGAAGTCTTCTGCTCTGCTGGCGATTATGTGTGCCGGGCCCGATCACGGTGTAGTCTCGAGACGATGATTAAACGAATTAACTTTCAGAATATAGAACTCAGATAATGTTCTAAAACGATAAATGATACAGTAAGGACATACGATTTTTAATATTTAAGTTACGGTGTATCGTGAGCGTTTTTTTTTAATATGGCTCTGCCCGAAGATAATTCTCTAATGTCAAGTAACTTATTAAGAATAAATAGGTAGTCAACAGTCAGTCAAAGTCACAGTCACTCATTAAAACGCCGGTGTTTTACGTTTTATCCACTTACAGATTCCGCGAATATCACTCTAAAAGCAATCGCTAGTTTTAAGACTCTGTTAGGTCCAAGCAAGTTGTCACGAGACAACTCACTCGACACATTATAGCAGTGTTAAAATTGATACAATCCAACGATTCTAATTATTAGGATCACTTTGCGGCACTTCACTGCACAAATAAATACAAAATTTGTAAACTAAAAACCACTAGAAACTAATTGAAAACCTTTGAATTGCATCGGGGCTTGTTTTAGCCCTACCCGCCGAACCAAAAGGTGCGCTCGCGCCGGCTTCATCGATCGATGCGTAGTGTATCCCTCTTGAACTGTCAAAAATGACAGCTCACTGCTAATGTTAATGCTCAAGAGGTTCTTCTTCTTATTATTTGACTGACCGGATGGCGCAATTGGTAGTGGCCCTGCCTCTTACGCCAAAGGTCGTAGGTTCGATCCCCACCCTGGACAAACATTCGTGCGATGAACACTTGTGTTTGTTCGGTGTCTGGGTGTAATATATGTATTTAAGTATATATTTGTGTTCCTCTGTTGTCTGATATCTGTAACACAAGTGCTTAAGCTACTTAGTACGGAATCAGGTCAACGTATGAGATGTTGTGAGAATTTAGATTTAGATTTAGAAGTATAACAGATATAAACTTACAATATAAATGTGGATAGTCAGCAAAACGAAACATTCCTTTATTATTTTTAGGTGTGGCAATTCACTCCTCATTGGTGTCTTGACAGCTCTGTCCAGACTGAAAATTACTGCTGCCATTGTCACGTTTTGGATGTATGATCGATCATTGAAGCGTCAGGCGAGGAAGGTTTTAGGATGGGTAGAGAGCGATGAACAAGTTATAATAATACACATATACCTAATACACAAACATAAAATTGAAAATTTATTTATAATTTAATGTAATGATGGGAGAGGAACTTAACCAAGGAATATACATACTTTTTATTACTATGGAAAGGATAGAGGACAGATTGTCTCAAGAGGTTCAGTCCAGTTACAACATATTATTCATAGCACTGGCTCCATGCTCAGGCTAATTTGAAAAATAAATAAATATCAACGAAACACTACATACTTTATTTTGAGTGCAATAAGTATATTCATTCATTCATTCATTCACTATCATTAAGGTTACCCGGACCTATTATTTATAGGCTCACGTAACCTAAGCGGGACTTCTTATATGTAAAGGGCTCTAAATAAATTAACATTAGCAGAGGAAGAAAAAACTAACTGAAAATAATTTGTTTGCAAACCACTGAAACGCATTGATTCATACTATAACGAACATAAACTGACATTGGTAAAACATGTATATAATTCAAATGGTTGAAAAGGATTCGGTGGGTAGGGCTAAAAGAAGCCGAGTGGGCTGATGCAATTCAAAGGTTTTAAATTTGTGTAGTGGTTTTTAGTGTACAAGTTTGGTGTTTATTTGTGCAGTGAAGTGCCGCAAAGTGATCCTAATAATAAGAATCGTTGGATTGTATCGTTTTTAAAACTGCTATTGTGTGACGAGTGCGTTGTCTCGTGACAACTTGCTTGGACCTAATAGAGTCTTAAAACCCGCGATTGCTTTTAGAGTGATATCCGCTGAATCCGTAGGTCGATAAAACGCAAAACACCGGCGTTTTATTGTGACTTTGACTGACTGCGACTGTTGACTACCTACTTATTCTCAATAAGTTACTTGACATTGGCGAATTATCTTCGGTTGTCCCGCTTAATAATGCCTAAAATCTAAAACATGATAATTGCAGGAGTAATTCTCAGTCGAGAAGTTGATTGCCACAAATAAAATAAGCAGAAGAATGGTAGAAAATTTTAAAAACAGTTCTGATAACAGTGATAACTTCGCTTTAACTGGAAAATCTTTTTGTTTTACTAATAAATCTTTAGCTTACCCTATTTCGAGTTTTTAAGTAACTTAATTATATGAGAAACCCTTCTCTTTTAGGCGTAAAGTCACTACCAAAACATACGAGAATACTCTCGTACAGTCAACAGCAAAAGTTGATGCACACTTTTCGCAGCAAGTGACTCTTATGCTCTTCGGAATAAGAACTACAAACTACGAAATATGTGCAGCTACTTCTGCTGTAGACTGCACTAACTGTATTTTACCCATTTATTTATATACCTTACCTATGTATCTGTTTTCCTCTTTTTCAACTATACCTAGATATTTAATTTGTGTACATACACACTATACTACTAATTCCTCCAACCGATTACGGCTATGGCGGCCAATCTCAACAATCAATTTCACCCACATCACTTGGATGGATTTTACTCCACCACAGTGTCTCACGCCGCTTCCTACCGCACGTAGTAAAACTATGAAATCAGCTACCAACGATGGTGTTTCCGAACAGATACGACCTGGTGATCTTCAAGAAAAGAGCTTATTCCTCCCTTAAGAGCCGGCAACGCATCTGTGATGCCCCGTGTGTCACAGATGTTCATGGGCGGCGGTAATTCACTTACCATCAGGTGAGCCGTCTGCTCGTTTGTCTGCCATAATGTAAAAAAAACGTACGCAGGATATACTTACGTGTGTGCGCAAACACAAGTGCACTCTCTATACACACTATGCATATATTGTGATGTTGGTGACGTGATGACGTAACCAGCAACAGATCCTACCAGAATACCAGCGCTGCCGCGTAGTTGTAAAGGATGCCATAGTAACAAATGCTGAGGTTGGGATCTGATTGGCCACACCCTTGTCTTTTTCTTACAAAATAAATATTGTTTTGTACATTCAACTCCAAAAATCCAGGGGAAGGGGGGTAAAAAGGTAAGCAGCGCACTTGTGACACCACTGGTGTTGCAGGCGTCCATGGGCGGCGGTAATCGCTTACCTTCAGGTGATCATCAAAAAAATATGTATACACTTTAGGACCTTGTCACAATAGTTAGCTATAAGAAAGTAGAGGTTTACTTTCTTGTATTATATATTGTGACAACGTCCTAAAGTGTATACATATTTTTGGAGTTGACTGTACCTATCTGTTGTATGTTATGTCATTCTGTTGTGTTATCTGTGTATTATTTGTGGCCAATAAATGTATTTTTAAGCGACTTCAAAAAAAAGGAGGTTCTCAATTCGACATGTATATATATTTTTTATTTCTTTCTTTCTTTAAAAATGATTAACAGATATTTTTTTTCAATTATGTTGGCAAAACTTTGAATGTAGTATGTATCATACTAAACGCAAAACTTCGCGGCAGACGGAAGTGTTTCATTCATTAGATATAAATATTTTTTAATGATATAGGTGGCAGACGAGCCGACGGATCACCTGATGGTAAGCGATTACCGCCGCCCATGGACACCTGCAACACCAGTGGTGTCACAAGTGCGCTGCTGACCTTTTAACCACCCTTCCCTGGATTGGGTCTCCGGCACCTTCACTCACGCAGCGAAACACAGCGCATGCACTGCTTCACGACAGTTTTCTGTGAGGACGTGGTATTACTCCGGTCGAGCCGGCCCATTCATGCCGAAGCATGGCTCTTCCACTGTTTAATTTTGTTTTGTATAATTTTATGAATAATACAATATGACATTGACTGTCACGAGTCTTTGGCTCGAGTTACTTCCTTTTAAATCTACTGACCATTTTGAAGAACTTAACTGTCACAATGTCATGTAGTCTGCATCTATGCTATTTATAAAGAGGTAAGACCTGCAGACAGCGGCAATGCTTAAAAGTAATCCGAAAATACGATACGTTTTTTTTATGTGATCGGTGGCAGACGAGCAGACGGATCACCTGATGGTAAGCAATTGCCACCGCCCATGGACACCGCAATACCACTGTAGTCACAAATGAGCTGGAACCCCCCTTTGCCCCGGATTGGGCCTCCGGTGCCCTCACTGCTTCACGTCGGTTTTCTGTAAGGCCGTGGCATCACTCCGGTCGAACCGAAGCGTGGCTCTCCCGCGGTCAAATGTAATTGCTTTCGCGATGTAATTGACACCTATCGCCATCTATTGGTGGAAAGTCGAAATGAAGTGAGGGCGAGGCACAAGTTATTAATAAATGACTCTACTTTACCACTGTCAATCCGCTAGTCTTTACGTTTACTGTAATCATTTTGTATTGTGACGTAGGTGACGTCGTATTATGTGGTAATAATAATTATGTTATAATTAGGTGGTTAAAAGGCCGTGTAGTCCCCGGCAGAGTAGAATAGGCCACCCTCACTCTTACCGAGGTGTCGTAAAAGGCGACTAAGGTAAAGCTGCTGGCATGATCATCAGCACCCAGAGAAGGAAAACTCTGCATTTATACCAAAACCCTCGCCAACCCGTCTGCCAAGCGTAGTGAGTATGGCAATTTTCCCTCATGTGATTGAGGGAGGCTCATGCCCCAGCAGTGGGGACTTAAATGGGCTGACGAGAGGTGGTTATAACGTTTTTATTACGGAGCGTCTAAAATAGCTTCAGGGTATCGTAACAGGGTATGTTCACATGGAAAAAAGGTATTATCGGAATCTCGTTTAATATGTTAAGCTTGATGGCGGCAAGATTTACGCTTTTAATAAAGGGTTAAAAGTTACATAATATTGTTTTCAGCTTCGCAAAAAAGGGAATAAAAGATATTAGAGTATTTGTACAAAGTGCTTTGACATGATGGCGGCAAGGGTTCAAAGTAACACATGTTGTTTTCAGCTCTCGGAAATTTTGTAAACAACCCTTTTGACTGTGGAGAGCCACGATACGGCATAAATGGCGCAACTGTAGTGATTACGTTCACAGATAACCGTGAAGCACTGTGTTTCACCGATTGAGGGTACTGGAGGCCCAATCAGGGAGAAAAGTAAGTTTAAAGGTTTACAGCGCATAGCAAAGATTTGTAAGTGACCGACGCCCGCTCCATCCAGCGATGCGGGCTTTGTTGGTGGGCCGAGGGAGCGGCCCTGGAGGCTTTAAGCCTCGATACGTTGGAGAGAGCCCACGCTGGCACGCCTTCCGCTCTTTATGGGGGAGGTCGTGCCAGTTCTCGTACCACAACCCCGTATCCCCCCTTTTTTATGAGAAAGAAAGGCAAACGAGCAAGAGAGTTACCTGATGGTATGTGATTCCCGCCGCCCATGGACATCCCCTACACTTAAAGGAGTGGAGATGCGTTACCGGCCTTTTAGGAAGGTATGGCCTCGTTTCTTCGGATTTCCTGGGCGGGGTTGGAAACGCCCCTGTTTTTTTGGGTTACTACTGGGTATTCCTGCGGACGGTCTCTGATTAGCAGACACCCGACCCGGAGGAGAACCCCACACTATACCCATCCTAACGGACGGGTGTGCATTAGGTGGCAGCGCTGACTTACAGCGCCGAAGTAGGCTCCAATAGCGAGCCGGTGGCATTCTAGTGATGTACAAGGCTCGAGACTTCCGATTTCTTTTACCGAGAGCTCATAGTCGTTTACAGGGCTCGCCTCGTTTGTATGAAGCCCGACAACACGTTAGTAATTTTTAAAGTTCAAGCCTTTTTCGGATCTCTCCTCGTTTGTATTAAGGTTGAGGTCTTTCGCAGAGATCGATCTTTTTTCGAAAGCTAGAGCTTTTTTGAAAGCTTGAGCCTTTTCGAAAGCTAGTACCTTTTTGAAAGCTCGACCACACCACCACCATTATTTACTTTTCAGTTTTTATTTAGATATTTTATATAAATATATACATAATGTAGCTTTATATAATACTTAGTTACGAAGTAACTAAAGTCATAAACATAAACTTGAGCTTTTATTGAAGGCTTGCGATCATTTTAAGACTCGAGCACTTTTGAAAGTTCGAGCTCTGTTGAAGGCTCGAGGTCTTTTAAAGCCTCGAGGCATGGCTCAGAGACCTCGCAGCTCGGCTAAGCTCGGGGAACTGAGCCTACTGAGCTCACTGAGCCTTGACATTCTGCCTCAAGGCTCTAAAAATAGGACTCGACGCCTCGAGTCTTGTACATGACTACGGCATTCCGACAGGGTAAAAAGAAAGGCTTGTTAGTGACTCCTTTCAAGTTGCGAAAGTATATGAAAGGTGGCAATTACTATTAGTTGAAATTACTGCTCGTCTGCCACCTATCATTATATTAAAAAGAAAAGATTCGTACCTAAAATTTACGCCGTTTAGTCGCGGTTATAATGTCTATTATTTCTATAACACTCTTTTGGTGAAACACTTTAAATGGGTACTTAATCAAATACTTCCTATCGCTCGGCGTCGACATAATTGGGGCAATTTCATTTTAAAGCTAAAGATATCTCTGAACTGTCCACAAAATAAGACAATGCTTGAGTAAAGCCATTAATGGTTTGAGTGACGTCAGTCGGTTGGTTGGTTTTCTGTGAGGCTGTATCATTTCGCCGAATCGTAGCTCTTCCGAAAAATTTAATTAGTACTTTAAAGCAAAATTAGATTTACATTTTTTCCATTGACCAAAACAGATTTCTCGCACTGTACGAAGATAAAACGTGTTAAACTCCGAACCTGACACTTTTGACGTCACATCCTTGTCTTCCATGGAATCGCTACACGGTTTTATTATTCCCACATCAAACTTTATAGGCATCGATATATTGTCGCCAACATGACACCATAACACAAATAGTGTCGTATCTATTATTGACAGTTCGGAGAGACGTTGACATTTGTATTGTCACTTTGACAGCGGTGGACCGTTGCAGTCTTGATTAGGGTTGTAAGCAAACTATATTTTTGTTTGGCAGAGTTGTCTCGTAAGAGCAACAGCAAGCCAAAAAAAATAATATTTTTGTTGGATTCTGTCCGTAGACTCGGCTGATTCTATTTAAAAGTTTAAAAATTAGTCTTTGCAAGTTTTAAGACAGAATTTTTGGTATGTCATGAGGTGAATTCAATAAAATAAATAATTGTGGTAAACTGAATCATTATCTGTATAATCATTATGTGCGCTGGTGTGTTCCCCCGGTAGAGCAGAATAGGCCACCCTCACTCTTACCGAGGTGTCGTAAAAGGCGACTAAGGTAAAGCTGCTGGCATGATCATCAGCACCCAGAGAAAGAAAACTCTGCATTTATACCAAAACCCTCGCCAACCAGTCTGTCAAGCGTAGTGAGTATGGCAATTACCCCTCATGTGATTGAGGGAGGCCCGTGCCCCAGCAGTGGGGACTTAAATGGGCTGACGATGAGGTGGTTATAACGTTTTTATTACGAAGCGTCTAAAATAGCTTCTGGGTATCGTAACAGGGTATGTTTACATGAAAGAAAAAAGGTATTATCGGAATCTCGTTTAATATGTTAAGCTTGATGGCGGCAAGATTTACGCTTTTAATAAAGGGTTAAAAGTTACATAATATTGTTTTCAGCTTCGCAAAAAAGGGAATAAAAGATATTAGAGTATTTGTACAAAGTGCTTTGACATGATGGCGGCAAGGGTTCAAAGTAACACATGTTGTTTTCAGCTCTCGGAAATTTTGTAAACAACCCCTTTGACTGTGGGAGAGCCACGATACGGCATAAATGGCGCAACTGTAGTGATTACGTTCACAGATAACCGTGAAGCACTTGCGCTGTGTTTCACCGATTGAGGGTACTGGAGGCCCAATCAGGGAGAAAAGTAAGTTTAAAGGTTTACAGCGCATAGCAAAGATTTGTAAGTGACCGACGCCCGCTCCATCCAGCGATGCGGGCTTTGTTGGTGGGCCGAGGGAGCGGCCCTGGAGGCTTTAAGCCTCGATACGTTGGAGAGAGCCCACGCTGGCACGCCTTCCGCTCTTTATGGGGGAGGTCGTGCCAGTTCTCGTACCACAACCCCGTATCCCCCCTTTTTTATGAGAAAGAAAGGCAAACGAGCAAGAGAGTTACCTGATGGTATGTGATCCCCGCCGCCCATGGACATCCCCTACACTTAAAGGAGTGGAGATGCGTTACCGGCCTTTTAGGAAGGTATGGCCTCGTTTCTTCGGATTTCCTGGGCGGGGTTGGAAACGCCCCTGTTTTTTTGGGTTACTACTGGGTATTCCTGCGGACGGTCTCTGATTAGCAGACACCCGACCCGGAGGAGAACCCCACACTATACCCATCCTAACGGACGGGTGTGCATTAGGTGGCAGCGCTGACTTACAGCGCCGAAGTAGGCTCCAATAGCGAGCCGGTGGCATTCTAGTGATGTACAAGGCTCGAGACTTCCGATTTCTTTTACCGAGAGCTCAGAGTCGTTTACAGGGCTCGCCTCGTTTGTATGAAGCCCGACAACACGTTAGTAATTTTTAAGTTCAAGCCTTTTTCGGATCTCTCCTCGTTTGTATTAAGGTTGAGGTCTTTCGCAGAGATCGATCTTTTTTCGAAAGCTAGAGCTTTTTTGAAAGCTTGAGCCTTTTCGAAAGCTAGTACCTTTTTGAAAGCTCGACCACACCACCACCATTATTTACTTTTCAGTTTTTATTTAGATATTTTAAATATATACATAATGTAGCTTTATATAATACTTAGTTACGTAGTAACTAAAGTCATAAACATAAACTTGAGCTTTTATTGAAGGCTTGCGATCATTTTAAGACTCGAGCATTTTTGAAGGTTTGAGCTCTGTTGAAGGCTCGAGGTCTTTTAAAGCCTCGAGGCATGGCTCAGAGACCTCGCAGCTCGGCTAAGCTCGGGGCACCGAGCCTACTGAGCTCACTGAGTCTTGACATTCTGCCCCAAGGCTTCAAAAATAGGACTCGACGCCTCGAGTCTTGTACATGACTACGGCATTCCGACAGGGTAAAAAGAAAGGCTTGTTAGTGACTCCTTTCAAGTTGCAAAAGTATATGAAAGGTGGCAATTACTATTAGTTGAAATTACTGCTCGTCTGCCACCTATCATTATATTAAAAAGAAAAGATTCGTACCTAAAATTTACGCCGTTTAGTCGCGGTTATAATGTCTATTATTTCTATAACACTCTTTGGGTGAAACACTTTAAATGGGTACTTAATCAAATACTTCCTATCGCTCGGCGTCGACATAATTGGGGCAATTTCATTTTAAAGCTAAAGATATCTCTGAACTGTCCACAAAATAAGACAATGCTTGAGTAAAGCCATTAATGGTTTGAGTGACGTCAGTCGGTTGGTTGGTTTTCTGTGAGGCTGTATCATTTCGCCGAATCGTTGCTCTTCCGAAAAATTTAATTAGTACTTTAAAGCAAAATTAGTTTACATTTTTTTCCATTGACCAAAACAGATTTCTCGCACTATACGAAGATAAAACGTGTTAAACTCCGAACCTGACACTTTCAACGTCACATCCTTGTCTTCCATGGAATCGCTACACGGTTTCATTATTCCCACATCAAACTTTATAGGCGTCGATATATTGTCGCCAACATGACACCATAACACAAATAGTGTCGTATCTATTATTGACAGTTCGGAGAGACGTTGACATTTGTATTGTCACTTTGACAGCGGTGGACCGTTGCAGTCTTGATTAGGGTTGTAAGCAAACTATATTTTTGTTTGGCAGAGTTGTCTCGTAAGAGCAACAGCAAGCCAAAAAAAATAATATTTTTGTTGGATTCTGTCCGTAGACTCGGCTGATTCTATTTAAAAGTTTAAAAATTAGTCTTTGCAAGTTTTAAGACAGAATTTTTGGTATGTCATGAGGTGAATTCAATAAAATAAATAATTGTGGTAAACTGAATCATTATCTGTATAATCATTATGTGCGCTGTGTGGTCCCCGGTAGAGCAGAATAGGCCACCCTCACTCTTACCAAGGTGTCGTGAAGACGACTAAGGTAAAGCTGCTGGCATGATCATCAGCACCCAGAGAAGGAAAACTCTGCATTTATATCAAAACCCTCGCCAACCCGTCTGCCAACCGTGGTGAGTATGGCAATAACCCATCATGTGATTGAGGGAGGCCCGTGCCCCAGCAGTGGGGACTTAAATGGGCTTACGATGATGATAATTATATTGAATCATTATCATCTTAGCGTGTTATTCAGTTTCATCCAAAGTCTTTGGATTGGTATGCTTGTACCATGATAAAGGGGGTCTAGTAATTACAATGAAGCGACTGCCGTTTTACCATTTCAATTCTATAACAGGGGAACCGGACCGCCTGAATAATGGTTACACGTTTCAGAAACTATTTGAATCCTCACAGTTGTGTTTTGTCTCAGCCTAACCAACTTTTTTTTTATGAGAAAGAGAGGGACGAGCTAGCGAGTTACCTGATGGTAGGTAAGCGATCACCGCCGCCCATGAACATCAGCCACACCAAAGGGAGTGGAGTGCGTTGCCGGCCTTTTAGAAAGGTATGGGCTCGTTTCTTGAAGATCTCAATGTCATACCGATTCGGAAATACCGCTGCGGGAAGCTGATACCACAATGAGGAGATGCGTGGCAAAAAATGACGTGTAAATCATACAATGGTACGGGTGAAATCCTAGTTTTCGGCTTGTAGTACGGTGTTGAAATTCAGCAGCGGGTTTACTCAAACAACTCCTCAGATCACTCACCATGGTAAAGGCGGTAAAAGACACATAGAGATGCGACTTCTCTCCGCAGGACCAGAAAGTCTAAGCGATCAGTGAAATTCTCGTCAAGTCACTTCAATTCGTTTTTATGTTACTTGCAGACATACATTATCTTATTTCATGTTGTTAATACTGTTTTTTTTTATGTATTTTTTTTCTTTGTTTTGTCTTTCTTACTATATGTGTGCACCTACGCCTAATGCTACGCCTGAAAACCAGCGCTGCAGCGGCTTCGGCCACTGCAGTAAATGCTGAGATTGGGCCTTGTTGGCGACAAAATTTGTTCTATTTGTGTATTTATGTCACTCGTGTTTAAATTTGTGTCATTTAGCCAATAAATTTTCCCGGAACTTTCTACCACGATCTTCAGTTCTGTGGAACGGTTTGGCTGCAGGAGTATTTCCGGACGGCTACGACTTAGGGATCTTCAAGAGAAGAGGGTACTCTTTTTCAAAAGGCCGGCAACACATTAGCGACCTCTCAGGTTTCGCGGATGTTCATGGGCGGCGATGGTTACTTTCCATCAGGTGACTCGCTTGCTCGTTTGTCCGCCTCTAGCTTAAAAAAAACATAGAAAATTTTAGCTTTTATCAACAGTAGAAAATGCACATAGATAGATATATAGAACATTTTTGAGGTGCACTCTCGGATTTGACCCTAATACTTGCGTTAAAAGGCACACGTTCTTACCTTCTCCTGAGCTACCTTCGTGGTCTTGCGCATCTGAATATAACTCACACCAGCTATTATATTTTTTAGTCTTTCAGAGACCAAAATCTGCAAGTTCTGTCGCGAGGACGAGGAAACGATTATCCACGTCCTCGGCGAGTGCATAGCGCTGCACCGCTGCAGAAGACGGCACCTTCCCAGGTGCCGGCTTCTGCAGCACACATGATCTCGGCAGACGAGATCAAAAGCTCCCCCATCAGCTCCATTCTCGGTTTTATCCTGGAACTGGAGCTACATGGGGTGCTGTAATAGTTTATGGGGTTGCCACAATAGATCATTTACTGGTCGCAGTGGCTATGAGACGCAAGTCTCTCCCCATTTCTATCAAATAATAATAAATAATAGCTATTTTTTTTTTCAAATTGTTTGTCTTTTGTGCTGCATGGCATCTCACACTATGTTTCCCAATTACAGATACCGAGATAAACATTACTTTAAATGAAAACATCAGTTTCTGTAACAAATGTTTATTTATTTAAAAGTGAAAACATGCAATAAGTGTTCGTATCAGACTGTCAATACCTTTAAAATAACTTAAAGTAAAAATATAAGGTTGTCTACACACTAAAGCCGATCGCCGAAGCTATAGTCCGTAAAATATAGCTTGATTAGAATGACAGATGTCATTTGACCTTCATTTTAATGAACATAAGGTTCCTCATTTTATGAAGTTTCATTCCATTTAATTTTATTTCTGTTGGCATAAAGGGCTTACATATATTTTTTGGGACATCAATAGCTGTCATTATAATCTAGCTGTATTTTACGGACTATAGGAGAATATCTGTGAAAATAAAGCCGGCCTATGACTTCCCTGTGTGAACATCCTATGTAATGTCAGCTTCAAAAATATCTTAGCGTTCAAACCTAGTATAAATATCAGGAGGCCAAATTTCGTGTTCGTGACATTTATTTTCATACGACATATATCACTAAAACATAGTTTTTTTGTATGGTTTTCAGGTGATATCTGCCATTTTTTCAAAATATCACAAACCCGAGAATTGGGCTCCTGAGCATTTGGTAAAAGTCACTTCTAGCACAATACCTTATGGTGCACTTTCAATTTATCATTTGTTTTCGAACAAGAAATGTAAATTCACCTTGGCGCATACTAACGCACATACGAGTAACAGTAGTTTTTTTGCCAAATACTCAGATATTTTTAGTGAATTTGTACGCTAACGGCCGCACTCAGAGACGCCATTTAAGCTAATGTTCATTAACTTCAGTATCGGTAGTCTTTATGCGTATCAAAATAAGAGTCAATATTTTTTCTTAAGTAGCCAACTAAGTTAATCAACGACTCTGAGTGTGGCAGTAAGATATTTTTGATGCTGGTCGTATGTGTAATTATTTACATCATGAATTTGCATCTACATAATATCAAAATATGAAAAGCAGTAGCGATTGTATTCATTACAATTTCCTTGTTAATTTAAGCTTAAGCATAAAGTTAGATGTTCTGTAGTGACGTCATAATTTGAATAAAAACCATTGTGAAACAAACATTTATGTAAAATATATGTTTTTACATGAATAAAAGGTCCCATTAATTCCCATCAAATCAACACGAGAAAAAGCTTCGGTTATCTACAAAACAATTGAAATATTTTTTTCTTTAAACACGTTAAATATTGACTATTTAATGTGTTTTTACGAAGAAAGGTTATTGACATAAATTTTAATAGGTACAAACAAAATTCAATTAAATCATTTATACTCACAAAATTGAAGCCTAATCTTAACTTAACTTTTGAGTAATTACATGTTATTAGTCAAAGTTTAATTGTGTTAGAAATTTGCAAAGTTTTAGATACGTATATCTTTTAAGTATTTACTGTACTTATATGATACTGTAATAAAAAAAAACTTCTGCAAAAAATTATCAATATTGTGTATCATGACTAGAAAAATAAAAGTAAAAAAACTAAAACCCAACTACGACAAAAAACGTCGCTGAAAAAGTATAAAACAAGCCTTCGTTGTCAATTTATGCAATATTCACTATGTAGAGATAAAATTTCATGTTTGGAAATCCGCAGTCACACGTTGTCAAAGGGTAGTATATTTAACGTGTGACTACGCCTTTCCAAACATGAAATTTTATCTCTACATAGTGAATATTGCATAAATTGACAACGAAGGCTTGTTTTATACTTTTTCAGCGACGTTTTTTGTCGTAGTTGGGTTTTAGTTTTTTTACTTTTATTTTATTTGTACTATTTTGGTGTCCAAGTGCTAGTAATATATATATATATATTCAAAATGTACAAGTCAAGCGCTTTCAAATGATACCAAACACGGCATATTTATCATAACTTTATTTTTTTACTCTGTATGTTTTGTCCGCTAGAGGGCGCCACATTAGATTTTGTGAAACTTCATATAGCCTATAACCAGCGGACGATCAAGACGCTTATAATGATATGTCATTTGTCGAATTCTGATAAGTAGTTAAGAAGTTACGTGGAAACAGATGAACATACATACATACATACATACATACATACATACATAGCCTGTCAAAATCATAACCCTCCTTTTGCTTTGCCGTAGTCGGGTAAAAACTTTACCTAAGGATACTTTAATACCTACCATCTAAATAAAATATCATAAATCAAACCAATTAAAATGCATAATTATGTTTTGAATAAAAAATATTACTCTACAAATAATTGGAAATATAATTACAAAGTAGTGTATGGACTTACCGATTATTACTGCAAAAATAATTCAAACAAATTGAAATAAGGATTGAGAGTTATGAAAAGAATATTGTTTCATAATAAAAATCCAAATTACTTTTGTAAGCCAAAGTTACTTCGTGCGTCAAAGCTTATTTTTGTTTCATTAATGAAAAAACATTATGTTATTATTTTTTGGTAATATAGAAGTGTGAAAATTGTTTTGTACAAAATACGATTTTATTTGTTACAGTTAAAAATTGGTCCTCGTTAGTTACTTTTTCGGTAATATTGCAGTAGCGCCAACTTCTTAAAACAAAATTAAAAGGTATAGATTTATCATAAAATTCACGAAACCTTTTGACTCAAATTAATAAAAAAACTTCTTACTCTTATAAAGCTGATTTTAGTATTGTTTTAAGCACATTCTGTTTACCACCATTTTAAAAAGGTCCAGACAACCGTACGTTAAATTACGAAACCTGTTCAATTTCGTCACCCGATTCTCACCTTTGTGTAAAACGCATATGGTTCATTATTAGTTGGGGAAATTGACGTACTATTTAACCCAGCGTATATTGTGTCTGTTCCTAATCAGAAAATCACTTTTTCAGTTTACTTAACGTGCGTCTAGACGAAATGCTTTCAATGTTACAATGTTATCAGTGAAATTCAATCTGTAAATTTATCCTTTTATGGAGTCTGCAATCTGTGTATGCACATTTCTCACTATCCAGACTTTGCTTGGAAATATGATTGAAAATAATATTCTTTGTAAAATTGATTAAATCTAGTCTTGAAAAAAAAAGCTAGGGAAAAGTTAACCTTATTCGTTTTTGCAGTTAAATGCTACATTAAGACATCGATAAATTCTTAAATTTAAATACATTTAATTAATTAATTAAATTTAACTTTCTTGATTGTTTTGAAGTATTTTAATATTTATTTTTTGTTAGAATATTTTCAATTAGAAATTATGTTTATCGGATTTAATTAAACTTCTAATTACAAACACAAAACGTTTATTGGACAAAACAATGATTTTATTCAAAAGTGTAACATTTAATATAAAAAATTTAGCAATGTAAATAATAGATGCTCAACAAATCATTTACATAAAAAATATTAAAATACATAGCATAGCGTTATTATGTATCTAAGATGTTTTGTCATCGCATTATGATGTTATGGTGTCCACCTGAAAAGAAAAAAAAAAATTAAAGTATCGTTTTAATAAATCGTCCCCATTTCCCGGTTTCGTCCCGGTTGGACGTCTAGGTATCAATGGAGGGACGAAGTGAAAAAGGACTCGCTTGGGCTGAAGATTGACGATTGGTTGGCCGTGGCTCATAATAGAGAGGAATGACGACTTGTGGCGTCGGAGAGAGAAAGATTTTGTTAAGAGTGGAAGTCGAGAGGATGTCTATGTCCGCAGCCGGTCATGTACGCGCGGGAGGACACGTGACGTCACAGCGGCCACTACGCCGCGGTCCACACCGCGTCGGCGTTCCCCGGGCCACTTTGCTTCGCCTCCTACGCCCGGCCATACATGGACCATCCCGGGACACCATCGAACCGCGATATAGTGAACCGCAGAATTGGCAATAAACCAGCTCCTATGTTTATATAGTCCGCTTTTCATTTACTTTCACTAAGATCCTATCAGTCTACAATGGAGCGTGGTTATCCAGAAGTAGCTTATTGACTCTAAGTTTTAAAAAATTGAGGTTGAAGTTATTTAGAAAAACAGACACAGGACGGGCGTTCCACTCCCTGACAGTGCGCATCACGAGGAAAAGCGCTTTGTACGCGATAGAATATTATTTTTGTACTTGTATTCATAAAAACTCACTCACCTCAAAACACCTGCACCCTATGGTTCTCCCTGTCGCAAACAATGATGTTCCCTCCAGACATGACGGCGATGCCCTCCAGGCCCTTGAATTCCCCGTCTCCCGAGCCCCAGGACCCGAAGGCCCTTAGGAAGGTCCCGTCAGGGTGGAAGATTTGGATGCGGTTGTTCCCGGAGTCAGCTACCACGATGTAGCCCTGGTCGTCTACAGCTACACCCCTGGAGACAAAGAAATAATTTGAAGTTGCTCCTCTACTATCAAATGTCCTTTGCAGGAAAGTTCCAGCGATAAGACCGCCGAAATAGTACTTTTAACTTTCTTTCATAGCTTGTTTTCTGGTTGTACAATATGGATTCCTTCAAACGAAACATGAAGAAGCATCTTGCGGGCCAGTATGGCAGTCCCAGCGGAGGTATATACTTAAATACATATGAATATTACACCCAGACACTGAACAAATTCAAGTGTTCATCACACGAATGTTTGTCCAGGGAGAAGAAGAACCCACAACCTTTGGCGTGTGCCACTGCCAAATGCGCCATCCAGCCAGTCATTTTTATAGAGCAGTATATTGGCTCTCCTCAGCCTAATGGTAAGCAAGAGAAGAGCCCAAGTTGCAATTACAACGGAAGCGATATCAAGGCATCGCCTTGATTGGCACCGCCCTAAGGCACCGCCATACTGGACCGCGAAACACTAATCTAATAATAATTTTAAATTGCTTTTCCATGACGTGTTCTATCAAATATTTCTACAATGGCGACCCATCTACCATATACAAACCCATAGTCTGGATAGATAGATACTCTTTCATCATCATCATCAGCCCATTTAAGTCCCCACTGCTGGGGCACGGGCCTCCCTCAATCACATGAGGGGTGATTGCCATACTCACCACGCTTGGCAGACGGGTTGGCGAGGGTTTTGATATAAATGCAGAGTTTTCCTTCTCTGGGTGCTGATGATCATGCCAGCAGTTTTACCTTAGTCGCCTTTTACGACACCTCGGTAAGAGTGAGGGTGGCCTATTCTAGGTACTCTGCCGGGGACCACACGGCCACAAGATACTCACGGCCACACGGCCACAAGATACTCTTTATTGGAGAAGAAAAAAACTTAAAAACTACACTACACATATTGAGTGTACAATAGGCTGTCTTGCTTGCTCCCTTTTGCTCGAGTTTGGGTGTTTTGAAAGACGTCTTTTTTCTGTTGTTATTCTAGTTTTTCAGGCTCCATAAGGGGCAAAAAAGGTAATTTTTTACTTTTGAATTTTATGGGCAACATGAAAATCTTTGGTTGATCTGGTTTAGGAGTATTTATTAAATTAGCAAAAGAGTAATGTATAGCTGTGCTGTATCTCTTCATCCACTGTCTCTTTTCTGTTTTTTTTTTGTAAGTAAGTACATACCACCTAAGCTGTAAAAAAACATAACAAACCACTGCAACACATATTCTACATACAACGTGCCTACCTAGTGCTCCCCCACACGAGGCTTGCACGGAAGACCAGCGTCGAAGCGTACCTTAGGCATATGCTGAGTGCAAACCTTTTTGGTGACACATTTTTTAGCCCTTCTCTCTCTTTTACTGTAACTAAGTTTAATATTTTTTTATTTTATTTTTATAGAAGCAATAATGTTTCGTAATTTTGTTATTTTATTTGTGTTACTATTTTTTTTACTCTTTCTTTCTTGATTGCTTGGTAAAGATGGGCATATACGAATCATATTACGTAAAAGGTTTTGCTGTTTACTAACATCAGCACTATAAATACGCCATGGGCAGTTATATGTGGCACTGAGTGTATATCATGTCACCTTATGTATTTTCGATTTCTTAAAACCCATTCTTATCAGTCAAGAAGCGAAAACATTTTTAGTATTTCACTCCAACGTCAACTCGACAAATTGAACCATCAGAAACAAGAAATAAACGTAAACCGTTTTGACAATAAAACTCGAATAGCAAGCTCAGTCACTTTATAGCAAGAACTATTAGTGAACGAATAAAAATTGCTACAGCCAGTCTGGAGTCAGAGCGTGTTAGAGGCGGTATCTAAACGGATCACGTATATGGGCCAGTGATAGGGTTGTCTATAACGCGACCCTGTGAAAAAATTAAGATGTGAATCGGCCATTCGGTTCTAAAATTTGGTGGGCTGCTGACCTTACCTATTCGTCCTATGTTAACGACTAAGGGCGGATTCTACCTTATATGGTTTAGCGCTGTCTTCTATACAAATCTAACGTTATACCACTTAAATGTATCCTCAGATGAAGATCGGACGAATCGGGCCTTAGGTAGCTACAGTTAAATTGTAGTGGCACAAATGAATACATATAAGGTTGGCAGTTGCTGATATTGACAACGAACACTCCTTGTCGTGTTCGCAGCACCATCGATGTGCACTTTTGCTATTATTAAACAAAGAATAACCACTATTAAACACAGACATTTCGTACATATTATATTGCTATTAAGTGGGTGCAAATGCAAACATCCGTGCCGCAGGGCCGTGTGGCCCCGGCAGAGTAGAATAGGCCACCCTCTTTCTTACCGAGGTGTCGTAAAAGGCGACTAAGGTAAAGCTGCTGGCATGATCATCAGCACCCGAGAAGGAAAACTCTGCATTTATATCAAAACCCTCGCCAACCCGTCTGCTAAGCGTGGTGAGTATGGCAATTACCCCTCATGTGATTGAGGGAGGCCCGTGCCCCAGCAGTGGGGACTTAAATATGGGCTGACGATGACGATGAAATGCAAACATAAAGAAATAGGTGGAATTTGTCTGTACGAGTGCCATCAAACCAAGTCATAATGAAACGGGTAAATCTTTACAGGACTTGTCCGTATCGACATATCCGTACCTGTATTCGGCTTTAGGACTGAGTTTTTTATCCGTAGCGTAGTACACATAATGATTATTATTAGCCTTTTATGTTTTTTCATATTTTATTCTTTTTTCCATTTATGTTTTTGTTCCTGTTGTATGTATAAGTGCACGTACGTCGCCGCTGCAACGGCCTTGGCCACTGCAGCAAATGCTGAAGTTGGGCCTTGTTGGCTACAAAATTTATACTATTTGTGTATTTATATCATTGGTGTTTAAAATTGTGTTCGGTAGCCAATAAAGAAAACTTTATATTTATCTAATGATACTTTAATATCCTGTCAGCACAACCCTATTTATTTTCTCCCATTATTCTACAGTCTCAGAATACGGTCAAGGTATCGGCGTGTAAAAATCAGGACGCTGAAAATATAACGAGCTGATTGCTATCAATATTTATAACTATCATTAGAAGAACTTGGTCAAGTTCATATGAGATATGATGTGAGCGGCGAAATAACTTTTTAGTAGGGACAAGTCAAGGCTAAATCGTAACGTGATATGAACCAAGGATAAGTTTTTTGGCAGCCTGCAGCCGAAATATTCTGTCGCTTTTATCCTCTTCAAGGTTTTTTAAGTGTTTAAAATCTAGGAGTTTATCTCGTGCCTTTGAAATGAAGTAGGATCCAACATTTCCAAATTTTATAAAATTACAAAATCAAAAAACAACTCATAGTGTTAAATTTTTTCATAAATAAAAAATGTCAACGAGTGATCTTGGTAAAATCCGTAGATTGATTGAAATAAACCATCTTTATCTTTACACAAGTATATTTTTGTTGATTTACTACAAGGCAAATTTTAACATGGTGCTCTACTTTTCATGTGCAAAAAGTGAAATTGGAAAAAAAATCTATTCATAATCTACTATGTCATCATCATCATCATTTCAGCCAATAGACGTTCACTGGTGGACATAGGCCTCCCCCAATGTTCTCCACACAAATTGGTCCTGTGCCGCCCGCTTCCAATGGATTCCCGCGATCTTCACCAGATCTTCGGTCCACCTTGTGGGAGGCCTGCCACGGCTGCGACTTCCTGTACGTGGCCTCCACTCGAGGACGCCCCAACGGCCGTCTGTTCTCCTCGCTATGTGCCCTGCTCATTGCCACTGGAGGCATGCAATCCTTTGGGCTATGTCTGTGACCTTAGTTCTCCTGCGGATCTCATCATTTCTGATACGATCACGCAGGGACACTCCGAGCATAGCCCTCTCCATTGCTCTCTGGATGACTTTGAGCCTCCTTAATCGTCACATTGTAAGCGCCCACGTTTCGGTTCCGTATGTCATCACTTGCAACACACACTACTATGTCATATTGTGCCGAAATGTTTTACAAACAAAATCCACAGTACTAAACCAAACTGCAGACGCAGAAATATCCTGCATTCTAAATCATATCCCTAAACTCCTAGCCAAGTAATCCAAACTTGGCCCAAATCTAGAAAATATGGGCCATATTGGCAACGCAAGCATCCACCATAAATACTTGGTAACAAGTTACTGATTTTAATCGATCGTAAAGTGAAATTCTATGGCCGCCTGACCGCACTTTATAGACGGGCATGGCGCAGGCGCTCAGTGATTTGTTCGAGTTGTGACTTTTATGTACTTAATCGCTAACAAAGTTGCATTTTTGTGATGGCAGTCTGTGTGGCATTAAATAACTTTTTGTGCAATTTTATTAGAGATTAGACACTATGTTTCTTGGGTAAAAATGTTTGTTATCATCAGTATCATGTCCTCGATAAGGGAGCAAGATAGTTAAAAAAGCACAGTGTATGAGTTATTTTTTTTGTTGACATAGTTGGTATTTCCTGATAGATACGACCTGAAAACCTTCAAGAAAAGAGCGTATTCTTTTTTAAAAGGTTGGCAGCACACTTGTAACTCCTCTGGTGTTCATAGGACGGTAATCGCTTACCATCAGGTGATATATCTGCTCGTCTGCCCATCCCATAAAAAAAAATAGGTGACACACGAGTATGATCACCTGATAATAAGCGATTACCTCCCATGGACACCTGGAACACTAATAGAAACACAAGTGCGCTGCTAACCTTTTCCCGTTCCTCTACGAGTAAAGCCTCCGATACTCTCACTCACTAAGCGAAACATAGCGCAAGCGTTACTTCACGCCGGCTTCATGTGAGGCCTTGGCTGATGCCAAGGTGGAAGGCGGAGTGATCTCCGGTGGAGTAGGCCGTTTTACGCCGAAGCCTGAATAAAACAAATATCTACTTCAAAAGCTACATCACTTACCTCGGGAACTTAAACTGCCCATCCTCCGAGCCTTCTTCTCCAAAGGACGATAGCACGCGTCCATTGACATCGAACACTTGGATCCTGTGGTTGTTCGAGTCAGAGACTAGGACTCTGTTGGTGCTGGAGACGGCGATGTAGTGAGGGTGCTCCAGTTGGCCCAATTTGGAACCGAAGGAGCCGAACTTGCCCACGAACGTGCCGTCTGATTGGAACACCTGCGCAAAAAAAAACAGAGATAATTAATATTATCAGGGTCATTTCGAGTAATCTTATTTCGATGCTAAATTTAAAGCATTGATTTAGCGCTGTAATCCTATACAAATTTGACGTTTTACCATAGATTTATCAACGGATAAGGATTGGTCATATTGAGCCTAAATGTGATAAGTTCATAAACGTGACGAATCATTTCTTGCATTTAAAATCATCTCTTGTTCAGGCCGGGTTACACTTAGAGTGTGTTCCCGGTTACAGGAAATATGATTATTTTTTCAAATAATAAAATTATAGGCTAGCGCTTAATCGCATCGCACTAGGTGAAAACCAGGTGATCCACATTATAGTAATAAGGAAACGCAGACTTCGGCAAGGAATTCCATTCCGTTCAGAAAGGAATAATATGTCGAACATGACATGAAAAGCTATTGCTTCGAAGGCCGGAGTTAGTTTGAATCATTTTAATGCACTTTGATTATCAGTGTGGATGACGATGGGATGTGCAATAGTGAAAATTTCGCTGATGAGTGCTTTTAGGTAAAATATGGCTTCCTCAAGCAAGCCTCAGCTCAGTTTCCGTTGTGGAAAGCGCAACAGTACATTACTTGCGTGCTTCTAAAGAACTGGAGAACCACTCACCAGGAAAGTGAACCCTGTGAATGATCTACGGTCCATAAGATTATTTCCGTAGTCCGAATGGACCTATACTACTGTACGGAACAGATGGCTTAATTTAAAGCCGTCCCGTAACGAACGAGAACATACCTGTCGCATCCAAACAGAAGAGACACACAGCGCGTGTGAATGAGAGGGAAACTCCGATTCGATCGTAACGTTTGCTCTAAATTAGGCCCTCTGGGCTGGTTGTTGGAAATGGACCCAAAGTTCTTTGGTGCCTTCCTATATCGAAGAACTCGCTTAGCAGCCCTAAAGTGTAACGGGTTTAACATATAATGATCTCAAAATGTCTCACATAATGTAATCACAATGAACAGACTGATGTCTGACATTAGCGACCATAAGATAGGAAAACCAAATCAATTGAGTCATGGTGACACATTCTTTATCTCAACAAATTGTGGGTATTGCCGGTTTCAAAACTATACAAAAGATGCAAGTTACCTCACGACGATTTACCTCACCACCGAGCTGGTGGAAAAATGCATACATTTTAAGGCAAATTCAGGGACGCACTTGTACTGGAACTTGTTACGACATCCCGTTTAGAAAGGTCTTATCTGACTAAGGGGCCATCAATTAACTAAACGTTCAATCACTCTCAATACGAGTTAAAATGGTATATTAATAAATTATAGCCATTTAGGTTTGATTGGCCACTTCAAGCACTATCTGGAACGAGGAATATTCTTTTCGGAGATCAGGTGTCGAACTCGTCCTAAACAAACTAACCACCCTCGATCCCTACTTCTGGAACAGTTTGTATAGTTAATGAATAATATTTATGTATTCTAAATAAAAAAAAGTACACAAACTGGGGTGTACTTATTTGGATTCTTGCGTAAGCCTACTAAGAATGATATTAGCTCAGTGGATAAAGAAAAAGGGGAAAGCTTACCAAGCTTGTATGAGTGAGAAAAGACATTAGTAGGTAACTGTGAGTTAACCAAACAAGTGTGTTCTGAGGGCAAGTAGGATACACATCGTATGCAGTACTCATTATTATACTATGAAAATGCAACGCACGAGGAACGAAGGGAGATGAGGTGGGTAAGAAAGTTGTTTTGAAACGAAGCTTCGAAAGCGCAGTATTTGATAGCCAAAGGTGATGCAGCACTCATGTAGCATATTTTACTGCTTAGAAATCATTACGACGTTTGAGTACAGCAGGCGTTGTTCTGGCATCATCCTTAGGGTGCGAAACCGGAATGAAACAGGAGACGAGGTATGCCAAACCGGAACAAAGCAGGAGACAAAGTGCCTCCTGTAAATGTATATTGTTGTTCTTACCTGGACTCTATGGTTTTCCTTGTCACACACGTAGATGAAGCCCAGCGCGTCCGTGGTGATGCCCCACGGGTAGTTGAACTTGCCATCTCCAGTACCTTGACTGCCGAATGCTCTCAAGAACCGTCCTTGAGGATCAAAGACCTGATGGACAAAGAAAAATATGTGTTTTGAATACTTACAACATTTACACACATATACATAACACTAAATCTGTGTATTATTATTAGTCTGTTCTCATTTGGATTAATAATTACAGTATTTTCTTCTGAGTGATCGTGGCTCAGTGGATACGCGTCTTCCATGGGGGGGTGTCGTGTGTGTATTGTAAGTTATAATCTGGGCATGCAGCATTAGCTAGGCGGTTGTGAGAAAACCTGAATCGGCAGTTTCGTTCGACGACTTTCCTCACGGCGCTTCATTGTAATTGCCGAACTCCCTAAATCCTGAATCATGGTCTAAGCGTACCCTGGGCTCCTCAACGATAGCTTTGGATGCAACCGGGAACTTCACGCGATGATGAGGAAGATTACAGTGTTTTTTGTATAGTCTATCTATAGTCTCTACAGTTTTTAAGCCCAATGTTTAGTTTAAGGTGACGGGTAGGGCACACTAGCGACGCGAATCGATTTTATTTTTTAGCTACTAAACCGGATCTATTTTAAACGATTTCAAGGTAACAACCTCTCGGCAAACACTTATATTATTTATTAAATAACCATGCACAAATGTTGGGTCCATTTTGTACGCGAAAAATTTTTCGCATACGCGTTGGACCAGTTTAGTAGCTAAAAATTAAAATCGATTTGTGTTGCTAGTGTGCCCTACTAGTCACTTTAAACAATACTATAATAATAAATGTTTAATAGAAATTTATTCATTCCAATTTTATGGTCTTATCACAAAAACATAGGATTTGGTATGAATTTCGAACCTCAAGTATCAGAGTCACGACAGACATTCGATATTATTCATCTTTAGACGTCTAGACCAGAATATCTAATGTTTTTCTCAAACCATAAATAAAAATATCGACAAGGATAAATGGGGACACATCGACGCGTATGGCAATCTTTTCAAATATATACAGATAAAGTTGTTTCAAACCTCGGCGGATGCGTTCCTAAAATGACCTATTTTAAACCCCATTAAGACTCGAATTCAGTTAGTCTTAACTCAATGTTCGAGGCATTTGAGTTTTTTTTTTCATTTTCTTTTTTTTCTTCTTTTTTTCTTTTCTTTTTTTTCCTATTTTTTTTTCTTTTTTGAAGAGGCTGAAAGAAAGATAATGTCGTTTGACACAGTATCTTAGTCCTTAAATGAAACTTGTAGGTCAGGAATGTTACATCTAATAATATAACACACATGCGATCAATCTTTATCAGCGGATAAATCGATGGTATAACTTCAGATTTGTATGAAATGACAGCGCTATATCATAGACTTTAGTCTCGGATTAAGATTGGTTGAATTCAGCTTTAATAGCTTTGACAGGGAACAAATATTATGCATCTCATATCAAGATCACCTCATCGGCTGCTTAGTCAAAAATTTAAATATACTTTATTTTGTGACATAGGTGGCAGACGAGCAGACGGATCACCTGATGGTAAGCGATTTCCTCCGCCCATGGACATCCGCAACACCAGTGGAGTCACAAGTGCGCTGACAACCTTTAAACTCCCCTTCCCCCTCCAGATTGGGCCTCCGGTCCTCTTACTCACGCAGCGAAACACAGTACAGAGCTGCTTCACGCCGGTTTTCTGTGAGGCCGTGGTATCACTCCGATTCGTGCCAATGAGAGGCCACGCTGATTTAACGAAAGCCGAAAAAATATTTTGAACAAACTATTTTGGATAAAATAGTACCTATAGAAGCATTTCTTAGTTACTCTATGCCTAGAATGTTAAGTAGAATTCCTTTGAATGCGATCAAATATTGAAAACCTTAGTCTGAGTTATGAATTTATTATAATACCTCTTATTTAGATCTGACTTATTTTAAATGGCAACAAATATCTTTGCTATAATAAATTCTAAAATAGTAATCAAAGTTGTAGTTTTAAGATAGTATATCCTTTGATGTAAAGTAGGTATTTTTATTAATGTTGGCTAGTGACTCTCTCTACCCCAATGGTTTCCACAGAATACCAGCGTCATGGCGTTCCTGCGCCGTGATATACTGCTGAGTGGCAACCATGTTGGTAGCATATCACGAAAAGTGTTTTTATCTTGTATTATTTTTCTTTTTTTATATATTATTATTAGATTAGGTCATATATTATTGATTGATAATTTTCACTGTGATCAAAACTTTACTAGCTATCTGTCCCGGTTTCGGAGTGGTACAATGCACCTTAGCGGCTTAATAATTTAGCTGCCCCTAGTGATGTGTCTCTGTTCCGGCAAATTTATGTCATTATTATTTTCTTTCTCCTTGTCTACCCTACTTACCATACCGCAACAGACACACGACACACGGGTAACCCGCTGAAAACCAGCGTCGTGGCGCGACATCTATTGGCACGTCACGACGTTATGCTGAGCGGCCGCCTGTTTCGGCACACGCATTTTCTTGCATGTACTTATTGTAACTGTTTTATTTTGTGTATTGCTATGTCAAAAATTTGTGTATAAAACCTCTGTTTCTCTCCTGTCTTATATATGTGTGTCGAAATAAATGCAGTATTCATTCATTCATTCACCTTCTTTTTCTCTTGAATTACTCTATCCATTGAAAACTCAACAAAAATCACTGCAAAATCCGTTGCATAGTTTTAAGCATACATAGGCATAGACGGCGAAATCGACTTTGTTTAATACTACATATAGTGGGGCCAAAATAATAGGCCACATTTGACACTTCAACAAAATTCGATTAAGTAACCTTGTAACAACGGTCATTGAATTTATCAATCTTTCTATGTTAAAGAAGCACAATTTCTTAACTGTTAAAAATTATGTTTGCATTTAATAATTGCAATAAAGACAAAAAATATAATTTCGTTTCATTTTTGATTTACTTTTCGCTTTTAAAATATTTATAAACTCATTAAAAATTACTTTCCTAAAGAATTGAACGTTGTTACAATGTTGACCCATTTTCTTTTTAAACTCGAGGGATGCGCCCCAAATAATCGAACGAATATAATGTTAATCGTGTAGGAATATTCAACCACAAATGAAAAGCCACATTCTGATTAAAATAAAACGTATTAATCTCTTGTTAAAAAATATTAATAATTTAGAACTTAAAATAATAATTTATAACTTGGTAAACAGAAGAACCATGTATGATACACAATATAAGCACTTTGATTTCCAAGAAAAAGTAATAAACTGGCTGTGGATCGATATGTACCTACCTACTATCCTCTTTCTTTTCAATAATTTTGTTTCACATTTCTCCTAATAAAACTTCTTTTCCATTATCTTAGTATTCGATTCACGTTTGTTTGAAGTACATATCGATTATTCTTTTTAATCGAAGTTTTTAGTAGGTCACCTCTCTATGACACTAAAATTGAGAAACTTCAAATGTGGCCTACTAGTTTGGGTCGACTTATAGTGATATTTATTCGAAGCGTAGTTTAAAAGATCTAAGCATAACATAAAGATGACGACAGACAGCAAAATGGACTTTATTTTTTTACTTTGTAGAGATATTTGATTTAAATTCTTTTTGACCACGCGCCGCTGAGAAAAAGGGTCTTGACAGCCAAGACAGATAGGCAACAACAACGTGGACTGAAGATTTCCGATTTTTCTTTTGGGACACAGAAACCTAAATAACGGAATAAAAGAAAAACGAATTCTTCACTGAATTCTCATCGCCTGATCCAGTTGGACATTTTCCATCTTATATTTCACCTCGTAGGTCATATATTATTTTGTTTGACATTTTAGTGCCAATGCTGGTGCTATCATGATGTGATTTATACTGTGGAAACCGGGACGTCCCGATGCATATGAGGAAATTGTCCCTGTGACACTTTTTGGGATTGGATAGTAAATTATGAGTGCTGCAGGCGTCGGTGGTTCAGGATTATTGGTAGTTGTATATTCGATAAACCAAAAAATAATAATATCCTTCAACCGATTACGGCTACATCGGCCTATCTAAACGATCAGCCACGTACGTAGGATATATTATAGTGCTCAAGTGTGTGCGAACACAACACAATACACAACATAAGTATTCCCATACACTCATATTCCGATGGGACACCAGCGTGACATGACTGGAGAGGGAATGGTCGCAGGGCCAATGGCTTAACGTGCTTTACAAGGCACGAGGATACAAAACCGCAGACTTCAAAACTCCTAATCCGAAACTAAGAATTTCTTACCGAAAACATAGGTACAATTTTTTGGCTTGACCCGGGGATTGAACCCGGAACATCTTGCGCAGTCGTCGTTTTTAAGTGCGACTTACTAACCACTGCGCCACCGTGGCAGCCAACCCAACAATAACATGGCCAGAGAGTCATAATTCGATAATTGATAGACAGACAGGATACATTTTCTATCGGGAAACTCTGTCGGTAGAACCCAAACCCAGCGTTAATATTACTTTTAAGTACACGGCATCAGATCGAATTACCCTTTGCTATGCAAAAAGGCATTTGTTTGTTCAGATATAAGAACGATCTAAAAATATTACATGGCCAGTTTTATGTGAAACTGTTTGTATATTTCTTTTTACTCGCCGCTAGGCCGCTTGTAACAGCTGCTGTAATGCAGCCAAAATGCTAAGCACAATGTACATAATAATAACTGTCGCGGTTATAGTGTGATGTGAAAACCTAAAGCTGCATACTCTTGTTGGTTTGGCATGTCATCACCATCATCATTTCAGCCGATAGACGTCCACTGATTCCCGATCTTCACCAGATCAACGGTCCACCTTGTGGGGGGCCTGCCACGGCTGCATGACATGCATGCATAGTTTGGCATGTAGAAAAAAAAAAACAAACACAACAAGTTCAAAAGGGACAAAGACAACGTGATTGTATTTTTTTCTTTCGTGAGCGTGCTGTTTGGCAGTCTGTATGGCATGAGTGCGGACGCCATTAAAAAAACTATCATAACTTACTACTGGCCGCACATAGACATCAACAATGCCGGTGCACAGTCATACCGCTGCTTTTCGTGCAAGAAGAGCTCTTTTCAAACTTCATTTAAAAATGGAAATCATTTAATATTTTAGAAAACGATAGATATTACAATTCTACGGAGATCTATACGCAGTGACCTTCACAGAAGGACTGGCATGTGGACACTATACTGTGCCACGGATCTGCAAATAAATCACAATGGGGCTAGTGACCCAAGAGCGCATTGAAGGCAGTGCGCATGCGACACACGGGAGACTCCGCACGTGCTTATGGTGCGACATGGCAAGCGCGAACAATATATGGCGACATGATGCGCGATGTCAGATGTGTTGAAAATATTAGAAAAAACATTAATTTATTATCATTATATTTATTTTCTTACCTGAATACGATGATTGTATCTATCCGCAATAATGTACTGCCCGATACGGTTCACGGCGACTCCGGCCAGACAGTCGAACTCGCCTTCCCCGCTACCGTACTGCCCAAATTCTTTCACGAAGATTCCGTTAGAATCAAACACCTGAAAAGGAGATAAACTTAGTACTTTTTAGGGTTCCGTAGCCAAATAGCAAAAAACGGAACCCTTATAGATTCGTCATGTCTGTCCGTCTGTCCGTCCGTCCGTATGTCACAGCCACTTTTCTCCGAAACTATACAAACTATACTATTGAAACTTGGTAAATAGATGTATTGTGTGAACCGCATTACTATTTTTACACAAAAATTGGAAAGCAAAAAAAAAATTGGGGGGTCTCCATACTTGAAACTAAAACTCAAAAAAAAATTGTTCATCAAACCTATACGTGTGGGGTATCTATGGATAGGTCTTTAAAAATGATGTTGAGGTTTTTAACATCATTTATTTCTAAACACAATACTTTGCGCAAGAGACGCTCCCAAAGTGGTAAATTGTGTGTCGTCGTCATTTAAAATAAAAGATTCCGACCAATTGAGAACCTCCTCTTTTTTTTAAGTATGTTTAAATAAGGACATGTCAGCGATCAGGGAACATCGCGGCTGGAAACTCAATCCAGAGGTTGACGACTACTATGTAGTCTATTTTTTTATTAATCACACAACATACGTAAATTGAAAAGTAAATTGATTTACCCCTTTGAATCAGTGACGTTAAACCACAAAATAAATAGACAAAGACGGATGTATCTAACTGATATTTATATCGAAAAATTACCCGTACATTTTCTTAATATGCTTCAATCAAACCAGCTCATTTTAAGAAATTTATGATAGAAAATAGAAGAGGATAATTCCATTTCTCCACGTGAGGCTTACTCACTGCTTTGATTGAGTAAACACTTTTATACGTATAAAATAACTTAATTACTATGAAACTCCTATGAAAGGAAAATCATTAAATCGCTACGCTACTAAGAATTTCTGTCAAGCTCGCATCCACTGTAATTATTTTGCAGGGCAACTTGCAGCTTTAATAAGATTTCTTTATGAAAGGAATCAGCGAACATACTTTGTAAACATTTTAATTCATTTGAGAACTGAAAGTTATATTCAATACTAATGGCTCGTTAAATATACCTTTAGTCATCCATCATCGTAGCTTTTAGCTAGTTCATGTTTTAATGTATACTTATTAAGGTATCTTAAACATTTTTATTCTAATCAAAATGTTCCAACTTTAGTTTTCTTTTTTTATTATGTTAATACTAATGTTAATTTAAAATATTGACTAAGTATTTCTATTAGCAAACTTTATCATTTTATCCTTAATGTATTTTTAGAATAATGAGTAATTATGTGTATTAATATACGATTTTACACCCTTTACCCTTTGTATTCAATTCTTCTACGATATAAAAAAATATTTTTTAGGTACATTTATATACTATTGTTATATTTGAATGTTTAATATATTTTTATGTTTGTGTGTCTATTTTATGCAATATTGCTCATCTATCTACATTTTTATAGGTACCTATTTTGTGATTGTCAATATTGGCTTGTACGCAAAGATAAATTGCGTTGAAAGTGTAAGCTTTTCGTATTTCGACACATATTGTAACATTAAAATAAGAAAAAAAGGAAGAAATCATTACCTGAACTCGATGATTAGATGAATCAGCCACGACCATAGTATTGTCGGGGCCTACAGCGATGCCTCGAGGCCAAGTGAAACAACCGGGTTCGCTCCCCCGACTCCCAACACTGAATTGTAAACGGCGTTTCTGCAGATACTGGCTCCTAGGGGAGGAACCTGCTGCTGCGAAACCTATAACCAGAAATATAGGTTGGTACACGACCACACAATATGATACAGACCACTAAACTGTGACGTCATTTGCGAGTGTTGGGCACGTTGAGAAAAACAAATAGATTGACACTATAATAAAGCGACATAAATATGCAGTATTTACAGAAACGCTGCTGGATCAGCTTGAAAGCCTATGGTATGCAACATTCAATAAAATGTTGTTTATCCATGTTTTCTTCTAAGGATTCTTTCAGTAATTGTTCTAAGAATCCTATTCGTGAGCACTCAATTTACTTTTCCCTAAGATAATTAACGAACAAATGACGTCAATCTATGTGGTCTTTTTTGACAACCTAGAAGCTCCAAACCTATGTACACGCCACACTATATCTAACCTGCTACCGCTGCTGTAGCCGCCGTAGGGGAGATGGGGGAGCCTGCCGCGTTTTTTGAATCGTCATCAGAACTGGCAAGCTCATTAGCCGAGCGCAAGGGTAGCCCGAGAGACAAGCGACGCGATGTGCTCGAAGTACTACTCGTCGTATCACGGTCTTTGCCCCGCGAACCGTACTTGTTTTTCAAATACCTCGCCCACGAGCTCAGAGCCGCACCGTCCTTTTCACCGGTGACGGTCCGCTCGGGCGAGTTCTCTCTAGACTTCAAAGCGTGCGAAGACCGGCTACGAGACAACTCCGTACCACCAGTGCCGGAGCCGTAACGAGCCGCGAGATACGCTGAAGGCGACGCCGTCGTCGGAGATACGGGATCGTCTTGATCGTCATCATCTCCCACACCGAAACCAGTGTGGCTACTCTTGCTTCTAGCGAGACGGTTGCGACGTTCCTTCAAGGCGAGGTACCTCGATCGAGCGGTAGGGTATTTAGAATCATCGTCTAACGAAGACTGCTGCTCTTCTTCTTTGGGTTTGCTACTGTAGCGGTTACTGTATGATGAACCAGAACCTGTACTGTAGCGGGATGTTGGTTCTTCCTCAGTTTGAGAAGTCTGTCTTGTACGGTATCGAGACTGTGTTGGAGTTTCCTTAGTGGATTTGTTGTCAGCGGCGTCGTTGCGAGCGTTCGTGCTTCGCGCTAGCAGCGGGCCTATGTCACTACGAGCCATCGCCTGACTCTCGGGTTTTCTTTGCGTAGCAGGCTCCTCTTCACTCTCCTCCGACGAATCGGTTTCTTCTTCAGAACTTGTGTCGGAGTCTTCGTGGGCCGGCTCGGCGGGCGCCGGCGCGGGCGTCGGACGCTGAGATCCAATGAAACGACTTTGGACCCGTTGAGCGCCGCCAGCAGTTCCGTTCGTTGTTACTGGCGTTGTTCTCTCGTTGCCTGCGGAAGAGAAACGAATGCTAGGTTTTGGTGGGAGCCCAGTGCTATATTTTGCTTTTAACTCTGCGATGGTTAGTATCGCACCTGTGTGTTTCACCGCCGAGCCGGAGCTTTCTGTGGATGCGCTTGATTCGGTGCTAGGTGCTCTGGCAGTTGGACGATGCGGCGTCGAGACTTCAGTAGCCGATGGTCTTCTTGCAGTTGCCGTCGGTTTTTGTACCGGGGCAGCAGCCTTACGTTGCTGCTGCGCTCGTTGCAAAGATGTTACAGATTCATCGGTTTCCTCGTCGCTGGACGCCTGAGAAATATATTTAAATTCGATATGGACACCAAAACTGTAGATACATTTGTCGTGTTGTGTAAATGTGCAATGGGTTAGCCGTGGAGTGTAATAGACGGAATGAAAATTTCCCTTGTTAGTAACGATGATTCCCTAAAGTTCTACGTTGTACTGTCGCCACGTCTATTCTCAATCTTCTTCCCAACTCACCTCCCGAGCAGGAGTCGGTGGTTTACGAGTTATGGAGGTTCTTTCTTCTTCAGCGGCTCTTGGAGGAGCTCGGTCTGGTTCTTGCGATGATGCAGCTCCTTTGTTTTGTCTCTTGAGCCGCGAAATTTCGTCGTCTTCACTCTGTTGTCTCGCTGGCGCTGGGCGGCGAGGCTGAGGTGCTGGCTGAACCGGCTTCGGTGGTGGCGGCGGCGGTTCCTTTTTTTCCTTTTTTTTCCCACTGTCGACATCCATTATTCTTTGCATTACACGTGGACAGTCACTTAATCTGAATATTCCACTAAGTGGTCCTCGAGTAGCGTCTTCAGTGTCAGCGACCTTTTCTTTTTCCTTCTCTTTTTGTTCAGCTTTGACAGCAGCGCGGGTGCTCTGTTCTGTATCAGAGTCATTATCTGCTTGGTGACTCCTAACAAATCGGGATCGGAATCTACGGGAGGGCCTATGTTCGGACTCGTAGCCACTATAGTCATCAGTTGCACCGTAATCTCTTGAGGTAGTGTGTTTCTCTGGCGGTGGAGGTCTTCGTTCACCAAACTTCCTACCACCCAAGATGGGTTCGTCATTTTCAGTGTAGCCTTTAGCTTCTTCCTGTTGACGGAACTGAGTGGCTAAGCGATGGTCACTCTTTGATCTTGTTAAGCCTTGAGACTGCTGCATTCCTCCAGAGTAAGCATTTGGATGGGCAATATTCAGCTCACCGTAACTCGCAACGTGCATGACAAGCTGATTAGGATCATGAGTCATGATAAATCGTATCCTGCGGTTATAATCACCGGCTTCGTAATCAAAGTTTCTGAGGAATTCAACCGTTTTTAGGAAGATTTCCTTGGTATCTACCAATTCAGTATCCTCCCATTCTACATCGTCGTTCATATACTTATCGGCGAGATCACAATTACTTTGTATATTACTTAATTCTAACTCTAAGTTATCTTTAAGATGAGTGAGGTTCCTCAGTTCGGTTGCTAAGTAACGATCGACTTCATTCCTAAGAAAATCGGTCCTATCTTTTAGCGCTTTCGAAAGTCTTTTGTTTATTTCATCTATTTCTCCACCCACTGCACCGCAGTTTGTTTGAAGATTTGTCGTATTGCGTTCAACTACGGCCAGTATGTCTTGAAGCCTGTTGACACCGCGCCGTATCTGGTTGTTGATCCTCGCGATTTCCCGTCGAAGGACTTCCATGTGTGCCGACTTGCAGTCTTCGCAGACTTTCTTGTCGCAGTGAGCACATGGTGCGCAGTAAGCCTTTTCTGAACAAACGTTGCATCTTTCCATAACTTGCCCAGCAGTGGGGTCGGGTAGTTCCCCTGCTATATTGGCGTGCAGTTCCAGGAACCGCTGTAGAGTGACATTTGTCGGGAAGCCTTGTACTCCCTGGTATGGGATTCTGTGCTCCGCTCGACATTCTGGACATTTGACCTGAAAATAAAAGCTTTATTTGTTACTTAGCAGATTTTTATCTTATGATATTGACGAAAGACATACATACATGGAAAAAAGGAATAAAACGGAAGAGGAATGAAGATACGTATTCGTTTATTAATATTTAATGTTTACGATAACTTTTTACGTAAAACATTAAAAATTGTAAACTTTAGATGTAATTAGGATAATAAAGTAATGATACAAATTACTTTCTTACATCAACTCACTGAGGGAAAAAGTTTATTTTTAATTTTCACTTTGTTTAGAATTCGGTTTCTGTTTGCCTCGGAGTAGTGTGAAGTGTGTAATGTTTTAAGGGACAAAAAATTTTAATTGTGATTAAAAGCCGTCTAACTTTTTTTAAGAATGTTTTACCTAAAACGAGAAAAATAGTAAAATTGTTCTACTATTTAATTTAATCAGTTTAGAAGACCCGCTTGTTTTCAAGTATTAATTACAAATTCCGGCAAAGTATGAACACAAAACTACACATGTACCTAATACTATTCCTAATCGAAACTGCGACTTTAACATACTCGTGCGTGGTACATCTATAATTGCTCAAAAATAACTGACGAATTGGTTTATAACTGAGTTTAATAAATTCAAGTAATTTACATTTTAAACTTTCGTGTTGCAAAAAACTTATATAAATAATTGATTTAGATATGACTACGTGCGGCAATAGCTGATGCTACCTGTGGTCACGGCTGTTGTACAGTCGCCCCACCTATCGCTTTTCCTTTACAAGTATCTCATAGTCGCACTGTGACGCTGTCGAAACGTCAAGCAAAAATTTACTTTTTAACCCCCGACGCAAAAACGACGTGGTGTTATAAGTTTGACGTGTCTGTCTATAGCATCTTAGCTCCCGAACAAATGAACCGATTTTGATTTTGTTTTTGTTTGTTTGAAAGATGAATAAGGAACACTCGCCGTGTTCTTAGCTATGTTGGATAAAAATCGATCCAAAATGACCGCCGTCACAAAGATATGGATTGTATGTTTCAACACAACTCCCACAATATGGGTATCATACAAAAGGGCTTGGGTAACGGAATATATTTATTGTGACAAATTTCAAATCCAAGATGGCCGCCGTCGGAGATCTTTCATAAATTTTCAATTTTTATATCGACGCGTTTAGTCCCGTCTCTATAAATTATTTATGAAAGAATTCCTTACCTGTCGCCTGACATAGTCGACAAGCCCGTCCATACACGGCTCCATACAAAAGCTGTGCTGACATGGCAGCAGCTTTGGATTCCGGTACCGGTCTAGGCAGACGCAGCACGTCAACAGCGATTCAAACTGCTCCATTTTTAATTTTTCGCCGCTTTACGTATCTGTCAAAGAAATTAAAAAGTTACAAAATGTCAAAGGAATAGGAAGAACGAAAACTAGTTAACTCAGGATAACTTAGTTATATACAAATGGAGTTCTTAAGATTTCTTAGTTGAGAAAAGTTAGTTAATGAGGTCTTAGGAAACTATTAAGTAGGGACCAAGATGAGATGTAACAGTGAACTAAATTGACTTTGTTACAACTCTTTGACATTCCAAAATAACAACAGCGCTTGTTTATTTACACAAATCACGATAAAATATAAAAATTCATTTTAATTATTTTGTAACTGGCAAGAATGTTATCTATGTCTATAAATGATGTCCCGTACATTATGGCACAAGATATCGATGTGAAACTGTTTGATTACAATCGCTACTCTTTAATCGTTAATTATTAAATGGTTGTACCTGATTGGTTGCTGTAGGACGTAATGGGATTGAACCATTCAGAAAGTTTACTATTTTGTATGTATCGATTTCATTTCGATGGATCGAAAAATAGTAACTTGATTCACTTGCTTAGTTTCTTCTCTGTGAAATTTTTGTACCACAGCTTTCAATCTACACCTCTATACAAGTCAAGCAAGACTTGTAAGGCAAAATGTAGCCGAACTCATGATAAATTAAACATCTATTGTACCTACATTCGCGGTAAAATACATTTAAATATGAATTTCAAATATTCTACTTTATTAAATCTTAGATTAAAAAAAAACAAATATATTAATTATTGATTAGTAACAAAGCCTATTTCATTTTTAACGGGGACTTTAAATTATTTGAAAAATGCCTCTTATTCATAAGAGGTTTAATTTCAACAAATCAGCAGCAAAAGTTGAAGCACACTTTTCGCAGCTAGTGACTCTTATACTCTTCGGAATAAGAACTACAAACTAAGATATATGTGCAGCTACTTTTGCTCTTGACTGTACAAAAAATACCAATGTGAAAGGTAAGGGTTTAGTTTGAAAAAGTGATATCATTATGTTTCTGGGAATGGACACCCAAAAGATAAATTCCAATGAAAAAGCCAAACTCCATAAAACTGTTAAGTGGACCACAACAAAAATATTTTACATGAATCCCGTTCGCCCAAAGCCTTTCTTCCATAAATTTAACCAAACTCCCTCAATATACTCGTAAATGCTTTGTCAAACTTCACCTTTGGAAGTTTCCAACTTTTTATGTCCAAAATAAAGCACCAGTCATTAGAAAATGCTGGAAAACTCCGAACTCTGCGGCCGTTGCGTAACCAGAACTTGGAATTCTTGTGAAAAATATTTAATATTTGCTGCTATTATGATTATGCCTTTTCTGTTATAACATTATTATTCTAATTTACTTTATTGTATGCAATTTCGAATGATGCTAATTATATTTTATGCGGGTTTTTCTCTTGTCATACTTTTTTTTGTTTACACTAATCTAAGTATTGCACTCTTTTTTTATGTGATAGGTGGCAGACAAGCAGAAGGATCACCTGATGGTGAGCAATTGCCGCCGCCGATGGACATCCCCGACAACAGTGGAGTCACAAGTGCGCTGCCTTTTAACCCCCCGATTGGGCTTCCAGTACCCATATTCACAGCACAGTGCTGCGTTACGCCGCTTTTCTGTGAGGCCGTAGTATCACTCTGTTCGAGCCGGCCCATTCATGCCGAAGCGTAGCTCTTCTACGGTGTCTCTCTCATTTCAGCGTGTAATGCAAGTCTGTAATCAGAACTGACGCTTTGGAGCCTGGAGTATGCTCAGACTACGATTGGACAAGCCTTTAACAGGGGAACCAGACCAACTGCGACCTTAGGTTCAAATCTACGATCCCCTATAAAGGTGTATTTTTACCTTCTGAGCTACCATCGCTTCGCATGAATATTTCAATCATATATCTTAAATTGTAACGACAACTGAACTTATACGAGTAATTCTAGTTTGACGATCAGTAAAAGTCACCCAAAGAGCAATGGAGAGGGCTATGCTCGGAGTCTCCCTGCGTGATCGTATCAGAAATGATGAGATCCGCAGGAGAACTAAGGTCACAGACATAGCCCAAAGGATTGCATGCCTCAAGTGGCAATGGGCAGGGCACATAGCGAGGAGAACAGACGGCCGTTGGGGCGGAAAGGTCCTCGAGTGAAGGCCACGTACAGGAAGTCGCAGCCGTGGTAGGCCCCCCACAAAGTGGACCGACGATCTGGTGAAGATCGCGGGAATCCATTGGATGCGGGCGGCACGGGACCGATCTGTGTAGAGAACATTGGGGGAGGCCTATGTCCAGCTGTGGACGTCTATTGGCTGAAATGATGATGATGATCAGTAAAATATCAAACATATTGAAAATTCTTTGATTTTGAGTAAAGGTCGTAGGCATAGCGGTCAAATATAAATGACTATTCGAATAACCCAAGTCTGTCTAGATGTTTACGAGTATATATTAAATCAAGAGTCTGTTTACTTTCACTGCAAACCATGATTCTTAGCTGAAATCTGCGGCCATTCGAATCACAGTTGTGTACAAAATCTAGCAGATTCATTTTATAAATAGAAATACCGCTCTGGGTTTTCACACGACTCCCATATGAATTTCCACTAAGCTTTCAGTTAGTCTGTCAAAGAATTTTAAATCCTATCTTTCTTGGAACAAGGTCGTCAACTCTACCTAATTCTTATAGAATGACTTTATTTTTAGGAGTGCTATATAACACTTAGGTGATGGAATAGTAATGACTTTTGTTACGTGCCGATATGTGGTGACTTTTTCCTATTGTGTCACTGGATTCTGGCAAAAATAACAAGCGCTTTTTTGGGACGGAGACGAGTCTTGTAATGCGTGGGGCTCTTGCAATACTGTGGCTAAAGATAAAGGTTTGTACAGAAGTTGGAAAAAATTATCATAGTTCTCCATGTTTTGCCATCCTTAAATATTTTTTGTCAATAAATATGATTGTAATTTTGATTATGATTCAGTAATACTACATATGATAATAATAATGTCCTCCAAACCGACATTTCGGTCATGTCGGCCAATCTCAGCGATCGGCCATCGACGCAGGACATATTATTATAGTGCACAAGTATTTGCGCAGACAGAAGTGCACTCTCTATTCCCGTACTCTTATTTCGATGGGACACTAGTGTGATACGACCGAATAGGGATTAGGCGCAGGACTAACGGCTTAACGTGCTTTCCGAAGCACGGGGGTACAAGACCGCCAACTTCCAGACTCCGGGCTAACACTCAGAATTTCTTAAGGTGACAGGTAGTGCACACTAGCGACGCCAATCGATTTTATTTTTTAGCTATTAAACCGGATCTATTTTAAACAATTCCGGCCTTGCAACCTCTCGGCAAACACCTATACTATTTATTTATTACTTATAGTTAAGTGTTTGGTCTGCTTTTGCACTCGAATTTTGGATTACCGCCAAAATTGGCCACTTTTCGCGTGAATCAATTTTTCGCGTACAAAAATGGACCCAACATTTTTGCATGGTTATTTAATAAATAGTATAAGTGTTTGCGAAGGTAGGTTGAAACCCCAAAATAGTTTAAAATAGATCCGGTTTACTAACTCAAAATTAGAATCGATTGGCGTCGCTAGTTTGCCCTACCCTTCACCTTGACAGAAAAACTCGGGTACAAATTTTGACCCGACCGGAGATCGAACCAGGTGCCCAGGTGCAACCGTCGTTTTAAAGTGCGAGCCACTAACCATTGCGCCACCGAGGCAGTCAAGTTTGATTGTGATTTTGATTGTGACAAATACCTACATATAAAGTGATTCTGTCATTTTAATAACTAATGAAAATATTAACTAATGTCTCAGATTATTTCAGATGAACTTAATTATTTATATACTTAAATTTTTTTTTTATCGTTTACTTACATCCCAAAAACCTCATAATAGGTACATATCGTGAATAAAGTCCATTTAGCATGTTAGATCAATACAGTAAGCAAAAAACAAAAATCAGCTGTTCCATAAAAAATAGAAAATCCTCCCGGCAATAGTGTATGGATCAGATAGATAGATAGATATTCTTTATTGCACAAAAACAAAATACAAGCATGATACAACAGCAGCAACAGACAGTACAATAAGGCGGTCTTATCGCTTGTAGCGATTTCTTCCAGACAACCTTTGGGTAGAGGAAAGAAATATCGTATTCGTAATAAGGGAAGGCAGTGCAAAATAGTTTCACAAATGAAATTGAGAATGGCAGAAATATACATATTTTATATATTAATAATATTACATAACATAAATAATAATAAACAATACATACATACCCAATAATATATACAAAGATAATTTATAACAAAAATTCAATAAAAATATTCTTATAGATAGGTATAAATTACCAGAGAGCAGACCACATAAAAAAGGAAGAAGAAGATAAGGAAAAAACAGTGTACCTATTTATAGAGATAGGAAGTGAATTTTGACACGGGACTTGAATATAGGAAGGGATTGTGATTCCCTGATTGGAAGAGTGATCAGGTGCTTTTTTCCGCTTATTTTATTGATCTTACATGCTAAATCGATTACATTCACTATATCTATTAAGAGGTTTAAAAATAACGGTATACAATTCTTAAATTGTATCTCAGAATCAATGAAGAGTGTTTATAGCACTGTTTGTTGTAATAAAGCCTTTTAAATTCTTCGCTTGTTTTATAATAAGATAATTGTTAAACATTTGAAAACAAAATAATTCGTGAAACTAAAATATCTTCTTGAAAGATTTTTAAGCAATATTAGTAATATTTTTATGTAATAGGTGGCATTTGAACAAACGGATCGCCATATGTTAAGCAATCGCCGCCACTCGTAGACACCTGTAACACCGGTGGAATGAGAAGTGGGCTGTCAACCTTTACCTCTTCCTCTTAATTCGGCCTCCGGAACCCTGACTCTCAACGCAAACACAGCTCTCCCACGGGTAAATATATCAAATAAAACTAAAAACAAATGTCCATAAAAATAAATAAGAGATAAGAAATTATTTCTTTTTTTTTATATGAGACGTGGCCTGATGGTAAGCTATTCCACCGCCAATGGACACCAACAAGCAACACCAGTGGAGTCACAAGTGCGCTGCCAACCTCCCCCCCCCCCGCCCAGCCCCTCCCCCCCCCCCTCCCCCCCTCCCCTCCCCCTCATTGGGCCTCCGGTAACCTCACTCACACGGCGAAACACAGAGCAGGCGCTGCTTTATGCCGGTCTTCTGTGAGGCAGTGGTATCACTCCGGTCGAGCCGGCCCATTCATGCTCCCACATTTATGCTCCCACATTTATTCCCACTTATTCCCATTTTCGTAATTTTTTTTAAATATCGTATTTTGTTTCAAACCTTATTCTTAGAATGCAAGCGAGAATGGACCTTAAAGTGATTAATATCTCCCAAGTTCAAACATACGTATTGCACTAACAAAGTTTCAGTTCACCAAGGTTTATATTCGAGTAAATAAGATCTCTCTGCTTCAGTTTATTCAGCTCGCAAATTTAATCTGTGATGAGGTTCTAGTTGATGTAAACTTTCTAATTTGGTTCAGAGCAATTTAACAACATAACACAGTGGAAAATTCTTTTTGGTTTCTTAAATTTTGTTTGGTTCAAATCTGACTCCTGGGTGATCCGTCGGCTTGTCCGCCACCTATATCATAAAAAAAAATATTTGACTCCCAATCTGTCATAAATTATGGCGTCAGAGGAATAAATGACATGAATCATAGACAAAAATAACAACTGCTGTCAGATGTCACTTTGACATAATAAATCTCTTTGTAATCCCAAACCTGACAACTGACAGATATCACCCACAAAGAGCCAATTTTTTCATGATAATTTTTACTGTTTTAAATTGATTTTTTTTTCATCCTCTTTTGTACCAGGAAACAAAGCCATTATTAAGAAATATGTAATGACAAAGTATTGTACGCATAATGGCTCTTTTATGAACAACCGTACAAGGAGCTAGGCAAGCTCGCGTACTATTTGGGACATCACTTTTATGGGCTTGCGGACATAGTACTGAACAGCCAGTGCAGCGCTTTTAGCAAAAACCAGACAGCTACGTGGGAAACAAATATCTGGACCGGCCACCACTATCGGGTCCCGGCAGAAGGGAGCTAAAAAGGTGTGAACTGACATCGTAAAGGATGACGTGTGTGCCAATAAATTGACAACAATGGATGCACAAGACTGTGTAAAGTAGAGGAGTAGAAGCAGGAAAGCGGACCCCGGGGTTTTGGAGTGACCGTTTGGGATGCCGTGTGGTCCCCGGCAGAGAAGAATATGTCACCCTCACTCGTACCGAGGTGTCGTAAAAGGCGACTAAGGTAAAGCTGCTGGCATGATCATCAGCACCCAGAGAAGGAAAACTCTGCATTTATATCAAAACCCTCGGAAACCCGTCTGCCAAGCGTGGTGAATATGGGCAATTACCCCTCATGTGATTGAGGGAGGCCCGTGCCCCAGCAGTGGGGACTTAATGGGCTGACGATGATGTTTGGAACGCAACCGAGAAAAACGTCTAAGTAGAGAACATCGCTTGAATGGATCGTTTTAGTGTCTCCTATCCTACTATACAAATATTCAGCAATGATGACTGTGTATGGCTATTGCTGACTAGTGGCCCGCCCTCACTTTGTTTCGGGATATTAGTTCCATTTTATACCAATAGATGGCGATAGGCGTCGATTAAATCGCGCAAGCGTTTCTTGTTTTCTTAATACTTATAAGCGTTGCCGCTATCTGTAGGATTTACCACTTTCAGTGTAAGCAATCTCTCCCTTATACCATTTAATACGTTTTGTTTCAATTAATTATGACACGTACCTTTCCAATTCTATCTTTAGCCCCTTGTTCAGGACGAGAATACGTTATCATTTCATTAGAAAACTAATTTTGTCATCGTTATTATCTTTTCAACGTATAAAGAAGACGTCTTCAAAGATAAATCGTTTTATTGTTTGACGTCATTCATGTTTTTATTCGCCGTAAAATGAATATTGCTCAAAGAAAATTATGAAGTGTTTTTAGTTAACAGTGGTTAAGTAAAAATACTACTAAACAGAATCTATACTATTAATAAGCTAGACACTCTTTATAAAGAGTTGAATTCTATCGACATCGACAAAACCAATACACAAAACGAAAAGGCGCTTGCTTGCATCATCATCATCAGCCCATTTAAGTCCCCACTGCTGGGGCACGGGCCTCCCTCAATCACATGAGGGGTAGTTGCCATACTCACCACGCATGGCAGACGGGTTGGCGAGGGTTTTGAAATGCAGAGTTTTCCTTCTCTGGGTGCTAATGATCATGCAGCTTTTCCTTAGTCGACTTTTACGACACCTCGGTAAGAGTGAGGGTGGCCTATTCTACTCTGCCGGGGACCACACGGCTTGCATCTGCGATGAAATCAAAATCCAATGCCCTCTGTCGGTACAGCTTGGAACCAAGTACAACGGCGAACTTTAGTATGGCATCAGATTGGATCAGGAAATTAAATTGTGCGATATGTAACTGTTGTAATTTCTATAGTCCATCAATATTGATATTGCACCATAAACAGGCACAAAAAAAATTAAGCCATCGTGCAATCTGACTCAACCGCAATGATACACCATTGTAAATACTTTTCAAAACAAATATTCATATTCCGACAGCAAATGATATTAATTTTTAACTCTCAGATTCATAGTCTAGCGTAATGTCGAATTGTTTATCTTTCTACCCACGTGTGAATACGTAAGGGTTATTTTAAAATTTTGGCAGTATCGTGTATTTTTTAGGACGCGTAGTTGAATCATGCGTTACCTTCGTATTTGGCTCCGTGATGGACAAAAGAGTATCGTCAAATCTTGGAATTGCGTGTTATGCAGTCATCTTTTTTTTTCCTTACAAAACGTCGTATTACCTACTTTAAGATGTATACTTTATTCTACTGTATGTTGTTGCTGTATCATACTTGGATTTTGTTTTTTTTTGTCATAAAGAATATCTATCTATCAATAAGTGTTTACAGGTAGGCACTTAAAATATTCACAAACAACTTAATTGTGTGTTTACTATAATCTTTATTTATAAAAGAAAGTCGTGTTAGTCACACTATTTATAACTCAAGAATGGCTAAACTGATTTGGCTCAAAATTGTTGGAGAGGTAGGTTAAAACCAGAAGAAGGACAGAATATTTTTCATCCCGAAAAATTACAGGTTCCTATGGGATGAACAAAAACGAATACTACATGGGCAAAAGCCGCGGGCGAAATAGTAAATATTTATTCAATGGTAAAAAAACTTCATGTGTGATTCCGACTCACACTTGGCCGGTTTTTTTTTTGAAAGGTTGAAATACAACTTTCTGAAAGTCGTAATTTTGATGTTAAAGTGGAATGCCTAAACAATTTCGCTTGCGCGTAGGAAGTTGCACCGAAATTAGAACTGATCTTAAAACAGCTGCGTTAAATTTATTAATAGCTAAGTAACCGTGCATTTCTAAATATAACATTAAGTAAGCTTCTGTCAGTTTGCTACTATACATTTTACAACTCTTGATAGATTAAAAAAAGAAAAAGATTTGCAATAAGTTCATATTATACATGTTGCTGTTACTAGGCTGAAACTATTTAAAGAGGATCTAGCTTACTCATACTCATATTCACATTACCTAGACTCACGTAAGGTCACACAATTTAGAAGTGACAAAGTACAAGTTTTATTTCAAACCATTAAGAATGGTTTGAAATCGCATATTTTTAATGCCGTTAAGGGCATTACTGTTGTTATTAACTAATCATTATTTACTAACTAAACATTAAATATATCCAATTACATTTCACTTTAAAGCGAACAAGCATCTCCTAGGCAAACACATAACATTTTAGATTTTATTAAATATGATTTTGGTCATAAGCCAATAAAAAAAAGCTCTATCACACCCGTATAAAAATATACTTACTCAAAGCTTAAATCAAACTTTCCATAATCTTGTAAATCAAGTCAAATTATTTTAAAAATATGCAAAAGGAAAATCAGAGATTTATACACCTCATCAATCTAAATTAGGAAAAGCTTACGAAATCCAGGAAACTGAAAAGCAACCGTCTGGGCCAAGTGCCAGATGCTGAGAAGATACGCAGAAAGGAAATGCGGATATGTACAATAAAATTACTGTTTTGTTGACATATCTGAATGTAGGAAAGCCCTTGATAGTTGTTCTATATACAGTAAGCGTGAACTGATAGGGAATAATAGTTATTTGCTTAAAATAGTAATGATTTGTTAACTATTTTGATAAAAGAAATATTTCAACACATAAAGTAGCTTCAGTTAATATTAAATCAAAGAAAAATTAAAGAAAGTTCAAGTTGCTTTGGTCCGCTAGACCACAAATTTTAGTTTATAAAATGAAATAAATATATTCACTTGCATAAATTTAGGTAGCTCAGTAAATTATTGATAATCACCTAATTAATAGTTGATAGTACAAGATCAGTTGATGTCTTTTTATTCTAAACAATATCGACAACACAAGCTCTATTTTTTCTTTATTAAATAAGTACCTTTTTGTACCTAAATACCTACCCGATTAGTTAAAGATTTCCTTTGAACCTCTTCGTAATGCTATTTTATTTACAAAATTATCAGTACTTTTACTTTATTAAGTTATTACATTATGTTGCATAAAGTAGTAAGTTTATGTTTTTTTTTTAATCTAACATCAAAACCGCAACTTATTTCATCAGTATCATCCACCCACGCACAAGTCTAGACCTGCGTTATTTTTGCCGTATAAATTTTTATGGTGTGTTGATCATTAGCAGGTACTTTACATCCATCTGCGTGTTTATCATCATCTAAAATAACCTTACTTTCTACGTCATGTTTGTGGATGCTACCAATGATAGAATTTCCGGGCAGTTTATAAACAACTTCCATCATTTAGAAATTTTCAAACTCTGTAATCAGTGGGTGCCGTAGATCTTTTTCCGCTATTATAGTAGCCTTAGTACGTTATTAGTCCCTTAAAGTTTTAAAGACTTTTTATTCCTGAGTTAAGTAATTATAAAAAGTTCAGAGATTCAAGTTCAAGTTTATGTGTTTTGGCAAGCACAATATTGAAAATAATCTAGAAGTAGTGAGACTTGTTAGGATTGTTAAAGAATAAGTAATGAAGATAATGTTTAATTCACTAATGCACTTTGTGGTACTTTAGTTCATACAAAGAAAATTCACTAAACAAAAGTAGATGACGTAGCTAAAATCGCAAACTCGAGTCACGCGGATGTTGCGCTCAAAACGTCTGGTTGCGAGTATTTTTGCCAGTGATTTAATCTTCAGGCCTCATGGACAAAGGTGTTGTTTTTTGCAAACATAATTCTGAAAGTATGTACTTGACATAGATACCGATGACAAAGATGACGACAAAAACTGCTAGCAGTGCTCAAATATTTGTCATCATACATCACTAGAAGAGGTGACGATTGATTTGGCTAATTTTAAAGCATTTGCAGAAAAATTAGTCAAACTCAAAGGTTTCGATGATCACGATGAATCAGATGCGCTTAAAGATGATGAAACTAGCAAAATTAATAATGTTCATGAAGTTACTTTAAAGCTTGACACTGAACAGATTGTGTTGTATGAAGGAACTAATGGTAGGTACGATCAGCATCACAGTAACTGTTGCCTATAAAAGTCAGTTTGTAAGGGATACGTAAAAAATGCTACTTTGACATGGTATTAAAGTGTTAAACTACTTTTGATGCTGACCGTACCATTAGTTCCGATAAGGTATAAAACAGATGCCTGCCAATACTCACCATAAAAATATAATTAATAACTTAGTAGGAATGTGCTTATTAAAACCCTAACTTAATTAGGTAGATACTAACTATTATATGAGTATGAATAAAATAGTAATCGTTTTAATAATTTAAAAAAAATATGATAGGGATGCTATTAGAATTATAATGAATCCCGAAAAATCTTTTATAGAATTACCTAAGATTGCAAATCATAAGCCTTTGTCTAACGAAAACTTTGAATGTGTCACGTGTTAATGTAAATACAAAGCGTATACTTACAGACTTATTATTGGCACATCAAAAAAGGAAAAACACTTTGTAATCCAATTCACACAAGCGGTTAAGCATTACAGTTTTGGGGGTGAAATTAATTAATTGTTCTTATAAGGGCACTCAATTACTTGTCATATTGCAGCAGCGGTGATGGCACTTAGGAAACTTTGACTAGTTTTATCACAGGCTTGTCGCTCTCGGGAGCTCGGGATATACTGAAAGGAACTCGATACGCTTGCGCCGGAGTATATTTCGGGAGCGTTCGCTCGAGCGCGTTGTAGATTTATTCTTCAGCCGTCACAGTTTACTTTTGGACGTGAAAAGGTCATTGGACACACGTATGAGGTGCGATTGTTTGTGATCGTAAGAGTTTTCGCTTTGTCTGGCTTTCTCTCAATGTCGTTTTTCGCAATGTCTGCTTCCACTTCTTTTAATCATTTCGAGGTTGTATTATTTTCAGTTGGAGGTCAGCGTTTACGAATGTATTAATAACATATTTTAACATATTTTTAATGCCAATGTTTCATTATTTTAAGTAATTTATATTCACTAACACGACATTGCTGTTTTTATACTTGGGCAAATTCATTTCAGATGAGATATGCTTTTAATATTAACACTCTGTTTATAATAAAATACAAATCTTATATCTTATCTTGTCCTTATTTGAGCTACACTAGAATATTTGTAAATAGAAAAACGGTCACAATAAAAATATATTTGAAAAAGTGGAATTTGCGAAAGAATGACATGAAAAATTTACAAAGTCGTTTTCCATGCGATAAAATTTTAGACGACGCAATAAAATTTCTCTTCAGTTTTCTAATTTATTAGAAAAGCGTAGGTAAACCTACACGTGTTTTTACCAACATTCGCTAGGCATCAAAACGATCTACTTTATGATCCTTATGTCTAGAGAAATACGGTTTATAATTGCTTTTCTCTATAGCACGTGTTTCTAAAACGTCAGTGGTTTTGATTTAAAATTATCCTTCTCATTCATGTTAAGAGTTTGTTTACACGTTTCACTCTATTTTAAGACAAAGCTTTTGTACCGTAATGTAAAAGAGTGGAGGGTCTTGTGATGTTTACTTATTAAGGATTACTCTTAGTGAAAATACTGCTTCTGTTATACTACCCTGCCAGTTATTCAACCACAACAAAAGGTTTTCCGGTTTGACGGGCATTAGTCAAGGAAACTATCAAAGACACGTCACGGCAAGGAAAAACCTTATTAGGTTGGGAACAGGACAATATTATATGTGATGATATCTCAATTTATTTATTTATTTTATTTTGACTTACAATAATTCTCATGATATTTATTTATTTAAATTTGGTACGCAAACAGATCACAGTCAATTAAAAAACAATATATAAAAATTAAAATTAAATAAGCTAAACAGTAATCCTAAAGTAGCGTACACAGCTTGGGCAAAATATAAATTCGCTTCTTTTATAAATTAAATTGGGATAAAATCTATAAGTCTACTGATACATTTGACAAGAATTTAAATAAATTAAGTTTAAAAGGAATGAAATTAATGATACGTCATATTATGATGATACATAGAAACTGCTTATGGTTTTGAAGTAAGTAATTTATAAAAGTTGTGGTTTTCTTACGTTGTTGTCTCTTAGATGAATATTTTTGTGATTATTTATAAGTACTAACGGTAACGTTTCAAATTTCTACCCTGAAAAGCAGGCACGCCTAGTTCTTAGTGATCTTATTGTTAGTTTATATAGATATTATTTATCTTAAATAATTTTCTGAATAAACAGATCAAAATTGTAAGACGGAAGTCTTACCTACATTTTATCTCTTGGGGTTAAATATAACTTCTATATTAATACTATAAGGTAGTGTGTATACTTAATGGTTTTATAGTGCATCGGAATGAGTCGGTTTCGAGATAAAAGTCATTGTTCGGCTTAGACAGAGACTACGGAACGTGTCGGGAGCGACACGTTCCGTAGTCTCTGTCTAAAATACAAAATCTAAAATACAAATTTAATGTAAGGTCGAGAGAGATACTATACAATTTACTGCTTAGCGCATAGGTCAATGAACTCTTCGATGTCAATGTCAGCTGGAACCTACCGATTTTATGCCATCTTTTTTTATTACGTACTAAAATTTGTGAAGTTTAAGAAACATGAAGAGATCCTTGTCTTCTTTACCTTTCCAAAAATGTCTTATCTACAATTTCCTCTAAATCCAGATATTCCTACATAAGTATCATACACTCAATCAAATCCCAAACGAGTAAGCCTATTCCAGAAATATGGACTTCAGCGCAAATCTCTTTCAATCGAAAGCCTTACTTAACACTTAAGCATAAAGATCAAAATGGAAAGTGTGTTGGGGTTTATCATTTACTTTTTAATATATTTGCGCATCTTCAAAGAAACCTATTTGTTCTCCACGTTTGGTGTCGGATTGAAGGTTTAAAGGTTAAATATTTGAGAGCTTAAGGACTTCTTTGCGGAACTGTTCTTCTGTTTATTGCTGTTTGCTGTAATGTGACGAAGTAAGTAGACGTTTTTATAGATTTCTATAGAAGTAGGGTTTTGTATAAACTTAAGCATTGGTATCTGAGTAGTATTAACAATCAACGCATTTTTAGTAGGATTACAGTTTTACTTGACTTGAAGTAATTAAGTATCAAATACAATACGCGCGAATAATAATAATTCTCACAACATCTCATACGTTGACCTGATTCCGTACTAAGTAGCTTAAGTACTTGTATTACAGATATCAGACAAGAATCTTATGGAAAAAACTGGCAGCTTAAGTGAGTGACGTGACTAAGGTTGTACAGTCAACTCCAAAAATATGTATACACTTTAGGACGTTGTCACAATATATAATATAAGAAAGTAGACCTCTACTTTCTTATAGGTAAGTATTGTGACAAGGTCCTAAAGTGTATACATATTTTTGGAGTTGACTGTACGTATATTGCGTAGTCACGTAGTCAAGCGTTTTTTATATGCCGCTAACAGGTGATATAATGGTTCGAATCTACATTCATGTTGCGTGCGTCTATGGAATGGAACTCATTGCCGGCAGATGTGTTCGCCGAACGCTATGATTTAAACATGTTACTAGAGAGACATATCCACCCTCACTCGCTCCACCACTCACACATCATCACTTAACATCAGGTGAGATTTCCAAACGAAAGATTGTTAATAAAAATTAGAGCAATTTGCACTTGAAAATTTTGAATTTATACTTATTTTTACTAGATAGATAATTGAGGGAATCATCCTAAGAAAAACCTGCACATTTTGGTTAGTTTCTTAAATTGTGGATATCCACAGATGATTGGTCACAATAGATTTAGTTCCACTGTCTAAATAAATAAAAATAAAATAAAGCTTAAAGTGAATAAGTCTAAATTTCTAAATTGTAACAAATTTAATTTTGAAATTATTTATAAACCTAATTAGCCTAATCATGAACGCTGTGTATAATTATTATTTTTATTACTTACTGGCAAACATATTTGAATATTTCCTTTAAGTTGAGATATTGTCATTTGTGATAATTTTAGTGTATTGTTCCATCTAGAGCCTTAAGAAAAGTTTGTTACTTTATACAAGGAATACAAATATATATATACCTTAGCCGTGTGGTCCCCGGCAGAGTAGAATAGGCCACCCTCACTCTTACCGAGGTGTCGTAAAAGGCGACTAAGGTAAAGCTGCTGGCATGATCATCAGCACCCAGAGAAGGAAAACTGCATTTATATCAAAACCCTCGCTAACCCGTCTGCCAAGCGTGGTGAGTATGGCAATTACCCCTCATGTAATTGAGGGAGGCCCGTGCCCCAGCAGTGGGGACTTAAATGGGCTGACGATGACGATGATGATATATACCTTATAATTAAAAATGAAACCAATACGCCAGGACTATTTAAAATATTTTACATAACCTCGGGGAGAATAAGGAGGAGGTAACATTGGCAGCTGTAACCTTAGACAAAGCGGCAGCAAGAATAGGTCTCAGTATCAACCACCTAAAGACCGAATACATGCATATCCCCAGATACAAAAATACCCGTGTTCCAAGGCAAAACCTCAAGGTTAGAGAGTACTCTTTCAAAGGTGTAGATAGATTGAAGTATCTAGGCTGCATTATAACGGACACTTACACCAGGGAGCAAGAAATAGAAACAAGGATCCAAAATGCCCCCCGTTGTAGTGCAGCACTACACAGGGTTTTGGTGTCCAAGCTTCTTAGCAAACGCACAAAAATCCGGATATACAAGACAATAATACGTCCAATTTTGATGTACGACTGAGAGGCCTGAACACTGACACTTAAAGAAGAGACCGCTTTTAGTTGCAGAACGAGGATACTGGGACCTGTACAAACACCGGATGGTGCCTGGAGGAGGCTCAAAAACAGGGAGCTGGAAAACTAGGTTAGCGAGCCTAACATCATTGGCGAGACTAAAGCGCATCGATTTCGCTGGCTCGGCGATCCCAAGAGAATGGGAGAAGATCTTGCAGTAAGGAGAGCGTACCTGGGACGTCGTAATAGGCGAAGGCCAGTCGGTCGTCCAAGATACCACTGGCAATATGAGGTCGATAAGGATCTGCGCGGACTTTTGGTGGATGACTGACAGCAAGTGGCGCAAGACTGACCGAGTTGGAGGCTCTTATTATCGGAGGCCAAGACTCACTATGGGTCGCTGCGCAAACCTAGTTAGTTATTTAGTCAGTAAGAAAACCCCGTTAAACATTTCAGCCTATATACTGTCCCACTGGAGGGCAAAGGTCTCCATCATTGTAATCAAGTCATTGTTACTACGATGGGATTAGGATTAATCACCACGTTGACCTAATGCGGATTGGCGATCACAAACCGGAGCTATGTTCGAAAATTTTGAAACACCTTTGCTCGACCCGGTAATCGAACCCAGGACCGCGAGATCATGGCCTAGTACTTAAACCACTAGACCAAGGAGGTGATCCGCGGGAGGAGAACCGCGGTATTTCTTAGTAAATATTTATCAATGGATTTTCTCACCCTTTTTAAAATGAAAGGGAGCGGTCAAAAATCAATTATTAAAGACAATCATTTGATAGTAAGCGATTACCGCCGCCCATAGAGGTCTATTTGGCTGCAAAACATTTAATATCATTAAGCCCGGATTCTACTAACCTAACATTTAACAAGAGCATAACCATCCGCAGGATAATTTAGTTCATTACTTTATTTTCGTAATAAACTCAACTGTGTTCTTCCAAAGCCGGTATAGCAATACATTGTCAACCATTGAATGAAAGAATGACATTTTATATCGGAAAAAAAAATATTGTTTTGTGATTCATATTATGCCACCGGGATACAGTGTGACAATGACGTTCATTTTGGATTACCCAGGATATAACTAATTCTGTCAAAATTGGCGGTCTTACTATTGGAATTTGGCTTTGATTATTGGATGAGTGGTTGGTAGAACGGATTTTTATTTTACGCTGCATATACATAACTGCGCTGCGTTATACCATAGATTTATCGTTGGATAAAGATTGGTCGAATCAGACCTAAGTACAACTACTAACACAAAATAGGCACTCAAGTCAACACTTTATTCATAAAAAATATTGTTCATAATTTTAAATAAACCTATTTAAATCGAAAAGGAACTGTTACCTCATTTACAGTTGGCAAAGACGCCTCAACCTCAAGGGGTCTTTTAGTATGTAACTTAATTGTACTCGACGGGCAAGCCAAAGGCGATTGCCACTTGATTCCTCAATCCAATTTGGAGCCTCTTTACTGTGTTTCTGTTTAATAGCTTTCGTGTTCATTTTGAGTTGATTTATCAAAAATGTTGATTGTGAATGAATTAAACATTTTTACGAGAACAAGATACTAAAGTTTTTTTTTGGATATAGCAATATTTTGCAATTTATTTGAGTGGGACTCGAACCTACGCATGAATGGGCCGGCTCGACCGGAGTAATACCACGTCCTCACAGAAAACCGGCGTGAAGCAGTGCATGCGCTGTGTTTCGCTGCGTGAGTGAGGGTATCGGAGGCCCAATCCAGGGGAAGGGGGGTTAAAAGGTAAGCAGCGCACTTGTGACACCACTGGTGTTGCAGGCGTCCATGGGCGGCGGTAATCGCTTACTATCAGGTGATCCGTCTGCTCGTCTGCCACCTATATCATAATAAAAAAAATAAAAAAATGTGTATTATTGTTTTAAACTTTCATGGTCACTAACATTTGAATAGTTATTTACGAGATTTCTACCATGTACCTTATTTTTGAGTTTCCGATAATTAGTGGTACCGCTGGTGCGCGTAGTAAAAGACTGCGAAGTAGGGTAGACCGTTTTGTCCGCCAGTAAAAAAACTTCAGTTACTCCGTGACCATTGGCAACAGCGCAAAACTCAAACCATAAGGTACATGGTAGAAATCTCGTAAATAACTATTCTAATTTTAAGTGCATTATTTACTTGAAATTCAAATGATTCAGTATACCACGTATTGCTAAAAGTTATATTGAAGTTATGTTAACCAAGCATTGCATCACCATTATGAATTATATGAGTTAAACTATTATTAATTATTATTAATACTATTTTTCCCTTACTCTATAGCATAAACCCACTACCGTACAACTTGCCGTAAATTACATATGTTTCCATCCGTATTATCGGAATGGGCGGCGGTCCAACACCATAGGTACTCTTTACCTACGTAAATTAAAAAAAATGTACGCTAAATTAAAAAAAATGAATTTGAAAAAAAGCTGATTTCGTTCTTCCAATGGCCTGTTCTTGTTTAGCCGTTGGACCTCTCAATTTGTACTGCAGTACGATCGCGTTATTTGGCAAGTGGCAAAAGTCGGAACTTCCAACCGATTACGGCTACGGCGGCTGATCATAATGATCAGCCGCGTACGCAGGATATATTATAGTGCTCAAGAATGTGCACAAACAGAAGTGCACTCTCTAATCCCTTACCCTCATATTCCGATGGGACACAACTGTGACACAATTGGAGAGGGTTCGGGCGCAGGACCAATGGCTTAATGTGCTTTCCGAGGCACATGGATGGCAAAATGATGCCATTAGCAGCATCATAATATAATTTCTAGTTTCTTGACTTCCTCTAGGGCCTAGTTTTTTAGTGGTTAGTGTGTCGCACGGCTGCGCAAGAGACAGCCGTCGCTTAAGAGTGCGAGCCGGGTTTGATCCCCGGGTCGGGCCAAAATTGTGTACCTAAGTTTTCGGTAAGAAATTCTTAGTGTTTAAATGTTGGCGGTCTTGTACGGGGGTACAAGAAGCCTTGGAAAGCACGTTAAGCCATTGGTACTGAGCCCAATCCTTCTCCGGCTGTGTCACGCTGGTATCCCATTGGAATATGAGGGTAAGGGAATAGAGAGCGCACTTGTAAACACAAGTGCACTCTCTATTCCTTTACTTATTGGTCAAGTGAGTGCGCAAACGCGCACACATCTGAGCACTATAATATATCTTGCGTACGTGGCTGATTGATTGAAATTGGCCGCACTAGCCGTAATTGGTTGGAATATATTATGATTTCTAGTACTATTGTTTACATTAACTTCATCCCAAAATAAATTAAATTGCCTTAAGTTCATCAAGTAGCCTTTCAATTAAATTAAAATGTTATAACTTTCTACTTCTCACAACGTAACGCCTACACTTATAAATCTAAAAATAATCTTAAATCGACCCGTCCTTTCCATCAAATGCTAATGACTTCTACACGTATATAAATAGAGGCTAACGTTGCCAAATTTACACGTTAAGATATGCAGTTCTTTGATGTGGTGTGGGTACTCTAATAATAATACATAGTTAAATAGAGACTGTATTGTAAAGAGCAGGTGAGGAGTGGTTCAAATATGTTTGGTATTTGGAACGGGACTTAGATGAAGAGAGCGCACGTTACAATACTGAGATACAGTACTGCGTGTAAGAACTTGTGGGAGGTCGTAGATTTAAGTACGAGCATGTGGGTACTGGATTTTTTAAATTGATCTATAGGTATATATAAATATTTAAATATTTCACAACATCACATACATTGATCTGAATCCGAGATAGGTAGCTCAAGCACCTGTGTTACAGATATCAGAATCAACACCGGAATTACAAATACATATATACATATAATACTTTTCTTTAGTAAATAAATACTTATAATACATACAAACACCCAGACCAATACAAACAGACATATTCAAATGTTTGTACTGTGCGGGGATCTAATACGCAACCCTTGGACCAAAGGCAGCGTTCACCACTGTTCCAAACGGGTCGTCAAAACTTTTGCTCGACCCGGGTATTGAAGCCCGAGATTACGGCTAGTATTTAAACCAATAAACCAACAAGCGTTGGAGATTCAAATATTTAATTAAGATGGGATATTTTACTTAATAGCAGTGCAGTGGGTAGTGTTGTTAAAAAGTATCAGCGTCAGCCTGTAGTCTGGAAGTTGACAATCTCATTAAATGGCGTCAAAAGGCAAACGTGGGTGCGAAATACCTCTTTGGTCGGTCTATAGCCCGACCTACGACTGATCTCGTTGATATTATTGGATTTGGGATAAACAAACCAGAGACGCGTCAGTGCTCTGATTTTATATTATTGCTGGGAGTGATCACTGACCAGTTATTTTAGGATTGATGAACGTATAATATGAAATGAAGGGTACAGGGAAAATAAAGAGTTCATAATTTTACATTTGCGCAATCAAAATTTAAAAAAAAAAACGATGTCCACTCAAACCCATCATTGGCGTGTAATTCTCAGTTGCGTCTAAACCCGTCGCTTCGGAGACCAGGGTACGCTCGGACAGGATTTTTCTTAATGTCATAGGTCGCAGACGAGCAGACGGATCACCTGATTGTAAGCAATTGCCGCCGCCTATGGGCACCCGCGAAACCAGTGGAGTCACAAGTGCCCTGCCAACCTTTAAACCCCCCCCTTCCCCCGGATTAGGCCTACGGCACCTACATTCACGCAGCGAAACACAGAACAGTGCTGCTTCACGCCGGTTTTCTGTGAAGCCGTGTTATCACTCGGCCATACGAAATTGTTCGCTGTCCCCTCACATCGAACTAACTTTGGCCAAAATTCGGTGATGTCAAGACTCGCCGATTGCACGCCGATACAACGCTGAGTTCAATGAAATAGATCCCTTCAATAACAATAAAATATCATTTTTGAATAAAATTAAAGAAACTAATACTCATAATTAATACATTAAGCTAAAAATGTATTAATTAGTGTTTTGAGTGTTTTGAATGCTTTTATTATTTACTTATTTTAATTTATTTATACAATACATACATACAAGTTAATTTTGAAGTGTATATGTATTGGGAGCGAGCACTTCAAAAATGAAGCACTTAACATATACATTATACATAGGTGCTAGTTAATTTACATAATTTGTTTACGTACCTACCTATAGGTAATATTTTATTTGGTGTGACCTGAACCATTTTGCGTTTGCGATTGTGATTTTGTTGTTACCACAGTGGGAAACTTGTTTTTATTACCTTTTTCTGGACTGTAGTTCGTAGGCATACCTAATTTGTATTGCATGTACTTCGTCAAGACTAGTTTTACTAAGAAATGTTTATCGTTTGTGAATAACTATTTTGGCCTAATTCGTTATAAACTCTGTATTTAGACTAAGAACTTTTTATAAAATGGCTGTTGTTATTCCATAATAATAAAAAAAAGAAAAATAATTTAAAAATACATTTGAATGTTTATAATTTTTTTGGTATAACATTTTTTTGCAATTTATTCTTAAGTAAATAATGCTAATAAATTCGTCGGCTCACGGTGAAACAAAAATTCGTCAATATACAAAGGTCTCCGGTAGCTTAGTCGTTAAAGCAGTTGCCCGCGGGTGTGCCAGCCGAAGTCTGTCGAAAATATTTTATGTCCATTATTTACTTAAATATACGCCATCGACAAATTATGAGTAAATGCAAGCACTAAGATAGTGCATTGTCGATATGTAGTAAAAGGCAGTCTTAGTTTGCTAGAACAGCAAATATGAGGGCAAAGCGGTGCCCCCGCTAAATCAAGTGCGAAGCAGACATTGCCTTATCATCTTTTTTGGCACCTTTTCGGCGTATATTTACAATTATTTTGGCCAAAAATCCTGTAAGAAATGACTTCATATTACCGAATAATATGAACTCCCCGTCCACATAACACAATTTCATACATTATCCACATCTTAAACCTGTGCTATATTTCTTAAAATACGAGTTTTTGCGATTCCCATTAAGATTATACCCCTGCGTTTGATTTATATGGTTTGCCGTCGATTTGTTCACGAAATTGTGTAATTTTAATATTCCATGGAATTATTTTGGGACCACGTATGTACAAGGATATTTATGAGGGTTTTTTTAATGCCACCCGAGGTGAACAGGGACCAAAAGAAGATTTAGGCACAGTATAACAAGAGGAAAACTTTTGTTATCCTCTTTAACAAAAGTGTTCCTCTTGTTATACTGTAGTTTTTATTTTAGGTCTATTTTTGTAATCTATTTTAACAGATGTGAAATAGAAGTAGGTATACATATAATGATACAACTGATCTGAAAATAATGAATGAATGATGAATAATAATAAAGGAATGAACAATTTTGGTATAAGCCAAGTGTTCATTTTTTAAAATAATAAATTTAATCAGAAGTTATCTTTTACTTATAACTACATGAAAATATCTAAGAAAAAAATCGTAGGTTGCGATCAGAATTTAAACCTTAGTAAAAATATGTTAATACACTTCAATTACGACCGGATTGGGTCAGTTTTAGTGAATGTTGCCTCTGGTGCAAGGGTTGCGGGTTCGATCCCCGCACGGAACAAACATTTTGTGTGCATGAACATGTATGTTTTTATTGCTCTGGGTGTTTATACATATATATTATAAGTATGTATTTACAATACATAAGTATTATATGTATATATTTGTAATTCTGTTACTGGTTTTCATCATCATCAACATCATTTCAGCCAATAGACGTCCACTGCTGGACAAAGGCCTCCGCCAATGTTCTCCACACAGATCGGTCCTGTGCCGCCCGCATCCAATCGATTCCCGCGATCTTCGCCAGATCGTCGGTCCACCTTGTGGGGGTCTGCCACGGCTGCAACTTCCTGTACGTGGCCTCCACTAGAGGACCTTTTTCGCCCCAACGGCCGTCTGTTCTCCTCGCTATGTGCCCTGCCCTTTGTCACTTGAGGCATGCAATCCTTTGAGCTATGTCTGTGACCTTAGTTCTCCTGCGGATCTCATCATTTCTGATACGATCACGCAGGGAGACTCTGAGCATAGCTCTCTCCATTGCTCTCGTGGTGACTTTGAGCCTCCTTAATCGGCAAATAGTAAGCGGCTACGTCTCGGTTCCTTATGTCATCACTGGCAGACACTGCGGTAGATGGGCCGAAAATATGCTGCGTAGCTTTCCGAATGCTGCCCAGCCGAGATGGATTCGTCAATTGACCTCTTTCTGGAAGTTGGACTTACCAAGCTGGACTACTTCTGGTTTTGCTATCTGTAAAACAGGTGCAGGAGCTACTAGCAGGAGCATTATAATATCTCTCAATTTAGGGGTCTACATTTCTAAAAAGGTAACAAGAAAACAATAATGATCGTATTTATTCCATAAGTATCATGAACTAATGTAGTATTCAAGAAAGAAGAGCTTCCTCGCTTAAAAACTGACAAAGCTTTCGTGATGCCTGATATGTTACATCGTCCCGCTTGGAACAGTGGAAGTGAAGGCTGCCTTTGATCCAAGGGTTGCAGGTTCGAACAGTACAAACAATTGTGTGCATGAACATGTCTGTTTGTATTGGTCTGTATATATTTGTAATCCTACTGTTGATTCTGATATCCGTAACCCAAGCTCGAGCTACCTATCTCAGAGTCAGGTCAATGTATGTGATGTTATGAAATATTTATATTTATTTATTTGTACGATCACTTGCCACCACGAGTTCCCTCTTCTCGTATGCTCGTAACAATGTTTCGTGAACAAAAAAAAAACAACATTTTTTTATGCTATAGGTGCCAGACGCGCCGACGGATCACCTAATGGTAAGCCATTAACGCCGCCCATGAACACCTGCACACCACACCAGTGGTGTCACAAGTGCGCTGCTTAACTTTAACCCTCCTTCCCCTGGATTGGGCCTCCAGTAACTCACGCAACGAAACACAACGCATGCACTGCTTCACGCCGGTTTTCTGTGAGGACGCGGTATTACTCCGTTCGAGCCGGCCCATTCATGCCAAAGGCTCTCCCACTGTTACAGCACTACTACAGTACTTTTAAAAGTATTTAACAAAGTATTTGATAGCTACTTAATATTTTACTGACCAATAAATACCTCCTTTAACGTCTACCACTATCTTTGCACCTTAAAAGTGTTCTGTTTTCTTTTTAAACACATTACCAAGACTCGGACCATTTGAAAACGAAAATATATGAGTGCAAAGATTACTTAAAGCATAGTCGGAAAGTATTTTAGGTGTTTGAAGTCCATAAAGTGGGGAAAAGGTGAGACACTGGACCGTATTAGGGCGAGAACAGAAGTTGGAAATCTAACAATATTAATTCTTAATTTTTTTTCACCTGATGGTAAGCGATAATAGAGTAAGCGACACCCACGACACCAGTGGAGTCACAAGTGCGCTGCCAACCTTTAAACCCCCTCTTCCCCGGATTGGGCCTCCAGTACCCTCACTAATGCAGTGAAATACAGCACAATGCTGCTTCACGCCAGTTTTCTGTGAGGCCATGGTATCAGTCCAGTCGAGCCGGCTCATTCATGCCCATTATTTGTTTATTATTTTATAAAAGGCGTGGCTCACCCACAGTAAAACTTGAGTGCCTCTTTCGTTCAGAAGGTTAAACGGCTTCTTAAAATCCTATATATTCAATGCGAGACAAAACAACAGCTCCGCAGATGCGATGACAGTCCACTCTCGAAGCCAAGACATTTTCCCTCTTCCAACGAGTTGCCATCCATCATGATGAGTTGAAGCAATATGTACCTCTCATGCCCTATGCGATCTAAGTAATTAAAGAAGAAGAAGATGACATTCATAAAGTTACAGGCCATGGCGACACGTTGGAACGCCGTTTATTTATTCTTAAAGATACTTTATTAGTGTTACGATTCTCAAAAATAAATGATAAAGACAAAAAACCTATTCTCTTTAGCCTTACATGCAGTCATAGCTGATTGATCTATTGTCTAGCGGGAGGATCATGTTCTGACATGAATATATCGATCGATATATTCATGTCAATTAGTGATCCGACTTTGACCCATCGGGGCCATTCCATGTAACGGGTGTTACAGGTCGTACATTTCTACTTGATACTTAATGAATGATGCAATGAGAAAACATTTAAGTTCTATGAGCTTAACACATCTAGGGCTATTTTTTTTTGGCATCTGTATTAATATTAACAGTTACAGACAGAAGTAAAGAAATAAAAGGCAATATATGTGCGTAACGGGTGTTACACGATTTGGCCTAAGCTTTTGGGCTTAACCATCGATTTTAACATATTTGAAAAGTATGATTAATGATATATATGTTGAATTTCTGCTATTAAATCTTTTTAATTAAATTATTTACTAAGAAAAGTTACACCTATTAATGTTACATAAACCTTCTATATATTTATTTATACTTTAGCCGTGTGGTCCCCGGCAGAGTAGAATAGACCAACCTCACTCTTACCGAGGTGTCGTAAAAGGCGACTAAGGTAAAGCTGCTGCCATGATCATCAGCACCCAGAGAAGGAAAACTCTGGATTTATACTAAACCCTCGCCAACCCGTCTGCCAAGCGTGGTGAGTATGGCAATTACCCCTCATGTGATTGAGGGAGGCCCGTGCCCCAGCAGTGGGGACTTAAATGGGCTGATGATGATATTCATGTCAAAACATGATCCTAGAGAGACCAGAGAGATAAAAAGATAGATAAATATACTTCATTGCACAAAATACACAACTTAAAAAGTTTAGAAACTAAAACCTGACCACCAAAAAAAAACACGCTCTAAAAAGTACGAAACAAGAAAATTGTCTCTGATGAACTTATTATGACGTATCGCCGTGGTCGTATGCCACATTGATTTTATTTTATTATTATAATGTAATAATCTGTTTTGTCGGCCTGTTTTGTCGGCCGTCTGCTCGTCTGCTACCTATCACATAAAAAACCGGTGTAAAGCAGCTCCAGCGCTATGTTTCGCCGAGTGTGTCAAGGTACCGTGTGCCCAATCATGGAGGAAAGGACCTTGAGGAAAAAGCCTTGGCGCACTTGTAACTCCACCGATGTTGTGAGCATAGGCAGCGACAATTGCTTACGATCAGGTTATCCGTTTGTTCATCTATCACCATTCACATTAAAAACCTGTGGGAGAGCCAGCATCGGCATGAATGGGCCGACTTAATCGGTGTGATACCACGACCTCACAGAAAACCAGCGTGAAGCAGCACTGTGCTGTGCGTCGATGCGAAAGTGAGGGTACCGGAGGCCCGATCCAGGGGAAAGGGGGGTTTAAAGGTTTGCAGCGCACTTGTGTCTCCACTGGTGTTGCAGGTGTACCTACATGAGCGGCGACAATCGCTTACCATCAGCTGATCCATCTGTTCGTCTGCCACCTGTCGCATAAAAAAAAAACAGCAAAGATAGTACATTTCATACTTGTATATCAAATGAAACAAGAACTAATACGACACACAGAAATTGACATTCCTAATCAGCGGTAGATTATGTGTACCTAATCATAAGTGTATGGCCCTAACTTGAATATTTTTTTCATCTTTTGTCTTCATCTTTTCCCATGTATCCTTGACTTAATCCTGATACAAAGGCAACGTATAGAAACCCCAGGTCACACAGCTGCTATTAAGCCCCAGCAGATATTGTCTGTTGTTAAATGTAGCTCAGGAGACAAAGAACCGTGGAGATTTCAAATTAACTGCCGTAATGTGCCGCTTGGACAAATAATACTGCAGTAAATAAGAAAAAGAATTCGTAGAAAAAGAAATTGAAAAATCCTTAAAGTTGGGTCCATTCAGAACACTCATAAATGTCAAAATAGGTTAATTATAGCTGGTTGAATTTTAAACTTTCGAATTTAATGTATAAGAACACTGTAGCATTCAGTTGAATCACCAAAAAGAACGTGGTTATTTACAAAATCTCATCAGTTAATTGTATTTTTTTGTGATAGGCGGCAATCGAACAGACAGGTCACCCGATGCTAAGCGTTTGCCGCCACCTATGAACACCCGTTACACCTGTAGAGCTATTTCAGTAAAAATATTAAAAAAAAATTCTTTATCACTTCACAAGGTTAAAAAAATATCAAACTCTTAGGTCTCCTTTTAGGGCCGAGTTCACAAACTTTTCAAATGACGGTTATCCCGCTTTAATCATGCAAGCACCAATAGCGATCAAGGTTAAAGTGTGATTACCGTTGTTTTAAAGTTGGTGAACTCGGTCTCAAGTATTCGTCTCTGGAACTCCTTACCCCTTCCAATCAGGAAATCACAATCCCTTCCTATATTCAAGTCCCGTGTCAAAACTCACTTCCTATCTCTATAAATAGGTACACTGTTTTTTCCTTGTCTCTTTATGTGGTCCCTTTTTATGTGGTCTGCTCTCTGGTCATTTATACCTATATATAAGAATTATTTTTATTGAATTTTTGTTATAAATTATCTATGTTTATTATTATTTATGTAATGTAATAAGATTAGTATATAAAATAATGTATATTTCTGCCATTCTCAATTTCATTTGTTAAACTACTTTGCACTGCCTTCCCTTATTACGAATACGATATTTCTTTCCTCTACCCAAAGGTTGTCTGGAAGAAATCGTTTCAAGCGATAAGACCGCCTTATTGGACTGTCTGTTGCTGTTGTATCATGCTTGTATTTAATTTTTGTGCAATAAAGAATATCTATCTATCTATACTTCTGTTAGGAGATCCCTGCTCTTTCTTCAGATACAATTCCAAACTAATTTAAACTAGCTGTTACAAATGTTGTGTATGTGCACGGCAACGCACATACACAACATTTGTAACAGCTAGTTAAATTAAAAAAGTTACACATTTCAGCTCATTCCACAAATTTGTCATGCAGACTTGTTGAGAAAGTAAGTTTTTTGGGAAATGATAAGTTGTGGCTAGCCAATGGCTGGCTAGATGCTGGGGATAAAATTGTATTTTATTTTTCTACAAAAACGGCACGGCACTTCGGAATACGAAGCACAGTTCTGGGCGCACCCCGATGAATCCGTTGAAAAACGGGGATAAAACTGCTGTCGAGTGGAACGATTGAAATGAAGAAACATGAATAAGTCCAATTTTTCGAAGCAAACCTAATAAGCGGAATTTTGAAGTAAAATTTGACCAACGAAGATGTAAGTACGATCAGAAAATCTTTTTTTTTTTTTTTGGTTTTGCAGGTGCAGAGAATGCCTCCATGCATACCAGACCACCGTGGGGCGGTCGGGATATGTGGGGATCTCCTTTGAGGGTTTCTCCCAAAGAGAAGCCAGGCAAAGGCATACCCACTAAACCCGCTGTGGTTCTCCCTCATCGCCCATATTGGAGAATATCGTGGTGTACAGACGAAACCTATATAGACGATATTCCCCGGCGATCAAAAAATTTACCATAAAACAATCTAAGGAGCAAAAATCACTTGCAGATTGCATAGTTTTTTGTTTGAAATGGTGCCACTTTTGTGTGGTGTGTGCAAGTGATTTTCGTATGAATGGTTATGCGGCAGATTCCTCGTACTCTATTACTCGTCGAAATAGTTTGACCAGTCCGATTTCACCGATGTCGGCACAACATTGATTACACGGTATCGGACACTTCTTTATCTAAAAGATGCAATAAAGCAGCAATATTTCATAAGAAGATTTAAAGTACGAATATTTCACGCGGAAAATCGACTCTTGAAAGAAAATTACAAAAAGGGCCCTCCCCAAACTCTCCCTAGTAAACTGTCGCACGATTTAATTCCGAAAAGCTGCTGAGCCCTTGAATCTTAAAATATAAACCCTAACGCCGAAAATGTTCTCGCGATATTCCAAGTATGAACGAGAAAAAGCTTAATGGTTAATCCGAGGATAACCTTTGCATTTTAATTACACATTTAAGGACGTGTTTTGAAAGTCTTGTCTCGTCTTAACAGATGTTCGCGTATTATTTTTAAGTTTGGGAAGAAAATTTGGAATTATAAATGATTTTTACTGGGCTACTGAAAGTTATTCCTAAGGCGTAGGTGGTGAGAGAATACATAATTGTTTTCATTGTATGGGCCTTCTCTGGAAATTAGTACTTACATACACGTACAAGAAGTGCAGACTGTTTAGGGTTATTTATTTATTCTTTTAGGGCCGTGTGGTCCCCGGCAGAGTAGAATAGGCCACCCTCACTCTTACCGAGGTGTCGTAAAAGGCGACTAAGGTAAAGCTGCTGGCATGATCATCAGCACCCAGAGAAGGAAAACTCTGCATTTATATCAAAACCCTCGCCAACCCGTCTGCCAAGCGTGGTGAGTATGGCAATTACCCCTCATGTGATTGAGGGAGGCCCGTGCCCCAGCAGTAAGGACTTAAATGGGCTGACGATGACGATGACGATTTATTCTTCATTGCACAAAAAAAGGACGGACGGACGGCGAACTTAATGATATACAGCATTCTCTACCAGTCAACCATTGGGCGAATCAGAAAGATCTGTGGCGGCTTAATAAAATATATTTACATAAATATATGCAGGGTGTATCTGTGAACATTTACATCCCTTTAACCACGTATTCTACCAACCATTCTGAACAACATTTGTTCAACGACTTTTCGACTCCCCATACAAAATGACCAAACCACGTGACCGACTTTGTATGAAAAGTTGAAATTTTTTCATGCGAATTTCAAGTGATCGTACAAATTTTGATCATAATGGTTAGTAGCACACGTGGTTAATGCACGTAGGGATGTAAATGTTCACAGATACACCCTGTAGTATTAGTAGTAGTACTAGTGTCATATACTGTCCCACTGCAGGGCAAAGGCCTTCATCATAGAGCTAAAGTCATCGCTACTATGATGGGATTAGGTTTAATCACCACGCTTGCCAAAACCCGAGCTATTTTCGAAAACATCGAAACATGATTTTTGCTCGACCTGGGAATCGATCCCAAAATCACTGCCCAGTACTTAAACCAATAGGCCAACAGGGCATAAATATATATCTAATTAATATTTATATTATGATTAAATATCATACATACTTAGGTATCTCACGGGGTCAGTCGGTGCGGACGCATACTTATGTTACTTTGATATAACATAAGTATGCTTCCGCACCGACTGACCTATTTAACGCACTTACCTATTACTTCCCTTTCCGATTGCTGTCATCATACTTCAATATAACAGTTCTACACAGTCCCTTTTATTTGATATAGATTTTCTGAACGTAGATAAAATTTGACTACAACTGTATTTTGGGGTAGTGGCAGAATACCAGTGTTCTGTCCGCACGGGCAAAGCTGTACACTCAGCCACGGCCTTATTGAGTTGCTGCAGCGCACATACGGGTCTCAACAGATGAACAGCTTATTGTTCTTTCTATTTTTGTTAATTTAATGCTTACTATATAATGTAATGTTTTTTTTTTATTATTATTTTATTTATTTAGGAATAACAACAGCCATTTACAAAATACAAGCACAAATTGTTACATCATATAAAAATAAATTAGGCCAAAACAGTTATCCACATAATACTTAAGAATAGAGTGCTAAATTTAAGTAGTATTGACATAACATGAAATAATAATATATAGGTACTAGGAGCTAGGTACTAAAATAACAAGTGGTAAAGAAAAAAATAATCATTTGAGACCGCAACACAGAGAAGGGAACACAATTAAACACACACGCATACACAGCAACTTAAACGCACCAGTTGAAATAAATCAATAGTGACTAGCTACAAAGTTTATACTTAAACTATTCACTACCATACTACTTTCCTGACAGATTCCTTGAAGGATTTCTTATTATGATAAATAAAGGGGTCAACCCCCGAAACCATCTTATTATAAGTATTAAAGATTCTGGTTAGGACAGCGTTTTGCCCATAGTTAGTGGTATGGGGAGGGATTGCAAAAAGATTCGTATGTCGTGTGCGACGCCGCGGAACACACAGAGTCATTCTCTCCACCAGTTCATGACTGTCGACGCGTCCATGCGCTATGTCGTACAGCAATCCCATGTCAAGCAACATACGTCCAGTGTTCTTGCATGTGTGTCATTTGTTTTACTTTTATGTGTGTATATGCAGCAGTACAAATAAATGTAGTATCTATCTATCTATCTACATACACATGATTAAATAATGAATAAACCTACATTTACTTTAAATACCTCATCGTCAGCCCATTTAAGTCCCCACTGCTGGGGCACGAGCCTCCCTCAATCACGAGGGGTGATTGCCGTACTCACCACGCTTGGCAGACAGGTTTGCGAGGGTTTTGATGAAAATGCAGAGTTTTCCTTCTCTGGGTGCTTATGATCATGCCAGCAGCTTTACCTTAGTCGCCTTTTACGACACCTCGGTAAGAGTGAGGGTGGCCTATTCTACTCTGCCGGGGACCACATGGCTTTAAATACCTAATGTATAAATAAATAACGACGAATACTAACTTTTTATGATGTAAAACATTAGAGAACTGTAACGCACTGAGGGTTAGTATTTTATTTTCTTCAGTAAGTAGTAGAGGGAGGTAGGATATTGGATTGATTATTTGAATAACAAGTAGCTATGATAAAAACCACATATCACATAATAAAAACATTATTAAATATAACCACATATCTTGAACACAAAATCAAAATTGTACACAAAATTTCTGTAATGCCTGTTACTTAATTTGTGTATTTTGTGCAATAAAGTATATCTATCTCATCATCATCATCATCAGCCCATTTAAGGCCCCACTGCTGGGGCGCTGGCCTCCCTCAATCACTTGAGGGGTAATTGCCATACTCACCACGCTTGGCAGACGGGTTGGCGAGGGTTTTGATATAAATGCAGAGTTTTCCTTCTCTAGGGGCTGATGATCATGCCAGCAGCTTTACCTTAGTCGCCTTTTACGACTATCTATCTATCGCTTATTAAAGACAAACATTTACACTTTACATAAGAAAGCTACAAAAGTAACATAACTACTTGATTGATAAAATTAACCACATTGCGTTCAAGGTGACAGATGAGCAGACATCACCAGATGGTAAATAATTTCTCAAGTATTTTCTAAATTATTAACAAATAGATACTACATCCTTAGTCTAAGGATATTCTCTTTATATCTCTTTAGTGTTCAATTAACAGGGCACATAATTGACCATGGGAGAGCACGCTTTGGCATGAATGGGTAGATACTACTGGAGTGATACCACGGCCTCACAGAAAAATAACACAGTGGTGTGTTTCGCTGCGTGAGTGAGGGTACCGGAGGCCCAATTCGAGTGAAAAAGGGGTTTAAAGATTGGCAGCACACTGGTGTCGCTGGTGTCTATGGGCGGTGGCAATCGCTTACCATCAGGTGATCACATAAAAAAATGTGGCTAGTGTACATGGAGCATGGACGAATCTAGCAGTGAAATGTAAATAAACATACCGACTCTTAAGAGGGAACAATAAGGTTCATATTGGACTCATTTAAACTTACTGTTTAGGTTCTAATTAGTGCACATGACTGTACATTAATGATAAAAAACTATGTTTACAAAATTGAATTAATTCACCATGACATTAAAAAATCCGAAAATCCTATTTGATTTTAATATTTTTTTTAGGTTTTCGCGTTACATTATAACTATATTATTAGTCCGCTCGTGACCCCGGCTGCTGTAACGTAGCCGAAACGTCGAGCCAAATATGTGAGTACACAATGTTGTTTCACATAATAAATATCGTGTAAATCCCCGTATTGATACATTATAGTGATTTTAATATTGCTTAGTAGTATAAGTAGGTAGGTACAAAAGGGCAATAATAAGGACAATATCAGTCTATACACTGTCCCATTGCATAACAAAGGCCTCCATCGTAGAAATCAAGATATTCAAGTTTACTTATTAGCGCACACAATTTTGATAAAAAACTATGTTTAAATTATTAAATAAATTCGCCATGACATTACAAATTCAGAACAAGTCGCGTGTATAAAATGTTTCTGAATGCTTGGCTCGAATCCGAGATATGCAGTTTTTGTTCCACAACAAACATTTTTCATACAAAACTTGTTTATTTCGAAACAAAGAGGTGCCCCCGCAATGAGATACTTGGTTCTTGTTTGTACTTTGTTTAACATTCACTTTGTCTGTTTTTGTGGAGTTACCTCGCGTACGAGGAACAACGTAGGTGGAATACCTAAGTTTTGTAAAATATTAAAAGGATTGTTGAAAAATTTCGACGAGAAAAACTATGATAGTTCAACACCATATGCATTAAAGTATCAGCCTATATACTGTCCCACTGCAGGGCAAAGGCCTCCATCATAGAAATCAAGTCATCGCTACTATGATGGGATTAGGCTAAATCACCACGCATGCCTAATGTGGATTAGTGATCACAAACCCGAGCAATGTTCGAAAAATTCGAAACATACTTTTCGCTCGATTCGGGAATTTAACCCAGCCTACCCACCTTGAGATCACGGCCCGGTACTTAAACCACTAGACCAACAGGGTGTAAAGGCATAAGCAGATATAGATAAAATTGTATAAAAAAACAATAATGTGTGTCGGTGTATATAAAGCAATCAAGCAGGCGGTTCGGCTTTGTTTCGGTAGATGTCACTATGCGTTATTAAATCGCGCTAGCAGAGTGTGAAAATGGAATTACGTTCATGTATTATTATACTTTTTTTAAAGTAAATCTCAAGTTTAATTATAAGCCAGTTTCTAGTATTTTTTATTTGTCATCATACGATAGTCTAAGCATAGTGTAGAGAAATGGTAGCTCAGTGGATAAGAACGCGCTTTATATGCAGGGGTCACGGTTCAAATTCGAACATGCACCTCTAGATTTATAAAATCTATGTGCGTATTTCTACCATTAGATCCGCAGTGAGGGAAAAAATCGTGAGGAAACCAGCACATTTTTTTTATACTACGTTGGTGGCAAACAAGCGTGCGACTTGCCTGATGGTAAGCGATTACCGCAGCTTATAGACGTTTGCAACTCCAGTGGACCTGCATACGCGCTGCCGACCCCTTAAAAACCTTAACACTCCTTTTTTGAAGAACCTCATGCTGTATTCCTCCGGGAAAACCTCTGATGGCAGCTCATTCCACAGCCAGATCGTTAGCGGGAGGAAATTCCCCTGGAACCGTACTGTGCGAGACCATTTTCGTATAGTTTCTGTAACGTGTAACCGTGATTCAGTTGGTCTGGTGTTCGAATCCTACCGAACATTAACTATTTTTCACGCATGATAACACTGAGGCGCACTGCATCCGTTTCCGTTTCATTATTAGAATGATGGCACTCAAAGACTTAGAAAAATTACCGTTTTATCTCTGCACAAGAAAGGGCCGGGTAATAGAGTTGCTATGAGAATTTAACGTTTTATACAATATTATGTGCCTATCATGGCCGTAATAATTATTAATTAAAATACATAAACAACACAACACTTCGCGTCCATAATCACGAATGTAGTAGTGTGTTTTATACAAGTGCATTTAAAATGTCCCTATAAATAAATGGACGAAGCACGCGGTGCCCATACGTGGATACATAATAATTATAAAGAACATGCTTCACACCAATATTGTTTAGCTGCAAATAAATGTGAAGAATGATTACAATATTGTAATAATTAAGAATTTACGCTGTGACATTGAAAAGTGTAATGTGATGAACAGTGAGTGGTGAACAATAAATAAAGCTGCACTATAAACCTTGGAAACTGTGGTTTTTATATTACTAAAATAAATCTCCTGATAGATAGGCCCCCCATCACACGGCAGTAAGTACCTATATTGCATATACAGTCCACATCACACACAAGAAGCTAGAACAACACCACGAAGGTACACATAAGTAGAGCATAGAATCTTAGAGGCAGCCCCTAGATTCCTGCAGGAGGAGAAGCAGATTTCTACATCTGGTTCCCCTGTTAAAGGATTGCGAAGGTCAGACGGCAGTCGCTTCATTGTAATTACCAGATTCCCCAAATCCTGAATCATGATCTAAGTGTACTCCGTAACTAGGAAGTACACCTTAAGATGAGGAGTTCAGGATAAAAGATAGTGCTAAGCAGCAATTTTAGTAATGTAGTTTCTTATTATGCTAGAGGCATCAGGTGACTCGCTTGCTCGGACAGACGAGCAAGCGAGTCACGAGGCGAGGCGAGTGTGAAAGTAATCATCGCCGCCCATGAACATCCGCGAAATCAGAGAGATCGCTAATGTGTTACCAGCCTTAAAGAGTACACTCTTCTCTTGAAGGTCCCTAAGTTGTATTAGACATAAGTTATTTGAAATAAATATTTTATTATTTGTTTTATTTAAGTCGTAGCGTCCGGAAATAGTTTGAAATTTATTGTATGTATCGACATACATGTATATTATACTCACAAATAAATAGTAATAATTTCTAATGTATGACGATTTGAAAGTGCTGTATGTATACAAGCCTATGCAAATAAAGATATTTTGAATTGAATTGAATACTCCTGCAGCCAAACCGTTCCACAGAACTGAGGTACGTGGTAGAAAGTTCCGGGAAAAACGCACAGTATTAGACCGCCATCTATCGAGATGATGAGCATGAATTTAGTTTGCAGCTTCTTTGCTTCCGCGCTTTCACTTTGTTTTTTTTATGTGATATGTGGCAGACGGATCACCAAATGGTAAGCGATGACCGCCGCTCATGGACACCCGCGACACCAATGGAGTAACTAGTACGTTGCCAACCCTCAAACCTTCCTTTCGCCCGTATTAGGCCAACGATACCCTCATTCACGCAGCGAAACACAGCACAATGCTGCTTCACGCCAGTTTTTTTTTAATCGTAATATCACTCCGATCGAGCTGGCCGGTTCATGCCGCAACTTGGCTCTCCCACGGTTTAACTTTGTTCTTTGACTTTTGGAAATTCAGTGAGCAAATTCACTTGACCGGTTTTTCGTTCTAAATGATATTTTCGTTACCTTTGTTGTTGAGTTAAATGGTTTTTGGCAACTACGGCTTGAAGTAGAACTTTGTACCGGATGTTTGGCCGAGACATTTTGTTTTGTTTTAAACTTGTATTTACTCCGAGCTTAAACTAAACTTTGCATTTCCGCATCATCAACGCCATTCAGTAACTTTACTTGATTAAATGAGAAATCAAAAACAATATTATCAAATATAAATCGTCGTTTTCGGGCGGTGGTGAGTGCTTTGTATTTTCGGATTATATACTGGGGGCATCAGTTAAAATTCGTGAAAATATATTTCAACGAATTTGGAAAAGTTCCGTTGGAGAGCCACGCTTCGTCATGAATGGGCCAGCTCGATTGGGTTGATACCAAGGCCTCACAGAAAACCGGCGTAAAGCAGCATTGTGTTGTGTTTTGCTGTGTGAGTGAGGGTAACTTAACCTTTAAACCCCGGGGAAAGGGGGGTTTAAAGGTCAGCAGCGCACTTGTGGTGTCGCGGGTGTCCATGGGCGACGACAATGGCTTATCATCAGGTGATCCGTTTGCTCGTGTGCCACCTTTCACATAAATAAAATCAATACAATGTTTGGTAAAAGATGTGGTTAAAGGGATGTAAATGTTTACCAACCGATAAAGATTGTATAAGTATTTTCGCTATATATATAATTTGCCTTTATAAATAGTAAAAATACATGAAAATATCTAAATTCCAATACACCTATCCAATAACCGACCACCCCATGCATTGCTTTGCTTCAACATCACTAACGACCTATTGTCCGCGTCATGCTGAGCAAGTGAGCACCTCTCAATAGAAATAACAAGACAACAATATAATGTGGTACCTTTTGAGCTGTTTGAAGAGGGTCCTGAAGAGCCGCTCAAGCGTAAAGACAGGTATCAATCGATGATTTATTTGAAATGTAGATAGTTCTAGTCAAGAATGTCACTTTCCATCAAGTATAAGTGACCTGACCTGTGTGTTTTTTTTTAATAAAAGAGTGACTGCCATGTCATGTGTTTTACTGTTGTTTTTTTCTTTTACGCTTAGAGACGTATTTTTGAAAACAGATTTTTTTATTATTTTTATGATATAGGTGGCAGACGAGCAGACGGATCACCTGATGGTAAGCGATTACCGCCGCCCATGGACGCCTGCAACACCAGTGGTGTCACAAGTGCGCTGCTTACCTTTTAACCCCCTTCCCCTGGATTGGGCGTCCGGTACCCTCACTCACGCAGCGAAACACAGCGCATGCACTGCTTCACGCCGGTTTTCTGTGAGGACGTGGTATTACTCCGGTCGAGCCGGCCCATTCATGCCGAAGCGTGGCTCTCCCACTGTTAAAAGATTTTCATTCTCGCTTCAAGATATTAATAATTAAAAAGTGAATTCATGGTTTTATTGTTTTAACGATTTATTGATTTCTATATTATCTAGAACAGTCTAGAACTCTTGCACTAAACAAACGCAACATACAAAATGAAAAACAAAACTTTATTGATGTATGACCGTGGCAGAGCCACACTTTGACCAGAATGGGTTGGCTCGACCGGAGTAATGTCGTGTCGACCGAGCCAGGCCATTCATGTCAAACCGACGTCAAGTAGCGCCAACGCATACCCGACCGCCTGGGAGCGGATGGGTTATCGGACTCTCCTCTGGCAAGGGCTTCTCCTAATGAGAAGCTGGCCAGAGGCATACCGACTAAAAACACCAGGGCACCACTCTCATCGTCCTTAAGTAGGGAGTGGCCATGAGAACGGGTACGAAACCTTGTTCACGACCCTCCCCGGACGGAGCTCGCCTAAATGGCGGGCAGGCCGCTGCCTCCCCCCGTGTGGTGGCCTGGGGGGGCATTAGGGACAGCCAAGGGTGAGCAGCCGTCCCTAACGAGCACTGGAGGTGACCGGTGCAATGCCGGCGCGGGTATCTCAGTACCGGGCGCCGGCCGGCCACCTCCAAGGAGAGGAAGGAGACGCACATATTGCCGTCGTCTCCGATCCCTCCTCGCTCTTCGGAGCGCGTCGGCGGAAGGCTCCTCCTCCTGCGCGCGCTCCGCCGCCGCCTTGTTGGCCACCACCTCCTCGGAGAAGGTGGCGAAAGCCTTCCAGGCCTCCTCCCCTAACCTCCTCCTAACAGACGGAGAAACGACCCGGACTGCTTGGCGCTAGAGGGCGCCACCTGTGATGCGGCGTCAGCGGCCCCAGAAGGGGGAGAAACGCAATATTAGGGACAAGGACGTAGATTGATAACTTGTAGGGAGTCAAGAATTGTGCGCGGTGGAGTGCAATAGTCCCAAGGACCCGCAATATCCGCGCACATCTCCCACGATTCGGCCAGTATAACCATAGTGTTGGTATGGCCATAGGAGGTGGTGGGTTGTCCTCTCCTGACAGTATAGCTTGCACTATACTGGCAAGGGTGAGGTTCTGGCTGACTTTCGCCACCAGTGCCTGGCGCTGCTAGTCCCACGACGGACAATACGCGAGCGTATGATCCGCCGTGTCGTCAGCAGCAGTGAAGAAGCGCCTGCTCTGTGTTTCGCCAAGTGAGTGAGGGTACCGGAGGCCCAATTTGGTAAAAAGGGGAAAACTAAGCTGCGCATTTGTCTCCTCTAATATGTCGGGTGTCTTTAGGCAACGGAAATCGCTTACCATCAGGTGATTTATCTGCTCGACTGCCACTTGTCAGACAAAATGACGTAGGCCCACGTTAACTAGTGGACGGACATTTGACTTTTCTTTGAAATTATTATTCATCCTCTTCTACCTTTTGTAGGATAAAAATTCAATGTACAAAAAAACCACGCAAAATTTTACCTTTTACTAGCTCTTAGGAATCTAAAATGAAGTTATTAACAAGTGAAAGAACATTTTTCACCGTGAAAGCGTTAAATCCTCAACCCTTGCGGTTTTACAATACTCAGGGTCCATTGTTATTTAACATCTAATTTTGCAGTAACGGTTAGAAGAGGTTTTAAATATCTAGGTCATAGATTCAATTTTAATGGCCGGGTTAGAGTTGTTAACGCGACGCTATTTTAAAATAAGTACCTTCATATCAGTACTTACTGTTTGACTTTACGATCGTATGACAACGGCTGAGGTCACAAGTGTACTGGTTGATGTACGTTCGGCCCCCAAGAAATGTAAACATTGTAGTAATTTGTCTCCTTGCGTGATCGTATCAGGAATGATGAGATCCGTAGGAGAACTAAGGTCACAGTCATATCCCAAAGGAATGCATGCCTCAAGTGGCACACGGCGGTAGGGGTGGAAAGGTCCTCGACTAGAGGCCACGTACAGGAACTCGCAGCCGTGGCAGCCCCCCTACAAGGTGGATTAACGATCTGGTTAAGTGGGAATTCATTGGATGCGGGCGGCACAGGACCGATCTGTGTGGACACTTCTGAATTTTTTAAAACCAAGTGCGTATTTATACCATTACCTCGGTTGTGAAAGAAAGAGTCAACAGGAATCCTACATATTTTGGATCATCATCATCATCATCGTCAGCCTATTTAAGTCGCCACTGCTGGGGCACGGGCCTTCCTCAATTACATGAGGGGTAATTGCCATACTCACCACGCTTGGCAGACGGGTTGGCGAGGGTTTTGATGTATATGCAGAGTTTTCCTTCTCTGGGTGCTGATGATCATTCCAGCAGATTTACCTTAGTCGCCTTTTACGACACCTCGGTAAGAGTGAGGGTGGCCTATTCTACTCTGCCGGGGACCACACGGCTTATACGGTTATATCATGTTTTTATGAAAATAGGCCCCTAAACTGGAAACCCCAGATCCTAAATGCATTGAAGCAGACATAGCCATAAAACATGACATTATGTAACGGTCCGGTTGTGAGGAGCCGGCACAACTTTTGCAATGAATATGTAACTTCGGTCGTAGTGTCGTGAATATGACTGTGCGAGGCATTCAGAAATATTGTCATAATGACATTTGCAAGATAATTTAAAATTCTAGTAGCCAATGGAGAGCGCTTTGCTCAGTATATTCCTAAGAGAAATTAAATTCTACATATTTTTATTTTATTTATTAGGAATAGCAAACAGCTACAAAATACATGTTCATCTAAGACAGTACATACTTAAACTACTTAATAATATTGTAGCCCACGACACTATCCACATGTTACTAAAATCAAGTTGTCGCAAGTTGCTCAAAAATATAACTAATAATATTGATATAATGAGAAAAAAAAGATTCGGTAGGTATTTAGGTGGACAATTTGGGCACAAATACAAAAGAATAATCATTAAATATTAGAGTAGAACGGTACTTCGGATCTTACAATGAAAACAGTTTTTTTTTAATTGTTGATATTATTAACAAATATATCAATATCTTTTGAGTGGAAACTGTCATTATAAGACCACATCATACGACGCGCGGTACGCGCCATCCGGTATTCGTGCGACTTTTACGAACTGCAAAAAGGTACGCACCTCTCGCCTATCTGTGGTTCTAGGTAAGTACAGAGTAATATACTTTGGAAACTAACTCAAATAACAAAAGCCTTTGATGTGCCTCCTTTGTGCAATAGCATGGGATATTTTCAAACGAAGCTTGGAGAAACATCTCGCGGGATAGTTATATCCTCTAACCGATTACGGCTATGGCGGCCAATCTCAACCAGCCACGCACGTACAAGTGCACTTTCTTAGCCTCATATTCCGATGGGACACCAGTGTGACACGACCGGAGAGGGATCGGGCGTAGGACCAAATGCTTATCGTGATCGTCATCTTCCAGACTGGCACTGAGAATTTCTTAACAGAAAAAATCAGGTACTAAAAGGCCTGACCCGGGGATCGCAACCGGCGTTTTAAAGTGCGACTCACTATCCACTGCGCGATCGAGGTCGCCCCACGTAGAAGTCACATAAAATTAAATAACATTTATTTCAACCAAATAACAGCTCATATACAAAATGGAATAGTAGCAATACAATATTTGACATTCATTACGCGAAAACGAAAGTGTGTGTAGCCTGGAGCCCGATTCTCGGGATTGTTCTCGGGAAAAAATATGGCGGATTTCGCATGAAATCCATACAAAAAAACTTTAATTTTAGTGATATATGTCATAATAAATGTCACGAGTACAAGAATTGGGCTTGTGTATGAAAACCCTGTTTAGTAAAAAATGTTCCAAACCGTTATTTTAAAAAAAACAGCTGTTCCATCATCATCATCATCATCAGCCCATTTAAGTCCCCACTGCTGGGGCACAGGCCTCCCTCAATCACATGAGGGGTAATTGCCATACTCACCACGCATGGCAGACGGGTTGGCGAGGGTTTTGATATAAATGCAGAGTTTTCCTTCTCTGGGTGCTGATGATCATGTCAGCAGCTTTACCTTAGTCGCCTTTTACGACACCTCGGTAAGAGTGAGGGTGGCCTATTCTACTCTGCCGAGGACCACACGGCCACGGCTGTTCCATACAAAATAGAATATCCACCCAATAATGCAATAATGTATGGAACAGCTAATTTATTCTTTGCTTATTTTGTTGATCTAACATGTTAGACGGATTTTATTTACGATACCTATTATGAGGTTTTCTCTATGTAAACGATAAAAAATAACAGTGTATATTGTAGTTGAGCCGCAAGCTAATTGATTGTGACATCCGCGAGAAAACTAAAAGAAGAAAACAGGAGACCGCCATTACTCGACTTCATACATATATATACTTCGTATTCAGTTATACATGAAATTACTGATATAAACAAAAAAATCAAACTTAAACAATATTACCTAAAAAAAACCCTAAGTGTAACCCTAAAAAAAATCGGTAATTCGTTTGTTGGCTTAAGTATTAAGATATTTAATAAGCTACCACAAAATGTCATTAACCTATCACTGGATAAGTTTAAGTCTCATATTAAAACCTGCCTAATGAAGAAAGGTTACTATAGTGTACAAGACTATTTAAATGATAAGGATTCTTGGTCAAGTTAATTGATTAATATTTTAAGTTGTTATTCATAGTAGTCTAACTTTCATAATTGTATTTTTTTATCTCGATTGAAACTCTGTAACATCATCAATATTTGAAAAGAGTAACTACTGAGTTTCTTGCTGGTGTCTTCTCAGTAGAAATCGACATTCCGAATCAGCGGTAGATATTATGTAGGCTACATAAGTTTTGCTGTATATGTGTTTGTTTGTTTGTACTACATTTTATTATTTTGTTTTAGGTGGTGTAACCCTCAATTAAAAAATAAAAATTAGAATGTGTAAAATGTCCTTACACCGGTCAATTTTTCATTAAAACGTGTGTCTTTAATCGCTCGACATTTGCAGAGTTATATAAGTGATCACCGTGGGCAACACAGTAGCAGCCCTAATAAAAAAAGGGAAGATGGGATGAGGAAGAAAAGCTCCTCTGAGAGCATTCACGTGATATAGACGGTAAAATACGCTAAGCGACCCGATGGTTTAATATGATGATGAGATTTTAATATTGAGAAAAAATATATATATTTGAAAACTGGAATTAGTATCTTGAATGTTGTTAAAATTTTCTAATTGTACATCCTTCTTTTTACCCGACTACGGCGAAGCAAAAAGGAGGGTTATGATTTTGACCTGTGTGTATGTATGGTTGTTCATCTGTTCCATCATAACTTCTTAACTAGTAATCATATTTGAACAAATGAAGGTGTCGCTAGAAGCGTCTTGATTGTCTTCTGGTTATAGTCACGTTAAATTGACTACAGCGCCCTCTAGGTGACTTAGAGTAAGGAACTGAAAAAAAAAATTGCTTGACGGTACCGTGTGGGGTATCAAATGAAACGGTTTTTAGCAAATAACTAGAAATATGTTAAATAAAATTAAAGTTTAAGAATTAAAACCCGACTACCAAAAAAAAAACACGCTCTAAATACAAGAAAATTGTCTCTGCTGAAATTATTATGCCGTATCGCCGTGGTCGTATGCCACCTACTGTAGCAAAACAGATTCATTATAATAATAAAATAAAATCAATGTGGCATACGACCACGACGATACGGCATAATAATTTCAGCAAAGACAATTTTCTTGTATCGTACTTTTTAGAGCGTGTTTTTTTTTGGCAGTCGGGTTTTAGTTTTTAAACTTTATTTTTTGCGAAATTATAATAAGAATCTTTGAATTCAAGCAGAAAGCGTCATAAAGTATGACGTTATGCAACAGTCACAAACGGACCGGCAACTTTCGCAATGAATATGTAACTTCGGCAATATTCGCGTTTGTGCGACGGCACTCAGCTGCTCTAAAATATTATTGGGATTCGACAACTGGTGTCGCGGAAAGCCGACAACCCGGAAGTATTTATTTGTTTGGATGAAATGTCGCTTCTAAGTGTAGAGAGCAGAATTTGGTGATTTAAATTTAGTTGCATAAACGAACGACTACTTGTTTCTGTTTCATTTTGAAGCAGGTGGCATAAATAAAAAAAGGCAAACTATAATAACCAGGCTATTTATTGACAGTTCTGCAGTAATTAGGGCAGAGTTTCAGCTTACAGTGTAGCTCGTAACGAAAAAGTGCTAGAAATTAGCGCGCACGCACTTATATAAGCTTCTCCCGCCAGGCTGTATCGCAGCGGAAGCGGAAATGGCTGATTGGTTGGCAAAATGGCGGGAACCTCGGCTAGTTGAGGCGGACGTGACGTCACACTCGGCTGCATTCTGGTTGGCTGGCTTGTAACGATTTATTGAGAAACAAGTGGCTGTACTGATTGGCCGGATGGCACATTCGGTAGTAACCGTGCCTCACACGCCAAAGGTCGTAGATTTAATCCCTGGACCAAAATTCGTGTAATGACACTTGTGTTTGTTCAGTGTCCGGGTGTAATTTATCGCACCTTCAAAATTATAAAGACATAATCTAAAAAAAAGTCACCATATTATAATTTTATTTTGATTTAATACTATATTTCTACGGATATATTTAATATAAAATATAAAATATTATTGTATTCTTGATGAAATATTTTTTTTGAAAATGACCTTTTTATTCAATCAGGTGAGATTGTGGTCAAGCGTTGGCCTATAACTCATAAAAAACTGAAAAACTATCCGTCACGTTTTTTAACGTTGTCCATTAAAGCACAGTTAATTATGGAGTAGCAGCAATAATAGTTACTTTGCAAATTAGAAAAATGTTAGTATCAAAAACACACAACAACTTCTATAAAATCCCCATACAAAACGGCAATTTCATACTTTAACCTCTAACATCCGTAACATAATCGCTTTGTCTACTTAGTACGGAATCAGTTCAATTCATTAGAGGCTGTATGGATAAACAAGTAGACAAAAAGAGATCTCATGGTAGAATGATTGTAATTTCTAAGTTTTTACAATACTACAATGCATCGAAGTCGTGGTAGACGTAAGACAACTACGAGCGCTACGAAATCCGTAGCAGCCTTTGCTACGACGGATCACTGCTACGATCATTACTTGGGTATGGAGTCGCGCTATGACAGAAATATGCATGAGAGGCATTTAACCAACTTTCAGTTATTGCGAAAAATGTATTTTTTTTTATAAAGGTTACATACTTAATTTGGTGAATATTTTATGAACTTATCATAATGATTAAACGCTTTAACCTTCCTGCCGAAAACTTTATTTCAACATGAGACGTACATGCCAACCCTTTTGTAAGAAAGAAGTTATTACAAACCATGATTTAGAGCCTTTGTTTGTTTAGGCTTGTACAAATATATCAAGAAAGCGTTGTTACATAGGCACATTGTTATAATTGAAGATAACTTCAAGAGCTAGTACCTCCTTCGCTTCAGCAGAAATAGGTGGTATCTCTAATTACCAAGAGTCAAGTGGCAGAGATACGCACAATTTACCGACCGCTCAAGTATACAATCGGTAGATAAAATAAATTGCTTGCTTACTAGAGAAGGGACGATGGAAATACTGTCGATAAATTAATAAAGTTAAATACTATTTTCTCGCGAGAATAACGCGCCTTGTATTCGAGAGGTCGAAGACATGAATTCGATCATGCACTTCCAGATTTTTCAAATCTACGTTTGTATTTTACCATTAGAACTGCGTTGATAAAAAACGTAAGAAAGCCTACACTTCCGGACTGGACTGGACCTCCGGTACCTTCACTCACTGCAGCCCTGCCAGGGAGACTTAGTTCGGCTGCATATGCAGTCAAAAAAATAAGACATCTGACCGATATTGAAGCAGCCAGACTTGTGTATTTCAGTTATTTCCATAGCGTTATGTCTTATGGTCTGCTGTTATGGGGCTCTGCGGCTGATATTCAAGCTATTTTTGTGCTACAGAAACGAGCTGTCAGGGCCATATACGGACTTAGACCGCGAGACTCGCTTAGAAACTTGTTCAAAGAAATTAACATTTTAACATTAGCATCACAGTACATCTTTGACTGTATTATGTATGTTTATAAAAATTTAGAAAACTTTCCTCAAAAATCCGACAACCATAACCTAAATACTAGAAATAAACACAAGCTTGCTGTTTCACATCTCCGACTTCATAAGATTGGTAATTCATTCGTAGGAATGAGTATTAAAATATTTAATAAGTTACCACAAAAGCTTGTTGATTTACCAATGCCCAAATTTAAAACACATGTTAAAAATTATTTAATGGCAAAAGCCTATTATACAGTTAATGATTACTTAAATGACAAGAATTTGTGGAAATGATAAACTGTTCGCCTACACCCATGACACTGTACTTAAAAAAAATTGGTGATTATAAAGAGTAACTGGCGAGTTTCTTGCCGGATCTTCTCGTCAGAATCAACTTTCCGATTCCGGTGGTAGAATCACATTATATTTATTCATTTCTTGGTATATTTTTTGTATCGACATATATGTTTAATAACATGTATAATATACATCGTTATAATTTATATTTTTCATGTATGACGATTTGTAAGAGCTGTATATAAGCCTATGCAAATAAAGTACTTTTCAATTTAGAATTTAGAATTTTAAATTTTTGAACTCGGCGAAGCACAGCACAGACGCTGTTTTACGTCGGTACTCAGTGAGGCTTTAGTCCTCTTTGACTTGAGACTCCGGTCGAGCCGGCAAGTTAATATTTTTAACATTAGAGCGGACAAACGAACAGAAGGCACACCTGCATGGTAAGTGATCACCGCCGCCCATGGACATTTGCAACATCTGAGGTATCACATATGCGTTGCCGGTCCTTTTCTTGAATGTCACCAAGTCGAACAGATACGACCTGGTGACATTAACAAAAAGTATCGGAAACACCGTAGATGACAGTTGGTTCCACAATTTTACTGTGCGTGGTAGGAAATGATGTGAGAAACGCACTGTAATGGATATAAATCCATCAAAGTGATATGGATTGGATTTGAAGTGCGGCTCTTCCACGCTCAATAAATTTTGCATTTTTCAAACAGATAAGACAGTTTATACATCCATTCACATAGAAATAATATACGTATCAAAATGATTGCTACTCACAATATAGCCTTTATTTTTATAAGCGTAAAGTTTACTTTGTCTGTCTGCAACAAAATAACGTTGAAATAAAAATAAACGGATTTCTTCCCGCATTCCGGAAGAATTACTGTCACATAAAAGTTGACAGCCAGCGGTATCGATAGCAATTAACCTACTTACTGCACTTCTGTTTTTAACTACTCTGTGACCCAAATGTGGGATCTGACCTTTATTGCTGATATAGTAACTAAGCAATTGACTGCCTCAGTGGCGCAGTGGTTAGTGGGTAGCACTTTAAAGCGACGGCTGCGCAAGAGGTCCCGGGTTCGATCCCCGGGTCGAGCCAAAAATTTGTACCTAAGTTTTCGGTAAGAAATTCTTAGTGGCAGCCCGGAGTCTGGAAGTTGGCGGTCTTGTACCCCCGTGCCTCGGAAATCACGCCAAGCCGTTGGTCCTGCGCCAGATTCGTCTCCGGTCGTGTCACAGTAGTATTCCATCGGAATATGAGGGTAAGGGAATAAAGAGTACATAGTGTTTGCGCATACACTTGAGCACTATAATATATCCTGCGTAAGTGGCTGATCGATAAGATTTGCCGCCGTAGCTGTAATCGGTTGGAGGATATTAATAACTAAGGGTTGAGGCAAAAAGGTCCTCGAGTTCAGGATGCGCAGCAGACCACTCACAAAGTGGACCGACGATCTGGGGAAGTTCGCGGGAATTCCTTAGATGCGGGTGGCCACAGGAGCGATCTGTGTGGAAATCATTGCGGAAGGCCTATGTCCAGCAGTGGACGTATATTGACTGAAATGACGATGATGATGAAGAAAGCAAGTGGAGCTTTTTGAGCGGATAGCTATTCTGATCGTAAGTGATCAGCGCTGCCACCGGACGTCTGCAACACCCTAGGCATCACACATGGCGAATATGCCATGTCAGCTTTTAAGAAAAAAAAAGTTTTTTCACGAATGTTACTACCAAGCCGAGCTCACCAACTTTGAAACGGCAAATCGCGTATGATCTGTGTTTTAACCACTGATTAGTATTGGAAAAGCATGGTTAAAGTTTGATAACCGCCGTTTGAAACGTCGCTGAGCTCGGCCCTAAGTTTTATCCGTTCGGAAACCTCACCTGATAGCAGCTGATTGTACAGTTTTATTATTTACTTTTTTTTACAGTCATACCACAGCCTCACAGGATACCGGAGGCCTAATCCGGGGTAAAGTGGGTTTAAAGGTTGGCAGCGCGCTTGAGAAGTGTGGAGCGACACCAGTGGAGTCACCACTGGAGTCCATAAGCTACGGCAATCAGCAGATGATCCGTCTACTCGTCTGCCACGTATCACATAAAAAAACATGATCATTGGCAGACGGATCAACTGATGGTAAGCGATACCCACCGCCTATAAATACTTGGAACACCAGTGGAGTAACAAGTGCGCTGTCAAACTTTGAATTCCATTTTTTTTTATGATATAGTTGGCAGACGAGCCGACGGATCACGTGATGGTAAGCGATTACCGCCGCCCATGGACACCTGCAACACTAGTGGTGTCACAAGTGCGCTGCTTACCTTGTAACCCCCCTTCCCCTGGGCCTCCGGTACCCTCACTCACGCAGCGAACCACAGCGCATGCACTGCTTCACGCTGGTTTTCTGTATCTCCCACTGTTAAACATCCTTTTAATAATCTTTAAATTTTTGAGTTATTTCTCCTCCCAAAAGAATATCATACAAATGTGATGTGTGTAATGAGTGTCTAAATTTAGCATATCTTTACCAAACACCTACTCTTATTATTCCTACCCAACACAAACATTGTCCTCGCGGAAAATCTGCCAAATTTTCATGTGAAAATTTAACCCCATCTCATAATTTTCCACGCATTATTACGACGTTCCACAGTATGAAAATACCAGTAACATTATGATATGACTTACTTCACTCCAGTGACCTTGTAAATGGAAAGTCTGTTAATACTGTAAGAATTCGACAAGCACGAATTTTATAGTGAGTGAACTACGCTTTGGCATACACAGCTGTCTGACTTTTTTTTTTGATTTCACAGAAATCCCAGGAGAAATCATCATCATTATCATCACTTGAGCCAATAGACGTCCACTGCTGGACATAGGCCTCCCCCAATGTTCTCCACACAGATCGGTCCTGTGCCGCCCGCATCCAATAGATTCCCGCGATCTTCACCAGTTCGTCGGTCCACCTTGTAGGGGGCCTGCCACGGGTGCGACTTCTTGTACGTGGCCTCCACTCGAGGACCTTACCGTCCACTGGGGCGCGGACGGGTTATGTTGGACACCCCCCGCGTCGGCTGAGTCTGCCGGCGACTACGTTGACCTCCTCATCTTAATGTAAATTCCAGTTGCGTCCAAAGCTGTCTCGATAGAGCCCGAAGTACGCTTAGATCATGATCAGACTGGTAATTACTTTTGAAGTGACTGCCGTCTGACCTTCGCAACCCTTTATCAGGGGAACAGATCAACTGAATCACGATTACACCTTTCAGAAACTATCTGAAACGTGCAGGTTCCTCACGATGTTTTCCCTCACCTCCGAGCTAATGGTAGAAGTACGCACCACTCATCATCATCATCATCATCATCAGCCCTTTTAAGTCCCCACTGCTGGGGCACAGGTCTCCCTCAATCACATGAGGGGTAATTGCCATACTCACCACGCTTGGCAGATGGGTTGGCGAGGGTTTTGATATAAATGCAGAGTTTTCCTTCTCTGGTGCTGATGATCATGCCAGCAGCTTTACCTTAGTCGCCTTTTACGACACCTCGGCAAGAGTGAGGGTGGCCTATTCTACTCTGCCAGGGACCACATGGCACGCACCACTACCTTACATAAAAGCGGCGTAAAGCAGCGTCTGCACATTATTTCGTCGAGGAAATGAGCCTTGGAAGCTCAATCAGGGGGAAGGGGAGTTAGGAAGTTAGTGGTGTTGCAATGACGGCGGCATCATAACAACAGGTAATCCGTCTGCCTGTCTCATACATATCACAAAAAAGAAATCAACTTCTAAAGAAAAAAAACTATTTTTTCCTTTCACAATTCGATTAGGCCACATCAAAGGCGGCCTTATCAAATTGTAAGAGGAGAAAATAATACCACTTTGTTTTAAGTTTTCATGCTTTGTTTTGTGTGGAATAAAAATATTTTCATAAAAGCGGCGTAAAGCAGCGTCTGCACATTATTTCGTCGAGGAAATGAGCCTTGGAAGCTCAATCAGGGGGAAGGGGAGTTAGGAAGTTAGTGGTGTTGCAATGACGGCGGCATCATAACAACAGGTAATCCGTCTGCCTGTCTCATACATATCACAAAAAAGAAATCAACTTCTAAAGAAAAAAAACTATTTTTTCCTTTCACAATTCGATTAGGCCACATCAAAGGCGGCCTTATCAAATTGTAAGAGGAGAAAATAATACCACTTTGTTTTAAGTTTTCATGCTTTGTTTTGTGTGGAATAAAAATATTTTCATTCATTCAACTTAACGCCTACATCGGCGTTTACCCTTGAGATTACAAAGATCGATCTTTTCGTAATTTTTAGACTGTGCGTGCCATTTCGCCCCCTCATCCTAAAATTAACCAAGATTCACGGTCCGTAGCGAGGCTAATGTACCGTGGCTAAGGAAAGGTTAAAAACGAAGGTGCGACGAATCACTGAATTGTTGAATATGCGCATATTTCATCATTATGCGTAAATTGCCACCTTGCCCAGCGGATATGAAGATTGAAGAGAGAATATGCTATATAGAACGAATGGTGTTATTGTAGCCATGACTCAGTCCTTTATGTCGTCCTGGGTAACGGCAGGACGCGAAATAATGTAGAATGTTCAGTTCAATCTACTTTTTAGCTCTACGTGAACTGAGTTAAACTTAAAAAAATAATTGTTTTTTTTTATGTGATAGGTGTCAGACGAGTAGACGGATCACCCGATAGAAAGCGACTGCCGCCGCCCATGAACACACGCGACACCAGTGGAGTCACAAGTGCGCTGCCAACCTCACTCACGCAGCCCAGAGCTGCTTCACGAAGCCGAGGTATTACTCCGGTCAACAACTCCGGTCTCTCACAGTATAAAAATATTACGATAAGTTGTGTAGTTTTTGAGATATTTAATTTCAAAAGAAATGCTTCATACTGTGACGTCACACCCTCTACTCACGCCTGCACGAGTATGACGTCATGATGTGTAAGCACTTAACACTTAGCGGCAGAAAAAGTGTTGTCGATTATACACTACGACGATTTGTTAAGCTAATTGTTAAATTGCTTGGAACTACCGTCCGTTAATAGTCATAATGTCGAAACTTTATATTAACGCAAAACCACATTAAGTACAAGCGCAATATTGAAACTGAGAGCTACTCAGCGAAATTAATCAAAACATTGTTATGATACAAATGATTAATTAGGTTTCAAGCGATGTTCAAAAGAACTTTTTAGCAACCTTCGCCGGGTTGGAGATGATATTTCGGTAGCTCCTACCATATGTACTGTAATTAAGTGAGAATATGACGCGAGTTATTAATTACGACCTGAGTGGTTTGCTGCTGAGGTTTGTAGACGGGCGATCTTCTTAGGGCAAAGGTGTAGATTTTTTTTTTATGACATAAAGGGCAGACGAGCAGACGGATCACCTGATGATAAGTGATTGCCACCGTCCATGGACACCCGCAATACTAGTGGAGTCGCAAGTGCGCTGCCAACCTTTAAACCCCCCTTTTTGCCGGATTGGGTCTCCAGTACCCTCAGTCACACAGCGAAACACAGCACAGTGCTGCTTCACGCCAGTTTTCAGTCAGGCCGTGGTATCATTACGATGGAGCTGGCACATTCATGCCTGATCTTAGCTCTCCCAAGGTCGAAATTGAAACATTTCCAAACGCTTCTTTGGAAATAAACTTTTAATCTTTTTTCCCTGCTCGTCTGCATTGTCCCAGGTTAAGGGACATAATTCGAAGAGATGTGCTAATTATCATATACTTATGAGTTTCTAAGGCTCTGTTTTCAATTTCCATAACAGCTTGCGTTTCGGCAACTCTTTTATCACAAGCTTTCAAATTAATAGAAATTGATGCTGAGTAACTTTGAACGCTGCTGGCTGGGCAGCGTTCGGGAAGCTACGCAGCATATTTTCGGCCCATCTACCGCAGTGTCTCAAGACGAAAGTCTTCAATGCGTGTGTTTTGCCAGTGAAGACACACGGAACCGAAACGTGGCCGTTTACAATGTGCCGATAAAGGAGACTCAAAGTCACCCAGAGAGCAATGTCAGTCATGGATAGGGCTATGCTCGAAGTCTCCCTGCGTGATCGTATCAGAAATGATAAGATCCTCAGGATAACTAAGGTCACAGACATAGCCCAAAGGATTGCATGCCTCAAGTGGCAATGAGCGGGGCACATAGCGAGGAGAACAGACGTTTGTTGTGACGCCTCCACTTGAGGAAGTGGAGGCCACGTACAGGAAGTTGCAGCTGTGGCAGGCCCCCCACAAGGTGAACCGAGGATCTGGGGAAGATTGCAGGAGTCCATCGGATGCGGGCGGCACATGACCGATCTGTGTGGAGAACATTGGGGAAGGCCTATGTCCAGCAGTGGACGTCTATTGGCTGAAATGATGATGATGAACTTTGAAAGAACAAACTGCAGCTCAGGGTGGGCAGGTAATTACTTAAGATATTAAATAAAAGTATACATATTATAAACGGTTATTTTAAAAACCTCAGCGCCCAACTTTTTTTTTATGCTAACTTTGAACCTCTGCCCAACTTTTTATTTTATGCTAGAGTTGGACTAACGAGCAAGCGAGTCACCTAATGGAAAGTAATCAACGCCGCCCATGAACATCCGCGAAGTCAAAGAGATCGCTAATGTGTTACCGGCCTTTTTAAAAAGAGTACGCTCTTCTCTTGAAGGTCTAAGTCGTAGCCGTCGGGAAATACTCCTGCAGCCAACACGTTCCACAGAACTAAGGTACGTGGTAGAAAGTTCCGTGAAAAACGCACAGTATTAGACCGCAATCTATCGAGATTATCTCAACTCCCGTTGGTCTAGTAGTTTAAGTACCGGGCCGTGATCTCTGGTCCTGGATTCGAATCCCGGGTCTTTTTCGAACATAGCTCGGGTTTGTAATCACCAATCCGCATTTGGCAAGAGTGTTGATTAAGCCTTTGTTGAGGCTTTTGTCCTGCAGTGGCACATTGTGGAAGTCGATGTCATATTATGACATAATGAGTCTTTGGCTCAAGAAAATTATGACTTCTCTTTGTTAAACTTCCGTTTCCCACTTTGAACAACTTAACTGTCACATTAATCATTAACACAATCATTCATAAATGCAAAACTCTACCATTAGCGTTTTGGTAGCTAAAAATTAAAATCAATTGGCTTCGCTAGTGTGCCCTACCCGTCGCCTTAATTAAATATATCTGGTGATCTGGTCAAGGTCGCGGGAATCTCTTGGATGCGTGCGGCACAGGACCGATCTGTGTGGAGAGCATTGGGGGAGGCCTAGGTCCAGCAGTGGACGTATATTGGCTGATGATGATGGTGAAGTTTATTTATTATTTAATAATAATGTTGGTCAAAAGATTTTCTTTGCGTTGATACACAAGTTCTCCTTTCGCCGCACCACTACACTTTCTGCCGACCTAATGGTTCACTGTTAGATAATGCATCTTGGCACTTAGTTCGCCTATTGTGTCAAAATTTGAGCAATAATATATTTACCGTAGGAGAGCCACGCTTCGGCATGAAAGGGCCGGCTCGACCGGAGTGATACCATGGCCTCACAGAAAACCGGCGTGAAGCAGCACTGTGCTGTGTTTCACTGCGTGAGTGAGGGTACCGGAGGCCCAATCCTAAGAAAGGGGGGACTTAAAGTTTCACACAAGGACACAACTTATCGTAATATTTTTATACTGTGAGAGACCGGAGTTGTTGACCGGAGTAAAACCTCGGCCTCACAGAAAACCGGCGTGAAGCAGCGCTGTGCTGTGTTTCGCTGCGTGAGTGAGGTTGGCAGCGCACTTGTGACTCCACTGGTGTCGCGTGTGTCCTTGGGCGGCGGCAGTCGCTTACCATCAGGTGATCCGTCTGCTCGTCTGCCACCTATCACAAAAAAAAAAGTTTTGAATAAAGTTTTCGACATAGACAAATTGTTATTATTTAGTTTGTTTGCACTGTATATTAATATAGTATAAACATTTCTTTTTTTTTTCGTTTATAAACATTATGTTCTAATAACAAGCAAGAAATTTTAAACATTGACATTAAGTGAAAGTAAATTAAAAAAGTATTCGAGACCGATATACGTGTCGCCAGGTCTCTAGAGTCTAAGTATGTACTTAGAGTTGAAGGGTGCTTTTAGACTACAGTTTCGAACTTAGATGTTTTGGTGATTGGGCTAAGTCACGACCTTTAAAACTACGGCAATAGCCATCTAACCTAAGTAACAGCATTACACCACGTAGTGAGTAGGGCAGAGGCCGCACTGGAATCAAAGGAATTGAGTCTGAGCATTTTCGTTGATATAGAAGGGGCCTTCGACCGCACAACCTTTGAGTCTATAAGAAATGCAGCTAAAATACATGGCATAACAGAGACTATCTGCAGGTGGATAGACTGCATGCTTAGAGGTAGAATAATCCATTCAGAACTACAAGGTGAGAAATTAGTTGTGAAGACCACAAGAGGATGCCCCCAAGGGGGAGTCCTATCCCCCTTGCTCTGGAGCTTGGTTGTGGACACACTAATCAAAAAACTCAATGAAGGTCCGCTGTTCACAGTTGGATACGCAGATGATCTGGTCATCATGATAAATGGGAAATTTCCCAGTACGGTATCGGAACTATCGCAAAACGCAATGAGGATTCTCGAAGAATGGTGCAAAAAAAATCACCTATCCGTGAATCCAGAGAAAACCACGCTAGTTCCGTTTACGAGAAGGAAAAAAATTGAGGGTCTCAAAACACCAACTCTATATGGAACGCAACTTCATAGTTCGAAAGAAGTTAAATATCTAGGTGTGATCCTAGATAAAGAACTAAATTGGAGCAGCCACATGGACAACGCCATTAAAAAAGCTCTAAGGGTGTTCAATATGTGTCGGACAACCTATGGAAAAACATGGGGACTAAAGCCGAAGATATTAAGATGGATATACACGATGATGGTCAGACCAATACTGACTTATGGTAGCATTGCATGGTGGTACAGAACAAGGCTCAAGACCTGTCGGAATACACTGGGAAAGATGCAGAGAACGGCATGCCTTGCAATCACGGGAGCATTCAAAACAACTCCAACTGCAGCAATAGAGCTCCTGCTAGACCTTCCTCCACTGCATATAGTGATAGAAACAGAGGCAAGGAAAGCTGCTCAAAGGCTAAAAATAGCAGGAATATGGGACGAAACCAAACCTCGAACCAGACACACTAAATGGAACGAGGCACCTCATCTCAACAGGATAACCCAAATGGGATATGATAAGATATGTCCCAGATATAGGTTTCAAAAGGATTTCAAGATAATCATACCAACTAGGGAAGAGTGGAAAAAGAACCCACCAAAACCTGAAAAGGACAGTCTGATCTGGTACACAGATGGTTCCAAGATGGAGACAGGTACTGGAGCAGGCGTTTACGGACAAAACTATGAAGAAAGTCAAAGTATGGGAGAAATGGCGACAGTTTTTCAAGCTGAAACATATGCCATAATCACTTGTACAAGGAGGAACATAAACCTTAAAGCAAAGAATCGTACTATATACATTCTTAGTGACAGCCAAGCGGCACTGAAGGCACTGGCCAAGCCGAAAGTGGACTCTAAGTTGGTGTGGGATGCCATCAAAACCCTAAACTGCTTAGGACGACACAACAAGGTAAGGCTATTGTGGATACCGGGTCACGAGGGCTACACAGGGAACGAAAAGGCAGATGAGCTAGCAAGAAAAGGCTCTCAAGCAAAATACATTGGACCGGAACCTTTTGTTGGATTATCGAGCTGCACCATCAATATGGCCTTCCGGCAATATGTATACGAAGAGCAAACTAAGGAATGGAAGAAAACACTAGGAATGAAACATTCAAAGGCCTTCATAGGAGACAATACAAAGATATGGAAAAAATATATTCTCGGAGGCAATAGACAACAGACAAGGATGCTCATAGGAGCGTTAACAGGGCATTATGCAACGAACAAAATGCTGATGAAGATAAACATGACATCGAACAGCGACTGCAGAGCATGCAAGGAGGAGACGGAAACCATAGAACATCTTTTATGTGAATGCGACTCATTAGCCAGAGGCAGAATGTGTCTTCTAGGTAACGCTTATCCTAAACCAGGAGACTACAGGCACTTCAATCCGAAAGACATCGTGATGCTGATGAAACGAATCTTTCGTGAGTAAGAGCGCAAAAGAAAGGGGAGGTACAAAAGATCCCTTAGGGTCGACGTGCCCCATGAAAATGGCCCCTAACAGATAAGATAAGAACCTAAGTAAACTTCCTCATCATCGCGTATTCCCAGTTGCGACCAAGTTCTCATAAATAACCAGCGCGAAACATTAATGCCGGAGACTGACCATACCTGCCGAAGCGTAACTCTGCCGCGCTCAGATGTTAATTTTCGAGTCGACGCGCCTCCAATGCACGTCTAGAATACAAGAATAGATAGATAGATAGATAGATATTCTTTACTGCACAAAAATAAAAAACAAGCATGATACAACAACAGCAACAGACAGTACAATAAGGCGGTCCTATCGCTTGTGGCGATTTCTTCCAGACAACCTTTGGGTAGAGGAAAGAAATATCGTATTCATAATAAGGGAAGGCAGTGCAAAGTAGTTTAACAAATGAAATTGAGAATGGCAGAAATATACATATTTTATATATTAATCATATTACATAACATAAATATTAATAAACAAAACATACATACCCAATAATATATACATAGATAATTTATAACAAAAATTCAATAAAAATATTTGTTAAAGATAGGTATAAATGACCAGAGAGCAGACCACATAAAAAAGGAAGAAGAGACAAGGAAAAAACAGTGTACCTATCTATAGAGATAGGAAGTGAGTTTTGACACGGGACTTAAATATAGGAAGGGATTGTGATTTCCTGATTGAAAGGGGTAAGGAGTTCCAGAAACGAATGGATTGAACAGTAAAGGATTGTGAATAGGATGAATAATCCTTCTTATCTTAGCGTGTAATTCCCAGTTGCGTCCAAAGCTGTCGTCTGGTAATTAGAAAGAAAGGAAGAAACTATTTATCGACCATAACACATTATTCATAAAATGAAAAATAAATAAAAACGATACAAAGCATAAAAGCTGCGGCTAACAAGCCTCATCATCAGCCCATTTAAGTCCCCACTTCTGGGGCACGGGCGTCCTCAATCACATGAGGGGTACTTGCCATACTCACCACGCTTGGCAGACGGGTTGGCGAGGGTTTTGATATGAATGCAGAGTTTTCCTTTTCTGGGTGCTGATGATTATGCCAGCAGCTTTACCTTAGTCGCCTTTTACGACACCTCGGTAAGAGTGAGGGTGGCCTATTCAACTCTGCCGGGGACCACACGGCAAATCCCTTCTTATATTAGCGTGTAATTCCCAGTTGCATCCAAAGCTGTCGCTTTGTAGCCCGAGGTACGCTTGGATCATGATTCTTGATTTGGGGCGTCTGTTAATTGGAAAGAAAGGAAAAAACTATTTATCGACCATAACACATTATACATAAAACAAAAAATAAATAAAAACGGTACAAAGCATAAAAGCTGCGGCTAACAAGCCTCATCATCAGCCCATTTAAGTCCCCACTGCTGGGGCACGGGCCTCCCTCAATCACATGAGGGGTAATTGCCATACTCACCACGCTTGGCGTCTGCCAACCCCGTCTGGGTTGGCGAGGCTTTTGATATAAATGCAGAGTTTTTCTTCTCTGGGTGCTGATGATCATGCCAGCAGCTTTACCTTAGTCGCCTTTTCCGACACCTCGGTAACAAGCCTCAGCCTCAGCATATGCTGCATATAGTCACAGACGACGCACAGACGTCAGTGGGTTCATAGGAATGTCATTTGACCTTCTCAACCCTTTATTAGGGGAACCAGACCAACTGAATCAAGGTTACACGTTTCGGAAACTATCTAAAAAGTGCAGATTTCCTCACCATGTTTTTCCTCAACTCCGAGGTAATGATAGAAATACGCACATAGATTTTAAAAATCTAGAGGTGCATGCTTGGATTCGATCCCGGACTCCCCTTGTGAAAGGCGCTTTCTGAACCACTGAGCAACTGTCCTACGTAAACTTGTCATTGTTTAACGTCATTATCATTATCTTAACAATAATGGATATCCAGAGCTTAACAAATTAATAATAATAATAATTCTCACAACATCTCATACGTTGACCTGTTTCCCTACTAAGTAGCTTATACACTTGTGTTACAGACATCAGACAACAGAGGAACACAAATATATACTTAAATATATACATTACACCCAGACACTGAACAAACACAACTGTTCATCGCACGAATGTTTGTCCAGGGTGGGGATCGAACCCACGACCTTTGGCGTTAATTTATCACCGAGTGCATTTTTACTCACCACTGAGCTTGTGGGATCGTTTACTAAAGATGTAATTACCTCATATGCACATTAATTGAAAAACACAGAAATGCATGCTTAGATTTGAACCTATGATCTCCCATTCGAAGATCTCCCCGTTCTTATCTAATAAATTACCAAAATTCGTATATAGATGTGGTATATTTTTATGAAAACTTTTGTTGATAACTTTATAATGACAATACAGTTTGATTGTTTCTTGGACAAAACAATACCAGCTGACTGATTGATGTCAAATGAAGATGGATAGCCAAATTCCTCCTATCTAGAAAAGCCATCAAAATAAGATAAATTAAATAATCCAATTGAATTTCAATCAATCAATCCAATGATTTTAATCACATTTACACTGCTGAAAGTTTTGGGTAATGTACCAGAATCGAGTCGATGTCACCTTTTTTATAGTGAAAGAAGAAAAATATACATCTCTAATTTAAGACACCACAACATATATTTATATATAAATAATTATTTCGTAGGTATGTTTATAAAGTGGATATGTTTGTTCTTGCGAGGAAATCAGACGACTGGTGGGGCAGAAAAGTCCTCAAGTATGAGGGCTATGCTCGGAGTTTTCTTGCGTGATCCTATCAGAAATGATGAAAACCGCAAGAGAACTAAGGTCAAAGGAATATAGCCTAAAGGATTGCATACCTCAAGTGGAAATGGGCAGGGCACATAGCAAGGAGAACAGATGGCCGTTGGGACGGAAAAGTCCTCGAATGGAGGCCACGTACAGGAAGTCGCAGTCGTGGCAGGCCCTCCACAAGGTAAACCGACGATTTGGTGAAGGGCACGGGAGTCCCATGGATGCGGGTGTCACAGGACTGATATGTGTGGAGATCATTAGGGGAGGCCTATGTCTATGTAGTGGACGTATATTGGCTGAAATGATGATGATGATGATGGTGTTGTTTTTCTATTATTTTATAATAATTTTACCTACAAGTTCTCCTTTCATCGCACCACAACACTTTCTGCCAAACTAATGTTGACTGGTTGATAATGCTTCTTGGCTTTCAGGTCGCCTATTGTTACAAAACTTGAGCAATAAAGTTTTAAAAACCAATACGTGATTGATAAAAACAAATTATTATTATTTAGTTTGTTAACACTGTATATGTGTTAATTAAGTGAGATTAGTGTGTAATTGTTTCTCGTCAATAAAATTAATTGTCTTTTTGTGACTTTGGAGTTTACTTGAATCTACGTATCCCGTACCCGCAACAGTATCTTTCAAAAGATTGGAACATTTGCATCTAGATCAGTACAGAGATGCAACACAGTGAAACGCTTCATTTGGAACATCGACTCTCAGATAGATCTGGGATTCATTCCACTCATTCGGATCATTCGGCTCATCGAATCATTCGCCTCATTCGGATAATTTGCCTCATTCGGATCATTCGGTTCACTCGAAATGATACATTTGGAGCGAACATAGAGATTCGGAAAGGTGTATCATTTGGCTTGAGTCCGATCAGCTGGGTCGCTTCAGTAAAGAGTTACACACGTCTAGTTGAAAAATTCTTTGCATTTGTACCACACACAGGGCAGAAGATCTCAAGTGATACGAGTAAGTGCGTCATTCTCACGTACACCTGTTTATTATTTACGTGATAAGCTGTAACTTAGGCGCTTTAGACGACTTACCTACTTGAGACTTAAGGCCTAAAGTTACTTTATAGTGGTACAAACTGGACTGGTATCCATATTTGAATACTAAAGTGATGTAAACCTTGTGAAATATTTTTTTAGTAATGTTGTGTGTGCTGTGTTGTGTTTCGCTGCGTGAGTGAAAGTACCGGAAGCCTAATACGGGGGAAAGGGGGCTTTAAGGGTTGGCAGCGACACTTGTGACTCCACTGGTGTCACGGGTCTCCATGGGCAGCGGTGATCACTTACCATCAAGGTGATCCGTCTGCTCGTCTGCCACCTATCACATAAAAAAGGGTATGTAATTCATTAGGAAAAATGCAATCTAGTTTGACTATGTTGTCTGTCAGGACTTTTTAAGGACCGTTTAGGTACTTTGAAATTCTTTTCGATTCGACGCTCTGTTGGTCTATTTGTTTAAGTACCGGACCGGTCCTGAGTTCGATTCCCGGGTCGAGCAAAAAGTATGTTTCGAATTTTTCGAACATTGCTCGGGCTTGTGATCACCAATTCGCATAGGCAAGCGTGGTGATTAAGCCTCATCATCCCTTTATAGTAGCGATGACTTGATTTCTATGGTGGAGGCCTTTGTCCTACAGTGTGACAGTACATAGGCTGATACTTTACTTTACTTTAAAATTGTATACAGATGTTTTTTCATGTATATTAACGTAGTGGGAAGTTGAAATGCAAATACGAATGGAATGGATTTTCCAAATACCTTTTATGTGATTGGCGGCAAACGAGCAGACGGACCTTCTCATAATAAGCGATTACCCCTGTCCATAGATACCCGTAAAATTAATATCCTCCAACCGATTACGGCTACGGCGGCCAATCTCAACCATCAGCCACTTACGCAGGATATATTATAGTGCTCAAGTGTGTGCGCAAACATAAGTGCACTCTCTTTTCCCTTACCCTCATATTCCGATGGGACACCAGGGTGACACGACCGGAGAGAGATTGGGCGCAGGGCCAACAGCTTAACGTGCTTGCCAAGGCACGGGGGTACGAAGACCGCCAACTTCATGACTCCTGGCTGACACTCTTACCGAAAACTGATCTGAACCCAGGATCTCTTGCGCAGCCGTTGCTTTATTGTGCGACCCACTAACCACTACGCCACCGAATCCAAAATGCGCTGCTAACCTTAGAACCAAGGGTAGTTTAGGGAACCCCGATTAGGCCTTTAGAGCTCTCACTCACTCGGTTTGACTCAGCCCTAGTGCTCCTTTACACCGATTTTCTGTGGAGCACAGTCATGCCGCTGCTTACCATGAAAGAAGAACTCGTTTCAAACCTAGTTTAAACAAGACATGTCATTGCGATCAGGGAACACCGCGGCTGGAAGCTCATTCCAGAGTTTACACGAGCGTGGGAAAGAGAGCGCTGATATTGATTCCAGTAGGTTTGAACATATATAAATTGCAAAAAACTTGAAAAAAATGGTTATTTAACGCAATTTAATCCAAATTCTGGTTACACTTTATCAATCTACAATTTACGGCCGCGTGGTCCCCGGCAGAGTAGAATAGGCCACCCTCACTCTTACCGAGGTGTCGTAAAAGGCGACTAAGGTAAAGCTGCTGGCATGATCATCAGCACCCAGAGAAGGAAAACTCTGCATTTATATCAAAACCCTCGCCAACCCGTCTGCCAAGCGTGGTGAGTATGGCAATTACCCCTCATGTGATTGAGGGAGGCCCGTGCCCCAGCAGTGGGGACTTAAATGGGCTGATGATGAATCTACAATTAGTTTTGAACCTTTTTTTTACTAACATACACTATACATTAAGGAGCAGGAGAACTAAGATCACAGACAGAGCCCAAAGGATTGCATGTCTCAAGTGGCAATGGGCAGGGCACATAGCGAGGAGAACAAACGGCCGTTGAGGGTAGTTTAGGAAACCCCGATTAGGCCTGCAGAGCTCTCACTCACTCGGTTTAACTCAGCCCTAGTCCTCCTTTACACCGATTTTCTGTGAGGCCATGATACCACTCTGGAGAAGCTAGCCCATTCATTACCAAACGTGGTACAAAATCGTAACGTCTCCTTCGTAATATTTACGCAAGATTCTTGGGAGAGCCACGCTTTGGCATGAATGGGCCGGCTCGACCGAAGTGATACCACGGCCTGACAGAAAATCGGCGTGAAGCAGCAATGTGCTGTGTTTCGCTGCGTGAGTGAAAGAGTGAGGGTACCGGAGACTCAAACCGAGGGAAAGGGAGTTTAAGGGGTTGGCAGCGGACTTGTTACTCCACTGGTGTTGCGGGTGTCCATGGGCGGTGGCAATCTCTTGCCGTCAGGTAATCCGCTACCACCTACCACATAAAAAAGCGCAGAAATATTATGGCATTAGGGAGACCTAGGTGGGTTGTGACAATTTTAACTTCAGAGGCCATATCTCGATCAAGAAACATTTAACAGTTATGACCTATATAAATAAGTTTAGCGTCATTCCTTCTCTTTTTAAAACAATTACCAAAATTAATATAAATGTACTGTTTTCTGAGAAAATCAACGAAATCAAGGACCACTCCCCCTGTCACAACTCTCCTACCACCGAGGTAAGTTGTGACAGCATTGTATATAATATTTTATTTGATATGAAAATAGCATTGGGCTTAAATTAAATAAATCAAACATGTGTTTTTACCAAAATAATATTTAATCAACTTTTAGAACCAAATAAACAGTTAAAATTTCCATAACAAGTAATAATATCTTTTAATTAACTAATATGGCATCGCTTTGACATCAATCATATTATTATTATTATAATCAGTCGAAAATCCTAATCTAATCTGATTCACAATTATGGCACACGTAACGAAGCTTGTCTCGAGTACAATCTACGTGTCAGCCCAGCCTTTACATTCTAGGCACTGGACCCATTGCTCCAGATGTACCTGGAGTAACGGCTCTTGCTTCATAATTATGAACTGCACTAACATTAAGAGTTAGACTTATGGTTCTTTCTGCTGGGGTGTCGACAATTTCTGAAACCGTCTCTTCTTCAGGATTGGGACGATCAGTGACTTGACTGGGCAGAAAATCAGCTTCTCCAAACATGTCGGTATTAACAATCCATATTCCAGTTGCAGCAAAACCAGCACTCATATTTCTAGCAATGATTGCTACATCAAATGCAGACTTTGCAATAGATGGGATGTCATAAATGGTCATGACTTTTCCGGCGTTGCTTCGCATCCAATTGTCGCAGGCTGTATTTAGTGCATTTTTTAGAGGCCCAAAAATAATCCGATCTAGTAATCTGATCTAGATCTGTAACGAAAAACTAGCCATTTAATATGTGCAGCATGCCATTATATAAATTAACAACAAACAAACACTTGAAAAATATTGTGGTGATAACCCAACAGAAAAATGAAGTAAGATAGGAGAGTTGTGACAGGCTGTCACAACTCGGGGACTCAGGTGTATCTACCTCCTAGAGTGGCCCCGCTGGTAATCAGTTCTGTCCTGATTCCAGCTTCGGTTGGTATTAGGCAGAAACGGTTACCGTGGGGCACGGTTTTCCCCGGGCAACGACGGGTAGTAATTCATTCGTGGATTGCTACCCGACGGCCAAAGGATGCACAGAATTTCCGGCGGACCAGCCCCGACGCAGTGGATCGCGTGCAGCGCACACCACTCGGGGGCTTTCATTGTCTGCTGAGGGCTTAGAGGACCGGCCTCTCTTTACGGACCTGAACACAATAGGGCCGGGCACGGAGGCTGCCTTCTTTATCCAGCCCCCCCTTCTGCCGTAGGTTGGCGTTGGGGTGTGGTGGCACCCACTGTCGGGCGCTTTGGCGTGCGGTGGGCCGGTGTTCCTGGTGTGATGGTGCCGTATGGGGGCCTTTTTGTTCTCGGGCCTTGAACTGTCGCGCCTTCGGGCGCGTTCGAATGTTGGGGAGTTCCACGGTGGTGGAATTCCTGCCAACAGTCTGTTGCGCCCCGATTCTCGGGAGCGCTCTCCCCGCCTTTATGGTGGGGGCTTTGTTGGTGGGTCTGTGTTGAGTCCCGCAGCCAGTGGGATGCAGCTACGACTCGCCACCCCCGCTTTTCCCGTCCCGTCGATTGTCTCCGCAACCCAGCGGGGATGCTCGAACGGGAGGGTTTTTCGGGTATAACTTAAAAGTCTGTGGGTGCTCTCTCCTCTCTCTGCCCTGCAGCCAGCAGGGTATGGGTTGGGGGAGGGGTCTGCAGTCGTCCCTTCCGGAGCGTCTGCGTTGCAATCCAGCAACGTGGACGATTCCGGAGAGGGGGGAATGGTGGGCCATGGGAGTGGCCCTAGGCCTCGTTTTACGGCGAGGCCCGTTTTTGAAGAGGCCGTGCTGGCGAGCCTCTCGTCCTTCGAGGGTGGGCCGCGGACTTGGTTTCTACCCGTTACCGTAGCCCACCCCACACGGACGTAGCAGGAAATGCCCCGGTGGTTTTTAGTGGGTAGGCCCCTGGGAGCACCCCAGGGGAGAGCCCCACACTACCCGGCCGTCTCCCAGCGGTCGGGTGTGCTTAAGGCGGCATTTTCCACCGGGCCAACAAAAAAAAAAAAAAAAAGGCTGTCACAACTCGCCTAGGTGTATAAAATGACGACTCGGGCCGAATAATAATTCATATTTTGGAAACACGATGCGCAAACAAAATATTAGTGCAACCGTTAGAGACCTGAATACCCGTGCAAATTAAGAAAAAACAACATAAGGATGCACTTATACTCAGACATTAAATAAATTCTTACAAAATTTTGAAGAAAAACTTACTTTTCGCATTTTTTTGTGCACAGACGTCAGATCAACGTAGTCACGCCTCGTGCGCCGCCGGCAGGTACTGACTGGAGTAGCGTACCTGGATGTTGATAAACACGCGTTGTTGCTATCTGGCTCACTCTTATAGGTAGCAAGAAATCATCCTTGTCACAACTCACCTCTGTCACAACCCTCCTAGGTCTCCCCACAGCGATAAAAAACCTGATTTTCATCAGCTCAAGCTATCAAGTCAATACTTTGGTTTGAGCGTTTAAACTTCTAATTATGATGGTTATGATCCTTTGAAGTTTCATGCGTGCAATATGAAGCAAGAAATCGTACAACACTTTGCTATTAGCCCCATTTTCTACAACCTAATGTGTTGCATATTAACGCCGTATTTTGATGGTAGTAGCTTTCCTCAGTGTTGCCAACCTTGTAAAAAACTTGCAACATAAATATGAAAAAAAAACTGCTTACTGTATGTTAGTGTCTACAGGGTAAAAAACCGGCAAAGTGCGAGTCGGACGCGCCCATGATGGGTTCCGAAGCAGCAAGTAAGATATATGGAAGGTAAATTGCGGTTTACAGTTTATAACGTATTAAAAAAAACTACTCACTATATCTAGTTCAAACCAATTTTCTTTGTTAGTTTTCATGATTATGTACATCATATATTTTTTTAGTTTTATAATTCATTTATTATAGAAGTTAAAACGGGGGGGGGGGGGGGGCACACAACTTACCACTTTGGGATCGTCTCTTGCGCAAAGTATTGTGTTTAGAAAAAAAGATGTTAAATACCTCAACATCATTCTTAAAGACCTATCCATAAATACCCCACAAGTATAGGTTTGATGAAAAAAAATTTTTGAGTTTCAGTTTCAAGTATGGAAACCCCCCAAGTTTTAATAGTGTGGTTTTTATAGTTTCTGAGAAAAGTGGCTGTGACATACGGACGAACGGACAGACGAACAGACGGACAGACATGACGAATATATATATTTTAACACGCGAAATAAACAAAGGCTTGCTGTCCCAAATCTAAGACTTCATACAATTGGAAATTCATTTGTAGGATTGAGCATTAGAATGTTTAATAAGTTACCTCAAAATATTATTGATTTACCGGTTTATAAATTTAAGTTGCATGTAAAAAACTGCCTAATGCAGAAAGGCTACTATAAAGTAGATGATTACTTGAATGATAAGGATTCCTGGACATGTTGATCTCTTCGCCTGTCCTCTAATGTAAAATTATATTATTTCATAATTTTTCTTTGACGATTTATCTAAACGATATTGATTATAAGCATTGTATATCATACTGTCACTGTAATCATAATTTGTATAAGAATGAAAATTGTACTAATTATCATATTATTTGAAAAGAGTAGGTAACTATTGAGTTTCTTGCTGATTCTTCTCGGTAGAAATTCCGAATTAGCGGTAGATTACATAATATTTGTTATTCATAAATTTTCTGTATGGACTTAAATTGAATAAAGACATTTTTGATTTTGAATCTATAAGGGTTCCGTTTTTTTGCCTTTTGGCTACGGAATCCTAAAAACTAATGCACCTGGGGAAAATGTCTTTAATTTTTAAATCAGCTTGTTTCACTCATAATGTTCCAACATTATTTTCAAATACAAATCTCGGAGTCAGATCAATGTTATGTGATGTTGTGAAATATCAATTATTATTATGTATGTCAGTTGTACCATAACCATAGGCAATTATGTCCCGGACTATTGGAAGGCGTGCGTGGGGCCAAAGCCAAACCGTAGAGGCCCGAGGCCGGCCATTATTATAAATATTATTTAGAAATTGTAAAAATAAAAATCTTGTAATGAATTGACTGACCGGATGGCGCAATTGGTAGTGACCCTGCCTCTTACGCCAAAGGTCGTGGGTTCGATCCCCACCCTGGACAAACATTCGTGCGAACACTTGTGTTTGTTCAGTGTCTGGGTGTAATATATGTATTTAAGTATATATTGTATTCCTCTGCTGTCTGATATCTGTAACACAAGTGCTTAAGCTACTTAGTACGGAATCAGGTCAATGTATGAGATGTTGTGAGAATTATTATTAAATAATATGCCATCAGGTGAGATTGTGTCCAAATATCTGGCTATACAAAAAAAATCCTTGACTTTTTTTGAAACAGACCAAGAAAAAAGATAAGAGATTGGCCGCCTTAACCGAAATCGGTTGGAGGATATTATTAGTAATAATATCCTCCAACCGATTTCGGTTAAGGCGGCCAATCTCAACAATCAACTACCCACGCGGGATATATGTATTATAGTGCTCAAGTGTGTTCGCAAATACAAGCGCACACTCTATTCCCTTGCCCTCATTATCCGATGGGACACCAGTGTGACACGACCGGAGACACTGAGAATTTCTTAACAGATAAACTCAGGTACTAATTTTGGCTCAACCCGGGGATCGAACCCGAGATCCCAAGCGCAGCATTCACTTTAATGTGTGACCTAGTAACCACTGCGCCACCAAGGCAGTCAAAATATTTATTATCATCACGCTAATGTGAGGAGGAGGAGTGAGGAGGACAGAAAAGAACTGTCGCTCTGGATATCTAAATGTTACTAGATCTTGCTTTAAATTGTTAAGGTGGCAACACTAGTTTCCTGCGGTGTAAGGGATGTAATTAAGCGACGAGCGAGCGAGCGAGAAATGACGCGAGCGACGCGATTAATAACGAGCGAGCGGTTTTGTTTGCGCGAGGCAAGGCAAGGCACGTGAGCGGGTGTGTTTGATGACAAGTCTCAATGAAATTAACTCATGAGTGAGTATGTAACCTGTTAACGTCAGGAACAGCTTTGGTTCTAGACAAATAGCTGGAAAGAGCAGCTCAAAATTAGATGCTTAGCTCAGAATCACTTACTGCTGCATAGACGCTTGACAGATATTTGACCGAACTCACCTTTTTTTTCTATGTGAGAAGTGGCAGAAGAGGAGATGGATCACCTTTTGACAAGCAATTGCCACCGCTCATGGACCCGTAACAACTTTGGAGTCACATCTCTCTCTCATCCAGATTGGGCCTTCAGAACCCTCATTTACGCAGCGAAAACAGCACAGACGCTGTTTCACGCCGGTTTTTAGTGAGGCCCTGAAATTACTCCAGTCAAGACGGCCCATTCATGCCAAAATGTGGCTCTCTCATACCTGATTGTAAGTAATAATGCCTAAGGGTATCTTAATCATGATTTACGCATACAAACTTCTCCTGAAGACGTCCATTGGATTTTTCCAATGGTACCACGAGCAAAAGTTACGAGTATGACCTCCCGTAAAAAAGCACATTCTAATATTTATAATCCACTGAAAAAGCACAGCTTAGTAAAATTCAAAACTCAAAAAAGAGGAAATTGTCAAGGTGATTTTTGTATGTTCTAGCTACTCGGAGTATGTTTCCACTGTTGTAACATCTTTTATTATAATTTATTATGCTTTTACTCCATTAATTTTAAACACATGTTTTTAGCCCGTGACAATTAACAAAAGAGTGAAAATCCAAAAAGTACAGTGATTATATCGTAGATCTACTTTTAGAAGAGAAAAATATTTTTTTTTTTCAATATCTTAATCTCAGTTTTCTCCCTTCTGATGTTAACATCCAATAAGGTGTAAATTGCAAAAAAGGAAATTAATCCACAATTCAAAGTCCACAAAGTGGCACCCCACGGGAAAGGTCAAGCCAATCATAAACCTTGTTATTACAGAAAACTCAATTCTGGTTTTCCCTATTTATTCAATCCAAGGTGCGAACACAATAAGTATTAAAACAGGAAAAATATGAGCTTTGTAAAAAGATATCTAGATTTTTTTATAGGCAGACGAGTTTGCGGCCCATCTGATGGTAAACGGTAACCGCCGCTCATAGACATCAACAATGCCGGAGCACAGTCATGCCGCTGCTTACCATGAAAGAAGAACTCGTTTCAAACCTAGTTTAAACAAGACATGTCATGGCGATCAGGGAACACCGCGGCTGGAAGCTCATTCCAGAGTTTACACGAGCGTGGGAAAGAGAGCGCTGATATTGATTCCAGTAGGTTTGGACATATATATATTGCAAAAAACTTGAAAAAATGGTTATTTAACGCAATTTAATTCAAATACTGGTTATACTTTATCAATCTACAATTAGTTTTGAACCTTTTTTTTACTAATATACACTATACATTAAGGAGCAAAACGATTTGTGATTTTTAAATATTATTTTGCACGCGAAATTTAAGTCACAATCATCTGTAGCAAATTTAAATTTTAGTAGCTACTGTTTTTTATCACAGATTACAAATCAGTAAAAATCTGTTGGAGGCGCCACTGTACCGTAAAAGGGCTCTCAAATATTCTAAACATAATACATTTACTTGATACTTAATTTGCAAATAAAACTCGAAGCTTCTGGAATTATGAGTTATCGGTTTATTTCTTCGATTAGAAAAATATTTTACAATCGCCACTAGGTAGCGCAGTGTTGCTGAGTGGACAGCGCTATCTATCCTACATGGTATACACTGGCTGTAGGATAGATGGCGCTACCCTAGCTTAAAAGTAAGTTCAAACGACTTTCGTTAGATGGCGTGGTTAGGCAGCTCTGTCCATGACAACTGGTGTTGCAGGTGTCAGGGCGGTGGCAATCGTGGCCGCTTTTGGCGTGAATCAATTCTTTGCGTAGGTACGCGTTGGACCCAACATTTGTGCATGGTTATTTAATAAATAGTATTTGTGTTTGCCGAGAGGTTGTAACTCCGAAATTGTTATAAATGGATCCAGTTTAGTAGCTAAACATTAAAATCGATTGGCCTCTCTAGTGTGCCCTACCCGTCATTTTACATAATACTCAGGCTGACAGCCCGGAGTCTGGAAGTTGGCGGTCATGTACTCCTGTGCCTTGGAAAGCACGTTAGTCATTGGTCCTGCGCGCGATCCCTCTCCGGTCTTGTCACACTGGTGTCCAATCGGAATATGAGGGCAAGGGAATAGAGAGTGCACTTGTGTTTGCGCACACACTTGAGTACTATAATATACTCTGCATAAATGGCTGATAGATATCAGATTGGCCACCTTAGACGAAATCGCTTGGAGGATATCTTAACTTAATTGCTCCCAGACAAACTCTTAACAAATTGCATAGCCTAGGCAATTGTGTTATGTATATCAGATTCAACGAATTACTTAGGGAATGCGCGCGCCCTTTATTGAACAACAAAATTATCTGAAGTAAACAAAATTATCTTCAAAATATTCCCTCTAATATACAAATCTTTATTATTAAATTCCACATTGCAAGATGTTGCGAAGGAATTTCCTTGTCCAATGAAAAAAATCCCTTAATAACATGCAAGTGAAATCCTAAAAGAGATATTATGAACATAATTATAATAATAATTTGCATTTTTATTTTCCTTCCCATAAAAAGTACCCAATTTCCAAAAGTAGGCCTCGTTTAATGTAAACAGAGAGGTGAACAATAGTGTTATCGAAAGCTACGCGAATATCGATAGAAAATTAATAATCTATAAATAGGTGTATTCTATGAATAACAACAAAGTTTATGGGTAATTCGAAAGGATGTAACGCTTGCAAAATTTAATCGATATTAAGCGCCATCTTAATAATTTGGAATGCAAAACATCATAAGCCTGAAAGATATTTTAAATAAAGACCATTTTCATCGATCATCCAGTCTCAAACTAAAGTATTGCATATGTTGTGCATATTATATGTTACATTTTATATTTGACGAAATTAAATGTACAGACGGCGTTAGGTCAAATTATCCAGCAGTGCAAAATTAGCACTTCTGTCTCAGACTCAATGATGGTCTTAAGTCCAACAAGGGGAACTCCACATTACGCCGCGTGTACATGTACGTTTGATGAAGCTATAACATAAGTCATAGCCATCATGGTATCGGACGAGAACTGCACGTTTTTAATACTTTTGATACAATATTATCTACCTGACTGACTGCCTCGGCGCAGTGGTTAGTGGGTCACACTTTGAAGCGATGGCTGTGCAAGAGGTCCCGGGTTCGATCACCGGGTCGAGCCATACGATTGTAACTAAGATTTTGGTAGAAAATTCTTAATGTCAGCTCGGAGTCTGGAAGTTGGCGATATTGTACCCTCCTCACAAAGCACGTTAAGCTGATGGTCCTACGCCCGGTCACTCTCCGGAATATGCGGGAATAGGAATAGAGAATGCACTTTTGTTTACGCACACATTTGTGCACTATAATATATCCTGCGTAATTGATTGATTGATGAAATTGGCTACCTTTGCCAAAATCGGTTGGATGATATTATTTTTTTTTAATATTATTATTAAAATTAATTGAGCAATCTCTAGGTATCGATATCTCTCGACGATCGATTTTCGGCAACACTAGTAGGTAAGGCCAGAAGAAAAAACAGTGTAAGAAAACTTTATAGCCGATAAAAGTTGAACGTTCCACACAATTCCGAGGCCCCGTTTAAGTTTGTGAATTGATTTTTTTTTTGGTGACTGTACAGTTTTTTTTATTACTTATATTCTTTAGAGGGCTTTCCGTGAGAAAAGCTGTTTTTCAGCTAGCTCAAGATATCAAAGTCATTTGTAATTCTACTTTATGATATTCTTTGAAGTAGAAAAGTTATTGTTAAAATAAAACCTGACTAGGTATAACAAAATTCGCATTTTGTTTCGTGATAACATACTCGTAAGATAAAAAAAGAGCGTACTCTTTTTAAAAAGGCCGGCAATACATTAGCGATCTCTCTGATTTCGCGGATGTTCATGGGCGGCGTTAATTACTTTCCATTAGGTGATTCGCTTGCTCGCTCGTCGCCTCAAGCGTAAAAAAAAAAGAAATACAGTTTAGAAATTCTCAGTATCAGCCCGGAGTCTAAAAGTTGGCGGTCTTGTACTCCCGTGCCTCAGAAAGCAAGTTAAGCTGTTGGTCCTGCGGTCGTTTCCTCTCAGTCGTAACGAAATTAAGAATAAGGAGAGTCCTATTGTGTTTCCGCACACACTTGTGCACAGAGTTCCTGCGTACGTGGCGATATGTAATATCAGTCAGAGGACATAATTACTTTGAGAGCTACTCGTTCTATGACAGAAGCAACAATACAATAGAACGTGACAGTCTCATTTGAGCTTGTAATATACCAGTGCGTCCAAAGTTACCGCTTTGGAGCCTGGGGTAGGCTTTGACCATGTTTCAGGATTTAGGGAGTCTAGTGATCACAATGAAACGATGCCGTCTGCTAACCTTCGCAACCATTTTGACAGGGGAACCAGACCAACTGAATCATGATTACACGTTAAGAAACTATCTAAAACAGATTTCCCCAAGATGATTTTCCTCGCCGCCGAGCTAATGGTAGAAATACGCTCATAGATTTTAATAGTCCAAAGGTGCAAGCTCGGATTCAAACCATGAGCACGGGCTTAGAAGGCGCTTTCTTATTCACTGAGTTACATCGCTCTTAAGCATTTCAGTATGAGGGCGTTAAAATCATAGCTGATATTAATCCATCATCATCATCATCATCAGCCCATTTAAGTCCCCACTGTTGGGGCACGGGCCTCCCTCAATCACATGAGGGGTAATTGCCTTACTCACTACGCTTGGCAGACGGGTTGGCTAGGGAATATTTATCCGTTACATTCAAATTACTTCAAAAACAAATTCCAACAAATGTTTACCGATGCCATCAACATCATAACTTCATTTTGTATACTCGGAATTCAATTAAAATATTGTCATCCCCACTCAAACCCGATGGAAAGTTTTCGCTTCTCTAATCATTATTTTGGCATAAGACCTTGTTTCCAAGTTTTCGTAGGTTGTCGCAACGAACATTTTGTATCAGACCCTTACTTTAGCAAGAGGCCGTGATGAATAAAATTCATTTGATTATTCCGCCTCATGAATTCCTAGTCCAAAGCTGTCGCTTCGGAGCTCAGGGTACGCTTGGACCATAATCCAGGATTCGGGAAATCTGGTAATTAGAATGAAGTGACTGCCATCTCATCTTTGCAACCCTTAGACAGAGGAACCAGTCCAACTCGAGGATGGTTAAACAATAAAAAAAACTCAATTCCCAGTTGCTTTCAAAGCTGTCGCTTCGGAGCCCGGGGTACGCTTGGACCAAAATCCAGAATTCGGGAAGTCTGGTAATCACAATAAAGTGACTGCCATCTGACCATAGCAACCCTTAGACAGGGGAACCAGTCCAACTGGAGGATGATTGAACTCCTTACCGTTGTATTTTTTTGAAATGTCTTATGATCGTTACAATTAATACGAATCTGTCGGCAGTACTACTTTAATCAATTCATAAACGTTCAATAAAACTTTGTTTAACTTCGGCACACAGACATAATGATCGTGACAATGGTATAATTTATAAAACTATAACATACTAGACCATAATCTATAAATAGTGCACACAACATGTTTGCGTAATAGCCGTTAAATTGTTAAATGGTTAGCGGTGTTATACACCTGTGTTTTGACGTTAATTACGGATTCTACTTGTATGAAGAACGCTGATGCTGAGTTCCTAAGTAGAGCACGGAAATATTGCGAAACCAAGGAATCGCTTACGCCGCGTACGTGGCCTGCTACGTGACCACGCTACCATGCCATCGAGCACCGGACCTCCGGCGTCACACGCACTTCGCTTTTTACATCGATAGGGTCACTTCGGCTAAGTTTAATCGTACTTCTTTTATTAAATAAATTTAGTTTTAAATTAATTTTGTTTTTTTCAATCCTCCGGTTGTAGCCTTCGTAATTCGTTTCAAACAAAAAAAAACATACAAAATTATTGAATTCTAATTTCGAAAAAAAGAATAAAAACTGTTTTATAGAACCGTTTAAGCTAACAAAGGTTTAACAAACATCTATGAATAAGGCCATGAACATTCATCTATTAAGGTGTCTAAATATGACACCTCTGTGTGAGATAGACCCCTGTAAAGTCTGTGTATAACATATGAATGAGGCGAACGAATGTTCTCACCCTGATGACATTGTACGTACAGATTTATTCTGAAGTTTTGCCTAGAGGCTGAAACTTTTATACAACTTTTATTTATGTAAAGTACGTTAAAGCCAACATTTTATTCAGATCAGATGTTATTTTGTTTTTTTTTTATATAGGTACGAAAACTTCGATATTTTTACATGAAACTGTTTAATTTTTTTTTGTATTACAGCTTTTTTTTAAATGATACCTAGGTGGCGGACGAGCAGACGGATCACCTGATGGTAAGTGATTGCCGCCGCCTATAAACTGGCGACTGCGACTGAATCCGCGACACTAGTATAGTCACAAGTGCGCTGCCAACCTTTAAACCCCTCTTTCCCTCATATTGGGCCTCCGGTAACCTCGCTGACGTAGCAAAACATAGCACAGTGCTGCTTCATGCCGGTTTTCTGTAAGGCCGTGGTATCATTCCGGTCGAAAGGCCCATTGATACCGAAGCGGGGCTCTCCCACGGGTAAAAAAGGTTAAGCAAATGCCGTCGCCCAGAGTCGCCTGCCGTCGCCTAAAAACTTAAAAGCAGAATCACCCACCCATGGTCAAGTCAAGTCAAGTCAAATAATTCTTTATTTTCATAGGCTTGTATACAGCACTTACAAATCGTCATACATTTGAATGACTGAAAACTATTTATAAGTACTTATGTAAAATTTACATTTTAATACATATATATGTTGATACATAAAATATACTAAAGAAATAAATAAACATAATGCGATTCTACCACCGGCTCGGAAAGTTGTTTCTGGTCGAGAAGATCCGGCAAGAAACTCGCCAGTTACTCTTTTTAATCGCCAAACTTTCATACAATGTTGTGTCATCATCATACCAAGCCATACAGTTCAATTGTTACACAAAATAAAATAAAGGAAATAATAATAAAATAAATAATATGTGGTAAACCAAAGCAGACCAGTCCCCAAAGGTGGCACCTGTTCACAAGTATGACGTATGTGTCAGCCATCATTTCACTCTACCATATAAGAGGGAATGTAATTACCCGCCACATAGCGCCACCACCTCAGAGACATTTGAGTGAGCATTACTAGTTGGGTTCCCCTCATAGGTCACAAAGATATAGTATCATAATCAAAATAAACGCAGAATTCTCATTCCTAATCAACAACCAGCTAATCGAATCATTTCATATAATCACGCCCATTCACAATTATACAGGGTGGCAGTAACGCGTTAGAGTCTTTATGACGTCATAAACTCTGGAACTCCGGAATGAGTTACGGCATTAACGTTTCATTAAATTTTTAGTTGCGGAGATTATCTTGCTGCGTGGGGCTTGTTGGTTAGCCCCGGATGTGTTGCCAGGGTGAGAAAATTACAGTTATTTTTTAAATAATTTATTTAGTACCGTGGGAGAGCCACACTTCGGCTTGAATGGGCTGGCTTGACCATAGTGATCCACGGCCTAATAGAAAACTGACATATAGCAGCGCTGTGCTGTGTTTCGCTGCGTGAGTGAGGGTACTGGAAGCCCAATCCGGGGGAAAAGGGGGTTTAAAGGTTGACAGCGCACTTGTGACTGGTGTGGCGGGTGTTCATGGGCGGCGTCAATCGCTAACCATCAGATGACCATCTCTTTTCGTCTGCCACCTATGATATAAAAAAGAAACAATTTAAAGATTACATTTGATCCATTATTGTCAGTATGTCTTATAATTAGGTTGGTAACAAGGGATTGACAAAAGCAAATACAAAAGAAAGGAAAGACACTTAAACCCTTTACTTCAGCTAAGTATCAACCAGAGCAAGCGACCTCAACAAATAGACGAAGTCCCGCCTAATAGGACATTCGCAACAGGCTTCAAGATACTGTTGGAGCTGGCCCGCACTCTCTTTAGCAACGAAGATATTTTCTTCCGTATTACCGTTTAAAACGAGTTGTACGCAACTAAGCAAACCACTCCGACAGTTGTTTGTGATAGGTGGCAGAGAGAAGAATCACCTAATGGTAAACAGTTGCCACCGCCTACAGACACCCGCAACAACAGTGGACTCTCCTATCCCCACAATGGGTCTCTACCCTCATTCTCAACACAGCGCTAGTATTGCTTAACAGCGCGTCGCTTTTTTGTTTTTTTTTCAAGGCCGTGGTTTCACTACAAAATTGCTATAATTATCTGTTTGGTCGTGGTGTCTTACTGGTATCCTATCGGAATAGAGAGTCACTTGCGTCTACGCATACATTTGCTCACTATAATATGTCCTGCGTCGATGGCTGATCGTTAAGTTAAGATTGGCCGCCGTAATTGAAACAATATACATAGGCATGTCAGAAGAACATAAGTTTACCGTGGGATAGCCACGTTTCGGCATGAATGGGCTGGCTCGACCGGAGTGATACTACGGCCTCACAGAAAACCGGTGTGAAACAGCACTGTACTGTGAGGGTACCGGAGGCCCAATCCAGGGGAAGGGGGTTTAAAGGTTGGCAACGCACTTGTGTCGCAGGTGTCTATGGGTGGCGGTAATCGCTTACCATCACGTCTGCTCGTATGCCACCTAACACATGAAAAAAAGTTACAATTTTAACAAGAAGCTGGCAACATTCACTTAGGATCAGCTATGTAGTGTACAAGTTAATGTTGCAATGCAACAAAGTGAATCACTATCAAATAGTTATGAGCCTGTTACGACCAAGTTGCACTTTGATATTTAGCATCCTCATTTTCCTATGCGAAGAGTGTTGTAATAAATCTGAAGTGATTGCTTTGAAGTAAGTACTATTTATTAAATAACTATGCAGAAATGTTGGGTCCAACGCGTACGCGAAAAATTGATTCACGCCAAAAGCGGCCACTTATGGCGTAAATCAATTTTTCGCGTACAAAAACGGACCCAACATTTGTGCACGGTTGTCTAATAAATAGTATAAGTGTTTGCTGAGAGGTTGTAACCCCTAAATTGTTTAAAATAGGTCCGGTTTAGTAGCTAAAAATTAAAATCGATTGGATTCGCTAGTGTGCCCTACCCGTCACCTTAAATAAATCATTTTAATGCATTCTTACAATGGCGTCAGTTTTTAACAGAACAAATGTGTATTGTAAAAAAGATAATTTTTTATTTACTTTACAGTTAAGCCTTGACCAAAATCTCATCTGATGGAGAGAAATGATGAGATCTAGGAATGTTTACTTACTATCTTCTGGGCTCTCAGAAGCTTCACTTCTTTTTCGGTTTAGAGATGTAAAAGATTTTTATAATAAGTAAAACAGACCTCGGCAAAGAGTTTTTTTTTATGTGATAGTCGAGCAGACGGATCACCTGATAGTAAGCGATTGCTGCCGCCCAAGGACACCCGCGATACCAGGTCGAATCACAAGTGCGCTGCCAATATTAAACCCCCTTTCCACCGGATTGCTCACGTAGCGAAACACAGTACAATGCTACTTCACGTCGGATTTCTGTGAGGCCGTGGTATCTTTCCGGTTGAACCGGCCCATTCATGCCGATGCTTAGCGCTCCCATATTTCGAGTTCTGGAATAGGTGTTTAAATTACAAATATAGAAGCGAATCGTTGCGTACGTATAAGGAGTATGTCAACAACATAAGGCTGAAACATAATGATGAAAATGGATTGTCCAGTGATGGAATGGGTTGCACCAACAGGTTGCACTGAAAACTTATTACTCAGAAAGCTAAGGTACGAATTTGGGCCTGATCTGGAAATCGATTTGTGTTTTTAAGTGCCACTTACCGCTATAGCCCGGGAAAGTTTGGTGACGTTATAAGGGGAACCTTAAAAAAAATCCAAAGCTAATTTTGGTGCAGGATTGTTCCTTAGTTCCACCCCAAATGTATGTCCTCAAAAGTCTCACCCCTAGGGTCACGTCCTTCTCTCTACCCATAAATGAATCCCGAATTCACTATTTTTCAATATACTCAAAAACTTTTATTTTACATTTTGGCATACAAACCAGGAGACGGCTTACCTGGTAAGCGATTACCGCCGCCCATGGACATTTGCGACACGGGGCATCACAGATGCGATGCGTCCTTCAGACTCAAAGAAATAATTTTTTAGACTGAAAATCGGGACCTATTTAGGGGGGAGGGGAGGACGCGGACACCCTAGAGGTGGGAACTTTTAAGGTCATACGTTTGGGGACCTAAGGAACGATCCTGCATCAAATTTAGCTTTGGGTTTTTTTTTGCCCCTATCCCCTAACTTTCCCGGGCTACTACGCTACCGATTAAGTTGACTAATATAATATTAGGGAGCTAAAAGTAAAGCTAAAGTAAAGCAACTAACTATATTGAGGGTAGATAATAATATGTCTCAACATGCAAGTGAATATCTAACACAGTGGAATCCAATTACACTAAAAGGATCCAGTGCTTATAAAAGGGACTAGATTCTGGATATACCCATATGCACAAAGACCCGGCCGGGCTCAAATGTTATGTGTGAAGTTCTATGTCAACAAAACAGTACGAGACAGTATGATATTACTGCCTTTGCTACGTATGTAAACCTTTACTAATGGTTCGAATTTGAACCTAGTTGCATTGGAATAAGGATATAATCAAAGGAGTACACCTAGCTTCTCATTGATCGTTGCAGTACCTACACATTGAGTAGTACCGTCAAAGAACGAAAAGGTTCGTCAGTTTTCAAATCGATTCGTTGGATATGCTATGAGCACTTATTACCTTTCGTAAATTTGTCAGAGTAATACCTGTTGCACAGAAAATTATGCTTAACTGTTAGATTAGAAAGTTCAGATTCGCTTGTAGCAACATTGATTTCTTTTGATGTAAATAAATTTTAAAGAAGGTTGACAGTTCTTTTTAAAACTGTATAAAAACTGATTCTTGCCGTGCAAGCGAAAATTTACTTTAAGGTGACGAACATTTTTATTCTCTGTACCGTACCTACAGCTCTGTAGCTGTATACCTGTATATACGACGTACTATCGTCAGTTTAAACAACGGTATGCATTTATTTTGAATGAAGAATACAATTTATTATTTTACAATTTATTTTGAAAATCAAAGACGGCGCAATAAAAAACAAATGAAAAGTGTGTCCATTTTAATTGTGGAAGGCTTTAAACTTTTAAAAATACAGTAATATTATTAAAAATAAATTATGTCGTTAATATACGCTATAATAATGATTAGGAAATCATTCTCAAAAAATGATTATGTTAGTAACTAAGGAGACTTTGTTAATAAATATTAAATCACACCATTTTATAAATTGAATGTTACAACTTACATAATGATGAAGTGATTGTTGTAATTTACGTACCCTGAAACAAAAGGATATGTATTATTATAAAGGTACTAGCAATTGTACATAATAATGGTTACTTAATAACAATCGTTACTTTTTTACTTTCAAATGAGTTACGTTATTAGTCTTATAAAATATTATAGGAAAAGTAAAAAAGAAAAGATGAAAAGGAATTCTTATTGACCAATCGAATATCAAGTAAGTATATTTTATTAATCTAAAAATAGTTTTGTAAACTTGCCAATGTAGCTATTGCTCGCTTACTACTTTCCAATCTGCAAACATATCTTTAAAAAATCAGTCTAGCACAAGTCAGTCACTCTTACGGGGGATGCGTATAAACTTATCTTTTCGTCATCTTAGGAGGTCATTTCTAGTTGCATCCAAAGATGTCAATTCAGAGTCCAGGCTATGCTTGTACGGGCTACGTCACACAGACCAACTCAGCATCGATCTACATGCAGCGCACCTGGCCGATGGACCGTCTTCGTGCAACCTCGGTACTCTACACCGACGACACACTATCAAATACCTTTTAATGTGTTAATAAAGATAAACATTGTGAATAAACAACTAAACTACTAACAATAAACAGATTTCAACCGTCTGGGTCCCATTTCTCACGTTACGACCAAGACACCTTTAGCCGTCACTGTGATCAGTTGAGTGAGCCTGCTCGACTGCAATGATCGCTTCTCGCCCGTATAATGATTGTACTATAAATTAGGACTTAAAAAGTTTGGTAATTACTATAAGGCGAGTGACATCTTTTGCTATGTAACGTGCTGTTTTCTTTACCCTAACTGCTTACAAAAAATAAACATAAATATATATTGTCTAGATTGATACGAGTTAATATTATCTACTCGACTTTCATTCGTATTGTTTACATACCAATAAGTTAGGTTATAGTATGCCTACTGCGACAGAGACTAAACTTTAAATAATAACAAAGACTTCTTGCTGATATGGTTACGGCAACCACCAAGGTCGTAAGATGAAGGACAGCTCAAGCATATGCTCAAGTGAAAATGCCAATAGCACGAATAAAATATCTATTTTAGTTTGTATATGATTGGCTGGATGGCGCATTTGGTAGTAACCCTGCCTCATACGTCAAAGGTCGTGGGTTAGATTCCCACACTGGACTTACATTTGTGTGATGAATACACTGAACAAACTATCTGCAGATCTGTAGACAAGAAAACCAGACCGATTGAATCTTGGTTCAGGAAAATAATTACAAAATTTTCAGTACTAGTATCAACACTTTGAGAAACAATACGAGATATACAGGCTACCCCAGAATGTTTACCCCACCAACGAGCTACTGGTAAAAATACGCTTCTAGATTTTGAAAATCAAAAGGAGCTTAGATTCCATACTATAACCTATAATCTCCCGTTCAAAGGGCTAACGTTCTTATCCATTAAACTTTTGACAGTAGGAGAGCATTCCAAAATTTGGCATGAATGGGCCTGCTCGACCGGAAAGATACAACGGCTTCACAAAAACCAGCGTTAAGTAGCACCTGTGCTGTATTTTGCTGAGTGAGTGAGATACCGGAACCCCAACCCGGGGTCAAAAGGTTAGCGACGACGAGTAACTCCACTGGTGTTACGGATATCCCTGGAAGGCGGCAATCGCTTACCCTCAGGTGATCCATCTCCTCGTCTGTCATCTATCTAATAAAAAAAAATCGTTTTTCCAGGTAGAGAACCCTGAATATAGTTCACTTCAGAGCTCGGATTGACTCTCGTGAATTAACGAATCACAACAACCCTGGAAACCTCTAGGCGGATTAACTGGCAATTTTATTCAGCATTCAGAATCGAGAGGCTGCATCACTCCACTGGCATTGGGGATTGCCGTATCATAATAAACTAGAAATGATTTTGAGAGAGTAAAAAAGAAATAAAATGTGCCAAAATCTTCGGCGACTTTTTCTGTATGCTTTATAGTTTTTTATTGGTGATCATCATGCCATGGACATCCGCAATACCAGTGGAGTCACAAGTGCGCTGCTAATTTTTTAACTCTCCTTAATTCCGCGAACTTGAAAATATATATAAACTGCCTCGATTTAAACTATCATTGTGATAATACTCCATGTGAGTGGCAAAAAAATATTAGTTCGCAATAAACTCCCCTTTAATTCTTTTACCGCACTACGGCGAAACAAAAAGGAGGGTTGTGATTTTGACCTGTATGTATGTATGGTTATTCATCTGTTCCCTCATAACTTCTAAACTAGTTATCATATTTAAACAAGAGGTGTCGTTAGAAGCGTCTTGATTGTTTTCGGGTTATAGGCGACATGATGTCACGTTAAATTGACTACAGCGCTCTCTAGGGGACTTAGAGTAAGGAACTAAAAAAAAATTTTGCTTGACAGTACCGTGTGACTAAAACACACTTGCCTGAACAAGCAGAAACTTATTCCTTTCGGAAAAACTAGTCCAACAATATTATTTCAAAACGCTCGTAGTATAAAAAAAAACACCTGTTTGAGGCTCTTTTAGAAAAGTACCAAACAACTGTCCTTTGCATAACTGAAACTTGGATCACAAAGCAAAAACTAGATTTGTTGGCATTAGATGGATACAGCGTGGCAAGCGTATTTTGCCGATCTAATCGTGAAGGGGGTGGCGTATGTATCATGTTAAAAAGCGACCTCGAATATTCAAATGAAAGATTTTTTAGCACATTTCAAATATGTAATTTTCATTTTTAAAACTAAAAATATGTTAAATAAAAATAAATTTTAAAAACTAAAACCCGACTACCAATAAACACGCTCTAAAAGTACGAAATAAGAAAATTGTCTGTGCTGAAATTATAATGCCGTATTGCCGTGGTACTGTAGCAAAACAGATTTATTATAATAATAAAATAAAATCAATGTGGGAAATACTCCTGCAGCCAACACGTTCCAGAGAACTGAGGTACGTGGTATAAAGTTCCGCAAGAAACGCACAATATTAGACCGCCTTACATCGAGATGATGGGGATGGAAGGGCAATCGCTTGCCCTTTTAATCTAGAAATATGCCTCATTTTCCTTACCTACTGGAAAAAAATACCCCCTTAAACGTTATTTACGTAAATGTGAATGCATTTATTACAAATATTTTCCAAAGTCATTAAAACTAAGTAGTAATCTGCACTAGTAGGTAACTATATGCATACACTGAAAGTAGACTAGCTAAATGATACTTAGAATGGTCGTTTTGTGGAATATTAGAGACGCGGTTAAGATGTGAGCGAGCTTTGAAAAAAAAAAGACTTATTTTTAATGAATAGATTCGTATTTTGTCAGTGCATGAGACACGATTATAGTAATCGTGTTATAATGATAGCGTATTCTCATTGAAGTAACGGAAATTAAACACAATAATTTGCACGTATAGGAGATTTTCGATTTTCGATATGAAAACGCTGAAATCTAAATAAAAAAACCGGCCAAGTGCGAGTCTGACTCGCGCACCGAGGGTTCCGCCGGTATCTTTTGATCGCGTTAACTTAGAAGTTTGATTTTTTCACAGCTTAAAGGGACAGTAGACCTAGGTATTTGGTATGATATCTTTATTCGTTCGTGAGAAATAAGGTAGTAAATTTCATTTTATTAAAATATTTTTATTATATTATAAAACTTAAAAAATATGATTTTCGCAATTTTTCCTATATTTGCATTATATGACAATGCTTCATGCCAAATTTCAAGATTCTGAGTTTACGGGAAGTACCCTGTAGGTTTTGATTCCTTTGCGAATGTCGAAAATTTGATGAAAATATCAATATAATCGGCTGTATCTTTTGATTGGCTTGGCTTAAAAGTTTGATTTTTTCACAGCTTCAAGGGACAGTAGACCTGAGTAATTGATATAAATTTCAGCTTCATACCTCTACGCGTACCTAAGAAAAAGGGTCTTGACCGACGGACGGACGGACGGACAGACGGACAACAAAGTGATCCTATAAGGGTTCCGTTTTTTCCTTTTGAGGTACGGAACCCTAAAAAAACCAAAAAGAAGACAAACCCACTTTCAAAAACCACGAACTTGAAAGTGTCAAATAATATTTTAACATTTCATACACTTCTGAACATTTTATAACAGTACACTCGAGAAATGATGTTACCGAAGTCGGCGCCCCATACTTACTATCTAGATACTTATCTTGTAATACATTCAATTATTTAAGGCGACGGGTAGTTTAATTGATAGCTGCTAAACCGGATCTATTTATAAACAATTTCAAGTCTACAACCTCTTAGCAAACACTTATACTATTTATTAATTAACCATGCATAAATCTAGGGTCCGTTTTTACACGCGAAAAATGGATTGCCGCCAAAAGCGGCCACTTTTAACGCGAATCAATTTCTTGCGTACAAATGTTGGGTCCGCATTTGTGCATGGTTATTTAATAAATAGTATAAGTGTTTGCCGAGAGTTTGTAACCCCGAAATTGCTTTAAGTATATCTGGTTTAGTAGCTAACAATTCAAATCGATTGGCGTCGCTAGTGTGCCCTACCCGTCACCTTAACAGGAATTAGGCACCGACTTCAGTAACACCTTTTTTCGAGTGTACTGTAGTTATAAAATGTTATAAGAAGTGTATGAAATGTTAAAAATATTATTCTACACTTTTTGTTTCGTGGTTTTTAAAGACGGGTTTTTTTTCGTAGATTTTTTTTTTATACTTTTAGTGTCTCATTATATGGCAGCAGAATGAAATATGCACATGAAAATAAATAAATTAAATTGTTGACGCGTTTATTTATTTACTGAAAAAGATATCATGTACTCTATTCTTACGAATATACCTTTGCCTGGAAGTAAATTACCTCAGGGATCTTTTTATTTTACGTTTGTTTTACTATAGATTATCTTATTATTTCTCACTTACGATGTTTTACGGTAGGAAATAAACTTTGGCTCCTACAATAAAATAAGTTATTTCGGCGTTTTTTTTATTAAAAATATGGAAATACATTGCAATAAAACTATATTAAGGCGCCGGTAAGCAATATTTAGCCCATAAACTATAAAAACGCCATAATACAGAAGTAGAATATTATTTTTTTATTTTTTATATTTTTATCGTTTACATCCCGAAAATTTCATAATAGGTATCGTGAATGAAGCATGTTTAATCAACAAAATAAGCGAAAAAAAACTGCTGTTTGATAAAAAAATGAATAAACATCAAGCAAAAATGAACAGCAGTTTTTTTTTTCGCTTATTTTGTTGATCTAACATGCTAAATGGACTTTATTCACGATACCTACCTATTAAAAGGTTTTCGAAATGTAAACGATTGTAACAATTGGAACGGAATGGAAAATAACGGTATCTTACATCACCAATAAATATGTGAAATTTAATCAGAGTTCCGCGTTGGGGCGGAAAGGTCCTCGAGTGGAGGCCACGTACAGGAAGTCGCAGCCGTGGCAGGCCTCCTACAAGGTGGACCGACGATCTGGTGAAGATCGCGGGAATCCATTGGATGCGGGAGGCACAGGACCGATCTGTGTGGAGAACATTGGGGGAGGCCTATGTCCAGCAGTGGACGTCTATTGGCTGAAATGATGATGATGATGATGGTGATGCTTTCCAAAAGTCCGGGACGAAATGTATGTACATAATAACAAGAAAAATAATTTTGTTTGCTATAAAGTTTACAATAAAAAACCTTATAAGTAGCGAATTTTGCACTAAGTTTGGCTTATATCACAGAGTCCAGACTATGATTACTAATATAGTTTAAACACAGCTCAATAAATAGTATTCTGTTGTTTCCTTTAACATGGTGTACTTAATAGAGCGGGGCGGTATTTCACATGCTCATCGGTTACAATTCTATAAGGCACAACTTCGACTCCATATGGAATACTGCTCCCATCTCTGGGCTGGTGCACCTCAGTACCAACTTCTTTCGTGTGACCGCATACAACGTAGGGCTGCTCGAATTGTCGGTGACTTGACTCTAATCTCTAATCGAATTGATCCTCTAGCACTGCGGCGGGATAAAAAAAACAAAAAGTTTTAAATTGCTCTCAATCATATATTTTAGCTTCCCTCAGTATTCCATACGTTTGGTATGCACCAAACTCTATATTTCCTATGGATTGGGATATTGTTATTTTATTAAAACTCTGCTTTACTTGATCCACAAATGTTTTTTTATGGCTTTAGGTTTTTTTTTCAAAATTAGTGATGAGCTGTCGTAATATTAGTTTTTTTAAGCAAAAAAGAGACGAAACAGTAAGCGGCCTGCCTCACAGAAGACCGGCGTGAAGCAGCGCCTGCTCTGTGTTTCGCCGTGTGAGTGAGGTTATCGGAGGCCCAATGGGGGGAAGGGGAAAGGTTGGCAGCGTGATCCGTCTGCACGTCTGCCACCTCTCATTTAAAAAAAAAGCGGGTCAACTAGTAGGGAAGTGATCTGGTAAATTATGTCGCAGTTATTTTTACAATATTATATTAATTTACCCATGCGGGTTTGAACAATCATACCACTTATTCTTTTTTTATGTAGAACAGTACATTAGCTCACCTTAGCCTGATGTTAAGCAAAAGGAAGAGTGCACGGTGCGATCCCAATCGACGCCATAGCACGTCATCTTATCACACCCGTTCGAACTAACATACTGGCCCTCGAAATGCTTATTCACGCTTCGTTTAAAAAAGCATTAGATCCATGCGTATTCAAAGTGTAGATAATTTAAATAAATCATGAAAACTGTAACCAAAATTACATTGTAATCAAAAGTCGCGGCTACATAAAAACAATAAATTCAATTCATTTAAATTCAATTCATTTTATTTGCATTAAACACAGTATTTACAAGATCTTATAAATCACATGTGGGATGGGGTTACGAATAAAGCCAGGGATTTTCTGAATAAGTATTCTTATATTTACAATCTTTTATCGTCGTCTTACACCGTCCTTACGTCGTCCGCCATACGTCGTCTCTCTCATTCTCGCACGTCACTCTAGTTCAAACATCGAACTCATACACGTTCCTTGCCATGCATCTACCGATCACCAATCCCACATATGTCAGTTCACATGTTTAGCCAAAATTTGTAGCATGCAAATGTTTAACATAAGTCACTATTTTCTATCCAAGAAATCTCTTGTCATAAAAGTTATACTTGTTTAGAAATATTAACAATGATTTTTCGAATCTGTTTGTATTAAAAGTAACTATTTATTCATGTTATAAAAATAAACCTTATAAAATCCTTTTAAGAATCAAATTCGCAAATCACAAAGGATGACCTCTATAACCAGGAACGCCTTAGCTAAGCCCGAGGCTATTAGGAATTGCCCGCCATTAGGCGTAGGCGAGAAAGCAAGCAAACATTAAAGCAATGAGCGTTTGGACCGCATACTTGTACCAACACGCTTTTAGTCTGAACAACCTTTATAGCCTGTGGTTTGTCACAAAGCGGAGTTCGATAAAAAAAAAGAAATCAGCCTACATACTGTCCCACTGCAGAACAAAGGCATCATAGATATCAAGTTATCGCAATGCAATTAGACTTAATCTCTACGCGTGCCTAGTGCGGATTGTTAATTACAAACCCGAGCTTTGTTTGAAAAATTCAAAACATATCTTTGCTAAGCCCGAGAATCGAACCGACGACCCCGAGATCACAACCCAGTACTTAATTTCACTTCACTTAACCACCAGACCAAAAGGGAATTCGATATTTTTTGTATGTGAAAGGAAGCTATGTGAACTATATTCGAGATTAAGATTGGCAAAATCTTGGACAGAGCCAGTCAGAGCATTAGGGGAGGCCTTTGCTTAGCAGTGGGACGCTACAGGCTGACTAAAAAAAAAGTAAAAAAAGGAGGTAGACTAGCAAATAGATCACCTGGTGGTGAGCGAGTGCCACCCGCCGATAAGATACCCGCAATACTGGTATTGCGGGTATCTTATCGGCGGGTGGCAGTGGGCTGGCCATATTAGCCACAGAACCGACAACCGATGGGGTAAACGAGTTCTAGAGTGGAGACCGCGTCTTGGCAAACGTAATGTAGGGCGCCCTCTGGCTATGGCAAGAGGCTGGCTACGGCTATGGCTGGCAAGAGCTGGATGTGAGAAGCCATGGATAGATCACAGTGGCGAACAATTGGAGAGGCCAACGTCCAGCAGTGGACTGCGATAGGCTGATGATGATGATGATGATGAATACCAGTGCAGTCACAAGTGCGCTGTCAACCTTTAAGGTACTCCTCTAGATTGACCTCCAGTACTCTCACTCACTCGGCCAAAGCAGCTCAGGCGCTGCTTTAAGCCGTTTTTTTGACACGCTGTGGTATCACTCCGTTTCAATTATGCTGAAGCGTATCTCCTTCACGGTGGATATGTTTTTAAATTAATATAATATTGTTAAAATTACTGCGACATCATTTACCAGATCACCCTACTAGTTGACCCGCTTTTTTTTATATGAGAGGTGGCAGACGAGTAGACGGATCACTTGATGGTAAGCAATTCCGCCGCCCATGGGGGTGCATCACCAGTAGAGTCACTAGTGCGCTGCCAACCTTTTCCCCTTCCCACCCCATTGGGCCTCCGGTAACCTCACTCACACGGCGAAACACAGAGCAGGCGCTGCTTCTGCTTGTCTTCTGTGAGGCAGGCAGCTTACTGGTTCACCTCTTTTTTGCATAAAAAAACTAATATTACGACAGATCATCACTAATTTTGAAAAAAAAACCTAAAGCCATAAATAAAATATTTGTCGATCAAGTAAAGCGGAGTTTTAATAAAATAACATTTTGCAAAATCAAATTACCGTAACACAGTATTTCGAGATCAACATCAAACTTAGTGAAAACAAGAAAATAAGTTTACGATCAAATACTGTACCTGTTTCAATCATGAATCAAAATAGGGGACTTGTTCTTGATAAGAAAACAAAGCAAAAAAATCCAATCTGTATCTTATTACGATACCATTCCGAGTGTTGCCTTAACGTTTGAAAAATCGTCAAGGGTGAGCTGTTTTTAAAAGGTATTTTTTTGATTCCACGGCGTAATTTGTTTTCGACGACGTCTTTTGAGCGACACCTACCATAGGTCGGCCATTTGGGCGTCGGCCTACTACTGGTCAGGCTGACCTGCAAGAACTTCAAGTATTAATGTTGTATTTTTTTATTTGATCTGTATGTTTGCGTCTTGTTATTCATGTTCACGTTATAGATGTACTTTTCCGTTTTCTATTAATATTGTCAGTATTTTTTTCATGTTGTATATTTTATTATGAGTCGTCGCTCGAAGGTACAGCCTGAAAATCAGCGCTACAGCGGCTGCTTAGCGGTTGTTGTAGCACATGCTGAGGCTGAACCTTGTTGGCCGCAACTTGATAATGTTTAAAAAAAAAGTAAGCAAGTGGTGCAGTATCGAAGAAAAGGGCGCTCACTTGTTTCGGAGGCCAATACTTAGTTCCGATCGCTGAGCCAGCGGAATAAGTAAGTTTTTTTTTATCGGTATCATAGGCAATGTGTATAATCCGGTATTGTATAGAATGCCTAGGCATTGTATACATTGCCTAAAACGTTCAGGCAATAAGTATAATACGATTAATTTCATACATTGCCTAGGTATTGTATAAAATGCCCGAAGCTCATCAGGCAATGTGTAAAATGAACGACGACGGGAAGAAGGCGAGTGCGCGGCGTGCGAGACTACCCCGTAAACAAGTCGCAACTTGTTCGTTGTGTTAGTACGTAGCACTCCTGCAAGTAAAAATCGTTACCTCCTTGTGGAGTAGTGGCAACAATCCACTCGCTTGCTCTGTCGTGTCCAAACCGAGGGCTGCCGCGGCTCGAGCGGCGTCTGCGCCTCGCCTCGGCTTCGATAGCCGCGAACTGAGCGCGATACGCCGATTCCGTGCATTCAGAATCTTTAATTTTCTTTTGTATGTATTGAGCCTCTGTGCCCGCAATGTCGCGGACGAAGCTCTTGACGACATTGTAGAGGAGCAGCCGTGGATACTCGGGACGCTAGGCACTGTTTTTTTTTGCGCACGAGTATTCATAATATTTTAGCTACTAAATGTGTACTAAATGTTAGGTATTAAATGTCCTTTACCCGAAGGTTGTCTGGCAGAAATCGCTTTCAACGATAAGACCGCTGAAATTGTACACAAAATTTCTGTAATGCCTAGTACTTAAGTTGTGTATTTTGTGCAATAAAGTATATCTATCTATCTATCTACGCCTAGTGTAGGGACACTAGGCGTAGCTTAAAGCTTAGGGTATCTAAAGCACAAAAATTAAATAAAATCACTTACTTTCACCACAACATATAATCACAACTTTAGGCAACTGTTTATAATGAAAGACAAGATAGAAAGTACTTGTGTAAAGAAAATATAAAACAAAGACACTATCAAAAAGGATGGTAGTGGCCGTCGCCAACAGTGACTTTCTGCAGCAATTTGGTACGGTCAAGTGCACATAGACCATTCAATTTTGTCCTAATGGCGCAGAAGATAAGGGAGGTGGAAATGTCAAAATGTACAAGCTCTAAGTGCACTTGACTGTACGTTGTAAAATAAATGTTTATCCGAAGGGAACTGCTATGCGAGAAACGCTGTCTACACAAAAAACACGAGCACGCATACTTAGACATACCAACCAATAAAATATAATGTCTTCTTATCAGCACTGTCTGCTGATGGAAGTTGAAATTAGGATAGCTCTCATCAGATCAGTACCTGTCTAACTTAATCATAGAGAAGAAAAATCGATTACATACATTACCTATGCGTCAACCGGAATTCTATACAATGCCTAGGTATACCATACATTTCCTAGGTAAAGTGGGAAAAAGTTAGGTTTAAAGAAATTTATTCTCATAAGAAATTTACATTTCACTTATGATGAGAAATACAAACAAAAATATAAATAAATTAAAGTAACGATGTATTTAATCATCGACCGGCACTCTTTTCCAAAATGTGTTGCTTGAGTTTGTGTTTGAAAGTCAGCATACACTCACATGTCTTTAACTCAACGGGTAACTCATTAAATAGTTTGAACATTCAATATAATTTCACAAATTGCCTGGACGACCCCGGCATTCTATACATTTCCTAGGTATTGTATAGAATGCCTGCATTATATAAATTGCCTATAACACATATATAACCATAAATAATGAGCATCTTGCTCTTGTAAATTCAACAGTATTTCTTTGAATCACATTAGATTCTAAGCTGAAATTGGGTCCCCATATTGATGTCCTGGCAGGTAGCATATGCAGTTAGAAAGATAACTGATGTTTAAACGGCGAAGCTGGTTTATTTCAGCTACTTTCATAGCATCATCTCATATGGTCTATTACTATGAGGACTAACTGCTGATATACAGCCTATTTTCGTATTACAGAAGAGAGCCATCCGCGCCACCGGCTTTAGATCGCGAGACTCCCTTAGAGATTTGTTTAAAGAAATCGACATACTTACCGTGGCTTCTCAATACAATTTTGATTGCCTTATGTACGTACGTAACAATCTCCATATGTTCTCGAAGAAGTCTGACTGTCACAACTTTAACACCAGAAAAAAGCACACACTTGCCGTTCCAATATCAGGCTTCATAAGGTCGGCAGTTCGTTTATAGGATTGAGCATAAAAATGTTAATAAGTTACCTTAAATTATTATTGACTTGCCCACACGTTAGTTTAAATTGTATATAAAAACTGTTTAGTAAAAAAAGATTATTATAAAATAGACGATTTTTGAATGACAATTGTTTAGAGACATATTAGTAACACAAAAATTTTACTTTATTTTTAAGTCAATGGTGACATTTTGTAAAACAACTTTTTGATTTTTTCATTTCTTTTTTCATTTATTTCATATAAAATAACACTTCTCTCATTTCATTGTTGATTATAAACTTTGAAGGAGTACAACGAAAATAAACATAATTCTTATATTATAAATTTTGCAACAAAAGTAGGATTAATTTTAACTTCGCGCAATACCGTGTAACTTTGGAGTCGGCAAAGATTGGAAGCAACCATTGCGGATGTGGTCGGCTCTTCATTTTACGAGTTTTATTTTCCAAGTAATTAAATGGGAAACTGAATAACAATATTTGAAGTAAACTATAAATATTGGTACAGTCTAAGGCCTTATTCATAAATGTTTGTTAGACCTATGTTAACTAAAACAGTGTTTTATGACAGTTTTTATTCTTTTTTCGAAAATTTTGTAGGTTTTTTTTTATGCTAGAAGCGACAAACAAGCAAGCGAGTCTCCTGTTGAAAAGTAATCATCGCCGCCTATGAACATCCGCGAAATCAGAGACATCGCTAATGTGTTGCTGGCCTTTTTAAAAAGCAGTACGCTCTTCTCTTGAAGGTCCCTAAGTGAGGTACGTGGTCAAAAAATTCCTCGAAAAACGCCCAGTGGTAGACCTCCATCCATCGAGATGATGGGGCTGGAATGACAATCTCTTGCGTGTGGTTCGATGTAAGAATTCAGGTGCAGGGAGCAGATCAAACAGTTTCTCAGAGTACTCCCCATGAAAGATATTTATTTTTGTTTAAAACGTCGAAACTGCTTTAACACCATTTAAGCTAACAAAGGTTTATTGAACTTAAGTAAATAATACACTTAAAAAATTCACCGTAGGGTTCAGGTGGGACTCGAACCCACAACCTTCCACAGTCCGGGTGGCTGCACTAACCATTTATGCTATCCGAACCCCTTGCTAAGACGACGAATTTTGTAAGTGCTTGAATCGTCATGAGCCGACGATAGTCTCATCAATATTGTAGGTATACTTTACAATATCCAGTGGAAACATTGTTACAAATATTTGACCACCAGTTAAGATGAAACTGCTAAACGAATATTATTGTGTTTGGTATAGCAATTCTTTGCAATTTATTCTTAAGTAAATAATACACTTAAAAAATTTACCGTAGGGTTCAGGTGGGACTCGAACCCACAACCTTCCACATTATTGAACGTTTATAAACAAAGCCCTTTTATAGCTAAAGGAGACATAATATCTACTTAGTGCTACGGTTCACTCAGGTCAGACTTCAACGGATCTCTAGAAACACCGGCTCCGTTTTCCAATTACGACAAGCTGCTCCTTTAAAGTAACCAGTGTCTTTGGAGGGACTGTGGTAAATGTAGATTGCAGCCTCTACGGTGCATTCTACAAGAAGGTATTGCACTTTAGTACTGCACATTGCAAGGTCATCTTAAACCTGGCGCACACCGAGTTAAAGAAAGAACAAACTTGTAGTCTTCTGGTTGCATATTATCTTTTTTTTTAATGCAAGTGAGTCACCGTATGGAAGGTAATCAACGCCAGCCATGAACATCCGCGAAATCAGAGAGATCGCTAATGTGTTGCCGGCCGTTTTAAAAAGAGTACGCTCTTCTCTTGAAGGTGCCCTAAGTCGTAGCCGTCGGGAACTACTCCTACAGCCAACACGTTCCACAGAACTGAGGTACGTGGTAGAAAGTTCCGCGAGAAATGCACAGTTAGAACGCCATCCATCGAGATAATGGGAATGGAATGAGAGTCGCTCGCGAGTGGTTCGGTGTCAGAATTCAGCTGCAGGGAGTAGATCAAACAGTTCCTCAGAGCACTCCCTATGATAGATGCGGTATAGAATTAGTCCGTATTCTTGTCAAATAACAACCTACCCAGAGGTAGGTATAGGCCAATGAGAATATGCTAAAAATCGTAGAATAGAATCATAGCGTATGCGTGTTGTAAGACTTTTTTAAAAGGAGTACGCTCTTTTCTTAAAGGATTGCAGGTCGTATCGGCCCAAATATACCGCCACGCGATAGTTCATTCCAAAGTTTTGTCGATCGAGGTAGAAAGTTTCTTAAGACACTGCCAACTGTCTTAATGATAGGCATGGAGCTGATGATGTTAAAATAAATCGTGAATCATTTGGATTTACAAGTGTAAGTAAAGAAAGTATTGTGTTAATATAGTAAAATGTAACTTCATCTCTCCTAATAGTAATAAGTTCAACACTTTAAGCAGCTTTTGTTAATGAAATTCTGCGATATATACAAACTGTAGCTAAGTGTTAGCACGTCTACTTCTACCGCCTTATTACAAAACATTATTTAAAGTTATTGCCTAGCACATGCTTTTGCCATTCTCTTCCAACACGCAGTGTTAAAAAGGGCCAGAACGAGTTTTGTTTCAGTTCGCTTTTAGTAATAAGATGGCAACGTTTTGGGAGCATTTAAGCTGAATCTATTCGGGAACGAGTCGCAAAAAGCTAAGAGTCAACTAACGTCGCTTTATTGTTTCAATTTAAGCTCGCAATTTCGCTAGGACTAACCTGGGTTTAAAGGGATTTTCGCTGACGCGGTTTAGTTAGAACTGAATTTGTAAATGTTGGTTTGCGCAAAAAACAAGAAGCAAAAGGTTTGGTTGTGTGTTGGTTCAATCAAATCCCGGGAAATCAGTGGCATTCTAAAATTTTGCATTTAAAACGATCAGTCGGTTGTTACGAAATTTAAAGGAATGTTTTTTTCAAAAATATTTTAATGTTCCATGAAGTAGTTGGAAGTACAATACAAAAGTTATAAAATAACCTAAAAAATTTGTTAAAACCGTATAGTTACTGTGTATGGCAAAAAATATGCTCGTTGTTAATAATATAAATATAAATACAACGACTATCTCTAACGAAACAAGGCTCAAGTATACAAATCAAAATATTTCTTCTCATACAAAAGTGAACAACTAAATGATGTTATTTGTATGTGAAAGTGACTTTTTTAAATATTTCACCCTTAAAAAATAATGTTCATATTTGAGAATATTTACTACCCTTTGAGTAATGAGATATCAAAAATAACACGGTGTTTAGCCGTTTTTATTAGGACACAATCTCCTAAAGTGACATCGCAACGACGTTTACGCTGTATAGACGACATCAGCTTAAATTACCCCCTGCAGTGCAAAAATAGCAACTTGTATCTCAGACATCATAAGGATGGTCTGGAATCTAACAAGGGTAACGTGACGCTGTCTGTACACTTGAAGTAGGGCTACATGTTGCGTCATCAAACAAAAAAATTACCGTGGGTGAACCAACCACACTCCTAGAAGATGCAACTAGTTTTTATAATAATAATAATTCTCACAACATCTCATACGTTGACCTTATTCCGTACTAAGTAGCTTAAGCAATTGTGTTACAGATATCAGACAACAGAAGAACACACATATATACTTAAATACGTATATTACACCCAGACACCGAACAAACACAAGTGTCCATCGCACGAATGTTTATCCAGGGTGCTGTGCTGTGTTTCGCTGCGTAAGTTAGGGTACCGGAGGCTCCATCCGGGGGAAAGGGTTTAAAGGTTGACAGCGCACTTGTGACTCCACTGGTGTTGCCATGGATGGCGGCAATCGCTTACCATCAGGTGATCCGTCTGCTCTTCTGCAACCTAGCACATAAAAAAAATCTTCAAATCTCATCCTGAATCACAACAAACATGTTATTTTGACACTGAAATTCTAAGTTGAAATCGTCATTTCCTGTGGACCATTTCACGTCGAAATAGTCTCGGATGTTAAACTTGGCTTCTTTTACGCGATATTTTACTGAACATAATAATAAAATTATGACTTATTTCAATATCTTTACGGTCCACATAACTTTATAGCTGAAACGTTGCTGATATCTGAACGACGTGATAGTTGTTACAAGCTAGTATTCCGCAAAACAGGCAAGTTATGATGAATATGAAACGTAGAAGGAGGGCGTTCTACGTTCCATTTTCATCATTTTCCGTAATTATTATTTTATACAAACATGCTGACGTCATGGTTTCATTAATTTTAAACATCAACTAAGGAATCCTTCCATTGTACTAAAAAAAAGCTGCTCCATACTTGATTGAGGCAAAGATATTAATGTACCTTTCTTTTAGACAATTTGGGTTAATTTCAATTTTTAATTTTTTATTGCGAGCTACATTGGGTTCAAAGTATCTTTAATAATAAATGTACGTCATACATTAGATGTTATTAATATAATGTAGCGCCCTGTGTGTATATATTCCTACACATTATTTTAAATACTAAGTTTTGCTTATTACTACAATTGAATTGTATAAATATAAATATTATTTTTAAATTATAACAGCCGTTAAGTTTTTGTATAACATAATTTACATTATAATCCTTCATATTATTTTGAATGCTAAGTTTTGCTTATTACTAGAATGTAATTGTATAAATATAAATATTATCTGAAAAGAATAGTAGCTGTTAAGTTTTATATTGCATAATTATCTTATTGGTTTCTTCCCGTTTAATTGTATTAATAAATAAATTATTGCACCTTTGTTACTTATCTGTAGATATTATACATAAAATTTTCCATAAATTATTAGTGACAGTAGGTAACATATAATATATAATTGCATGTAATTGACTACTTTTAATTTATGAAAACGTGAAGGGATTTATTTATTTATTAGAATCCCAACACAGGTGGCACAGCCTTAAAAATAAAACTTAAAATCTAAGAATACATGCTCATGTGCACCTACAATTATTATAGGAGATGTCTACAAAATATCAAATATAGATTAGATGTATTATGAAAAATATGCTATGTCCGGTAAGATTTGCCTCAGAATTATTTTTATTCTGTCTTTTGAACTAAAAAGTATCTCTAAGATTGTCAAACGTACATTATAATAAAAATAATGTAAAGTACAATGCAAATGTTGCCATAAAAAATCTTCCAGCCTCGCATAATGACTTAAGTCCTATATAAAATATTACGATGTGGCTGTAACCCTCGTATTTGCTTATCTGAGCTGTCATTAAAGAATATTTTACCATTACAACATGAATTATCTGTACTGATAAAATTTGTGAGACGACTAAAAGCTGTATTCCATTGTGGGCCTTAATGCATTGATTTATTGCAAGATAAAGTGGGAAGTGGCAATAAATTCATAAGGATTACTGTCAAAATATTACAAAAAAAAACTTATCTGTAATTTCGTGCAGTTATCTCGGATTGGTTTAGTTTAGTCTAAAATTGGAACATTTAAAAGGAAAAAAATGTTCCAAACACCAGATCAAATTTATATAAGAAAGAATATTGCATTATATTAAAAATTAAAAGTGTAATTACCATATTATTTTAAAAGATTAAATACAGAGTTTCTTGCTCATTCGACTGAGTAGAAAATGACATCCCGAATCAGCGCTAGATTACATTATATTTGACTGACCGGATGGCGCAATTGGTATTGACCCTGCCTCTTACGCCAAAGGTCGTGGGTTCGATCCCTACCCTGGACAAACATTCGTGCGATGAACACTTGTGTTTGTTCAGTGTCTGGGTGTAATATATATATTTAAGTATATATTTGTGTTCCTCTGTTGTCTGATATCTGTAACACAAGTGCTTAAGCTACTTAGTACGGAATCTATGCGTATTTGAAATTTTATTGTTCGAAAATTGATACATCGACAACATTTCATCGAAACATTTGTTTGTTCGAAATTTCGTTAGATCGAAAATTTTACATCGATGCCTTTTTTCTCCTACTTTTGTTAGTCCCATGTAACGTTACTTAGAAAATTTATGACAAGGTATTTTTTGTATTATTTGCATATTTTTGATCAAAAAACCGGCAGCAAAATTATACAGGGTTGAAAAAAAAAGTACTATCAAGGGAAACTAAGGTAAAACCTTAAGCTAGAACAGTTTTATATCCTTAATTTTTTTAAATATACACAAATATCTCCTCACGGAGACACAAGTATCCACCTCCGTAAGAAGTTCTCCCTTCATGTCCCGCTAGGCGTAGGCTCGCTTAACGCACATCTGTAACTAAATCAACATTGCCAACTATGAAACAATTCCCATCAATCCTTCGTAACTCGAGGCTATTAATTACAACTAATATCCGTCATAGGGATAAGTGACGTCATTAGCGTAAACAATGTTAAATTTTTGGGACACCCTGTATAGTTTGGAAGAGCTCCCAAAAGTTAAAGCTAATTTGTATTGGTAAGCAAATATAACTTTGAGTATTATCACTTACATTCCTATAGTCCTATATTCAGCTACCTGGACTATAGTCCAGGTAGCTAAAGATAGGACAAACTATAAGGTATTAGCTTACGCCAGTTTTACCTATCTTCGGCAGCGGATGGCGTTGCAGAGTGGTTAAGCCTGACGCTGGTATAGCCTGGCTTTGAATTTCCTCCTCCTTGTCGGTCGGAGTCGTGACCTCAACAAATCATTATCTCTTTTGCTATCTTTCACCAATTTGGATAAGTGACGTCATTAGCGCAAACAATGTTTAAATTTTTGGGACATCCAAATTATACAGGTATAGTTTGGAACAGCTCCCAAAAGTTAGAGCTAATTTGTATTGGTAAGCAACTATCACTTTAAGTATTATCACCTACAGTCCTGGACTATAGTCCAGGTAGCTGAAGATAGGACTACTACCTACTCAGTAGTAGGTAATTTGTCCTATCTTACGTTACGCCAGTGCGTAAGGTATACCTTACGCCAGTTTGAACTTTTGCAGAGTGCGACATTGCAGAGTGGTTTAGCCTGATGCTGGTATAGCCTGGCTTTGAATTTCCTCCACCTTGTCGGACGAAGTCGTGACCTCAATGAATCATTCTCTCTTGCTATGTTTCACCAATTTGACCTATCTCCGGCATGGAAGGCGTCACAGACCGAAGTGCTGATCTGGTCTGACCAACGAATTGGGCTCGTGGCTCTAGTATTTATATAGACTTATTATGTGATAGGTGGCTTTTTACCATTAGCTCCGTGGTGAGAGAAAACGTCGCTGAAATGTGCAAGTTAGCACATTTCAGCTAGTTTCTGATACGAGTTGGTGTTATTTCCTCTTTAAAGGGTTCCGAAGATCAGACGGTAGTAGCTTCATCGTAATTAACCCTCAAATTCAAAATCATAGTCGAACTGCCACAATGATGTTTGTTTAGTTGGCTACTTAAGAAAAAATATTGACACTTATTTTGATATAAGTTAATGAACATTACCTTAATTGACTTTTTTTTTGCACCTGATGGTAAGCAATTCCGCCGCCCATGGACACCTACAACACCAGTGGAGTCACAAGTGCGCTGCCAACCTTTTCCCCTTCCCCCCATTGGGCCTCCGGTAACCTCACTCACATGGCGAAACACAGCGCAGGCGCTGCTTCACGCCAGTCTTCAGTGAGGCAGTGTTATCACTCCGGTGGAGCCGGCCCATTCATGCCTAAGCGTGGCTCTCTCACGTTTCTGAGTGCGGCCGTTAGTTAGTGTACCCTGGGCTCCAAAGCGACCACTTTGTAGATAACCGAAATTTATACGCTAAAATGAGGAGGTGGCTAACGAGGAGAGTGATAGCCGCTGCTCTAGCCATAACTTGCTGTGCCCCAGAGCTCATTCTTAAGAAAGATAGGTACTTAACGCAAAAACAAGATTAATAAGTTAACCAAAAATACAAAATATATATGTGCAGTCGACACCCAGCCCCATCAATTATTATTGCCTTAAAAAATTTCAAAAATATTTTTAACTTAAGACAATAAAACAAGGTAATGTAACAGTGGGGGATACACGCTTCGGCATGAATGGGCCGGCTCGACCGGAGTAATACCACGTCCTCACAGAAAACCGGCGTGAAGCAGTGCATGCGCTGTGTTTCGCGCACTTGTGACACCTTTGGTGTTACAGGTGTACATGGGCGGCGGTAAATGCTTACCATCAGGTGATTCGTCAGCTCGTCTGCCACCTTTATCATAAAAATTAAAAATAAAGTAAAACGAAACGTCACTGAACGAATGATTGAATAATTCAATCAATTTTGACACTATCCTGCGGTATTAAGAGGTCTACGGTTAGTCGAGGATTTATAATAAAAATTTAAGAACTAACATTATCCCGGAATAAACATGAGTTCATGTTTATTTCGGAATTCTTTCGTGGACTTCTTTCGTGGTGATGGAGTTTTTTATACAGGAAACTAGCCCTTACTGCTTAGGTGAATGACATCACATGTGATGACAAAACTAAATGTTCATATTACATACTTGTAATTAATAGGCTCGAAAACTTAGGAAGGATTAATGCGACTTGTTTACAAGTTTAGTCACAGGAATAGATGTTTTTGTTATGAATGTGCGGTGCGATCTTTCTTGAGGAATTTGCGTATAGCAACAATTTGTTTATACAAGTATGTTTCGATTCATGAGCAAACAAAGCAACCCGTCGCATTTTAGAAATCTATGAAATGCAAATGCAATAAATATAAATCTGGGGGCACGAAAGTGTGTAGAGAACACTCTACACACTTCCGTGCCCCCAGATTTATATTTAAGATGATTACCAGATGGTAAGCTATTACCAACGCCCATGCACTATCAACACCAAAGGAGTTACCGGGTAATTACGAAAAGAGACCGCGGGAGAGCCATGCTTCGGCTTGAATGGGCCGGCTCAACCGAAGTGATACCACGGCCTCACAGAAAACCGGCGTGAAGCAGCACTGTGCTGTGTGAGTGAGGATACTGGAAGCCCGAACCGGGGGAAAGGGGGGTTTTAAAATTTGGCAGCGCACTTGTGACTCTACTGGTGTCGCGCATGTCTATTGGCGGCGGCAATCACTAACCATCAGGCGATCCGTCTGCTCGTCTGCCACCTATCACATAAAAAAGAGAGAGCACTTTTCTTCAAGGTTCAAGGTCGTACCATAAATGTAGGAGACTAAGATTCTGAGTGCAGATGTGTTGGTATCGTCGCGAACAAACGCCGCGAGATGGCGTAAGTTCCTCTTAGCCCGTCGAGGGTCTCATTAGTCCACTCACGAAGCTTGAGCACATCGCGATGGCGGCAAGCGGGACTAAGCCATCTTCGCTTGAAGGACACAACGGTGGGCATATTAGATCTTACTATATGTATTAATAAAGAAATCGCAGGAAAGAACCTCATAGATTTGGCTTGGCGTAGAGAGTTCATTCCTTTTTATAGAGTATCATGTCTGAGTTTCAGTCTCATACATGTTTTGAGATGCCCCAGTAAGTAATAAAATACTTGAGTTGGATCTATCTCGCTCTTACCCATTACTATACGAGATATAAATCTAAACCTGCTAAAAATGGCCCAAAATGTCTTATTTAAAACATTTTTTTATTTAGGTACATATGTATTTTTAGTTAAATTTTAAATTATAAAAAGCACAAATTTAGGGTGTGTGTTAGATAGATCATCATCATCATCATTTCAGCCTATAGACGTCCACTGCTGGACATAGGCCTCCCCCAATGTTCTCCACACAGATCGGTCCTGTGCCGCCCGCATCCAATGGATTCCCGCGATCTTCACCAGATCGTCGCAGGCGTGTTAGATAGATAGATATTCTTTATTGCATAAAAAAATACAAGCACGATACAACAACAGTACAATTAGGCGGTCTTATCGCTTGTAACGATTTCTTCCAGACAACCTTTAGGTAGAGGAAAGAAATATCGTATTCGTAATAGGGGAAGGCAATGAGAGCAGTTTAACAAATGAAATTGAGAATGGCAGAAATAAACATATTTTATGTATTAATAATAATACATAATATAAATATTAATAAACAATACATACATACCTAATAATATATACATAGATAATTTATAGCAAGTGTTTCGTTTGTGTGTGTGTGTGTGTGTGTCTAGCGTGTGTTTGTGTATTTGTCACTTATCTACACAGAGAAGTAAATGTTACAGAAATTAATGCAATAAAAAATTGGCACAAAGAAAACTAAATACTTGCAACGTACCGGTGAAATTATTTACGCATAGCCAATAACAGATTTTTTCTTTCAGTCAAAGAAGATAAATCTTTTAACCGAGAAGTTTTTTAACAGAAAAACTCAGGTATAATTTTTTTCCCGACCCGGGGATCGAACCCCAAGCGCAGGCATCGCTTTAAAGTGCGATCTACTAACCACTGCGCCATCGAGGTAGACACGAATACGACTACGAATGGTATATATTATACAGTATACTACGTATAGTATACAATGTTTGACCGTGGGAGAGCTACGCTTGAGCATGAATGGGAGTGATACCACGGCCTCACAGAAAACCTGACGTGAAGCAGCAATATGCTGTGTTTCGTTGCGTTAGTGCCCTCACTATACATCTTTCCCAGGATTGGGCCTCCGGTACCCTTACCGGAGGCCCAATCCTGTGAAAGATGGGTGTTCAGCGAACTTGTGACTCCACTGTGTCGTGAATGTCCATGGGCGGCGGCAATGATTTACCATCAAGCGACCCATCTGCTCGTCTGCCACCTCACATAAAATAAAAGTGTATCTGTGAACATTTACCATGTGTTCTACCAGACATTCTGAATAACATATCTTGTTCTACGACTTATATATATTCACCAAAAAAAAATCGACTTCATACAAAACGACCAAATCACGTTACCTACTGTATGAAAACTTGATTTTTAGGGTTCCGTAGCCAAATGGCAAAAAACGGAACCCTTATAGATTCGTCATATCTGTCCGTCTGTCCGTCTGTGTGTCCGTCCGTATGTCACAGCCACTTTTCTCCGAAACTATAAGAACTATACTACTGAAACTTGGTATATAGATGTATTTTGTTAACCGCATTACGATTTTTACACAAAAATTGGAAAAAATAAAAAGATCGGGGGGTACTCCATACTTGAAACTGAAACTCAAATTTTTTTTTTCATCAAACTTAGGTATGCGTGTGGGGTATCTGTGGATGGGTCTTTAAAAATGATGTTGAGGTTTTTAACTTAATTTTTTTCTAAACACAACACTTTGCGCAAGAGACCCTCCTAAAGTGCTAAATTGTGTCCCCCCCCCCCCCCCCCCCTCTAACTTCTACAATAAATGAATTATAAAACTAAAAAATATATATCCATAAAACCCATAAATTAAATGTTGTTTAGAAAGCTTTAAGGATAGACCCTTTAAACGCGGCCTTTTTACTCTTTTACTTTAAAACGCCGTACAAATTTATTTAATGTCTCTCAATATTTGTTCCAGGACTAGGTAGGTATTTTAATTCCCCCATCAAATTAGCATGGAGATGTCGGCCATAACATTAAGACCATGTGAAAGCCTAAGCCAGGGTTCTCGTTAAAAATAATGGTGGGACTTAATTGAATTTTTTTCTTTGGCAACTTTGCTCGAATTTACGCCTTTTTTACGAGTACAACGCTATTTTTCAGGTGAATGCTTCAAGCGAATTCTTATTAAAGCCGGCTCTAGTTATTCTTAAGTGATAGGTGGCTGAGGAGATGGATCACCTGATAATAAGCAATTGCCGCTACCCATTGAGTCTCAAGTGCGCTGCCAACCAATCCCCCAATCTAGATCAACCTCCGTTAACTACGCGCGAAACGAAGACGAAAAGAGCGAAAGTGAAAATTTCCCTTTGAATCACCCCGCATATGACAGGACTAAATGCTACCTCATCAAAAATATGTTGCTACGCATCCTAGATGAAACTGACAAACTTCCAAAGCTACTCTTCCAAAGCTCGTTACGTGCTAGTCATCATCATCATCATCATCATTTCAGCCAATAGACGTCCACTGCTGGACATAGGCCTCCCCAATGTTCTCCACATAGATCGGTCCTGTGCCGCCCGCATCCAATGGATTCCCGCGAACTTCACCAGATCGTCAGTCCACCTTGTGGGGTGCCTGCCACGGCTGCGACTTCCTGAACGTGGCTTCCACTCGAGGACCTTTCCGCCCCAACGGTGTTTTCAAAAGAAACTTTTTTTAAATTTACCAAGTTAATATTAATATTTCTTATATTGTCTTATCTGTTAGGGGCCTTTTTCTTGGGGCACGTCGACCCTTAGGGACCTTTTGTACCTCCCCTATCCTTTGCGCTCCTACTCACGAAAGATTCGTTTCATCAGCGTCATGATGTCTTTCGAATTGAAGTGCCTGTAGTCTCCTGGTTAAGGATAAGCGTTACCTAGAAGACACATTCTGCCTCTGGCTAATGAGTCGAATTCACATTAAAGGAGTTCTATGGTTTCCGTCTCCTCCTTGCATGCTCTGCAGTCGCAGTTCGATGTTATGTTCATCTTCATCAGCATTTTGTTCGTTGCATAATGCCCTGTTAACGCTCCTATGAGCATACTTGTCTGTTGTCTATTGCCTCAAAGAAGATGTTTCTTCCATATCTTTCCAATTGTCTCCTATGAAGGTCTATTATTAATGTTACTATACAACATTAACTATGCTCGGACAACGCGGCAACGTTAAGGAACATCTAGGATATTTTTTCAGAATATTAGATAGATAGATAGATACCTAGATACTCTTTATTGCACAACATACAAAACTTAAAGGCTAGGTATACAGAGATACAATGTACAATTTAGGCGGTCTTATCGCTGGGAGCGATCTCTACCAGACAAACTTCAGCTTTTTTTTTATTTAAAATGTTATTATTGATGAAAACGTCAATTATATCTAGAATACAAGAGTTATTTTTTGCTCTATATATCTGATCTCTATTAAATATAAACCTTACCCAATGTAGTCTTAAATCGCAATAAAATTATAGTATGGTGAGTTTTATTATAGTATGCTTGATAAAGGAATTATACATCGTAGGGTGTCTAAAAAAAGCAGTAATTTCATACTTGGACCCCTATTATCATCTTTCATCAACTGAAATCAATTTTTTGCAAGCCCTGAACCCACAGCCCTTGCGTCTTAACAGGCCGCGGCTTAAACCACTGCGCTAAACTGGTTTTCATCCGTGATGTTTGACTGATCATCATCGTCGTTATTTCAGCCAAAAGACGCCCACTGCTGAACATAGGTCTCCCCCAATGTTCTCCACACAGATTGGTTCTGTGCCGTCCGCCTCCAAGGGATTCCCGCGATCTTCACGGTCATCGTCGGTCATCGTCGGTCCACATTGGAGCCCTGCTTTTTGACTTAACTGCATATAATTTTAATTTTATTTTATTTATTTAAATACTAACTGAAATAATTGTATACTATCGTCCCACGGCATTCCTGAAATCAATGCAAATTACAAATTCAATTAACCATATGGGATCAGTTTCAGTATTGTTCCTGGAATTGATATTACCGCCACTCGGGTGTAACTGTTATTAGATAGTGTTGTACAACTATCGATAAAAACATCGATTTTGTATCGATATCATCATCATCCTCCTACCGTATTCCCAGGTAATGGAGTCGGCGCAATATATCTTCGTCTTCCATACGTTCTGTCATTTGTCATCGAATCATCTACTTCTTTTTTAATTCTTCACACATTATTATTTAATTGGTAGTATTCTAAACTTTTATACACTTATTCTGTGTACTAAGTGGTAAGGTAACTTTTATCAGATTTTTTTTATGTCATAGGTGGCAGACGAGCAGACGGATCACCTGATGGTAAGCGATTGCCGCCGCCCATGGACACCAGCGACACCATCGGAGTCACAAGTGCGCTGCCAACCTTTAAACCCCCCTTCCCAGGGATTGGGCCTCCGGTACCCTCACTCACGCAGCGGAACACAGCACAGTGCTGCTTCACGCCGGTTTCCTGTGAGGCCGTGGCTCGACCGAAATGATAACTCCGGTCGAGCCGGCCCATTCGTTATAGTAATAGACATCGTATTTAATCTTTTTTTTTTGTTACGAAGGGGAAATGCTTTGCGCACCGTCCCAGCTGGGGTGTGAGCATCGTATTAAATCTGACATAAGTTTTTAAGATTTTGAGCGCCATGGGGGTGACCGACAAACAATAAATGTTTATTTGTGTCTGGTTTGATGGCAGTCAATGTGTTAGTAACGAAGTGCAAGAATTTAGTTTTGTAGACACTTGAAACTGACATCCAATAACATATTCGTTTATACGAAGCAAAATATTTCGTTTGTAACACTATTGATATTAACGTTCTAAATTTTTTGGACAATTGATGACATTCATTAACTTGTATTGACATCGATACTCGATTTTACTTTTTCGGAGCAACACTAGTATTTAGTGTTATTGCAGCATATTATATAGGTGGATGGCTAGATCGCGTGAGCGTTCCATTGTACGCATCTCTGCCGTAAGTGTTGTATCACCAGTAAAGAAAACCAGTTATTAGTCGAATTAGGTGTATTTGGGTCACCTACTCATAAAGTGGTTGCTTGTCTTTATTTATAAACTAGTGGCCCGCCCTTACCTCCATCGCGCCATCTATTCGTACGAGTATATACGAGTAGTCCCGTATTGTCCCGTAACGAATTACGGGACGGGACTTTGTACCAATAGATGACCCGTTTGGATCAGTGGTAGTAAACGCAGCCTCTGGTGCAAGGGTTGCGGGTTCGATCCCCGCACAGTACAAACATTTGTGTGCGTGAACACGTCTGTTTGTATTGGTCTGGGTGTTGTGTGTGTTGGTGTTCTATGTATTATAAGTATGTACCTATTTACAAAAGAAAAGTATTAAAATGTATATATTTTTAATTCACCGAATTAGCAAACTGAAGTGGCAGTGGGCTGGCATATTAGCCGTAGAACTGACAGCCGTTGGAGCCGTAAAGTCCTTGAGTGGAGACCGCGACTCGGTACCTATCTCGGAGTCAGATCAATGATTGTGATGTTGTGAAATATTTATTTAATAGATGGCGCAAGGATCGATTGCATCGCGCAAGCGTTGCCGCAGTTTGTAGAATTTACCTCTTTATACTCGTAAATAGTATTGTTAAGACTATGTGTACCTGCATGCTTATTCCGTGTGCTCCATGTCTCATACGCACAGTCGACCGAACATTCTACCCGTTGATTCGATTGGATCGTAGTAGAAAGAAATGGAATAATATCGAACGTTCTGGAAAAATCTACTGATCTCCCAAACCGTAGTCGCGTATGCGGTCGAAAGTTCGAGAAGCTTTGACTTGAAATTTCTAGTAACAAGAATCTAGGAATTTCGATTTCGAGATCCTTTTCGGAAGTTCGTACAAATGGAGAGCGCTAGTATAAAAGCGGGTCGTGTCCAAATCAAAGCGAAGCGACTTAGTGTCCTGCGAATTAGGAGTGAAGAATCGAATAATCTGCGAAGTATTTAGAAAGTGTATAGTGTTAATTAAGTGAGATTATTGTGTAAATTGTTTCTCAGTCAATAAAATTAATTGTCTTTTTGTGACTTTAGAGTTTACTTGTATCTACGTACCCCGTACCGCAACAGTATCGATATTTTAGTCCTAGTTATAGCGATAGTAGCTCAGTGACTAAGAACACGCCTTGCATAGGGGGGATCGTGGTTCGAATTCGAGCATGCACCTTTAGATTTTTCAAATCTATGTTAGTATTTCTACCGGGCTCACCAAATCCTAAATCATGGGTGAAAACGTATTGTATAACACATGCTTTTACACTTACTTAGATGAAAACCAATGGAGTGGCGGGCCCAGCCAACCGGCGGGCCCGCACGGGCCTCTGGTAGGCGCCCCTCTTCTTCAAGTTTTCTCTTGCACCTGAAATTGAGATATTGTAAATTTAAAGTAGATCGATAGAGGAAGCATTTTTTTTCAAACCACTTACAGGCCAACCAAGATCAGAAGGCACTTCAGTGTCATTGACATGGGGGCGCTGTACAATATTATTCCTATGCGAAATGTCAAAAACACTGACACTCTTGTAAAGGGAACAGCGTTAGTTCCGACTCTTGCCACGTGCCAAATAACCGTGATCGGACTGTACTGTCGCACTCAGAGACGTCAAATTAATTTATTTTTTGATATGGACGCTACTCTAATACATAAAAAACTCTGCCAATGTCGAATGATTAAAGAGACACGCAGTTTTAAAATATAAGGTAATTGACCGGTGTGGGGAGTTTAAATCTTTAAAGATTTTATTTTAAATGAGTTTTACGTTAAGAACCATTTAAAACCAAGACAAAACAAAACATAAACATGGACGTGACAATATTTAACTTCAATGTTTACTTAAAAAATATATTGACACTGATTTTAATATACATAAAGACTTCCCATAGTTAAGTTGATGAATATTTAGTTTAATTTAAGTATCTGAGTGCGACTGTTAGGTAACTTTTTCATTTTCGTTAAGGATAAGTAAATAAGAATCCTAGTAACATTTATTAATTCCATGACGACGATTCGTACTGGTACACTTTAAGCTATAATAGTTTTATAAAAAAAAAGAAGACTAAAATTACATAAAATCAAAATTCGAATCATCCCTCCCAAACAAAAGGCACGCGTGCCTAAAGCATGACATTCACGCTAACAAACGACGCCATTTGACAGCGCACTTGAATTCTCGTGAACTAGGTAAATTCTAAAACGCGTCCTGCTCGCTCTGTATGCGGGCGTATTCATGCGTCGTTATGTCGTGCTGTGAATGAGCGGCTTTATTTCTTTTGTCGTCTATCTGCGCTTCTCCAGGCTGCGTGGTTGGCGACAAGCCAGTGTCATGTGTGGTACAAATGAAAAGAACAAGCGACATTGAATTGGATTTTTTTTCTTGTTTTGGATGATTACGATTCATTTTTTAATTTGTCAGTGGCTCAAAAAGTGACAAGAACGAAAGACTACGTGTGTTTTCTCACATTTCAATAGGTTTCTATTTAAAAACTCATACTACCGATTTTTCATAGATATTTTTTACGCTGACGCTAGCGAGTTCGGTCACCCATGGTAGTGCTACTGATCCATAATTAAATACTACTCGTATCATATAATACAATATCGTGTGTCATAACTATGAACTTTTTTACGAAGCAGGAATAAACAGTAACTATAAGAAAGAAGGCCCCCCACATGGTGGACCGACGATCTGGTGATGATCGCGAGAATCCATTAAATGCGGGCGGCATAGGACCGATCTATGTGGAGTACATTGGGGGAGGTCTATGTCCAGCAGTGGACATTTATTGGCTGAAATGATGATGATGACGATAAGAAAGTTTGAATATTTGCTTCTGATTATGTATTACTTCGAAACGAATATTCACACCTGTTTCCTCTTTTTTTAGCCATATTCCACATTCTGAGTATATTTTAAAATTTAATTTTGCTTGTAAAATATTCTCCATTTAAGCAATATGCAATAAACTTACAATAAATTATCCAATTTGTGATTCTCCATTATCCATTATAATAATAAAAAATTTCCTCTGCCAACATTTCCTACCGAATGAAAATTTTGATCACATTGTGACTACAAGGTTAGTAAAAATCAATGCTCTCATGACTTACACTGCATGCAATACCAAAGCTAAATTTCGCACATCACATATCATATCTCTAAGACGTTAGGGCTATTTTCCTATGCAACCCCTTTTACAGTCTTGGCAATCCCCCAGATAGGTACGACGTCGATGCACTTGTTGGAGCTTTATCCAGTTTTACCATGTTACGTATACTTATTCGATATAATCTGAATTCGCTAAATGACTGTTCTAGAAAGTGGGTTTAAATTTCAAGATTATTTTTTTGTAATTTTTTTTAAGTGTAACCGTGTGTCAGTTATTCAAATGTTTACTTAAATAGATTCTATTTTTAAAATAACAATGTCCTCCAAAACGATATTTGTTTCTGGCCAATCTCAGCGATCATCCATCGACGCAGGACATTTTGTAGAGCACAAGTGATTGCAATTGCACTCTCTATTCCCTTCATATTTTGAGGTGAAGAGGAATCAGGCGCAAGACCAACCCCTTAACGTGCTTTCCAAGTCACGGGCTGATACTGAGCATTTCAGAGCAGAAAAACTCAAACTTTTTAAGTGTGTCATTTACTTAAGATTAATTTCCAAAAGATTGCTATAAAAATATCTACTATAAAAAAACTCAGGTTAAAATTTTGGCTTGAACCGGAGATCAAACAAGGGGCCCCAAGCGGAGCCCTCGCTTCAAAGTGCGATGTTTTACCCACTACGCCAACAAGGCAGTTTTGAAATAGTCAGTGAGGATCAGAACAAACCGTGATTTCGAGAACTAGGCGAGACTTTGGCAGCACGAGACATTTTACGGTCAGCGTTAAATAGTAGTTTCCGAAGCCTATTTATTGAACTACATTATTTATTATACTATATTATATATATGTCAATAGAGAACCGTGCAAAGAGACTCATCAGTGATGACATTCTCTCAGAGGCTGGCCTACAGAGATTTGACTACCGCAGACGTGTGGCAAGCCTCTTAGTCTTCTGCATAATTTGATTCCCCTAGCCCATTCCATCACCGGACAACAAAGCGTGGCGAGGCGTTTCATCCATACGCAGTTAGCCTTAGCCCTTATCCGCACGAAGTGATTTGCTTCTACGTTCATAATGCGGACAGTTAAGGAATGCAACAGGCATCTTCTAGGCGAACGCGTTACATTTCAAACCTCATCATCACTTACCATCGGGTGAGATTGTGGTCAAGCGTTAGCCTATGGCTCATAAAAAAAAACTTGTGTATGTAGGCTAGCGTTACATAATTATCCAAATAAGCGGTAAAAGCGACGTACTCGCCAAGCGCAAATGAGTGCGCTCATTTCTGAGCGAATTTGGGTTAGCTCCGGTGCAGGCTGCGGTCTGAGCGGTTTGAGCGGTTTTCGTGCGTTACGTTAATTTAATATTCGCCGTGTTCATATTCGTGGTGGCTCGTTAGAATTTGTGCTATTTAAATAGTATTTTTAAAATTAAATGTTTCTGCGTGGTTTTATGGCGGCTGTAATGGAATTGTTTCTGCGTGGATTAATTGAGTGATTAAATTAATTGTTGTAATCATTACCAATGATATCAGCCTATGTAATGCTGTCTGTGGTCCAAGGGTTGCGGGTTCGATCCCCGCACACTACAAACATTTGTGTGCATGAATATGTATATTTGTATTGGTCTGGGTGTTTCCTATGCATTGTTTTTTTTTTGTCAATAAGCCAACGCTTGACCACAATCGCACCTGATGGAAAGCGACGATGAGGTCTAGGATGATACGCGTTTGCCTAAAAGATGCCTGTTCACTCTTGCCTTAAAGATGCCCAGATTATATTGGTCAGGAAAAACAGATCTCGGCAGAGAGTTCCATTCCTTAGCCGTCCGCATTATAAATGTGGAAGCAAATCTCTTCGCTTTTGTAAATATATATTTAGAAGAAAAGTATTAAATGTATATCATTGTAATTGGATGCGGGCGGCACAGGACCGATCTGTGTGGAGAACATTGAGGGAGGCCTATGTCCAGCAGTGGACGTCTATTGGCTGAAATGATGATGATGATTTGTAATTCCATTTGTTTCTGATATCCGTAACACAGGTACATTGATCGAATTCATTCAGTTCAATGTATGTGATATTTTGAAATATGTAATGTAATGGCTGAGAGCCTGCCTCCAAAACCTGGTGGTTCTGGATTAAAATTTTAGGGTTGCAGCCTAAACGCTACTATTAACTGACACTTATAGATATGCATTTTATTCTATGCTTTCATCATTGACTATCGGGGACTTTGCGACTGCATCGATGCTGCATATCGATGTTCCAACTTCCTGCGGAATAGCGCGTTTAACGACTTCTATTTTGCTGCTACTTTAGAGTTGCTGTACCAACCTACCAAAAAGTGACTTGATCGTCGTGTTTTGTGTTTAAGTGTAGAGCTAAATTGTCGATCGCCGATTCTGAAAGTAGTGTGTGCACTATGGGTTTTGCTGGGGAGAATCATAATCAACACACAAGTATCACAACCCGATATCATACCGGAGTGATAGCACTCAGTGGCGTAGGCATGAGCCTAGGCACGCTACGCCACTGATACCACAGCCTAACAGAAAATCGTCGTCAAGTCAGTGGTGTATTTATAGTAGTGAGGATTCTGGAGGTCCAAAATCGGTGAAGAGGAAAAAGTTGGCAGATAACTAGGGACTGCAATGATGTTGCCATGTGTGAATGGTAATTCCATCATCATCAGCCTATCGCAGTCCACTGCTGGACGTACGCCTCTCCAATTGTTCGCCACTGTAATCTATCCATGGCTTCTCACATCCAGCTCTTGCCAGCCATCCTGCGCAGATCGTCCCCCACCAAGCCAGAGGGCGCTCTACTAATGTTTGCCAAGACGCGGTCTCCACTCTAGAACTCGTTTACTCCATCGGTTGTCGGTAGCGGTAATTTCATACCATTAGATAATTCCTCTGCTCATCTGCCATTTATTACATAAAAAAATATATACTTTCATTATTTTATGCTTCAGCAATCGCTTTCTATAGATACGAGTTGTGGCAACTTATTATAATGAGGAAAGTAGCTGGTAAGAGGCGCGTGAGTCGGAGGAAAGAATCATGGCTGCGTGACATCCGGAAGTGGTAGGGAATCGCGAGCGCTGCCGACCTGTATCGCCTCGTTAGAGACCGAGAAGGATATGCTAGACGGCCAACCTTCACTAGTCGGAGAGGCACTTTAAGAAGAAAAAGAACAATCACTTGCCATCAGTCGCAACCCAATACTAATAAAGTGCGGAATGCCAGTTACATAAAGGTTTCAACATACAATCAAGAACACATTTTACACCCAAATTAACGTCCAAAGAACACGAGTTTGAAATGAGTCCAAGTCTGTTTTGGTGTATGTTCCTATTTTCTGACACATCAGAACCGACAAAGGCCAAGTGTACACATTGTGCTATTAACCGAATTTATTCAAACAATTTTGAAGCAGAATCTGGCGCGGAGATGCCTTGGTTGATCAAGTTTAGTCCAAGAGCTAGTTTACTCTTAACACTGAATACTAATTAAACAATATTAAAAGTGACCAGGGCTAAGCTCACCGATTTCTAAAAAGGTCATCACCATGATCATCGTAGCGTTCTGAGAATTAAGAAACCATCTGAGATGTGCAGGTTACCTCATGATGTTTTTTTTTTATATGAGTGGTGGCAGACGAGCAGACGGATCACCTGATGGTAAGCAATTCCGCTGCCCATGGACACCCGCAACACCAGTGGAGTCACAAGTGCGCTGCCAATCTTTTCCCCTTCCCCCCCTTGGGCCTCCGGTAGGCTCACTCACACGTCGAAACACATCGCAAGCGCTGCTTCACGCCGGTCTTCTGTGAGGCAGTGGTATCACTCCGGTCGAGCCGGCCCATTAATGCCTAAGCGTGGCTCTCCCACATTTATATATTTTGTTTTCTCTCACCAACGAGCAAATGGTAGAAATATGCACATAGATTTGAAAAGAGCCACCCTTATTTTGTTCTTATCCACTGAGATGCACTTTTCAAATAGGTAAACACATTGAAACCACTAATTTAATAATATTTTATGTCCGGAGGCAAAAGATACAAAGGCGAGTGTGAGAATATGACTTTCATACAAAAATACTGAATAAATTTTCATGAAACTTCACAATAATATATAAAAGTACCTATGTTATCCTCCATCTTTTCAGCTATTACTAAAAAGGTCACGTTAATTTACCGCTTCGTGAAAGACGGAGAAAGAGACAAACAGACAGATAGAAAGACAGACACACACACACACTTTTACGTTAATAATATTAGTATGGATATTGTATAGTGTCCAAAATATAACAACAGTTCTTTCACCACGTGGTAAAATCCGCGGCGTCAGCTAATTTGTCGGACCAATCTCTCTCTTTATTGAATTGATCCCTTAAGTCTGAATATCATGGTCAGCCTCATGGCTGCATCTGGAGCTGATGATCTGCCTCCACCGGTTTCTATCTAGCGCATCTCTTACGACAGCGCAAAATTTGGAGAAAGACGAGTCTTTTGACTGATCGGTCCACCTTGTTGGTGAACGACCGCGCGATTTTCTGCCGGTGGTGTTCCCAACCACAATCAGTTTTCCTAGATTTACTCCTCGCATTGTGTGATCGAAATATGTAAGTGTGCGTTTTTTGACATATCGTGGACTTAATGTGAAGCTGGGTCACGGACGGACGGACCCTGCTCCACATTAAGGCTAGACTGGACGGACCAATAACAATGCGAAAAAGACTTGTAGACATGATGCCTATCACTCTTTGTTGACCCCGTACACCTAACTTATAGCTCCTAAACAAAGATACTAAGTAAAATTAATAATAATGCATATTAAAGTGAATTCAGTACAGAATACCGCCGTTTGGCGTGGTGCCAAAGACGATGCGACGGTTTCATAGTCGCGCGACCTTAGCTCGAAATATAAAGTGGTTGGATTATGCAAAAACACCTGTTTTCTTTAAAATTCTTGCTTCTATATTAAAAGTTTTTTTGTAAATTAGGTGTATTACTATCGTTGTGGAGTGTTGTTGAAAAATTAAGTGCATCTTCTTGTAATACAACAGCTATTACACGTTGATATTTGTTTTAGAATTAGGCGCTTTCTATTCTATGTTCGTGATTTAAAATAGTATTTACGAGTATTAGATTTTAAAGCGAAATGGTTTGGAGTAAAATTTTACAAGGTGACACAATAACAAATGAAATGTGTAATGGTAGCTCAGTGGATCATAACGTGAACCTTCTGTAGATTCGTAGCCTTGGCAGATCGTAGATTAGTAACCCAAGCAGATGGCAGCAAGATGTTTATGGCCATCACGATGTTAGGGATAGACAAAGATTTGGATTTCAGAAGAGAAGAGAAGGACCATAGTAAACAACAAATCAAGCTCACCGGGGATTCCAGGGTCACTAGCAAGGGTGGATCCAGGTTTCAAGTCAAAGGGAGTCAAATAGTAATGAATATAATCAATTTACAATGAACCGATTTTGAATTTTAATGATGGTGAATTCCTCGAGTAGGTGGGGTGGGAGGTTGATATTAGTACAATTATCTATGATTATTTAAGTCAACCTTCCCCTGTGGTCACCACCTATTGATCCCCCTGGATCCGCTCTTGTAATCAAATATTTCACAACATCACATTCATTGATCTACCTCCGAGATAAGTAGCTCGAGCACCTGTGTTACAGATATCAGAATCAACAGTGAGATTACAAATATATACATATAATACTTTTCTTTTGTAAATACATACTTATAATATATAGGGAACCAGACCAATACAAACAAACATGTTCATGCACACAAATGTTTATATTGTGCGGGGATCGAACACGCAACCCTTGGACCAAAGGCAGCGTTCACTACCACTGTTCCAAACGGGTCGTCAAATAGGAATAAGGAATAGGTACGACTCAATGAGTAGTGCCCTAACTTTTTTAATCATCATACTCAGTAATCAGATAAGACGTAAGATGAAGGAGTGCCCTTTAAGTGTCCCAGTAGTACTTCATTTTTCAAGGCCGATGCACATGACTAATGACCGTAAAAAGTTTTCGTGCCTATTTGCATAGTGACGGCATTTACCTTCTCTGGACTCCACAGCAGACCAGCGTCGTATTGTACCGTGGGTACTACGACTTTGCTGAGTGAATCTTTGTGTTTTAATTTTTTATTTCGTGTTTTTTTCATTCGTAGTTCTGGCGAGATTCATTGCCAAGTGTTCTTTGTGACCTCCGCTCCCACTTAAAGATCGTCTCCGAAGCCCAAAGTCAGCATAAACCGCATGGCCTTGGGAGCGAAAGCCTTAACATCCTCCGGGCAGATGTGGTAGCTGCTCAGGGTGCGGCTATTTCGTGTATGCTTTTTTAATGCTAGAAGTGACCAACGAGCAAGTGAGTCACCTAATGGAAAGTAATCAACGCCGCCCTTGAACATCTGTAAAATCAGAGAGATCGTTAATGTGTTCCCGGTCTTTTTAAAGAAGAGTTCACTCTTCTCTTTAAGGTCCCTAATTCGTAGCCGTCGGGAAATACTCCCGCAGCCAAACCGTTCCACAGAACTGAGGTACGTGGTAGAAATTGACACGAAAATCGCACTGTATTTAATGTTTGGCGTTGGATAAATGATTTTATAATTATTCTATGTTGTCTACTGCAAAACGTAGATCTCTGTAAATAACACACTTAAAAAATTCATCTCGTGTTCAGGCGGGACTCAAACCCACACTTTTCACAATCCGGGTGAATTACTTATTAAACCACTGAACGCGTTGGTAAGCCGACGAAATTTTTAAGTGCTTGATTCGACATGAGCTGTCGATAGTCTCATCAATATTGTAGGTATATTTACAATATCCAGCGGAAATATTATTACAAATATTTGACCACTGGTTAAGATAAGACTGCTAAATCAATAGTTGATATTTTTATAGCAATCTTTTGCACATAGAACATTCACCCGAATTGTCGAAAGTATGGTTTCGAGTCCCGCCTGAACACGAGATGAAATTTTTAAGTGTGTTATTTACTTAAGAAAAAGATTGCTATAAAAATATCAACTGTAGATCTCTGTGTTTTTAACGCGGATTTTTGTGAAATAGCATTAATTACACCATGTTCATTCCAACAGCCTACTACAAGTTTTATGAAAAGTAGTTGGGTTTAGTTTGGCTTATAAGTGGCCACTCATTTTATTCCAGTTTTGTTGATCACAGTGTAAAATGGTAATAGTAGTTTGTGATTATTAGTAACGCCAATTTTCAGTTTCATAAAAAAAAAATATGACAACTTGACTATTCTTCGTAAAACATATCTGATTAGAACGACAGCTGTCATTTGACCTTTCAAGACATAAGATTTATCATTTTAACCAAGTTTCATTCCATAGATTTTTATTACCATGAACCTAAAGATCATTTTTCTGTGACACTAATAGCGGCCATTCTGATCCAGCTACATTTTACAGACTAGAGTCTCGGCAAATCAAGTTATGGACCATTTCTTTTTCTGCAAACACAAACGAGCAAATAGAAACATCAGTAGCTTTAAGTTTCAATAATCCACCGGCCATACTAATCTACTACACAATAAAATATGAATATGTGTAGGCCTTTAAGAAAAATAAGAATAGCTTATTTTTGATATTTAAAAAAACTACCATAACTGTAGAGTTTTTTTTTATTGTAATCCCCTATTTGGGAATTACAATTTCTTGTGGTTAAGAATTTGATTCCCATTACTTGAACATGCATTTCTAAACCGAAGTAAAGTAAAGTATCAGCCTATATACTGTCCACTACAGGGCAATCAAGTTATCTGTGATAGGATTAGGCTTAATCACCACGCTTGCCTAATTGGTGATCAAACTGAAAGAAACTCATTATAAATAATTGTAGGTAGTTTCTTTACGGATTCAACCCTTATTGTGGTAAGCAAAAACTCTCGAAACCTTTGTAAAGAAGTTCGGATCAACTTTTGCCTGTTCCCTGGACGTAAATCATTTGTCAAAGACGGCCTCATACTTATTGAACTGGATTCAGGACGGGCTGATGATAAATAGACTGGGAAAGTTGAGCAAGAACTGGGTCTAGGTGAATATTGTTTTCGCGTATTTATTTTTTTGGCAACAATATCAACAGTTCTAAAATTGTAAAAGCTTGTCTTGCTTTAAAGCAAGATATTTACTACAATATTTTACTTTTGTTCATCACTATTTATCTTCATCGTCATTCCGTTTCAGCCTATTTCTGAGCGTAATAGTGAGTTCCATTCCTCGATTTTTGGCATCAAAAAAGAGCCGTCAGACCTTTGCAACAGGAGACCGATAGCAACTAGATCATGCGCTCGGTATCAATTATCTCAATTAGTGAACTAAGGAATGAGCCTATGGTATTTATGAACCGATTCGACCTTTAAGAAAGGAGTGTATTTTTTTTAAAAACATACACACACACACACACACAAACAACAAACCGTTTAAAAGGTATACCTACTCTCATGTGACTCATCTGTTGTTGCAAGTATCCAATAGCGGAGAGATTCGCATTCCTAACCTAACCTAACTCACATAAAAATGTGGGTATCCACACTTAAAGAAAGTATTCGTATTGTGCTGGTTTTCTAACGATGATTCCTTTTATCACTGTGGAAGAGCCACGCTTCAGCATGAATTGGCCGGCTCGACCGGAGTGATACCACGGCCTCACACAAAACTGGTGTGGATCAACATGACCGTGGGAAAGCCACGCTTCGGCATAAATATGCTGATTCGACCGGAGTGATACCACGGCCTCACAGAAAACTGACGTGAAGCAACATTGTGCTGTGTTTCGCTGCGTGAGTGAAGGTACCGGAGGCCCAATCCGGGGGAAAGGGGGCTTAAAGGTCGGCAGCGCACTTGTGACTCCACTGGTGTCGCGGGTGTCATTTGGGCGGCGGCAATCGCTTACCATCAGGTGAGCCGTCTGCTTGTCTGCCACCTATAAAAAAAACCACTAAGTGTCGAAAGATTAAAAGAGGATCGTCTCGTGAAGAAAGCATATGTAAATAGAAACCGTTGGGCCGATACCCAGTTGGCCGAAAGGGTATCGCTGGAAATACGTCATCAAGACTGATCAGCGAGAATTTCAAGTCAATGACTGGCAAATAGTAGTGCAGCATCGACCAAACTGACACTCCCTTATTTCATAAGCCAAGACACGCTTATTTGGTTCGCTAAGCAAACTGAGTAGGTAGCGTGAGGAAGCATCTTGCGAGCCAGTATGGCAGTCCCAACGGAGGTGATGCCTGACATCGCTTCCGTTGTAATTGCAACGTGGCCTCTTCTCTTGCTTACCATTAGGCTGAGGAGAGCCAATATACTGTCACTATAAAAAAAATCTTGCTGAAAAACGTCAAATATAATTATATATATTTTGAGCCCATAGTGTTCCATTGCAGGGCAAAGGTGTACATGGAAGGAAAAAGAGTATACAACTTTTTTCTACCTCACTCGTCTTTAAGAAACGCTCCGAGTTTATTTAGCCATCGTAGCCTCGGTCTGCCGCGGGGACATTTTACATTTTGGGGCGTCCATCCTGTGGCTATTTTGGCCCAAAACTCATCCTACACGCTACTGTCCAGTTAAATAAAATCGTAACCTACTTAGCTATTTCTAAATCTAGCCCTTGATGGAACTGTGACGAGGGCGCTCGGGCTGTAAAATGGCAAGGGTCGCAATATTGCAGATAAGCACTGGCCGGGTGAAAAATGACCTCCGCCCTTAGGCTCTTTGATACCGTTTATGTAGCTCGCAAAATGTTCAGGGTTTTTAACTGCTTCAAAAATACAAAGAGATAATAGAACTTTTTACTCGTACTGATTATTGAGTCTCAAACTAAGTTTTCTCTGCTAAACATAATGCTATATGACGATCACTAGGGGCATGACGTAGGCTCGAGACACAAAACTGGTCAGATATTGGAGAACCCAAATAAATATATGAAGCAAAACGTTTCCTCCTTTCTTCAAGTCTGTTAATAATGTGTGTGTTACCAGTGATGACATACGGAACCGAAGCGTGACCACTTACAATGTGGCGATTAAGGCTCAAAGTCACCCAGAGAGAAATTGAGAGAGCTATGCTTGCCTTCTCGTATTAGAAACGATGAGATCCGCAGCAGAACTAAGGTCACAGACAGAGCCCAGAGGATTGCAAGCCTCAAGAAGCAATGGAGCACATAGCGAAGAGAACAGACGGCCATTGAGGCGGAAGGGTCCTCAAGTGGAGGCCACATACAGGAAGTCCCGGGAATCCATTCGATGCAGGCGGAACAGGACCGACCTATGTGGAGAACATTGGGGGAGGCTTATGTCTAGCAGTGTACGTGTATTGGGTGAAATGATGATGATGATAAATAATGTACTAATCAAAATACCTTTCTGATTAATTATAAAATGTATATGTATATATTACGTGCAGGCATACACAAACACACACACATACACACACACATAAAGTTTATTGTACATATCTTCAAATTAAATTTAAATTAATTAATTTAGTAAGTTTAGTATATTGTCAATATATGCTATGGAAGACCGGTGTTGCCTATCACAAGCAAATGAGCTTAAAAGGGAGCATCATACACAAAATATTGTACTGCGACTATAGCACAAAGTTAAAATATCAGCTGGAGGACCAAATTATTATTATGAACATATACCTTATTTTTTGTCACTGGGTAACGCCACCAGCCTAAAGTGTAATGGGCCAAATCGCTGGCGCCTTATGCATACCGGCCTGCTGGGGAGTAGTAGGGTTATGTCTCCTCTAGCGGAAGCTTCTCCTATTGCAACAACATGCCGACTAGAGGCATACCGACTAAGCCCCAGCGGTTTTCCCTTATCGCCCTTAAGTAGGGAGGAGTCATGGGTTCAAAAAGGGCGAACCCTGGCACCATGCACCTCCCCAGGATTATGAACATAAACCTGACCTCACTAAGGGGATAGCGATTACAGCTTTAATAAATTAACCAATAGATGAAAGTTCAACCACGTAAGAGAAAGATAAAAAGACAGCACTAGCTGACATTCACGAGTTCGTTGACCTACACGCTATACAGTATATCGTATCGTGTTTCTCCCGCATAGTTTCTGTGATTATAGTCTGTCTCTATCTCACGCCGACATTACGCGGATGCATATGTATGTGTGCGTAACTTGATGACTTACAATGGACCTGTCCCGCTACGCGAATATACCTGACGCATTAAACAAAGGGTCTCCTTTGTTCCTTGTACCTTTCCCACGCGCTGAGTGTCTACTCACGCGTGTCAAAGGTAGGGAAACTCCAATTCGATCGAAACCTCAAATTTATTGTAGGCCGCCTGTGTAGCATCCAATGTAGCCTGCCTCCCTCACTTCGTTTAGGGGCATTAATTCAGGAGAGGCCAGCGGCAGTCGGTGCGGGGGCGACGACTCCGACATCGCACGGGCCTCTACTGAAGCTTGTTGGAGAGGGTTCGGTGCTCCCAGCTGCACCAATCACTCTCCCCAGCCCATCCGGTCGTCGTAGTGTCGAATCCAGTATGTAAACGGATATCCGCCTGGGGAGGGACATGAAGATGAGGCTCTTTAGTCGGTTCTCGTGTCTCATCCCCAGTCAGGCGTAGAAGGGAGCACCCCTGGTGTTTTAAAGGGTATACCTCAGGCCACTTCCAAAGGAGAGCTTCACATAACCCTACCACCCCCCTAGCGGCGGGTATGCTTAAGGGAGTCGGCCCATCAACATCTCGGGTCGACGGCATTTCATCAGGCTGATGAAAAAAAAAACATCGCGCAAGGGTTTTATGTTTTCGGATTATCTATAAGCGTTGCCGCTGTCTGTAGGATTTGTCTCTTTATATATAGTATAGATAGATATATTTCGTTCAATAGTAATCATTAATAGAACTGCCGCCTAATACGGCCAAAACAGCCTACGGAGAGGTGTTTCGCGTAAATCCCTAATTCTGGCCCTTGTTAGTGTCGCGCGACTAATGAGGTAGCTAATACGAGCGAAGCATAGTTGAATTAGTCGAGGCGAATACGACTGTTGTGTCGATGCGTAAATCTACCATGAGGATTTTAAACGTTCACGTCACACAAAACAATAATGTCAATAGGCTTTTAAAAATAGATCTTCAGCTTACGAGTGAGATTTGAAAATTAATAAATTAATAAAAATATTAAGGGTAAATTGTTCTAATCTTTCTAGAACTTTAATAAGTCCGTCAACTTCATTTTGGTAGGTGCTTGTATCGTCATGATACGATAGTGTTAAGACCATAGAATGCAGACAAGTAGTTAGATCAGATATTTACTTACATATCTATGAAATTTTATTCGTATGTATTAATCATGTAATTGTTTTCTGTATTTTCTATGTATTACTCTTATATGTAATTTATTCGGTTTTGACATTTGTATACATTTTAATTTCACATGACATTTCATTTTTAAATAGATTATATTGTAATAGCATTTTTATTGACATCAAAATTGGGACTGACTATTCTTATAAGCGTTTTGGATGTTGACATCTGTTAGTTTGTAAGAAACAATTGTATTTAATAAATAAATAAATAATTCCTCTAACCGTTTACGGCTACGGCGGCCAATCTCAACGATCAGCCACGTACGCAGAATTTAATTATAGTGCTCAAGTGTGTGCGCAAACACAAGTGAACTCTCTATTCCCTTACCCTCATATTCCGATGGGACACCAGCGTGACACGACCGGAGAGGGACTAGGCACAGGGCCAATGGCTTAACGTGCTTTCCAAGGCACGAGAGTACAAGACCTCTGACTTCCAGACTCCGGGCTGACACTAAGTATTTCTTACCGAAAACATAGGTACAAATTTTTGGCCCGACACCCGCGACCTCAACTTCCGTTGAACAGTATCAGTATCTATCTATCATATTTTTGAACGCTAATTCAACTCTACACACTTCTGCGTGTAATTACCGGGTGCGTAAAGCTGTCACTTCTGAGCCCGGGGAACGCTTAGACCATGATTTAGGATTTGGGGAGTCGAGTAATTAAAACCACTGCCGTCTGATCTTTGCAGCCCTTAAACAGGAGAACCTAACCAATTGAACACACGTTGAAATCTTGCAAGTGTCGTCATTATGTAGAAATACGCACATACGTTAAAATATAAAAATGCTACTATTAAGTGACCAACGCCTAAAATGTGTATTTACCCTTTTAATAACTAATGTTTTTTTCGTATTTGATTTAAAGGTGTTGTATTTGTGACGCAATGTTGGGCGGCCATTCTGTCCTTAGTGAGCGGAATGTTTGCGTCACTATAATATAAGTAAAATAAGTTTCGAACAATTATAATAGATGGCGATAGTAGTAATTTACTACGCACCTGCTTTTCGTGTTTTTGATTTCCATAAGACCAAAGGTATGCAAAATTAATAAGACACTTTTTACAGTCCATTGTGTTATATTAAAACCGAATACTAGGACAAACCCAATCAGAAGCCCAATTCTCGTGCTCGTGATATTTTGAAATAAAGATGCACAGAACAACTCTTTTTAAAGACAAAGGAGTTATAACTCTTTTGAAAAAAATAGTTAATAGCTCTTTTGCATCTTTAACTCCCAATTAACTCCGTAACTCAAAAGACTTGAATGATGTGATTGATGCGAATTGCGATGGGTTGTTTCATTGACGTGTTTATCAAATCTAATAAATTAAATACAAATAAATAGTTTTCTACTTTATTGCTACAGTGGTGGGGTCAGTTTTCTACCCTGCTATTTTTTATGTACAGATGAATGCGACATCCCTTTTCGACTCATAAAATCCAGCTATGGCGGTTTCACTCACTCCCTTTCGATCCGTGGTACCAGTCTCGCTCACTTACTCTTTTTACATCTTTAACTCTTAATAAGTATGTAACTCTAAGACTGAAAAGATTTAAAGACGCATTGACGTGATTGGATTGATGCACATGTTCACAGAAGATTTATTTATAAAATAAAAATATCTATATGCGATTTCAAAGGAAGTGATTCTTATTTTTATTAAATTAATCATATTCTGATGAGTAAATATTGGTAGATACAGCTTCACATCAATGTATACAAATCTCTCAAATTTCTTCAATCAATTCGCACTTTAAGGTCATACACATCAATCTTTACATCAGACAGTTAAAGATTTAAAGAGTTATAAAGGAAGCAAAGGAGTTACGGAGTTATTAAATCTTTTGCAAGGATGTACATCTTTTAGTCCCAATCACTCCTGAGTTACACATGTCTATTTTGAAAACTTGGCGGATGACACTTTAAAACCATACAAAAAAACTGGTCCAGGTAAATTTAAAAATCCAGAGGAGCATGCTCGAATCTGAACATACGACTTTACGTACTCATTCATCGATTGAACTTCTTGTAATGTAAATTAATGCTGTGTATTTTCATCCTTAAACTTATTCACGACTTATATTCTAGTAAAATATCGGTCAAGTTCGATTCAACTCTACTGCATAAAGCCACAACTTCAAAAAGTTTCATGTAAATTCCGCCAGTTACACCATTCGATTCCAAGCACGTTCCGCGCCAGGGACCAATGTTCAGCCTTCGGATAACTAAGTTAAACGCGCGGTTTTACGCGCTAATCTCTTTTCGCAGAGCAATTTGCATGGTTTTATAATAGGTATTCTATTTACAAATATCCTCCTCTGGTCCTCGATTTTTTTTATAGAAAGGTACACGTTTCTATAAAAAAAATCGAGGACCATTCTGCCTCAACGAGTGGAGGCCGCGTATAGAAGTAAGCAGCTATGGCAGGCCCCCCACAAAGTGAACCGACGTTCTGGTGAACCTCGCGGGAACCCCTTGGATGCGGGTGGTACAGGACCGATCTGTGTGGAGATCATTGGTGGAGGCCGATATCCAGCAGTGGACTTATGTATATTTTTTATTTCCTACTAGTGGCTCCCGGCGGACTTCGTTCCGCCTACTTTTTAATTTTTCACCTTTCAGACCTTCCCTGGACTACGACAAACATTTTAAAACTAAAACTAAAAAACTAAAACTAAAATCATCTCAATCGGTCCAGCGGTTCTCGGGTTTTAATCAGACTAACGAACATCAATTCATTTTTATTTATATAGATGTATGTGATTCTATGGTATGTTCGTATTTTAAGGTCTGCTATGTGATTCAGTCCTACTAACATTTGTAGTTAGGTTTCTGATACATATTACTAAAGATAAGTTGGAGACAATACAATTGTTATCCTAAGTTAGTAAATTATAATAATAAATTATCCAATGTAACATTAGTTCCTTTCCTGTCATTGACGCTCGTGGTCGTTAGTCCTCTCCCAGATCCATCCATATATTGTAGGTATAAAATAAATATTCTCTATTATAACCTTATAGTAGTATATTTTATATAATTATATATAATTTGTGTAGGTTATATTGTATTATAGTTAGTTAACATTCGTATATATTAGTGTATGATAACGTGTTTATTTATTTATTTATTTATTATCTAGATATATGTATTTATACTATAAATTTACTTAATCAATATTCAAAATCAAAAGTATTGCACCACCCTCCCCTCTTCTATCTAATGTCCTTTACCTGAAGGTTGTCTGGTAGAGATCGCTCCCAGCGATAAGACCGCCTAAATTGTACATTGTATCTCTGTATACCTAGCTTTTAAGTTTTGTATGTTGTGCAATAAAGAGTATCTATCTATCTATCTATTAGTATTGTATCCACAATGCTAATGTTTAATCATCATCATCAGCCCATTTAAGTCCCCACTGCTGGGGCACGGACCTCCCTCGATCACATGAGGGGTAATTGCCATACTCACCACGCTTGGCAGGCGGGTTGGCAAGGTTTTGATATAAATGCAGAGTTTTCCTTCCTTTCCAGAAACAAGGCTGTCAGTGACAGCTGAAACTACAGAATAATTTCGTGTTTTGAGGCATTTTTTTTGTTATGGGTTAAAAAAACAATCACACAATTTTGTTCCAAGTAATACTTTACGATCTACTTACAAAAAAACCCCGCCTAATCTTACAAAACCAGAAAACTTCCAAGGAAAAAGGTCCTGTTATCCCTTGGGAAATAATAAGAATAAGACAAATCGGGTGCGCAGGGTGGGTCAGATTTCCACTGCTATTAAGGGAATATGAAAAATGACCATGTGGTTCGAAGGCAGGGTTTTTCGACGGGCGAGTGTGAACATGATGTTTTTAGAACGACCATAATAAGGTCGGGAAAGAAAGAGGGTACAAAGCTTATATATTACTAAAATGGGTTATTATCTCAGCCCATCGCTTTAATAAGAGATAAGTGTTTGAAATATCAAATGTTTTTGCTTCTAGATTTAAGGATACCGGAGTGATACCAACGGCCGGCGTGAAGAAGTACTGTGCTGAGTGAGGGTACTGGAGGCCCAATACAGGGGAAAGGGGGGTTTAAAGGTTGGCAGCGCACTTCTGACTCCACTGGTGGTGCGGGTGTCCATGGGCAGCGGCAATCGCTTATCATCAGGTGATCCGTCTGTGTTCTGCCATTTATCAATAAAAAAAATAAGGGATATTATCGGAGTCAGATCAATGTATGTGATGTTGTGAAATATTTATTATTATTATTTATTAATGTAATTTATCGTTAAAATGTAATACGAATAAACAATCTGTTATACGTAAAATTGACAACTCCTAAGGCTATCACTGATTGGTTGGTTTTGGGGTAGAACTTTTTGAATATAGCATCTTGCGAGTTGATGAAGCATTTTATTCCGTACTTTCGAGTACTTTAAGCTAGAGTGATGCCACTGCCTTCTAGGAAAAGGCCTCACGCGGCGGCGGTGGTATCACTTACCATCAGGTGATCCGTCTGCTCATGTGCCCGTCCCATAAAAAAACGACCAAGTACGAACCGGTCTCTCATTGCGGGTTCCGAACCTTTAAAAATAGTTCTTTTTTTAAAAATATAATAATTTGGTGAGTCAGGAACACTCGCGAAGTTGTTATAAAGGTTTTCGTTTAACGATCGTATCTTTTTTTTACTCAACTTAGTGATATTAAGTATATTAAGTATCTTCTTGATACCTTGATGCGTTCTTAAGATAAAGGTTCTTGACACACAGACAGACAGACGGACAACTAAATGATCTTATAAGTTCCGTTTTTCCTGTTAAAGTTTGAAACCTTAAAAATATCAGTTTAACATTCAATCATCACGTAACATGCCATCCGAAAATCTTTAATGCTCAAGCACACGTCCCTTTCATCCATCTTTTTTATTATCTGCCATATTAATACTCCGTCAGGCACACAATTTGTCAACAGTCAAAAGAGCCGTGCTTTGAAAAATTCGTAAAAAAACACCCATCGGTGTTTAATATTCTACCCTCTACTGGAAAGGGTCTAGCCATTAGTATCCTTCAAATCAAGTCCCTGTGGTGATGCGAGTTGCAATATTTTACTCAAATATTTCGCTGTTTTATCCAATCCCTCAAAAAACCGACTCTGTCTCACTCGCCTTGTGAGAGCAGGACACTGAAACTGGCATGAAGTCACTCTGCGAGGATTACATCGGTTAACCTTACAAAGTTTTTTAAACCTAATACGAGTAAACTAAGACTAGGGTATCAGAATAGATCAGGTCTGCATAAAATAATTGCACAAAATACACAACTTTAGTACTAGACATTAGAGAGATTTACTGCTGCACTCAGAGACGTCAAATCAACTTTAAAAATATTGACACTTACGCATAAAACTTTCCATAATTTAGTTCAAAAATCAAAAATATCTTTATTCAATTTAAGTCAACAAAGAACATTTATGAATAACAAATATTATGTAATCTGCCGCTCATTTGGAATGTCAATTTCTAACGAGAAGAATCTGCAAGAAAATCAGTAGTTACTCTTTTTAAATAATATGGTAATTACAATTTGGAGCCGAAACATGGACACAAGTTTAAAGTAGCTCAGCGGGCAATGGAGCGTGCTATGCTTGGAGTCTCTCTGGTGGATAAAATTCGTAACGAGGTTATTCGTCAAAGAACTAAAGCCATGGACATTGCACGCAGGATCAGCACGCTGAAGTGGAGATGGGCCGGTCATGTTTCTAGACGCACGATGGAGTCGACACGTACTGGAGTGGAGCGGTCGACACGTGGGGAAACGCAGTGTTGGACGCCCTGCGGCGCGATGGACTGACGATTTGAGAAAGATGGCTGGTGTGAGGTGGATGCGGACCGCTCAGGACCGGGCTGGTTGGCGCTCTTTAGGGGAGGCCTACGTTCAGCAGTGGACGGCGATAGGCTGATTGAATTACAATTTTAACATAAAGCAATACTTTTTCTTTTGATTAATATGGCTCTACCCGAAGATAATTCGCCAATGTCAAGTAACTTGTTGAGAATAAGTAGGTAGTCAACAGTCGAATTCAGTCAAAGTCACAATCATTCAATAGAACAGACGAGCAGATGAATCACCAGATGGTAACCAATTGCTGCCACCCATGGACACCAGCGACACCAGTGGTGTCACAAGCGCTACCACCATCTTTAAACCCCCCTTTCTCCCGGATTGGGCCTCCAGTACCCTCACTCACGTAGCGAAACACAGTACAGTGCTGGCTTACGCCGGTTTTCTGTGAGGCCGTGGAATCACTCCGCACTTCACACTTCTCTGTTATTCTTAAGTGAGAAATGCCAAAATCCACACGACACCGCGCTAATGACTCCTCCTCCCCATACAAAAAGAAGCCCGCTATCTCATTTCCCACGAAGAGTTATGTACAGTGAATCACGCTAACTAAGAGACCTTACAGACATACGACAGTTTTTCAGCGATCACAAACTGGAATCTGAACAAACACCGACGAAACTTTATTTTAATATATTAATATAATAATTCTCATACGTTGACCTGATTCCGTACATACGAAGTAGCTTAAACACTTGTGTTACAGATATCAGACCACAGAGGAACACAAATATACACTTAAATACATATATTACACCCAGACTCTGAACAAACACAAGTGTTCATCGCACGAATGTTTGTCCAGGGTGGGGATCGAACCCACGACCTGCATAAGAGGCAAGGTCACTACCAATTGCGTCATCCGGTTAGTCTTTATGTGATAGGTGGCAGCCGAACAGACGGATCACCTGATGCTAAGCTATTGCCGCCGCCCATGGTAACCAACAACACCAAGTCACAAGTGCGCTGCCATCCTACAAAGCCTCCTTTCCAGATTGGGCCTCCGGCAACCTCACACTTACACACACAGTAATTTTAGTACGTGAAATTATCTTACGTATCCTCCTCGTCTTAGTGTGCGTTCAATACGGTCGTTTTAGAGCCCAGGGTACGCTTAGACCATGATTCTGGTCATCAATCAATGACGCGACTGCCGTCTGACCTTTTGCAACCCTTTAACAAAGGAACCAGACTAACTACCGGACCTAAACCGGAGTGATACCACTGCCTCACAGAAGACCGGCGTGAAGCAGCGCCTGCGCTGTTTTTCGCCGTGTGAGTGAGGTTACCGGAGGCCCGCGCACTTGTGACTCCACTGGTGTTGCGGGTGTCTATGGGCGGCGGAATTACTTACCATCAGGTGATCCGTCTGCCCGCCGTGTGCCATGTAGCCGTGTGGTCCCCGGCAGAGTAGAATAGACCACCCTCACTATTTACCGAGGTGTCGTAAAAGGAACCCACCCAGAGAAGGAAAACTCTGCATTTATACCAAAACCCTCGCCAACCCGTCTGCCAAGCGTGGTGAGTATGGCAATTACCCCTTATGTGATTGAGGGAGGCCCGTGCCCCAGCAGTGGGGACTTAATGGGCTGACGACGATGATCCGTATGATCGTCTGCCACCTCTTATATATATAAAAAAAAACTGAATCATATATACACGTTTCAGAAATTATCTGAAATAGGCAGGTTTTCTCAGGAGTCTTTCTCTCACCGCCAAGCTAAGGTAGAAATTCATACATAGATTTGAAAAATCCAGAGGTACATGCTTGGATTAAAACCACGACCCCTCGCATGGAAGGAGAGTTCTTTTACCTACGCTGAGCTCGCCATCGCTCTGTCTCTGTAGACCATTATTGGTTATCAGCGACAATAATAATAATATTCTCAAGCTGATTTCAGCTTAGGCGGCCAATCTCAACGATCAGCCACTTACGCTTAATATATTATAGTGCTCAAGTGTGTGCGTGAACACAAGTGCACTCTCTATTCCATTGCCCTCATATTCTTATGGGACACCAGTACGACACGGTTGGAGTTGGATGGGATGCAATAACGACGGCTTAACGTGCTTTCCGAGGCACGGGGGTACAAGACCGCCAACTTCCAGACTCCGGGCTGACACTAAGAATTTCTTAACAGAAAAACTCAAAATTACAAAATACAAATTTTGGCCCCAAGTGCAGCTGTCGCTTTAAAGAGCGACACACTACCCACTGCGAAATCATTCAGCGACAAATGACTACGTTTGGTGAAAATTTAATTCATTCAACATCTGATACATAGACCTGATTCCGTACTAAGCTTAAAAACTTGTGTTACGGATATCGGATGAATAACAAATATATATTCAAATACATACATAACACCCAGACACTCAACAAACACAAGTATTCATCACACGAATGTATGTCCAGGGTGTGGATCGAATCCATAACCTTTGTCGCATGAGGCAGGGTCACTACTAAATGCGCCCTCCGACCAGTCAAAGATTGCCTGCTGATGTTGTTGGTAAACGGTCGCTCGTCTGAAAACTAACTCAGGCAGAAAAACATGGCGGAAATATATCAGAAAACAACGGGTATGGATAATGGCGAAATTAAACTGAGGCTCATTTTTCGCGCCCGGACTCGGGCGAATAATCTTGAGCTAGTAATGGCCGGATGGAATATCGATAAGACGAGGATTCTGGCAAGATTAAAAATTACGATAAGAAAGCCACAATCATCATTCTTTTGATCACTGACTTTATTGATAATAATTCACAATTATACTTGAAACTGGAATTCAATACCAAAAAACTACGACAGATACATCACTGTCAAATCTTTCAAAAGTAAAGACATTGGCAATATTTCTGGATTTGTTAGCCAAATCCAGAAATATAGTCAATGTCTTTCAAGCTTTCGACACGGTCTCAATCTCCTACTTGATTGGCAAGCTCGAAGAGGTCGGAGTGAGAGGTATTCCACTGAAATTGTTTTAAAGCTACCTGGCTGACCGGAAAAAGAGGGTTGGGTTAGGGGATAGTGTCAGCGATGAGGAAATAGTACACTACAAAACCCCCCAAATCAACTAACCAACCTTCTTAATCTATATAAACAACCTAGGCAACCTTCAACTCACCAATGGATCCATCATTACATTCGCAGATGATACAGCTCTGTTCTTCTATGGAGAAAACTGGGACGAAGTTTTCTATCACGCCAATAAAAGAATGCAAAGAGTCACAAGCTGGCTACAGGAAAACCTCCTAACAATTAACTCACCAAAACCAAATACATTGCCTTTGCGCACCGAGTTAACCTTCATCTTCACCATCACTAACTTCATAATCTGAGTCGGATACAGATTCTGCCGAGACTACTCTTAACTCTTAATCGAATTTAAAATTATCTTAGGTCCAAGGAAATTGTTCACGTGACAACTCACTCAAAACACAATAACAGTGTTAAAAATGTTTCAATTCAAAGATTATTAAATTAATATTACTTTGCGGCACTTCACTGTATAAAACAACATTTAGTTAAAATGTTATAATACCAAATGTTATATTATTACCTGAAGTGATAACCAAGATAACCAAGCGCAATACTTTGCTTCCAAACATTACGGACGATTAAGCGTCTTGTATTTATGTAAATAACGAAAGATAATTACTTCTATTATAATACAGAATTGCTGCGTCATCGGAATTTTTCTGATCACCGCTTTAAAAAAATAAAAATAATCTAGTTTATCCCGGTTTAAATAATTAACGTTCGCCGTCGTCTCTCATCTAAGTCAAACCAATTTATTCTCACCATTCACTTGTTCTCCGTTCCATTTTACTCGTCTTACATTCTGTTTCACTCCCTCAGGGCTTTACCCGATTTAAGAGTACTGTTCCTAACTTAGTCAAGGCTGAGCTGGTAACATCAACAACACCATAATCTTTTATGATGTAGTTTTAAGCTTTGTGTAGTAAAGTAACTAGCTTATTTTGTACCTAAGTTTTCGGTCAGAAATTTTTAGTGGCTGCCCGTAGTCTGGAAGTTGGCGGTCTTGTACCCCCGTGCCTCGAAAAGCACGTTAAGCTATTGGTCCTGCGCACAATCTCTCTCGGGTAGTGTCACAATAGTGTTCCATCGGAATATGAGGGTAAGGAAATAGAGAATGTACTTGTATTTGCGCACACTCTTAAGCACTATAATATATTCTGCGTACGTGGCTGATCGTTGTGATTGGCCGCCGTAGCCATAATCGGTTGGAGGATGTTATGTTCGTAGAGTAGCTTTTAGGTATATAATTAAGTGGATCATGCTATTTATAGGTTACTGTCTAGATAAATTAATATTGTATTCACTTTATGGCTGTGAAATTGACTGTTATCTGTTTGCGTACGTAGTTTAAATTAATAAATCTCATAATCCTTCATGGCTTTATAAAATTATATCGATAAATTTATCCCACCACTATTGGCAAGGCAAAATTCGGAGAGTAAAAACATATGAAATGCTGAAGGATGGAGCGAAAACCCGCGTGCGGAGAGTAAAATGTAGAGTACAATATTGCGCTGAAGTTGTGCCCATAGAAAATTAGGGCCAGCATTTTGCTCGAGGCTAGTATGTAGGTACTATTGGATTTTGTTACATGGTTCAGTAGATATTCATTGTTGGGTCTGACTAAAAAGAGGTTTTTTTTTAATGTAATAGGTAAGCGATTGCCGCCACCCATGGACACCCGCGACACCAGTGGAGTAACGAGTGCGCTGCCAACCTTTCAACCCCCCTTTCCCCTGGATTGGGCCTCCGGTACCTTCACTCACGTAGCGAAACACAGTACAGTGCTGCTTTACGCCAATTTTCTCTGAGCCCATGTTATCACTCCGGTCGAGCCGGCCCATTCATGCCGAAGTGTGGCTGTCCCACGGTTAACTGTTTTAGTGGTAGGTGCACTATGTAAGCGCCTTTTATTTCGGTATTTTTTATTGGATAAAGATTTTATAATATTAATTTTTTAACAATAATAATTAATTTATAGCAATCAAATGTGAGAGTATCATCTCATCGGGTTAAAAAGATGAACATGACTTGTATAGCCCTAAATATTCTTGTATATTCATGTTCTAGTTAAGTTTTGTACTTAATTAGAACATACAAGGATATACAAATTAAACCTATTTGTATAATTAAACCTTATTTACAAATTACACATTTACAAAACAATTTACTCAATTTTAGTTTTTAATTTCCATTCAACAATTTTTTTTTAAATTTCAATTTTCATTTAATGTGAAAATCATCTCCAGCACGATTTTAAAAATTAATCTAGCATATCATCCTATATCTCATCGTCGCTTTCCATTAGGTTGATTGTGGTCAAGCGTTAGCCTATTGACCAAAAAAATCCAATCTCTCATTGTCAAGAATAAAATTTCGTTGCTAAATGAACCCTAATATCGAAGTCCCAGAATACTCCGCAGTTTATCACAAGCTAGATGGTTATCGAACTGGAAAACACCGTGGCTCAGTCTTTCCGTCTTTATTTAGCTGTAAACCGTATCCACTGGATTTGTCTGGGAGGCCTATAGCTAGTTGAAATCCTGATTACATGCTCTGATTAAGATGGAGCTACACCTAATCATAATCATAAATATAAATCTTTATTGTTTCAAAATAGGGCAACGTAGGGCTGCTCGAATTGTTGGTGCCTTGACTTGATCCTCTGGCACTGCGGCGGGATATAGCTTCTCCCCGCATTCTATATCGCATCTATCATGGGGAGTGTTCTCAAGAACTGTTTGAACTACTCCCTGTAGCTTCTGCAGCTGCATTCCTACATCGAACCACACGCAAACGATTGTCATTCCATCCCCATTATCCCAATGGATGGCGGTCTAATACTGTGCGTTTTTCGCGGAACTTTCTACCACGTACCTCAGTTCTGTGGAATGTTTTGCCCGAGGGAGTATTTTACGACGGCTACGACTTAGAGACCTTCAAGAGAAGAGGGTACTTCTTTTAAAAAAGGCCGGCAACATATTAGCGATCTCGCTGATTTCGCGGATGTTCATGGGCGGCGAAGATTACTTTCCATCAGGTGACTCGCTTGCTCGTTTATCGCCTCTAACATAAAAAAGTGGTTTACCTGAGCAGGTCTTACAAATAAAGTGTTTCACACAGGTCACCTTTATATAGGTAGGTACATATTATATCAAATAGTTAATTACGATGTAACAATGATAAGGTGAAATAATTAAAAAATATTAAGATACTTACAAGTTACGTGTCAGTAAAAATGTCAATAGTTGAAATAGATTAGATTTACTAAAAACTATTATCATCCTAGATTACAATTGTCAATTTTCGTTAAAATTAATTATTGTAATGTAATAAGTACCTAATAAATAAATTCTTACAACATGTACATCAACCTGCTTTATCGGAGTAAAGTCCTGACTAAATGGTGTCCTAGAACCGGCCAGACGAAATCCATATCACGATGGGTCGATTACATCACCAAAATCGTGAGAACTTAAATGGATCCGAGCAGCTAAATATCGGTTACTTAGGCATGAGGGAAAGGAGGCCTACTCAGCAAAGAATACTACCAGGCTCATAATGATGATAATAAATACCTACTATAAGGTTTAGTTTTGTCCCGGTCATGACTTACGGTGCCTAGACGTGGACACCCACGGCTGGACTAGTCCACCGGTTCAAAGTCACTCAAGGAGCTATGGTAAGGGCTATGCTGTGAGTATCTTTGAAGGACTGCATGAGAAATGATGTAATCCGACAGAGAACCAGAGTCACCGACATAGCCTACCGAATTAGCAAACTGAAGTGAAAAAGTCTGAAACTGAAGCAGTGGGCTGGTTACATTAGCTGCAGAACTGATAGCCGTTGGAGCCGGAAAGTTCTTGCGTGGAGACCGCGACTCGGTAAGCGTAGTGTTGGACGCCCTGTGACAAGAAGGGATGGTGACATTCGAAGGCTGGCTGGTGTGGGCTGGATGAGAGGGGCCGAAAATCGGGAGCAGTGGCATGGCTTAGGGGAGACCTATGTACAGCAGTGGAAGAGTGTGGGTTGCTGATGATGATGATGAAGGTAGGTAGATAGATACCTAGATATTCTTTATTGCACAAAAATAAAATACAAGCATGACACAACAGCAACAGAGAATACAATAAAGCGGTCTTATCGCTTGTAGCGATTTCTTCCAGACAACCTTTGGGTAGAGGAATGAAATATCGTATTCGTAATAAGGGAAGGCAGTGCAAAGTAATTCAACAAATGAAATTGAGAATGGCAGAAATATGCATTATTTTATATATAAATATTAAGGTTTTGTTAAAGATTAAAAGATTAGCACGATGAAGTGTTACTTCTTCTGATAAAGGTAAATCGAAAATGAAAATACACGCGCGATGTAATCGACGCCTATATCTATCTGAAAAGGTAGAAACACCTGAAAAGCTAGAATCAAACGAGAGCTACATTTAAACGAATATATATGTTTAATGTAACCTTGATTTCATGTACAGTAAATTTTATTCGTTCATTTATTGGTAATGTTTGAAACTAATGTCCCGAAATTAAGTCAAGGCGGTCTTGCCAACTGATAAAATTATTTGGGAATATGGTATGTGAAGTGGAATACGTGGTTCAGAAAGCGTATTTTAGGACTCTTCACGAGTAAATTACCTACCTACTTACCCATATAAATGGTGTTAAAAAGAAGAAGATTTTGGTTTGTATTTACCTGAAACAAAAAAAAGTTGAAGTTTAATTTCCTATGCAAAAATACACGTCGGAAAGAAATTAAGTAAAAAATCAATTTACAAAGGCCATCCTAGGACTGGTTTCGTAATTTATTTCGTCAATTTATATCTATGTTTACCTCATTGTTATGTTACCTTTATCTGCAATATTATATGTATTAGTGCCTATAATGTTATTTCGGGAAATCGTTAACTGCTCCTCACAGGACAGGCTTAGCCTAGTGCCCCGCACCAGAGCGAAAAGTTATTAAATTGTAATGTTTTTGATATTAAATACATTTGTATTTGTGTTCTATGTAATATATACAAGTCCTTCAAATCTTGACCGTGGGAGAGCCACGTTTCGGCATGAATGGGCTGACTCGATCGGAGTGATACACGGCCTCACAGAAAACCGGCGTAAAACAGCACTGTGCTGTTTCGCTGCGTGAGTGAGCACCGGAGGCCAATCCGAGGAAAAGGGTATTTAAAGATTGGCAGCGCACTTGTGACTCCACTGGTGTAACGGATGACCATGGGTGGTGGCAATCGCTTACCACCGTGATCCGTCTGCTCGTCTACCACCTATCTCATGAAAAAACAAGGTTAAATACATTGTGAATTTAGCCAAAGAATTAACATTTACTCTCAAGAGTGAACTTTGGGATAGAGATGAGGGTGTGTGATTCCTGTACGTAGCCCACATGCAGGTCCTAACTTTTCTGGAACGAACAACAATATATTAGTTACTTATTTTTCCAAAATACAAAAAAGTTTTTTTTTGTAATAACACAATCTCACCTAATGAAACTTGGGATATATTTTTTATGTGACAGAAGGCAGACGAGCAGACGGATCGCAAGGATAAGCGATTGCCGCCTCCCATGTATACTCGCGACACCAATGGAGTTACAAGTGCGCTGCCAATCTTTAACCCCTCATTCCCCCGGATTGGGCCTCCGGTACCTACCCTTACTCACGGATATTACGCATTTGCCTTAAAGTAAGTCAAGATTTCCTTAAACTAGATACTAATTTGGCTTAATAAAGTTAACGTTATTGTGTAAAAATTACCAAAAAAAAAAACAAAGACACACGACTGTCGAGCTCTAGATAAATGTCTTAATACCTGGACTTATGTTCATCTCGCGGGCCAGTATGGCGGTGCCAACGGAGGTGATGCCTTGACATCGCTTTCTTTGTAATTGCAACTCTTGGCTCTCCTCGTAGCGCCCTCTAGAGGATAAGTCCTCTAGAGGGCGCTGTAATAAATTTAACTCTAAGGGGTAAGAAACTAAAAAAAAATTTTTGCTTGACGATACCGTGTGGGGTATCAAATGAAAGAGCTTTTTTAGCACATTTTAAATACGTAATTATATTCACATAACTAAAAATATGTTAAATAAAAATAAAGTTTAACTAAAACCTGATTACTTAAAAACACAATCAAACAAGAAAATTGTCTCTGCTGCAAAAATAAAATCAATGTGGCATACGACCACCGCGATACGGCATAATAATTTCAGCACAGACAATTGGACTGATCGGATGGCGCAATTGGTAGTGACCCTGCCTCTTACGCCAAAGGTCGTGGGTTCGATCCCCACCGTGGACAAACATTCGTGCGATAAACACTTGTGTTTGTTCGGTGTCTGGGTGTAATATATGTATTTAAGTACATATTTGTGTTCCTCTGTTGTCTGTTATCTGTAACACAAGTGCTTAAGGTAGGTACTTAGTACGGAATCAGGTTAACGTATGAGATGTTGTGAGAATTACATAAAACGAAGGAAGTTATGGGAACAAATTTTCTTGTTGTGTACTTTTTAGATCGTGTTTTTTGGTAGTCGGGTTTTAGTTTTAAAACTTTTTCACATCTCCATTTAGTGAACGAAACTATAAGCAGTTAAGTGTCGTTTAGAATTTTCCCCCTTGAATTCCGTACTCCTAATAACTGGTTTATGGGTGGAACACGATTTGAATGTATATCTTAGGGGAAACTGTCAAATTTATTGCTTTTACGTTTTCCGGTATTGCCGGCCTATTTCCGAACGTTCTGAATACTTTTTCTGGTGTAATTTAAGAGTTGTGTGATCAATAAGCTAAAAATAAATGCACGTGGTGCCATCATACTGCAGTTATTTGTATAATTTGATCGTCTAGCTCTATTTTTTACTGTACACTATTGTATAGTATCAGCCTATATACTGTCCCACTGCAGGACAAAGGCCTCCATCATAGAAATCAAGTCATCACTACTATGATGGGATTGGGCTTAATCACCACGCTTGCCTAATGTGGATTGGTGATCACAAACCCGAGTTATGTTCGAAAAATTCGAAACATACCTTTGCCCGACCCGAGAATCGAGCCCAGGATCCCGAGATCACGGACCGGTATTTAAACTACTAGACCAACGGAGCTTATGGCCACTTTTAAAGTTAAATTTTTTTTAGGCAACAATGGCGTAACTGAACCTTACCGTTGATTTTTAACTGTAAATATTTTGTCTGATAAATTGGTATAATGTTTAAATGTTTTCTTACTGAATACTGTATTTGTATGTATTATAAGTATGTTTTTACCAAAGAAAAGTATTATATGTATACATTTGTAATCCCACTGTTGATTCTGATATCCGTAACACAGGTGCTTGAGCTATCTATCTCGGAGTCAGATCAATGTATGTGATGTTGTGAAATATTTATTTATTTATTTATATACAATAGTAAACCAAATCTTACTACTTTTTTTATGTGATAAGTGGTTGACGAGCAGACGGATCGCCTGATGGTAAGCGATTGCCGCCGCCCATAGACACTCGCGACACCAGTGGATTTACAAGTACACTGCCAACCTTTAAACCCCTCACGCAGCGAAACACAATCAGTGCTGTTTCACGCCGCTTTTCTGTGAGGCCGTGGTATTCGGTCCAGCCGGCCCATTCATGCCAAAGTGTGGCTCTGTCATAGACAGGAAGTTACGTATACAGGAAGAGATTATCTCGTACGAGATAAAGATATGTACACAGTGTATGACTTATTCATGGCATTTAAATACCTATACCTACAAATATCACGATGGAAAAATTACGGATTTACATATTTCGGCAATATTACCCACAAGAGCCGTGTGGTTCCGGCAGAGTAGAATAGGCCACCCTCACTCTTACTGAGGTGTCGTAAAAGGCGACTACGGTAAAGCTGCTGGCATGATCATCAGCACCAAGAGAAGGAAAACTCTGCATTTATATCAAAACCCTCGCCAACCTGTCTGCCAAGCGTGGTGAGTATGGCAATTACCCCTCATGTGATTGAGGGAGGCCCGTGCCCCAGCAGTGGGGACTTAAATGGGCTGACGATGATGATGATGACCCACATGAGAAGCTGGGGTAATTTGTGACGATGCTAAAGTTCGGAATCGTCGTTCCAAACATTAAGTATAAGAAAGTTGTGATTATTTCATGCTACATAATGAAATAAACCAGCCAAGTGCGAGTCGGACTCGCCCATGAAGGGTTCCGTAGCAGCAAGTAAGATATATGGAAGGTAAATTGCGGCTTATGGTGAATAACGTATTAAAAAAAAACTACTTACTAGATCTAGTCCAAACCAATTTTCGTTGTTAGGTTTCATCATAATCATTATGTACATCATATATTTTTTTTAGTTTTTTAATTCATTTATTATAGAAGTTAGAACAATTTACCATAAAATTTACTACTTTGGGAGCATCTCTTGCGCAAAGTATTGTGTTTGAAGACCTATCCATAGATACCCCACACATATCATCATCATCATCATCATCGTCAGCCCACTTAAATCCCCACTGCTGGGGCACGGGCCTCCCTCAATCAAATGAGGGGTAATTGCCATACTTACAACGCTTGGCAGACGGGTTGGCGAGGGTTTTGATATAAATGCAGAGTTGTCCTTCTCTGGGTGCTGATGATCATGCAAGCAGCTTTACCTAAGTCGCCTTTCACGACATCTTGGTAAGAGTGAGGGTGGCCTATTCTACTCTGCCGGGGACCACACGGCAAATATATAGGTTTAATGAAAAAAAAAATTTGAGTCTCAGTTTCAAGTATGGAGACCCTCCAATTTTTTAATTTTTTCCAATTTTTGTGTTAAAGTCGTAATGTGGTTAACAAAATACATCTATTTACTAAGTTTCAATAGTATGGTTCTTATAGTTTCGGAGAAAAGTGGCTGTGACATACGGACGGACGGACAGTTGGACAAACATGACGAATCTATAAGGGTTCCGTTTTTTGCCATTTGGCTACGGAACCCTAAAAAACGTATTATTGCCTATTTATTCTCCCCAAATTTACAGAATTAAATAAAGCAATTACGGTACCCCTACTCACTAGGTGAATCACAGCTCAAGCCCTGCCTTACAGTTTTCTGTGAGGCCGAATCGCTTTGGTCGAAATGACGATTTCATGCTTACGACACAAATCATTCGGGTTTTAGTTTTCAATCGTCAATCTTTTGACAACTGTTCCTATAAACCCTAGTATCCCCTCCCGGGATCATGTAACGATTTGCGAGATCTTTTTTTTATCAGACTAAACAGGAAGGATGTATTATAGTATTTTATGATCATAATAAAATCGCTATAAAGTCCTTAAGTTACGAGTAGGGCAGACTAGCGACGCCAATAGATTTTAATTTTTAGCAACTAAGCCCGATCTTTTTTAAACAACTTTGGGGTTATAACCTCTAGGCAAACACTTATACTATTTATTAAATAACCATGCGACAATGTTGGGTCCAATGCGTACGCGAAAAATATATTCAATGAATTTGTGAATCAATTTTTCGCGTACAAAAACGGACCCAATATTTGTGCATGGTTATTTAATAATTCACACAACATCTCATACGTTGGCCTGATTCCGCACTAAGTAGCTTATACACTTGTGTTACAGATATCAGACAACAGAGGAACACAAATATATACTTAAATACATATATTACACCCAGACACCGAACAAACACAAGTATTCATCGCACGAGTGTTTGTCCAGGGTGGGGATCGATGCAGGGTCACTACCAATTGTGCCATCCGGTCAGTCAGTTAATAAATAGTATAAGTGTTTGTCTGGAAAGTTTTGGATTTTTTATCGATTTTTGAAGTTTTTGGTGTTGAATTTGTCAGAAGTGCGATACGGCCAAAAATACACCTAAGCTCCGATTTTTTCCCCATACAAATTTTTAAGTTAAAATTTTGGGGTTGATTTTCTAAGTGAAAATCGGACTTAGGGGGTGGGGTTTTTTTCGAGGGGGTAGTCCTTGCTGAGGGCTATATTGTACTGCGTTTAAAGTTTGAAATTTTTTTGAGTGTGAGTATTTTATTTTGATTTTTGAAAAATCACTAAAATTTACCTAGACAGTCTGATATGAACAAGTGAAAATTTTCTAAGTGTCGGAATTTTGAAAATATTTTTTTCTGAAAAAAGTAAAAATGCTGGATCCCTCGTTTCTGAGGTAGGTGGTAGGCTTAATTATAGAGGTTCTATCCTGAATTTTGGGAACGCGTAAAGCAGTTCTAGGGGGCCGAAAAGTGGGATTAATGTAAGGGTTAGATTATAGTTAACTTGTAATGTAAGGTGGAAAATAAAGATATTTTTATTTATTTATTATTATTAGTTACTAAAAATTTAAGTCGATTGGCGTCGCTAGTGTGTCCTACCCGTCACCTTAAATCCCCTTATATCGGCTTTTGAGGTTTCGTTACAATGGTACATGTAGCATATAAGTCGCATCTTATGGGTATTACGTGTTACGGTCAGATGATAGTAAAATGAAGTTTTATTATGATATTAAAGTTGGCTCTATTGTTTATTACTAAATCAGGTTTAATCCTGCTGTCCACCCTCTGCTTGTCCACCCCGGGTGGACAGTGAAGCAATTGTTAAAAAAAATCCTGCTGTCCACCCCCTCTTTCAACCAAGAAGGGGTGGACAGCAGGATTTTTTTTACCAACAGACAAGCAGAGGGTGGACAGCGGGAACAAACCCTAAATCAAGGATACTTTGTGACATGTTTTCTTTGTAAAATTGAGTAGCGTACAATTGGCTACAAGTATTTGATTAAGTGACACCACGACGGTAAAAGCGCTGCCAAATGATTTATATTAACTGTGGCGAATAGGAGACATTTTTTTAAAAAGTACTTTAATTAATACTTTAAGGAAGTACAAGTACTTGCCGGAGGCTCTCGATAGGTTGCAGCGACGTGCTCTCCGTATTGTTGGAGATTATGAGGTGACTAAGTTTCTAGAAGCTTGTCAGCTACGTAGAGACATGGCCAGTCTTAGTCTTCTCTACCGCCTCTATAATGGGGAATGCTCTGATGAGTTATTTCAACATATCCCATCCTCCCCTTTCCACTTCCGAACAACACGTGCTAGACAGCGTTGCCATCCGCATACCATCCAGACAATGTCGGCGCGCACCGAGAGGTTTGACTCCTCGTTCCTGCCCCGAGCCATCAAGACATGAAATGCCATCCCAGCTCATGTGTTTCCTCCTTCATCACAATCCGGGGTCTTTAAGGCGGGGCGTGAAGCGGCATCAGGGTGAGGATGGCAGACTCAATGGGTACTTTGTTAGTTCTTTGGTGTCAGCCTCATATTTTGTTTTCACGGCCGCTTACTATAAGGCGCAGAAAAGTCATCCTGATTGTCCTTTCTATAAAAAAAGGAAACAACATTTTTTTTCGACAAACTTACGTAATAATTACTTCCTACAAGTAATCGGCTCCGACTCTTAATCGCCACAATCAATATAAATCAAAAGGCGGCCCCAGTTTAACGCGGTGTTGCCTTGAATAATTTGATCTATAGATTAACAGCCATAACCTTATTAGTCATTACAGCAATAATAAGGTAATTAGATGTACGTACTCATCGTTAGGACCTTTTTGATCTGATATGATGACATTTGTACAAGCAAACGGAATAACTGATAGTAAGCAGTTACTGCCGCCCATGGACATGGCAACACCAATGGAGTCTTTAATCTCCATGTCCCCTCGATTAGGCCTCCGGTAACATTTTGTTGGTTGGCACGGCTGGACTAGTCCACCGTTTCAAAGTCACTCAAAGAGCTATGGAAAGGGCTATGCTCGGAGTATCTCTGAAGGACCGCATCAGAAATGATGTAATCCGACAGAGAAGCAGAGTCACTGACATAGCCCACCGAATTAGCAAACTGAAGTGGCAGTGGGCTGGTCATATTAGCCGCAAAACTGACAGCCGTTGGAGCCGTAAAGTAGGACGCCCTGCGACAAGATGGGATGATGACATTCGAAGGCTGGCTGGTGTGGGCTGGATGAGAGTGGTCGAAAATCGGGAGCAGTGGCATGCATTAAGGGATACGTATGTCCAGCAGTGGACGAGTGTGGGTTGCTGATGATGATGATGAACCTTTTGCTGTTCACGCTGTTATTTATGGGACCACGTTATAAGTCCTGTCGAGCCGGCCTATTCATGCTGAAGATGACTCTCCTACAATATTTTTCTCCAATAAAAATCTAGACCTCATTACGTCTACTGCACATAAAAAGGCTCTTCATTGTTAGTAGTTCTCAGTATAATCTAAAAAATACCCCAACTAACATCGTATCTATTCGTATTGTCCACTCAACCAAACCCAATGGTCCGTGGCCAGGTGGCCAAACGTTGCCCTGACCGTTGAGTTTTACTGTTACAACCTTCCCTGGTATATTCATGGATGAATTAGCTTTGTCCGGGTCCAAACGAATATTATAGCCCCACGATGGTAAAAAGTTTACACTCCATTTGTTGGAAGGATAGTGATAGTCCATCGTTATGCGCAGGTGGAACTCGGAAAAAGTAAATGAAATTATGCTATTTTTTTTAATGATGACGCTTGAACACAATCTCACCTTATGGAAAATGACGATGAGGTCTTGGGTGTAACACGTTTGCCAAGAAATATGCCTGTTCAGTCTTGTCTCAAAGATGTCTAAATTGTAGAGGTCCGGAAAATGAGGTCTGTTCCATTCCTTCATTATCATCATTTCAGCTCATAGACGTCCACTGCTGGACATAGGCCTCCCCCAATGTTCTCCATACAGATCGGTCTTGTGCCGCGCGCATCTAATGGATTCCCACGACCTTCACCATTCCTTAATAGACAGTATTATGAATGTGGAAGCGAATCGCTTCTTATGGATAAGTGGTAAGCGAACAACGTATGGATATTTTGTTTTTTATAATAATAATAATTCTCACAACATCTCATACATTGACCTGATTCCGTACTAAGTAGCTTAAGCACTTGTGTTACAGATATCAGACAACAGAGGAACACAAATATATTCTTAAATACATATATTACACTCAGACACTGAACAAACACCAGTGTTCATCGCACAAATGTTTGTCCAGGGTGGGGATCGAACCCACGACCTTTGGCGTAAGAGGCAGGGTCACTACCAATTGCGCCATCCGGTCAGTCAAATAGTCAAAATAGTTTATGTGATGTAGGTATGACAGACGAGCTAAGGGGTCGCCTGGTGGTTGGTGATTACCGTCGCCTATGAACACCAGCAATACTTATTCTTTTATTTATTGTTTTGCACATGTTACATTTTACGGCCTTAAAGCTAATATATAAGTTATAATTAGAACTGACTAGCAAACATACCGTGTGGTCCCCGGCAGAGTAGAATAGGCCACCCTCACTCTTACCGAGGTGTCGTAAAAGGCGACTAAGGTAAAGCTGCTGGCATGATCATCAGCACCCAGAGAAGGAAATCTCTGCATTTATATCTAAACCCTCGCCAACTCGTCTGCCAAGCGTGGTGAGTATGGCAATTACCCCTCATATGACTGAGGGAGGCCCGTGCCCCAGCAGTGGGGACTTAATAAATGGGCTGATGATGATGATGATGATGAGCAAACATACTCGTATATAAGTTGGTAACTAAGGTCATAGACATAGACCAAAGGATTTCATGCCTCAAGTGGCAATGGGCAGGACACATAGCGAGGAGAACAGACGGCCGTTGGGCACAGGACCGATCTGTGTAGAGAACAATGGGGGAGGCCTATGTCCAGCATTGGACGTCTATTGGTTGAAATGATGATGATGACCTAATTGCTTGCCATCAGGTGATCCGTCTGCGACATGAATAAAAAGATACATAAGTCTAAACTGTCGTGTAAGCTGTTTATATTGCCCAAAATAGCAGAGTTCCCTTTATACACATTTACCTTTACGTATCAAACAACTTATGCAGGTAATCGAATCGGTGGGCTTTAGAGATACATGCAATAAAACCCGGTAAAGTACGGTTAGTGGTTGCTGACAACGTTCGCCCGATATGCGGGAGCTATGCGCTGGACAAAACTTTCATAAACTTAAACTTTATTGTGCATGAAATCAGGTACATATTTACAGATCTTTTGAAACAATTAGTTCTCTAACTTCTACCTTTACAGGTGTATCATCATCATCAGCCTATCGCAGTCCACTGCTGGACGTAGGCCTGTCCAATTGTTCGCCACTGTGATCTATCTGTGGCTTCTCGCATCCAGCTCTTGCCAGCCATCCTGCGAAGATCGTCCCCCCACCCAGACAGAGGGCGCCCTACATTACGTTTGCCAAGACGCGGTCTCCACTCCAGAACTCGTTTACCCCATCGATTCGTTCTGTATGCACATTATTTAAACTTAATTGACAATCTATTTCGACTTAGTAACTACATCATTTTTTAATTATTAGAATTCAGAAGTTTGTAACTATTAACAAAATTTATTCCATTAACCTTAATACATAATATCAAATCACCTAAATCAGTAATACATAATGTAGTTAATTGACAATGTTAATAATATCTGCTTAGTAACGAATTCGGTTATTTTTAATCCGATTTAATTAATGTATATAATGCAATGTCAAGTAATAAAATAATACATTTTCGTGATGTCAGTATTCTAGTCTACTTTCATTAATAATTCAAATGTTTAATTCGGTTATAAAATATAATGTAGAAGACTAACAATGTTAATTAATTTATGCTGAGTAACTACTTTTTTATTTTTTTTTTATCTATTTTAATTAATGTAATATAATGTAATTGGCCGTGTGGTCCCCGGCAGAGTAGAATATAGGCCACCCTCACTTTTACCGAGGTATCGTAAAAGGCGGCTAAGGTAAAGCTGCTGGCATGATCATCAGCACCCAGAGAAGGAAAACTATGCATTTATATCGAAACCCTCGCCAACCCGTCTGCCAAGCGTGGTGAGTATGGCAATTAGCCCTCATGTGATTGAGGGAGGCCTGTGCCCCAGCAGTGGGGACTTAAATGGGCTGATGATGATGATGAATACAATGTCAAGTAATTTAAAGTAATAATATAATAAATTTCAGTGATGTCAGTATTCTTGTCAATATTCATTTATAATTTAAATATTCAGATATTTAGTTATTCAGAAAACACGGAATGGATAGTAAACTTACTCGTACGTATACGAATAGCATAATCATTTTTAGTAGCAAGTTTAAACGAGTTCTTTTTTTTTTATGTGATAGGTGGCAGACGAACAGACAGATCACCTGATGGTAAGCAATTGCCGCCGTCCATGGACACCCACGACACCATTGGAGTCAAAAGTGCGTTGCCAACCTTTAAACTCCCCTTTCCCCCGGGTTGGGCCTCCTCCATCACTCACGCAGCGAAACACAGCACAGTGTTGTTTTCTGTGAGGCCGTGTTGTCTCCAGTCCAGCCGGCCCATTCACACCAAAGCGTGGCTCTCCCACTGTCAAAACTGCTTACTGTGAATTTTGACTTAATTTTATTGTATGTGTCGGGCATGACTTTTAACTATTAAGTTAGAGATAGTAGAACTAAGTGGATAAGAACGCGCCTTCCATGTGGAGGTCGTAGTTTGAATCCCAGCATGCACCTTACATTTTTTTCCAAAAAAAACTTCGTGCTAACCCCTCAGGCTGACATAGTAACAAAATATATCAAAAGGTTAACAATCTAGGCACAGAAGCAGCAACACCTCACCGCCTACGCAATATGAATAATTCAACCGTACTCTTTAACGTATTCCATTTAACTCCAAAATACAAGGGAAATAAAATATTTTCCCCAAACAACGTCCCAAAAGTTGCCTCAACAGATCTGTTACTGCATAGGTTCTCAAAATGTTTACATGACAGAGAAGGTCCGCTCCAGCTGATATTTATAGCGAAAATTTCTTTGACCTAACTAGATATCTTATCGTGTCTGTTGGGGAAATCTTCAATGAGTTCCTTTATTTTTATATTTGTAAATTAAAATTTATTTATTTTCAAGTAATATGGTACAAACGGACATAATGATGTGACGAATTTTACAAGAGAGAAAAGAATAAGTTATTGCGAATGGAAGTTGATGCGATTGCAGCGCGCAGTGGGCCTGGTGGTGATCATCGGCAACACATAAAACAACTTCAAGTGTGTTGATATTTACGCATTGGGCCGCTAGATGGTGCCGTTCGCAATAGTGTCTCTCCCATGTGGGAGAGATTTGTCTGTCTTTGTCTCACGCTGTACCACTTCGAGATCACTGTATGCGCGCATGTTTTTATATATGATAGGTGGCAGATGAGCAGACGGATTACCTGATGGTAAGCAAATGCCGCCGCCCATAGACACCCGCGACGCCATTGGAGTCACAAGTGCGCTGCCAACCTCTAAACCCCCCTTTGACAGGGATTTGGCCTCCGGTACCCTCACTCACGCAGTGAAACACAGCACAGTGCTGCTTCACGCCAGTTTTCTGTGAGGCCTTGTTATCACACCAGTACGAGCCGGCTCATTCATGCCGAAGCGTGGCTCTGCGATGATGTATATTTGCTTAGCTTGTTCAGAACGCAATATTGGCAGCCGGCGTTCTATAGGTATATATTTTGTGGCATGAGGAAAGTTCATCATCATCATCATCATCAGCCCATTTAGGTAAGTCCCCACTGCTGGGGCACGGGCCTCCCTCAATCACATAAGGGGTAATTGCCATACTCACCACGCTTGGCAGACGGGTTGGCGAGGGTTTTGATATAAATGCAGAGTTTTCCTTCTCTGGGTGCTGATGATCATGCCAGCAGCTTTACCTTAGTCGCCCTTTGCGACACCTCGGTTAGAGTGAGGGTGGCCTATTCTACTCTGCCGGGGACCACACGGCCAAGTTACAAATTAAATTAGTGAGGAAAGTTGCATGATGCAATTGGCCGACCTTACGCACACCGACGTTACATAAGTTTATGTGTCTCCAAATAATTAGCTTTGGAAGCAACCAGGATCCTAATTCTCGGGAATTTAATTTGAAAAAATGGCGGATGTCGCATGAAAACCATACAAAAAAAACTATGCTTTTGTAACCAGACCATTTGAATCATGGTTACATGTTTTAGAAACTATCCGAAAAGTTCAGGTTTCTATACGATTTTTTTTCTCACAGTCAAGCTAATGGTACACATAGATTTGAAAAATCAAGTGCATGCCGAACCACGACCCCAGTATGGAAGGCGTGTTCTTCTATCATCTCTGTCTTTGATCTATACTACTGCAGTTTATCACATCAAAAAATGTTTTAGAACCGCTGAGTTTTCCGTTTCTAACCCGAAAAGTTTCCTCCCGCATTACTCGCCTTTAGGGCGGAAAAAAACTCACTTAGCGAGTTAAAAATGTGTGAAATTTTATCAAACGTCCCCGTTCAGCCGACTAGACTTGGGATGCAGAAACTCTGAATTACTCCTGAGAAGTCCTTCAATAAATTCCCGGGGAATGGTTCAAAGTATTTCATAAGGAAAATTGTAAATAAATTCGGTTGGGTAGGGCTGCCAAAAGCGCTTAGTGGTTTTGATGTTTTTATTTTTATTTTTATGATACCTAAAATAAAACAAAAAAATAAAATATAATAATTCTTTTTAGTTTTGAACTTTTGAAATATATGCGTAATGGCCCGTTCATTAAACAATTTAATCTTAATCTTAAAGTTTATTGTTATTATAATGAGCTTATCATACACATACTAAGACCTTTAATAATCTGTGGATAACGGTGTTGTTTGGTCATTTATTAAGCCACAATGTAATATTATGTAATTTTATAATTTAATTTGTAACTGTTTGTTATTCTGAATTAATAAAATAAAATAAAAAATTAAAATGAAATATTGAAATAGTGTCCCACTGCTGGCTAGTGGCTTTATTCCTACTTTTTCTTGACAATTCTGGTTTTGGTCAAGTGCGCTTTAGTTTGGGCTACATTAGTCGAGCTCATCCCACTATCGCCTATCGGTCTAAATTTGTATCATTCTTTTTCTTTTCCTATGTTATAGGTGGCAGATGAGCAGACGTATGTCTCGATGGTGAGTAAATGCCACCGCCCAATGGATACCCTCATCCCCAGTAGAGCCAAAAGTGCGCTGCCCACTTATTTCCGCTTTCCCCCGAATTTGGTATCTGGCACACACTTACTCGACGAAACACAACGCAAGCACTGTCTCACGTTGTTTTTCTGTGAGGCGTGGTATCACTACCGTTGAGCCGACCCATTTCTACCGAAGCGTGTCTCTCCCATAGTTAACATAGAAAAGTCTTATAAAATTGTTCACCTATCCAAATGTCTGCGCAAATGCATGTTAACATCCAGCAGGTGGCGCTAGTGACCGTATCAAACTAGTTGGCAAGTGTTTATTATACGCTACACAACGAATATCTCCCGTCTCTATTCCTCTCTCACATTTGCTATTTATGTTCTCTGTCATACAATTATTCGACAACCATCTGGAGGGACCCTGACCGGAGAACGTTGGCAGCTATTTCGTGACTTGTTAAATTGCTATAAGTCAAATAGTCCAATCGTCTTGCCAAGTCATTATTTTACATGTTAACATCAAAGGGTACGTCTGTTGTGTTGTTAATACATGTTTGGGCTTATCTAGGGTTAATGATTAAAAACTGCCAAGTGCTTGCCAGGTCATGCGCAAAGTGAGTCCGTAGTTGCTCAAGTTAAATGGACTTACTGTTTATTGTAACATCAAAATGGTAAATCGAAATTATTTAGTTCCCCTGGTGTGAAGAAAATAATTAACTAAAAAAAACTGAAATCGAGAAAGTCGTTAACATTTAAACACAGATACATGCTTACGAGTCAAATACGGAACAAAATTTTCTGTCAAAAAACAAAAAAAAAAACTCAGAAACAGACAGAAAAACAAAAAGTTACGCGCGTTCGCTACGATATGAAATGGAAAAAAAGATGAATCACACTTTAAAATGCTTATTTATCATGTTCTTTTTTACGTTTATTTAGCTTTTCAATATTTTGTGTAACAACTGGCGTTCTATGAAATTAGAAATTAGATTTTTTTTGCCGGCCTATGCCAACCCTGCAAAGTTATTTTCCCAACTTCACCCGTAATCTGGTGAGTTCGGTACGATACGCTCCTATTTATTTAAACTTGGCTCTCCTAACTGCTCTTTGATATTTATAATGTGCCGAGTATGTACTTCTTTTGGTTACACTGTTCCAAAAATCAGGGAAAAAAAGACTAGAATTTATAAAAAACAAATCGAATTTCATAACATTGATTCATGTCATCATTCCTGATATCACGCAGTTTCTAATGCGAACATACGATGAGCTGTATATAGGTACGGTCGGCTGCAAAGAAATGTAAATATTTTACTTGTTGTCACAATACTCTAGTTCTAATTTGGTACACGGAATGTATAGTATTGTGACAACGAAAAATGTGTATGCATTAGGTATACATATTTTTCCATTTGACTGTACTGCGTAGCTTCTCAAACGCTGCCCAGTCGAGTTGGATTCGTCGATCGATTTATTCAAAATGTAGGATTACCGAATTGCACTTTTTGTCCCAAATACTCGTAAAATACTAGTCGATGTTGAAATAAATGAATTTATATGTATAATTTCAATATAATTTAAAGTGCAGATGCTACACAATGTCCTTGTACGTTTGCCACTAAGCTACTAAATTCACATGACACTGTTACACAAGGCGTGTGTCACAAAGGCTGCCTTTTTCCGCGCATTTCACACCGAAAACGCAATGGACCGTAGTCCAGCTCTGTAGTCGGGAAATTTCATAAGTGTAATAAAATAATCCTTATACCCCAAAGGAGGCTTATTCTGTTACCTTTGGTGTGAAGTACTATTTTGATACTAGCAATAAAATTACAATTTCAAGGAAAGTATCCCATTTACGCTGGCTCCGACACGTGTAGAGAATGGAAGAAGATTAAGCAGCCAAAAGAATTTATCTGGGACAACCAACGGGACGCCGCTCTGTGGGTCGGCCGAGATACCACTGGAGGGACGAAGTCGCCAAGGATCTCAAACACTAATTGTGCAAGATTGGGTGGAATTGGCACAAGACCAATAAAATGGCGAACTTTGACGTCGGAGGCCAATACCCATTTTGGATCGCTGAGCCAGCGTAGTAAGTAAGTAAGGAAAGTATCTCGTACTTTATAAGTAAGTACTTAAGTCTTTAAGCTTTTGGGACCATGAGAGTTAGGCACCACGGTACTTATGACTATAGCCAAACAGATTTGAAGTAGTTTTAAAAAGCACTAGGATACTTTTGCGTATAATACCCTCCCACTTGATTAAGGCTACGGCGCCTAATCTCAACAATCAGCCACGTACGCAGGATATATTATAGTGTTCAAGTGTGTCCGCAAACACAAGTGAACTCTCTATTTCCATGCCCTCATATTCCGATGGGACACTACTGTGACAGGACCGGATAGGGATCGGGCGCAGGACCAACAGTTTAACGTGCTTTCCGAGGCACGGGGGTACAAGACCGCCAACTTCCAGACTCCGGGCTGCCACTAAGAATGTCTACCCGAAAACTTAGGTACATTTTTTTGGTCCGACCCGGGGTCCAAACCCGGGACCCCAAGCGCAGCCGTCGCTTAAAAGTGCTACCCACTGCGCCACCGTGGCAGTCTAACACTTTTGCTGATAAAACAATAGCAAAGACAGTGCAACAAAATGGTTTAACATAGGAGAGATTCAAAACCAACTAAGTAAAGAAAGAAAAAACATCTTTTGACCAAAATTCACAACGCAGAGCTACATGATAAAACAGATGCGAACAGAGATCTTGTATTCAGAACTTGTTACAGAAATACATTACAGTATTTAATATTTATATTATGCAATTATAAAATGTGGAATGAATTTAATTTATTTAATTTAGTTATATAATTTAATTTGTACGAAATCATAGAAGTCAATTTAATTTTAGTTAAATAATTTAATTCAAATAAATTTAGAAATAGAATGCAAATAACTTCTGTATTAATTAATCTCACACATTTTTTTGTCTTTTTATATTATTTTAATTGTTTTTATGTTAAAAACTTCTTGATTGATTAGCACAAATACAATTAACTGTTATCATCACAATATTGTAACAGAAGGATGAGCGCTGACGCCTGAGATACAGGCTATTTATTAACCTAGTTCAGACGCAGATGTAAAAAATATTACTTAGTTTTAAGTTTTCATTGTCCCTATTGTTTGTAAGTGCAAATAATATGTAAAATTATGATTTTGGTTAAAATAAAGTATAAAGTAGGCAAACATGACACGACATAGATACAGGGAAAAAGGAAAACAAAAAGAGGTGTAAAGTTTATGATACTCAACTTAGCGATTAATATAGTTGGAATATCTAGAGTTATATAAATCTAGAATAAGGATACAGGGCTTTTATCTCATTTTCGGTGCTGTTCAGTAGAAAATATCAAAGGCCGGTGTTTTATTTGCAAAATTTGCAAGCATTTTCGGTCTCGCCCAATTGAATTTTCGACTCATTTGTTAGTGGAATTTAAATTGTTCGCGTGTAAATGGAAATTATTGTTTTCTGTAAGAATATTATCATTACACTATTCACAGTTCATTGCTACTTGTTGAAAATCAACCTTAGAAAAATCCATAGTTAGTGTGATAGAGAAACCGCACATCATGAGGAAACCATTTGGATGGGTGGAGTTCCACCACCGTGCGCTTTACACGTCATTTTTTGCCACGCACCTCCTCATTGTGAAATCAACTTCCCGCGGCGGTATTTCCAAACCGGTACGACATTGAGATCTTCAAGAAATGAGCCTATACCTTCCGTCCGGCTATAAATGGCCGGTAACGCATCTCCACTCCCTCTGATGTAGCTGATGTCCATGGGCGGCGGTGATCACTTACCATGAGGTGACTCGCTTGCCTTCTTTTCTCATATAAAAAAAACGACTACTCCATTTCAGCGACGTGTAGGGTAGTTTTTAAGATTTTTTTTTATTAAAAAGTTACTATTGATAAATTAATTCTTCCATTTTTTTGCATCATATATGCAATAATATCTGATCTCTTTTTAATATAAACTTTAAAATATAGTCTTAAATCAAAATAAATCGTGACTTTTTGCTACTTAAAAGAGTTATTGTGTGTAGAAAAAAAAACGGCATTTTCTAATGTTAAGACTATTTATTATAAAAGTCATACCTATAAGTATCAAAGTAAGTACTCATACTTTACATTTCAAACGCTGGCTGTATTCAAACATGTAAACATTTCCAGACATCAGTATCCAATAACCGTCACACCGGTCTCAAAATCAGAAATCAGACCCAATTCTACACTATCATTGTTCAATATCAGTTGTCTATTAATAAGAACAGATAGGGATTCAGGAGAGAAAACACATACGATACAACTATCGAACAAACTATCACTCATCGAATGTGCCGACCAACGCGCCTTTGAAGAAAAGAGCTTTTTCAAACTTGTTTGGTGTTGCAGTGCCCATAGGAGCGATATTCGGTTACCATCAGCTGACACGTCTGCCCGTCTGTATCATTAGCCCTCTGGCCCGGTCCATGTTTGTTGGAATCAATTCTCCTAATCTTAGCGTGTGATTCCCGGTTGCGTCTTAAGCAGTCGCTTTGAAGCCCGGGGTACGCTTGGACCATGATTCAGGATTTGGGGAGTTTGGTAATAACAATGAAGTGACTGTCGTCTGCCTTCGCACCACTTAACAGGGGAACCAGACCAGTTGAATCATGGTTACACGTTTCAGAAGATATCCGGAACGTGCAGGTTTCCCACACCGCCGAGATAATGGTAGAAATATGCACTTCGATTTGAAAAATCTAGAGAGTGTATGCTCGGATTTGAACTACGACCGCGAAACCCCGTATGGGAGGCGCATTCAGAACTTACCATCGCGCTTCAACCTTGGCCCGGTCCATGTCTGTTGGAATCTATTAATATTAACCCTTAATCCACCCTTTTCTCAAACCTCCATTGAACATGTCTCAAGTATAATCGAATTTCATATCGAAATTGTAATTCATTTTCTCAATAACTGAATATAATGAAATTTATGTTGCATCGTCTAAGCATCATTGCCTAGCATCATAATTCAATATAAAGGAGATTTATTGACCTGGAGAACATAATTGCTATTAAATTGAAGTAATATTTACTCTGCGAATGAGATTGAGACCGAATTTCGTTGAGTAGAATTTATTGAAACTTAAATAAATAATTACTATCGTTGTACAGAAAGTTAAGCGTTTTATAATGGACAACATTTCATATTTTTAACATGTCCATATTGTTTTTTTATATGAAAGTAGACATAAAATGAACAGACCCATATTTTTTCTTTTTTCAAAATTTGTCCATTTTCATGCATAAAATAATTATTGAAATTCTTTTTGTTCTAAATAGACGTAAGCGCCAAATGACGTCATCGGACGGCTGAATACAGCGATATTCCTTTGCTTATCATTGTTTTAATAAAAAAAAGGTACTTCTGTCAAAGATAAATAATACTAGTGTCAACATTGTCAACGTCATTCATACATTCAACGTTGACAAGTTGTCTTTTTTTTTGACAGTTACATGTCATGGGTTTGGCATTACGCAAATTTAAAACTATAAAGTGCTAAGCAAAGAAATATTTTACATTCTGCCGTCCGATGACGTCATCTTACGTTTTTTAGTTTTCAATTTATTTCTCAGTAAATAACCAATATAAAAAATGAATAAATATATATTCGAGCAGCGGAAAAGTAAACAAAGAATTGGTATTTTTTGTTTCAGAGCTTAGCAATTTTGAAATGTTGTCCATTAATATACCTAATAGTTATAACAATTTACAAGGTTTTCAATTAGAATATCTATACTACTAAGGATCGTGAGATGCGATCATCCCGCAAACTCCATCTCGTATTCCCACACTACGCCACACACTCCTATTCACAAAGCTTCACTGTCCAATCCACCCGCCTCTGGAACAACCTACCCCTCTCCATCCAGCAATCCGAATCCCTATCTGTTTTAAACGACTTCAAAAAAAAAGAGGTTCTCAATTCGACATGTTTTGTTTGCCGATTACTTTGCCATTTATAAACCGATTTAGATGATTCTTTTTTAGTTGGAAAGTAGATAGTCCCGAATTGGTGCCTGCTAAAAAATGAATACCCTGAGATTTTAAAAAGGTCTTTTTAGTGTCTCATTTTTGGCAAAAAAAAGAGACACTAAAAATACCTTTTCGCTTGAAAAAAATGTTTCTGCGAAAAAAAAACGTGTTCCACCTATTATATACTGTATTATACCATAGACTAAGATCTGTAAATTTTGTGCAATAAAGTGTATGTATCTACTACGCAATTAAGGACATTTTAAACTTTTGCGTTATGTGCATAAATAATAGTTATATATAACCAGGTCTAAAATCGCAAAAAAAATGCTAGTTATGGAAGGTAGCTTTTTCAGGTTTTTATAATTTACGAAATCTGTGCGTCACGGTTTCTTACATCTTAAGCTATGATAAATCGAAAGAACAAAGAATAAAAAATACACATTAAGTCCTATGTCAAATTAACTGTTCTGCCTATTATAGTCAGTTACTAAGGGGTATATAAAAATGTTACTTCGACATGGTACTAAAGTGTTAAGCTCCTTTTGATGCTGATCGTTACAGACAGCAACATATCTTAAACACTGACACGAAAATTCTAAACATAGATAAATCTAAAATAATTGACCAGTTTACAAAATATTAATGGACTAAAATAATATCATATCTAATCGACAGTTTTGACAGTTTGTGCATGAAAGGCCCTTTCATATAACCGCTCTTTTCATAGTCTAACCCCAAAATGGAGTTATCTCATAACTTCTTTCTGCCAACACCCCACTTGGAACTTTTTCCACAGATTCTCAAGACTGACCTTTTTAAAGGCGCTTCTTTCTTTATCTGTGGCGTCCAATTATGGCCTTTCTAAGCACCTGAAAGGCCTAACGGCCATCTCTGAGACAGTTCAAAGCGATAAAGTTTTCACCCGGAAGTGACGAACTCCTTTCTCGTTAGCGCCATCGACTTCCGGCTGGGTGTGCGTCAATATAGCAGTACCTTCATTTTACTGATCTTAATTTCATAAATATTATAGATAAAAAGGCTTTTAAACAACTATTTGAAAATACTCACTCTGCATTTTATGTCATGTGTTGCGGAAGTGGCTAGTAACCTCTCTGTCATCTGTCTCTCTAGTAACCTCTCTGTCAGAATTCTAAAATTGTCATTACCTTAGTTACACAAAAAATGTTTTTTACCAATTTTAGAGACACAGCGCTGCTCAATTCTAGATTATTGTTAAAAAAAAAATATTGAGCAGACGTTCTTATTTTTACTATCCAATAAATTTAATATTCGTATATTCTAATTATCAAAGAGTTTTAAACATTTTATTTTATTGTCGTTGGGAATAGCCTGCTACCTAATAAGAAGATACGGTGGCAAGCTTGAGATAACCAGCAGTCTGATAAAACGTTATTTAGGTTGTACAAATTAGATTTAATATACTCGTGACTAATCGTTTAAATGCGATAAGCAATTGTAAAAATTTCAAAGCGCTGATAACAATAAAACTCTGAGAATAAAATCAGTCTCAGTCTGAGTAACCGTCACTAATGACCATTTGCTGAATAATAAGAATATTGTGTGCTGTGTTTCGCTGCGTGAGTGAGGGTACTGGAGTGTCACAGGTATCCATGGGTGGCGGCAATCCCTTACCATTACGTGATCCGTCTGTTCGTTTGCCACCTGTCACATAAAAAAACGACCATGGTCCTGCTGGCCAGACGCACACAAAGGTGTTAAGTAGCGCCATTAGTGCAGTCATGCGTCGACCGCCGCCGGCGCCGGACGTCCGGTCTCAAGCTTTTGACGTTTCACACATGCAGAGGGGTTTTCATTTGTTGAAATATAGTTGCTTTTAAGGGCGGAGGACATTTTTTACGTTTGAGAGATTTGATTCATCGTTCTCACGTCAGTTTCAATCTCGACGATTTTTCTACCGGCTATTGTTAAAAATCTAAAAACTGTAAGTACTTTGACTCAAGATTGCCTACTGACAGTCTGAAGAAAACACCAAATTCCATTTGAGTTTGGTACTTTATTGCCGTGTGGTCCCCGGCAGAGTATAATAGGCCACCTTCACTCTTACCGAGGTGTCGTAAAAGGCGACTAAGGTAAAGCTGCTGGAATAATCATCAGCACCCAGAGCAGGAAAACTCTGCATTCATATCAAAACCCTCGCCAAGCGTGGTGAGTATGGCAATTACCCTTCATGTGATTGAGGGAGGCCCGTGCCCCAGCAGTGGGGACTTAAATGGGCTGATGATGATGATGATGATGATGATTGGTACTTCATTAAAATAATCGAAAACTAATTCAATGTATCGATCGTAAGAATCCAAACCGTGGGAAAACTACGCTTCGGCATAAAAGGGGCGGCTCGACTGGAGTGATACCATGGCCTCACTGAAAAATGGCGTGAAGCAGCACTGTGCTGTGTTTCGCTGCGTGAGTGAGGGTACCGGAGGTCCGATCCGGGGGAAAGGGGGGTTTAAAAGTAGGCAGCGCACATGAGACTCCACTGGTGTCACGGGTGTCCATGGGCGGCTGCAATCGCTTACCATCAGGTGATCGGTATGCCCGTCTGCCACTTATCACATAAAAAAACAAAAAATCCAAATAAAATGTTTCATATTGTCCTCCAAACCGATATTTCGATAATCATATCTCAATGGGAAACCACTGTGACACGACCGAAGAGGGTTCAGGCGCAGAACCAACGGCTTAACGTGCTTTCCGAGGCACGGGGGTACAAGACCGCCAACTTCTAGATTCCGGGCTAACACTGAGAATTTCTTAACAGAAAAACTCAGGTACAAATTTTGGCCTGACCCGGGGATCGAACCCGGGAGGCGCAACCGTCGCTTTGAAGTGTGACCCACTAACCATGGCGCCACTGAGGCAGTCAGATCAAATATTTATCCAGCTGCTTTATGCATGATTGAGCGTGCTGACCACAAAAAAAATAAAAGTAAAAAAACTAAAACCCAACTACGACAAAAAACGTCGCTGAAAAAGTATAAAACAAGCCTTCGTTGTCAATTTATGCAATATTCACTATGTAGAGATAAAATTTCATGTTTGGAAATCCGCAGTCACACGTTGTCAAAGGGTAGTATATTTAACGTGTGACTACGCCTTTCCAAACATGAAATGTTATCTCTACATAGTGAATATTGCATAAATTGACAACGAAGGCTTGTTTTATACTTTTTCAGCGACGTTTTTTGTCGTAGTTGGGTTTTAGTTTTTTTACTTTTATTTTATTTGTACTATTTTGGTGTCCAAGTGCTAGTAATATATATATATTCAAAATGTACAAGTCAAGCGCTTTCAAATGATACCAAACACGGCATATTTATCATAACTTTATTTTTTTACTCTGTATGTTTTGTCCGCTAGAGGGCGCCACATTAGATTTTGTGAAACTTCATATAGCCTATAACCAGTGGACGATCAAGACGCTTATAATGATATGTCATTTGTCGAATTCTGATAAGTAGTTAAGAAGTTACGTGGAAACAGATGAACATACATACATACATACATACATACATACATACATACATACATACATAGCCTGTCAAAATCATAACCCTCCTTTTGCTTTGCCGTAGTCGGGTAAAAAAGGTAAAATTTAAATGTGCCAACTCGCGAGTTTTACGCTACCTAGTTGAAGAATAAGTCCTTCTGGACTGTAAAATTTGTACATTGGTGTTTCTTTTTTTTTAATACCTACCAAATGTTGATTTTGATCAGTGATTCGATTTATGAATTTATTAACATTTTTAAAATTTTATGAATGTATACCGTGATAACTTGTAATAAAAATGTACACACACAAAAGCCATGCGCAAAATAAATGACATTTGATTTTTATCTCACAACATTAATGGGCCACCCAATTGCCTGAACAGTAAATATCCTTAAATGTATTCGCACTTACATTACACGTGTAGAATAAAGCGAAGAATTTATCACTTCATACTGCTTTCACATTATAAAGAGTCATTGTTTGAAATGTCCAAAACAAGTGGAACAAAAGCAATTTGCTAAAGGGTTATTCGCAGAGTATAGGCTTGTGTCCCATTTTTTCTCTTTTTGGTAATATAAGAACTCCTCAAAAGCGAAAGCATCCGTGAAAGAATGGATTTTTTAGCTAGGAAACTCTTCGAGATAGGACAATTCGAAAATCACTTAAAATAGACTTGCCCAAAACGCTCCCTACAAACAGCGACGCGAGGCGTGACGTCAGATCTCACTAGTTTGTATGCATCGCGAGTTAGCTTTGTTCAATAGCTATATGAAATAATGCGTTGATGAAAATGGATTCTTAACAAAAGTTGCTATGAATTGAAAAATATATCGATTGCTATATAAATATTTCGTAAATTTAAGTCTTAAAATTTACTTGCCTATCTTTGCCTTTAAGGGCTCATAACAAAAATAATACATAAGGTCTCAAGCTAAAATTTTCTACATAGCTCCCTTTGACCATCATCAGCCCAATTAAGTCCCCACTACTGGGGCACGGGCCTCCCTCAATCACATGAGGGGTAATTGCCATACTCACCACGCTTGGCAGACGGGTTGGCGAGGGTTTTGATATAAATGCAGAGTTTTCCTTCTCTGGGTGCTGATGATCATGCTAGCAGCTTTACCTTAGTCGCCTTTTACGACACCTCGGTAAGAATGAGGGTGGCCTATTCTACTCTGCCGGGGACCACACGGCCCACGGTCCCTTTGACCGTTATTTCTCATTGTTATTTAAAAATCAGCCAATCTCTGACCTAGTACACAAGCCTATTATAACCTTACTCTATGGTCATTTGCAAAGTAGGGGAGCGAGGGGCCTGTTGTTAGTATAACTGTGAGGAAAGCCTCTGGATTTTTCAAATATATGTACGCATTTCTCCCACTAACTCAGCTATGAGGGAAAACATCCTGAGAAAACCTGCACCTTTCGGATATTGTCTGAAACGTGTAACTATGATTTAGTTGGTCTAGTTACCCTGTTAATGGGTTGCGAAGGTCAGACGGCAGTCGCTTCATTGTAATTACTAGACTTCCTAAATCAAGAATCATGGTTCAAGCGTACCAACGCCAACGTAATATCCGAAGTTTTATCTAAAATACTAAGATTCGAGCCTATGACTCGCTTGGGTTACTGTGAGAATCGCCCTGCAAAATATAAGCTACGCTATATTTCAGAGTCTAACAAATGTTAATGTCCTCAAACTTCTAGGAACTCAACATTCAAAGTTACCTGGAGCATTGTTATACTTTTTTAGTTCTTCGCATTTTTATACTCCCACTGAGAGTAGTTTGAGAACTTAAACGGGAATGAGTGAAAAAACTTCGTCGAGACGTTTTAAAGCGACTTTGATACAAAGGGCTATTTTAGTTAGTTACCAACTCTTGTACTGATTTTGCTGCCAAAAAACGCTGACAATATAAACGAGTGCGAGTGCTCGCACTTGCACTCGCACTCGCACTCGCACTCGCCCCTTGGGTTTTCCCCGTATTGGGTCTCCGGTACCCTCACTGACACAGCAAAACACAGCACAGTGCTGCTTCACGCCGGTTTTCTGTCTGCGGGACGCTGTTGCGAAGGTTGCGAAGGTCAGGCAGCAGTCCTTTCAATGTCTCTTCAAATCCTTGATCACCGTCCAAGCGTACCCTCGATACCAAAGCGATAGCTCTATACGCAACTGGGAAAGTAGCGTGTCTTTTCAGGATGATGATAGCACCGACGCCGTGTGGTCCCCGGCAGAGTAGAAAAGGCCACTCTTACCGTGGTGTCGTAAAAGGTGACTGAGGTAAAGCTGCTGGCATGATCATCAGCACCCAGAGAAGGAAAACTCTGCATTTATATCAAAACCCTCGTCAACGCCTCTGCCAAGCGTGGTGAGTATGGCAATTACCCCTCATGTGATTGAGAGAGGCCCGTGCCCCAGCAGTAAAAAAATGTACGTGTCGTGGCGCTAGAGATTTGGAAATTTGATGCGATACGGCGCAATGACTTAGCTCATAGAGTTTAGTACAGGAGGCGGGCGTCATAGTACGTTACGCGTGTGATTGTATAATTTATTTCGACGCGATAATACGTTGTGCCAGCAATTAATTTTAAAGAATTACGTCTAAAGACGTTGCTCCGCTGAAAGTGTTAAGTAAGTTTTCATCACACGGATGCTTGTCATATGAGAAACAAACCCACAACTATTGAAACATGCTACAGGATCACTACCAAATGCGACCAACTAAACAAAATTACTCCCTCAGTATCCTCAACACAAACTCCTCCTTGATTCCTTTCAAGCGGCGAATTTCAAAAGTCTATTGAATCTCCTTGAATGAAAGCAGTTTGCTCGCGACAAAGCGCCGAGTTTTGCTCTGGATAATAATATAACAACGTTGTCGCTAACTAGATAATGCAATTTACCGGGAAGACGTATACGGCTGTGAGCCGAGAAGAGTGGATAAGGCAAATGGAATGTCCGGAAATTTACACGGAGAAAACTGATCCGTTGTAAGTAGGCACTTTTGAAACGGAACGGGGATCTTCGAAGCTTTTTTTAACCCCCGACGAAAAGTCGACGGGGTGTTATAAGTTTGACATGTCTGTGTGTGTATGTGTGTTAGTCCGTGGTATCGTAGCTCCTTAACAGATGTGCTGATTTTGATTTTGTTTTTTTTATTTGAAAAGTAAATTGATCGGGAGTATTCTTAGCTATGTTAGATGGAAATTGATCCAAAATGGCCGCCGTCATAAAATGTCGGATTAATATATTGTATGACAACCCCCCTCGATTTAGCTATCAAATAAAACGGTTTGAGTAGATGAAAACAATACCCTATTAAATTTCAAATCCAAGATGGCCGCCCCCATAGAATGGCGAAATATAATTGAGTGGGGTGCCTATTGAAACTGCTGTTGAACTGATTTGTACTTAAGTAAAATAAAAGTTAGAGTATCTTTAAAAAGCGGATAATAAAAAATAAATTAAAAATTTAAGAACCCCTAACGAATAATTAAAAAGTCCAAAAATAAATTGGAACTGTATAAAACATTGTCTCGTCGGGGGACCGCTCCTTGCCTACTTATAAAATGTGTGCTTTAACAAAACGTTATACTATAATTGGGCCAAACTAAAAGACCACATTAGACACTTCATCAAAATTCGACAAGGTAACCTTGTAACACCGTGACCGGCCGTGTGGTCCCCGGCAGAGTAGAATAGGCCACCCTCACTCTTACCGAGGTGTCGTAAAAGGCGACTAAGGTAAAGCTGCTGGCATGATCATCAGCACCCAGAGAAGGAAAACTCTGCATTTATATCAAAACCCTCGCCAACCCGTCTGCCAAGCGTGGTGAGTATGGCAATTACCCCTCATGTGATTGAGGGAGGCCCGTGCCCCAGCAGTGGGGACTTGAATGGGGTGATGATGATAATGATGATGTGATTGTGGTCAAGCATTACCCCTATTCCCTGTAATCTTACCGTGTAGTCTTACCAGTCGGACTTCTGGAAATTTCCTTCCCAATAAATTTACTGGTCGTAAGACTTCGCAGATGTAATTTTTATCTCATTAGTTTTACTCTGTTAAAACGTATAAATCATAGACCTCAATCTTGATAGACAGACAGCCTATAGTCTAATAAAAAAATTTAAAAGGACAAAAAATAAATGCCTTATTAATGTATATATTTATATTTAGCTTCTTTATTCTCCGTATACTAGATATATTCGTTCAAGATATATTTTTGGATAGGGAATCAAGCTTAATGTGGAACGATGTCATGTTTTCCACAGAGCGTTGGTAGCTTAGTGGTTATAAACGCGCCTTCCTTACGGGGGGACCAGGTTCGAATCCGAGCATGCACCTAATCAACGCAACCTAATCGGCAACGCAAATGTGATACCTCAGCCTGGAGAGGGACGTGAAGTAAGGTTCTTTAACCCGTACTCATGTCCGCTCCCCACTCTAGCGATGAGGGAGCGTCGCTGGGGTTTAGTCGGTATGCCTCTGGCCGGCTTTTCGCTAGGAGAAGCCCCCGACATAACTCGCCTGCCCCCCGGCAGGAGGGTATGCATAAGGAGGCATTCCCCAGCGTCAAAAAAATAAAGGTGTTGCAGATATTCATGGGCAGCGGTGATCACTTTCCATCAGGTGTGCCGTCTGCTCGTTTGTCCGCTATAATGTAAAAAAATGCATCTTTGGATTTTTCAAATCTATGTGCGTATTTCTATTAGCCCTGCAGTGAGGGAAAGCATCGTGAGGAAATCTACAAGCTTTGTATAGTTTCTGAATCGTGTAACCATGATTCTGTTGATCTTATTTCCCCTGAGAAAGGGTTGCGAATGTCAGGCGGCAGGCGTTTATTGTAATTAGCAGACTCTCTCAAGAAAGGTCCAAGCGTACCCCAGGCTCCAGAGGGACAGCTTTGGACGCAACTGGGAATCACACGCTAAGATGAGGAGGATTTTTCGTATACTAAACTTTCATTGCTTTCATACCCGGCCTTATTATTTAAACTTGTAGGTACTTTTTTTTTTTGTATTATGTGTTGTTTTTACTTTTGTTTACATTTTGCCAGTTTATTTTATTTTATTTGTAATGTTGTGTGTCATGACTTTTTTTATCAGCCTATAAACTGTCGCACTGCAGGGCAAAGGCCTCCATCATAGAAATCAAGTTATCGCTACTATGATGGGATTAGGCTTAATCACCACGCTTGCCAAATGCGGATTGGTGATCACAAACTCGAGCGATGTCCGAAAAATTCGAAACATACTTTTCGTTCGACCCGGTAATCGAACCAAGGGCCCTGAGATCACGGCCCGGTACTAAAACCACTGGACCAACAGGGCGTTTGTGTGTCATGTGTGTTTCTTTTCCTCCTTCTTCAATATTAAGGCGCGATTACTGGTAAATTAACATCTGACAGCGGCAGTGTCACGCTTCGGCATGCATGTTCAGTCTCCGGCGTTAATATTTCACGCTGGTTATCTGTGAGGACATGGTGTAACTTCAGTCGAGGCGGCCCATTTATGCCTTAGTGTAGCTCCTACTCCTCGTATCTCTCTCTCTCTCTTTTCTTAGCGTGTAATACCCATCATCATCATCATCATCATTTCAGCCAATAGGCGTCCACTGCTGGACATAGGCCTCCCCCAATGTTCTCCACACAGATCGGTTCTGTGCCGCCCGCATCCAATGGATTCCCGCGACCAGATCGTCGGTCCACCTTGTGGGGGGCCTGACACAGCTGCGACTTCCTGTACGTGGCCTCCACTCGAGGACCTTTCCGCCCCAACGGCCGTCTGTTCTCCTCGCTATGTGCCCTGCCCATTGCCACTTGAGGCATGCAATCCTTTGGGCTATGTCTGTAACCTTAGTCCTCCTGCGGATCTCATCATTTCTGATACGATCACGCAGGGAGACCCCGAGCATATCCTTCTCCATTGCTCTCTGGGTGACTTTGAGCCTCCTTAAACGGCACATTGTATGCGGCCACGTTTCGGTTCCGTATGTCATCACTGGCAACACACACGCATTAAAGACTTTCGTCTTGAGACACTGCGGTAATACCCGGTTGCATTCAAATCCGTTACTTTGGAGTGGAGCCCGGAGTACGCTTAGACCATGATCCACGATTCGGGACGTCTGGAAATTACAAAGAAGCGATTGCCGTCGGACCTTCGCAACCCTATGAATGGCGAACTAGACCTATTGCATCAGTTGCACGTTCAGAATCATATTTCAAATGTTGATGAAGCGTGACTCTCCCACAGTAATTGTTATTGCAAACATCAGGCCAACATAGAGGAATATAAAACGAAATCCCGTAAACTTTGTGCTGCAATAGAAAATATGGCAATAATCATTTTTCAAAATCAAAAATACTATTTCTAGATTAGACTCATAGAATGACTCAGTTCGTTCGTGACCATAGTCGTGTGGTCCCCGGCAGAGTAGAATAGGCCACCCTCACTCTTACCGAGGTGTCGTAAAAGGCGACTAAGGTAAAGCTGCTGGCATGATCATCAGCACCCAGAGAAGGAAAACTCTGCATTCATATCAAAACCCTCGCCAACCCGTCTGCCAAGCGTGGTGAGTATGTCAATTACCCCTCATGTGATTGAGGGAGGCCCGTGCCCCAGCAGTGGGGACTTAAATGGGCTGACGATGATGACGATGTTCGTGACCAAGTACCTGCTGTAACATAGCCGAAACGTCGAGTAAATTATGTGAGTACACAATGTTGTATCACATAATAAATATCGTGTTAATTCTCGTCTTGATTTATTAATCAATTGATTATAGACATAATATAATAGACATCACTGGTGTTGCAGGTGTCCATGGGTGGAGGCAATTGCTTATCATCAGGTGGTACGTCGGCTCGTCTGCCACCAATATCATTAAAAAATACCATACCACCAATATCAATTATAGACTCATAGAAATTTAAAAAAAAATATTTTAGAATTTCCAAACAGATATAATGTAAGAATCCTTCTGTGACGTCATCACGCGGGATGACTAATTAATAACGCTTGTGCTGACGTTGATTTAAAAAAAGGGTCATCCGAAAAACCAAATGTCAAACAATGACAGTGACAGTAAATAACTTAGTCGCCAAACCTTTTTTACTGTAAATACGAGTATAGCGCCGACATTACAATAAATTGAGCCTCAGGACTACGTCACTTCCTCCATACTAATTAATATTTAAAAAAATAAATTTCAATAAAAAACATTTCATAAAATCTAAAAAATATACATCATTTTTTTTTTTCTTTTTTTTATTAGAAAAAATTATAAGAATTGTAATATTTTTTTAGGGTATTGTCAATTTTTATAAAAACCTAATGACCGAAGACAGAAATAAACCGCAAGTTTCCAAAGAAACGTTCAGTAGGTTGCAAGTAAATGGCTGGGCGTGTATTTGGTGCCAGTTTTCAATGAGAATAATGAACTTGGCTATTCATCTCACGAGCGCTATTGTGCCGCTGATGCGCCAATACAATACGATCGTATTGTATTCTGTTTGGAGTTATTTTTCAAAAAGCATAAGAGTATATTTTCCTTGCCATATAAAAGTTTTTTATATACTCTCAATTGAGTCATATTAATGCCTAGAACATAGAGTAAAGTAATATTATAGACTACAGGCGTCATGATTAGAGCTATTTTTATTTAGGTATTACGTATTACGTGTGGTCCCCGGCAGAGTAGAATAGGCCACCCTCACTCTTACCGAGGTGTCATAAAAGGCGACCATAAAAGGTAATGCTGCTGGCATGATCATCAACAGCCAGAGAAGGAAAACTCTGCATGCATGCATGCATATGAGCCGGCAACGCATCATCGGCGGTGATCATCTATACCTACCATCAGTTGTGCCGAGTGTTCGGTTTTTTTTTATGTGATAGTTGGCAGACGAGCAGACCATGGACACCCACGACAACAATGAAGTCACAAGTGTTTTGCCAACCCTTAAACCCCCCTTTCCCCTGGTTTGGGCCTCCGGTACCCTTACTCACGCAGCGAAACACAGCACAGTGCTGCCTTACGCCGGTTTTCTGTGAGGCCGTGGTATCACTCCGGTCGAGCCGGCCGAGACGTGGCTCTCCCACGGTCACGGTTTGTACACTATTATCTACCTAAATAATCATCATCATCCCATTTACGTCCCCTCTGCTGGGGCACGGGCCTCCCTCAATCACATGAGGGGTAATTGCCATACTCACCACGCTTGGCAGACGGGTTGGCGAGGGTTTTGATATAAATGCAGAGTTTTCCTTCTCTGGCTGTTGATGATCATGCCAGCAGCATTACCTTAGTCGCCTTTTACGACACCTCGGTAAGAGTGAGGGTGGCCTATTCTACTCTGCCGGGGACCACACGTAATACGTAATACCTAAATAAAAATAGCTCTAATCATGACGCCTGTAGTCTATAATATTACTTTACTCTATGTTCTAGGCATTAATATGACTCAATTGAGAGTATATAAAAAACTTTTATATGGCAAGGAAAATATACTCTTATGCTTTTTGAAAAATAACTCCAATCCAGGGGAAAGGGGGGTTTAAGGGTTGGCAAAACACTTGTGACTTCATTGTTATCGTGGGTGTCCATGGTCTGCTCGTCTGCCAACTATCACATAAAAAAAACCGAACACTCGGCACAACTGATGGTAGGTATAGATGATCACCGCCGATGATGCGTTGCCGGCTCATATGCATGCATGCATGCATGAGGCATGGGCATGAGGTTAGATTCTTCCAGTCAATTACATAGTGTTGCTTATCTTAATTAACCCCCAACGCCCGGTTGTTGGTATTTAAAAAAAACCGACCATACCTAAGGTATGACTTTTTTTTATGGGAGCCCCCTTAAGGTGACGGGTAGGGCACACTAGCGATTTAAATTTTTAGCTACTAAACTTGATCTATTTTAAACAATTTCGGGGTTACAATCTCTCGGCAGCCACCTTAACGGGGCTCCCATAAAAAAAAAGTCATACCCCACACGTATGGGTTTGATAAAAAAGTTCTAGTATGTATACCCCAAAAAATGTTTTTTCCTATTTTGTGTTAAAATCGTTTTAAAAATTACATACAAAATACTTCTATTTACCAAGTTACAATATTATAGTTCCTATAGTTTCGGTAAAAAGTGGCTGTGATATACGGACGGACTGACAGACCGACATGACGAATCTGAAGAATCGAAGACATGGGTTCGATCCCCGCACGGTAGGTACAAACATTTGTGACCATGAACATGTCTGTTTGTATTGGTCTGGGTGTTTTCTGTGTATTATAAGTATGTATTTATTGTATCGACAGCTCATGTCGAATCAAGCACTTACAAATTTCGTCGACTTAGTAACGCGTTCAGTGGTATAATTGGTAGTACATTCACCCGGATTGTGGAAGGTGTGGGTTCGAGTCCCGCCTGAACACGAGATGAAATTTTTAAGTGTGTTATTTACTTATGTATTTATAATTTCGTTTCTGGTGATGTTATCCGTAGCACAGGTGCCTGAGCTACTTATCTCGGAGTCAGATCAATGTAAATGATGTTGTAAAATATTTATTTGTGAAATTTATTTATTTTATTTTTTTTACAACATCTAATACGTTGACCTGATTCCGTACTAAGTGGCTTAAGCACTTGTGTTACAGATATCAGACAACAGAGAAACACAAATATATACTTAAATACATATATTACACCCAGACACCGAACAAACACAAGTGTTCATCGCACGAATGTTTGTCCAGGGTGGGGATCGAACCCACGACCTTTGGCGTAAGAGGCAGGGTCACTACCAATTGCGCCATCCGGTCAGTCAAATATTTATTTATAAGGGTTCCGTTTTTTGCCATTCGGCTACGAAACCCTAAAATATTTAAGAGATTTTCCAAAACCTAAATTAAGCGTATGAAAACCCTAAGCAAAATGTTGCCTTTAGTAGCTACCAAAACTATTTGGCTACTATGTAGAACTACCACACATAAATGTATGCGTCAAACTGAATTCAGGACCAAATCTTAATTTTCCCCTGAAACATGCACAAACGTTCCAAATTATACTTTTCTAAATTGGTCTCCCGAAATTTCAGCTATAAATTAATAAAAGATATCTTTATGACTTCCAACAGTTTTGTGTGCGAATCTCGTTTGGTTGAACTAACTTTAGTGCTAATCTAAATTGTTTGGACCAAACAGGGGACTGAAATGCTTGTTGGCTATATTTCAAATTTCTAGTGCTCGCTCGCAGTGATAGAGCAGAGTTTTGAAACTGTATTATTGAGATACTATCATTAAAAACAGTATTATTGCAACCCTTCTAAGGTTTATTTTATGAGTGGTTTTTAGGGTTCCGTAGCCAAATGGCAAAAAACGAAACCCCTATAGATTCGTCATGTCTGTCTGTCTGTCCATCCGTCCGTATGTCACAGCCACTTCTTTTCGAAACTATAAGAACTATACTATTGAAACTTGGTAAATAGATGTATTTTATTAACCGCATTATGATTTTTACACAAAAATTGGAAAAAATAAAAAATAATTCTCCATACTTGAAAGTGAAAATCAAAAATTGTGTTTTCATCAAACCTATACGTGTGGGGTATCTATGGATAGGTTTTTAACATCATTTTTTTCTAAATACAATACTTTGCGCAAGAGACGCTCCCAAAGTGTTAAATTAAAAAAAATTAAAATAATTGAACTATAAAACTAAAAAAATATATAGTTTTTTTACTTGCTGCTACGGAACCCTTCATGGGCGAGACCGACTCGCACTTGGCCGGTTTTTCTGTTATGCGGATTTTCGCCGCTTGCATGCGGACTAGGCAATTGACTGGTTAGGGACCAAATACGTTGACTCATATGAAATATCTAAAATTTTAAACGATATAGGAGTTGCAATTTATTCTTAAGTAAATACACTTAAAAATTTCATCTCGTGTCCAGGCGGGACTCGACCCCACGCCTTCCACAATCCGGGAGAATGTTTTTGTTTTATGCTAGAGGCGACAAACGAGCAAGCGAGTCACCTGATGGAAAGCAATCATCGCCGCCCATTAACATCCGCGAAATCAGAGAGATCGCTAATTCGTTGCCGGCCTTTTTAAAAAGTAGTAGGCTCTTCTCTTGAAGGTCCCTAAGTCGAAGCCGTCGGGAAATACTCCCATAGGTAAACTGTTCCACAGAACTGAGGCACGTGGTAGAAAGTTCCGCGAAAAACGCACAGTATTAGACCGCCATCCATCGAGATGATGAGGATGGAATGACAATCGCTTGCGTGTGTTCTACCAATCAACTGTTGATTTAACAGTATCATCTTAACTGGTGGTCAAATATTATTTGTAATAATATTTCCACTGGATATTGTAAATATACCTACAATATTGATGAGACTATCGACAGCTCATGTCAAATCAAGCAATTACAAATTTTCTCGGCTTATTAACGCGTTCAGTGGTCTAATTGGCAGAACATTCACCCGGATTGTGGAAGGTGTGGGTTCGAGTCCCGCCTGAACACGAGATGAACATTTTAAGTGTGTTATTTACTTTTGAAATAGGAGTGTTCACGTACAATCGAAGGAATGAGAAATAATTACTATTTCTGAAGAGGTAAATTCTGGAGACGGGGATAACGCTTATACGTAATCTGAAAACACGAAACGCTTGCGCGATGTAATCGACACCTAGCGCCATCTATTGGTATAAAGTGAAACTAATGTCCCGAAACGAAGTGAGGGCTGACCACAAGTGAGTGCATAAAGGGATAGAGGCAAAGCATAGAACCGCGCGAATCTGTTGAATGTGTGAGTTGGACAAATGATCGCTGGTCACGAATCTAAGGAAACTGTCAATAAATTTTGACATTAACCCTTCGTTACGTTACCAAGCGTCCTTGGTATCGTAACGAAGTTTTAACGTGGTGGGGATGGCCGATTATAAAACCAGTTTTTTAACTGTTGAATAACTAATTTGTCAATCCATACAATATACAATTTTTTTGAATATGAAAGTGCGCGTCTGTCTGTTTGTCTGTCTTTACAGCAAAATGAAGTGACAAATTGACGTAATTTTTAAAGTGGTGATAGTAAAAGGGAAAGAGCGTGATATAGTCTACTTTGTGGCAAACTAATTTCCACACGGTAAAGTCACGGTTGACCGCTAGTGATTTTATAACGTCAAGATGTCAAGTTTTGTTAAACAGCTGGTAAGAGGCGTATAGGTTGGAGGAAAAAATCATGACTGCGTTACATCCGGGAGTGGACGAGGATCGCGTGCGCTGCCGAGCTGTTTCGACTCGCTAGTCGGAGAGGAAATTTAAGAAGAAGAAGTTAAACAGCAGTTTTATAAAAAGCCAATGAACTTAGGCTCCTCGCCCACGGCGACTTTTTGTAGCGATGCAAACGCGCGTTTACTAAACGCACGACAGCATCGCTACTAATGCGTTTTAATCGCGTTTGCAACGAGCTACTGCATTGCGACTGTATCGATGCAAACGCGCGACTGTGTCGGACGACATCGCGGGAAGAACGAAGAAAGTGTGGCGCATGAGTAGTGGAAACTGTAGCGATCGCAGGTGCCGTTACTGAATCGCATTTGCATCGAGACAAAAGCGCGACAGTATCGCGTCTGAATCTGAGCCGCACACACATCGATCGATGCGGAAGCGCGACAACATTCCTACTGGATCGCTACAATTAGTCGCCGTGGGCGAGGTCCCTTAAATGAAGCCCTTAGAAGTAGGTACTAAATTTCAACCTCTGCCTTTTTAACACTGTGGTTTTATTAAACCAAAACGTCAGAAGCACATTGTACGTAATAACCTCGTTGCTACATTTTACGACACTAGCCGGCACTTTTATACGAGAACACTTAAAAATTCTATTTCGTGATAAGGTGGCGTCATAAGCCATCAAGTTATTCACTTGATGTAATGTGATCGTTAGAACATAATAGTTCGTTTAGCAGTGGCACAATGTAAATATTGTGCCGTGTTATTCTGCCGTGTGTTCCCCGGCAGAGTAGAATAGGCCACCCTCACTCTTACCGAGGTGTCGTAAAAGGCGACTAAGGTAAAGCTGCTGGCATAATCATCAGCACCCAGAGAAGGAAAACTCTTCATTTATATCAAAACCCTCGCCAACCCTGTGATTGAGGGAGGCCCGTGCCCCAGCAGTGGGGACTTAAATGGGCTGATGATGAATGTATATATTACTGATGGTTGAAGTAATATTATAATGTTCTTTTTTCCGTGATAAATGGTGATTCCCCTGATGGTAAGCAATTGCTGCCACCCATGGACAATAGAAGTGCCAGTGGAGTCACAAGTGCACTGATAATCCCCTTGGATTGGACTGCCAGTACTCTTACTCATCTATTAAAACATAGCGCATACGGTACTTCACGCCGGTTTTCTTTTAGACCGTGGTATCATTGAGCAATGGTAGCTCAGTTGATAAGTACGTGATTGCCGTACGGGGGGTTGTGGATCGAATCCAAATATATATTTTTAGGGTTCCGTACCTCAAAAGGAAAAACCGGAACCCTTATAGGATCACTTTGTTGTCCGTCCGTCCGTCCGTCTGTCAAGACCCTTTTTCTCAGGAACGCGTGGAGGTATGAAGCTGAAATTTATATCAATTACTCAGGTCTACTGTCCCTTTAAGCTGTGAAAATATCAAACTTCTAAGCCAAGCCAATCAAAATATACAGCCGATTATGTCGATATTTTCAACAAATTTTCGACACTCGCAAAGGAATCAAAACCTACAGGGTACTTCCCGTAAACTCAGAATCTTGAAATTTGGCATGAAGCATTGTCGTATAATGCAAATATAGGAAACATTCCGAAAATCAAATTTTTTTAGTTATATAATATAATAAAAATATTTTAATAAAATGACACTTACTACCTTATTTCTCACGAAGGAATAAATGTATCAAATTGAAATTTATACCAAATACCTAGGTCTACTGTCCCTTTAAGCTGTGAAAAAATCAAACTGCTAAGTTAACGCGATCAAAAGCTGTTTATACCGACACTTCGATTGTAAACCGCTACGTTTGTATGGCGGAACCCTCGGTGCGCGAGTCAGACTCGCACTTGGCCGATTTTTTTTACAACATCACATACATCGATCTGACTCCGATATAGGTAGCTCAAGCACCTGTGTTACGATTATCAGAATCAACAGTGGGATTACAAATATATAGGTATAATACTTTTCTTTTGTAAATACATACTTATATTACATAGGGAACACCCAGATCAATACAAACAGACATGTTCGTGCACACAAATGTTTGTAATTGGACCAAAGGTCGGTCGGTCCAACCCTTGGATCAAAGACAGCGTTCACTACCACTGTTCCAAACGGGTCGTCATGGTTTGGTTTTTTCAAATCTAAGTACCTACATATTCCTACCATTAGCTCAGTGATGACCTTTTAACTTCCCTTCCCCTGAATTGGGCCTTTGGAGGCCCAATGGAATGAATGGGCGAAGGTATTGGTACCTTCGCCCATCCGCTAAACTAAGAGAACCATCTTGAAGGAACCCAGTTATCTTAGAGGCCGTGGTATCATTCCAGTTGAGCCGGCCCATTCATGTCAAAGCGTGGCTAACCACCAGTACCTTTGCATTACTCTAAAAATGGAAGTAGTGCTCACATATGCCCGTATTCCAGGCATTTCATTTAGCAGGCTTTGGGCCACTTTCATTTGCAGTAAAGACAGTAACCTAATTAAGATACTAGGTATATGAAACTACCCGGTCGCCGGTTACAGCCACACTGAAAGCTATCTTTGAGCAGATTATGTTAGTTGACAGAACTATCTATGTGAAATAAGACCCCTGCGCGAACCATCGCCCTCACTTGATATTATGACCAAGCCTTGGGTGGGGAACAATAGAAACTCTTAATGACACTTAAAGGTAACAGAACTGAATATAATATTATATTTCACAACATCACACACATTAAGTAAATAACACACTTAAAATGTTCATCTCGTGTTCAGGCGGGACTCGAACCCACACCTTCCACAAGCCGGGTGAATGTTCTACAAATTAGACCACTGAACGCGTTACTAAGCTGACGAAATTTTTAACTGGTGTTCAAATATCTGTAATAATATTTCCACTGGATATTGTAAATATACCTACAATATTGATGAGACTATCGACAGCTCATGTCGAATCAGGCACTTACAAATTTCGTCGGCATAGTAACGCGTTCAGTGGTCTAATTGTAGAACATTCACCTGGATTGTGGAAGGAATAACAGTTGCTCTATTTTAAACCTACTGAGCAATTTAGTACAACGTGCCAGATTACTTAGACATCTCAATTATTAAGAACTAGTAGGTAATACGAGTATTTTAGGTATAAAGTTTTTTCGGTAAATCATCAGTATACAAAAACTATACTAACACTAATATTTTATTGTTGTAAGGTATTAAGTCCGCCAATTCTACTTTTTTACTTCTTGCAATAAAGAATAAATAAATTTATAAATATTTTGTTTTTTGTATCTCATTCATATCCAAACGCCAACACCCTCTAGGTAAGTACAGTCAGCGTCAGATCAAGTTACCGCCTGCAGTGGAAAAATCGTTTTTGTGCCCCAGACATACGAACGGTCCAAAGGTCAACAAGGGTGACTCGAGGTGACGCCGTGTGTACATACACTAATAAAATTAGCCAGCGAGAAGTTGGCTATGAGTTAAACGCGGTTCAAAGGCAACTGATGGAAACTTGTTATACCTATGTTCATTTTCACTCAGAGTTTTAAGCAGTTATAAACTCAGGTTTGCCATACCAAACTGTTTATATAAGTACCTGTTTTAACCTTCAACATCATTTTTTATCTTTTATCTTTTATTAAATTTTTATCTTTTATAATATTCTTTTTTCAATGAAAAGGCGTCACCCAAGGTCCAGCCTGAAAATCAGCGCTGCAGCTGCTGTGTGTGGCAGTTGCAGCATATGCTGAGGCTGAGCCTTGTTGGCCGCAACTCTTTGTCTCTGTACCTTGTTTTCTCTGTTTTGTTCTATGTGTAATGTGATGTGGTCAATAAATTGTTTCTTATTAAGATAAGAAACAATTTATTGACCACATCACATTACACATAGAACAAAACAGAGAAAACAATAAGATAAGTCTTATCTTAACAGATTCTTTCAAGTGTAGTGGATACAAAATATCCCCTATATTTTGTATCCACTACACTTGAAAGAATCTGTTAAGATAAGATAATTGACTGAAATAACACCAATGTGTGAGAGCTGTTTCATCTCGCCGTGAACAAAAAGGGTTAAAACCTGAAGAGATTTTAAAATCTGAAGTCTCCCATGGAAGAAGATTTTTATGTGAAAGGCGGCAGACGAGCAAACGGACTACCTGATAGTAAGCGATTGTAGCCGTTCCTGAACACCCACAACACTAGTTTTTTATTGCCAATAATAGGCAGACGAGCATGCGGCCCAACTGATGGTACATGCGTATGCGTAGCGGTGGATACCATTGTATCCACCGCTCATAGACATCAAAAATGCCGGAGCACATCATGCCGCTGCATAGTCATGCCGCTGCCTACCGTAAAAAAAGAACTCTTTTCAAACTTGTTAAAAAAGAACATGTCGTAGCGTTCAGGGAACATCGCGGCTGGAAGCTCATTCCAGAGTTTGAAAAAATGAGCGCTGGAAACGGAGCGTTCTAAAGGGATGGTGTCCAGATAGTCATTTAACTCCAACCATTAAACCCCCCTTTTCCACTAACTCTACAAAACAAGGCACAGATGCTGCTTCACGCCATTTTTTTGCGAGGCAGTCATATCACTCGTCGATTGAGTCGGCCCATTCATGCCGAAAAGTAGATTTTTTTACTGTATTGTATGTAAGAAAAAACATGTATTTACAATGCAATCGATTCATTATTTTCGTTAAAATCAATTATCGTTAAAAGTCACCATGCAATGACGCATTATTACGTACTAACTTACTTATATACTTCCTTTTTTCCCAGAGGAAACCATCATGGCTTTCACCTTGTCACATGTGGGACTCTAACTGTAACCAAAACCTCTGGGATGTCCATCTCAGCGCAATCACAATCAGAAACCCCACAGCCGGGAATGGACCGTACCGCTATTCGCGCTCGCCGCTCTAGCCCTTCTCTGATGTAGTAGTAAGTATAGCAGGACACAATCAACGAAAATCTAGATGTTACAGATAGCCCTCTATACAGAGCATGCATGGGGAAGGAAGAAACAGCCGCTTATGTACTATTAGACTGCAGGGGGGTGGCCAACGTGCGGGCATACTACCTGATTAACCCAGGCTGGTTGTGACACCGGCCGACTTTACCCTCCGCACGCGAAATGAGCACAACTGCGGCCTGATTGCGGAAAAGCGCGCACGAAGAAGAAGAAGAAGAAGATCATAATGAGGTTCAAAATCATTATCTCGACAAATATATCAGTATCGAAAAGCTACTACGAAAACTTATTATTACATTTCTAAAAGTTTAACATTCCATTTTCATCATCATCATCATCATCATCATCAGCCCATTTAAGTCCCCACTGCTGGGGCACGGGCCTCCCTCAATCACATGAGGGGTAATTGCCATACTCACCACGCTTGGCAGACGGGTTGGCGAGGGTTTTGATATAAATCCAGAGTTTTCCTTCTCTGGGTGCTGATGATCATGCCAGCAGCTTTACCTTAGTCGCCTTTTACGACACCTCGGTAAGAGTGAGGGTGGCCTATTCTACTCTGCCGGGCACCACACGGCCAATTCATCATCCATTTTCATAGTGTAGTTAAACTACAGTCCATATTCCTCCTCAGCATGTACTTCCACTGAGTCCAAAGCTGTCGCTTCAGAGCCCGGGGTACACTTGGACCATGATTCAGGATTTGGCGAGTCTGGATAATTACAATTCTTCGCAACCCTTTAACATGGGAACCGGTCCAATTGAATCATGTTAAAAACTATCCTAAACGTGCAGGTTTCCTCACGATGTTTTCTGTCACCGCCGAGCTAATGGTAGAATTATAAATATAGGCTTAAAAATCTAGAGGTGCATGTACGTATTCGAACCATGACATCTCGTATGGAAGGAGCGTTCTTATAAACTAAGTAGGTAGGTAAGATATTGCTCCGAATCAAACTATAATCCATATTATGGCTCTTATAAACTGTTCTTAAATCATAATAAATGCTACACCATTCACCACACTCCTAGCAATAACAACCACAAACAAATCAACATAATTACCACACTAAAACTATTACACAAATATAACTGGAGAATAATTCGGACACCAATCCCTTTATTTACGACGTTTTCCCACTAGGGCAATAAAACACCCATTTGCCACCAATTGTTACGATTGGAGGGGAGCCAAGAACATTGTCTTGATGGAACTTCTGGTTTGCGATTATTTGTATGCCGGCATCGGATAATTTCTACGACGTGATTGTGTCCCAAAGACGACCAAGGACTTTCTAAACGTTTTGTTATATGTTATAGGTGGCAGACGAGCAGACGGATCACCTGATGGTAAGCGATAGACGCCGCCCGTGGTCTCCCGCGACACCGGATTACCTACGCCCAATTGATGTCTTGTTACTGCAATCTTATATTAGTTAGAAAAAAATTCCCCCTACCCGGTAGCATCGCAGTAACAAGACATCGATTTGTCAAAGCATCGCAGTATGGTGATATCGATGAAAGGTTTTCGAAGAAACAAAATATCGATGAAGCGGCTTTCGCACCCAATGGAATCACAAGTAAGTAAGTGATATTATGACTTTACTCGAATATATTTTGTCGATGTCATGTAACGTATTGAGAAAAAGTGGGTAGTCAGTCGAAGTCAGTCAGCCAGTTTTCGGGATCTATACCGACGCATCATATAATATGACGAGATCCGGTTTGAGATTAACGGGATTGGACGGCAGTGGTCAGCGACGCTACACACGTCCATTCGGGGTGCAAGCGGCGCGCACGTACATCCACGTCCACGAGCTTAGACAAATTAGAGTGTACCATAAAAAAAGAAATGGATTTATTTGAGTGTGGAGAAACAAGCAGGCAATTTTTGCAGTTTGCATATGTACTTCGCCACGTCGTTGCCAACCAGTGTTGAGTCAAGAGGGCATTCTCAGCAGCGGGTACATTGCAACGGATATTTTAGATGCCGTTTAGACGACACTATTAATACCCTGATTTTGAAAAGTAATTTTCAAAATCACTCGTAGGTAAGTTACTACTTTCTTCTTATTCCCTTGCAATATGGTTATTGTTTTGATTACAAAATTTAACTATATTGTTAATTTCCTTAAAACCTTAATTATTTAGTTAGTAACATTAAATAGTAAAGGTTTTTATTTTCTTTCGAGTAATATGTTGTTTTAGTTAATAGTGAGGTTAACAACAAAGCCGTTGTTATCTATTTCAGTCATCCGTTTTTTTTTAAAATAGACGGGATCCCGAAATTCCCGGGATCCCGCGGTAACTTGGGATACATGGTGTATATGTGGACATTTACTTTCCTTCTACCAACCATTTTGAATAACACATGTTTTACGTCTTTTGGAAATTCGCATAAAAACACAACTTTTCATTCTAAGTATCTAATAATTTTGTATGGGGAGTCGAAAAAAAATCGACGAATTCAGAAAAGTCAAAACAAATATTGTTCAGCATTCTGAACCATTGTTGGTAAAACACGTGTTTAAGCGGATTTAAATGTTCGCAGATACAATTTGTATATGCAGTATTTGAAGATGTAATATAATCATAAATGTTTGTTAAACCTTTGTTAGCTAAAAGCAGTGTTATAAAGCAGTTTTCAATCTTTTTTCGAAAATTTTGCATAACTTTTTCTGTTTCAAAAGTCAAAACTGCTCTATAACACCGTTTTAGCTAGCAAAGGCTTATTTGACATTTATGAATAAAGCCCGACATTTACGACAAAACAAACACTAACATCTGTAACACAAATATGATTACGCGATGATCCCAATTATTCTCCAAGTGCTTATACCACTATTAATAAAATAGGTTTCTGTGCTCTAAACAATTGTCACGTTTGGAGAGCAGCCAAGACATAGCTTCTGACTGTGCTTAGAGAGGATTAGGAATTATATGAGAAATAAACGAAATAGCAGAAACAGTGAGAAATTAAACGAAAGTGGTTCAAAATCGCCGGTTGGATAATCAACAAATGGGAAGACAAAATAGAATTCAAAAACGTTAATTGAATCAGTGTAAATGAACACATTTTTTTTTGGTCTATAGGCTAACGCTTGACAACAATCCACAAGGAAAGCGACAATGAGGCCTAGGATAATAAGCGTTTGCCTAAAAGTTGTCTGTTCACTCATGCCTTAAAGTTGTCCAGACTAAAGTGTTTGATATGAAATGGCTAAACTTAAAAAACTTGTTTTATGTGATAAGTTGCAGGCTAACAGACCAACAATCTGATGGTAAGCGATTATGGGCGCTGAACGGCATTGGTGTTACAAGCAGCCTGCTAATCCTTTTCCCTCAAAGCGTTGATTAATTATGAAATTAATAAATTCTGATTTACATTACATTGAAACACATTGATTTTAAAATTTGAACTCACAAGATTAGTTAACTGAAGTGGTAATATGAGCCGGCCATATCAGTTGAAGAACCGTCAAACGTTGGGAAAAAATGGTTTGTAGTGGAGACCGCGTCTCAGTAAAGGTAGTATAGACGAACTCAGGTCAAAAAAGTGACCATTTGCACAAGATTTCTGGCAGGACCAGTTTTTTTTTTCGATTGCTCATGTCTTCAATTTTAATCAGAATGCATAATCAGTTCATCAAAAGTAATCCTACCTATTGATCCACCTTCTCAATCAATCAACAATCTGAAGACTTCGACATCTGACATCCGACAGTACTATCACTACAAAGCGAGCATCATCACTACGTCTTAGATTCCTCTTTGCTTACACAAGTAGTTCTAAATACAACCAGTGCCTTTCTAAATATAGCACGATGCATAATGTACTACGACCAGTATATCTTAAACCACGAATGAGAGGAACTTGCAAAGGGTTGAGGATCTAGTCAATCTGGATTATAGACCAAATTACATTGAACTACGGTTGAGATTGCTTAGTAAAGTTTGGGGTGTCTTGTTAGGCTGGTTGAGGAGGGGATATATCGGGAGCAGGTGAGAGGCGGAAGAATCAGGTGTGCCAAAATGTAGGTGAGTCAGATATGTCACGTGATGATATTTATTAGACTGTTTCCTCCTTATAGTGCTTTGTGAAATAATAAATAAGGTAAAGCATTGTGAGGAAACCTTTACGTTATCGTCATAACTTTGAAATTTTTATGTATAGTTTCTCAAATCTTATTTTTTTTTCGAGCTACGCCAATCATCATTATCATCATCAGCCCATTTGAGTCCCCACTGCTGGGGCACGGGCCTCCCTCAATCACATGAGGAGTAATTGCCATACTCACCACGCTTGGCAGACGGGTTGGCGAGGGTTTTGATATAAATGCAGAGTTTTCCTTCTCTGGGTGCTGATGATCATGCCAGCAGCTTTACCATAGCCTTAGCTACGCCAATGCTTGACCATATTCTCACTGGATGGAAAGTGATGACAAGGTCCAGCATATTGCACGTTTTCCTAGAAGATGCCCTTTCATTCGATATTGATTCTGGACGTGTAGCCATATGATCCAGATGTTCTATATGCCGGGACCGTATGATATACTTGGTAGGCCACCAGTCCGCGGGGAGGCAGCTGGTGGCCCGGAAGAATTGATGCACCAGGTCTTGTATACGTAACTGGTTTAATATTGATAATGCAAATGGCATCATGGGAGAACATCTCCAAGGTTTATATACTAGAGATGACTGACGTCATCTCGTATCACATACGTGGTCAGATCTGCTGACATAGCTAACGTGACAGAGATAACAGTTGGTCTTCGAGATAATTCTTATCGTGCGTGCCGAGATACTACAGTCTAGCTTTATAATATCTACAATTATTATCTTTAAAGTTCCTACTGTATTCCAAAAAATACAGAATAAGATAAAATATAATAATTATATTAACTTAAAATGTAATGAAATACTAATTAACATAACTAAAGCAAACAAATAATGTGAAAATAAGTTTAAAAAAATCAAGTAGCTTCATCTACTAGTTATAAGTATATCTTTTACAGTGCCTTACACGGCCCATAATCTTTTTCCTTCACAAAATTATTTACGAAACCTGTATGTAATATTGTAGAGCAAATAAGTTTTAAGTATTGAGTAGCTCCCCTGTCTTATGGTATGGTTATGGTATGGTTAGGTCTTATGGTATGGTTGCAAAGATCATACGGCAGTCGCTTCATTTAATTACTAAAGACCCTTTATCGTACACAAGCTCACATTTTAAGTTCGTTATGAACAGTTCACGACTTTTTACAAAAGTACAGCAAATTAAAAAAAACATATTAGCGATCTCTCTGATTACGCGGATGTTAATGGGCGGCGATGATCAGGTGACTCGCTTGCTCGCTTGTCACCTCTAGCATACAAAAAAAAGTTTAAGAACTAAAACCCGACTACCAAAAAGTACGAAACAAGAAAAATTGTCTGTGCTGAAATTATTATGCAGTATCGCCGTGGTCGTATGCCACATTGATTTTATATATATATTTTGCTACAGTAGGTGGAATACGACCACGGCGATACTGCATAATAATTTCAGCAGAGACAATTTTTCTTGTTAAATTTATTCTTATTTAACCAATTTTTAGTTTTGTAAATAAAATTATATATTTGAAATGTGCTAAAACAGCTCTTTCATTTGATACCTCACACGGTAAAGTCATGCAATTTTTTTTAGTTCCTTACTCTAAGTCCCCTAGAGCTGCTGCGCGCTAGAGGGCGCTGTAGTCAATTTCACGTGACGTCATGTCGCCTATAACCAGAAAACAATCAAGACGATTCTAATACCTCATTTGTTCAAATATGATAACTAGTTAGAAGTTATGAGGGAACAGATGAACAACCATACATACATACTTACATACATACTTACATACATACATACAGGTCAAAATCATAACCCTCCTTTTTGCTTCGCCGTAGTCGGGTAAAAATAAAAAGGGGTAAGGCAATGCAGATCTGATGAGAATAAGATTGATTGAATTGATAGTTAAAGGCAACAGTATATCAGTCCGAAAAGTACTTAAGCCTTTTTTACATTACTCTCTCTCATTGTCACCAGAGCATTTAAGTTTATGCTGGATCCGGTGGCAGTAAGCCAAGAGCTTTAAAAAAAAGCAGGTCGTAAATAAAACTGCCCTCCTTTTTTGGACAATTTACTGGATCTCAAATACAAGTGATTTCGACCAGAAAATTGTTTTGAAATAAAAACAAACAAATAAAAGCCATCACCAAAGACTTAAAAAACCAAAACTTGGTTGTCATCCACTTTGAGACTATATTCATTTAAATGAATGAATGAATGATAACTTTATTTGGCACAATACAAAACAAGGAAACTTAATAAGAAACATAACCAATGACGAAAAGTAGGACAACATTATCCCTGTATGTGCCAAACAGGCGGCCGCTCAGCTATAGTCGGTGCTGATCCATGAAACCAACCTCGACGCTGGTTTTCAGCGACTACCATTACATTATTGCGCAACTGTGCCATATCCATGCATGCATGCATGCATAATTGAGATTGAGACATTTAATTAACATGCATAGCTTAAAAATTAAAATTAGCTCTAAAAATAACGTGATTTATTTATTTATTTTATTTATAATCGGTAGACCAGGATTTATCTACATATTATCTATTGTATGTTTACAGAAGTCTAGTTACAGAAAAATCACTTATAGTGGTATATTACTATGAATTTAATTATGTAGTGAAATTTCACAAAATATTCTACTGTAAATATAAATAAATGCATTCTAACAAAAGTTTTGGCCGTAAAAGGATATTGTCAGGAGGCGCTTGTACTGCAAATTACGCACAGACAAATAATTGTAACCGTGTCTTTAATGACATACTGCCTTCCGAAGAAGACAACATTAGGCATGATGCAGCACTGTGCTGTGTTTCGCTGCGTGAGTGAGGGTACCGGGGGCCTAATCCGGGGGAAAGGGGGATTTAAAGGTTGGTGCACACAAGTGCAGTCACAATGTAGTCACAAGACTACACTCGTGCCGCGGGAGTTCAAGGGCGGCGGCAATCAGTTACCATCAAGTGATCCGTCGCTCGTCTGCCACTTAGCACATAAAAAAAAATGTAAATTTTTTTGCTATCGGTCAAACAAACTTGTCTCATTTTAGCATAGCACCCATACCCATTTTAAAAATAACTGGAGCCCAATTTTTTTTTTTTTAATAAGTAAATGTGTTTGTACTTGACCTCATTTCACCTGATGGAAAGTGACAATCAGGTCTAAGATGTAGCCTGCTTACCCAGAAGAAGCCTCTTCACTAAAGCCTATTCTCAGGCTCGTGACATTTATTTCCATACGACATATATCACTAAAACATAGCCTTTTTGTATGGTTTTCAGGTGATATCCGCCATGTTTTAAAAATATCACGAGCACGAGAATTGAGTTCCTGCTATGCCAAGTTTGTATGGGGATTCGCCATTGATTTCATAGACTTCTGGGAAATAACTAATTTGCGCGGAAGAAGACGACGGCAAACATAGTTTGGTACAATACATTACGAGTCCTAATAGATAAATCATGTACACATTCCAGTACTTTTTGCCCCCGAACATAATGAACAGAAAACATTCAGACGGGCGCTAAGCAACAAAAAATGCAATTTATTATCTTACCTGCTACTCGAAAAAGTCCGCCATCTTGCTGTTTCCCACGTGAGTATCTATTATTTTCGCTATGGCCGCGCACCTGAGAAACAAGATATTGCGCATTAATTTATTGTTTATTGTAGCTGACTGGGTGTACGCCGTGTGGTCTCGGCAGAGTAGAATAGGCCACCCTCACTCTAACCGAGGCGTCGTAAAAAGCGACTAAGGTCAAGCTGCTGGCATGATCATCAGCACCCAGAGAAGGAAAACTCTGCATTTATATCAAAGCCCTCGCCAACCCGTCTGCCAAACGTGGTGAGTATGGCAATTACCCCTCATGTGATTGAGGGAGGCCCGTGCCCCAGCAGTGGGGACTCAAATGGGCTGACGATGACTGGGTGTAGCCTATATGACTAAATGTAGCCTTTTATTCCGATTTCTGTAGCCTAATAAACTAAAATCTTTTTTTATCACTAAGGTGATGTTTGTAGAGTTTAAATAAAACAGTTATTTTCATTCTTTTACCTACTTATTTTAATAAATAAAAATAACATCGCGCGAAAACTCTCGCACAATAGGTAATTATGGCGTTACTTAAAATCCTTTAGCGTGTTAATTATACCTTAGTTTGTCATTTACTACAACTGACGTCACTTTATCATCGACAAGTGTGAAAAATTGTTCGATCAAATGACAGAAAATATAAGGAATCGATATTTTTATTGAGGTATTTTCGATTTTTCGAAACATTATGTAATAATTACGACGGGTGTGACGACCCGATTGGAACAGTGGTAGTGAACACTAGCTCTGATACAAGGGTTGCGGGTTCGATCCCCGCACAGTACAAACATTTGTGTGCATGAACATGTTTGCTTGTATTGGTCTGGGTGTTTGCTATGTATTATAAGTATGTATTAACAAAAGAAAAGTATTATATGTATATATTTTTAATCCCACTGTTGATTCTGATATCCGTAACACAGGTGCTTGAGCTACCTATCTCGGAGTCAGATCAATGTATGTGATGTTGTGAAATATTTATTTTATTTTTATTTAATTTACACTTTTAAAGGATTAGTTGAGATTTTAACTAAAATTAACTAATTGAAACAAGGTTATTACGCTAAAATACTTAAATAAGAAGACGTTGATTAAAAAAAGGATCCTTAAAAGAAGGTCCTTTATTATGTTTTCGTTGTAAAATCTTTTCAAGTGTAAAGTTGTAACGTTACATAGCAGCATCATGTCATAACAAATCGATTGAACAAAGTATCTCAGTTTACAATGTGTTCCTTTTAATATCTCATCTTTAAGAATAGTAGCCATAGTACATAATAAACATGAATATAAACCACTTTCTATAAGAAGCATAGAGTGATGTGAAAAAAGAAAATCGTCTATAATAGTGATCAGCTGATTGATGCAATGACATTTTTTTTTTATTTTACCCTTTATTTTTTAGACAAACGTGATCTTAAGTTATACTTAATTAGTGTGTATTGTACAATAAAGTACATAATATCTATGTATTAACCCGCAACGCAAAAACGACGGGGTGTTATAAGTTTGACGTGTCTTTATGTGTGTGTCTGTGTGTCTGTCTATGGCATCGTAGCCCCCAAACATATGACCCAATTTTGATTTTGTTTTTTTTTGTTTGAAAGATGAATAAGTTTCTTGATGAGTGCTCTTAGCTATGTTGGATAAAATCGATCCAAGATGGCCGCCGTCATATGAATTGTATGTTTTAACACAACAATATGGGTATCATATATAAGGGCTTGAGTAGCAGAATATATTTATTGTGACAAATTTCAAATCTGAGATTGCAGCCGTCAGGGGTTTTTTAATTTTCAATTTTTTAAAGTTATGGGATATCAAAAAGAGCACGTGTGCAAATTCAATGAAACCGCTCTACATTCAAATAACCCCATGAGTATGGCAACCTATGACCTAAAATTATATGGAAAAACGAAAAAGCTATGCAAGGTCAACTAAATTAATAAAACTAAGTTTTCATTGAAGCAATAGGAATATCCTTCAACCGATTACGGCTACCGCGGCCAATCTCAACGATCAGCCACGTATGTAGGATATATTATATCTAGTGCTCAAGTGTGTGCGCAAACACAAGCGCACTCTCTATTCCCTTACCCTCATATTCCGATGAGATATCAGGGTGACACGACTGGATAGGGATTGGGCGCATGACCATCGGCTTAACGTGCTTTCCGAGGCACGAGGTACAAGACCGCCCACTTCCAGACTCCGGGCTGATACTAAGAATTTCTAACCGAAACTTAGGTAAACATATTTGGCCCAATAATAGGAATAAAAGGTTAGTACTGAACACATATAATTTAACATTGCAGTACTAAAAAGTGTGCCCGTGATCTTGTTAATTGACTCTTGATTACGAGTACAATTTTCGTTCTAGTTTAAATTAAATAATTAATTACCTAAAGGATTTTACGACTTTCGTTTAACGATGGGATTATCTAGTGACACATTCACCTCACCTCATCCTTTCATTGTTATCTTGTGTAAAATTTACAAAAGAACATTAAATGGTATTTAGAGGCAGTTATTAATTTATATGTATTTTCGTAGTCATTCATGACATAGATATCACGGATAAAGTTAAGAACTTATATCAACAGATAAGCTTAAAAACTATTAGTTCCCGTGTTATTAATGTTTTAAATAAAATCTGAATTTTATTTAGAAAAAAATATATAACGGGTGTTATTTTACTTTAGATATTTATAACAGAGGATGTTGTCTGATATCCATAAAACAAGTTTAGTACTTAAACCATTTGGTACGGAATCAGGTCAATGTATGAGATGCTGAGCTCAATTCTCGTGCTCGTGACATTTTGACAACATGGCGGATATCACGTTGAGCCCAATTCTCGTGCTCGTGATATTTTGAAAATATGGCGGATATCACTTAAAAACCATCCAAAAAAACTGTGTTTTGATGATATATGTCGTATGAAAATAATTGACACAAGGCCGAGAATTGGGCTCCTGAAAACCATACAAAAAACTATGTTTTAGTGATGTATGTCTTATGATAATAAAAGTCACGAGCACGAGAATTGGGCTCATGGTATGAATGTATTCCACAAAGAAGGTATCTAAGGTATCCCAACGATAAGACCGCCTAAATTGTACATTGTATCTCTGTATACCTAGCTTTTAAGTTTTGTATGTTGTGCAATAAAGAGTATATATCTATCTATCTAAAAGACCACAAATAAGTACGAGTTATTGACCCGATTCCGCAAAACTCGTATGTATGTTTAGGTTGTGCTACTGCTATCAGACAACAGAATATCAAAATAATATATAACTAATAATAACACAATCAGAAATTGAACAAAAACGAGGGTTCATGCACGAATGTTTGAATCCAGAATGGTGATCGAACCACGACCTTTGGCGTACGAAATTATTTATGTGATAACTGTATTAACAGAACTGTAGTAACAGAAAATAATTTGATGGAAGAATATACTCAAAAAGTTGATGCAAAATTTTAGCTAAAATTACAAAAGTAGTGCAAATTATATTAGTAAGAATTCTTATTAAATATTCCCAGTATCAACAAGTTTTTCTCATAAGTTTACTAATCTTTAAATTAACTGGATAAACTTCATCGAATCATGAAAGTTTTACCCACAAATTTGCTGAAAAATATTTTGATATTAGATTACTTGTATAAATGAAAGAATAAACTGGCTATACGCATTCAAAACATAATCTTAAAATCATAATGTCAATGCGATTCGCTATCTAATTTCACTTCCATCGAAATTAATCGAGTTTTTCACATCGTTTAAATCTTAAAATAGAAACTCCGTGCCTGGGAACTTTTTATTTTCACTTTAACACATGTCACCTTTCACTACACTTGACACTGGCCGAATTTCTCACATGTTTCTGTCAAAAAAGTAACCGACATTACGAACTCCATTCTTCCTCCACTTTCGAATTTTAAAACCCAAACTCATTTGTCAAATTATGATTACTTTTTTTAAATTTAGACGTAACTGTCAAAGGAATCTAATTCATAAAGCCTGTTACTTTTTTTTCTTAAATAAAAGTGTTATTTTAACTTACTGGTAGTGCGCGCGCCTAACCTAACGATACTGTCGGTGGAGCTCGCATTATTCGCTCGCTGAAATCTAAAAAAAGCTGCGACACTCATTCGTGAAGTGTTAAGGTATATTTAGGATTCGTACAATTTTCCGAGGGTGTCAGTATGTCTGGCATTCGGCGTGTTTACTTCTACGTATGTGGGTTAGAACATCAGGTGCACGGTCGAAAAAGTTGTTAAGTAACTATTTTTAGTGGTCAATGGCTTGTACCTGACATTAGGTAGGTAGTTTGATGTGAAGAATAATTCTTTACATGATCCACATAACAGGTCTTTTCGTAATTGACTGTTTAGTGACCCTACGTCACGCTTCAAATTTCATGTTCGATTCCCATTTTGAACAAAATTTCGCGCGAGTGACACATGTAAGATCTGGAGCCCAATTCTAGTCCACGCGAAATCGACATCGAATTCAATATTATTATGAATGAAATTATGGAATTCACTCATTTGACTTCTATGTCGAGTGCCCGAAAATTAGGGCCCTTGTCGCACACGACTAAGTACAACAAGTAAGTATACATACTTAGGTATAATGATAGTTTCAGTTTATATACAAATTCCATAATTGTTTTCCATTTTAGCAAATTAGCTACTATATCAATGATAAAATAATAAAAAAACGAATAAGCTGTTTCATACTTATTTGCGAGTGTTTTATATTACCTATGCCGTTTTTTATCACATTTTTTATGTTTCGACATTTGTCTGTGTAGTAATAATATTTCATTAGCTGAATGGTTGCGAAAGGTGTTCTTGGCAACCAATTCCAGGGTCTAATTTTGGAAAGACAGGTTAAGGACGCTATATGTCACGATTTAAATGTGTACCTACCTACTTGCATGAATATAGATGACAAAGCGGATTCCCGTCTGAACACTAGGTAAAACGTTTAAGTGTGTTATACATATACATTGACCTGATTCCGTTCTAAGCAGCTTAAGTACGGTCAGTATCAAAACTAGCTTAACACTTTAGTACCATGTCAAAGTAACTGTTGTGCCTATTATAGTCAGTTTCCAAGGGGTTCGTTATAATGTTACTTCGACATGGTACTAAAGTGTTACGCTATTTTTGATGCTGACCGTACTTGTATCACGGATAACAGACAACAGAGGAATTACGAATATATAGGTACTTAAAGTATGGCGTAAAAGATGGCTGCCAGTTCGAAAATGGAATCAGTCAAATTATAGGTAAGTCCAGCAGCTACTTGTCAAAAAAAGTCAAGTCCACAGCAGTATTTTTCAAATTCCGATATATTTCGTTAGTGTACATCAAACACCGATGTGTCAACCATTCAACATGGTTTTAAAGCGTAATTTCTTAATTAATCTTTATTTTATATATTCTTATACACATAAACTCCTATACAAATCCCAATTTTAATAAGAATTCCAAAAAAAATTCATATCAATAGCCAAATACCTACACATTTATCTAGTTTTTTTTATATAGGAAAACCAATCAGGATGACCTCACTCCGCCTGATGGTAAGCGGCCGTGAAATCCAAATATGAAGTTGGCAGGCACAAAGAACTAACAAAATACCCATTGAATCTGCCATCCTCACCCTGATGACCTGCTGAGATGCCGCTTCACGCCCCGCCTAAAAGACCCCGGGTTGTATGAAGGAGGAAACACAGGAGGAGTTGGGAGGGCATTCCATGTCTTGATGGCTCGGGGCAGGAACGAGGAGCCAAACCTCTGGGTGCGCGCCGCCATTGTCTAGATGGTATGCTTATGGCAACGCTGTCCAGCACGTGTTGTTCGGAACTGGAAAGGGAAGGATGTCCCCATTTTTTGGTTATTCTGGACATACCAGGGTTTGATATTAGTCTTCACATATATTAAACCCTGACACTGAAAAAATAGAAGTGTCAATCACGAATGTATATCCAGTTTTGAACCCACGATTAATAAAGTATGAGGCAGGGTAGTGACCAAATGCGCCATCCGACTACTTTTTCATATCTGTCATAGAAAATCAAAACTTTTCCAATACATATCTCAAACAATTTATCGATTCGGTTTATACCTATTTCTCACTATTATGACATGTTAATAAATTGACAACAATACCTACTAATATATTGTGTTGTTATAAGTTATGAAAATCTAAAATACGAGAACCTGTCATCCATTTTCTAATCAAACTTCTGACACTTATACAAATGGAATTTCTAAAATTCAATAAGGGCTTAAGTACACTCAAAGATCTGCGCTATAAAAGTAAGTATACTTCTTAATATGATAGATGGCTAGGTCACTTGGTGGTAAGCCATTGCTTGCCCATGGACACCTGTAACACCAGTGAAGTCAAAAGTGCGCTGCCACCTTTTAAGTTCCTTTCCTCCCGATTGGGCCTTCACAATTTGCTGCACCTCTCCGTATATTGAGAAACATTGTCGTGTGAGTATGATACTAAAAAAACTGATATTTATAATAATAACTATAATATAGTGTAGACAAATTTAAATTTATTAATATTTTAAACTTGTTTTCACCTTTTTAGGAGACATTCTAGCGTAGTCTAATTTTTTTTTCTTTATTTAAGGAGCGTTATAAACAGACATCACATTTAAAATACATTATATAAAGAGTTTAACTTAAATATGCAGCTATCACTAAAATTTACATTGCCAAGTATCACTAAATGGAAATTAATTATTTATTAGCCCACATGTACAATAACCTATACAGCGCTCGAGCTTCCTCCGACATATCTGTCCTAAGCTGTTCGTTACGCGCACACTCCATCAAGTCATGACGCACGTTTTTTACTACTCCGCATTCTTCGCAGAGGGGCATGTATTCTGGTTATAGCTAAATTAATCTTATAACCTTTGGATAACAAGGAATACCCGATTAATACCCCGTTCATTAAAAATGGTTTGATAGTTTAGGCGCAATAGACATATAAACCCATATACATATGAGCATATAAAGTGCTACAAAATATACACCCTTTACTTTTGGTTATGCCTGGCAAAACTGACGTTGGCTCAGTGGGTAGTGAGCGGCGGCTGCGCTTGAGGTCCCAGGTTCGATCCCCAAGTCGGGTCAAATTTGTACCTGAGTTTTTCTGTTACGGAATTCTCAGTGGCAGCCCGGAGTCTGGAAGTTGGTGGTCTTGTACCCCCGAGCCTCGGAAAGCACGTTAAGCCGTTGGTCCTGCATTCGATCCCTCTCCGGTCGTGTCATACTGGTGTCCTATTGGAATATGAGGGCAAGGGAATACAGAGTGCACTTGTGTTGGCGCACACACTTGAGCACTATCGTGCGTAATTGGCTGATCGTAGATTGAGATTAGCGGCTTTAGCCGAAATTGCTTGGAGGATATCCTCCAATACTTAATATTATTAGTCTGGTAAAAAATGTGGGGGAGCCACGCTTAGGCATGAATGGGCGGGTTCGACCGGAGTGATACCACTGCCTCACAGAAGATCGACGTGAAGCAGTTTGCGCTGTGTTTCGCCGTGTGAGTGAGGTTACCGGAGGTCCAATGGGGGGGAAGGGGAAAAGGTTGGCAGCGCACGTGTGACTACACTGGTGATCCGTCTGCTTGTCTGCCACCTCTCATATAAAAAAAAAGTGGCGGATTGAGTTCATGCATCTACAAAGCACATTCATCGCGCTCTTATCGCTTTGCATTATCACTGGTCACCTCCCCTTATTATTTATCTCTTTAGATCGCATCCATCATCCCAGTGATCCTAGGTTCAATGTTAAGTTGTATTCGTCAAAAGTTAATCACGGTTTAATGTACCATTGCTAACCGGAGTTATCGTTCCATCAGCTCTTTAGGGTGAGTGAACATTGTTACAACTAACTTGATAGAATTACAATGGTCTATTTAATTTTATAGTGACATTTAATGTATTTATTTTTCAACCTATGGCCCAAACTTTCAAAATATTATAAATCTGTAACAACCTGTTTCTTATTCCAAGTGTTTTTTTTTATACATTGAGCAGACATTGAGCTCGGAACCTTTTCTAAACTATATTTTATTTTCCTTTCATTCCAGTTCTCACTCTTATGCTTCTCGTACTTTCATGCTGCATACTATATCTTTCTATCATTCACACTTGAGGGGGGGGGGGGGGGGGGGGGAGACCTTCTAGCTGCTCTATCGGTATGGGTATTCTAGGGTCTTATTTATCTCGGTTGTCAGTACATATAATTTTGAAATAAAAGTTCAGTTTGGGCTGTGGTTTGGGCCAAAACAAATATTTCTATTAAGGTGATGCATCGATGTTACTAGCGACGCCAGTAAATTTGTAATTAATTGTGGCAATTATGAGACATTTAAAAAAAAAGTTAAATCCATAAAAAAAGTATTATTATTCAAACCATACAAATATTTTTATCTTACCGCAGTGATACCACGGTTCGCTACGTGAAGTGAGGCACCGGTAGCTCGACTCCGTGATACCACGGTTGGTGGGGGGCGTGTTTAAAGGTTGGCAGCGCATTTGTGTCTCCACTGGTGTCGCGGATGTTTATGGGCGGCGGCAATTCCTTATCATCAGGCAATCCGTCTGCTCGTCTACCACCTATCAAATAAAAGAGAGAAAATTTGCATAACGCTTTAATTATGTATTTGAATTATTATAATGTATTCTCCGGTATTTTTATTTCGACTACGGTGCCCAATCTTAGCGATCACCCACGTGCGCAGGATATTTATAGTGTGTGAGCGAACACGGTGAGCTCACTAAATTCCTTACTCTCATATTTGAATGAGGCACCTGGACCCCAATTCTGGGGATTTCGATATGAAAAAAACATGGCGAAAATCACCTGAAAACCATACAAAAAGACTATGTTTTGGTGATATATATCGTATGAAAACAAATGTCACGATTATGTTCGGGGGCAAAAAGAACTGGAATGTGTACATGATTTATCTATTAGGACTCGTAATGTATTGCACCAAACTAGGTTCACCGTCGTCTTCTTCCGCGCAAATTAGTTATTTGTCAGAAGTCTATGAAATCAATGGCGAATCCCCATACAAACTTGGCATAACAGGAACCCAATTCTCGTGCTCGTGATATTTTGATAACATGGCGGATATCACCTGAAAACCATACAAAAAAACTATGTTTATATATGACGTATTAAAATAAATATTTATTGATATCGACATTTTTTTGTATGGAACCCACTTAAATTAAAGGTTGTCTGGAAGAAATCGCTACAAGCGATAAGACCGCCTTATTGTACTGTTTGTTGCTGTTGTATCATGCTTGTATTTTATTTTTGTGCAATAAAAAATATCTATCTATCTAAATATTAATTTTATTTGAATCTTATTATTTATCATTAAAGTTAAAATACTAGTGGGTATTTTGTGAATTTTTTGAATGCCTGCCTGTTGTTTTTATTAATATAAAGAAAAAAGGCAAAAAAATCGCAGTTTTTGTATGGCAGCCCCCTTCAAATATACATTTTATTTTAATTTTAGAATTTCTTGTTATTTTGGGTATTTTGGTTATTTGGCTGGGCCATGATATTGGGGTATGTTGGCAAAAAAAAATGTGGCGAAATTTCAACTGTCTAGTTGTCGCGGATCTTGAGATACAGCTTAGAGATAGAGTGACAGACGGACATCGGAGTCTCAGTAATAGGGTTCTTTTTTTACCCTTTGAGTATGGAACCCTAAAAAGATGTGTCTAATGTTGCAGGATTTCGTTTCATTTTCCCTAATAAGAGCCCGCGTACCTTTTGATGGCAGGTGTTTGGGGGAAGCACCGCATCGCAACCCTTTTTGAGAAAAGAATTTCGGGAATTCGTGCACCAGTAAACTTCTACGTCGTATGGAATTTTTGGGATATACCTATTTTTTTTTCATAAAAAAAGGTACATTGTTAGAAGGTAAAGTTACCTGATGAAAAGTGATCAACACTACTCATGAACATCCGCGAAATCAGAGAGATCGCTAATGTATTGGCGGCCTTTTTAAAAGAAAGGCCTGTCAGGAATTACTCCCGCAGCCAAACCGTTCCACAGAACTGAGGTTACGTGGAAAAAAAATCCGCGAGAAATGCACAGTATTAGACCGCCATCCATCGAGATGGTGGGGATGGAATGACAATCGCTTGCGTGTGGTTTGATGCAAGAATTCAGCTGCAGGGAGTCGATCATACCTATTCAAAACTTATGACTGTTGTTATAATATCTTCTGTAATACTTATTAAATTATTGTACTTATAGAGTGACTGTCTTGATAAAGCAGTCGCTAGTGGGTTCCACTTAAAATCGATGGTTGTGCAAGACGTCCCGAAACGTTCGATCCCCGAAAATTCTAATGTCAGTCCGGAGTCTTGAAGTTAGTAGTCCTGCGCCATCTCCGGTCGTGTCACATTGGCTTCCCATCAGAATATGAGGGTAAGGAAATAGAGAATGCATTTGTGTTTGCGCACACATATGAGGACTATATTATATCCTGCGTGCATAATTGTTCATTGGATTGGCAGCTATAGCCGGAATTGGTTGGAGAAGGATATTACTTATATGTGCTCTGTGGCTAGGGGCGTTTAAGAATTCAGCCAAGGTATTCCCATCCTGTTGTAAGAGGCAACTAAACGGCCTTTGGAGTACGTGAGCGTACCTACTGCTGAGGAGTGGCTTGCTCAGCATACTCCGCGGGGACGACGTTACCTATCACATAGCAAAATGTTATTACATTGCACCACGTTGTTTACTGCGTAAACAGCAAATGATGCAAGAAATAAAAGAGCAATATTTCACAGTAACAATAACAATAATAACTTAGTAATTAAGTAATGTAATAAGCATGTAAGCATGAAACAAAAAAAAAAAAACATTCTAACAATAATTAAAGCAAAACATGTTATAGTGACAGAACAAATAAAAAAAAGACAAAAGAAATGTAATAAAAAAAAGGAAAAAAAACACTATAAAAAAAACTTCATAATAAAAAAAAATAAAATAAAATTTTAGACATAGAATAGCATTAAGACTGTTTTAGAAATTTAAGGAACTTTTAGACACAAAATCCAAATTTTGTTACGCGGAGCACTGTTACTATTTAACACAATAAAAAAGTAACACAAAAAAGGCGCAGACCAAGAGTCAGCGGAAATATTTTTTTATTAAAAAAATATATATATTACATTAAAGCGCATTCTTTAGAAAGAAAAAAAAGTGCACAAAAACATTGCATAAGCCTAGCAATTAATTAAACTTCTATTATAAATTATTAGAAAATGCCCAAATTACTTTGCTAGGCTTTGCTTACTATATCTTGAGAAAATACCTGTTTAAATAGATCAGTCCGCTGGTCTCGACATGAAGTTAAATTCGGGCTCAACTGAATTTCTTTCGTGCAAAAAATTGCTATAAGCATAGCAATTTTTTGAATTGCTATTAATAAAATTATTATTAAAAGCCTATTATTACTTCACTGCTAGCTTCTTAACTATACTTGTCCATGAAAATACCAGGGTGTTAAGTCGTCACATTAAAACCAGCATGGTCATCGCATGAATTAAATTCTGGGGCTCACAGCGGAATTTCCTTCCAGAAAATGTCACCCCACGATCTTTTTAGGGTTGCGTACCTAAACGGAAAAACGGACCTGTTCTAAATAGATCACTTTTTGTCCGTCTGTCTGACAAGACCCTTTAATTCAGGAACCCGTGAAGGTATCGTGGTCTCAAGTTCCCTGCTATTGTGAAAGAAATAAACTTCTAAGTTTACGTAAAGAGATACAAAAAAATAAATATACAAAAATGTTTATTGCAGTAACTTAGTCTAATACAATATTTTGTGTATGATGCTCCCTTTTAAGCTCATTTGCTTGTGATAGGCAACACCGCTCTTCCATAGCATAGTGACAATAGACTAAACTCACTAAAATAATTAATTTAAATTGAAGTTCAAGATACAATAATTGTTATGTGTGTGTGTGTGCGTGTGTGTGTGTGTGTGTGTGTGTTTGTGTGTGTGTTGTCTGTTTGGAAAGATACATACACACATAGCGAATAAATGTCGACACTCTCGAGGGAATCAAAATTCATAGAGTACCTACATATTTATACGATGAAAAGCGAGCACTTATACATATAGTTGTATGCCAAAACTACATAGTTCTAGAGAAAAATCTCAAAGCTTTAAATTAGATTCCTTGGATTTTCATATATTTTTGGTTCAAACATGAAAGTGCCGGCTAAAAAAAATGCTGTTTTCTATTATGACTTGTCCCCCTGATGTATAAATGTCAAGATTTGGAATACCGAAAAAAAGTTTTGTTAAATCATTTTTTGAAAATGTAGGAAGATGTTGATTTTTGATCTCAAATAAAACCAAGGATAATGACCCTCTTGCCGTGTGGTCCTGGCAGAGTAGAATAGGCCACCCTCACTCTTACCGAGGTGTCGTAAAAGGCGACTAAGGTAAAGCTGCTAGCATGATTATCAGCACCCAGATAAGGAAAACTCTGCATTTATATCAAAACCCTCGACAACCCGTCTGCCAAGCGTGGTGAGTATGGCAATTACCCCTCATGTGATTGAGGGAGGCCCGTGCCCCAGCAGTGGGGACTTAAATGGGCTGATGATGATGATGATGATGATAATGACCCTACAGCTTTAGTGCCATAGTAATACTCAGAGGGACAAGTCCTACAGAATACCAGAATACAGCAAAACAATTTTCTGGCTGGCACCAAAAAAAAGGGATCTTCTTTCTAAATCAACCTTTAAAAATAGGAGATATTTAATGGAGGAATTCCAAAATGTAGCTAGTTTTTAGTAACTGGCATTATTTCTTACCTTATCTATTTGGTGTTTGATGATGAATTTCAGGAAATCTTAGAAAAACAGCGCGAGACGATTCCTGAACTATTTATAAAGATCCGACGTACTGACACCCTGTTGGTCTAATGGTTTAAGTACTGGGCCATGATATCGGGGTCCAGGGTTCGATTCCCGGGTCGGGCAAAAAGTTTTTTTTTATGCAATAGGTAGGCAGACGAACAGACAGATCACCTGATGGTAAGCAATTGCCGCCGCCCATGGACACCCGCGACACCAGTGGAGTCACAACTGCGCTGTCTACCTTGAAACCCCCCCTATCCCCCGGATTGGGCCTCCGGTACCCTCAATCACGCAGCAAAACACAGCACAGTGCTGCTTCCCGCCGGTTTTCTGTGAGGCCGTGGTATCACTCCGGTCGAGCCGGCCCATTCATGCCAAAGCTTAGCTCTCCCACGGGAAGGTCTTCCACGGTTGGTAGGCTTGGTCGAATTTTTCGAACATAGCTCGGGTTTGTGATCACCAATCCGCATTAGGCAAGCGTGGTGATTAAGCCTAATCCCATCATAGTAGGACAGTTTATAGGCTGATTCTTTACTACGTACTGAACCCTCTGTTAGAAAACTGATTCGCATTTCTCTTGTTTTTTCCACTTAATTACGTTTTGTTTTACATTCTAAGGGCAAAATCATCTAAATTGTGGTACAGGCTTATATGAGCGGGGTATTTTACGTCTGTTTTATATGTTTTCAGCCATTTTATTTGTTTTGAGCTATTTTATTAGTTGCTGGGCTTAAGTTGGCTTAACCCTTTCGTTATTGCTGTAAACAAAAGTATCTTAACGGCGTACGCCACCTGCGGGCCTGAATTTGTGTCGCACTCTAAGTTCCAGCACAGATATTACGAGTATAATACTTTTTAATCGACTTCAAAAAAGGCGGAGGATCTCAATTCGACTCGTATATATTTTTTTATATTTGTTCGCCGATTACTTTGTCATTTATGAACCGATTTAGATGATTATTTTTTAATTGGAAAGTAGATAGTCTCGGAATGGTACCACAATAAGCATATCAGGAATTGATGATGGGATCCTGGAAAAATTGAGGGGAACCCTCAAATTTTATAGGCCACACGTAATTTCATAACTTTCCAGTATTAATTTTGTGATTCCGCTGTTAGGAGTTAAATTATAACTGTTTCAATATTGTACTTACAATGAGATTGTTAGTTAATTGGGGGAAGGGGGGACAGAAGGGGTAGGGAGGCTGCCAAATAATGAGACACTAAAACTCATGAAAAAAAAAAATCTACCAAAAAAATCTGCCTTCAAAAACCACCAATATTTTTTACACTTAATTCACTTTAGATAACATTTTATAACAGTACACTCGATAAAAGGTTTTACCGTGGTTTTTGAAGGCGGTTTTTTTCAGTTTAAAATGTCGCCTGTCTTACTCAGGGCGGCATACTAAGTCTATGGTCTTGGTATAGAAATTAGAAATCACACACCCGACAGCCGCGTTGGCGCAGTGGGAAGTGCGTCGCACTTTAAAGCGACGGCTGCGCTTGGGGTCCCGGGTCGGGCCAGAATTTGTCAAGATTTTTTTGGTTTCAGCCCTGAGTCTGGAACCTGCCGGTCTTGAATGGAGATGCATTAGAACGAACGTTAAGCCATTGGTTCTGCGCCCGATCCTCTCGGGTCGTATCACACTAGTGTGTCGGAATATAAGGGCAAGGGGATAGAGAGTGCACGTGTGTTTGCGCAGACACTTGAGCACTATAATGTATCCTGCGTAAGTGGTTGATCGTTGAGATTAGCCATCTTAGCCGAAATCGGATGGAGGATGTTATTACACTGGCTTGGGGTGTCTTTTTAATCATCATCAGCCCATTTAAGTCCCCACTGCTGGGGCACGGGTCTCCCTCAATCACATGAGGGGTAATTGCCATACTCACCACGCTTGGCAGACGCGTTGGCGAGAGTTTTGATATAAATACAGAGTTTTCCTTCTCAGTAATGATCGACCAGGGATCACAAACATCATTAATCACCGAAAACGCTGCTCAAAGACTAGGCCTACCGCGACAGCGCTGCAAAGGAGTGGTATTTGGAATCGGCACCAAAGAAAATAACTGCGAAGGCATCATCAACATCACAGCCTCCGCAATGCATTCTGATTACACCTTTAATACCGATACTATCATAATGAAAAGCCTCGTGAACAACTTACCTAATCAAACATTTGAAAAGCCGACATGGAAACACCTGGAAGGCATACAGTTGGCGGGCCCTGATTTCAATATAAGCCGACCAATAGATATACTGCTAGGTGCTAACGTCTACTCTAACATCATCTTGAGTGGAATCATCAGAGAATCAGAACATCAACCAAATTGTACAGCAATCTCGCCGCGGATGGATTATTTGTGGCAACTTAAAATCATATCAGTGTAATGTCGTTTTACACAATTTGAACGACATTTCGAGTTTTTGGGCCATAGAAGACATACCAGATAACTCTATCACCATTTCATCAGAAAATCAGTACTGCCTTGATCATTATCAAGAAACCACACAGAGACAAGAAGACGGTCGTTACATTGTTCGTCTGCCACTACACCCAGACTTTAAGGAAAAATTGGGCGACTCTAAGCAAAAAGCCGTTGCTCAATTACATCAATTAGAGAGAAAATTCATCAAAAAAGAAAACTTAGCAGCTATGTATAAACAATTCATGCAAGAATACATAGAGCTGGGTCACATGGAGCAATGTACTCGGAACAGTAACAAAACATCCGGCTCGAAGGACCATAAAGATGTACGAGCTGCTGGCTGTACGATCTTTAGAAGTTGAAAGTTGATAATGGAGTCGGAGAAAATGATAGGTAGTTCACTTGATGACTTTGATTTATTGATTATTAATTACTGCTATGAGTACACACGCTGGCGATCGAATATGCACTGAATTGATGACGTGAAAAATGATTCATGTTGTGTAAAAATGCTGATGGTACAAAATGTGCGGTAAAGACCGTACAAACACAAATATATACTTAAATACATATATTACACCCAGACACCGAACAAACACAAGTGTTCATCGCACGAATGTTTGTCCAGGGTGGGGATCGAACCCACGACCTTTGGCGTAAGAGGCAGGGTCACTACCAATTGCGTCATCAGGTCAGTCGTGCGCTGCCAACTTGTAAACCCCGGGTTAGGTCACTGGTACCTTCACTCGCTCGACGATACAGCGCAGACTGCTTCACGCCGGTCTTCTGTGAGGCAGTGGTATCACATTGGTCGAGCCGGCTCATTCATGCCTAAGCGTGGCTCTCCCACATTTAGCATTTTAGTTTATTAAAACGTAGTGTTTTAGCATTATAGTTAAATAAAGATAAAAAAGAAACGAAAGCCTTAAACTTTTCTTTATTCCTCAAGCCGGCAACGAATAATGTGAACGGGTTTGCAGAGAGGCTGTGAATACTGCCATCAGGTGTGCCGTCTGCTCGTTTGTGTACATGATGTAAAAAAAACTATCAATATTTCAAATTAAAAAAGGGATACTGAAATACCTCATATAGCCCATTCTAGAATGATTTTTGTCCCTACGCGAATTTCTTTCCATGTGAACTATATTTCATCCAAATTCCTCGAGATCCCGTATTAGAAATACGAGGTACTTGGTGAAGACTCTCAAGAATTTCCATATAGGTAAAGGTCAGCTGGGCTTCGCGAACATTCTGAGAGGGGTAATGTGTTTATACTCCCTCCTCTCGCTGAACAAATTGGCTATCGAAAAGGTAGACTTAAAAGGCTACTGTCCACTGGATCACTGCTGCAACTATATTTTAGATCCGTCTCATAAATCTCATCTATGCATTATAACCAGGCTTATCATAAAAGATAAAAACAAAAAAAAACTATTTATTTGACTAAAATAATAGAAGATCAATTTTTTTTATGAGAAAGGGAGGCAAACGAGGCCTGATGGTAAGTGATCACCGCCACCCATGGACATCAGCCACACCAGAGGGAGTGGAGATGCGTTGCCGATGTTGCGCGATGCTGTTGATACCCAGCGCCATCTATGGTATTAATTTGTAACTTTTCGAAACAAAGTATAAATATTAATGAATACTTCACAACATTAAATACATTGATATGAATCCGATATAGGTAGCTCAAGTACCTATGTTACAGATATCAGAACCAAGAGCAGAATCAAAAATATCTACATTTAATACTTTTCTTTTGGAAATACATACATAAATAAATAGAAAACCTCCAGACTAATACAAACAGACATGTTCATGCACACAAATGTTTGTACTGTGCGGGCGAACCTCTAGTTATAAAAATAAATAAACTTGTACATTGACCTGGTTCCGTACAAAGAATCTTAGGAACTTGAGTCACGTGTCACCAGAGAAATAACAATCAAGCTACATACATAAAAACACTAAAGTTTTTTCTAAATGAAGATATCGATATTTATTCAACTCACATGATAAAAAAACTTTACTCACGAAAACAATTTTATTATCTAAGCTACACAATATCATAATCATTATCATAATTTCAGCCAATAGACGCCCACTGGTGGACTTAGGCCTCCCCCAATGGTCTCCACACAGATCAGATACGTTTTTACTTATAGACTATTATTATCTTGTTTTATGCTATTAATATAGTATTTTTATTTCTTTGTAATTGTCTTCTTCGTGTTGTAAGTATATGTGCACGTACGTCGCCCAAGGATCCGCCTGAAAACCAGCGCTGCAGCGGCTTCTACCACTGCAGCATATGCTGAGGTTGGGCCTTGTTGGCTACAGAATCTGTCCTATTTGTATATTTATGTCACTTGTGTTTAAATTTGTGTTCTGTGGCCAATAAAGAAATCTTTATCTTTAGATCAGTCCTGTGCCGCCCGTATCCAAATACTTACAGTATAGCTAGTAGCTAATAATTTGTATTTTGGTATTAGCTACACAATATTATTACATAATGACGAAAAAGTAAAAATGTGTGTAATTTCTGGTTGTATCCCAGCGATAGTTTTGAAGCGCGGGGTACGCTTGGACCATGTTTCAGAATTTGGGGAGTGCAGTAATTACAAAGAAACGGATGCTATGTAACCCCTACAACCCTTAGACAAGTTTTAGATAATACAAATAAATAATAAATAAATTATTTATTCGGTAAAAAAAAACTGTTTTTGATTACATAATTAGTGGCCAGTGTCTCCTTTTAAGCTTACAAAAGTCTGTGTCAGGGTACCTCCTGCGCGAGCGGGAGGCTGACCCTCTCGCTCCCGCTATCCGCAAGGCACGTTGAGGGAGGAGACGACGCGAATAATTGCGTCTCCTTCCCCTGCGAGGAGCAGGTCCGCTGGTGCGTGAGGCTGTAACCCCGCCACCGGCATTGCACGAACCTCCTCCTACGCCTGGTGGGGACGGCACAGCTCTCCCGGCTGTCCCCACTCCCTCCCCCGACCCCGGGGGAGGAAGCACCGTGCCCGCCGTGGAGGCGGGCTTCCGTCCGGGAGGGGTCGTGGTGCCAGGTTTCGTACCTCACCCCACGACCTCTCACTATGGACGATGAGGGAGAGTCCCAGGAGTTTTAGTCGGTATATCCCCGCCTTCTGCGGGGGTGAGTCCGACATAACCCATCCGTTTACAGACGGATGGGTATGCGTAACCCATTTCTCCTGGGTCACCAAAAAAAAAAAAAAAGGGTACCTCCTGCCTCCTGCTGGGTTGTGCACGTGGCTTCGTGCCCGTCACCACGACCCCCCACCATGGACGATGAGAGGGTGCCCAGGGTTTGTAGTCAGTAGACCTCCGCCGTCATGCGGGGGGAGTCCGACATAACCCATCTGCCCTCAGGCGAACGGGTATGCGTAATGCATTTCCCGTGGGAGAACAAAATAAAACAGGGTACCTCCTGCTCTTCAGTTACACTTCCTTCATCATCATCATTGCAGCCAATAGACGTCGACTGCTGGACATAGGCCTCCCCCAATATTCTCCACACACATCGGTCCACTACCGCCCGCATCTAATTGATTCCCGCGAGCTTCACCAGATCGTCTGTCCACCTTGTGGGGTGTCTGCCACTCTTCCACACTTCCTTAGTATCAGCCTATAAACTGTCCCACTGCAGGCCAAAGGCCTCCATCATAGAAATCCAGTCATCGCTACTATGACGGGATGAGAAATAATCACCACGCTTGCCAAATGCGGATTGGTGATCACAAACCCGAGCTATGTTTGAAAACTTCGAAACATACTTTCCGCTCGACCCGGGAATCGAACGCAAGACCCCGATATCACGGCCTGGTACTTAAACCACTAGACCAACAGGGCGTTTCACACACTTCCTTACATATATATAAATATAACCAGCTTCAGTATCTATTATAATGAAATACATATGCACACAACCTCGCGTATGGAAAGCGCCAGTTTTACCCACTGAGAGTTCATCCCAATAAATGCTCGTTATTGCTTTTCAAGCTATAGAACTAAACTTCCCAAGTAGACACTTATCCTTCTCCTATTTTCGTACGTTAATGCTTGTGTTACTTGAAAACTGTAGACTTCAGAGTAATGGCTTCTTATTGTAGGGCTAAAGGGTCTCTCTGAAGGTTACATAAGTCAAGCGAGCGACGTCAGGGAGTGAATCGAGACCTTTTGAACTGCAACTTTTAATTTAATTTTCTTGAATATAAAAGGAAGTAAAATATTATTTCAAGTTGTTTGTGTTGTTTGTTGGAATAATAGACAACTTTTTTTTTATATGAGAGGTGGCAGACGAGCAGACGGATCACCTGATGGTAAGCAATTTCGCCGCCCATCGACACCCGCAACACCAGTGGAGTCACAAGTGCGCTGCCAACCTTTGGCAACCTCCCCCCCATTGGGCCTCCGGTAACATCACTCACACGGCGAAACACAGCGCAGGCGCTGCTTCACGCCGGTCTTCTGTGAGGCAGTGGTATCACTCCGGTCGCGCCGGCCCATTCATGCCTAAGTGTGGCTCTCCCACATTTACCCTGACACAACGGTCACTTCTGAATTTTAGGGTATAGCAATTTTTGAAATTATTCTTAAGTAAATAATGCACTTGAAATATTTTCGACAGTCTTCGGGTGGAGCTCGAAACCACGATCTTTTGCTAACCCGGCAACTGCTTTACCGACCAAACAACCGGTGACCTTGGTAAGCCGAAGAATTTTGTAAGAGCTATTGCTTCGCTATGAATCGATGATAGTTTCATCAATATTATAGGTATGTAGTACGTACGTAGTATGGGAGCCGTGTGGTCCCCGGCAGAGTAGAATAGGCCACCCTCACTCTTACCGAGGTGTCGTAAAAGGCGACTAAGGTAAAGCTGCTGGCATGATCATCAGCACCCAGAGAAGGAAAACTCTGCATTTACATCAAAACCCTCGCCAACCCGTCTGCCAAGCGTGGTGAGTATGGCAATTACCCCTCATATGATTGAGGGAGGTCCGTGCCCCAGCAGTGGGGACTTAAATGGGCTGACGATGACGATGATTAAAAAAATTAAAAGTTCCTTTATTTCAACAGTACTGTTTTACAGATTTTTGGTCGTCTTTTCCCTTTAAGTAGTCATAGACAATTGTTTTTTTTTTTTGTGATAGGTGGCAGAAGAACAAACGGACCTGATGGTTAGGGATTGCCCGTGGACACCCGTGAGTCAAAAGTGCGCTGCCAACCTTTAAACCCCCCTTTCCCCCGGACTGGGCCTCCGGTTCCCTCAGTCACGGAGCGAAACACGGCACAGTGCTCCTTCACGCCGAACTTTACGATTCCGTGGTATCACACCAGCCGCGCCAGCCTATTCATGCCGAAGCTTGGCTCTCCTACGGTCTAATTGTATAACCCGCTTCTCACCTTACGGCCATCTAGATTATAGTTACTATTATAACCAGGGTATATACTTAAAAAGCTATTCCTAAGAATAAGTAGTCACGATAGTAACACAAGAATAGTAAAATATATCTACTGTGCTGAAGGTGTGTATGTGTGTGTCACATACACATACATACATTTGTGTATGTACATGTTTGTGTGTGTGTGTGATAGAGAGTAGGTATGTATGATATATCTACTGTGCGTACTACGTACAAACAGTCTCTTGTTTCACTTTTGAAGATTTTACTGTTATTTGTAATTGTTTTTAGGAATTACATGTTTTTAATGCAATAGTTTGTGTAAATGGTAGCTAGGTGAAAAGTAAGTACATGATGATGATAATTAAAAAATAACAAAAGAAAAAAATATGACTTCTAATTACATTTTTATATTTCAAATTAGGCACCTACCTACTTATTTACAAATAATTTTAAATAAATGTAAGGATCTTATTTTTCCCTTTTTACATGTTTTTTTTTAATTGTACAGTTTGATGTTCTTAAATCAGAAAAAAATACTTTTATTATGCACTTTGACGCACTTAATATATCTAGAAAGAAAACCATGAAATGAGAAAACAACAAAATGAAAACAACAGATAAGCTTAAGCAGTAGACAAAAATTGATTAAGCAATTTACTTTTCTAAGCACAGACAATTAAATATAAGAAAAAAGGCTCAATGTAATAGATGGGTATTATAAATCCCAGCAAAAGTACTCTAACAGAAATTTATAAAGTTAAAGGGTAATCTTAGAGACGAAAAAAATAAAGAGGATGGAATTAGTTCAGGTATTTTATTGAGCAATAAAGAACCTCACACTTTTAAGAAATTAAAAAAAAAGTCTCTTGTTATGGAGATTGTTCATTAATAGTGAAACTGGGCTTATTTGGCCGAAAAACTACATTGATAGAATGACTGCTAATTTTTAAATAGAAAAATGTGAAATATTTCCATTGAATACCTTGTATAGGTATTCAATGGAAATATTTCAAATATATGAATAAAATGTGAAATATTTCCATTGAATACCTTGTATAGGTATTCAATGGAAATATTTCACATTTACTGACCGCCTCGATGGCGCAGTGGGTAGTGGATCACACTTTAAAGCAACGGTTGTGCAAGAGGTCCCAAATTCCATCCCCGGGACGGGCCAAAAATTGTTACCTAAGTTTGCAAATGAAGATAAGGATCTCAGTCCCAAACAACTAATACACTTTCTGAAATGTGTAGGGTTTGGGACTGATACTCGTATGTAGCACAGCGGCGATTTGAATAGATCAAAAAAAATATTCTACGAAAAAAAAAAAGCCGCCTTCAAAAACCACGAACTAAAAAGTGTAAAATGACATTTTTAACACTTCATACATTTGAAATAACATTTTGTAACAGTACCGTCGAGAAGAGGTGTTAATGGAGTCGGCGCCTAATCCCTGTTGTATAATTGAATGAAGTATTACAAGATAGTCTTGGGCGCCGACTTCGGTAACATCATTTCTCGAGGGTATGGTTATAAAATGTTATTTAAAGTGTTAAAAAAAATATTTTCACTTTTTACTTCGTGGTTTTTTTATATGAATTTCGTTGCTTCAGGTAATGTCACAGTATAATATAATATAATAATAATATTTCGCAACATCACATACATTGATCTGACTCCTAGATAGGTAGCTCAAGCACCTGCGTTACGGATATCAGAATCAACAGTGGGATTACAAATATATACATGTAATACTTTTCTTTTGTAAATACATACTTATACTTAAGTAAATAACACACTTAAAAATTTCATCTCGTGTTCAGGCGGGACTCGAACCCACACCTTCCACAATCCGGGTGAATGTACTACCAATTATACCACTGAACGCGTTACTAAGTCGACGAAATTTGTAAGTGCTTGATTCGACATGAGCTGTCGATAGTCTCATCAATATTGTAGGTATATTTACAATATCCAGTGGAAATATTATTACAAATATTTGACCACCAGTTAAGATGAGACTGCTTAATCAATAGTTGATATTTTATAGCAATCTTTTTGCGATTTATTCTTAAGTAAATAACACACTTAAAAATTTCATCTCGTGTTCAGGCGGGACTCGAACCCACACCTTCCACAATCCGACATTTCATTCGACAACAACATTCAATTGATTCGACAGCTCATGTCGAATCAAGCACTTACAAATTTCGTCGACTTAGTAACGCGTTCAGTGGTATAATTGGTAGTACATTCACCCGGATTGTGGAAGGTGTGGGTTCGAGTCCCGCCTGAACACGAGATGAAATTTTTAAGTGTGTTATTTACTTAAGAATAAATCGCAAAAAGATTGCTATAAAATATCAACTATTGATTAAGCAGTCTCATCTTAACTGGTGGTCAAATATTTGTAATAATATTTCCACTGGATATTGTAAATATACCTACAATATTGATGAGACTATCGACAGCTCATGTCGAATCAAGCACTTACAAATTTCGTCGACTTAATAACGCGTTCAGTGGTATAATTGGTAGTACATTCACCCGGATTGTGGAAGGTGTGGGTTCGAGTCCTAACTAATTCGCAAAAAGATTGCTAAATCAACTATTGATTAAGCAGTCTCATCTTAAAATGGTGCGTCAAATATTTTAATAATATTTCCCACTGGATATTGTAAATATACCTACAATATTGATGAGGACTATCGACAGGCTCATGTCGAATCAAGCCACTTACAAATGTCGTCGACTTAATAACGCGTTCAGTGGTATAATTGGTAGTACATTCACCCGGATTCGTGGAAGGTGTGGGTTCGGAGTCCCGCCCTGAACACGAGATGAAATTTTTAAGTGTGTTATTTACTTAAGAATAAATCGCAAAAAGATTGCTATAAAAAATCAACTATACATACTTATAATACATAGATAACACCCAGACCAATACAAACAGACATGTTCATGCACACAAATGTTTGTACTGTGCGGGGATCGTACCAAAGGCAGCGTTCACTACCACTGTTCCAAACGGGTCGTCACGTGTATATTTTTAGCCAATCTATTTTGAGTCGCAATAGTAGTCACATCTATTGAATTAACTCTCTATCGCTCCCTTCCTCCATAGACAAAGCCTGGGGCTACGGGTCGTGGTTAAAGTTTCAAGCAAAAACTGGTGTAATTCCGACACAAAACGTGGCTGTATCCAGTATCAGTGGTAACAGTCTAAGTGAATTGCCTCAGTAATATATCTATTATGTTACTAGATGCTAGGATATTAAGGTATAACATGCATACCCAAGGAACCTCTTTTTTTGCGGTTCTCCCTCATCGCCCATATTGGGGAATATCATGGTGATACAACCGAAGCCTCCCTCCATGATATTCCCCTGGCGGATGTCCGCCTATACGGCGGACTAGGCGGTTCCTCCCCCGGACGTGCCGGGAGAGGGGATAGGGACAGCCGGAAGAACTGAGCCGTCCCTATCGGGCAGCAGAGGGAGCCTGCAATGCTGGTGCTAGTGCCCCCGTTCCACGCACAAGTGGGCTCCCTCGTCGGAGAGGGGCGAGATGCGCGATTCATAGGGCGTGCAGGTGTATTTAAGAATAAACGACTCTTATCAACGACTCACACCCTTTATCCAGAGTTGCAGACTCACCTATACACATTTATAATGTGACATTATGTACACACATACCTTCTCTCTATCACACACCACACAAACATGTACATACACAAATGTATGTATGTGTATGTGACACACACACATACACCCCTTCAGCACAGTAAATATATCACACATACCTAATCTCTATCACACACACAAACATGTACATATACAAATGTATGTGTGTGTATGTGTATGTGACACACACAGATACTCACCTTCAGCACAGTAGATATATCATACATACCTACTCTCTATCACACGCACACAAACATGTACATACACAAATGTATGTATGTGTATGTGTATGTGATACACACATTCACACCTTCAGCACAGTAGATATATTTTACTATTCCTGTGTTACTATCGTGACTACTTATTCTTAGGAATAGCTTTTTTAAGTATATACCCTGGTTATATTACAATACAATTAGACCGTAGGAGAGCCAAGCTTCGGCATGAATAGGCTGACTCGGCTGGTGTGATACCACGGAGCCGCAAAGTTCTGCGTGAAGGAGCACTGTGCCGTGTTTCGCTCCGTGACTGAGGGTACCGGAGGCCCAATCCGGGGGAAAGGGGGATTTAAAGGTTGGCAGCGCACTTTTGACTCGCGGGTGTCCACGGGCAATCGCTTACCATCAGGTCCGTCTGCTCGTCTGCCACCTATCACATAAAAAAAAACAATTGTCTATGACTACTTAAAGGGAAAAGTCGATGAAAAATCTGTAAAACACTGTTGAAATAAAGGAACTTTTAATTTTATAATCATCGTCATCGTCAGCCCATTTAAGTCCCCACTGCTGGGGCACGGGCCTCCCTCAATCACATGAGGGGTTTGCCATACTCACCACGCTCGGTAGACAGGTTGGCGAGGGTTTTGGTATAAATGCAGAGTTTTCTTTCTCTGGGTGCTGATGATCATGCCAGTAACTTTACCTTAGTCGCCTTTTACGACACCTCGGTAAGAGTGAGGGTGGCCTATTCTACTCTGCCGGGGACCACACGGCATTCAATGTTTTAATCATTGTTTTTTTAATAAATTGACCACAATAGATGTACACAGTCGCGCGAAGTTAAGGAGTAGAAGCAAGAAAGCGGACCCTGGGCTCTAGAGTGACAGCTTGGGAAGCAACCGGGACAAAGCGCTAAGGTGTTCATGCCTAAATGTTAGGAGCCATGGTAGCACAGAGGATAAATCGCAATATCCAAGATTTTTCAAACTATGTGCATATTTCTACCATAAACTCGGTGGTGAGGGAAAACATCGTGAGGAGTGCACGCCTCGGATAGTTTCTCAAAGTTTTGGATACCTACAATATTGGAGATATTACACGCTTCGGAATGAATGGGCCGGCTTGACCGGCTCGACCGACGGCCTTACAGAAAACCGGTGTGAAGCAGTACTGTGCTGTATTTCGCTGCGTGAGTGAGGGTGCCGGAGGCCTAATCCGAGGGAAAAGGGGGTTCAAAGGTTGGCAGCGCACTTGTGACTCCATTCTTGTCGCGGGTGTCCATGGGCGGTGGCAATCGCTTACCATCAGGTGATTCGTCTGTTCGTCTGCCACTTATCACATAACATATAACACTAATCCAGTTGGCCTGGTTCCGCTGTCTAAGAGCTGCAAAGATCAGACGGCAGTCGCTTCATTGTTACGCCGGACTCATTTCGACACCAAGTTTGTCACACTTTTTTTTTAATTTTAATCAAATTCCACGGACACTGGTTCCGTGCCTTTCTTTGTGATCGTTTTTTAAGTGTTACAAAATAATTATGAAATTTGCTCCGCGATAAAATTAGACTAAATTAAATTTTATAACAATCTTAAGTTTAGGCAGTCATGCATGGTTAATGTTAGTAAGATGTAGAAAATGTACTTTAATTTTTTTTTTGGGGTAGGGTATTGGTGATTTTATGTAGTTAAGGACCTCAGAGGGGGGTTTTGGGGTATGTTAATAATTTATGTTTTATTTGCAAGCTTGTCCCTAACCGCGTCATCGCTCCGGTGGATCGCCATTTTGAGGTTGTACTCGGTTATTTTTTCGATGGTAGCCTTGATGCCATGAATATTAGGCGCGCTGTGGCGTCGTTAGTGGCGTTATCTGTATAATATACACAAGTTCTTGTGTGTCTGGAGATGGCTACCACCGCGTGTGGGACACTTTGCAGGAGATGGGACTGTTTGGGAGTTGTTCTGACTATCGCAACGTTCTCGAACGTCTGTCCCTGGGCTTCGTGGATTGTCAGAGTGCGCGATCCTTCGTCTGATTCGTGGCTGACCCCTGGCTGATTAAGAGAGCTTTCTCGGCCTGGGTGTGAACGAGATACAGGGTTCTTTCGGAATTGTGTATCTGCGCATCTGAAAATCGTTTCAGCTGTAGGGACTTAGTTCGGGTGTTAGCCGACTATATGCCACTGTAGATTTCTCTAAGGGCATACGCTACGTCTTGTGGGTTGCGATAAGTGCACAATAACTCCTTTGTGATGTTGGTGATTTTGTTTGGTCTGTTGTAGTGTAGGGGAAAGAGATTGCAGCGGTCAATATAAGGAATTGGTTGTTGTCACCTAGCAGCGTGACCTTGCTGGCTTTTACTATTTGGATGGCCAGGACTATGGATCCGAAATGGTTCATAAGGGCTTCGTCCACCACTAGGTGGCGGGCGTCACCTTGTGGGGGGCCTGCCACGGCTGCGACTTTCTGAACGTGGCCTCCACTCGAGGACCTTTCCGCCCCAACGGCTGTCTGTTCTCCTCGCTATGTGCCCTGCCCATTGCCACTTGAGGCATGCAGTCCTTTGGGCTATGACTGTAACCTTAGTTCTCCTGCGGATCAAAAGGCTGGCAGCGCACTTATGACTCCACTGGTGTTGCGGGTGTCCATGGGCGGCGGAATTGCTCACCATCAGGTGATCCGTCTGCTCGTCTGCCACCTCTCATATAAAAAAAAATTAAAGTTAAAAACTATTTTGTTCAAATTTAAAAATAAAATACAAAATGTTACTTACGTTGCATATACTTAAATGTTTTTATACTGTGGTACTAAGTAGAGAACACTAATCAAGGATTTGATAAAGGTTCGATTGTTACCGAAATTCTCTTTTGAAAGAATAAACTTTCTTTGGAAGTTTCTTTCTCTTTCGTTTAGGATAAGGGAAGCTTAAGTCAATACTACGGTCTCTATACGGCATTCATTAATAGTGATAGTTTTACGGGCGGGTAGCGATGGTTGTAAGGCATCGAGTCCCGGCGAACAGATTATAAGGAAAGGAAGGGAACCTAACTCTCTAGTGAGCCTAGAGCCCCTTTGTCTAAGACACTAAGTCCCTAGAGCCCTAGCCCTGCCTATCCGGAATAAATACATAAATAGATAAGGTGATGGGAGCTTGCTCCCGGGTCGCCCAGGGTAGCAAGCGGGAAGTGTCAGGACAGTAGGTAGGAGGGGAACCGCTGCCAGTCGAGCACGCTCACTCGACTGATTATAGTGACGGCTAAAGGTGTCTTGGCCGCAGTGGGAGAGACCCAACACAGACGGTTGAAATCTGTTTATTATTAATAGTTTAGTTGTTTACATACAATGTTTATCTTTATTGTCACATTCAAAGGTATTTGCTAGTGTGCCGTCGGTGTAGAGTGCCGACGGTGCACGAAGACGGTCCATCGGTCAGGCGCGCTGCATGTAGGTCGTTGCTGACCTGGTCTGTGCGACGTAGCTCGCACAATAGTTACTTCTATTCTAATAGAGAAACAGTATTCTTCGAGAAATATTTTATGAAGCATATACCTATATTGTTTCTTTACATACCAACCGTGGGAGAGCCACGCTTTGGCATGATAAGTCGATTCTACCGGAGTGATACCACTACCTCCCAGAAAACCGACGTGAAACAGCACTGGGCTGTGATTCGCTGCGTGAGTGAGGATACAGGAGCCCCAAACCGGGGAAAAGGGGGGATCAAAGTTTGGCAGCACACTTGTGACTCCACTGGTGTCGCAGGTGTCCATGGGCGGCGGTAATCGCTTACCATCAGGTGATCCGACTGCACGTCTGCCACCTATTAAATAAATAATATTTTACAACAACATCACATAAAATGATCTGACTACGAGACAGGAAGCTCAAGCCTGTGTTACGGATATCAGAAAAAACAGCGATCCAAAAAAAGTACGCCGCATCGATTTTATTTTATTATTATAATGAATCTGTTTTGCTACAGTAGGTGGCATACGACTATGGCGATACGGCACAATAATTTCAGCAGAGACTATTTTCTTGTTTCGTATTTTTTAGAGCGTGTTTTTTTCTGTAGTCGGGTTTTAGTTTTTAAACTTTATTTTTATTTAACATATTTTATGTTATGAACATAAAATTACAAATGTTTGAAATGTGCTAAAAAAGCTCTTTTATTTGACACCCGACACGGTACCGTTAAGCATTTTTTTTTAAGTTCCTTACTCTAAGTCCCCTAGAGGACGCTGTAGTCAATTCAACGTGATGTTATGTCGCCTATAACTAGAATACACTCATGACGCTTCTAACGACACCTAATTTGTTCAAATATGATAACAAATTTAGTAGTTGAAACAGATGAACAACTATACATATCTACATACTCGTACATACATATGGGTCAAAATCATAACCCTCCTTTTTGCTTCGCCGTAGTCAGGTAGTAATCTAAAATCCGAATGGATCATAATCGACGAAAATACCAAAAAAAAAAATTCTCAAATTGATAGTATAACAGCCAGAATTTGAACAAGTATAAGTGTTCATCACATCGATGCTTGTCAAGAATGGAAATCGAACCCACAAGACTTAAGAGTGGGTAGCAGAAGTTACTACCAAAAGCACCATTAGGTCTGTGAAAACCATAGACGGGAAAAACGAAAAATATGAATAGGAGAAATTTAGAATCAACGATTTTATGCAAGGGGCGTGTGTCCCCGGCAGAGGAGAATAGGCCGCCACCCTCACTCTTACCGAGGTGTCGTAAAAGGCGACTAAGGTAAAGCTGCTGGCATGATTATCAGCACCCAGAGAAGGAAAACTCTGCATTTATATCAAAACCCTCGCCAACCCGTCTGCCAAGCGTGGTGAGTATGGCAATTACCCCTCATGTGATTGAGGAAGACCCGTGCCCCAGCAGTGGGGACTTAAATGGGCTGATGATGATGCAATGGGCGACCAACGAGCAAGCGGATCTCCTGATGGTACCTAGGTAATCACCGCCGCCCATGTACGGACGGCTGCGAACATTGTCATAATATCTAGATACCATCTGACTTCTACTTTCCCCAATGGATACGGACGGAATTATTGACATGTTACTAAAGTGTATACAATACTTTGCAGCTGACTGTTAATATTCGAGATCAAAAGGATAGCTAATTTTTTATGCAGTCAAATTGCTATGTACTCTCTCGAAAGATTTTACTAAAATATACAAAATGCAATTCTTTCATTAATTTATAATATTCTACATATACATGTTGTCTACATGCTAATCAACAGTGTAATAAAAAAAATACCTAACCAATTAATTTTTTCTCTATTTTCGTCCAAGGAAGAAATATACTCTCAGGTATAATAAATTTGCTATGAAGTGAAATGAAAGCCTCACAGTGGAATAATAAAAAAAACGGCAAAGTGCGAGTCGGGCTAGCTAACCAAGGGTCTGTAAATATCCTACTTATATTATAATATAACGTTTATAAACAATTCAGGATCGCGTCGCTTAGGTTTTATAACATCTTTCAGTTTTTTATAAAATGTTCAGTTTAAATTAAAAATAATGCTGTTAAAATAAATTTTAATTTGCCAATAACATATTAACAATGCTTCGATTTGAAATTGTGTCTACAAAAATAAAAGAGCCGCAAATGTTTGAGACTACATTATAAATATAAGATTTTCAGATTTTTTTTCCTTTATGTGTGGTCGACACACAATGATGTCACTAGACACATTTCATCATTCTAGGTCTTTCTAGGTCAACGGAAAATACCTTATAAGGTTTGACTTCTTTGAGAGTGTCAAATTTATGCATTTACCGTTGAAAAGAAGAAAACGTAGAAGTTTGATTTTTTAGGTCTTCAATGAGAAGGTATACTGTTTTTTAGTATCAAATAAAGTAAGAGAATGAGAGTCTTGACATACAGGCGGACGGACAGACAGACGAAAATGTGATACTAAAAGGGTTCCGCTTTTTTCCTATTAAGGTACGGAATCCTAAAAAAGCTACAAAAACAAGAAAACCAACGCTATTTTTTTTCGTAAAGTATCTACTAAGATATTTACGAAATTTCCAGAGTTGCTACTCCCTAATTTAGACCCACATCTTAACCTGTGTGTGTCTTAGCTATTTTTGTCGTGGTTGCCAGTATCTAAAGGTTTTTCTTACATTGTAATTTATTGTTGAAGGAAAAAGCTTACGAATAAAAAAAATACCTGTAAACTGTAGCTAAAATAAATACACGTGAGCCCCTGTGTAACATTTAATATCTAGTCGCAATTTGAATCTGAGCATGCACCTTCGGATTTTTCTCCATAACCTTGGCGGTGAGGGAAAACATCGTGAGGAAACCTGCACGTCTCGGATTCGGTCAAAATTGTGGATACCTACAATATTTGCGATAAGGATTCTGAACGTATAACCGTGATCCAGTTGATCTGGTTAACCTATTTAAGGGTTGCGAAGATCAGACGCCAGTCGGTTCATTATAATATTAGGTAGCAAACTTCTTCAATCCTGGTTCAAGGTCCAAGTGTACCCAGCGCTCCAAAGCGACAGCTTTGGTCGCAACTGAGAATTGGACGCTCATTTTTTCATTGTAATTTTTTTATAGGAAAGATATCAACGTTGTATACAGAAACGGAAACAGGTTATTGAATTGATTGATCATTTCAAATCATCGCTAGTTAGAACACCATTAATATTATTATCAGTCGCTTATGGTGGGGATACAGATCCCCATCATTGTCATCATCATCATCATCGTCAGGTACATCATCAGATCATTTTCCAAATGTCAACAATCAAATAAAGAAATCAAAAGTAACAACACATTTTGATAGATTTAAAGAAATTTAAAAACTTCGGGTGTTCTATAATGAGTGGCAAAGACCTCTCTTACTCTTGAAAAAACGGTTGGCAGCTCGAGTGCATAGAATGCGGTAGCTTACTTTTGCGAGGAGGTGATGGAGCAGAAGGAGGTAGCTGAACGAGAGAGGGAGCGAGATCCGCTATCTCTTCGACTGCGACAGGGGCGAGGCGGAAGAGGGGCTCGTCAGGGCAATGATTCACCCGGAAAGTCTTGGATGACTGGTGCGGGGGCACCGGCTACCCCATAATGAGACCTAACAAAGGTTGATAGCGCACTGCACGCCGATGCGCCTGCTAGTGGTAGGAGTGGGTGCTATTACTGCACCCCTCTGAGGAGGTCTGCCCATTTTGTTTGGGTGGTCTTTGATATGGATTGATTAGTGACTGTAGGCCTCGCCTAAGTCAACAGAGGGTTTTTGTGGGTATACCTCTGGGTCACATTCCCAGAGGGAGTTCGACACACCCCGCCAGGTCCCCCGATCTGACGGGACGGTGCGCAAAGCATTTTCCCTTCGAGACCAGGGTGTTGTATAATGATATTCTTATGTACTTAATGCAACAACAAAATTTCTTAAACGACAAAATTAGGACAAAGTTATCATAAATTATACAGCCAATAAAGAAACTAATTGACACTATAAAACACCTGCGATTCCATAAAGCACCTTACAACATGCGCGCGCAATGTTCGTTTGCAGAATTACAAACCACAGACTCTAAGGTCCGTGCCTTTTTTGCTAGTTTGTTTGCTGAAGAAATGATAAGCGCTAACGCAGATCTGATTTAAAGTTTACGTTTCCTCGATTTAGCGCTATTATTTTCGTAAATAATTTGTTTGTCAAATGTTTGAATGCGCTAGTGATTATGAGGATTTGGCTCCACCGAATATCTTAGAAAGAGTATTATTAGTTACAATTTGTTAAAGAGATTTCTATAATTGCTACGCCACGCGAATAAAGTTATTCAGGCGTATGCTTGTCAAGTTTCCTATGGTTTCTTACTTTGATGATTAAAATATAAATGTAGTTAAAGAAGTGTATGAGACTGCACATAATTCGGTATGAAACACTCGCGAATACTATTAGAAACTTGCCTAGGCTCGTTTTAAAAATGTCGCTCGTGTTTTAATAACCTAATCATGTGACAGTCACATAAATTACTAAAAAAAAGTATATTTTACTTTAAATAACATTGTCCAAATCTTACTGGCAACCCAATCTTAAAATATCGCAAGAACTATTTCTCCTCTAGAATGTAAACAGGTAATAAAAATAACGCTGGAATATAATTAGATTATGATACAGATGATGTTCGAGTGGAATCGTATGCGCACAAATTGGCTTCCAAAGTCAAGGTGTCTTCTTTTTGACTTTGTTACAGAGTTCGAATAAATATACAAATAATGTCCTCCAAACCGATATTTTGGCCATGGCGGCCAATCTCAGACATATTATAGTGCACAAGTATTTGCGCAGACACAAGTGCACTCTCTATTCCCGTACCCTCTTATTTCGATGGGACACTAGTGTGATACGACCGAAGAGGGATTAGGCGCAGGACCAACGGCTTGACGTGCTTTCCGAGGCACGGGGGTACCAGACCGCCAACTTCCAGACTCCGGACTAACACTGAGAATTTCTTAACAGAAAAACTCAGGTACAAATTTCAGTACCGAAGCAACCGTCTCTTTGAAGTGCGACCCACTAACCTTGCGCCACCGACGCAAGGCAGTCAAACTAACATTATAGATGTATAAGTGTGAGTTTCTGTCTGTTTGATATCGCCTGCGGTGTTTCCGGACCGATACGACCTGCAAACCTTCAAGAAAAGAGCGTTAAATTACTCCCTTTTAAAAAGGGCGGCAGCGCGCTTGCGACTACTTTGAGGTAGCAAGTGTCTATGGGCGGCGGTGATCGCTTACCATCAGGTGATACGTCTACTCGTCTGCCCCCTATATTATAATTTGAAAAAAAAATCGACTTCGACAGGGGATTTCAGCAATCATCCACGTACGCAGAATATACGTACGCAGTATATATTATAATGTACGAGTGTGTGCGCAAACACAAGTTGACACTCTTCTTTTTTTTATGTGATAGGTGGCAGACGAGCAGACGGATCACCATCAAGCAGTTGCCGTCGCCCATGGACACCAGCGACACCAGTGGACTCAAGTGCGACTGCCAACCTTTCAACCCCCTCTAGTACCCTCACTCACGCAAAGAAACACAGCACAGTGCTGCTTCACGCTGATTTTCTGTGAGGCCGTGGTATCACTCCGGTCGAGCTGGCCCATTCATGCCGAAGCGTGGCTCTCCCACGGTCTATTCCCATACTCTCAATTTCCGACGGTACACCAGTGCGACACGACCTGAGAGGGATCAGGCGCGTGACTTAATGTGCTTTCCGGGGCACGGAGGTTATGATCGCCAACTTCTCTATCCGAAACGTGTGGGATTTCTCACGATGTTTTCCCGCACCGCCCAGCCAATGGTTCAAATAAGCAAATTTATTTTAAAAATCCAAAAATGCATGCTCGGTTTCGAAATATTCGGAGTACGGATTGGGAGCTACAAACTGCAATTCGGAAGGCGCACATTTTTGTAAATATTAAAGAATGAAATTGCCGATTTGTATGCAGGATTTTATAAAAGCTGGGTTTCTCATAGATAGATACTCTTTGTTGCACAACATAGACAACTTAAAAGCTAGGTACAGAGATCATCATCATCAGGTACAGAGATACCCCTAGGACCATAGGCAGCGTTCACTGCCACTGATCCAAATGGGTCTGAGGAAGCATGCAAGCAAGTATGCATAGCTGCAGGGTGCAACATTTTTTTTTATGGGATAGAGGCAGACGAGATGACGGATTACCTGATGGTAAGCGATTACCGCCGCCCATGGACACCTGCAATACCAGAGGAGTCACAAGTGCGCTGCCGACCTTTTTAAAAGTAAAACGCTCTTTTCTTGAAGGTTTGCAGGTCATATCTGTCCGGAAATACCGACTACCGGAGGATGACTACTGGAATACTATTGTTCGAGTACTAATATACTCATTGTATTCTTACAACCTCATTCGAATTTGAACCATATTATTCCGCCTTAAGAGTCAAGGTGTTTACATTCATTGCAAGCGACTTTACATTATCGATGCAATAGCAGTGTTCACGTGTACTTAGCAAACTCCTTGACTCCTTTGTAATACGAAGAGCTAAGGTATGGAACTCGCTGCCCGTTGAAGATTTTCCACGACGATGCTACTTGAGACACTTCAAAACTCCTTTAGGTGTTGGTTTGCTCTCAATAAAGCTAGACTAAACGATTTAGTTCCCAAGGAACACAAGCGCTACAATTTGTTATTTATAGAATACTAGCTGACCCGACAGACTTCGTCCTGTCAAAAAAATTTGTATTGTGGCAACAAATATGAACTTTATACAATAGCAATAAAACTCAAATTGATTCTACGTTTGAGTTAGAAAACGTTGGTATGTGAAAAAGAAAAGGGCTGTTTTTAGAGTTTTCCCGACAATTATTCGATTTTTTCTCGCCGTAAGAACCATCCTTGGACTTCAACGAACATTTAAAAAAAAGAATTGGCCAAATTGGTCCAGGCGCCGTTGAGTTATGCGCTTACCAACACATTTTGCGATTCATTTTTATATTATAAATTATTAATATTTACGCCCTGTTGGTCTAGTGGTTTAAGTACTGGGCCGTGATCTCGGGTCCTGGGTTCGATTCCCGGGTCGAGCAAAAAGTATGATTTGAATTTTTCGAACTTAGCTCGGGTTTGAGATCACCAATCCGCATTTGGCGCACAGTACAAACATTTGTGTGCACGGTGTTATTATAATATAAGTATGTATTTATAAAAGAAAAGTATTATATGTATATATTTGTAATCCCACTGTTGATTCTAATATACGGAACACAGGTACTTGAGCTAGCTACATTGATCTGACTCCGAGATAGGTAGCTAACATCACAATGTTGTGAAATATTTATTTATTTATTATAAATTTGAAAGTGTGTGTATCTGCCTGTCTATTTGTCCCTCTTTCGCGGTAAAACGGAGAAAAGGATTGACGTGCCTTTTTTGTCGTGATAGTTGAAGTGACGGAGAGTAACATAGGCTACCTTTTGTCTCTTTTTGAACGGGAGCGAAGCCGAATTAAAAACCAGTCTATGAATAGTTTTATTTTAAAATGTATATCGTTTACCTAAAAGATACTTATTGATCTAATATTTACACGTGTTTCCTCCCTATTAACCTCCCTTCACTGGTCGACCCACTGCACCTACGGGCCAGTCTGAAAACCAGCGCTGGCAATGTGCCTTGCTTATGCTGAGACCTGTCTCATAGGTCTAGACCTATTGTCAACTACACTAAGCTAGCTAATAGGTACTAATGTATTTCATAAGTTTAAATTTTGTTTAACTTGTAACTGTAATAGATGTTATTATGTAACTTCAATTAGACAATAAAGCTTTTATTTATTTATTTACAGAATTAAAAGACGACCTGGCAATAATTTCATCGTAAGAGAAAGAATGGGCCGGCTTGACTGAAGTGATACCACGGTGTGAAGCAGCACCTGCCCTGTGGTACACTGACTGAGTTATGTTTTTTTTTATATGTTAGATGGCAGACGAGCGATTGCCGCCACCCATGGTCATCCGCGACACCAGTGAAGTCACAAGTGCTCTGCTAACCTTTAAACCCCCCTTACCCCGAATTGGACCTCCAGTATCCTCACTCACACAACGAAACAGAGCTTAGTGCTGCTTCACGCCGGTTTTCTGTGAGGCCGTTGTATCACTCCGGTCGAGTCGCCCCATTCATGCTGAAGCGTGGCTCTCCAACGGTAAAATTATGGCCAGCTCGTGTTCTAATTCTGTATTAGGTACACGATATAAATTAAAATTATTCATAGACTGGCTCTTGGTATCGGAAGCTAAATCCGAGTGGAAAGGGAATAGGTTGACAACACACTGGTGTTGCGGGTATCCATCCATGAGTGGCAGCAATCGCCATCAGATGATCCGCCTCCTGCTACCCTCTCTCATCTTAGCATGTAATTCCCAGTTCCAAAGAATGGCTTGCAAGACTCATCAGATTTAAGCTGGAACATCGACCTAATGCAGCGTTTCTGTGCTCTAAAGATACGCAGTATATCCTTCTCAGAACAATTGCCCTGCAGTGGGACAGTATATAGGCTTATACTTTACTTTACTTTATACAATATGTCTGATTAGCTCTTATATACAACTTTTTTTAAGTCGTCTTATACATATCATCATCATACAACAACAAGGAAATCAATATTTTAACCGTATCATCTTAATACATTTTTGATAGTTTTATGTTTGTACGCAAAAACTTTTCATAGCTTTAACACGCGAAACAAACATAGGCTTGCTGTCCCAAATCTAAGACTTGATAAAATTGGAAATTCATTTGTAGGATTGAGCATTAGTATGTTTAGTAAGTTACCTCAAAATATTATTGATTTACCGGTACATAACGTATAGTTGCATGTAAAAAACTGCCTAATGCAAAAAGGCTACTACTAAGCTACTATAAAGTAGATGATTACTCGAATGATAAGGATTCTTGGACATATTGATCTCTTCGCCTGTCGTCTAATGTATAATTCATTTCATATTTTTGTTGATGATTTATATAAACGATATTGATTATAAGCATTTATATCATACTGTCACTGTAATCATAATTTGTATAAGAATGAAAATTATAATTATCATATTATTTGAACAGAGTAACTACTGAGTTTCTTGCTGATTCTTCTCGGTAGAAATTAATATTCCGAATCAGCGGTAGATTACATAATATTTGACATTCATAAATGTTCTGTATGGACTTAAATTGAATAAATACATTTTCGTTTTTTTTATGATACCAACTTTTATGCAAAAAAATCTCCCATTTTCCAAAGGAAAACAAAACAAAAAAGAAACCGCAATTTGTTGAGAAGCAATCCATCACAGGTGCACGAAGCATTAGTCACTTGTCAATCAGGCTGGAGAGGATTTCTGGCTGTCAGGAGTATTAGGACAGAACTAATGAAAACATTTTTTAATGTCTCTACACCGTGACTTTTTATACCCGTGAAACTTCTCAAGGGCGCATTGTAAAGAAAGTAGGATCGAATCTCAAAAAAAACAGCTTATCATACTGAGGTGATCAGCTGATTGAAGCAATATGTAATATGAAGGCGATTTTTTTTAAGTTTTGAACCTATGATCTTGTGGATGTGATGAAATGTTTTTTTTACTTGCATAAGTACAGTCGCCTTCAGCTCAAGTTATCCCCTTGCAGTGCAAAAATAGCACTTGTGTCTCAGACATAAGGATGGCCCAAAGACCAACAAGGTTAACTCGACGTGACGCTGTGTCTACGTTGTCCTCTAAATAATTCTCTGGGGTATTCGGAACGGTACGAATCAAACACTGCACGTGAGCTGTTGCAAAGGTTTTAAATTAGTCTCTAGTGGTTTTTAATGAACAAATTTGGTGTTTGTTTTTAACACTGCTATTGTGTGTCGAGTGAGTTGTCACGGACAACTTGCTTGGACCTAATAGAGTCTTAAAACGCGCGATTGTGTTTAGAGTAGGTAATCGGCAGAATCCGTAGGTCGATAAAACGTAAAACACCGTCGTTTTATTGAGTAACTGTGTCTGATTCCGATTATTGACTACCCACTTATTCTCAATAAGTTACTTAACATTGGTAAGATATCTTACGGTAGAGCCATAATATAAAAAAAAAAACTCGAGTATTCAAAAGTTCTCGGTATCTCTTACTACGTCTTCTATCAACGATTATGAACAATATTTAACGACTTTTGTAAATTCTTCCAAAGTATTGACCTTGGAAGCGCCAAGCTTTGGCATAATTGGGCCTCGACTCGAGTGGTATCACGACCTAAAGCATACATGCTCTAGGTGGCGGACAAACAAACGGACCCGATGGTAACTGATTACCACCGTCAATGGGCATCCGCAACACCAGCTAAGTCACACCTTTTGTCTCCCCTTCCCCCGGATTGGGCCTCCGATACGCGGGTACCGAGTAAGTGTGACTAATTGGTGAAACACAGAGACGGCGATTCTTTACGTCTGATGCGGCTTGGTATCAAGCCGGTGCATTCATTTCGAAGCATGGTTTTTCCATGTCTAAGAAAGAATTATGTTCAAAATTGTGTTAACCGCCCTTAATTACTTTAGCGTTGGTAAATACGTTCCAAATTGTTACAACTATTTAGTAATAGGTAAATAGTAATATGATTTATTATTTTAATGTTGTGAACGCCTGTAAGAGGATATGTTTATGACACTATACTTTTGATTGTAAACCAAAGTAGCCAATGCATTTATATGTCTGTTGTTGGTGATTGGTTCCTATTAGATAAATAAATAAATGTCTAAAACTTTTTGTTTGTTCACTAAACACCATTTTCTTTATGCAAAACAAATATTTTCTTTATTATCCTTAGGAAAATCCAATATGTTCTATCCGCGTATCTAGTATATAGTAAATATATCCAGATAGTGATTGTTGTTGCTCCTAACCACTGTCATCATTGTAATTATCAGACTACCTGAATCCTGGATCCTAATCCAAGCATATCTATTTAGCTTGGCCCTCCTGTGCTTGGACCTTGTTGACCACTTCACTTTGTTCCTTTTTTATTCATCGGTCACTAGTTTAAGTATTAACTTATTTTATTTGTTCTTTGTTTGACTATTTCTTTCCTATTACTGTGCAATATCTATGTATGTGTGCAATCCCTGTTATTCTTATATGTGGTCAGTAAATGCTAAAGCCGTGTGGTCCCCGGCAGAGTAGAATAGGCCACCCTCACTCTTACCGAGGTGTCGTAAAAGGCGACTAAGGTAAAGCTGCTGGCATGATCATCAGCACCCAGAGAAAGAAAACTCTGCATTTATATCAAAACCCTCTCCAACCCGTCTGCCAAGCGTGGTGAGTATGGCAATTACCCCTCATGTGATAGAGGGAGGCCCGTGCCCCAGCAGTGGGGACTTAAATGGGCTGATGATGATGATGATGAAACGTTTACTTATTTACTTGCTCACCTCGGACTCCGAAACGACAGATATTGACTTAACTAGGAATTACACGCAAAGATGAGGTTGATACATCAGTTAGTCAGCTTCTGCTTTATAATTTTTTAAAAGCAAAGCTGTCACGAACGCCATACAGAAATAATCCTCAACCAAAAAACGAAAGATACATCGATGCAGATGCAAAACCCCTGGATAGATCGACGCGGCTCAATACAAACGCGCGTTACACGTTACCATCCGCTGCGATGGAGCCGCGGATTTACCGCGGCGTCTGTCTGAACATACAATGCTAAAGCTTGATAAACTGCTTTTAGTTCCGTATGTGATAAACTTTTTCACCAAACATCAGTTGGATCTCACGTAGTGTAATCTAGTAAGGGTGCGGCCAGATCTCACGAACGCGCCGTGAACGAGCTCGCGAGTCGCTTACGAGCTGCTCGCGAGTCGCTTACGAGCTGCTCGCGAGTCGCTTACGAGCTGCTCGCGAGTCGCTTACGAGCTGCTCGCGAGTCGCTTACGAGCTGCTCGCGAGTCGCTTACGAGCTGCTCGCGAGTCGCTTACGAGCTGCTCGCGAGTCGCTTACGAGCTGCTCGCGAGTCGCTACGAGCTGGCTCGCGAGTCGCTTACGAGCTGCTCGCGAGTCGCTTACGAGCTGCTCGCGAGTCGCTTACGAGCTGCTCGCGAGTCGCTTACGAGCTGCTCGCGAGTCGCTTACGTGCTGCTCGCGAGTCGCTTACGTGCTGCTCGCGAGTCGCTTACGAGCTGCTCGCGAGTCGCTTACGAGCTGCTCGCGAGTCGCTTACGAGCTGCTCGCTAGTCGCTCACGAGCTGCACGCGAGCCGCTCACAAATTCAAATCACGTGGATTGGGCCAAGATGTCAGGTATCTACATCGCGTGCTAAACAGACTACGCACACAAACATGCGCACATACAGTGATCTAGACGTAGTTCGGCGTGAGAGAGAGGCTATACGGGAAAAACACGATACGATATCTTCGATTTCATTGTCAGCTAAGGCAGACCTTCTGGTTTCTATATTGTTGTATATTGTCCATTTAAGCTCGATTAAAAAAACAATGTCATACCGCTGCGTAAAAAATGATCCTGCCAAAACATTTTCATGTAGTCTCAAATCGAGCTGATAATTTATAACGCACAATGTCAAAAAGTTATTAGTACTCTCTGGCCATTGCCGCTTTGCTTGGTTCTTTTGACAGGGGCACTAATGTGCAGGTGCGTAGGAGGAAATGTCAGAAAAAGCGAACAGTGGTGGACATAATGGTGGACAGCCGAGTGCTTGACTTCTCGTGCTCGTGATCTTTTGAAAACATGGCGGATGTCACCTGAAAACCGTACAAAAAATCGATGTTTTAGTGATATATAAACCATTGTATAAAAAGTTGGCGATTAAAAAGAGTAACTGGCGAGTTTCTTGCCGGATCTTCTCGACCAGAGACAACTTTCCGAGCCGGTGGTAGAATCGCATTATGTTTATTTACTTTTTTTAGTATATTTTATATATCACAACATATATTGTATTAACATGTAGTATTAGTCCATAAGGTACTTATAGAATATTCTTAAATTATAACAAATGATGATGATTTGTAAGTTCTAGTGTACAAGCCTTGCAAATAAAGAATTTTTTTTATTTTGGTTTTGATATATCGTAATGAATGACGAATTATCACGTTTTTTCGATAACTACAATGTATCATACGGGGATTAACAAGGATATTGGATTATGTGCACTCCACAATTTGGCTCACGTTACAATGACCCGAAAATCTCTCACCGAGCAGTCCCCCCCCCCAAAAAAAAAATTATCAATCCCAGGATAATACGTGAGCGATTGCATCAAGAAGTATAGACTTGTTCAATCGGGGAGGATGGATTTAAAAATATCTCGACATGGAATCCAGTAATTGACAACTTGCAAACCCCGTGTTAGGCCCGTTCCTAACGCAAAACAAACACCGATACTGTTAGTGTAGTGTGTCGGAGTAGACAATATAGCACGTCCCCGAGAATTGGGCTCCAGAATACAAGTTTACGGTATTTGCGGTAATAAAACAATCATCATCAGGCTGCCAAGATGAGTTACGGGGAGTTGTTTATATGCTGTACTTCTACTTCAAAAATCTTTGTTTATCTTCATAAACAAATATTTTGGCAATGCCAAAGTACTAATCTCCTCTTTATGAGATTTTAAATTTCCGCCGATTGCGAGTGTCGAGCGTTTTATTGCTTAGTCGGTTATGTGGTCAATATCCTTTTAGAAATAGCTAAGTTATATTTGGCACGCGTTATATTAAAAAATACTTAGTATGTTACAGGATTCGGAAATTATCCTCGACCACCCGTTTGGAACAGTGGTAGTGAACGCTGCCTCTGGTGCAAGGGTTGCGGGTTCGATCCCCGCACAGTGCTAACATTTGTGTGCCTGAACATATCTGTTTGTATTGGTCTGGGTGTTACCTATGTATTATAAGTATGTATTTACAAAAGAAAAGTATTATATGTATATATTTGTAATCCCACTGTTGATTCTGATATCCGTAACACTACCTTGTGTACCTTGAGCTACCTATCTAGGAGACAGATCAATGTATGTGATGTTGCAATGTATGTAATGTTGCAATGTATGTGATGTTGCAATGTATGTGATGTTGCAATGTATGTGATGTCGCAATGTATGTAATGTTGTGAAATATTAATGATAGTCAGACGAAAATATTATTCTGTACTCAATTGTTTTGTTCCAAAGAATATATAAATTCTTTGAAACAAAAAAATTGTGTACAGGCTTATTTTAAGCGAATTGGATGATTTGAAATTTCTGTTTATATATGTGATAGGTGGCAGACGAGCCGACAGATCAACTGATGGTAAGCTGCTCATATAGGTACACTCGTAACAACAGTAAGTTCACAAGTTCGCTGCCATCTTCTAACCCTTTTAGTATTTGTTTCTCTTTTCTTAAGACTTTTATATGTACAAAATTCTTATTCGTGGTTTAAGGACGCAATGTTAGTCCAGTGGTTTAAGTACTAGGCTGTGATCTCGGGGTGGTTTCGATTCCCGTGTAGAGCAAAAGTATGTTTCGAATTATTCGAACATAGCTTGGGTTTGTGATCACAAATCCGCATTTGGCAAGCGTGGTGATTGAGCCTAACCCAATCATAGTAGCGATGACTTGATTTCTATGACTGCAGGGCAAACCTTGCAGTGGGATAGTTATAGGCTGATACTAATTTTACTAAAAATTCTTAAAAATCTGATTTACATTTGTATCCCAGCAATAATTTTCATCTCATCCTTCATCTTTGTTTAATCATTTTTCCTCTTTTATTTTTAGGATAGTGTAAATAGTTACTAAATTTTTTTATATATATTTTAAGATCTGTAATATGCAACATGCAATATGTATCTCAGCTAATACTTACCGATTATTTATTGCCACACCTTTTTTTTGTTATTTCGTTAAACGATTTGTGCATTAGTCAATGCCAAGGTCAAGGGAATCGAAGATAATTGAACACACATATTTGATTTTTTAATGTGATAGGTTGCAGACGAGCAGAGGGGATCGTCTGGTGGTAAGCTTATAGACACCCGCGACACCAATGGAGTCACAAGTGCGCTGAGAACCTGTAAACCCCCCTTCCCCCCAGATCGGGCCTCCGGTAATCTCACTCACGCAGCGAAACACAGCACAGCGCTGCTTCACGCGCCGCTGGTTTTGTTTTTTTATTTTACTATGCATGATGTGGTTACCTGTAATTGTAGGGACAGTTAGCTCTGTTATCTGATAATGCTTTGTTTTTATGTTATATGTATAGCTGTATCCTATTTCAGTCCTATAAATAAATAAAAAAAAATAAAAAAGAAGGAGTTAGTACCTGGAAAAAATGGATCATAATCAATTCTCAGCTACATTTTATAAAAATAAAAATTGGTTTATTGCTCTCAAATATACATTTTAGCAAATTGTAGCTACAGTCTTGTGTAAGCAATTGGTAAATGTCTCAGCATGAGCTGGACTAAGTGGCTACTTCTCTGGGGTGTTATGAGAGAAATTCAGTCATGAGGGCTAAAAATTTAATGAAAATAAATCGCAGTACAAATATCCAAATGACAACAAAGAGAATAAGAATACAAACATGGAAATAAGAACCACGGATCCCCAAAATATTCAAAGCCGAAGCTATGTAGGGACAAAGGCATGAATCAGCCGCGGCATGAATGGATTTCAGCCATTCGTTTCTCGTCCGATAAACAATAGAGATATAGTTATAGCCCATAAATATTGAGTGTCAGGGTAGATTAAGCTTACGATTTTGATCACGTTAGATTTTTCATACAAGCAGAATATGATAGTTTTCGAAATTTGACGACCCGTTTGGATCGTCAAATCGATATTTTTTCGCAGTCTCACCTTACCTGGTGGTCAAATATGTGTAACAATATTTACACTGGATATTGTAAGTATACTCACAATATTGATGAGACTATCGAAAGCACATGTCAAATCAAGCACTTACTAATTTCGTCGGCTTAGTAAAGCGTTCAGTGGTCTAATTGGTAGAACAGCCACCCGGATTTTGGAAGATGTCGATTCGAAATCCACCTGAACGAGAGATTATTACTTAATGTATGTGATGTTGTGTAATATTGATTTAATTTATTGTACAGATCAGTACGACGATGTGAAGATGGGCCGGTCATGCCTATGCATAGATGAGAAGAAGCTACTCTTTGGTACAAATGGGCCGGATCGACTGGAATGATACGCTCTCACAGAAAACCGGCAAGCAGCGCTTGCGCAATGTTTCGCGAAGTAAGTGCGGCTATCGGTGACCCAATCGGGGAAAAGAGAGTCAAAAAGTTGGTAGTAGCAGTCGCTTCCTGTCAGGTGATCCGCCTGCTTATTTGCCACCAAACCCATAAAAATTAACAACAGTAAAGCCACGGGTAATTGTAGGTAGGTATTTGAATACACTTAGGGACAGTGCAGTACAGTACAGTATCAGCCTATATTGTCCCACTGCAGGGCAAAGGCCTCCATCATAGAAATCATGTCATCGCTACTATATGTTGTGATTAGACTTAATCACCACGCTTGCCTAATGCTGAATGGTGATCACAAACCCGAGCTCTGTTCGAATAATTCGATACATACTTTTGCTCTACCCGGGAATCGAAGCCAGGACCCCGAGATCACGGCCTAGTACCTAAACCACTAGACCAATGGGGAGATGTACGAACGTAGTGTGTTAATTACTTAGGTAGTAGACTTCATAATATTGGTTTGGTTTCATCATCATCATCATCGTCAGCCTATTTAAGTCCCCACTGCTGGGGCACGGGCCTCCCTCAATCACATGAGGGGTAATTGCCATACTCACCACGCTTGGCAGACGGGTTGGCGAGGGTTTTGATATAAATGCAGAGTTTTCCTTCTCTGGGTGCTGATGATCATGGTAGCAGCTTTAACTTAGTCGCCTTTAATGACACCTCGGTAAGAATGAGGGTGGCCTATTATACTCTGCCGGGACCACAAGGCTAGTTTGGTTTGGTTTATTATAATAATAATGGTTTGGCACCCACGAATGCCATTGGTGTAATTTTTTTGTTGTTTTTTGTGTTGTTTTTTTTAAATATAATTTTAATGTTTTACAATTGACTATGTACCTCTGTGTTCTAATATCTTTGTTTTGTATATTAAATTTTTCATTTTCTTTTTACTTGTTTTTATAGCATATCAATCTTTAGTATTATTTTTTTCAATGTGAAGGCGTCACCCAAGGTCCAGCCAGAAAACCAGCGCTGCAGCTGCTGTATGTGGCAGTTGCAGCATATGCTGAGGCTGAGCCTTGTTGGCCGCAACCTTTTGTCTCTGTACCTTGTTTTCTCTGTTTTGTTCTATGTGTAATGTGTTGTGGTCAAAAAATTGTTTCTTATCATATCTTATCTTATAATTCTGTCTGTTCATACAAAATACTCCTAACTACCAAGATCGTATAAGCTCTATAATGGTCTTTATTTATTAAGTATTATTAAAGGTTGTATCAGTATCCAGCACCCGTTTTTTTGTGCATATTTAAATTTTTCTCTCTAATAACCTCAGTGCTTGATGTGTGTCTGTTTTGGACCATCTATATGTTTATTTATTCTCTTCTATTTTCATAACACTCTTCTTTAATCTTGAACAGACACACAATATGCTACAGGGTCACCCGCAGAATACCAGCGTGTCCGCAATGACCCGGCACGACTTATGCTGAGCGGGCGCCTATTTGGCACTTCATTAATTTATATTTTATAATATTTGTTACTCTTATTGTTTCTTTCATGTCATATCTGTTATGTATTTGTAGTGTCAATAAATGTCTCATTCTCATTCATTCATTGTTATATAATTTTATAAATTCGAAGAAGAATATTTACAAAAACAACGCATATAACCATACATTATTTGTGGAGTTCCCCGCAAACAATGAGTTGGACACAAGGCGACTTTTAAACAGTCGCCTTCCGTTTGAGATTCCGCCGTTCTCGATAAAGTCTCTTTGAGCTGGTAGGGTGAGTGCGTAAACTGTGAACCTTTGATTGTATAAATGCAAAGACCTGCCTCTTAGGCGCAGTGGGCAGTGCATAGGTCTTTAAAGCGATGGCTGCGCTTGGGGTCCCGGGTGCGATTCTAAGGTCGGGTCAAAATTTGTACCTAAGTTTTTCTGTAAAGAAATTCTCAGTGTCAGTCCAGAGTCTGGAAGTTGGCGGTCTTTTACCCCTTGCCTCGGAAAGCACGTTAAGACGTTGCTCCTGCGCCCGATCCCTCTCCGATCGTGTCATCCTGGTGTCCCATCGGATTATGAGGGCAAGGGAATAGAAAGTGCATTTATGTTTGCGCATACACTTGAGCACTATAATATATCCTGCGTAAGTAACTGATCGTTGAGATTGGCTAACTAAGCCCAAAGCGGTTGGAGGATATTATTATAAATGCAAAAGCTATAATCATTCCTCATATTAGCTTGTAGTTCCCGGTTGCGTCCTTCGCAACCTTTTAACATTGAAACCAGATCTACTGAATCATGGTTACACGCTTCAGAAACTATCCGAAATGTGCAGGTTTTGTTTCGATGATTTTCGTCATCGCCGAATGAATGGTAAATACGCACATAAATTTAAAATAAATACAGGTGCAATGCTCAACCCCCCTTACGACCATTTTAAAAGGTCGGTGACGCATTTTGAAATCATTAGGTAATACGTCTGCTCGTCTATATTTCATAAAAAAACCGACCAAGTGGAATGGCATGGAAAAGAAGGTTTCATCGTCATCGTCAGCCCATTTAAGTCCCCACTGCTGGGGCACGGGCCTCCCTCAATCACATGAGGGGTAATTGTTATACTCACCACGCTTGGCAAGGGTTTTGATATAAATGCAGAGTTTTCCTTCTCTGGGTGCTGATGATCGTTCCAGGAACTTTACCTTATTCGCCTTTTACGACATCTCGGTAAGAGTGAGGGTGGCCTATTCTACTCTGCCGGGGACCACACGGCTAACGGCTACGGTTACGGTTTATAACATACTACGGTTTACGGCTTAAAACATATTAAAAAAAACTACTTACTAGATCTAGTTAAAACCAATTTTCGTTGTTAGTTTTCATGGTAAAGTAAATCATATTACATATTTTTTAGTTTTATAATTCTTTTATTATAGATGTTAGAGGGGAGAGCTGGGGACACACATTTTACCACTTTAGGAGCGTTTCTTGTGCAAAGTATTTAGAAAAAAAAAATATTAGAAACCTCAACATTATTTTTAAAGACCTATCCATAGATACCCCCAACGTACGGGTTGTTGATGAAAAGAAATATTTAGAGTTTCAGTTCTAAGTATGTGGACCCCCCTAAAGCTTTTGTTTTCTATTTTTGTGTAAAAATCGTAATGCGGTTAACAAAATACATCTATTTACCAAGTTTCAATAGTGTAGTTTTTATAGTTTCGGTAAAAAGTGGCTGTGACATACGGAAAGACATGACGAATTTATAAGGTTCCGTTTTTTTGCCATTTGGCTACGGAACCCTAAAAAGGTGCACTATTCCACTGAATTCCTACGCTCAAACAAAACACACAAATCCTCCTGCCATGTTCCCAGGTTATCTGGGATCGGCGTTATATGTCTTCCTCTTCTTCATCTTAGCGTTTTGTCCAGGTTGTGTTCGAAGCTGTTCTTTATTTATGCTAAAGGCGAAAAACCAGCAAGCGAGTCACCTTATGGAAAGTAATCAAAGCCGCTCATGAACGAAATCAGAGAGACCGCTAATGTGTTGCCGGCCTTTTTAAAAAAGAGTTCGCTTTTCTATTGAAGGTCCCTTAGTCGTAGCCGTCGGGACATACTCCTGCAGCCAATCCACAGACACTGAGGTACGTGGTAGAAAGCTCCGCGTGAAACGCGCAGTATTAAACCGCCATCCATCGAGGTGATGGGGTTGAAATGATAATCGATTAGTTCGATGTAATAATTTAGGTGCAGGGAGTAGATCAAACAGTTCCTCAGAGCACTCCCCATGATAGACTGAATGTTGATGTCTTTTCCTGTGTGCCCAGAATATCTTCCTCTTCCATACGCCTCTATGTTGCTCAACTTGAAAGTCTACATAGTTTCCTGTACAATCGAAAGCTACCGTTCTTTTACCTCTAAAGTTGCATTTTATTGAACTCTTCAGGTCTGTAAGTAGAATGCATCTAGCGATGCATGGGACTGCACTTGCAGAGTTCAATCGGAACCGTCGATGTGTTTTGAATTCGCGAAACTTCTCTGATTGTGAACTTTGGAGGTTCATCTGTTTGCAATTTGGAGAAGTGGTGACTTTGGGAAACATAGAGTTGGCACACTCGTATATTTTTCATGAAGTAAACAAAAATTTAGGTCAAAAACATAATTGTTTTTATTCAACTACTGTTTCTGTGATAGGTGGCAGATGATGAGCAGAGGGAGCACCTGATTGTAAGCGATTGCCGCCGCCCATCCAAAATAGCATCGCGGAACCAAAATAGCATTTAATATTTGTATCAAAATAGCATTATTTTCAGTTTATTTAACAGACCTTTATAATGAAATCTTTTTTTTTTCTTTATTTAAGGACTTTTATACAAAAGTACATGTCAGTCCTATAGGACAATATATTAGTTTACTCATAGTATTAAATAACATTAAATAACTAATATAAATGAGACAAGTGGCTTCTCAGCCTCTTGTTTTGATGCAGTCTATTGCAAAATCCAGCAGAAACCTTGCACGATCTGACGTTGGATCGGCCAAGATCTGGTGGAACATGCCAATATCAGAGAAGTTCAATCCTATTTTTGTTACCAGATCCTGTCTCTTTTGCTGGTACCGAGAACATTTTATCAATAAATGATGGACATCTTCAACATGTCCATATGTATCGCAGTTAGGCGTATCAACTTTTCACAACATAATGAAATCTGTTTGCATTTTTAACCGTGGGCCTTTCTTTGTCACTAATGACGGTTCGACTAAAGTGATACCCCGGCCTCAATAAAAAAGGCGTAAAAAGGGGCCTATGCTGTGTTTCGTTCCGTGTGTGAGTGAGGGTACCGGAGGGTAGAAGCAGCGACACCAGTAAAATTACCAGTTTGCCGCCAACTTTTGGAACAACATTTGGAAAACTACGTCGTGTCTTCGTATCGTCGATACCACAGTGCCTAAAGACGAAAGTCTTCAATCAGTGCGTCCTTCTCGTCATAACATACGGAGCCGAAACGTGGACACTTACGGTACGGCTGGTCCACAAGTCAAAGGTCGCTCAGCGGGTTATGGAACGAGCAATGCTCGGCGTCTCTCTCCAAGATCGAATCTGAAATGAGGTGATCCGGCAGAGAACCAAAGTCATCGACATTGCTCACCGGTTTAGCAAGCTTAAGTGGCAGTGGGCTGGCCATATTAGCCGCAGAACCGACAACCGATGGGGTAAACGAGTTCTAGAGTGGAGACCGCGTCTTGGGAAACGTAATGCTGGGCGCCCTCTGGCTAGGTGGGGGGACGATCTGCGCAGGATGGCTGGCAAGAGCTGGATGCGAGAAGCCATGGATAGATCACAGTGGCGAACAATTGGAGAGGCCTACGTCCAGCAGTGTACTGCGATTGGCTGATGATAATGATGCCGCCAACTTTTTAAAAAAGAGCAGTGATCGTCTATTCTGAAATAACGCACCCCACCTCAGTATTTACGAATACGAGAAAATTTAAAATATAGCTAGTACATGCAAATACAATTCGTTGTTTTTGGTTTCCATATTATAAGGAAAAAACATAGTTTGGGATTGAGAGGAAGACATACAATGTTGTCTCATTTTTTTTTATGTGATAGGTGGCAGACGAGCAGACGGAACACCTGATGGTAAGCGATTGCCTCCGTCCATCGACACACGCGACACCAGTGGAGACACAAGTGCGCTGCCAACCTTTAAACAACCTTTTCCCACGGACTGAGCCTCCGGTACCCTCACTCATAAAGCGAAACATAGCACAGTGCTGCTTCACGCCGGTTTTCTGTGAGACCGTAGTATCACTCCGATCGAGCCGGCTCATTCATGTCGAAGCGTATCTCTCCTACGGTAATTTTTGTACTGTACGGGGATCGAACCCGCAACCCTTGCACAAGAGGCGTCTATTCCAATTAGGAAGTCCTTTTTGACAGATGTTAATAGTTAAGTACTATGGAAGTACCCTTAGAAATCGATTCTCGAATTGTAACCAATGTTAATCGAATACACTTTCAACAACTATGATTAATAGAAACTGTCGAAAGATTACTGTTAGAAATGCAAAACTTCCATTCTAGTTTTTTATCGAAAAAGAAATACACGATTGGATGTTTAGTTTAGTAATATAGAAATAGAATGACGTGAAAAGTGTCAGAACGAACAATGTTGATAAATAAAATAATTATTTAGGCCACATCAATAAAAAAAAATTGCATGCCGAAGCATTGGTCCGGTGCTCTGTCCAATGGATCGGATGGATCTGTCGAATGCGTCAATGCGTAGACGGTCAACCTTTTTTTGGGTCCATGTCTCCGCGTCATATAGGACGATAAAAAAATAAAATATCTTTATTTCAACTAAGCAAAGGCTCTTACAAAATTAGTGGCAGGAGCCCCCTTTTAAGCTTCAGAAAGCCTGTGTCAGGAGGCACCGCTCTTCAGTAACAATATACTATGATAACGATGGAGAAAACTAAAATGGTTATTAGTTTTTTCTTGGTCTTCTGTGAGTCTCCCACGGTCTATTAAATTAGGCGTTCAATGAGGGTTTGCGTGTGGAAAATCCGCTAGATGGAGTACTATAGGAGTGAGGTCCATATATAATGTGATTGGTTATTTATAAACGTGATCTGTCAAAATGACCATTTGACAAACTAAACAAACAATGCGATTGATGTTGGACCTCAGTCAAACAGTACGCCATCTAGGGGATTTTTCACACGCGAAAACCCTCATTGCCGGAGACTCACAAGTAGGAGCACGCATCGTCCAATTTCAAAAGTACTTTTACTTTTCTTTTTCACACTCTCTCATCCAATAAAAAAAATCTGACAAATGTTATAATGATCTAATGATTTTCACACTTTGCTTAGCTCTAAACTTTTCTGCAACTACAAAGCAAGATGCATGTTGCAACTGACAAATGCAACCGAACAGTTTTTTTACCCCCACGTGTACTAACAAATGGAATTCGAAATAACACCCCACCTATTTGCGTATTCGTCTGGGGTCGTATAAAATGGAAATGGCGCCACCTGTCGGGCAATTCTTTTCAACTTGGAGGTGGTATATTCAGTTGGGATTAATCGTTAAAGTATTTGATGCTTGTCGTTTGAAAGACTGATTGGATGGGAATGAAACTACGATTTGATTGTAGGAATGTCTTTACTGTAAATCTGGTGAGCTACAATGAAGCTGTGCGGTAACAAACAAGAACATATTTTCCCATCTTTTTTTAGAGTCTCAGTAAATATGTTGGCTCTTCTCAACCTGATGGTAAGAAAGAGATGAGCCCAAGTTGCAATTACAACGGAAGCGATGTCAAAGCGTCACCTCCGTTGGCACCGCCATACTGGCCCGCGAGATGCTTCGTCATGCTTTGTTTGAAAGAATCCATATTGTAGGAAGGAGGAAATACATGCGCCGGCAACGAATTCCAATTCTTGATGATGCGGCAGAAATAGGAACTGCCAAATTATTTAATCCGCAATGGAGTGTTTTCCACGGTGAACAAAATCTAAATAAAAAAGACGCACAGGGAGTAAGAAAGAAGACGGTGATAAAGATTTGAAGGTTTTTTATGTGATATGACAGACGAGCAGAAGGATTACCTGATGGTAAGCGATTGCCGCTACCTCTGGACACCACTCGCTATGCCTTTGCCAGAGCGGTCGTGATCACGTTGAGGCATCCTTGTTGGTGTTAAAGGCGGACACATCTTTCCTGACGATCTCTCGCCATCTCCCTCTGTTTACAGACAGTCTGGCACAGTCTGACAAGGGGTTTCCTATTGCGGACTTCACTTGCTGATCAAGTGAAGTTCGCAATAGGAAACCCCAGCGCATCGGTGATTTGCCGCGTGATCTCGTTCCCTCTATCCTCCCCTGAACGACTAGCCGCTCTATCGAGTCGTTATCACGCCTTGAGATATGACCAAAGTACGCACTAGTGCACTGCCAACCTTTAAACCCCCCTTTGCTATAATACAAATAATCAATATGTACAACGTTCCATACTTGAAAGGAAGAAAAAATATTTACTTAGTGACACAAAAAATAACAAAATTACAAAATGTTATTAAAAAATATTAAAGTTAGGGACAATAAAAGAGATAAAGGCAAAAAATGTGTCACCGAATAGGTTTGCACTCAGCATATGCCAAACGGACGCTTCTACATTGGTCTTCCGTGCAAGCCTCGTGAGGTGGAACACTAGGTACGTTGTATGTAGAATATATATTGCAGTGATTTGTTATATTTTAACTTGGGATAAAATGTGTGCGTGAGTGTGTGTGTATCTGTGTGTATCTATATATATGTGCATGCGTATAAATATCACAGGATCGTAATACTACTTACTTCCTCACCTTAAGCATATTGTTGAAAGTGGGGACTGTGGGGGGTGAATCTACCTCCTAGAGTGGCCCCGCTGGTAATCAGTTCTGTCCTGATTCCAGCTTCGGTTGGTATTAGGCAGAAACGGTTACCGTGGGGCACGGTTTTCCCCGGGCAACGGCGGGTAGTAATTCATTCGTGGATTGCTACCCGACGACCAAAGGATGCACAGAATTTCCGGCGGACCAGCCCCGACGCAGTGGATCGCGTGCAGCGCACACCACTCGGGGGCTTTCATTGTCTGCTGAGGGCTTAGAGGACCGGCCTCTCTTTACGGACCTGAACACAATAGGGCCGGGCACGGAGGCTGCCTTCTTTATCCAGCCCCCCCTTCTGCCGTAGGTTAGCGTTGGGGTGTGGTGGCACCCACTGTCGGGCGCTTTGGCGTGCGGTGGGCCGGTGTTCCTGGTGTGATGGTGCCGTATGGGGGCCTTTTTGTTCTCGGGCCTTGAACTGTCGCGCCTTCGGGCGCGTTCGAATGTTGGGGAGTTCCACGGTGGTGGAATTCCTGCCAACAGTCTGTTGCGCCCCGATTCTCGGGAGCGCTCTCCCCGCCTTTATGGTGGGGGCTTTGTTGGTGGGTCTGTGTTGAGTCCCGCAGCCAGTGGGATGCAGCTACGACTCGCCACCCTCGCTTTTCCCGTCCCGTCGATTGTCTCCGCAACCCAGCGGGGATGCTCGAACGGGAGGGTTTTCGGGTATAACTTAAAAGTCTGTGGGTGCTCTCTTCTCTCTCTGCCCTGCAGCCAGCAGGGTATGGGTTGGGGGAGGGGTCTGCAGTCGTCCCTTCCGGAGCGTCTGCGTTGCAATCCAGCAACGTGGACGATTCCGGAGAGGGGGGAATGGTGGGCCATGGGAGTGGCCCTAGGCCTCGTTTTACGGCGAGGCCCGTTTTTGAAGAGGCCGTGCTGGCGAGCCTCTCGTCCTTCGAGGGTGGGCCGCGGACTTGGTTTCTACCCGTTACCGTAGCCCACCCCACACGGACGTAGCAGGAAATGCCCCGGTGGTTTTTAGTGGGTAGGCCCCTGGGAGCACCCCAGGGGAGAGCCCCACAATACCCGGCCGTCTCCCAGCGGTCGGGTGTGCTTAAGGCGGCATTTTCCACCGGGCCAACAAAAAAAAAAATATATTGTTGAAAGTCGCAACAAAAATCTTGGCTGTTTACGATCTACGATTCGTTTTTGTCTCTTATTGAGTGAGGAAAAATATGAATGTAGATATGTATGGACATTTGAACATATACGATGCGATCAATCATTTACGATATCGTAAACGATAAAAACTAACTAGGCTGGTGCAGCGACCCATAGTGAGCCTTGGATGCGCTTTAGGCTCGCCAACCTGTTTTTCAGAACGTAAACGATACGATAAATACATAATTAAGAAATGGTTTATCGTCTCATAATCATATAAAATTAACACAAGTCGATAACAGGGTACAATCTGATTACGATTTCCGATCAATCGTTTTAGATATCGTTAATGATTGATCGCCCTTTAGGAAGGAGTGTGTCTGACTTGCTTTATATTCTTACCGTGTTTAATAGATTTTCTGTTACGTTTCTTTCAGCCTTATCCCTAAAACAGGGGAGGTATCTCTAGCAAAAACAAGACTCAATCCAGGGCGGGATTGACGTCCCTAATTGGCGTTAGAATGGCCAATTAACTGGAGACAATTGTTAATTGGACACAACTCGTGTCGGCTAATTATTTAGGGACACGGGAGATTCGGGATTTAGTGTTTGTCACTGTACTTAAGTCGACTAGGGAAGATTTATTACAGTTTTAACTATGTTTTGTTTATTTATAAAATAGACTTCTATTTGTACTGGTATTTATTTACGTAAAATATATTAAGTCTTGTTTTCAATGTGTAATCTGTTTATCGTGTTTCATGCCCAAATAAAATATTTGTCTTTTAATTCGTGTTCTATTTGTGTTGTTATTCGTTATGAAATAATTAGTGAATAGCATCACGATACACTTTATTGAAATGTTTATTTAAAGATTATGTAGATAAACCGTTAGCCGTGTGGTATCCGGCAGAGTAGAATAGGCCAACCTCACTCTTACCGAGGTGTCGTAAAAGCCGACTAAGATAATGCTGCTGGCATGATCATCAGCACCCAGAGAAGGAAAACTCTACATTTACATCAAAACCCTCGCCAACCCGTCTGCCAAGCTTTGTGAGTATGGCAATTACCCCTCACGTGACTGAGGGAGGCCCGTGCCCCAACAGTGGGGACTTAAATGAGCTGATGATGATGATGATGTAGATAAACCGCTCATTAAGGCGAAGGGTAAGGCGCACTAGCGACGCCAATTGATTAAAATGTTTAGCTTCGAAACTGAATTTGCTTGTAATAGTTGCGAGCAGTCAGAATCTCGGTAAACACTACTATTTATTCTATGATATTCCCTACAATCAGGTCTGTATTGGACTCAATGTCCGCTTTTAGTGCTAACCAAAACTTTTTTATCTCGGTTTTGGTCTGTTGGTCTTGAGGATGGATCTCAGGAAACGTGTTAGCCAGAGATTTGACATATTCAGAGAATATAATACTTATTTACGGGATTTCTACCATGTACCTTATATTTGAGTCACCGATATTTCGGCACTCTAGCTATCGTCATGGTCACAAAGACAGCTTCCATTAGAAAAACCTGGAGTCTACAAGGTTGACTGCAGTTGTGGTAGTTCGTACATTGGCCAAACTAAACGCTCCACATCATGCCGAATAAAGGAACACATAAAAGCAGTAAAAAACAACGATATACAGAAATCGGCAATCACAGAATATTTGTTGGAATCGGCACCAAATCATTGGATTGAGTTTTATAACCCTCAGATAATTTCGACAGAACGCCACTACATACTAAGACTGGTCAGGGAAGCGATTGAAATTACAAAGTTCAAAAGTTTCAATCGTTGGGATGGGTTTAAATTGTCAAATGTCTGGAATCCAGTCATTCGAAAATGTATTAACCGTAAAACTTAACAAAGTGTCATTTCGCGGATAGATACTGCGAGTGTTGTGTGTCGAGATCAGTTACGAGAAAACAGTGAGTTAGTGAACAGTGGTACATTCTTACCAATTTCCAATATTCTTACCAAGTTACACCAGAAGTCTTATTTTTGGAAACTGCGGCAAAATCTTAACTAATCACAATGATGAGCATTACGAGCACCAAAAATTACAATTTCTTATTGGTTGATGCGTCAGCGCCATGTTCGGTGCGCGTGCGGTTAAGAGAGATATAGCATTCCTCTCTGGATGTATTGTATTTTATCTTAACGTAACGCAATTAAGTCTGTATTTCACCTGCTTTCGCAATCGTAATCAATCGGATTTAAATTGCTCTTCTGCGTAGTAGAATTTTGCCGATGTAACTTATAAACGTGGTACAGCTGTACCACAGATGTGCGTAGTAAAAGACTAGACCGATTTGCCTGCCAGTAACATCTTACCCGCAAAAACTTCAGTTACTCCGTGTCCATGGCGCTTGCAACTCTGAAAGCGCTGGAAACCCAAAAATAAGGTACATGGAAGAAATCCTGTAAATAACTGTTCTAATGTTAATGACCATGAAAGTTTAAAACAATATATTCAGAGATTAGTGCGAAGACATCCCGTACGAGATTATATATGTCGCACCTAAACAAATGAGAAACACAACGCGCGTAAAAATGTTAGATTCAGTCGTTACGACCTGGTTCGCGTCAAGGCCCCAGGAAATACTTTTTCATACCTTTAAATCGAAATGGTCTTTAAATAGTTTTTATCTCTCCAGCACTTGTTATAGGAACTGTATTAAAACGAAAACGTAGACCAATCTTATGTGCCATTTTGTCTTTTCTCATCAAATTGTAAGCGGTAATGTGCCAACCTAACGTTGAATGTCATGGAAACCCGTGAGACAAGCGGAGTTACAAGTGCGTTGCCAACTTTTAAATCCCCCTTTCCCCCGAATTGGGGCTTCAATACTCTCACCTATACCAAAACCGTGAAAAACTTATCTCAGAATTTTGTTCCAGTCTCGTTTGCAATGCTCCATACAAATGGCTTGACGTCACACGCATGTATTTTATATGCACATCTTTTGAATTTTGTTTGGTAGCTATATCAAATGTTTCGTTTATGTCAAGGGTTTAAATCTAAAATCTCAACTCATGACTAACTTAATTACTAAAAACGTCACTAGGTTAAAATAATTTAGTAAACCAGTACTAAGTTTAATTCATCAAACATGGACATTTAATTCAAAAATTGTAATCACAACTAAGCGCCTTATTACCCGACTGCCAAAGAAGGAGGGTAATGTTTTTCGAGTGTATGTAAGTATGTATGTATGTCTTTTCCTTTGTGACCTCCTGTAGCCTAAACGGCTTGATGGATTTTGATGTATGAGGTATCGTTAGATTTGTCTTGATTACGGGAGTGTCATAGGATACATTTTATCCTAAAAGTCCCACGGGATAAAGACATAATAATATTTTTTCTAAATTTCCCTTTAAAAAAATATGTATGCGGTATCATTAGATTCATTTCAATCACGGGAGTAATTAATATAGGATACGTTTTTTCTCAAAATTCCCACGGGAACATGTTAATTCTGCGTCAACGCAAAGCAACTCATGCGTTAGCAAGCAAAAAGATAGGGCATGCGGCGCGCGGCGCGGTGCGGAGGGGGATATGCTCGAGTATACAGCCCGAATGCGGGCACACGCATAAGGGCACACGTCGTTGACGGTCGTCTCTAAATAGCGATTTTTTCGATACTTCGTCGTCTGACGCGAAACTTACCAGATTGGCGGTAAATTTATGTTGCGGAGTAACATCACTCGTAATCTAAAGCCAAATGTGGTCGAAATAATTTAAAATGGTACTTACACATACATAGTCTTCTACATCTACAACATTTTCGTTAAATAAAAACAGCTAAAAAGTTATAAATAAAAAAAATTATTATTAAAAAAACAAAATACCCGACTGCACACTAAAAAAAGAGTAAAACAAGCCCCACAATAATATTGATCAATCAAATGCTAAAAACTAATTATGTAATACCGTTTAAACAATACCTATATTAAAATACACTACAATATGTGTTCGTAATCGATAGTTAAATAAACAGAAACTTATTTTGAATACAAATTTACTGAATATAATTTATAAATGTTGATGGAAAGCATCGCAGGCGGGGACCACCTTGACCGCCACCAACGAAAATTCTGCTAAATGGTGCACAACCGAAATGACTATAAATAAGCCTCTGTTGGTAAGCCTCTGTTGGTCCCCGCCTGCGATGCTTTCCATCAACATTTATAAATTATATTCAGTAAATTTGTATTCAAAATAAGTTTCTGTTTATTTAACTATCGATTACGAACACATATTGTAGTGTATTTTAATATAGGTATTGTTTAAACGGTATTACATAATTAGTTTTTAGCATTTGATTGATCAATATTATTGTGGGGCTTGTTTTACTCTTTTTTTAGTGTGCAGTCGGGTATTTTGTTTTTTTTTAATTTTGATAGTAATACGTTTGTATTATTGAATTCATTAAACGACAAATAATGTAAGTACGTATTTGCGCCCAAAATTTGTAATTATAAATAATATTGTAGATTAAATTTAAATAAATACGTAGAGCTACATTGCTGAAGCAATATTTTCTCTGTTTCTATACGCCATGTCGCGCGCAGCCTACTCGCTCTAGCTCGCCGATGAAGCACTGAGCTAAAGATATGAATTGAACGAAAGTGAGCTAGATTAAAGTGAGCTAGCTCTTTTTACATACTTGCTCGCGAGCTACTTATCGCGACTACATTATAAGTACCATACATCCCGAATCCTGGATCATTGTCTAAACGTAACCGGGCTCCAAAGCGACAGCTTCGGATGGAACCTTTAATTACGTTCATCATTTCAGCCAATAGACGTCCACTGCTGGACATAGGCCTCCCCTAATGTTATCCACACAGACCGGTCCTGTGCCGCCCGCATCCAATGGATTCCCGCGATCTTCTCCAGATCGTCGGTCCACCTTGTGGGGGGCCTGCCACGGCTGCGACTTCCTGAACGTGGCCTCCACTCGAGGACATTTCCGCCCCAACGGCCGTCTGTTCTCCTCGCTATGTGCCCTCCCCATTGCCAATTGAGGCATGCAATTCTTTGAGCTATGTCTGTGACCTTAGTTCTCCTGCGGATCTCATCATTTCTAATACGATGACGCAGGGAGATTCCGAGCATAGCCCTCTCCATTGCTCTCTGGGTGCCTTTGAGCCTTCTTAGTCGGCACATTGTAAGCGGCCACGTTTCGGTTCTGTATGTCATCACTGGCAACACACACGCATTGAAGACTTTCGTCTTGATTAATTAATTTTAATTACGTTAAGATGAGAAAAACGTACGTACTTACTAACATTCGTGTTGTATCCAATTCACAACTATATTTTCCAGCATATTTGAAAGTTTTTAGACTAGCCAGCATTGCCATTCAGCTGTCCGCCGTAACAGGCATTTTGTATTCTTCAGGGTTCGATTCTATTTCCGCTACTCTAAACAGTTCTTGAAAAGGCACGCCTATATTGAAACGGACAAAGGGGAATTCAATCTAGCCACTTATTTACCTAGACGACGTCATTCAATTCCAAATGGAGATTTTTGTTAAAATAAACGTAGGTGTGATGTTTAGGGTTGTTTGTTCTTGGATATCAAAAAAAAATGATAAGTTAATTCTTTGTACAGGTATAAAAGTTATGCCTATTTGTATCCTCATTATAACACTTTAACTGTAGTCTTTATTTGAATTTCATTCGTAACAGGATTATCAAGATTTATAAAAAATTCTACCGCGTCCAATGTTTGACTGGTAAAGAATGCTGTAAGACATTAAGTTTTTTTTTATGTGATAGGTGGAAGATGAGCAGACGGATCACCTGATGATACCAGTGGAGTCACAAGTGCGATGTCAACCTTTGAACCCCCCTTTCCCCCGGATTGGGACTCCGGTACCCTCATTTACGGAGCGAAACAGCACAGTGCTGCTTCACGCTGGTTTTCAGTGATACCGTGGTATCACTCCGGTCGAGCCGGCCAAATCATAAGTTGATTAATTTAGTCTAAGTTCCGATTAACTACCACCTAATTATAAATTGCGATCTTAAATTATTACCGTACTTAATGTCATGTCATCCCTTTCCAACACGCAATGCAAAAAGGGGTTGGCAGGAAATTAGTTCCGGGACTATCCTTAATTCGTGATCTTTAATAAGGGGGCTAGTGGGTAATATATATAGATTTTAGTAATCTGAGGGTGTACTATTCCTGTACAATATAAGCCCAGACTTAAAGAATTTTTTTAAAATAAATTTACTGTTGCTCATCTTAGTTAAGTTCCAGGTGACAGTAGTTAAAACCATTTCAATGTCAAACTATTGACTAACTATAAATGTAATTATATGTAATGAGGCAGAAGTGGGAATGTAACGTTTATAGCATCTCAATTGAATGTCTCATTTATCCTTTGAACTTCACCCACTATTACTAGTTGAAACGAGGAATCAGCATTAAATTTATTAAGCTGATCCACTAATCTGGCAGAACGTGGTAATCCTGCGTCCACGCTAATCTCTCGTAGTGCCACTAGAAATATAATAGTGCCGAACGTTGTGTTGTGTAAAATGTTAGAAACCGAGTTATGACTCGCACTGGCAATGACAACTGAAGTGGCAGTGAGCTGGTGGCATATTAGCCGCAGAACTGACAGCCTTTGGAGCCGTAAAGTCCTTGAGTGGAGATCGCGACTCGGTAAGCGTAGTGTAGGACGCCCTGCGACAAGATGGGTTGATGACATTCGAAGGCTGGCTGGTGTGGGCTGGATGAGAGTGGATGAAAATCGGGAGCAGTGGCGTGCATTAGGGGAGACCTATGTCCAGCAGTTGTTGAGAGTGTTGAGAGTGTGGGTTGCTGATGATGATGATGATGATGACTGGCAATTTAGATCTCATATCTTCATCATCCGAAGGAAAATGCCTCCGCCTCAGAAGGAGTCGACGTCGTCTCCGTTTGTCGCCACCGCCTTATGCACACATATCTGCTGGGAGACGGCCAGATTAGTGTGGGGTTTTCCCCTGGGGAGCTCTCAGATCTACCCGTTAAAAAGCGTCAGCATTAAAATATCAACAAATATTATTATTATTATTGTTAACCTGTCCTGTCCCACTGCAAGGCAAAGGCCTCCCTACCCTCTTTCCAACGTTTTCGGCCACGAGCCGCAGTCGTCCAATCCTTTAGGTGGGCATCGAGATCATCCCTCCATCGTTTTCTCGGCCTGCCGCGTGGTCTCTTCTTGTTTTCGGGCATCCATTCTGTGGTGACTTTCGCCCAAAAATTATCCGGCATTCGGCAGACGTGACCAGCCCAATCCCATTTTAGCTGAGCTGCTTTTCGTGAGACGTCAGTTATTCGAGTTCTGGAGCGCAGAATAGTGTTGCGTATGCGGTCTGTTAATTTCACTCCAAGCAGACTACGCTCCATCGCACGTTGACAGACTTCGAGATTGGACCTCTGCTGATAAGTCAGAGACCAAGTTTGAGCACCATATGTGAGGACGGGAAGGATGCACATATCCATGACTTTCCTTTTCAGTGAAATCGGGACATCGCCTTTCAGTAGGTATTTAAGAGACCAGTAGCTATTCCAGGCATTCTTAGTCCGTTTCGCAACTTCTTTATCTTGTCTTGCCTGGAAAGAGACTATTTGTCCTAGATACACATAGTCATATACGTACTCAACAAATATAATTTCAAAATATTTATTGTTATTTTATTCAGAGTAGTAGTGGCAGTGCAAAATATGTAATTAAAAAAACATATTCATTATTGTCTATATTTAACCGCCTTCATAAAAAGGAAGAGGTTATCAATTCTTCGGGATAATTTTTTATGCACGTTCCCCAACTAGGTAGGTACCTACTGGAAGATGACTAGATCATTTTGTATTGTTTTTTTAAAAGAGTATGTTTCATTATGCATTGTCTGTCTTAGCATGTCATGATCTGACGATGGGATCCCATAATAATCGAGGACAACATTCAGATTTTATAGACACTAATGAAAAAACTGTCCCTATTCGAAGAAAAGTCAACGTTGTGTAAGTGTTATCCTTATTCAATACAGTGACAATACATTTATGATTATTCCGACTGTTACATAAAAATACTTAATTTAGAAATTAGTTATTTTTGTTAACCCTACTATCTCCTTTTGACATGCCACGTAGCATGCGCGTAACGCGTTTGATAATAATAAATAATAATTCTCACAACATCTCATACGTTGACCTGATTCCGTACTAAGTAGCTTAAGCACTTGTGTTACAGATATCAGACAACAGAGGAACACAAATATAAACTTAAATACATATATTACACCCAGACACTGAACAAACCCAAGTTTTCTTCGCACGAATGTTTGTCCAGGGTGGGTATCGAACCCACGACCTTTGGCGTAAGAGGCAGGGTCACTACCAATTGCGCCATCCGGTCAGTCAACGTCAAAAAGTTTGATGACTCCCTCAAGCGTATGTCAAAACAAATAGAT